>CM046958.1:20587802-23087802 GCA_025698475.1 Gossypium anomalum
TATGATGAAACTCAAATTTCGGGCCTAGGGGTAAAATGGTCATTTTGTAAAAGTCTAGGGATGAAATGGTCATTTTTCCTAATTATGAATTTTCAGGTGTTTAGATTGTTATGCTGATGAAATAAAAGAATTTTATTAATATAGATCAAGAGAAACGTGATTCGAGTCTTGATCGGGGTAAGAACAAAGTTTACGAGGATTAAGCTCATTTCCGTCATTTTGATATCGATGTAAGTACATGTGTAAATAATGTGTTATTAAAACCTACTTTGGAATATTTTGATAATATACATGTGAAATTGGCTTATTGTTATCATATGTTTAAATTCCATTTGATGCCATGAAAGTGTAAATGATATGTTATGAGGGTGAATTATGTTGTGAGCAAGTACGATGTTATTCGATTAGAAATGAAATCTCGTTGAGCCTCGGATATAATGTAGGATCCAAAAGGATATGCTAAGAGCATCAAGTGGTCTGAACTCATGAGTTAAGTCTGAGTTTATGAGAAAATGATATATGTAACGTGGGTCCAGGTACTGACTTTGTGTATAGACCCGTGAGTAGCTCAATGAGCGTATGTTACATGATAGCACTATGGGGTCCAGGCACTGACTTGATAAAAGGCCCGTGAGTAGCTCAGAATGCCAGCATTTCATAGTGGGAGGTAGTTGGACTACTGAACTTATAAGGCACTTGGGTGCAAACTTCTCGTGTGTCCGTAAGTATTCCAAGAGTTCAACGGGTAGCTCAAAGGCTTAATGATGAAATGTTGATGAGGTATGTATACTGAACTTAGATATAAGGCTGAGTATGTGATGGAATATGTTAAGTATATGTGAACAAAGTAAAGAGTAAGATAGAAGATTTTAAGTGAACTACATCTTTTATATTAAACATGTTATGTTATCATTTGGTTTATGATTTAATCACAGTATTTGCATATATGTACTAACTAAGCTCTCAAGCTTACCCTCATTCCTTTCCTTTGTTATAGTGCCATCAAAGTAGATCGTGGATCAACAGTTACATCGAGAAAGCCAGTCAGACTAACATCTGAAGCCTTTTGGTATAATTAGATCTCTTATTTTGTTTAAGGCATGTATAGGATCTTGTCTTTTGAACTTTGTGTCATCGTTGTGTTATGGTTAAAATTTGCAAAATTGAGTTGGCTTGGGATAAAACCCCTTATTTTGTATAAGGCCATGAGTAATGGTTAATATTCATTTTGTTATATATTCAATTGATGATATGTTCATGAATGAGTAAATGTTATGTATGATTTAGCATCTATTGGAGTGGCCTTAAGTGCCCTATTGTGGTTATGTTTAATGTATGTAGGGTTGCGCAAATAGGGTGCAACGAGGCTTGGTAAATAGCCTTCTTTTTGTCCACACGGGTAGACACACGGACGTGTGTCTAGGCCGTGTGTAACACACGGTCTGCCTCCTGGGCGTGTGGTCCGGCCGTGTGTCCCCTGCACGTAAAAATTTTCAAAACAGAATGCATGGTAGTAAACAGACGAGCAGAGACACGACCATGTGTCTCAGCTCTGTATTGGACACGGCCAAGCACATGGGCGTATGCCTCGGCCGTGTGACATTTTAGGTATGCTGACGTCAGAAACAAAATACCCAGGTTTTTACACACAGGCGTGTCGAGGTCGTGTGAGGGACACGAACGTGTGTCTGGCCTAGTGAAAAGCCCTGTAGGTGTGCATTTAGAATTAATTCCATATGGGTAAAGGACACAGGCGTGTCCCTATATTGCTTAGGCCGTGTGACCACACGGGCCAAAAGCACGACCATGTTGTAATGTCACACGGGCGTGTTGCCCTTCCCACACGGGCGTGTGCCCCTGTGTTAAGTGATATTTTTAGAGTTCGTTTTAGAACCTAGATTGATTTCGAGCGGGCTTCAATGGATGTTATGAGCCCCGTAGGTTCTTACTAAAAAGTTTATGGATAAATTTGAAAAAGTTTTAATTAGACCATGTTTTGGTGTCATCAAGATGTTAAATTGCATAATTGTAGTTAGGTAATGCCTCATATTCTGACCTGACAAGGGGTACGGGTGTTGGTTGTTACATTTAATGGTATCAGAACTACGATTTAGTCAGTTCTCTGGCTAACATAGCGTGTGTACGAGTGTAGCTATACATGCCATAAATAAATTGTAATAGTGTGACGGCTCCTGACCTTTTTAAATTGTGTTTTCATATAGTAATGGATCCCGATCGAACCATGGCGGACGATGTAAAAAGTAACAAGCCGGCTCCCATTGAAGGGCGGTGTCATCTGATAATCGACCTCCCGCAGTTAGTCAGGGAGGAGGAGAAGGGACTCAGGAGGCCTTTTTCCACTTGATGAATGAGTGGTACATGGAGTTCGTCCGAGCGAACCCGAATGCTCCACCCCTTTCACCCCTACCTATTCCTAAACCTGTTCCCATAGTACTCCAGGGTGTAGACCTTGAGAGGCGGAATAGACCTCTAGTGGATAAGATCCAGAAGTAGGGAGCCAAAGAGTTTCATGCTAGTAAAGATGACGATCCTGAAAGAGCAGAATTCTGGCTTGAGAATACCATCAGGGTATTCGATGAACTATCTTGCACTCACGAGGAATGCTTGAAGTGCGCCATATCCTTGTTGAGGGATTCGACATACCACTGGTGGAAGACGTTAGTCTCAGTGGTACCTTACGAAAGGGTTAGATAGGAATTCTTCCAAGAGGAATTCCAGAAGAAATACATCAGTGAAAGATTTATGGATCAAAAGCGTAAAGAATTTCTTGACTTGAAGCAAGGCCGCATGACGGTTACTGAATATGAGAGAGAGTTCGTCTGACTTAGTAAGTATGCTCGAGAGTGTGTATCCTCCGAGGTTAAGATGTGTCAACGGTTTGAAGACAGACTCAATGAGGATATTAGAGTATCAGTGGGCGTCCTTGAGTTAAAGGAGTTCGTAGTACTCGTTGACCGGGCTTGTAGAGTCGAGGAATTAATCAATGAAAAGAAGAAAACCGAAGCTGAGGTTAGAGATGCAAGGAAGAGGCATGCGAGCAAGTCATTTCCCTCTCAGTCTAAGAAATCCAGAGACGTCTAATCTTGTTCTCATGCATCAGCCAGACACTCGTACCGACATCGTAAGAAGCAAGATTCGAACATTAAGTCCCGGGCTACGTCAGTGGCTAGTGTGGGCAATGTCAAATTTTCCAGACCAGAGTGCCAACATTGTGGTAGAAATCATTTCAGCAAGTGTAGAATGAGCTATGGATCCTGTTTCTAATGTGGTTCACAAGACCATTTTATCAAGGATTGCCCTAAAATGAATGATAAAGAAAAAGTTCAAAGTACAAGACCAGGCGGCACTAGTTCTAAAGGAAGGCCTCAGAAGAATGTTGGAGTTGGGGCTGGCAACAAGAATGTGATGAGAGATACCACCGCAAGGTCAGAAGCTAGAGCTCCGGCTAGGACCTATGCCATACGTGCACGTGAAGATGCATCCTCTCCCGATGTTGTCACTGTTACATTTTGTCTCTATGATAATACTGTTATTGCTTTGATTGATCCTGGTTTTACTCATTCGTATGTGTGCATGAAGTTGGTTTTAGCATGAATATGCCTGTTGAGTCTACAGAGTTTATGATTAAGGTGTCGAACCCATTAGGCAAACATGTGATAGTCGATAAAGTATGCAAGAAATGTCCCTTGGTAGTTAAAGGTTATTTTTTTCCAGCTGATTTAATGCTATTACCATTTGATGAGTTTGATGTCATATTGGGTATGGACTGGTTGACATTCCATGATGTTGTAGTAAATTGTAGAGAAAAGAATATTAGATTAAAATGTGAGAATGGCGAAACCCTTTGGGTTGAATCAGGTGAGTCAGGGAACTTGCCTATGATGATATCCTCAATGTCTGCCTAGAAATGTTTGAGGAAATGATGTGAAGCTTATTTGGCTTTTGTAATGAATACAAAGGAATCAGAATTGAAGGTTGAGTCGGCACCGGTGGTAAGTGAATTTGTGGATGTATTTTCGAAGAAATTGCCTGGGTTACCTCCTGATAGGGAGGTTGAATTTGGTATAGAACTAATGCCAGGGACCACGCCTATTTCGATTGCTCCGTATCGGATGGCCTTGACTAAACTGAAGGAATTAAAGTTATAGTTGCAATAATTAACCGATAAGGGTTTCGTGAGACCAAGTTTTTCACCGTGGGGTGCTCCAGTGTTATTTGTGAAAAAGAAATATGGGTTTATGAGGTTGTGCATAGATTACCGGTAGATAAATAAGAGGACGATCAAGAACAAATACCCGTTGCCATGAAATGATGACTTGTTTGATCAACTAAAGGGAGCAACATGGTTTTCTAAGATAGATGAGATCTGGCTACTACCAACTACGAGTGAAAAAGGCAGATGTGCCTAAAACTGCTTTTAGGACGCGATATGGCCATTATGAGTTTCTCATCATGCCTTTTGGCTTAACAAATTCTCCCGCCATGTTTATGGATTTAATGAATAGAGTATTTCGACTATTTTTAGATAAGTTTGTAGTAGTATTCATCGATGATATCCTGATCTACTCTAGAGACAAAGTAGAACATGTTGAACATTTGAGAACCATTTGGCAGACTCTAAGAGACAATCAGTTGTATGCCAAATTTAGCAAAAGTGAGTTTTGGCTTCGAGAAGTCGACTTTTTGGGTCATATTGTCTTGGGTGATGATATTAGCGTTGATTCCAACAAGGTTTCTACTATTGTTGAATGGAAGCCGCCAAGTAATGTGACCGAAGTTAGAAGCTTTTTAGGGTTGGCCGGTTATTACAGGCGATTTGTGAAGGACTTCTCTATGATTGCGACTCCTATGACAAGGCTGCTGCAAAAAAGGAGTTAAATTTGAATGGTCAGATAAGTGTCAGCAGAGTTTCGAGAAGTTGAAGATATTGCTGACTGAGGCTCTAGTGCTAGTACAACCCGAGTTAGGAAAGGAGTTTGTGATTTATAGCGATACTTCTCTAAATGGGTTGGGATGTGTACTTACGCAAGAGGGCAAAGTTGTAGCCTATGCCTCGAGACAATTGAAACCTTATGAGAAGAGCTATCCAACGCACGACCTAGAGTTGGCCGCCATAGTATTTGCTCTAAAGATCTAGCAACATTAATTATTTGGAGAGATGCGCCGCGTATATACTAATCATAAAAGTCTTAAATACTTGATGACTCAGAAGGATTTGAACCTGATAGATTACCATCGAGAAAAGTGAACGTGGTCGTCGATGCATTAAGTAGAAAATTATTGTTTGCATTGAGTGTGATGAATGCCCGGTTGACCTTATCAGAAAATGGTTCGTTCTAGCAGAGTTAAAAGCTAGACCGACGTTTCTTCAAGAAATTTGTGAGGCTCAGAAGAGTGACAGTGAATTACTATCCAAGAAAACCTAGTGTGAATCAGATTTTTAGGTTGGTTCCGATGATTGCTTGAGATTTCGGGAAAGGATTTGTGTTCCTAAGGACACCGAGTTGATTTGGAAGATCTTGAATGAGGCACATAGTGGTTGTTTATTAGTACACCCTAGAAGTACGAAAATGTACAACGATTTTAAAAAAATGTATTGGTGGTCGGGGATGAAAAGAGATATTTCAGAGTTCGTATCCAAATGTCTGATATGTCAACAAGTAAAAGCCGAGCACCAAGTACCTTCAGGCTTACTTCAGCCTATCATGGTCCCAGAGTGGAAGTGGGATCGGATTACCATGGACTTCGTAACGGGTTTGCCGGTAACCTCGAAAAAAAAGATGCTATATGGGTTGTGGTTGATTGATTGACAAAGTCGGCCCATTTTATTCTGGTACGCACTGATTTCTCACTCAATAAGCTGGCCGAGTTATATATTTCTGAAATTGTGAAGTTACATGGAGTACCTTTGTCGATCATATCGGATAGAGATCCGAGGTTCACATCGTGGTTTTAGAAAAAGCTCCAAAAAGCTTTGGGTACAAAGTTGAATTTTACTACGGCTTTCCACCCGCAGACCGATGGCCAATCGGAGAGAGTAATTCAGACTTTAGAAGACATGCTTCGATGTTGTGTATTGGAATTCTAGGGTAGTTGGAAAAAAGTACTTACCATTGGTAGAGTTTGCTTATAATAACAGCTTCCAGTCAAGTTTAAAAATGGCAACTTATGAAGCATTGTATGGGCGTAAGTGCCGAATGCCCTTGTACTGGATCGAGCTCAGAAAGAACCAGATTCACGGGGTCGATTTAGTTAAGGAGACCGAAGAAAAAGTTAAGGTGATTCGTGATTGTTTAAAAGCTGCTTTGAATAGACAGAAATCTTATGCGAATTTGAAACGAAAGGAAATCGAGTTTCAAGTTGGTGATAAGGTATTTTTAAAAGTATCTCCTTGGCAAAAGGTTCTCAGATTTGGCATGAAGGGTAAATTGAGTCCGAATTTTATCGGACCTTACAAGGTGATTGAGAAAATTAGGCCGGTAGCCTATCGGGTAAACTTGCCATCAGAATTGGAAAAGATCCATGACGTATTTCATGCATCCATGTTGCACCGATATCGTTCTGACCCTTCACATGTGATTTCTCCAACTAAAGTGGAGATTAGACTGGATATGTCCTATAGTGGGGAACCTGTTAAGATTCTAGCTCGAGAAGTTAAGCAATTAAGAAATAAGAACGTCTCCTTTATGAAAGTGTTATGGAAGAGACATGGGGTTGAAGAGGCCACATGGGAGCCCGAAGAAATCATGAAAAGCCATTACCCAAACCTTTTTACCGGTAAGATTTTCGAGGATGAAAATCCCTAAAAAGGGGAGAATTGTAACAGCCCGATCTTGGGGTTAGTCGAAATAGTGGTCTTGGGACCACAAATTTGGTGTATAATAAATTATTTTATTATTATTTTGATGTGATAGCATGATTTTATGAGTGCAGGAAAAGTTTGGTAGAGTAATTTTATCATTTGTGAGCTTAATTGTGAAAAAAGACTAAATCGCATAAAGTGCAAAAGTCTTAAATTGATAGCTAAAGCTGTCAAATAGATAGAGAATAAGAAGTGGGGGTCTTTAAAGGGCAAATAAACCCTAAAATGCAAGCTTGGCTGGCCATATGAGTTATGGATGTTGAAAAGTCAACATTTGGTAAAGTGATGTCATATTAGGTGATAAAATAATACCCTAAGGGCTTAGCTTCAACTTTTTCATTTTCTTCCTTCCTCTTTGGCCGAAAATACCAGCAAAGGAAGAGTTTGAAGCTTTAAAATTTCAGCCAGGTTAACCTCTTGCAAGTAAGTGATTTTCATGCTCTTTGTCAATGATTCTTACATTTTTGAGACCCTTGAAACATAAGCTTTCAAATAAGGAGACTATTTTGCAAAATGCTGGGAAGTCTAGGGTTTTGCCATGAGAACATCTAGGGTGTTTTCTGAAATTTTATGGAAGAATATGAGTCTTGGGTATGTTATAAACAACTTTTGTGAAAGGTGTTAGTGTGAAAACATCAAAAAGGTCCATTTTGCATAAGTTGTAAAATAGATGATAAATGTATAAAATAATGAGAATTTGGGCTGCTTCTAGTTATAAAATGCATTAAAATAGGATTAATTTGTAAGAAAATATGATGAAAATCAAATTTTGGGCCTAGGGGTAAAATGGTCATTTTGTAAAAGTCTAGGGGCAAAATGATCATTTTGCCCAATTATGAATTTTCGGGTGTTTAGATTGTTATGCTGATGAAATAAATGAATGTTATTAATATAGATCAAGAGAAACGTGATTCGAGTCTTGATCGGGGTAAGAACAAAGTTTACGAGGATTAAGTTCATTTCCGTCATTTTGATATCGAGGTAAGTACATATGCAAATAATGTGTTATTAAAACTTACTTTGGAATATTTTGATAATATACATGTGAAATTGGCTTATTGTTATCATATGTTTAAATTCCATTTGATGCCATGAAAGTGTAAATGATATGTTTTGAGGGTGAATTATGTTGTTAGCAAGTACAATGTTATTCGGTTAGAAATGAAATCCCGTGGAGCCTTGGATATAACGTAGGATCCAAAAGGATATGCTAAGAGCATCATGTGGTTTGAAATCATGAGTTAAGTCTGAGTTTATGAAAAAATGATATAAGTAACATGGGTCTGGGTACTGACTTTGTGTACAGACCCGTGAGTAGCTCAATGAGCGTATGTTACATGATAGCATTATAGGGTCTGGGCACTAACTTGATAAAAGGCCCGTGAGTAGCTCAAAATGTGAGCATTTCATAGTGGGAGGTAGTTGGACTACTGAACTTATAAGGCAATTGGGTGTAAACTTCCCGTGTGTCCGTAAGTATTTCGAGAGTTCAACGGGTAGCTCAAAGGCTTAGTGGTGAAATACTAATGAGGTATGTATACTGAACTTAGATATAAGGTTGACTATGTGATGGAATGTGTTAAGTATATGTGAACAAAGTAAAAAGTAAGATAGAAGATTTTAAGTGAACTACATATTTTATATTAAACATGGTATATTATCATTTGGTTTATGATTTAATCACACTATTTGCATATATGTACTTACTAAGCTCTCAAGCTTACCCTTATTCCTTTCCTTTGTTATAGTGCCATCAAAGTAGATCGTGGATCAACAGTTACGTTAGGAAAGCCAGTCACACTAACATCTGAAGCCTTTTGGTATAATTAGATCTCTTATTTTGTTTAAGGCATGTATAGGATCTTATCTTTTAAACTTTGTGTCATCGTTGTGTTGTGGTTAAAATTTGCCAAATTGAGTTGACTTGGGATAAAACCCCTTATTTTGTATAAGGCCATGACTAATGGTTAATATTCATTTTGTTATATATTCAATTGATGATATGTTCATGAATGAGTAAATGTTATGTATGATTTAGTATTTATTGGAGTGGCCTTGAGTGCCCTATTGTGGTTATGTTTCATGTGTGTAGGGTTGTGCAAATAGGGTGACAAAGAGGCTTGGTAAATAGCCTTCTTTTTGTCCACACGGGAGTGTGTCTAGGCCATGTGTGACACACGGTCTGCCCCCTAGGCGTGTGGTCCGGTCATGTGTCCCCTGCACGTAAAAATTTTCAAAACAGAATGTATGGTAGTAAACAGACGGGCAGAGACATGACCATGTGTCTCAGCCGTGTGGTGGACACGGGCAAGCACACGGGCGTATGCCTCGGCCGTGTGACATTTTGGGTATGCTGACGTCAGAAATAGAATACCCAGGTTTTTGTACTCGGGCTAAGACACGGGCGTGTCGAGGTCGTGTGAGGGACACGGGCCATAGGCACGGGCGTGTGTCTAGCCGTGTGAAAACCCCTGTAGGTGTGCATTTAGAATTAATTCCATACGGGTAAAGGACACAGGTGTGTCCCTGTATAGCTTAGGTCGTGTGAACCACTCGGGCCAAAAGCACGACTATGTTGTAATGTCACACTTCCCACATGGGCGCGTGCCCCTATGTTAAGTGATATTTTTAGAGTTCATTTTAGAACCCGGATTGATTTCGAGTTCTTACTAAAAATTTTATGGATAAATTTGAAAATTTTTTAATTAGACCATGTTTTGGTGTCATCAGGACGTTAAATTGCATAATTGTAGTAGTTAGGTAATGCCTTATATTCTGACCCGGCGAGGGGCACGGGTGTGGGGTGTTACAGAAAGTGACGACAAAGATTCGCTAAATTGGCAAAAACCTTTTTCGCCTTTGATTGAAGCTTAATTGTGATGCATAATTTGATATTATAGTGATTGTAAGGACTCGTGATGACGCCCTTACACTTCTGCTGAAACCATTGCAATTCGTCAACTCTGCTCCTTGGGAAGTTAAAATGGTTGGTCTCATGTTATTGTGAAGTCTTGATTGCCTACAGCTTATCCAAAGATTAAATAAGTTGGTTTCTTGTAGAGATTGGATAATATTAGGCTCTTATTGTAATATTGTGTTTTCTTGGTTAGCTAGTTTGACAGGGTAGATAATATGAATCATGTTTTCTTTCTTGTAAGATTGTAATATTGTGTTTTCTTGGTTAGTGACATGTTTCTCAATTCCGAATCATGTTTCTAAATAAGATAATACGAATTTGGGTGTTTGAAAAGAGAGAAAATTTATGTAACACCCCTAGCCCGCCTCCGTCGCCGGAGGAGTTAAGAATGTTACTAAGTAAGCCTTAATTTCGTTTTCTAAATATCAACCGTATAATTAAAACATTCAAGCATTATCGATCACATTCATGAACACTTTCATCATAAATATATAAAAATTGCAAGTTGACTAGATAAGCCATTTGCGTATGGCTATTCATATATATACAACACCAAAAGGTACTAGGTCAAAATACAAAGTCGATCCTATACATGCCATTATCACAACTTAATCAAAAATGTACCAAAAAGCTTAGATAGTGTGGTTGACTTCGACTTTGGAACTTCCGAATCCGATGGAGGACGAGCAAAATCTATAAAACAGAGAAGCAAAACAAAAGAATAAGCATTTCAATGCTTAGTAAGCTTTAAGTAATGAAATCATCTAAGAAATTGGCATATTAATATCAAGTCTATTTAAATCACCTTGGGCGAACCCAAACATAACGAAAGTGCTTCTTTATCGATCATATCATAAAGGGAAAAATCAATACGTTCATCTATTCCTTTAATTTATAACTGAATACGAACTTCCCAAATTTTCAGACAACTCTCATGCATATATATATATATATAGCCTACTAGTGATGTTGAAATCGCCTAAGTTAGTACTCATACCTTCTAATCCAATAATAAACATTCAAAGGATTTTAAACGCTAGTTTAAGCATAATTGCCGACTTTCGAAACACGAAATATAACGATCAATCATATCTTCAACGAAAGCATTTACTTACTTGATCACTTCACGTTAAATTGTACTTATGCTTGGAATTAACTTGACATGCATTATATAAATTCACTTGTGCATACTTACGGTTTATCCACCCAACTCATAGGTCAGTGCGAAGAGGTCCTTGTGAACTAAAACCCGAATCTTAGAACTGCTCGAAGCCCTTCGAGACTAAGCTCGGTTTGCGCTGCTGGCTTAAAGGCCCTTCGAACTAAGTTCGCAATAACATCGGCGCAGCCGCCCTTCTAACTAAGTCCGCTTTTTAACGATGGCTTAAAGCCCTTCGGAACCAAGTCCGGTTTTTAACACTGGCTTATAGCCCTTCGAGACTTAGCTCGGTTTCAAACCTTGATCAACAATCATACATCCACACATTTAAACAACACTTTGATATTTGAATACAATTTCAGCATTCTTTCTAACCATTTTACAATTAATTCACTAGTCATAACAAATGACATATTCTCGTTTCATTATTCCTAAACTTTCTATTATCATGCGATTACAAACAAGTATTTTACCTATTTATTTGATCATACGATGCAAGCAAGACCATTACGTCATAATTTATTCATCGCAATCATAATTTGATAATTTCTATGTCTAAATATACGTTATATTCCATTACTCAAAGACTTACCTTGTATCTTTCTCAGGCAAGTTCGGGTTGGCTATTCCGCGACTTTAGCTTTCCCTTATCCGAGGTTGCCCCTCTATGCTCTTGAGCTTTAATCAATAAATTTTAAACCAACCATTAATCAATTACTCAAGTATTACTTTCAGAATATAGCACACATATATATATATTTGAATTTCACACATACAACTTATAGTAAGCTTATAAAAATCAATAAGCAATTCATTAGTAAATCACAACTTCCCTATAAGCTGAGTTACTGAGCAACAGTAATTAATTTACTTATAACTTGAGCTACGACACTCCAAATCAAAGACCGTAAATTTTCCTCAAAAATAGACTAATTTATCTTTTAGCCATAAAATTTTCATAATTTTTAGTCTAGCCAATCACTACCAGATTTTTCTTAAAGTTCACCCTGTTTTACTGCTTGACTAAACTGACCATTCTTCGATACGAATCAGATTTCTCATTGTAAAAAATTCAAAATGTGTTCTCACTTATTTCATTTGAAACTAGACTCATTAAGGAATCTAAGAATATAAATTTTATCTTAAGGCCATTTTTGTACAATTTATACTGATTTTATAAAAACAGAACAGGGGATCTAGAAGCCATTCTGACTCTATCCCCATTACTTGATTTACTCATGATCGATGGTTCTTTTACTCTTATTGTTTCCACTATAGAAAACTAGACTCACTAAGCTTTCATTACACAATTTATTTAGCACCTAATTCATCCCCTATAATTTATAGTGATTTTCTAAAATCACCTTACTGCTGCTGTCCAAAGTAGACTACTACAATTTACTCATTCACATATCCAAACATTCTTTGCATACATATTAATTTAGTGCTATACATTAAAATCTATATAACCGATTGTACATGTACCCATGGTATATATGTATTTTGTGACTACATCCTTGATATAAGTCTAATATAAACTTTGCCATTATATTCGGCCATCACAAAACATAGATACACACATGACATACACTTACTCATATACCAAAGATATACCTAACCTTAATGAAACAAAACACATTACTTAGTCACTTAAACTAATCACAACCCACATACAACATTGATCACTTAATAAACTAAAAATCATCTTTATCAATACACTTCTAATCATTATTATTTATCACCTTATATAATATTAGCAAGATGGATTGATTTCTCATTAATATACCATCTTAGCCGAACATGCCCAAGCATTAACATTATTCATATTCCATTTCTTACATTACTCAAAATCATACTATTGGAATTCATGTATGATACCGAACCTTTAGACATTCAAACTTTTACCCTTTTTCTTTTCAAATCATCTAAATGGTAATGCTCACCTTCTAATATTCAAACACAAAACATTTGTGCAAGTAATTAAGCAATTCCAATTTCGGCTATTACACCTATATATATACTACCCAATTAAATTCTTACTAGTTCATACTTCTCTCATCAACATTTATTCATCTAAACCAAAAAAAATAACCATATCTCTTCATTATCAACTATGGCCGAATGCTTCATTCACCCCCCCCCCCAAAAACCAAAATTTCCACATGGGCTAGTTAAGGAACTTAGTAACTAACTTAGAATAAGCTAACATTTCAAAATTTAACATGAATTACTAACCTTCTTTTGAGCTTAAGTTGACCGAATGCTATCCCCTTTCTTCTAACATAACATTCGGCTCCTAAGAAGGAAGATGAAGACTAATATTTTTCTTTTCTTTTCTTTTGCTTTCCTATTACTCATTCTTATTTTCCTTTATTTCTTTATTTCACAAATTAGGCCATTATCATATAATATTATTAAACAACACATAATTTTTGCCTACTATCATTATCATGGTTTACCACTACCACTAAAGTGGGGTATTAGACATGCAAACCCATTAATTTTCTCTATCAATTATTTGGCCACTACAAAAATGACCCATCATATTTCAAAACATCTCATAGAGGTCCTATTTAATAAATTTCACATGCAACGACAAAATTATAGCATGAAACTTTCACACATACATTTACACATATAATAAGCATAGAATGTAACGGCTAACTATTTTTTTGTGACTCGGTTTTATGGTCCCGAAACCACTTCCCGACTAGGGTCAAATTAGGGCTGTCACAATTTAGGAAAGCATTGAGAAAAAAAATGTTTTAGAGGAGAAGAGGGGAAGAGAGAAAAAGAAAGAAGATGGAAAAAATTGTTTTGATGATGTCATCTATGACATCGTGCTTATATGGCATGCCACATAAGCTATTTCGTTAACCTACCATTTGACCGGCGGTCAACTTACGTTTATCGTTAAAATTGGGTTGATTTTTGAAAAAATCGTAACATTGAGGGTGTCAATAAAAAAAAGATCAATGGCACAAGACCAAAACCCTCCAAATGCTTGAAGGTACTTTTTTTTTTTTTTTGCAATTATGCTTATGCAATTATGCCTTAAATTTAATATTAATTTATTAAAATAATATTATTTTTGGAATAGTTTATCTAAAATCAAATTATCTGGTAGAGTCCCACTAGTAGTGTGATTCATCCACTACTCAACCGCCAAATGACCACCTGCTGACCATCAGAATGTCGCCGTTACTGGCACCAGCACTGTTGTTTCTAGTTGTGCCATCGTAAGTGCAACACCCTGAGACAGTTCAGTTTAGACTAGTGACAGCCCGACTGGTCCGGTCTTGCCACCAATTGGACCATCGACCTAGTTTCACATACCAGGCCCGGTCTGACTAGTTTTTAGGCCTCTGTCTCGATTTTGGGTTCTTGGGCCCAATTTTGATCACATATCAAATTTTCAAGTTCAATTACCAATTGGGCCAATTGTTTGAGTTGGTAATTAATTTCCAGCAATATCATATTTATTTTAAATAATTTGATTAATTTAATTTTACTTGATCAAAAATTGACTTTTCCAAAAGTCGTTAAGATTTTTCAAAGTTAATTTTTCAAGAAAATTCTTTAATCAAATTTTCTAGTTGAACAATACTCACAACTGCCTAATTTAATTCCATTTTGAATAAACCAACTCAATTAAATTATTTGCAAAGTAATTCAATTTTCTTCTGATTCAAATGCAGTTTGATCAAGCTTTTGTTGAGCTAGCGGAGGGACCAATTAGACATATACAATTAGGCTCTAGTAATTGTAATTATGTTTAGAAGCATCATTTTGATAATTCACAATTACTTAATCATGGAGTAAGTCTACAAGAAGTACCATGATTAAAAACTCCTTATTGTATACTCTTTATGAAAACAATTCATATAACTACTTTGTCTAATGACCTCGTCATTTTTGTTTTCCCTAATATGGTATCCTTAATTCCTTTGAGTTATATCCGTTCACTCCATACAATATTTTATCTTATTGTCACCATTGTGTCTTCTTAATGATTAATATTACCACTGCCAGCAAATGATTGTGATAAATTGCTTGGTCGAGAACACGCAACCAGTGACCACGTTCTATATTTATCAATCCACACAATGCCAATGAGAGGATATCATTAACTCTTTAATCAAGCTATGAATTTCATTGTTGTTAGTAAAGTCATGTAACACCCCTAACCCATATCTGTTGATGGAATAGGGTTATGAGGTATTACCAATCAAAATACAACATATAGCATTCATCATCATATATCATTCAATACAACCACATTGTCCCTTATAAAGACCTACGAGGCCTTAAACATGCTTTAGAAATGGTTCGAGACTAAACTGATAACATACAATAATTTTGGAAAACATATATTTTTTTTCAATCATACAAGGGTCACACGCCCATGTGAACAGGCCGTGTGCCTCACACGGCTAGTAGACACACTCGTGTCTTTAGCCGTGTGAAAACAAGGCATACATACTGACTTGTATCACACGGCCGAGGACACGCCCGTGTGCCAGGCCGTGTGAAAACTGGAGAGTATGCTGACTTGGGTCACACGGCCAACCACACACCTATGTGTCCAACTCGTGTGCCCTTTAGGGGGTATATTGACTTATACCGTATGGCCAGTCACACGCCTGTGTGTGAGACCGTGTGGAGCATACTGGCCTTAGTTCAATTTCAACACCAGGGGACAATGGCCGTATAGCATAACCGTGTATCACACACGGTTGAGATACACACCCGTGTCTCTACCCTGTGAACAAAAATAGGCCATTTGCAAAGCCAATTTGCCACCCTTTTTGCACATATCTAAGTAAACTAAATTGGTGCCCTTTTAAGTCACAATTATGCAGCCAATAGTTATGAACCAATACATAATCATACCATATCCATTTCAACTAAATTCACTAATCAATTCCATATCATTTACCTATTCAAATACCAAACAATTTAATTTGCTTTCCTAAGCATAAATCACATGTATAATTCATTTAGCAAAACCAATCTAAACATACATAATCACTTCAGTTCTATTCATTCATCATAGCTCTATTACCAAACATTAAAAATAGTACTATTTGCACATTCATAAGCATCATCGATTTCATCATCTTATGCCAACTTAAATGTCCAAAATACATATCCATCAAACATACCAAAATGGATCAAGCCTATACATGCCACATACCATATATACATTGTAACAGTCCAGTTTAGACCCTAGCGAAATAGTGGTTTCAGGACCACATATTCGAGTCAAAAAATATTTAAATATTATTTTTCATGTTTATGATATATGAATTAGTATGTGTGAAAGTTTCGTATGAAAATTTAATTGTTTGTGTGCTAAATTTGATAAAAGGACCTAATCGCGTAAAAGGTAAAAGTTGCCTACTATTTGTTAAAAGTGCTTATTTGATTTGGCTTTATAAATGAGAGGTCCTTACTATGTTATTTGACCCTTACAAGCATGAGTGGACATATATGACCCTGATATACACGGTTTGTTAGTGTTTTAATTCAAGGATAAAATTGTAAAATGTTTATTAAAGTAATTAAAATAAAACAAAAGCATGAAAATGAATCATTTGTGTTCATCTTCAATCGAAAATCAAAATAATAGAAAAGACTAAGACCAAGCTAGGGTTCGGCCTTTGTCTTCTTTG
Organism: Gossypium anomalum; assembly: GCA_025698475.1. Classification (NCBI taxonomy): domain Eukaryota; kingdom Viridiplantae; phylum Streptophyta; class Magnoliopsida; order Malvales; family Malvaceae; genus Gossypium; species Gossypium anomalum. Next base: position 20,604,437 of record CM046958.1, read on the forward strand.
ATTCAAGGTTTGTTTTTGTTCGGTTTTTGATAATTTCTATGTTTTTGTAATCGTTGCTTCGTATACTATCAAGCCCATGCCTCAATTTTTGATTTTTATGATAATTTTGAAATGTGCCATGGATGAATTCATGAGTTTTATGTTGTTAATTGATGAAATATGAAAGTTTGATGTTAAGTTTATATATTTTGTCTTTGGATTTTTGATGATTTTGAGTGAAATGGGCTAAATTGTAAAAATTGTTAATTAAGGAACTAAAATGTGAAATAAATGAAATGTGTTGACTTTAATGAGAGCTATGAATATTCAGTCAAGCATGAGTATATGCAAATTATGTGTATTTTGTGATTTTGTGAATTAGGGACCAAACTGTCAAAATGTGAAAATGTGAGGGCTACGCAAATTGCCCTAAATATGTGTTTATGGATTGTTTTGAATAAATTTATGATAGAATAAGTTAAATTTGAATTTATTTAGATCGTGAATTAAAGAATACAGAATTAGATCGGGGAAAGTTGAAAGTCGTCGAGTAGCCGGTTCTGTCCATTCGAATTCGTACTAGGTAAATCGATATACAATAAATGTGTTTGAATTGAATTCTTATTATTCATATGATATTGAATTGTGATGAATGAATGTTCAAGTTAAATATATGCCATTTGAGAAAGTATCGACAAAGTTCCGACGTCCGAAAAGCCCCGTATGAACCTTAAAAATAGTTAGGACACATATGTCATGACATAGAATTTCTGATATCTGTTTTGCATGTAAGACCACGTCTATGACACTGGCATCGAATTCTGTTCTACGTGTAAAACCATGTCTGGGACATTAGCTTTGTATCTGATTTCGTGTAAGATCCTGTCTGGGACAGTGGCATCGATGTTCGATTACATGTAAGATCACGTCTGGGATGTTGGCATTGTATATGGTTTTCGAGCTATCCACGTATCCTTATGTTTTTGAACAGTTCAAACTGGCATTCCGAAAAAATGAATGACTGTGAAATTATATCCGATTCAGGTATGTCTGCATTGTATAGCATATTTGAGAGTGAGGATAAGTATGTGAACAATTGTTGATCTATGATCTAAGTATATGAATATAAGATTCGTGTTGGCATTTGGCTACAAAGTATGAATGATTTGATGATGTTTATATACTCTAAATGATATGTTTATTTGTATATGGCTTACTAAGCTTTTGAAAGCTTACTTTGTGTGTGTTTGCATTATTTTATAGATATCGAAGCTACTGTGAGCTCGGGGATCATCGAGGATCGTCACCACACTATCGAACCTTATTTTGGTACTTTTGAAAATGTATATATTGAAATATGGAATGCATATGCTAGACGTGTTTAGATTATGTTTTGTAATGTACATATTTAGCCATGTGATATGGCTTGGTATGGTTATGATTATGATATGGTTTTGGTATATGAATTATGAGGCAATATGATATATTTGGTGTGTTTATGTATGGATATAAGAAATGGTAAGGTTGGTAAGCTTTTGGCATGTGTTAGCTATGGTAATTGATAAGTTTTGATCATGAAATTGAAACATATGTTTAGGTATGGTTATAGTTTAAGTTTTGGTATGAATTGATTGATGAATTGAGATTGGAATTTGTTGATAACATTAAGTCATGAATAGTATATGTTTTGGTATTGAGATTCGTTGAAATTGGTGTGCAAATATGTTTGTTTTATTGCTAGTAGGTTTGATCCAATAGGGGTGGCAACTTGGCTATTCAAATTGCCTATTTTTTTCCACACGAGCAGAGGCACGGGCATGTGTCTCAGCCGTGTGTGACACACGATCATGTTACAAGGTTGTGTGTCCACTAGGATACCCTAAAAATTAAAGTTAGTATACCCTCCAGTTTTGACATGGCCTAGACACACGAGCGTGTCTATTGGTCGTGTGTGGAATACGGGCTGGCACACGGGTGTGTAATCGGCTGTGTGGCCAAGTCAATAGCCTCCCTAATTTTCACACGGCCTGGCACACGGGCGTGTCTAGTGGCCGTGTGGACAAGTCAGTATGTATGCCCTATTGGTCCACAGCTTAGACACACGAGCGTGTCTAATGCCGTGTGAGGCACATGGTCTGTTCACATGGGCGTGTGACCTTTGAAAAGTTGAAAAATTTTCTAAGTTTTGAAAAGTTCATATGTTATCGTTGTGGTCCTAAATGCATGGTTTAGACTTTGTAAGCTCGATTTAAGTTCATATTGAATATGAATGACTTATAGTTATTGAAATGAAATGATATTTGATATTTGATTATTCTGATTTGAGACACGAGTTTGGTAATGCCTCTTAACCTATTCCAACGATGGTTACGGGTTAGGGGTGTTACAATTTTGTTGGTATCAATGCTATGATTTTGTCGGTTCTAGGACTACCATAGCATATGTGAGTCTAGCTATACATGCCATATTTATGAATTACGATAGCGTGATGAATCTGGACATTTAAATGTGCTTTTATATAGCAAATCGATCCTGAATGAGCCGTAGCAGACGATATCGAAAGCAATGTGGCTGCTCCCATGCAAGAGATAGCGACATCCAATTCTCGACCGGCTACGAGTAGCCATGATGGTGAGGCTAGACAATCCTTCTATCAAATGATGAACGATTGGTTTAGCCAATAAATTAGAACCAATCCGGCTGTTCAACAACCTCCACCCCCGGTAAATCCTTCACAAACTCCTGCTATGCCACCAGTGAATCCGATTCAGTTAAGTAAGCCTCCAGTAGATAAGGTTAGAAAGTATGAGGCTGAAGAGTTCCAAGCTATAACAAATGATGATGCTGAAAGAGCCAAGTTCTGGTTAGAGAACACAATATGAGTATTTTATGAATTTTCCTTGAATCCCGAAGAATGCATAAAATGTGTTGTTTCACTCTTGAGAGATACAATGTATCATTGGTGGAAAACTTTAATATCGGTAGTTCCAAGTGAGCGAGTCACCTGAGATATTTTCCAAGCTTTCCGAAAGAAATACATCAGTTAAAGATTTATCAATAAAAAACGTAAAGAGTTTCTTGAGCTTAAACAATGCCGTATGTTTGTTATAGAATACGAATGGGAATTTGTAAGACTGAGTCAGTATGCTTGTGAATGTGTATCTACGGAAGCAATAATGTATAAAAGATTTGAAGATGGTTTGAACGAGGATATCCATTTATTAGTTTGGATTCTTGAGATTAAAGAATTTGTTGTGCTTGTTGAACGAGCATATAAAGCTAAAGGTCTCGGGAAAGAGAAAAGAAAAGCTAATTTTGAAGGTAGAGAAGTACGAAAGAGATCATCGGGCAAATTATTTCAGTCTGCATCAAAGAAGTTTAGAGATAATAATAGCCGTTCAAAGGCTAATGTGGGACATTCGAATAGAGATCGTGCTAGATCGCATTCGAACTTCAAAGCTCCAGCTACATCTGTTGCTAGTGTTGGAAATGTTAAATCTGATCGCCCGGAGTGCAAGCATTATGGTAAAAGACATCCCAGTAATTGTAGATTGTATGATCGGGCTTGTTTCAGATGTGGATCGTTAGACTATTTTATCCACGATTGCCTTGAATCTGTTAAGCAAGAAATTGTGCAAAATCCGAAGCCAGGTGGTAATGCATCTCGTGGTAGACCTCCTAGAAATACGAGAAATGTGAGTGGCAGTCAGAAGGGAACAAAAGATAAAGCTGTTAGATCCGAGGCTCGTGCACTTGCCAGAGCCTATGCTATCCGAGCTCGAGAGGAAGCTTCGTCGCCAGATGTGATTACGGGTACATTTACTCTTTATGATACTTCTGTGATTGCTTTGATTGATCCTGGATCAATACATTGGTATATATGTATGAATTTAGTGAACAATAAGACTTTGCCTGTAGAGTCTACTGAATTTGTAATTAGAGTTTTGAACCCTCTAGGCAGATGTGTTTTGGTTGATAAAGTCTGTAAAAATTGTCCGTTAATGTTTCGAGACATTTGTTTTCTGGCTGATCTGATGTTTTTGCCCTTTGATGAGTTAAATATAATTCTGGGTATGGATTGGTTAACTTTGCATGATGCTGTTATGAACTGCAAACGAAAAACTATTGATTTGAGATGCAAGAATGATGAAATAGTCCGAATTGAAGCTAGTGATTTGAATGGATTGCCTGCTGTGATATCTTCGATGGAAGCTTTGAGTATTGTGAGAAAGGGTTGTGAATCCTACTTATCTTATATGATCGATTCAAAAGTGATAGAAAAAAAAGTTGAATCAGTGCTTGTTGTATGTGAGTTCCCTGATGTATTTCCTGAAGAACTTCCAGGATTACCTCTGATACGAGAAGTAGAATTTGGCATCGAGTTGGTACCTGGTACTACTCTGATTTCGATAGCTCCATATAGAATGGCTCCGACCAAATTAAAAGAATTAAAGTCTCAGTTTCAAGAGTTGACCGATAGAGGATTTGCTAGACCGAGTTTCTCATATTGGGGTGCTCCAATTCTATTCGTGAAAAAGAAAGACAGAACGATGAGAATGTGTATAGATTATCATCAGTTGAATAAAGTGACTATCAAGAATAAATATCCCCTGCCCTGAATTGATGATTTGTTTGATCAGTTGAAAGGAGCTGCTGTGTTTTCAAAAATAGATTTAAGATCGGGTTATTATCAGTTGCGAGTAAAAGATTCAGACATTCTGAAAACTACTTTCTGAACGAGGTATGTCCATTATGAATTCTTAGTTATGCCTTTCGGATTGACTAATGCACTTGCTATCTTTACGAATTTGATGAATAGAATTTTCAAACCGTATCTAGATCAGTTTGTTGTCGTATTCATTGATGACATATTGATTTATTCACATGATAAATTCGAACATGCCGAGCATCTGAGAATAGTGCTACAGACTCTGCGAGATAAACAGTTGTATGCGAAGTTTAGTAAGTGTGAATTCTGGTTGCGAGAAGTTGGTTTTCTAGGTCATATTGTATCAGCATCTGGTATTCGAGTTGATCCGAGCAAAATTTTAGCTATTTTGGAGTGGAAGCCTCCGAGGAATGTCTCTGAAGTCCGCAGTTTTCTGGGACTTTCCGGCTACTATAGACGGTTTGTAAAAGGCTTTTCTATGATTGCAACTCCGTTAACAAAACTGCTTCAGAAAGATGTGAAGTTTGAGTGGTCTGAAAAGTGTCAGAACAGCTTTGATAAGTTGAAAACTTTATTGACTGAAGCTCTAGTATTGGTACAACTCTAATCGGGTAAATAATTTGTGACCTACAGGGATGCTTCGTTGATCGGTCTAGGATGTGTTTTAATGCAAGAAGGCAAAGTCATTGCTTATGCTTCGAGACAGTTGAAGCCGCATAAAAAGAATTATTCGACGCACGACCTTGAGTTAGCTGCGATTGTGTTTACTTTGAAAATCTGGCGTCACTATCTGTTTGGTGAGAAATGTCATGTATATTCTGATCATAAGAGTTTGAAATATCTGATGGCTCAGAAAGATTTGAATCTATGACAGAGAAGATGGTTTGAATTGCTAAAAGACTATAAACTTGTAATAGATTATCATCTGGGTAAGGCAAATGTTGTTGCAGATGCTTTAAGTCAGAAATCACTTTTTGCTCTACGTGCGATGAATGCTCAATTGGTTTTGTCAGATGATGGTTCAATTTTAGCTAAATTGAAAGCAAGACCTTTGTTCTTACAACAGATTATCGAAGCTCAGAAGATTGATAACGAGATTTTAGCTAAATGAGCTCAATGTGATTTAGAGTCTGATTCAGAATTCAGAATTGATAAATATCATTGTTTGAGATTTCGAGATTGAATTTGTGTTCTGAGAAATCCAGAGTTAATTCAGATGATTTTCAATGAAGCTCCTAACAGTCGATTATCTATGGATCCGGGTAGTACGAAAATGTATAATGATCTGAAACAGCATTACTGGTGGTCCGGAATGAAAAGAGATATCTCTGACTTTGTTTCTAAATGTTTGATCTGTCAGCAACTTAAAGCTGAACATCAGGTGCCATCTAGTTTGTTACAACCGATTATGGTTTCGGAGTGGAAATGGGATAGAGTAACAATAGACTTTGTTTCAAGTTTGCCCTTGTCTCTGAAAAAGAAAGATGTAATCTGGATTGTGGTTGATCGTTTGAAAAAATCAACTCATTTTATTCCGGTTCGATCCGATTACTCACTTGATAAATTAGCTGAGTTATACATTTTTGATATTGTGAGATTGCACGGTGAGCCATTATCTATTATGTCAGACAGAGATCCAAAATTCACATAATGATTCTGGAAGAAATTACAAGATGCTCTGGGTACTAAATTGCACTTCAGTACTGCTTTTCCCCCATAAACAGTCGGTCAATCCAAGCGGATTATTCAGTTACTCGAGGATATGTTGAGATGTTGCATTCTTGAGTTTGAAGTTACGTGGGAACAGTATTTACCTTTGATTGAATTCACTTATAATAACAGTTTTCATTCAAGCATTAAAATGGAACCATACGAAGCTTTATATGGTCGCAAATGTCGTACACCTATGTATTGGACTGAGCTCAGTGAAAATAAGATTCAAAGGATTGATTTGATAAAAGAAACTGAACAGAAAATAAAAGTGATCCGAGATAGCTTAAAAGCAGCTTCCGATCGTCAGAAATCTTATGCGCATTTGAAAAGAAAAGATATTGAGTTTGAGATCAACGACAAAGTGTTTTTGAAGGTGTCTCCATGGAAGAAAGTACTTCGGTTCGGTAGAAAAGGCAAATTGAGTCCGAGATTCATTAGGCCGTATGAGATTACTGAACGTATTCGGCCAGTAGCATATAGATTGTTGTTGCCACCAGAGTTGGGAAAGATTCATGATGTGTTTCACGAATCGATGCTTCGACGATACAGATCCGATCCTTCGCATGTGATTCCTCCATCTGAGATTGAAATTCAGTTCGATATGACTTACGAAGAAAAGCCAATCCGTATCTTAGCTCGCGGGATTAAAAAACTACGAAATAAGAAAATTCTGTTAGTAAAAGTGATGTGGCATCGACACGGTATTGAAGAGGCCACGTGGGAGCCTGAAGATGCTATGAGACAGCAATATCTGAATTTGCTCAACGGTAAGATTTTCGGGGACGAAAATCCTTAAGGGGGAGAATTGTAATAGTCCAATTTAGACACTAGTCGGAATAGTGGTTTCAGGACCACATATCTGAATCAAAAAAATATTTAAATATTATTTTCCGTGTTTATGATATATGAATTAGTATGTGTGAAAGTTTCGTATGAAAATTTTATTGTTTGTGTGCTTCAGTTGATAAAAGGACCTAATCGCGTAAAAGGTAAAAGATGCCTGCTGTTTGTTAAAAGTGCTTATTTGATTTGGCTTTATAAATGAGAGGTCCTTATTATTTTATTTGACCCTTAAAAGCATGAGTGGACATATATGACACATGGTTTGTTAATGTTTTAATTCAAGGATAAAATTGTAAAATGTTTATTAAAGTAATTAAAATAAAACAAAAGCATGAAAATGAATCATTTGTGTTCATCTTCAACCGAAAATCAAAATAAAAGAAAAGAATAAGACCAAGCTAGCGTTCGGCCTTTGTCTTCCTTGATTCAAGGTTTGTTTTTGTTCGGTTTTTGATAATTTCAACGTTTTTGTAATCGTTGCTTCGTAGACTATCGAGCCCATGCCTCAATTTCTAATTTTTATGATGATTTTGAAATGTGCCATGGATGAATTAATGAGCTTTATGTTGTTAATTGATGAAATATGAAACTTTGATGTTGGGTTTATATATTTTGTCTTTGGATTTTTGATGATTTTGAGTGAAATGGGCTAAATTGTGAAAATTATAAATTGAGGGACTAAAATGTGAAATAAATGAAATTTGTGGACTTGAATGAGAGCTATAAATGCAAATTATGTGTATTTTGTGATTTTGTGAATTAGGGACTAAAGTGTCAAAATGTGAAAATGTGAGGGCTAGTTTGCAAATTTCCCTAAATATGTGTTTATTGATTGTTTTGAATGAATTTGTGATAGAATAAGTTAAATTTGAATTTATTTAGATCGAGAATTAAAGAATACGGAATTAGATCGGGGAAAGTTGAAAGTCGTCAAGTAGCCGGTTCTGTCCATTCGAATTCGTACGAGGTAAATCGATATACAATAAACGTGTTTGAATTGAATTCTTATTATTCATATGATATTGAATTATGATGAATGAATGTTCAAGCTAAATATGTGCCATTTGAGAAAGTATCGACAAAGTTTCGACATCCGAAAAGCCCCGTACGAACCTTAGGAATAGTTAGGATACATATGTCATGACGTAGGATTTCTGATATCTGTTCTGCGTGTAAGACCACGTCTATGATGCTGGCATCGACTTCTGTTCTGTGTGTAAGACCATGTCTGGGACATTGGCATCGTATTTGATTTTGTGTAAGACCCTGTCTGGGACAGTGACATTGATGTTTGATTACATGTAAGACCACGTCTGGGACGTTGGCATTATATATGTTTTTTGAGCTATCCACGTATCCTTATGTTTCTGAACGGTTCAAATGGGCATTCCGAGAAAATGAATGGCTTTGTGAAATTATATCCAATTCAGGTATGTCTGCATTGTATAGCATATTTGAGAGTGAAGGTAAGTATGTGAACAATTGTTGATCTATGATCTAAGTATATGAATATGAGATTTGTATTGGCATTTGGCTACAAAGTATGAATGATTTGATGATGTTTATATGCTTTAAATGATATGTTTATTTATATATGGCTTACTAAGCTTTTGAAAGCTTACTTTGCGTGTGTTTGCATTGTTTTATAGATATCGAAGCTACTGTGAGCTCGGGGATCATCGAGGATCGTCACCACACTATCGAACCTTATTTTGGTACTTTTGAAAATGTATATATTGAAATATGGCATGCATAGGCTAGTAGTGTTTAGATTATGTTTTGTGATGTATATATTTAGCCATGTGATATGGCTTGGTATGGTTGTGATTATGATATGGTTTTGGTACATAATTATGAGGCAATATGATATATTTGGTGTGTTTATGTATGGATATAAGAAATAGTAAGATTGATAAGCTTTTGGCAAGTGTTAGCTATGGTAACTGATAAGTTTTGATCATGAAATTGAAACATATGTTTAGGTATGATTATAGTTTAAGTTTTGGTATGAATTGATTGATGAATTGAGATTGGAATTTGTTGATAATATTATGTCATGAATAATATATATTTTGGTATTGAGATTGGCTGAAATTGGTGTGCAAATATGTTTGTTTTATTGCTTGTAGGTTTGATCCAATAGTGGTGGCAAGTTGGCTATTCAAATGGCCTATTTTTGTCCACACAGGCAGAGACACGGGCATGTGTGACACACGGTCACGTTACACGGCCATGTGTCCCCTAGGGTACCCTATGAATTAAAGTCAGTATACCCTCTAGTTTTGACATGGCCTAGACAAACGGGCTAGTCTATTGGTCGTGTGTGGCACACGGGCGTGTCTAGTGGCCGTGTGGACAAGTCAGTATGTATGCCCTGTTTCACCACGGCTTAGACATGGGCGTGTCTAATGTCGTGTGAGGCACACGGCCTGTTCACACGGGCGTGTGACCTTTGAAAAGTTGAAAAATTTTCTAGGTTTTGAAAAGTTCATATGTTATCAATGTGGTCCTGAATGCATGGTTTAGACATTGTATACGCAATTTAAGTTCATATTGAATATGAATGACTTATAGTTATTGAAATGAAATGATATTTGATATTTGATTGTTCTGATCTGAGATACGAGTCCGGTAATACCTCTTAACCTATTCCAGTGACGGTTACGGGTTAGGGATGTTACATACATAACTTCAAAAGTACCAAAATAGATGATTGATAGTGAGGTGAAGTCTCTGACGATTCCTGGATCCGAGCTAGCTTTGTAGATCTATAGAACATTGAAAATTAAACAGAGTAAGCTATAAAGCTTAGTAAATTCGTATATGAGCATGAAATAATCACAACATTCATATAGCAACTTAAAATAGATAATATCATCAACATTTAAAGCATCAATTCATGAGCTAACATAGAATTTATTCATATCCTCATTCATGAGTTCTCAACTTCATTTATCTCGAAATTTGAATAGTTTTCTGTACATACCTGTACCATTACTTTTCGCCCGATCTAAATCTGAATTCTTTCTTTCTTGATCTATATGAATTCAAAATTAACTTATTTATTCATCTACTCATTCAATTTAGTCCAAAATTACTCATTTGGACATTTTTACATACTAGTCCCCAGACTTTCACATTTTTAACAATTTAGTCCTTATTTCACAAAACATAAAAATTCACATAATTCAATAAGACCCATGCTTGGCCGAATTTAACATGTATTACTAGCAGCCCATATTTTCAATTTATTCACACTTTTAACTGCCACATTTCACATTTTTACAAATTAATCCCTATTTGACATTTTTGTCAAAAATCATTTTACAAAACTATTAAATCTATCATTAAACCTTCATAATATATCATAAATCATCAAATTACTCAAGCATTAAACAATCACAACATGTTAAATCTTTAACTATTTTGCAAATTAGTCCTTGGGCTAGCTAGTACTAGATGCAACAATCACAAAAACATAGAAATCCTTAAAAATCGACCAAAAACAGACTTACAATTGAAATGTGAAGTAGCCGAATGTCTCAACCCTAAATTAGCTTCTCTTCATGATTCATTCAGCCAAAAATGATGATAATAAGAATGGCTTTATGTTTTGTTTTATTTAATATATCATTAATTAACCATTTTACTATTTTAACCTTTACTAAACCATTTAAAATCATCATATTAATGTCCATCTTTGTCCACTCACAATTAAAATGGTCTAATTACAACATAAGGACCTTAAATTTAATAAATCATGGCTATTTAACACCTTTAACAAGTAGAATGCAACTTTTGCATTTTATGCGATTTAGTCCTTTTTCTCAAATTGACCAATTAAATGATAAAATTAGCTCACGAATTTTTCACACATACATACTATCATGCTGTAAAAATAGAAAATAATATTAAAATAGTTTTTATGTCAAATTTGTGGTTCTAAAACTATTGCTTTGATTTAGCTAAAACCGGGCTATTACAACTCTCCCCCTTTAGGGATTTTCATCCCCAAAAATCTTACTAGTGAATAGGTTAGGGTATTCCTTTCTCATAGCATTCTTAAGTTCCCATGTAGCTTCTTCAAATCCGTGCCGATGCCATAATACTTTCACCAATGCGATTATCTTATTTCTCAGCTCTTTGATCTCACGAGTTAAAATTCGAATCGGCTCTTCAGCATATGACATATTAGACTGAATTTCAACCTCGGTCAGGGAAATGACATGTGAAGGGTCGGATCGGTATCATCAAAGCATCAACACATGAAACACAGTATGTATCTTTTCTAACTCAGACGGTAAGGATAACCGGTATGCCACTGGCCCCACTCGCTCAATAATCTCATATGGTCCGATAAATCGCGGACTCAATTTCCCTTTCCGGCTGAACTGTAATATCTTTTTCGAAAGTGACAGTTTTAAAAACACTTTATCCCCGATCTGAAACTCAATATCTTTCCATTTCAAATCTGCATACGATTTCTGTCGATCAAAAGCTGCTTTCAAATTGTCACGAATTATTTTCACTTTCTCTTTTATTTCTCTGATTAAATCAATCCCATGAATCTTATTCTCTCTAAGCTCAGTCCAGTACAGCGGTGTTTGACATTTACAACCGTATAGAGCTTCGTACAGTGCCATTTTACTACTTGATTGGAAACTATTGTTGTAAGCAAATTTAATTAGCGGTAGATATTTCTACCAGCACTACAGGAAAATAGGTCTTTAGAGGCGTTTTTAGCGGCGTTTTATCAAAAAACGCTGCAAAAATTGTAAAACACATAGCAATAGCGGCGTTTTACCAAAAACGCCACTAAAAACAGAGCAATAGCGGCGTTTTAGTAAAAAACGCCGCGAAAAACAGAGCATTAGCGGCGCTTTTGGCAAAACGCCGCTAAAAACCAGAGCATTAGCGGCGCTTTTGGCAAAACGTCGCTAAAAACCAGGGCATTAGCGGCGCTTTTGGCAAAACGCCGCTAAAAACCAGAGCATTAGCGGCGCTTTTGGCAAAACGCCGCTAAAAACCATATAACCCCTAAACCCAAAAAAATCATAAACACTAATCTATAACCCCTAAAACAATAATTATTAAAATTTATGGTTATACAATATATTAAATATTTTCTTATATAATCGTAAAAGAGATAGTATTGAATTTAAAATATCGAATTAATTATCATTATAGTTTATGGTTTATGGTTTAAGATATATAGTTTAGGGTTTAAGATTTTTGAGTTAACTATGGTTTAAGATATATGGTTTAGGGTTTAAGGTTTAGGAGTTAACTAGTATTTGAAGGTTTATGATGAATTATGGGTTTAGGGATTATAATTTAGGGTTTAGGGGTTAGGGTTGGAGTTTAAGGTGTAAGGGTTTGGGGTTAAGGGTTAAGGGTTTAGAGTTTAGAAAAATAATAATAATTAAAAATATTTAACTTGTTTATATTTAAAAAATTAATAAATATCAAATGAAAATAACATGAATATATTTATAAAAAAAATCAAAACAATACCATTAGGTTTAAGTAAATTTACGTTAAGTATTTATAAATTTAATTGGAAATTTAACTTAAACGGGTCGTTTTCTTTTGAAATGTTTTCTTTTCTCATGCCCACACTAAAACCCCTAATTTTTAAAGTCATTGAATATATATTAATAAAAAAACATAATTGTTTAACTTAAACATGATTGTGCTTTAAGCATGATATTAATATATTTTATTTTTATTCAAGTCTCACTTCATTCAATATATGAGCCTAAAATTTTATCTAAGTATGCCCATATTAATAAAAGGCTTAACCTAAACCCAATTTAATATATATATTTATATTATTTTTAATTTAATATTTAATATCCTATATATGTAATTGTATTAAAATTTTTAATTTATATTTATTAAAATTTTATATGTAATTGTATTAGCATTTTTTAATGTTGACATTGTTACTAAAAACATGGTCCCTGGTGAAGCAAGGTTAAAAACACCAGTTAAATCAAATTGTTAGTTGTTAGGATTTTGTCCTTCTTATAATTTACAAAAAATAAAATAAAATCAAATTATCAGTATAAAACATGTCAAAATTAATTCTTAATGTAAATAAAAAATTAATTAACATTAAAAATTTGGCAATATTTAATAACATAGGTTATTCAATAATTAATTCTTGCCAAATTTGATATTTTCCCTTCTATAAAATGAATAACATAATTAAATTTAAGAACATATTTGTTGTGTTTCCATATTAGTTATTGTGAAATTTTTTTACGTTGCCGCGTCAACAACTTACCATAATTGGTTGAATAGAAGGCAACGAATTAAACTTAAATTGCACCAAATTAAAATTCATGTATACAATACACATTAAATCAATGTTAATGTATAATTGGATCAAACTTAAATTGCAACCGAATATAGGCCCAAATAGGTTGGACACTATTGGACTGTAGCCCAAGAAGAGTATTTATATTCTTGAAATATGGGCTAGACCCGGGGATAGCAAACAAAATATAATTGTTTTTTCAATTTAAAAAAATGAAAAACCCAAACCCTAAAATATCTCTGCGGGAGAGCATCAAACATGGAAAGAGTTTTCAAATTTGCCACTATTCGTACCTGAGTCAGTGTTTTTTCCTGTCTTCTTTTCATCTCTTTGTTTCAAAGAGCGGGAAACAAAGAAAAGCCTAAAGTTAGGGGTTTTGTGTTTTTTTTCTTCGAGTGGTGGCGAATGTAGCAGTGGATAAAGATCAACAATGGCTAATGAATTTCCGTTTAAGGTAAGTCGGAAATCTTAGTAATGCTTTCCTTTTTATTGTGTTTCCATTTATTGTTTTATATATACGTTTTTTTTTATCACAGAAAAAGAAGTTTGAAGTTGTTCAATGTAATGCTACTATAAATAAAGGTTCTGCATTTGTATTGATTTTAAACTCTTTTTTTGGGGGTTATATAATGTTAACTTTCGATGGCGTTCTTTGGTTTGTTCATCTTTGTTTCATTGGAGAGCTGATAGGTGAGTTAGTGTATTTTCTTTATTTTTTATGTTTATTTTATATATAAATTAATATTTGAATCTCACTGTTTTCTGTTTGTTTCTCGGGATTTTGCTTCTCGGTTTTCTTCCTTCCCAAATATCCTTTCTTTTTTCAAAATTTTCTCTTATTCTTCCTCACACTTTTTGGGATTTTTATTCCGTTGTTATTAGTTTTCTTTATCAACTTTTTTTAATGATTTTATAATATTACAGGAATTGTTGTGTAAATTAGAAAGAGTGGGAGCTTTCAATTGTCATATCGATTCACGCAAACACAATAAGAAGTGAGGAGGAAGTTAACAGAGGTGAAATTTTGTGTTTGTTTTGTAAGAGGTACGTACATTTGTCGACCTTTTTTTTTTTTTCTGTTAGCTGCAGAATTTCTTTACCCATTTAATTAGGCTAATTTGTTGATATATGCCGAAAATTTTGAAATTTATCTATTCATGTCAGAGTAAAAACGCGCCAATGCATTGAATCTGAATTTCAAGGACTCTGCTTATTTCTTGTGGTTCATGAAAGAGCCCTCTTTTTATTTTTGACTATAAATCTGCAGGTATTCAATATGGATACATTCAGATGGTCCTTTGGCTTTCTTTTCTCACGATTGGTAAGTAAGCTTATTTAGAAATGGATGTTTACGTAATCAGCTCTGTGTTTGCAATTCGAAACATGGCTGGGGTTTTGAACGAGTTATTTTCCATTTTGCGAAAAGTTTGGTAATTTGTTTTGAAGCATAAACTGATCCCACAATGCTGTCTAGAATTAAGTGATTTATCAAAGTAAGCAAATTCATAATTTTATGTTTTCTTATCGCTCTCTACTTTTATAAATTATAGACCTGGTTACTTGGAAAATGGTTACACATGCAAGAAGCACTATTAAAATGATTGAGGAGCCTAGATTCTTTCTTTTTCCTTTTTTAAAGAATAAAGTATATGAAATTATATATCTCTACCACAAAAATTAATCTCAGAGGGAGATAAATCGCTATATTTTTCAAGCTTCCTTTTAAACCACTTATACATGCGACATCATTTCCAAAATTCTTCATAATAAATGTCCTGTAAGGTTTAGAGAAAAGGTATATGGATGGTTGATTTAAAAGGACGGAAAAGCTAAAAACTTCAATTCTGTTTTTCTGTTATAACTCAGGTAAGGCTACCTTCAATGGATGGAAAAGTTGCCTTGGTTCCTTGGGCAGATATGCTCAATCACAGTTGTGAGGTATAGAAAGATCTTTCGCAGTTAAGTATGCATATGAAATATGTAATTAATCCAAGTACCTTGTTTTTCTCTGGTTAAGGTGGAAACGTTTTTGGATTACGACAAATCATCACAAGGTGTTGTCTTTACAACAGATCGAGCGTATCAGCCTGGTGAGCAGGTACATGAGATTCTCGCATAAAATATACTATTTTTCACAGGGGGAAAAAAAGCTTGCATATATATATTCCAGCTACCTATGAGCATACATGCTCATGGTGGTTTGCAAGCAAGCACACTATATATATCCTATATTCCTCCATATTTAGACACTTCTCACTAACACTATATTTGCTTGATATATATTAGAACCTTAGGAGTAACATTTTATGTAATTTCTTCTTAATGATCATAGATTTCCAGTGGTAACCTGTTGTATGCATGGGCAGCTTCAAAGTTTGGAGTTTGGATCAATAATGTCATGCTAGTTGACAAAGTTTCAAATGTCTAAAGATGGGTTACATCATTTTATGCAGGTTTTCATATCATATGGAAAAAAATCTAATGGAGAGCTGTTGTTATCTTATGGATTTGTTCCAAAGGAGGGCACTAATCCTAGTGATTCGGTAGAGCTACCTCTATCCCTTAAAAAATCTGATAAATGCTATAAGGAGAAGTTGGAAGCTCTGAAGAAGCATGGATTATCTGCGTAAGCTGGATAAATATTTTTCCAGGATTATTAGATTTGATTCATTGAGGACTTAATTTTAAATTATTCTGATTCTTATCTATATAGTTAAACATAATCATATCTTTATCTTCTTAAAATTATTCTTACATTTTAATTTCTTATTCTTAAAATCTTAACCTTTTTGGCAGTTCTCAGTGTTATCCCATACAAATCACTGGTTGGCCATTGGAGTTAATGGCATATGCTTATTGTTTTTGTTTGTATGATTATTTGTTGATACTTCTAACAAAAGTAACTGACAACTAGTAATCTTTATTTGTATGATTATTGTTTTTGTTTTTCTTTCCTCTAAACATAAGTTGAAAAGGGTTGAGAATATTGTGACCTTTATTTGATATTTGTGAATTGTGACATAGTTTGACTCAAATATTGTAAGGTAGGATTTTAACTTGTATCCTCTAGAAAAGGATTTTACTTGAATTGAACAAAAAAAAAAAAAAAAAAAAAGTTCAAAACATCAATTCTTTGATCTCTTTTCAAGGTACCATTTTACTTGTGTGCTGTGGACCATTTTCTTCAATTTTATGGAGGTTTTTGTCCAAGTATTAGTTAGTTTTATGTGGGTTGTTTTGCTGCAGCTTAAACCAGGTTTGAGCTACTACGCAAAAGATCCACAGGCTGCTGCAAATTCATTAACTTCTCTTCTTGACAAGGCAGAAAGTGTTGTTCCGCTAGATCAAAGACTGCTGTGAGAGTTGGGGTAGGTATTACGTTCATGCGTTATGCATTCTAGGCCTTTTAATTTGCTGAACAATGGGGCTATCTGTGTAGGCAACTGCTGGTCTGAGGGCATTAGGAGGCGAGGCATTTGATAAAATTTTGCAATCGGTAATTTTATTTTCGGATACATGTTTGTTATGGCCACAGCATTTACTTTACCATTTCCTCAAGCTAGTGCAATTTAAATATGTATTTAGGTTAGGGAACTTTTGAAAAGTAGAAGCACCCTTAAATCCGAGGCAAATGGGGTCAAAATTCTGGACGGCTCTCAAGAAGGTTCTTATGATATGCTGAATTTTCTTGTACTTTTATACTTTGCTTTTACTTTGCATATTGTAACTGGGTTAGAGTATCTTGGCGGTCCCTATATTATAGCTAAAATGCAATTTAATCCTTGTATTATAGAACCGAGTAATTTAATCTTTAAACATTTGATATAGGCGCAAACAAGTAAAATTGATAACAATATTGATGTAAAATTATTTAAATGCTGATGTGGACTTTTCTTCTCAAATCTTACATAGTATATGAGTTGTACATGAGTTGAAATCCGACAATATGTATGTTCTTAATTGAAAAAATGTTGCTACTTCAGTTCCATCTAGAGATCAATATTTTTGTCAGATTTCGGGGGTCTATGCTAGCTTTTAGATGGTTTCCCGTTAACATTGCTATCAATTTTACTTATTTCTCCAATGTCAAACATGGAAAAGATTGAAGGACTCAATTCTGTAATATAGTGGATTAAATTGTACTTTTGACTAAGTACAAGGACTGCTTGATATTTTAATCTTATAATTGGTCAACATGATCAGTCTTGCTTGAGATGCTTTCATGGTGGTGCCGGAGCCAATTGGAGAAATCCGAGGGGTTTCTCTGGGGTAACTTAGGGAAACTAGAATAAAGTATTTACGTGCTGTTAGGGCTAGGATCCGTTGTAATTTTTCCTACTGATGGAGCCAATGGACCTAATTTGGACTTTCTTAACCTCCATCTTCTTTTATAGGTGACAATAAATTACCTACTAGGGAATTTGGGAAGGACATATCAAGACACAGTTGGCATAGTTGATCTTGGTGGTGGATCTGTTCAAATGGCGTATGCCATCTCCAAGAATGCTGCTTCAAGAGCTCCAAGTTTACCAGCTGGACAGGACAATTATGTAAATGAAATGTATCTCAAGGGATCAAATTATTACCTCTATTACCTCTATGTACACAGGTACCCTCCATTTTAACAAAATAGGATTCTGTTAATGATTTGAAATTGAATATAAAGAGAAATCTCAATGGCTTGTGATTCCTTAAGCAGTCTTATCAGACAGGCCTCTATTCAGTCATTTGTATAATCTTTATATTTTAGTTATATACTTATGGCTTTCTTGTGTATAGTTATTTGCACTATGGCTTACACCATGGCTTGATTTCTACATATGCATTAGAAACAATGATTTTATATATCATTAATGTCTTTCATTCATCCTTATTTTGTTCTATTTGTATTTTGTTAGATTTCTGGTGTAGTATGAAAAGTGCGGTATTTTGTTTGGCGGGATGTATTTATATCATAGATTATTCTTCTTCTCAATATTTTGATAATGAATTTTAATTTTTTATATTTTTAGGACTTTTACAATATTTTATAATATTTTATTTTTTTAATTTTATGACCTTTAGCGGCGTTGCGAAAGCGCCGCTAAAGGTCCCGACCTTTAGCGGCGTTTGCGGAAAGCGCCGCTAAAGGTCCCGACCTTAGCGGCGTTTTTGGGAAAAGCGCGCTAAATGTCCTGACCTTTAGCGGCGTTTGCGGGAAAAGCGCCGCTAAAGGTCCTGACCTTTAGCGGCGTTTGCGGGAAAAGCGCCGCTAAATGTCCTGACCTTTAGCGGCGTTTGCGGGAAAAGCGCCGCTAAAGGTCCTGACCTTTAGCGGCGTTGTTTTCAAATAAACGCCGTAAAATTTAGCGGCGTCGTCTATAGCGACGTTTTTTGCGGCGCTTGCAAAAACGCCGCTAATAGTTTTAGTGGCGCTTAAAAGCGCCGCTAAAGGCCTAAAAAAACGCCTCTAAAAGTCAGTTTTGCTGTAGTGCAGCTACCTTCAAACTCAAGAATGCAACATCGCAACATATCCTCAAGTATTTAAATATCTCATTCAGATTGACCATCCGTTTGAGGGTGAAACGCAGTGCTAAGATGCAGTTTTGTACCTAAAGCTTCTTGCAATTTCTTCTAAAATCGCGAAGTGAATCTTGGATCCCTATCCAAAATAATAGATAGTGGCACTCCATGCAATCGAACAATTTCTAAGATATACAACTTTGCCAATTTATCAAGTGAGTAATCTGTACGTACTGAAATGAAATGAGCTGATTTCGTCAATCTATCAATAACAACCCATATCGCATCTTTCTTTTTCGGAGATAAGGGTAAACCTGATACAAAATCCTTTGTTACTCTATCCCACTTTCACTCAGGAATCATAATAGGCTGTAATAAACCTGACGGCACTTGATGCTCAGCTTTGACTTGCTGACAAATTAAACATTTCAAAACAAATTTTGATACATCGCGTTTCATGTTGTGCCACCAATAAAGTTATTTCAAATCGTTATACATTTTCATGCTTCCTGGATGTACTGATAAACAACTAATGTGTGCTTCATTTAGAATCTTCTGAATGAGCTCAAAATTTCTTAGTACACATATTCTATCACGAAACATCAAACAATCATCAAGCCCTATTCAAAACTCTGAATCAGAAGTCGACTCACACTGAGCTCATTTTGCTTGCAATTCATTATCAAATTTTTGAACCTCACAAATCTACTGTAAAAATAACGGTCTCGATTTCAACTCGGCTATTATCAAACCATCATCAGACAAGTCTAATTTTGTATTCAAAGCACGTAAAGCAAATAAAGACTTTCGGCTCAAAGCATCAGCAACTACGTTTGCTTTCCCCGGATGATAGTCAATTACTAATTCATAGTCTTTTAGCAATTCTAACCATCTCCGCTATTGCAAATTAAAATCCTTCTGAGCCATCAGATATTTCAAGCTTTTGTGATCAGTATAAATATGACATTTCCCACCAAAAAAATAATGATGCCAAATTTTCAATGCGAACACTATCGCAGCTAATTCTAGATCGTGCGTCAGGTAATTCTTTTCGTGTGGCTTCAACTATCTCGAGGCATAAGCTACAACTTTGCCTTCCTGCATCAAAACACAACCCAGGCCATTTAATGATGCATCACTGAAAAATACGAATTCTTTACCCGACTCAGGCTGAACTAACATTGGTGCCTCTGTCAGTAATACTTTCAACTGTTTGAAGCTCTGCTGGCACTTTTCTGACCACTCAAACTTAACATCTTTTTGAAGCAATCACGTCATCGGAGTCAGAATCATCGAGAAACCTTTCACAAATCATCTATAATAGCTGACTAGTCCCAGAAAACTATGGACTTCAGATACATTTCTTGGAGGCTTCCAATCAATAATCGTAGAAATTTTGTTCAGGTCAACTTGGATACCCGCAGTTGAAACTATATGTCCTAGAAAACCAACCCCTCGAAGCCAAAAGTCACGTTTACTGAACTTTGCAAACAACTATTTATCTATCAAAGTTTGTAACACGATTCTCAAATGTTCGGCATGCTTCGATTCGTCTGGTTCATCAAGTCCATAAAAATAGCAGATGCATTTGTTAGTCTGAAAGGCACAACAAGAAATTCGTAGTGTCCGTACCTTGCTCTAAATGCAGTTTTAGGCACATCGGAGTCTTTAACTTGCAACTGGTAATAACCCGATCTCAAATCAATTTTTGAAAACATTATTGCCCCTTTTAACTGATCAAACAAATCATCTATTCGTGGAAAAGGGTATTTATTCTTGATCGTCACTTTGTTGAGTTGTCGATAGTCTATACACATTCTTATCGTGCCGTCTTGCTTTTTCACAATTAACACCGGTGAACCCCAAGGAGAAAAACTCGGTCTGGCAAAACCTTTATCTGTCAATTCCTGTAAATGAGTTTTTAATTCTTTTAATTTTGTCGTAGCCATTCTGTACGGAGCTATTGATATCGGCGTTGTACCCGGTACTAATTCAATACCAAACTCAACTTCTCTGATAGGCGGTAAACCCAACAACTCTTCGAAAAATACATCTGGATACTTGCACACAATTGGTACTGATTCAATCTTTGTTTTTGTCACTTTCGTATCAAGTCTATAGGCAAGATAAGCTTTACACTCCTTTCTCACAAATCTATAAGCTAACATAGACGATATCACAACTGGCAAACTATTCAGATCATCAGATTCAATTCTAATAGTCTCATTATTCTGACATTCCAGTTCAATTGTCTTTTGTCTACAATCCACTATAGCATCATCCACCGCTAACCAATCCATACCCAAAATTACATCAAATTCATCGAATGGCAATAACATCAGATTAGCCGGAAATGTAACGCCCCAAAATTTATATTTCTGATTCTGTTAGAATATGATAATTGAGTATCTGCTTCAGTGGTTCTGTGTCCTGGGTGTGTGTAAGAGGTCCTAGGTTCAAGCCGTACATTTGGCAAATTTTGATTTTTTTCTGAATAAAGCCTTAATCTGGTTCAATAGGCTTATGTTTAATTATTGTAAAACCATATCAGAATGGGCCTGCTAGTCTAGTGGTTAAGTAGAGTGTCAGTCTGCTGGAGGTTCTGGGTTTGAATCTCTGCATGAGTGTATGAATATATTTTTGCTCGGTGAGGTGGCTTAGAGTTTGAGTTGTACTGGAAATCTGGGTAGTGGTGGTTGAGATAGAGTAGGTAGTGGGATATCGGTGATGAGATTCCCAAATTCCTTCTGCAAAAAAAACTGTTGATCTCCCCTCCGTTTTCCTCTTTCTTTCTTCTTGCCTTCAGTCGAAATTTTCCCTTATCTCCCCTTTGCTGAAATTCTACTTTCATTCTACTGAAATTGTATCAGCCTTTCTTCTTCTTCGGCATTTCTTTACGTAATATCGGTAAGTGAAATTGTGGTATTTTGTAAGATGGGTTTTCTAAAGCACTAATTGGGGTTATGTCGATTCTTTGGGCAGCAGTGAATTCTAATCAGAGGGACTCGCCTTTCGTGGAGTTTTAGTCGAGGTAAGATTTAATCGTTCGATGGTTGAGCTTTAGTTTTGGATTCGATTTTTGTTCGATGGTTAAGTGACTAATTAAGTGAAGTATTGGTAATTTTAGGTTCCAAAGTGCTCGAGGATCGTTTTAGCGTCTAACTGTACCAAATGTATACCCAAAACCATAGAAAATGAGAATCGACGAAAGCTAAAAAGTGAATCTGTTGATGCCACACAGGCGTGTGGTAGGCCATATGGTAGTACACGGTCAATTGGGCCGTGTGGGCCACACGGACGTATGGGCCTACACGGTGAACCATACGAGCGTGTGGGAATTTGGGCCAGGTCTTGTGATCCACACAGCCAAGGCCGATTTGGGCCATGTGGGTCATACGGGCGTGTGGGCCCACACAAGCATGCCACATGGGTGTGTGAGCCCATTTTTTTGAAATGTATTGTAAGGTTACACGAGTTGCCTAAGACGACTGTGACCTGTCGTAGGGTCGGTAAGCATTACTTAGACCCCTGTTCTGTGATATGATATTGTGATATATGTGATAACATGTTACACTTAGTACGTATATATGTTTTGTTCTGATTATGAGTATATGTTTGTTAATCTGCATTATAGCATGCCATTCTTGTATGATGCATTGAATCGGGGTGGGTTTGATGAAGAGAAGGAAGTTACTGAAAGGCTTCATAAGCCTGTTATCTAGCAGCTAAGCTACATACTTGTGACATGTGCCACATTACGGTACTCTATGGTGTGTAGGATTGGATGGGTTGATTTTATCCCTATATTTGGTGTGTAGGGATAGGTGGGTCGATTTTATCCCCACACGGTGTGTTGGGTTGGACGGAGTTAGTGTGTAGGGTTGGTGGACATGTTTTTGTTATTCTGATCTGTTATGCATGCTTCATCTGAGATGGGCTAAGGCCTTAAGTTGTAACTGATTCTGTAAGGGTTCATGCCCAAATTATGACTGTATTCTGTTATCTGATTGTATGCATGCTGAAATGTGGGGATGTACACACTGAGTTTGTGAAAACTCACCCTTTTATTTGTTTATCTGTTCAGGTAATCCTCAGTAGTAGGTGAATCGGTGCAGTAGAGGACTCGACGGTGACTACGACCACATACGCTTTGGTTTATGAACTTTCTGCTTTTGCTTATTCATTTTTTTTGGGAATTTTGATGTACTTTTAGACTTGGACTTCTGGTTTTAATTTGGGTTTTGAGTGTTGAATATGGATTATAAGTTGTAACGTCAAAATATGGTTTTCTTTAACTAAACTAAGAGTTTCTCGTAAATAGAAATGGTTTCTTAAAATAATAATAATAAATAGGTTTCAAAAGCTTTCGCGATAAAGAAACGTTTTCAAACAATTCGACTATTACCCATTTTCTGACTAAGTAAAAGATAACAATTAGAACGGTTTATGATTTGATACAGTTTGTTTAAAAACACTCTCATATGACATCGCCAGATTCGACCATAACATGCAGGCCGAATTTATGGTGTTATATTTAGTGGTATCAGAGTCAGGTTGTAAAACTCGACTGTGGATTTGGGTTGTAAAAAGAATGGTGTTTGAGAAATGATTTGTAAAATGATTTGAGAAATTTTTGATAAACCATGGTACACTGAGTCTCTGTGTAACACCCTTCACTCGTATCCGACTCCGGAACAAGGTTCGAGGCGTTACCGGACTTAAACATTCACAAACATATAAAATCGGGTCACAAAGTTCTGCCCAAAATTAAAACTTGCAAACCACAATAAATAAAGACCACATCTCACGGCCATGTACAAAAGCTCAATGTAGGCCAATACGTAAACCAAATCATAATAATAATACATGACATGAAATAAACTTCTTATACATGCCACTCACATGAAAACATTTAACATATACTAGCCAATACTCCAAGGGTAATGGCTTGATAGTGTGATGTCGCCTCGACGATCTCCAACCCCGAGTGACTCGACAAACTAAAAATAAATGAAAAGAAGGAAGTAAGCTTTACGCTTAGTAAGCAAGTACATAAATAATGAATAAAGAATTTAGTATGATTACATAATAACTCAAGTGTATCTACTTTTAATTTCACTATTTATTCCACTTTGGTCAAGCTGTCTCTCCAGTCATCATGTTCACTAAATAAATCATAACTCGAGTTACTGAAACTCAAAATCAATTCCGTAAATTTTCCTTGAAATATATATATTCACTAATTTTTTCTAGAATTTTTGGTCAAGCCAATTAGTACAGTTTATTAGTTAAAATTTCCCTTGTTACACAAATCTCACTGATCTGACCTCTATTCACTACGAATTTAATTTCTCCCAGTATACAATTCAAATAATCATGAAACCTGTTTCATTTAAAACTAGACTCAATAATGAATTTATACATATAAACTATATTTCTTAATTTGTTTTGTACAATTTTTAATGATTTTTCAAAGTTGGAACAGGGGATCACATAGTCATTCTGAGCAAGTCACACACAATTATAAATATCTCAAAATATAGAATTCCTTTACTTGCTCCGTTTCTTTTATATGAAAATAGACTCATCAAGCTTTAATTGCACATCTCATTCAGCCTCTATTTAAATTCCTACTATTTTTGGTGAGTTTTCAAAATCACGTCACTGCTCTTGTCCCACAAATGTTTTAGTGCTAATTCACTCTTTCACACTTTCTTTGTATTAACCTCATTTTAACATACATATCACAATTCATTTTCACTACATTTCATACATTACAAGTATAGGTCCATAATTACATTGTCACCATAAAGCCATCCCGTTGAACAATTCGGATCAATTCCGATACTTGATGGTTTCAAAGACACACTCCACCATCATATTTCATATAATTCGGCTCTCTTGTACACATGGTGAACACTTAGTACCACCCATGTGACCTAGCCAATTTATCTCGTAGCTCTCTTGTCTACATGGTGTCCTTCACTGGAACCACGCATGCGACCTAGCTACATATATCCCGTAGCTCTCTTGTCTACATGGGATACTTCCCGTATCATACATGTGACCTAGCTACATTTATCTCTCTCCCCGTAGCTCTCTTGTCTACATGGGATACTTCCCAGTATCACACATGTGACCTAGCTACTACATAGTATCGTGTAGCTTTCTTGTACACATGATGTGCACTCGGCATCATACATGTGACCTAGCTACACTCCATCTATATTATTCAATTCTTCCGAATGTTCAACCGGGATTTCTCTCTCTATTACTTATTTCCATTCTTCCAATAATCAATTTATGCTTCAAAATCAAGCTAAAATATATATAATAGGCTGAAATATAAAAATGTAAATGAAGTTAATGTATTATTTACATACAAACTTACCTCGGTGTAAAATATAAAAATTTTGCAATTTAGTCCAAAACATTTTCCTTTCCCTGCTCGAGATCGATTCCACGCCTTTCTTGATCTATAATATCACATTTAGCCTAATAATTAATCACACTATTCATGTGGGTCTAAAAATCATATTTTTACAAATTTGCATTTTGACCCTAAATTTTTGCATATTTACACTTTTGCCCCAAGACTCAAAAATTAAACTTCATCCTATTTCCTTGTGTTTTATGACATACTGATCATTTTTCCTTCTATGGCAACATCAAATTCTCACTCTAACACATAGTTATGAACAATAGATATTTTTATCGATTATGCCGCTTTTACTGCTTTTTATGAAAAATCACTTAGCAAAAGTTGTTTAACACAATTTCAAGCTTCATATTCTACCATAAAACATCAAAATAAACACATTTCACCTATGGGTATTTTTCCAAATATGAACCCTAGCTTAAATAATTGCTAGAATAAACTTAATCGAGCTCTCGGATTCCAAAAACGTAAAGAACATTAAAAACGGGCTTGGAATCACTTACTATTGAGCTTGGAAAGCTTGAAAACCCCTAGCCATGGCCTCCCCATGCTAATTTCGGCCTCCATGAAGAAGATGAGCAAAATTGGCTTTTAATTTTGTATTTTAATTCATTTTACCCCTAAATGACCAAAATGCCCTTACTACTAAACTTTCAAAAATTCCTTTCATGTCCTAATTTTGTCCATGAACTTAAAATTGGTCAAATTGCTATTTAAGACCTCCTAATTAATATTTTAAAGCAATTTCATACTAGAAACTTCTAGAATGCAAGTTTTGCAACTTATTCAATTTAGTCCCTAACTTCAAATTAAGCACTTTATGCATTGAATTTCTTCACGAAATTTTCACGAAATCATGAAATCATATCATAAACCTCAAAATAATTATAAAATAATTATAAAACAATTATTTCTATCTCGAATTTGTGGTCACGAAACCACTATTCCGATTAGGCCCGATTCGGGTTGTCACAATTCTCCCCTTTAGAGATTTTCGTCCCCAAAATCTTACCTAAAAAGTGGTCTTCACTTAGATGCATAAATTTCAGATTCGGTGCTGAAGAACTTTCACTCGTGTGGTGCCTCCAAAGATATCTTTTAATTTTTTCATATATTATGAAA
Organism: Gossypium anomalum; assembly: GCA_025698475.1. NCBI lineage: Eukaryota > Viridiplantae > Streptophyta > Magnoliopsida > Malvales > Malvaceae > Gossypium > Gossypium anomalum. The sequence goes on from CM046958.1 coordinate 20,631,026, forward strand.
GCTTACGGACTCATCTCTCAATTGTTCTTAAATTTTCAAGCCTTCTCCGTTTCCCTTGTCATCTTGACATAAAACCAGATCTCAATTTGGTTAATGGAGACTAGAATTCCAAGAAATCCAACGATCAAAGGGACCTACACTCTTCCGAAATAATCATACAGATTTTCATCATCAATAAATCATAATCCAATAATAAGCCTCAGAATAATAATATCATGAATGAGATCCAATCTGAAATTCAACATCAGAAGTCGATCCTCACTATACTCTTTTAGTTTACTACTCACTATCATATTTTCCTCTTTCCACTATGGAAATAATTCTGATATAACCTCGAAAATAATCCTTTCTTCTAGTTACAAAATATTTCATCATGCCATCCTTTACTATTCATTCCTTACGTTAATCAAAACTATTTCAATTGCATTAGCTCAAGTAACCAAAACATCTCAATTGAAGACATTAACTATAATTGACTTACTTGAGAGAAGTAATCCACCATACCGATTGAAACTCTCACTTTTATCACTTATGCTTTTACTGTTGTCAAACCTTACACGAAAATCAGAAAAATCCCAATACTGAAATCACCATATTACCCAAATCAAATCAGAAGTATAGTCATACTTGACATGATTATCACGAGCTGAAGAATGCACTCCAAGCATGAGTCATAATTGACAAATTACGGAATAAAGATAACAAGAAAACCAAATAAAGAAATCCAAGATAGAGAAACCCAGAATAAAGAAACCCAAGATACGATACTATGCCGGAAAATCAAAAACCAAACTCATAGGAAAATATAGAAAATCCCGATAATTCCTTAAAGAAAAGAAATCCAATAGAAAACATCATTTAATCTCACTGGAATTAAATGCAACAAGAACAATGTATCTTCCTATATATACATATCAAATGGAGCATCAAGTAGATGAAACAAAATCATAGTATTATACATATTCTCTCTTTTTTTTTTTTTATATATATCAGGCAGAATATAATAGAGTGCCCGAAAGAATAGAGCAATACAAATTATAAACCAGTCAGGCTACCAATGCTTTCGTCTAACATCAGGATTAGAAAACATCTTCATATAACTAGAATTTATTCAAAAGATCAACAACCCTAGAAATATTTCTCGGAACGGATAAACACATAAAACATCTTAGAAGAAATCACTAAAATCTATCCAAATAGTGAATCACACACTCTCGATATTACACATCTCGAGATATCATTTCCCAACTATTTCACATCATCACAAATTTCATATTATTTTTCACTAAAGAAGACTAGTTCTGAATAAATTTTGTTTTGCACTTTCCTTGACCTTGTACCTTAGTAATTCAATTTATCAAAATAATTTTCTTTTCTAATTGGAATAGTGCATAACTCCAATAATCCTTATGCCAATCTGATACTTTTTTTTTTTTTAGCTTTGACTTTACTTATCAACTCATTCTTCAATCTCTAATCATATTTATAATTATTCTAGCACTCGAACTCTTTGGTTTCTCAACCGGAACTTATTCAAGACAAATCTCATGAAATTCCATTATAAAACACCACTTTGATAAGGGGGAAGGGGTCGTAGGGCCTCTAACTCAACTCTCATATACATATACATGAAACACAGTTCTCATCAGAGCAATCATATCTCAATCATGTCATTCATTTCGAGTAACTAACATTCATATTGGTTTAATGCCCACTTTCCAGCTATCTCATTTAGTCAAGTATAATTATGCATGCATCATATTTTATTTATTTTTTGAATAGCTGGACTTATCCATTCATCTACTCGAGCAAATCATACTCATGACATCATATAAGGGTTAAACAAACATAGATATTTGCATCACAATGGCAACTTTCATTTCATACATCATCATATACATATCATTACAATCACATAATTCAGTCCAAACAATTTAACATAGATAAATTCATTTCATTATAATCATTTATCTCATAAAAAAATATCATTCACATTCATCAACATTCAATTTTCAATCAAGGCAATGACATATTTATTCATATCATAATATTAGGAACTTTTACTCATACCTCTACGAATTTCTATTTATCCCATTCACCTTATCAAGTAAATCAAATACGCTACATCATAGGAGCATCAAGCATGTATAGATATTTCTTACAACATGACCTTTTCATCTCACGTGTTATCACTTATATATATATCATAAATTTTTATTCATACTTTTCTAAATCGAGACTCATCATAATCGTAATTTTATTCAAACACTTTCGCATCACATTGAACATGGTCGGTCTGCAGCTCGGTTGGAGAGTACCTCTGTCTAAACAAGACGGTGTTCATACGCGTCGGGAGACATCACACTATCACGGATCGCTGGCATGTATAGCTGGACTTTTACACATGCTAGGTTAGTCCGAGAACCGACTAAACCATAGCTCGATACCACTAAATGTAACACCCTTCACCCGTATCCGACTCCTAACAAGGTTCGAGGCGTTACTGGACTTAAACATTCACAAACATATAAAATCGGGTCACAAAGTTCTCGCCCAAAATTAAAACTTGCAAACCCCAATAAATAAAGACCACATCTCACGGCCATGTACAAAAGCTCAATGTAGGCCAATACGTAAACCAAATCATAATAATAATACATGACATGAAATAAACTTCTTATACATGCCACTCACATGAAAACATTTAATATATACTAGCCAATACTCCAAGGGTAATGGCTTGATAGTGTGATGTCTTGCTCCGACGATCTCCAACCCCGAGCTGACTGACAAACTAAAAATAAATGAAAAGAAGGAAGTAAGCTTTACGCTTAGGAAGCAAGTACATAAATAATGAATAAAGAATTTAGTATGATTACATAATAACTCAAGTGTATCTACTTTTAATTTCACTATTTATTCCACTTTGGTCAAGCTGTCTCTCCTGCGTCATGTTCACTAAATAAATCATAACTCGAGTTACGAAACTCGAAATCAAATTCCGTAAATTTTTCTTGAAAATAGACTCATATATCTATTTACTAAATTTTTTCTAGAATTTTTGGTCAAGCCAATTAGTACAGTTTATTAGTTAAAATTTCCCTTGTTACACAGCTCGACTGATCTGACCTCTGTTCACTACGAATTTAATTTCTCCCAGTATACAATTCAAATAATCATGAAACCTATTTCATTTAAAACTACACTCAATAATGAATTTATGCATATAAACTATATTTCTTAATTTGTTTTGTACAATTTTTAATGATTTTTCAAAGTTGGAACAGGGGATCACATAGTCATTCTGAGCAAGTCACACACAATTATAAATATCTCAAAATATAGAATTCCTTTACTTGCTCCGTTTCTTTTATATGAAAATAGACTCATCAAGCTTTAATTGCACATCTCATTCAGCCTCTAGTTAAATTCCTACTATTTTTGGTGAGTTTTCAAAATCACGTCACTGCTACTGTCCCACAACAGTTTTAGTGCTAATTCACTCTTTCACACTTTCTTTGTATTAACCTCATTTTAACATACATATCACAATTCATTTTCACTACATTTCATACATTACAAGTATAGGTCCATAATTACATTGTCACCATAAAGCCATCCCGTTGAACAATTCGGATCAATTCCCGATACTTGATGGTTTCAAAGACACACACTCCACCATCATATTTCATATAATTCGGCTCTCTTGTACACATGGTGAACACTTAGTACCACCCATGTGACCTAGCCAATTTATCTCGTAGCTCTCTTGTCTACATGGTGTCCTTCACCTGGAACCACGCATGCGACCTAGCTACATATATCCCGTAGCTCTCTTGTCTACATGGGATACTTCCCGTATCACACATGTGACCTAGCTACATTTATCTCTCTCCCGTAGCTCTCTTGTCTACATGGGATACTTCCGTATCACACATGTGACCTAGCTACTACATAGTATCGTGTAGCTTTCTTGTACACATGATGTGCACTCGGCATCATACATGTGACCTAGCTACACTCCATCTATATTATTCAATTCTTCCGAATGTTCAACCGGGATTTCTCTCTCTATTACTTATTTCCATTCTTCCAATAATCAATTTATGCTTCAAAATCGGCTAAAATATATATAATAGGCTGAAATATAAAAATGTAAACGAAGTTAATGTATTATTTACATACAAACTTACCTCGGTGTAAAATATAAAAATTTTGCAATTTAGTCCAAAACATTTTCCTTTCCCCGTTCGAGATCGATTCCACGCCTTTCTTGATCTATAATATCACATTTAGCCTAATAATTAGTCACACTATTCATGTGGGTCTAAAAATCATATTTTTACAAATTTGCATTTTGACCCCTAAATTTTTGCATATTTGCACTTTTGCCCCAAGACTCGAAAATTAAACTTCATCCTATTTCCTTGTGTTTTATGACATACTGATCATTTTCCCCTTCTATGGAAACATCAAATTCTCACTCTAACACATAGTTATGAACAATAGATATTTTTATCGATTATGCCGTTTTACTCGTTTTTATGAAAAATCACTTAGCAAAAGTTGTTTAACACAATTTCAAGCTTCATATTCTACCATAAAACATCAAAATAAACACATTTCACCTATGGGTATTTTTCCAAATATGAACCCTAGCTTAAATAATTGCTAGAATAAGCTTAATCGAGCTACTGGATTCCAAAAACGTAAAGAACATTAAAAACGGGGCTTGGAATCACTTACTATTGAGCTTGGAAAGCTTGAAAACCCTAGCCATGGCCTCCCCCATGCTAATTTCGGCCTCCATGAAGAAGATGAGCAAAATTGGCTTTTAATTTTGTATTTTAATTCATTTTACCCCTAAATGACCAAAATGCCCTTACTACTAAACTTTCAAAAATTCCTTTCATGTCCTAATTTTGTCCATGAACTTAAAATTGGTCAAATTGCTATTTAAGACCTCTTAATTAATATTTTAAAGCAATTTCATACTAGAAACTTCTAGAATGCAAGTTTTGCAACTTATTCAATTTAGTCCCTAAGTTCAAATTAAGCACTTTATGCATTGAATTTCTTCACGAATTTTCACGAAATCATGAAATCATATCATAAACCTCAAAATAATTATAAAATAATTATAAAACAATTATTTCTATCTCAAATTTGTGGTCACGAAACCACTATTCCGATTAGGCCCTGATTCGGGTTGTCACAATTCTCTCCCCTTTAGAGATTTTCGTCCCGAAAATCTTACCTAAAAGTGGTCTTCACTTAGATGCATAAATTTCAGATTCGGTGCTGAAGAACTTTCACTCGTGTGGTGCCTCCAATATATCTTTTAATTTTTTCATATATTATGAAAGCTTACGGACTCATCTCTCAATTGTTCTTAAATTTTCAAGCCTTCTCCGTTTCCCTTGTCATCTTGACATAAAACCAGATCTCAATTTGGTTAATGGAGACTAGAATTCCAAGAAATCCAACGATCAAAGGGACCTACACTCTTTCAAATAATCATACTGATTTTCATCATCAATAAATCATAATCCAATAATAAGCCTCGAATAATAATATCATGAATCGATCCAATCAAAATTCAACATCGTAAGTCGATCCTCACTATACTCTTTTGGTTTACTACTCACTATCATATTTTCCTCTTTCCACTATGGAAATAATTCTGATATAACCTCGAAAATAATCCTTTCTTCTAGTTACAAAATATTTCATCATGCCATCCTTTACTATTCATTCCTTACGTTAATCAAAACTATTTCAATTGCATTAGCTCAAGTAACCAAAACATCTCAATTGAAGACATTAACTATAATTGACTTACTTGAGAGAAGTAATCCACCATACCGATTGAAACTCTCACTTTTATCACTTATGCTTTTCTCATGTTGTCAAACCTTACACGAAAATCGTAAAAATCGCACACTCAAATCACCATATTACCCAAATCAAATCAGTAAGTATAGTCATACTTGACATGATTATCACGAGCTGAAGAATGCACTCCAAGCATGAGTCATAATTGACAAATTACGGAATAAAGATAACAAGAAAACCAAATAAAGAAATCCAAGATAGAGAAACCTGAATAAAGAAACCCAAGATACGATACTATGCCGGAAAATCAAAACCAAACTCATAGGAAAATATAGAAAATCCCGATAATTCCTTAAAGAAAAGAAATCCAATAGAAAACATCATTTAATCTCACTGAATTAAATGCAACAAGAACAATGTATCTTCCTATATATACATATCAAATGGAGCATCAAGTAGATGAAACAAAATCATAGTATTATACATATTCTCTCTCTCTTTTTTTTTTTATATATATATCAGGCAGAATATAATAGAATGCCCAAAAGAATAGAGCAATACAAATTATAAACCACCAAAGCTACCAATGCTTTCGTCTAACATCGAGATTAGAAAACATCTTCATATAACTAGAATTTATTCAAAAGATCAACAACCCTAGAAATATTTCGGGAACGGATAAACACATAAAACATCTTAGAAAAAAGCACTAAAATCATGTCCACCAGTAATCACACACTCGGATATTACACATCTCGATATCATTTCCCCAACTATTTCTCACATCACAAATTTCATATTATTTTTCACTAAAGAAGACTAGTTCTGAATAAATTTTGTTTTGCACTTTCCTTGACCTTGTACCTTAGTAATTCAATTTATCAAAATAATTTTCTTCTCTAATTGGAATAATGCATAACTCCAATAATCCTTATGTCAATCTGATACTTTTTTTTTTTTTTTAGCTTTGAGCTTTGACTTTACTTATCAACTCATTCTTCAATCTCTAATCATATTTATAATTATTCTAGCACTGAACTCTTTGGTTTCTCAACCGGAAACTTATTCAGTACAAATCTCATGAAATTCCATTATAAAACACCACTTTGATAAGGGGGAAGGGGTCGTAGGGCCTCTGACTCAACTCTCATATACATATACATGAAACACAGTTTTCATCAGAGCAATCATATCTCAATCATGTCATTCATTTCGAGTAACTAACATTCATATTGGTTTAATGCCCACTTTCCAGTTATCTCATTTAGTCAAGTATAATTATGCATGCATCATATTTTATTTATTTTTTTTGAATAGCTGGACTTATCCATTCATCTACTCTAGCAAATCATACTCATGACATCATATAAGGGTTAAACAAACATAGATATTTGCATCACAATGGCAACTTTCATTTCATACATCATCATATACATATCATTACAATCACATAATTCAGTCCAAACAATTTAACATAGATAAATTCATTTCATTATAATCATTTATCTCATAAAAAAATATCATTCACATTCATCAACATTCAATGTTCAATCAAGGCAATGACATATTTATTCATATCATAATATTAGGAACTTTTACTCATACCTCTACGAATTTCTATTTATCCCATTCACCTTATCAAGTAAATCAAATACGCTACATCATAGGAGCATCAAGCATGTATAGATATTTATTACAACATGACCTTTTCATCTCACGTGTTATCACTTATATATATATCATAAATTTTTATTCATACTTTTCTAAATCGAGACTCATCATAATCGTAATTTTATTCAAACACTTTCGCATCACATTGAACATGGTCGGTCAGCAGCTCGGTTGGAGAGTACCTCTGTCTAAACAAGACGGTGTTCATACGCGTCGGGAGACATCACACTATCACGGATCGCTGGCATGTATAGCTGGACTTTTACACATGCTAGGTTAGTCCGAGAACCGACTAAACCATAGCTCGATACCACTAAATGTAACACCCTTCACCCGTATCCGACTCCGAACAAGGTTCGAGGCGTTACGGACTTAAACATTCACAAACATATAAAATCGGGTCACAAAGTGCTGCCCAAAATTAAAACTTGCAAACCACAATAAATAAAGACCACATCTCACGGCCATGTACAAAAGCTCAATGTAGGCCAATACGTAAACCAAATCATAATAATAATACATGACATGAAATAAACTTCTTATACATGCCACTCACATGAAAACATTTAACATATACTAGCCAATACTCCAAGGGTAATGGCTTGATAGTGTGATGCTGCCTCCGACGATCTCCAACCCCTGAGCTGACCTGACAAACTAAAAATAAATGAAAAGAAGGAAGTAAGCTTTACGCTTAGTAAGCAAGTACATAAATAATGAATAAAAGAATTTAGTATGATTACATAATAACTCAAGTGTATCTACTTTTAATTTCACTATTTATTCCACTTTGGTCAAGCTGTCTCTCCTGCGTTATGTTCACTAAATAAATCATAACTTGAGTTACGAAACTCGAAATCCAATTTCGTAAATTTTCCTTGAAAATAGACTCATGTATCTATTCACTAAATTTTTTATAGAATTTTTGGTCAATCAAATTAGTACAGTTTATTAGTTAAAATTTCCCTTGTTACACAGCTCGACTGATCTGACCTCTGTTCACTACGAATTTAATTTCTCCCAGTATACAATTCAAATAATCATGAAACCTGTTTCATTTAAAACTAGACTCAATAATTAATTTATGCATATAAACTATATTTCTTAGTTTGTTTTGTACAATTTTTAATGATTTTTCAAAGTTGGAACAGGGGATCACATAGTCATTCTGAGCAAGTCACACACAATTATAAATATCTCAAAATATAGAATTCCTTTACTTACTCCGTTTCTTTTATATGAAAATAGACTCATCAAGCTTTAATTTCACATCTCATTCAGCCTCTAGTTAAATTCCTACTATTTTTGGTGAGTTTTCAAAATCACGTCACTGCTACTGTCCCACAACAGTTTTAGTGCTAATTCACTCTTTCACACTTTCTTTGTATTAACCTCATTTTAACATACATATCACAATTCATTTTCACTACATTTCATACATTACAAGTATAGGTCCATAATTACATTGTCACCATAAAGCCATCCCGTTGAACAATTCGGATCAATTCCCGATACTTGATGGTTTCAAAGACACACTCCCCATCATATTTCATATAATTCGGCTCTCTTGTACACATGGTGAACACTTAGTACCACCCATGTGACCTAGCCAATTTATCTCGTAGCTCTCTTGTCTACATGGTGTCCTTCACCTGAACCACGCATGCGACCTAGCTACATATATCCCGTAGCTCTCTTGTCTACATGGGATACTTCCCGTATCACACATGTGACCTAGCTACATTTATCTCTCTCCAGTAGCTCTCTTGTCTACATGGGATACTTCCGTATCACACATGTGACCTAGCTACTACATAGTATCGTGTAGCTTTCTTGTACACATGATGTGCACTCGGCATCATACATGTGTCCTAGCTACACTCCATCTATATTATTCAATTCTTCCGAATGTTCAACCGGGATTTCTCTCTCTTTACTTATTTCCATTCTTCCAATAATCAATTTATGCTTCAAAATCGGCTAAAATATATATAATAGGCTGAAATATAAAAATGTGAATGAAGTTAATGTATTATTTACATACAAACTTACCTCGGTGCAAAATATAAAAATTTTGCAATTTAGTCCAAAACATTTTCCTTTCCCCTGCTTCGAGATCGATTCCACGCCTTTCTTGATCTATAATATCACATTTAGCCTAATAATTAATCACACTATTCATGTGGGTCTAAAAATCATATTTTTACAAATTTGCATTTTGACCCCTAAATTTTTACATATTTGCACTTTTGCCCCAAGACTCGAAAATTAAACTTCATCCTATTTCCTTGTGTTTTATGACATACTGATCATTTTCCCTTCTATGGCAACATCAAATTCTCACTCTAACACATAGTTATGAACAATAGATATTTTTATCGATTATGCCGCTTTTACTCGCTTTTATGAAAAATCACTTAGCAAAAGTTGTTTAACACAATTTCAAGCTTCATATTCTACCATAAAACATCAAAATAAACACATTTCACCTATGGGTATTTTTCCAAATATGAACCCTAGCTTAAATAATTGCTAGAATAAGCTTAATCGAGCTACCGGATTCCAAAAACGTAAAGAACATTAAAAACGGGCTTGGAATCACTTACTATTGAGCTTGGAAAGCTTGAAAACCCTAGCCATGGCCTCCCCATGCTAATTTCGGCCTCCATGAAGAAGATGAGCAAAATTGGCTTTTAATTTTGTATTTTAATTCATTTTACCCCTAAATGACCAAAATGCCCTTACTACTAAACTTTCAAAAATTCCTTTCATGTCCTAATTTTGTCCATGAACTTAAAATTGGTCAAATTTATATTTAAGACCTCCTAATTAATATTTTAAAGCAATTTCATACTAGAAACTTCTAGAATGCAAGTTTTGCAACTTATTCAATTTAGTCCCTAACTTCAAATTAAGCACTTTATGCATTGAATTTCTTCACGAAATTTTCACGAAATCATGAAATCATATCATAAACCTCAAAATAATTATAAAATAATTATAAAACAATTATTTCTATCTTGAATTTGTGGTCACGAAACCACTATTCCGATTAGGCCCTGATTCGGGTTGTCACACTGTGGCGCCGATCTTGTAAGTTTTTGAAATTCTATCTTGAATTGTCTGAAAGCATGCCTACAATATACTATTTGGATCTGTTTGAAAATTTTGTTGTATCCAATGAAACTACAGTAGGTAGTAGACTCTATCGAAACACTCTAGGTAGTGTAAATTGAAAACCGTAGTAAACTGTAACTTGTGATAACAGATTCTGAATACTCTGATAACTTTACTACATAAAATATTTGTTAACAAATATCAAAACTGTAAACTGATTTGCATAAAATTTTTAATACAAATTAATTCGAAATTACGATGAGCTCACATGGTACTCGTGGATAGGGTACTATAGGCCGAGGTAGAGGCCGTAGAGGGGCTCGAGCTAAGTCCTTAGCATTTGATATGATTTTGAATCTAGTTACTAGCAAGATGCCAGTATCGCCCACAATAGAGATTGGGTCGGGGTCCCATGATTTTATGGCTAGGGACGACGTACTGTTCCATGGCATGCTATGAATTTTGGAGAGGGTCGCTTAGCCCAACACTAGTTCTGGGAGCAGTGCTCTTCACCTTTCTCCTTTTCTTCATCTTGATTGTTATAGGCGAACACCCTGTTTCCTTTCTATTCTCTCAGTTGCTAGTTATTGGGTTAGGCCGTTTCTCTTCTCCTTTTTCTCTCCCAATCAAGTATTGCTCTTTGGCCGAATATCTTGTTTTCTTTGTAACTAGGGATCAAGTCGAATACTTCTCTTTCTACTCTTTCGGTTCTGGGCTATTATTTTTTGACTTGTATGGGCAAGTGGTAATTCTTCCTCTCTTTCGGTCACACTAATAGTTTCATCTAACACCTTCCAGTATTGATGTTTTCTGTTTAAGGTACAACCATTCTGTTTTGTCTCTGTTATCTTGTGAATTCAGCTCTTGTGTGGTTTAGGCCGATTACTCCTATCATCTATTCTTAGTTTACGTGGTGGTAAGTTCTTGATATTTTGGTTATAGTTATTTGCGTTCATGGTAAAAGTTAATAAGACTAAGATGCAATGCAGATTCTGTCAAGGTTTTGGATGTCAATTGAGATCACTGGTTTAAAGGGGGAGTAAACCGTATTTGTTCAAACAAGGTAGGTAAGAGGGCGTTTAACCTTAATGGTTTAAGGAGTGACATTGGACCGTGTTTGATTCTAGGTTCGTGGGGATTGCACTCTTTTCGCAAACAGGTGTGTATCCCGAACGCGTAAATCGTGGGTGTTAGAACGTAGAGGCCGCCATGAACAGTTTCATGAGCTTAGGCTGTTTTGGACCACGCTAGGCCGAAATGGGCTGTGTGGGCCCCATGGGCTCGTGGGCCCCACGTGGGTAAACCACACGAACGTATGCTGATTTTTGGTCCAGGTTGTGTTGTTTACATGACCAAGGTCATTTTTGGGCTTTGTGGGCCACACGGGTGTGTGGGCCTACAAAGGCCGCACAATGGGCCTTGGGTCCATTTTTCACTTTTGGACTGTTAAGGTTGCACGGGTCGCGCGTGACGACTGTGACCTTCTATTGGTTCGGTAAGTATACCTAGACCCCAATGTGTTGAAATGACTATTTTGCCCTTATAGAGTAAAATGACCGAAATACCCTCATAGGGTAAAATGACCGAAATACCCCCATAGGGTCAAAATAGCCCTGTAAGGTAAATGACTAATTTGTTCTACGATGTGTATGACTGTATTTGAGCATGCCACGTTATATGTATGTTGCATCCATGTTTGATATTATGTTGCATTGCATGGGGTGGGATATATGATTTTGGAGGAAGTGTACTGTACTGATATGGTCGCACGGGTTGAGCAAGACGACTGTGGACCTACTGATGGCTTTAAGCCTACTATACTGGCCGCTTTACTGCAATACTGTTTTAGTGCCACAACCGGTGCTACTTGTTGTGTAGGGCTGGGTGAGTCGATTTTATCCCTACATGGTGTGTAGGGTTGGTACGGAGATGGTATGTAGAGGCTAGATTGGGTAGGAATTTTCGCTTGCATACCATACGACATCATTCTCGAAATGGGCTAAAGCCCGGACCACTCATCACATCGAGAATGGGCTAAGGCCCTAATTGGAACTGAAAGGGCTTAGGCCCAAATTGTGTTTACTCTGATTGTTTGCTTATATGGGATTTCACACTGAGTTTTTGTAAACTCGCCCATCTATTTTAACTATACAAGTAATCCCAGTCTTATGCAAATCGGTGCTGCGAGGGACTCAAAGGTGGCCACACAACCGCTCTTGCTTCCAATTTGAACTTTTAGTTTATATGTAGTTTATTTTGGGTAATTTATTCTGTAATAAGGCCTCTTTAAAGTTTTAACTTTTCAGTTGGGATTTTTACTTGCTTTGGTATAAATTGCTAGTTCTAGGAAAAAGACGGGTTTTTAAAAGATAACTGTTTTTTAAAAAACACCACGTCTTCTTAATATAATTTTAAAGCTTCCGCAACAAACATAGTTTTAAAGTGTAATAAAAATTTGATATGGTTCATGTTTTGCTGAACCAATCTGTGTTTTAATAATGAACAAAAGTTAGCTTGTCATAAAAGATCACAATGAGGTTTCAATACAAAATAAACTTTTCCAACGAAACTATGCTTTTCAAAACACACTCTAATGTGACATCGCAGATTCAACCATAATGTCCAGGTCGGGTTTGGGGTGTTACACTTCAAATTCTGGGATAAGGCCTAGGAAAAAGGCCAGGTCTGATGGGCCCATAAGAGTTGGGCCTACTGTTGCATCTACTAGGATGATGACTTGTCAACACTGTAATAGACATCATCCGGGCGAGTGTTGGAGGACTACTGGAGCCTATCTTAGATGTGGGTCTACAGAGCATCGTGTTAAGGATTGCCCATGGAGAGCTAATAAGATGAAAGCTCCGGTTAATGAGATTGCACATCCACCGAGGGTAGTTTAGTAGCCACCTAGGGGTGGTAACGGCATGGGTCGAGGTCAGAGAGCACTAGCTAGAGGCACTGGACTGACTGAGGCGAGCCAGCCTGTACTTGTTTTGCTGCACGTCGCCGTGAGGAACGAGATGCTTCAGACGTCATTACAGGTATGTTTTTAATTTTTACTGTACCTTACCTTGCATTGATAAATATAGGCTCTACACACTCTTATATAGCTAGTACGGTGTCTGAGACCTTGGGGTTGCCGTTTGGGAGCACTTCTTGTGAGATAACAGTGGTGAGTCTGATGGGGTAGTCTATTGGAGTTGGTAAACTGTTTAGAGATGTTCCATTAGAGGTCCAAGGGACTGTATTTCTGGCTGATCTGATGGAGCTTCCGTTTGGGGAGTTTGATTTAATTCTGGATATGAATTGGTTAGTCAATCATCGAGTAAGCCTGGACCGTGCTTTAAAAAGGTCGTTCTGAGGACAGAGGGGGATAATGAGGTGGTCGGGATGGGGAAACACCGGGACTATTTGTCTAATGTGATATCTGCATTGAAGGCAGAGATGTTAGTAAGGAAAGGATGCGAGGCATTTTTGGCCTACGTAAGTATTTCTGGTTCTGTGGACTCTTCAGTTAGAGACATCAGAACTATGAGGGACTTTCTACACATGTTCCCAGAGGAACTACTGGGATTACCTTTGAACCGTGAGGTGGAGTTTGGGATTAAGTTATTTTCGGGCATAGCTCTGGTGTCTATTGCCCCTTACCGAATGGCACCAAAAGAGCTAACAGAACTTAAGGCTCAGATTCAGGAGTTGTTGGATCATGGGTTCATCTGTCCCAGTGTGTCTCCGTGGGGAGGACCTATTCTATTCGTAAAGAAGAAGGACGGTACAATGAGGATGTGTATCGACTACCGTTAATTGAACAAGTTGACGATCAAGAATAAATACCCACTTCCAAGGATAGACGACTTATTTGATTAGTTTAGAGGGGTGTCAGTGTTTTCTAAGATTGATCTGCAATCGGGTTATCATCAATTGAGGGTTAAGGAGGCCGACGTGCATAAGACAATATTTAGGACTCGGTATGGACATTACAAGTTTCTAGTTATGCCCTTTGGATTAACTAATGCACCATCAGCATTTATGGACTTGATGAACCGTGTGTTTCAACCCTACTTAAATCAATTTGTGATGGTTTTCATCTACGATATCTTGGAGTATTCTAAGACGGAGGATCAACACGATGAGCATCTTAGAGTGGTTCTGCAGATTCTTTGTGAGAAGCAGCTGTATGCGAAGTTCAGCAAGTGTGAGTTTTGGCTGCGGGAGGTGACATTTTTGGGACATGTAGTTTTTGCAGAGGGGATTCGGGTGGATCCTCGTAAGATTGAGGCTGTGTTGGATTAGAAATAGCCGAAGAGTGTGTCTAAAATCTGTAATTTTCTAGGGCTGGTAGGATATTATTGATATTTTGTAGAAGGGTTCTCTTTGATCGCAGCTCTGATGACTAAGCTGCTGCGTAAGGGAGTTCTTTTTGTTTGCATTGATGTACAGCAAGAGAGTTTCGAGAAGCTCAAGACCGTGTTGACTCAAGCGCCTGTTTTGGTTCAGCCTGAACCTAGGAAGGACTTCGTGGTGTACACTGATGCATCGCATGTGGGACTGGGTTGTGTTCTGATGCAAGATAGGAAGGTTGTAGCTTATGCATCTCGTCAGCTCAAGACCACGAGGTTAATTATCCGACGCATGATTTGGAGTTGGCAGCATTGGTATTTTCTCTTAAGATTTGAAGGCACTATCTGTATGGTGAGAAGTGTACCATCTACACTGATCACAAGAGACTCAAGTATCTCCTCACCCAGAAGAAGTTGAACCTTAGGCAGTGTCGATGGGTTAAACTGATTAAGGATTATGACTGCAGTATTGAGTACCATTCTAGTAAGGTCAAAATAGTGGCTGATGCGTTAAGCCGTAGGTCTATGACTGATCTGAGAGCGATGTTCGCTCGACTGAGTCTTTTTGATGATGGGAGTTTGTTGGCTGAACTTTAGGTTAAACCAACATGGATTGATCATATCAGAGATAAGTAGAAGGGGGAGAAGTCTCTAGAGTTGCGTTTCCGTCAAGTAGAGGATGGTGTTACGACTAATTTTAGAATTAATAGTGATGGGATATTATGTTTCCGCGGTCAGATTTGTGTACCAAATGATGAATATTTGAGACTGTCGATTTTGAGGAAGGCGCATAGTAGCCCTTATGCTATGCATTCCGGTGGGAACAAGATGTACTAAGATCTTCGAGAACTGTACTGGTGGCCAGGGTTAAAACGTGAGGTTAACGACTTTGTTGCTCGTTGTTTGACTTTTTAACAGGTTAAGGCTGAGTATCAGTTACCTTCGAGTTTGCTGTAGTCGGTTAAGATGCTGATGTGGAAATGGGAACGAGTAACGATGGAATTTGTTAGTGGGTTGCCCCTAACACCCACAAGAAGGATTCTGTTTGGGTTATCGTGGACCGATTGACCAAGACTGCACATTTCATTCCTGTTAGGACAGACTTCTCCCTACAGAAGTTGGCCAAACTTTATATTTCAGAGATTGTAAGGCTATATAAGGCACCGGTCTCGATCATTTCAAATAGGGATCCTCGTTTTATGTCTCGATTCTGGTAGAAGCTTCATGAGGCTTTGGGTTCAAGGTTAGACTTCAGTACTGCTTTCCATCCTCAGTCAGATGGTCAGTCAGAGAGAGTGATTCAGATACTGGAGGACATGTTGAGGAGTTGTGTGATTGACTTCTGAGGCAGTTGGGAGGAGTACTTGCTTTTAGTAGAGTTTGCTTACAACAACAGCTATCAGTCTAGTATACAGATGGCACCTTCCGAGGCACTGTATGGTCGTAATTTTTGTACTCCCTTATGCTGGACTGAGTTGGGTGAGCGACGTGTTTTGGGTCTGGAGTTGGTATCAGAGACTGAGGACAAAGTCCGCTTAATTCAAGATCGACTGAAAGCGGCTTCTAACAGACAGAAGCCCGATGTTGATTTGAAGAGGAAGGACATCGAGCATTCTGTGGGGGACATAGTTTTCCTTAAGGCCTAGCCTTGAAAGAAGATTTTGAGGTTCAATCGCAAGGGCAAGCTAAGCTCTTGGTTTACCGGGCCATACCAGATTCTAAAGTGAGTAAGGCCAGTCACATATCAGTTGGAGTTACCTTCGGAGTTAGATTGTATACATGATGTGTTCCATGTCTCGATGTTGAGACGCTATCGCTCTGATCCCACGTACATTGTGCTTGTAGAGGAAATTGAGGTTAGACCAGATATAACATTTGAGGAGGAACCAGTTCAAATCCTAGATTGCGACGTTAAGGTTTTACGTAGGAAATCTATCCCTCTAGTGAGGGTGTTGTGGCGGGATCATAGCACTGGGGAGGCTACTTGGAAGCTGAAGGATTAAATGCTTCAGCAGTATCCTCACCTATTCTGATCAGATAAATTTCGAGGAAGAAATTTTATTTTAGAGGGTAGAGTTGTAACGCCCCAAAATTTATATTTCTGATTCTGTTAGAATATGATAATTGAGTATCTGCTTCAGTGGTTCTATCTCTTGGGTGTGTGTGTGAGGTCCCAGGTTCAAGCCTTGCATTTGGTAAATTTTGATGTTTTTCTGAATAAAGCCTTAATCTGGTTCAATAGGCTTATGTTTAATTATTGTAAAACCATATCAGAATGGGCCTACTTGTCTAGTGGTTAAGTAGAATGTCAGTCTGCTAGAAGTTTTGGGTTCAAATCTCTGCATGAGCGTCGGAATATATTTTTGCTCGGTAAGGTTGCTTAGAGTTTGAGTTATATTAGAAATCTGGGTAGTAGGTGGTTGAGATAGAGTAGGTAGTGGAATTTGGGTGATGAGTTTCCCATGTTCCTTCTGCAGAAAAAATTGTTCATCTCCCCTCCATTTTCCTCTTTCTTTCTTTTTTCCTTCAGCCGAAATTTTCCCTTATCTCCCATTTGCCAAATTTTTACTTTCTTTCTACTGAAATCGTATCGGCCTTTCTTCTTTTTCGGTGTTTTTTTGTGCAATATCGGTAAGTGAAATTGTGGTATTTTGTAAGATGGGTTTTCTAGAGCACTAATTGGGGTCATGTCGATTCTTTGGGTAGTAGTGAATTATGATCAGAGGGACTTGCCTTTCGTGGAGTTTTAGTCAAATCTCTTGAGGTGTTAGGGTAAGATTTAATTGATTTATGGTTGAGTTTTGGTTTTGGATTCGATTTTTGTTGAATGATTAAGTGATTAATTAAGTGAAGTATTGGTAATTTTAGGGTCTGAAGTGTTTAGGGATCGTTTTAGCGTCTAACTGTACCAGGTGTATACCTAAAACCACAGAAAATGAAAATCAGCGAAAGCCAAAAGGTGAATCAGTCGATGCTACACGAGTGTGTGGTTGCCAGTGTCGTAGGCCGTGTGGCAGTACACGGGCGTGTGGTCGACGAACCAGGCCGTGCGTACGCGACATGGGTGCGACGGACACGACCGTGTGATGGCTGGTAAGCCGCGTGCGAGACACGGGCTCGATCAATTGGGCCGTGTGGGCCACACGAGAGTGTGGGAATTTGGGCCAAGCCGTGTGATCCACACGACCAAGGCCGATTTGGGCCGTATGGGCCCACACAGGCAGACCACATGGGTGTGTGAGCCCATTTTTCTGAAATGTACTGTAAGGTTGTACAAGTCACCCAAGACGATTGTGACCTGTTGTAGGGTCAGTAAGCATTACTTAGACCCCTGTTCTGTGATATGATATTGTGATATATGTGATAGCATGCCATTCGTGTATGATGCATTGCATTGGGGTGGGTTTGATAAAGAGAAGGAAGTTACTGAAAGGCTTCATAAGCCTATTATCTGGAAGCTAAGCTGGATACTTGTGATATGTGTCACACTACGGTACTTTATGGTGTGTAGGGTTGGATGGGTTGATTTTATCCCCATATTTGGTGTGTAGGGATGGGTGGGTCGATTTTATCCCCACACGGTGTGTTGGGTTAGACAGAGTTGGTGTGCAAGGTTGGTGGACATGTTTTTGTTATTCTGATCTGTTATGCATGCTTCATCTAAGATGGGCTAAGGCCCTAAGTTGTAACTGATTTTATTTCTGAGTGGGCTATGGCCCACACTTATTCTGTAAGAGCTCAGGCCCTAATTATGACTGTATTCTATTATCTGATTGTATGCATGTTGAAATGTGGGGATGTACGCACTAAGTTTGTGAAAACTCACCCCTTTATTTGTTTATTTGTTTAGGTAATCCCTAGCAATAGGCGGATCGGTGTAGTGGAGGACTCGGCGGTGACCATGACAACATACATTTTGGTTTATGAACTTTCTGCTTTTTCTTATTCATTTTTTTTTGGGAACTTTGATGTACTTTTGGACTTGGACTTCTGGTTTTAATTTGAGTTTTGAGCTGTGAATATAGATCATAAGCTACAACGTCAAAATATGGTTTTCCTTAACTAAACTAAGAGTTTCTCGTAAATATAAATGATTTCTTAAAATAATAATAATAAATGGGTTTCAAAAGATTCCACGATAATGAAACGTTTTCAAACAATTCGACTATTACGCATTTTCTGACTGAGTAAAAGATAACAATTAGAACGGTTTATGATTCGATACGCTTTGTTTAAAAACACTCTCATGTGACAACGCCAGATTTGGCCATAACGTCCAGGCTAGGTTTGGGGTGTTACAGGAAACATAACTAACCAATCCATACCCAAAATTACATCAAATTCATCGAATGGCAATAACATCAGATTAGCCGAAAATAGAAATCCTGATGCATTAGCGGACATTTCTTGCAGACTTTATCAACCAAAATACATTTACCTAAGAGGTTCGATACTCTAACCACAAATTCAGTAGACTCTACATGTAACACTCCTAACCCCTATCTGTTGCTAGAATAAGGTTATGAGGTATTACTTGACTGAACAAAACTTCTATAAGCTCAAAGATACTTACCAGACATAAATTATCAACAATGCAAACATGTCTCATTGATTTTCCATAAGAGCTCTTATAAATTTCCAAAATGACTCACTATCAAAACATAACCGAATATCTAATAACAATTTAACTACTATCAAGTTATAACTAAAATATTTCACCACATTAGTTCAATTATAAGGCTTCTCTAAACAAAATGAGCAAGCCATCTTCACATGGCTATAATGTATACAAAGTCGAAAATCATTCTACCTATAGTCTATCCTATACATGCCTTAAACAATGATGATATACAATCTTCTCAACTCACATAATGACTCGATAGTGTGATGATATCTCCGGCTCTTCCAACTCGAGCTAAAGTATAAACCTATAAGAAATGGAAAAGAGAACACGGAGTAAGCTTCAATGCTTAGTAAGTTTTAAGCAATGCAAACAATTAATTTACATAGTAAGTTTTAAGCAATGCAAACAATTAATTTACTTATAGATCGATTATTTCAAATTTTCAAGAAATCATTCCTAGATAATTGCCATTTTGGCCAAGTATCCATGAACATAATGCATATTTAGCAAATTCACCTCACTTGAATCTGAACTCAATTAAAACCAAATATTGAAATTACAAATAAGATCATAAGAACTCAAAAAGCATCTCATTAACAAGTTTTAACTATGTTTGCAACAAAATCACAAATTCACTACAAGCTGTCTTCCTGAGCAACAGTCACTAAATTATTTATAACTAGAGCTAAGAAACTCCAAATCAAGTGCCGTTAATTTTCCTTGAAAATAGACGCATATATATTCCATCCATCAAATTTTCAGAATTTTTAGTTTGACCAATAAATACCAGATTTTTATTGAAATTTCCCCTGTTTCACAATTTGACTATTCTGACCACTCTTCACTACGAATCAAATTTCTCATTATACAGAATTCAAAACATGTTATCGTTTATTTCATTTGAAACTAGACTCATTAAGATTTCATGACATAATTTATTGAGCCTCTAACTCAACTCCCACAATTTATGGTGATTTTCTGAAATCACGTTACTACTGCTGTTCCAAGCAGATTTATTACCCATTCTTTGCATTCATATTATTTAACATGTATATCACCAAATCAATCTCATATAACCTTTAACCATAACTGAATACACACATACACATATGAGATTTTCACATATACTTCTCATTTCGCATTCATGATTCAATTCCGATCAATCTAACATATAAAAGTATATATTACTACCTGACCAACTTAATGTATTGAATATATTCAATGGTAGTTTACTACGAACATTCGAAATCATAATCTTACTCCAATCATTGGCATTAAGTCTGCTAGGTTTAAAACCCAAATCCAATCACCACCACAAAGCATGCGGGACTATACCAGCACAAAGCCTGTGGGACTTTAGCCCGGATATAACACCAGCACGAATGCCTTTAGGACTTAGCCCGAATATAACACCAGTACAAATGCCTTCGGGACTTAGCCCGGATATAACACCAGCACAAATGCCTTCGGGACTTAACCCGGATATAATACCAGCACAAATGCCTTCGGGACTTAACCCGGATATAATACGAAAGACAAATGCCTTCGTGACTTAGCCCGATATAACACTCAAAGACAAATGCCTTCGGGACTTAATCCCGATATAATACCAGCACAAATGCCTTCGGGACTTAGCCCAGATATAATTCTCCATTATCATGCACATATATATTTATATATATATATCATAACACATTAGCATTTCATTTACATTACTTGAACACAAGCACAACATGCTTATCAATCATTCCACTTTCGGCTTAATAGCCACATACAAAGAACACGATTTCGTTTCACTATCCAACATGATTTCTATAACCACGCTGCTACAAGTCATATGCACAAATTATTTATCCCACTACGTAATTTAAGTAGAACCAATAGGTCACAATTTATTTATTTTGCTTATATACCATGATTTTATCAAATCATAAGCTAAGTTTCATTACTCAAAGACTTACCTTGACTGTCATCGAATGACTACGGATATGCTATTCGGTTAGTTTAGCTTTTTCCCTTATCCGAATTAGGCTCCTTAAGCTCTTGAGCTAGATTAAACAAAATTCACTTGTTGCTAATTCATTAATCGTGCCTTTTATTCGGTTATATTATAATTCGCTCATAACAAGAATTTCAACTATTACTTAAAAATGCATTCGGCAGCACATACATTTCAAAACCAATATAATTCTTTCATTCATGAACATATTCGGCTATGTCAAAATAAATTTTTAACAATTTAAGCATCCTCTTCTATCAACTTATATGAGATTTCGTACATTAACATTTCACTCAATTGACATATTAAATATTTTAACCCTCCTTCACTACATGACAACAAAACCTCAACCATTTAACATATAACAACAATTTTCCTCAATTCATCTCCTAAGTTCACTTTCTGCTCTTACACAACAAATAAATAATTAACTTTTAATTTCAATATTTAGCAAACTCAAACATTATCTTTCATCCATTACTAATTCAAAACATTAAAATATTCAAGATCCAACATATAGTAGCCAAAACCGAATATCATAAACTAATGGCTTCACCTTAAACTAACTTATTAAGCCTTTAAATCAACTTCTAACCATCTCACATTTAAAATTATCCATCATCTAATCTTCATGCTTACATGCCATAACTGCATGGTTCTTATCACACTTGGACCACAAAATGCATAAATTTCACAAATTCTAATTACTATCATAAGCTCAATTTCGGCTAACACTCAATTAAATACTTACAATTTAGCACTAATTTAGCATTTCAACATAGCCGATTGTCATTAAACAATTAAGCCACAAATATTAAATTTTATCAAACTCAACCAATTCAAGAATTAACAAGATCAAACCTTATCCTTCTACCATATCTATTTCAAAACATTAACACACTATCCATGAAGTAGAAAACTTCCATGGCCGAATATACATGACAACACCAAACTTAAAATTTACACATGGGCTAAATAAAAGACTTAGAAACTATCTCAAATTCACTAAAATTTCAAAAGCAAACTCATGGAACATACCTTAATTCAAGATATCTAAAGGACCGAATGCTTAGCTTCAACCTTTCTTTCACTTACGGCAATGGAAGAAGGAATATGGAAAACATTATTTTTTTTTGTCACCCTTTTTCCTTTTATTTAATTTTGTTTTCATGTTTTAAATTCATTTCATTTAATAATGTATATATATAAAATACATATATTTAACTCAAGCAATCAACATGGTCGGCCACTAATTTGGAAATAGCAAAATTGACATGCAAATCCTCATCTATTAAATCATATAATGTTTGGCCATTTAAAAAAAATTTAACCACATTTTCTAAGTTTCCAACTTAAGTCCTATTTAATGATTTCACATTCAAATGATAAAAATCATTGCATCAATTTTTCACACATGCATTATCTCATATAATAGACATGAAATTTAACATTTAATTATTTTCATGACTCAGTTTTGTGGTCCCGAAACCACTTCCCGACTAGGGTCAAATTAAGGCTATTACACTACAGGCAGAGTCTTACTGGATACTAAATTCATACATATATAAGAATGATGTAACATCCCAATTTTGGGCCTCATCAGAATAGTGGTTTTGACACCACAAATTTGAAGTAGAAATAATTATTTTATGAATTTGTTGAGGTCTATGATATGTTTGTATGATTGTATGAAAGTTTCGTTAAGGAATTTTGTGGATAGAGTGTCCACTTTGATTTTTAGGACTAAATTGCAAAAGTTGCAAAATATGTGATTCTAGAAGCTTTAAGCATGAAATAGCTATGGATTATTAATTAGAGGTCCTTAAATAGCAATTTGACCAATTCTATTTTTATGGACAAAAATGAGCATGAATAGGTAAAATTTGAAAGTTTAGTAAAAATGGCATTTTTGTCAATTGGTTAATAAAAGAATTAAAAGGGAAAATGAAGTAAAAATCCTGTCCATCTTCTACATCAAGTGCCAAAATTTCTAAGGAGCCATTGCTAGGGTTTCTTCACTTTCCAGGCTTGATAGTAAGTGCATCCTAGCCCCGTTTTTAATGTTATTTACATTTTTGAAGTTGTTATCCCGATCTAGCCATTTCTACCATTTATTTGGGCTAGGGTTGATGTCTAGGGTTTAACCCATGTGTGACATGCATGTATTTTGATGTTTCGTGGTAGATTATGAAAGTTTGATTTGTGATAAACATCTTTGACTAAGTGATTTTTGATGAAAACACCTAAAAAGGGATTATTTGTAAAAGTGGTAAAAATGGGTGGTAGAAAAGTGATTTGATGAAAAATGTGGGCTGGTATAAGCATGATATAGGTTCGGCTAGGCTTGGGAAACAAAGAAAATGAGTACATTTCATTTTACGATCCTAAGGACTAATTTGTAAATATGTGAAAGTTTAGGGGAAAAACCATAATTTTGCCAAAGTATGGTTTTTGGATTGATTTGAACAATGTGATAATTAAATAAGCTAAATTTGCTATTATAGATCAAGAAAAACGGAGTCTGGACCTAGACAGGGGAAAGAACAAGGTTGTGGACTAAATCGAATTAATTAGCCATATTTTGTACCGAGGTAAGTTCATATGTAAATAATGCAATATTATGATCATATTTTTAATGCATTGATATTGTATGAATTATGTAATTGATTCGATGAATACATTCGACAAGTTCTGACAAGAGAGAGAAAATCTCGTTTGAACCTTAGGAATAGAATAGGATACGAGTGACATGTCACTAGGACCCCATGTGATATATATATATATATATATGATTATGTGATCCAGGTGCTGGTCATGTACATCCTACCAGTGGCTAGGTAGTCCGGTATGTGTTGCGGATACCTGACAGCTTGTGTGAGCAGCCCGTGTAGCTACATCTTGACCATCAGCTTGTGTGAGCAGACCCGTGGTTAGCTCTAGAGCGAGCCTTTATGTGATATGAAATATGAGGTAGCTTTGGCTACATATGTGGCACTTGTGTGCAAAGACCATCCGTGTATCCGTTTAGTATTCCAAGTGTTCAACAGGTATGCTAAAAACGAGAAAGAGTATGTTAAGTCACGAGTTGGTACAAGTATGTACGAAAAACTCATAAGAATGAGCTTCTTAAGTGATGAGCTTTTGGTAAGATTAAGATTGATAAAATTATGCTTATGAAACTATGATCATAAATATGTGATTTATGTTAAGTTAAATTGTATGATACTCATGCTATATGTTGCTAAATATTGTTTATTATTGTATGTGAACTTACTAAGCCTTATGCTTACTCCCCTTCCTTTCCATTTTCTTATAGTATTGTCAAGCTAGCTTAGGAACCGAAGGACGTCGGAGCTCGATTCACACTATCAATTAATCTTTTGGATATTCATGATTTTACATTTTGAGTATGGCATGTATAGGGGACTTGGTCTTTTTTTTTTATTTACGTGTCATATTGATTTGGCCAAGTGTGTTGGCTTGTAATGGTAATTGATTCATTTTGTAAATGGCCATATGCTATTGGCTAATATTGGTTAAGTATATATATACATGTGATGATGCCTTTCATGGATGTGGTTATTGCATGGATGTGGCTAATATTGTCATTTTGTAAATGACTCTACTAGCATGTTCATACGGGGCATCAATTCCGTACAAATATAATAGTGGGTAGACCCTAGGTCAATTAAAGCAATAATAGATATATCATGGATAGAAAAGGTACCCGTGATCACATCGGGAGACTCTGCCTCTTCACGAGCACGTATAGCATAAGTCTTTGCAGGCGCTCTGCCCTTAGACTTCACTGCAGCATATTTTGGCGCACCTCTACTGCTAGCCCCACTTCTAGGGTTCTTATGTGGTCTACCCTTGGAAGGAGCACTATTCACCCTCACATCTTGCTTTTTCTCTTTGTCATCTAATTCGGGATAGTTTCGGATGAAGTGGTCTAGTGACCCACATTTGAAGCAACCTCTCTCATTGTAACACCCCAAATTTTGGGCCTAAAAATAATGGGCCTTGAAATTGGGATCGGTTAGAAGGCGGCTTAAATAACTTAAATGTGTTTAAATATTTTATAATTGCATGCTTAGTTTAATTGTTAAGTGATTTAGGAAGGGTTGGTAGTGTGGAAAAAGTCCTGGGTTCGATCCAGGGCTTTAGCAAAATTTTGCATTTTTTTCTAAAGGACCCTGAGCATTAGGTGGAAGGCTTATTAATAAGGCCTAGTAAAATCTGACACAAGGAAATGCTTGGCCAAGTGGCAAAAGGCGTTGGTAGCAAGCAGGAAGTCTAGGGTTCAAGTCCTGGCCTTGGCGAAAATTGTGGTGGTTTTTTTTAAACAACCTAGAGGTTGGTAGAAAGACTTTATAATTAATTGGGGAGGAGAAACGACAGAAATAAGGTAGGTGCCATGCTGGCAAGGGACGTATAGCGTAGCCAAGAGATTGGGGGTTCAAATCTGAATGGTAGCAAATATTTTTAGGATAACCTGGTTGCAGGTTAATAGACCTTAAAAATAGTTAGGGATGGAATATGGCACAAGAGCGCCTGGGGGGCAGTGGCGAGAAGCATGCTATGGATCTGAGAGGTTGCAGGTTTGAATCCCAGGCCTGGCAATTTTTAAATTTTTATTCTCTAAGGAAACTGAGGCTTAGGTATATAAGCCTTATAGTTAATTTTGACCGAATGGTAGCACAGGATAGGTGGTGGTGCAGTGGCCAGCAGCGTGTTGAGAAGTTAGAGGGCTGGAGTTCAAGTGGTTTCATGCACAAAAGGGAATTCAATTTTGCTGCTTAATTCAAGGAAGGATTACCATTTCGGTGGAAACAATTTGAATGCAATTCAAATTGGAATTGTTGGCTAAAATCAAGGTTACGGTGTAGATAAGGATGAGGATTAAGTGTGGATATGATGGTGATAAAATTGGAGAAATTGAAGGGAATTTAACTTGACGAGTTTAAGTCGATTGGGGAGTGTAGGTTTGTATTTTTTTATTTATTTTTTTAGGTATATATATGTGTGTCGTATGGGCAAGTAAGGGCATTTGTTGTTTTTGTGTGCTTCAGTCGCATATTCTTGGAGGAAATTTCTTCCAACCTTTTGACTCTTTTGTTTTGTTTGTTTGCAAATACCAGAGTAATCTCAAACCCTTCATCTCCTCTTTTCTTTAAGCCAAACTCTTGATCTTTTCTTCCCTATTTTAATCGACTCAACCTCTTCCCTCTTTAACTTAGCCGATTGCTTCTTTTTCATTTAAAAGTCGATTCATACACTTTGAGGGTTTGATTTCTTGTTGGCAAGTGATCTCGCGATCAAGTGTGATCGCTGGCTAAGTATTAGTTGATGGAAAAAGGAGGTTCTAGCAGACAGGTTGGGATAAAGGCTCCCAAGTTTAAGCGACGTAAGGTGTCAGCCGTTCGGGACTTTCCGCTTGGATGCGGTAGGGGGACTACGTCAGATTTTGAGTTACATAGGCAGATCGCAGCCGATCAATCTAGTCAAGGTTCTGGCAATTATGAATACTTAGTACTCTAAGTGATAAGATGTGTACTTCTACCCTATGATAGCTTGATATAAAGCCGAAGGTGTGTACATACACTGCACACACGTTAGATCGGCAAGTCCCGAAATGCCAAAAAGTTGAAAGTATGGCTACGATAGTCTTGCGAGTTCGTGAACACTCGTAAGGGGGAAATCGATACGTTATCAGAGGCCCCATAAGCAATCTCATGGATTTGGGCCGTACTTAGGCCAACTGGGCTGGAGTGGGCTAAATGGGCCCGACGGGTCGTGGGCCCAAAATAAGCGAATTTTTTGATTTGGTAATAAGTGATGAACTAGTCATGCTGGTTACATGGCTTGGAATTGATTTGGGCCGGATGGGCTATATGAATGTGATTTGGGCCTAATGGGCCATATGAATGAGACTGGGCCTAGTGGGCCATATGCATGTATGTAGACTTGTTTGGGCTTTGTAAGGGGTTTTGGGCCTAGTATCTGATAACTGCTTAAACAGACATAAAACTTAAATAATTAATTAATTGCGACCGTGGACAAGTCATAAGGTTAAGGTGTGGCAATGGGTATATGCATGTCTAGGATTGGATCTAGGGAGAGCTTGGTTAAGTGGCCTTAATGACTCATCTCCTCTTCTCTAGAATCCTACCTGGTGCATAGTATATGTTCACTTTAGCCAACGGGGACTTGTTAACGGGCCAAGGTAAGTAATTAGACCCATAATGATGAGAAATAACCAAAATGCCCTAAGTGCGGTAATGACTAAAATACCCCTATGGGTTTAATGTAAGATTTATGGATGTTTCATGTATACCTACTGCATTCATATGATATTCTGTTTAGGTTGCATTGGGTTGGGAATTATGGAACAGAGGAAGTATATGAGGATCGCATGGTTGCTTGACGATCGTGGATCCACCAATGGCTATTAAGCCCAATATTTGTTTAGCAGCTTACTGCAATGAAGGTAGTACCGCAACCGGACTACCATTGATGTGTATCGGATGGGTGGGTCGATATTTATATCCCCACATGATGTGTACCGGGGGACGGAGTTGGTGTGTAGCAGTTGGATTATTGGTGTGGGTTGCACAGCATTGCATGTATGATATTATTGTGATATAGGCTTCGACCCAACTGAGGCTAATATGGGCTAAGGCCCAAAGGCCACTGTTATTGAATTGGGCTCGAGCCCCAAAATGACTGATGATTACTTTATACTTGTTAAGGGTTGTACACACTGAGTTTTCGAAACTCACCCCTTCATTTTAAATTTATCAGGTGATCTTTAGTAGGCGGTTCGACAGATAGAGGGACTCAGAGGTGGCCAACTAGCAAAAAGTTTAAACTTAGTCTTTTATTTAATTTTCAATATTTTAATTTGATGATTTGGGTTGTAATAAGGTCTTTCCTCTGGTTATTATTTCAAATTAGGTTTATTATTATTTTTATGCTTTATATTTATTAGAAGTAGAACATGGTTTTCCTAAACCATAACTGTTTTCAAATACCATGTTTCTGCAACTCAATCTTTAAATGCCAAGTTTTCATAGATCATCTGTTTTAAATAAAGCTTCCACAACTGAAAAGAGATTTTACAAAGTAATTATTATCATACAAGAAGGAAGAGTTTTTTTTTTAAATACACCTCGCTTTGAAAGCAACAAATACAATATGGGATTTTACTCAAGGTTTTTATTTTAAAGAAGGGTTTTCAATAAAAACAAGGTTTTCGAAAAACACTTCAATGTGACACGCCAGATTTGGCCATAACGTCTGGGCCAGGTTTGGGGTGTTACACTCATTCCCTTAACACTCGCCGAAATGACGCCTACCATATTGTGAACACTCCGGCCTATTTGGCCGACCACTACCAACACTCGCGATAAAAGTGGTCTGAGCTTTGGAAGCCTTGTTCTGCTTGTTCTTGTTTCTATTCGAGAACCCCACCGAAGCATTCGATCGTGTAGTAAACTCTATCGATCTTTTGGATGAGGTTTGATTTGATTTCCTCATCTGTCTTTTCTTTAAGTCTGGGGACTCGATATCAGCTTATCTCTTCTCTTTGGCCAATTCCTCGGCCTTACATGCTCTCTCCACGAGCACCACAAATTCCCTTAGCTCCAATATGCCAACTAGTAGACGGATGTCTTCGTTCAAACCATCTTCAAACCTCTTGCACATAATGGCTTCTGTAGATACGCATTCTCGCGCATATTTGCTGAGCCTTACAAACTCATGCCCATACTCCGTCACTGTCATACGACCTTGCTTTAGTTTGAGGAATTCTTTCCTCTTTTGGTCAATGAACCTCTGGCTAATGTACTTCTTTCAGAACTCTTCCTGAAAGAATCCCCACATTATCTACTCTTTCGGTACGATTGACACAAGAGTGTTCCACCATTGATAAGTCAAATCTCGTAGGAGTGACACTACGCATTTCATACACTCCTCCGGCGTGCACGATAATTCATCTCTGCTGAAATTTTCTAACCAAAAGTCAGCCCTTTCTAGGTCATCATTGATATTTGCCTGAAATTCTTTGCCCGCATGTTTACGGCTTCTGCCTATTGGAGGTTTCTCTCTCCTAGCCATCTCTGTTCCTTGAGGAGCTATAGGGGCATACTGAGGAATTAGAGTAGGTAGGGGAGGTGGAGTGTTCAGATTCGCACGAATGAACTTCAAATACCACGCGTCTATCATGTGGAGGTAAGCTAGCTTAGTCCTTTCAGCGGGAGCCGGCGCATTACTCTCCACATCATCCGCCGTAGCTACGTCAGGATCCATTTACTATAAATATAAAACACAATTTATTTTGTCAGGAGTTGTCACACTATCAATATATAATTATGGCATGAATAGCTAGACTTGTATTCACGCTAGGTTAGTCCTAGAATCGACTAAACCATAGCTTTGGTACCAATAAATGTAACACCCCACACTCGTGCCCTACGCCGAGACAGAATACGAGGCATTGCCACACTTAAACCCATGCATAGAATCAATTTCGAGTTATAAGAACTAGGTCCAATTTAAAACATTTCCTTTTTAATCTAAAACTCTTAATATGAACCTATGATGCCCAAATCATGCTTTGGAAATATCCTGGGATTAATCCCAACATCTTTGAAAACTTTTGAAAAAATACCACTTGAAACAGGGCACACGCCCATGTGAAAGGGCAACACACCCTTGTAGCCATCATAACATGGCCGTGCTTAGGCCGTGTGACCTCTAAAGGCCCGTGTGGGTCACACGCCCTAAGCACAAGGGGACACGCCCGTGCCTCGAGCCTGTGTGAATTAAATTCTAAATTTGAACTTATAGGGGTTTTCACACAGCCTGACACATGCCAATGTCCATGGCCTGTGTCCCTCCCACGGCCATGACACGCCCGTGTCTTAGCCCGTGTCTAAAAACCTTGACATTCTATTTCTGACGTTAGCACCCAACTAGGGGCACACAGCCAAGGCACACGCCTATGGCCAGAGGCCGTGTCCTCCACACGGCTGAGAGACACGGTCGTGTCTTTGCACGTGTGTTTACTACCATGTATACTGGCTCAGAATTTTTACGTGCAGGGGACACACGGCCAGACAACACTCCCATGGGGCTAGCCGTGTGTCTACCCGTGTGGAGAATATAAGTGTAACGCCCCGAATTTGGGCCTAGAAGGAATAGGCGTTGAGCAAGGGAGCAGTGAGAAGGCTTAACATAAGCAGTTAGTTGTGCAAGAAATGACGCAAATAAATGCCTGTTACAGTGACTAAGTGTCCTGAGGAGTGTTGGAGAAGTCCTGGGTTCAAATCTAGGCTTTAGCAAAATTTTAGTTTTTCCCCTTAAGTGAACCTTGGCTTTAGCTTGCAGGCCTTATAAATATTTGTGGGTAAAATGTGTCATAGAAAGAGCTTATGGTCCTGTGTGTGGTAGTTGCTGGAGGTCTAAGGTTCAAGTCTTGGCAAGGTAAAAAGGAGTATTTATTTTGCTACATGGGACGGCTGGTATTTGAGATAGATGGGGACTCTAAGTTTGAATGGGTTTTGAGGAATTTGAATGGGAGGTTGGAGTGTTTTGTGGAGTGAATAGTGGAGGGATAAGGGGAGAGATTTTTGGAGAAAATCAAGGGATGTGATGACGGTAGGAGGTTATGGCCGAATGGAACACTAAGGCTCCCTTGGTTTCCATTTGGGAAAAAGGTTAGGACATTTTGTGTGGTGTGCAGGTGGCCGAATTCTCCTAATTCAATTTCGGTACTCTGTTATTTCGAGGTTGTATTCGCTCATGTTATTATTTCTCTTTTGGTTGTTTTCCTTTCTTTTCTTGTTTTTGGACGAACATGTATTCTTTTCATTTGGTCTTATTCTTTTCTACAATGACCATTTCTCTCTTTTCCCTCTACTCTCTTCTCATCCATCCTTACTTTTTTGCCAATTTGATCTCTTTTCTCTCGCTATTCTCCCTTTCGGTTTTCCTTAGTCGAACCTCTCTTGTTCTCTTCTCTACCTTTTCTTTCTGTCTTCTTGCTTTTCTCCTCCTAGGTCGATTATTGTGCTCCTTGTCTCTGCATTTTCGATTCTTTTAGACATCTAGTTTGTAACACCCCTTACCCGTGTTTGACGCCGAAACAGGGTACGAGGCATTACCGGACTTAATCACTAATCATCGTATAAAAATCGATTCATAATTTCACTCTAGTTTAAAACTTTTTCAAACACATTCAAGCTATCCCTTAAAAAGAGCTTACAAGGCCCATATCATGCTTTAATTCAACTGCACACATAGGCAAGCATGCACATTCACAAATTGCATCAATTAATTAATAACATAATCAAGACTATCTTCATTAAATGACTTTATAAAATAGAGACCTTCAATTAACATAGGTCAATATTTTAGGCCAACTCCTAGCAACTTAATAACAATTAAACGAGTCCCCATACATGCCAAAGACTTAAAAATACTTTAAAACCTTTATATATCGATCAATAGTTTGATAGTGTGATTTAACCTCCGGTGACCTCCAATTCAAGCTAACATCTGTGACACTATAGGAAAAAGGAAACGAAGGGAGTAAGCATTATAGCTTAGTAAGTAAATATGTAAATATTAAATAACAATACAGTATCACACTTTAAACAAAGTCACAATATGTTCCCGGAATATTACCATCACAAACACACATACTTTCACTATTACAATCATAAACAGGTTCAAAATAAGCTGTCTAGCAGAGTACCAGCAGGTAAATTATTTATTTCTGGAGCTAAAGAACTCCAAATTACAAACCGTTAATTTTCCTTGAAACTAGATTCACGTATATTCTTACCATAAAATTTTCAAAATTTTTGGTCCAGCCAATTAGTATAATTAATTCATTGAAGTTACCTATTTTTCACTACTCAACTACCCTGACAATTCTTCACTACGAATCAATTTTCTCCCTGTACAGAATTTAAAGGATGTTCTCGTTTATTTCATTTGAAACTAGACTCATTAAGGATTTCAAGCACATAAATTATATTCCCTAATTATTTTTGTACAATTTTTAATGACTTTTCCAAGTCAGAACAGGGGATCACGTAGACATTCTGAACCAGTCTCTCAAAAACTTAAATATCTCATAATATAGAATTCCTTTGCTTGCTCTATTTCCGTTAAATGAAAATAGATTCGCTAAGCTCTAATTTGATATCTCATTCAATCTCTGATTCAATTTTTACTATTTTTGGAAAATTTTTAGATTCCCTTCACTACAACTATCCTAAATAGTTTTATTGTCAATTTTGATCTTTCACACTTCAATTGTATTAATCACTTACCCATAACAATCTTTCTAATTTCCAATCACATATCGAGCATATTTTTCATAAGTTACACACGTATATACTCACACTCATCATCACAAAGTCATATAGAATTTCATTTAATCAATTTCCCAGTTGAACGCTTCGGAATAATAATAGATACGCGATGATATCACACACAGCCCACCTTTAAAGTCGAAGCTCTCTTGTACACATAGTGGCCTTCACTTAGCACCACTCATGTGACCTAGCTCGATTGTACACATAATTTTGGCTCTCTTGTACACATAGTGAACACTTAGTACCACCCATGTGACCTAGCCAGTTTATCTCGTAGCTCTCTTATCTACATGGTGTCCTTCACCTGGAACCACACATGCGACCTAGCTACATATATCTCATAGCTCTCTTGTACACATGGTATACATCCCGTATTACACATGTGACCTAGCTACATACCATCCGTATCTTTCGATTCTGAAGGTTCAAATGGGAAGTATCTCACTATCTAATACTTTATTCCATTCTTCCAATAGTCAATTATAATTCAAAAATCAGCTACAATACATAAAATATGCTGATATGCTGAAATATAAAAATGTAAATAAAGATAATGGAATATTTACATACAAACTTACATACTTTCTCATTTCCATGTCGAATTAATATTGAACATTTAAATCATCATAATTATACTTACTTTCAACACCTTGGAAATCATAGTAAATATATCAATATTACATTGAAACATGTATAAATTAATGCTTATTATACATATGAACTTACCTCGATACTAAAACGACCATTTTACCAACTTTCCTGATTTTCTATTTTTCTCCCACTCTAGGTTCAAAACTCGTTTTCTGAGATCTAGAACATCATATTTTACTTATTTAATTAATGTACTATTCAAAACAGTCCTTAACTCAAACTTTGGAAAAATTACAATTTTGCCCTTAAACTTTTGCATATTTACACTTTTGCCCCTAGGCTTGAGAGTTAAACTTCATCCCTTATTCTTATGTTTTATGACATGCTGATCATGTTTCCCTTCTATGGAAACATCAAATTCTCACGCTAACACATAGTTATGAACAATAACAACTTTTACCGATTAAGTCGTTTTACTCATTTTTGCTTAAAACCGCTTAGCAAAGGTTGTTTAACATAATTTCAGCCTTCATATTCTACCATAAAATATCAAAATAAACACATTTCACCTATGGTTATTTTTCCAAATATGAACCCTAGCTTAAATTATTGCTAGAATAAGCTTAATCAAGTTACCGAGATTCCAAAAACGTAAAGAACTTGAAAAACGGGGCTAGAACGGACTTACTATTGAGCTTGGAAAGCTTGAAAACCCTAGCCATGGCTTCCCCCATGCTAATTTCAGCCTCCATGAAAAAGATGAGTCAATTTTGGCTTTATTTTCTCTTTTTATTTCTTTTAATTACCAAATGACTAAAATGCCCTTAAGACCTTCTTTAAAATTTTGTCCTATTCATACCCATTTTTGTCCAAATGAAATATAATGATCTAATTACCATTTAAGGATCTCCTCTTTAAACTCCCATTTCAATCAAGTACTTATGAATTAGAACATATATTTTGTAACTTTTGCAATTTAGTCCTAAAAGTCCAATTAAGCACTTTATCAATAAAATTTCTTAACGATATTTTTACACAATATTTTAATCAATAAATAAACCTTAAAACTTAATCAGAATAAATTTTTTGACTTTGAATTCGTGGTTCTAAAACCATCGTTCCGTTTAGGCCCTAAATCAGGCTGTTACAGCAACTTCTGCAAATAAGCCCTAATAGGCAAATTAAACATGCAATATATAAAATTTCTTATCAATACTTTAACACATGCATCTAATCACTCGGTAAATCATAAAAATTAATCAAAATAAACTTTTCTATCTTAGATTTGTGGTTTCGTAATCACTATTCCATTTAGGCCTTATTTCGAGATGTTACATAATTTTTGACGGTCGTCCATTGCTCTAGCATCCTTTCTTGTCTATCATTTGATTTTAGGTAAGTGTTCTTTGTTTTATTGGTTTTGTTTCTTATTCTTTTGTTTTCTTCTTAAGTCGAATGTTCGATTTATGGTTGCTAATTCTCTATCCCTTTTCGTATGTATGGGATCTCTAAGTTCTAAAACTCTCGAAGAGAAAAAGGGATCATCCAGTGCTTGGAGGCGTTCAAAATCCTTCTTCGGTATTCGATCAAATATCTAGGGGTAAGTAGACTTGTTTTTGTTAGTAGTGGTCGAATACCAAATCTTTTCTAGCTCTAGTTTTGGGACTTATTTGGACTATCGGTATTAATTCAAGCCTTGGATTATATGTTTATTGCTAATGGGATCTGTTATTAATGAAGTAAATTGACAAGAAGTGTGCGATCATTTTCAACCAGTGATCTAAGTGAAATAGATTTCATATCTTTCGGTCAAGGTTGGAAGTCTGAAAAACTTGGGAGCGGTTTCGTTAACAGGTGTGTATTCCACACTGATTGGACTGTGGATCGGTAAAAGCCGAAAAGCCGAAAAGTCAAAAAGCTAAAATACGGCGTTTGATGCCTCACGAGCGTGCGATCGCACGTGTGGTGGTTCGAGCCTACAAAATCTTAGACGTTGGACTGTAAAGGCCGTTATGGACCTCGATAGGCCGAACTAGGCCGCATGGGCCCAATAGGCCCGTGGCCCCGCGTGGGTATATTTCGTTGTTAAGCGGGAAGTAGATAGACTTGTCATGTCGTGCACATGACTTAGGTTGTTTTGGGCCTCGATGGGCTAAAATGGACTGTGTGGGCCCAATAAGCTCGTGGGCCCTACACGGATAAAATTTACGGTAAGCGACAAATTATGAATTGGGCTATGATGTGGGCCCACTTGGGCCGAGTAATGGGCTATGGGCTTATTTTTACCGTTTTGACCATCTAGGTTACTTGAGTTGCTCGAGGCGACGGCAGACCATCTATGAGGTTGTAATCTGCACTGGGACCCCAAAATTAGTAAAATGACCAAAATACACCTAAAGGGTAAAATGACTGTTTTGCCCCTCGAGGGTAAATGACTAATTTGTCTGTGATTTGTATGACTAATTTGTCTGTGATTTGTATGACTGATTTTGTGCATGACATTTTGCATACATGACATACTGCTTGGGATTAGGATATTGTTATGGAGGAAGAAATCGTATTGCTGGTTGTGCCACATATTCTGATATTAGCAGCTTTGCTGCGATTCTAGTTAGTGCCGCAACCAGTGCTAACACTGTAAGTGTAGGGATGGCGTGGGTGATTTATTCCCCACAGGTAGGGCAAGGTTGGACGGAGGCAAGTGCAGGGTTGGATGGGTTATCATGCATTATTCATATGGGTTTGATATTGAAATGGGCTAGGCCTTACTGATATTGGTTCTGATATGGGCTAGGCCCAACCGATATTGATTTTGAGATGGGCTAGGCCCAAATTAGACTATGATGAGTTGAGACCCAAATGTTAATGAATCAAGCTTTGGCCCACATAAATTCTGAACTGGACTGTTGTGTTACTAAATAAGGCTCAAGCCCAAATTGGTTCTAAATTATATTTTTGACTGACTGTTTAGATTCTAGGGAATTACACACTGAGTTTTTGTAAACTCACCCTGTTTATTAACTGTGCAGGTAATCCCCAACGTTAGATGAATCGGTGTCGCTGAGGGACTCAGAGACGACCATACAACTGTGCTTGTTTTTCTATTTCATTTATTTAGTTAAGCACTTTGGTTTTTGATTTGGGTTGTAATAAGGACTTTTTATTTTCTTAACTTTTTATTTGGGAAATTTATTTAGTATGTTTAATATCTGTTAGAAGTAGGACATGGTTTTCCAAAACAATAACTGTTTTCAAACACTACGTTTTCGCAACATTTTAGAAATGGTTTAGCGACTTAAATTTTAAACATCATGTTTTCGTAAAACAGTTACTTTTAAAATTAGCTTCCGTAGCCAAAAAAGGAATTTTGGGAATAAAATTAATAATTTTTTAATGTACCCTGTTTTAAAAATAAACTAACGTAACTGGGATTTTACTCAAGATTTTTTTGTAAAATAAGAAGGGTTTTTAATGGAAACATGGTTTTCAAAAAATACTTCAATGTGACACACTAAATTCGGGCCTAACTTCTGGGCCAGGTTTGGGGTGTTACATTTAGTGGTATCAGAGCCAAGTTGCAAAACTCGGCTGTGGATTGGGTTTTAAAATTGAATTGCCAAAAGAATTGTTTCAAAGGATTTGAAAAGATTTGGTGTATTCAAAATATTTTTCTGAATGTTTTCCTGAAAGTGTGGCACACCGAGTTTCCGGCACTGAATCTGTAAGTTTTTGAAACTGTTTATTTCATTGAAAATCAGTTGAAAAAATACTGTGATTTCTTAGATATTAGACAGTACACGTAAAGCTAGAGTTTGTACTTTTCTGTGTATGATCTGGAAATGGTATGCATGTGTTATTTATTCGCTCCGATGGGTAGATGGTTTTGTGCGTGCTTGTATTGTTAGGATCAGAGTGTGCAGCGAGAGTGTAGTGTGGTAGGCTAGGTTGTGTGACTATTATGATAGTTGAAATTTCGAGGACGAAATTTCTTTAAGGGGGGTAGAGCTGTAACGCCCCGAATTTGGGCCTAGAAGGAATGGGCCTTGAGCAGGGGAACAGTGAGAAGGCTTGACATAAGTAGTTAGTTGTGCAAGAAATGACACAAATAAATGCCTGCTTCAGTGGCTAAGTGTCCTGAGGAGTGTTGGAGAAGTCTTGGGTTCAAATCTAGGCTTTAGCAAAATTTTAGTTTTTCCCCATAAGTGAACCTTGGCTTTAGCTTGTAGGCCTTATAAATATTTGTGGGTAAAATGTGTCATAGAAAGATCTTATGGTCCTGTGGTAAGTGGCGTGTGGTAGTTGCTGGAGGTCTAAGGTTCAAGTCTTGGCAAGGTAAAAAGGAGTATTTATTTTGCTATATGCGACGGCTGGTATTTGAGTTAGATGGGGACTCTAAGTTTGAATGGGTTTTGAGGAATTTGAATAAGAGGTTGGATTGTTTTGTGGAGTGAATAGTGGAGGGATAAGGGGAGAGATTTTTAGAGAAAATCAAGGGATGTGATGATGGTAGGAGGTTATGGCCAAATGGAACACTAAGGCTCCCTTGGTTTCGGTTTGGGAAAAAGGTTTGGACGTTTTGTGTGGTGCATAGGTGGCCGAATTCTCCTAATTCAATTTCGGTACTCTGTTGTTTTGAGGTTGCATTCGCTCACGTTATTATTTCTCTTTTGGTTGTTTTCCTTTCTTTTCTTGTTTTTGGCCGAACATGTATTCTTTTCATTTGGTTTTATTCTTTTCTACTGTGACCGTTTCTCTCTTTTCCCTCTATTCTCTTCTCATCCTTCCTAACCTTTTTTGCCGATTTGATCTCTTTTCTCTCGTTATTCTCCCTTTTGATTTTTCTTAGTCGAACCTCTCTTATTCTCTTCTCTGTCTTTTCTTTCTGTCTTCTCGTTTTCTCCTTCTAGGCCGATTATTGTGCTCCTTGTCTTTGCATTTTCGATTCTTTTGGACATCTAGTTTCTAACGATCATCCATTGCTCTAGCATCCTTTCTTGTCTATCATTTGGTTTTGGGTAAGTGTTCTTTGTTTTATTGGTTTTGTTTCTTATTCTTTTGTTTTCTTCTTAAGTCGAATGTTCAGTTTATGCTTGCTAATTCTCTATCCCTTTTCGTATGTATGGGATCTCTAGGTTCTAGAACTCTCGAAGAGAAAAAGGGATCCTCCAGTGCTCGAAGACGTTCAAAATCCTTCTTCGGTATTCGATCAAATATCTAGGGGTAAGTAGACTTGTTTTTGTCAGTAGTGGTTGAATACCAAATCTTTTCTAACTCTAGTTTTGGGACTTATTTGGACTATGGGTATTAATTCAAGCCTTGGATCATATGTTTATTGCTAATGGGATCTGTTATTAATGCAGTAAATTGACAAGAAGTGTGAGATCATTTTCAACCAGTGATCTAAGTGAAATAGATCGCATATCTTTCGGTCAAGGTTGGAAGTCTAAGAAACTTGGGAGCGGTTTCGTTAACAGGTGTGTATTCCACACTGATTGGACTGTGGATTGGCAAAAGCTAAAAAGTCGAAAAGTCAAAATACGAAATTTGATGCCTCACGAGCGTGTGATCGCATGTGTGGCGGTTCGAGCCTAAAAAATCTTAAGCGTAGGACTGTAGAGGCCGTTATGGGCCTCGATAGGACGAACTGGGCCGATGGGCCCAATGTGCCCGTGGGCCTGCATGGGTAAATTTCGCTATTAAGCAGGAAGTAGATAGACTTGTCATGTTGCGCACATGACTTAGGTTGTTTTGGCCCTTGATGGGCCGTGTGGGCCCAATGGGCTCGTGGGCCCTACATAGATAAAATCTACGGTAAGTGACAAATAATGAACTGGGCTATGGTGTTCGCATAGTCGTAACTAAAATTAGGCTAAATAGGCCACACAAGCGTGTGGGTCCACTTGGGCCGAGTAATGGGCTATGGGCCCATTTTCACTGTTTTGACCATCTAGGTTACTTGAGTCACTCGAGGCAACGACAGACCATCTATGAGGTCGTAATCTGCACTGGGACCCCAAAATTAGTAACATGACCCAAACCCCTGAAGGGTAAAATGACTATTTTACCCTTCGAGGGTAAATGACTAATTTGTCTGTGATTTGTATGACTGATTTTGTGCATGACATTCTGCATACATGACATACTGCTTGGGATTGGGATATTGTTATGGAGGAAGAAACCGTATTGGTGGCTGTGGCACATATTCTAATATTAGCAGCTTTGTTACGATTCTAGTTAGTGTCGCAACCGGTGCTAACACTGTAAGTGTAGGGGTGGCGTGGGTGATTTATTCCCTACAGGTAGTGCAAGGTTGGCCAGAGGCAAGTGCAGGGTTGGATAGGTTATCATGCATTGTTTATATGGGTTTGATATTGAAATGGGCTAGGCCCAACTGATATTGTTTCTGATATGGGCTAGTCCCAATTGAAATTGATTCTAAGATGGGCTAGGCCCAAATGAGACTGTGATGGGTTGAGATCCAAATGTTAATGAATCGGGCTTTGGCCCACATAAATTTTGAACTAGACTATTTTGTTACTGAATAGGGCTCAAGCCCAGATTCGATCTAAATTCTATTTTTGACTGACTGTTTGGATGCTAGGGATTACACACTGAGTTTTCGTAAACTCACCCCATTCATTAACTGTGCAGGTAATCCCCAGCGTTAGGTGGATCGGTGTCGTTGAGGGACTCAGAGACGACCACACAACTGCACTTGTTTTTCTATTTTGTTTATTTAGTTAAGCACTTTGGTTATTTGGGTTGTAATAAGGCCTCTTTATTTTCTTAACTTTTTATTTGGGAAATTTATTTAGTATGCTTAATATCTGTTAGAAGTAGGACATGGTTTTCCAAAACAATAACTATTTTCAAACACTACGTTTCCGCAACATTTTCGAAATGGTTTAGCGACTTAAATTTTAAACATCACGTTTTCGTAAAACGGTTACTTTTAAAATTAGCTTCCGCAACCAAAAAAGGAATTTCAGGAATAAAATTAATAATTTTTCAATGTACCTCATTTTAAAAATAAACTAATGTAACTGGGATTTTACTTAAGATTTTTTTTAAAAATAAGAAGGGTTTTTAATGGAAACATGGTTTTCGAAAAACACTTCAATGTGACACGCCAGATTCGGCCTAACTTCTGGGCCGGGTTTGTGTGTTACAATAAGGCTATTTACCAAGCCAGTTGCCACCCTGAAATACAATCTAACACCAACCAACATATGAAAGTCTAACTTAATATGATTTCTCAACCAAACAACCATATCTAAGGCCCATTTACATTTCATTTATTCAACCATGCCAACAATTTCACGTTCATGAAAGACTATCTTGAATCCATGTAATAACTTTCAATATTAGCCATTTTCCATGGCCTTATACAAAACAAATCAAGTATTCTATTAAGCCAACACATTTGGCCAATTAACAATGACACAAAACTCAAAAGTTAATATCTTATACATGCCATAATCAAAATAAAAGATCTAACTATACTGAGTGCTTCTGATGATAGTGTGACTGGCTTCTCTGACGTAAGCAATGATCCTTGAGCTACTTTGGCGGCACTATAAGAAAATGGAAAGGAAATAAGGTAAGCATAAAGCTTAGTAAGTTGCATGAAAATAGACATCAACTAATTATCATGAAACAATATGCTCATAACCTTTCATAGCTTATTCATGAATACCATAAAAGGAAGTAAGTATAACTTACTCATCATCATTATAACTTACTCATCATTGTTATAACTTACTCATCATCATCCAATACAATTCATATTGCATATATTAAGCCCCAATCTCATACATTTCAAATAGGTACTCGTACCACTCATCATGTGATCATAACTTTTCTCATTTCGATATAAGTTATAAATTTTTTATTGAATCATTTGGAATTCTACTGGATATTCAATAGCTCTAACATGGGTTAAGATGCCGACACCATGTCCCAGACATGGTCTTACACTAGCTCTCATCTATCGGTGTCGATGCCATGTCCCAAACATGTCTTACACTAGCTTGTATATCGCGAGGTCGATGCATGTCCTAGACATGTCTTACACTAACTCTCGTCTCAACGCCGATGCATGTCCCAAACATGTCTTACACTGGCTTAAATATCTCGAGGCTGATGTATGTTGTAACGCCCTAAAAATTAGGCCTAGAAGGTATTGGGCCTTGAGTCTGGGTTAGGCTAGAAGGCGGCCCGAATAATTAGGATGTTTTAATTAATTTATTATTATTATTATTATGTTTAGTTTAGTAAATAAATGAAATATGAAGGGCTTATAGTGTGGGAAAAAGTCCAGGAGCGGCCCATAGCTTTAGCGAAATTCTCAAATTTTGCCTCTTAAGAGAATCTGGGTAGTAGGCCTTATTAATATATTGGGCTGAGTTTTAACATAAAGGAGCACCTGGCCCAGTGGCTAAGCATGCTAGGAAGGCTGGGAGGTGCCTGGGTTAGGCACAGCGCGCACAATTTGGGAGTTTTTTTTTAGTATGCAGATCGCGATCAGAATAAGGGTTAAGAGGGGTTGCGAGTATAATTTAACACAAGGAGCGTCTGTGGCACAGTGGCAGCAGCGTGCTAGGCCTGCCGAGAGGTTATGGGTTCGATTCCAGGGGAGGGCGAATTTTGTTTTATTTTTAGCAAGCCAGAACTGAAGCAGGTAAAGGTTAAAATTAAATGTGAAAGGATTATGTCATGAAAGGAACTTCGGTGCAGTGGCAAGCAATG
Organism: Gossypium anomalum; assembly: GCA_025698475.1. Taxonomy (NCBI): domain Eukaryota; kingdom Viridiplantae; phylum Streptophyta; class Magnoliopsida; order Malvales; family Malvaceae; genus Gossypium; species Gossypium anomalum. The sequence goes on from CM046958.1 coordinate 20,673,338, forward strand.
TGTGTGTGGGGTTAGAAGGTCGCAGGTTCAAGTCGCGTGGAAGGCGAAATTCTCTTTTATTTTTAAGCGGACCAAAGCTTCAGCAGGTAAGGTTTATAATTAATTGTAACCATATATTACTAAAGGAGAAAGCGTGGTGCAGTGGCCAGCAGCTCGGGTGAAGGCGCAAGGGCGCAAGGCAGACAGAGGTCTAGGGTTTGAGCTTCATCTCGCGCGTAAGTTTGGGAATTTTGCTGCTCACTTGGGGGAGAGTCAGAGTTTGACTGAAACTCTCCTAGCATTGGCTTGAGTCGGTCAAGCGGTGGACTGCTGCTGGTGGTGCAAAGAGGTTGGATGGGATTTAAATTGGTGGAGGCTAAAATTTAGGAGAAAAGTATGGAATTTGAATTTGGGAAGGAATTTATGCCGAAATAAGATTTATAGCAGAGTACCAATTCGGCTATAGGTAATTAAATGCCAAAAAACTCTTAAAATTTTGGTGTATGGGTTGTCTTTCTTTTCTTTATTTATTTATTTAGTCTTGGGTATTTTTAAGTAATTAATAGATTTAAGTTGGGGCCATTCATAGCTACTGTTATTTTTGAGATCGACCTTCATCGTTTCTCCTCTCTTCTTCCATCCTCTTTCCTTCTTCTTTTCTTTTCTTTTTCTCTCCATCTACTTTCTCCTCTTCTTTTTCTTTTCCTTTATAGCCGAATCTTCCTATCATCCTGTTCATCTCCATCTTTTTCTTCAGTCGTTTCAAAACCTTCATAACCATTTGCCATAAAAAACTAAAATCCCGAAAGCCTATATTTTCTTTTGTGCCGATTTCTCCTAGCCAAATCCTCTTACTTCTCTTCATCTTCTTGACCGATTATCTAGTTCTCTAAACCCCAAGTTTCTGTCGACAAGACCACAGCAACACCCTCCTATTCCATCTTCTTCTACACAGTTGCAAAAAGCTGAAAACCCCATACTCTTAGGGGCATAGCCGAACCTGTAGACCATTGAGGCTCGATCCTGCTAACATTTGAGGGATTAGATATGCATCAGCATCGAGTAGGAATTAAGGGGAAACATTGACTGAAGGAACCGGTGGTAAGTCTTTCAAACTTATTCTTTATTTCGGGTTTTAGAAAAGCCGAAATCCCTAAAGGTTAGGGAGGCTGTCGATTTGGGCTTGAAGGCCTAAGGGTTGTGATAACTATTTTATTTTGATAATAGTGTGATCTAGAGGCTGCTGATCAAGGGCTTGGACAAGTGGAACAACTGGATCTAAATCTAGTCGCTAACTTCGGCAAAGGTAGGTTCGCTAGTACCTAAGGTGTTATTGGCCGAATATGGTAAGGGGTTAATACGTAGTTCATTTTTGATAGTTAGATTAACGTGGTAGTAATCCAATTGTAGGCAATTCGTGTGTGGATCTCGTCAGCAAATCGTCACAAATAGGTGTGTAACTGACACCCTCTCATAGACTAGATCGGCAAAAGCCAAAAAGCCGAAATGCCGAAAAGCTAGTATTTTGGGAACTTGCGAGTGTGCGAATGCTCGTAAGATAGATGGGTAAATATTTTTGGTAATCGAAAGTGATAAAACTGCACGCGCGATTTCGTGCATTTTGATATTTTGGGCTTAATGGGCCAAAATCGGGTTAATGGGCCAACGGGCCCAACACGGTAAGTTTGCACGGTAAGTGTTCCCGTAAGTACGTAAATAGATATGATATGCATGAAAACCCTAAAAGTAGTTAAATTACTTGAATACCCCTATGTATGGAAAAATTACTATTATACCCCTAGGGTTACTTTTGACTGAAAAGCATGACGATCTGATTCTGTATGCTGTATGTCATGATTGTATATCTATTGCATGGGGACATGGGTTATATTATGGAGGAAGCGTCCTGGTGGCTATGCCACAAATTATCAGTTATGGTGGCTCTGCCACGATTATCTGTTTCTGGTGACTCTGTCACACTATCTGTTCTGGCAGCCATACTGTATATTTCTGTGGAGTGTAGCGGTTGAGTGGGTGGAGTAGTCTCCCCACATGGTGAAAGGTTGGTATGGGGGTGTATATGGTTGGATATGGGTTGGGTTTTTGCATAAACATGAAAATATCTGTTCTGATCTGTTATGGGCCTATGGGCTTTATTCTGAATTCTGTTCTGGGCTAAGGCCAACTTATTCTGTTTCTGTGGTTTGAGCAGATATAGGCTATGGTTGGGTTAATTTACACACTGATTTTCCCAAAACTCACCCCTTTATTTTCATCCACGCAGGTAATCCCCAACCATAGTGGGCTTGGAGCTGTGAGGGATTCGGAGTGGCCACACGTTTCTGCAAATTCCGTTTTCTTCTGATGATTCAGACATCTTATCATTTACTTTAACATTTTGGGTTTTAAGTTGTAATAAGGTCGCTTTAATTATTTTTAATTGTCTTATTATGTTTTGATTAGAGTAGATATGATATTATTTTAAATCATTAAATTTGAATAGCTTAGGGCGCGTTTTTAAAAATAGTTACTTGATTTCAAAATATCGATAACAAAGCAAAGCTTCCACAACAAAAACGTTTTCCAAAATTAATAACCTTTTAAGTGGGCTTAAATAAATTGGTTTTCAAAGAACACTCACTAAGTTAAGGTGTGGCAATGGTGGTGTGCATGTCTAGGATTGGATCTTAAGGGAGCTTGGTACTTAAACAGTCTAATGGACTCACCTCCTCTTTTCCGGCATTCTACCTGGTGCATAGCTTTCATTCACTTTAGCCTATAATAAAGTTATCTTCAAACACCAAGAAAGTTTTCTGGATTAAAATATAAAAATATTTTCAACGCTTCGATGTGGCACGTCGGATTCGGTCATAACGTCTAGGCTGGATTTGGGGTGTTACACATGTCCCAGACATGTCTTACACTGGCTCTCATATTGTGGCCGATGCATGTCCCACACATGTCTTACACTACCACACATATCACCCAATATCAAGGTAACAATATCCAAGTTTATTCCAAATGTTCAATGGAAATCTTTACTATGTTAATTTCTCAACATGTAATCTCATATTAAAAATCAAAACAATTTATGCCATATCAATTAAATTACGCACCATAAAGATATAGTTGCATTTTTAACATACAACTTACCTCGGATTACAAAAAGTAGGCTACTAGTTGGTTTAGTCTACTTGCTTGGCCTTCCCACGGTCTAAGTCTGGATTCCGTCTTTCTTGGTCTAAAATGATAAAAATTCACTCATTTAATCATTTTATCGATTTAGGTACTCAACAATTTATAAACTTTTTTACAAAATGATCATTTTACCCCTAGGCCTGAAAATCGATTTTCATCGAATTTACTCATATCTTAAGCCTAGCTGACCCATTTTTACTATTATAGCAACCTAAAATTTCCATTATTTCTCACATTTATCATCTAATTTACAACTTATGCAAAACGGTCCCTAGTTAGGGTTTCCATGAAAACTACTTCACAAGAGTTATTTATTACACAACCATAACTCACATTCTTCCATAAAATTTCAGTTAACAACACATATGCTCTCATGGAAAAACCCTAAACTTTTAACCATTTTGCAAAATAGTCCCCTCAATAGCTAGATTAAGCTTTAGCGTTTCCAAAAACACAAATTATCAAAAATAACCATCTAGATCACTTACTTGTAGGGAGACTAAGTGGCTGAAATTTCAAGCTTCAAAAACTCTTCTAATGGCTGCTATTTTCAATGGAAAAATGGAGAAGAAAGATGACCCCTTTGATTTTATTTTAATATTCAATTTGCTAATGTCATCAATTACCAGCCCTAGTCATCTTTTGACTTTTTGACTCCTCATGTCTCTATGGCCAGCTAGCTTGTCTTTTAAGGGTCTATTTTCCCTTTAAAGACCCTGAATTTTGGTTCTCTAGCTATTTGACACCCTTAGATATCAAAATAGGACTTTTGCACTTTATGCGATTTAGTCTTTTTTTGCAATTAAGCCTGAAATCGCTAAAGTTAGTTCACCAAAATTTGCATGCACTCACCTAATCAAGCTATGACACCAAAATAATAAAATAATAATTTCTTTGACATTGGGTTAGGGGTTCCAAAACCACTGTTTTCATTAGGCCCAAAATCGGGCTGTTACAAAAGCTTTTAACATACTTTTATAATGAAATTACCACAAACGAACTTACCTCGTATTTGGAATTGACAAATCGGATCAACTACTTGATAATCTTGCTTTTCCCTCGATCTAATTCCGGATTCCTTTTTTCTTGATCTAAATATATTCAAAATTAACTTATTAAATCAACCATTCATTCTATTTAGTCCAAGACATACATTTAGTCCATTTGCACATTAGCCCCTAAACTTTCACATTTAATCAATTTAGTCTCTAGTTCACTAATACAAAAAATTTACATAATTTCACTAAAGCCAAGCTTGGCCGAATTACATATAAGTCCCTAGCAGCCCAAAACTTTCATTTATTTCACATTTTAACGTGTCAATTTGCACATTTCGCAATTTAATCCCTATTATGCATTTTCATCAAAAATCACTTCACAAAACATGAAAGTTTATCATCAAAAATTCATATTTCATCTTCAAACACCAAAGAATACATAAACTAATCAATGGAAACTCTTAAAATCTTTAACAGTTTCGAAATTAAATGTACGGGCTAACTAAATTGAGTTGCAACGATTACAAATACATAGAAATCATTAGAAACCGAGCTAAAACCGTACCTTAATCAAGCTAGGAAAGTGTTGAACCCTAAAAAGCTTCAACCCTTTCTCTCTTTTCTAATGTTAGTTGCCAAAGATGAATGAAAATGGACTTTTGGTTTTGTTTTTATTTAATTATAACTTAATTAACTAAATTACCTTTTTAACCTTAATAAAACATTAATATTTAAACCATGGACATAAATGTCCACTTACCTTTCTAACGGTTTAATTATGATTTAAGGTCATCATATTTAAAAGCTAAAGCTATTTGACACCTTTAACAAATAGAATGCAACTTTTGTATTTTACGCGATTAAGTCCTTTTTATCAAATTGAGCAATTAAACGATAAAATTTCTTAACGAAAATTTCACAAATAATTCTATCATACTATAAACTTTAAAATAATAATAAAATAATTATTTTAACCTTTGATTTGTGGTCCTGAAACCACTATTCTGATTTGACTAACAATGGGCTGTTACAGTTCTTGACTGGGAAGAATATCGGCCTAAAGCTAAGTTAGAATTTAGTGAAACATGTTAATCATGCTTTGTAGGTTATGAATGGTGATTTGATGATAATGGAGAAAGATGGAAGGGGAAGGGCTTGGGAAACAATTATGCCAAAATTGAATTGGAAACAAAAATGAGCAAAATGCCTGCACAGTTTCATTTAAATTAAGAAAGAAGAATAAACTGGTTTTCTAATCAATTGCTAGGTAAATTCAAGTGTGTTTTCAAGCTTCCATAATGGACTTATTTATATATATAGGATTACTAAATTTAGCCTAACTACCCACTACTTAATTAAAATTAAATAAAAAATAAAATCAATTTTTTTTTCTAATTTTGGCTTTTACAAAGTTAAAAGAAATCTAATGAGTCTTTGGCTATTTCCACATTTTTTATTCGGCCCCACTTTATTGACTGTGCTGTAAATAGGTCCTTTTTTGCTTGTTTTTAACTCGTAATATTCTAATTGCATTCCTGGCAGGATTAAAACATAAAATCACTAATTTAGCAGGATCAATTCAAGAATTAACCGATTTAAACACAAAAATCATGCAAATTTAACATGTTATCAAATCCCCCTACTTAGCTCATGCTTGCCCTCAAACATATTGTACTTTTATACATTAGAAATTATTCAATAATTTAGTATGAATAAAACCTCTTTTCCTCATTCATAATCAATGCAAACAATATAGACAAAAAAGTAAATAAGTGCTCAAAATACCTAGTTTGATCAACAAGTGTCCATAAAATTGAAACATGTAATCTAAATCATTTCACTAAATTGAACGTGAAACGAAATTTGCAAGGTATTTTTCTCAACTACTCATGCAGTAATTTTTGTTTATTTTTTTACGTAGTCAAACCTTTTTACTCGAACTAGGATGACAACCCAAGCACCTTCAAACGATCTTTTTTTTTTAGCAGTTCAGTTAGCGGAAGGTTTGCAAGTTTTTGGTTTGTCACTCGAACCTTTTTACATGAGATGAGATGACAACCCGAGCACCTCATCCCGATTTTCGAAACCTTTATTCATAACTTGAGCGTTTATTTATTTAAAAGCAATTTTTTTTCCAAACAATCAATTTTCATGAAAATTCTAGTTAAATATTTCAACTTTAAAGCACACATATTGATTAATCTAGATACTTTAACACTTTAATTCAAAAATTACCCAATTGTCCAAATTGACAAAGTAATGAAATTAAAGGCATAATGTCAAATAAACTATCAAATAAATCTAGCATAAGATTGAACATATGCAAAAGAGAAACATGCAGATTAAATCGATCAATCATGCATACTTACCATTTCAACCCCCTACTTAATCTATGCTTGTCCTCAAGCATGTTTTATATGTAATAAAGTATAATAACTCAAAGAACAAGCAAATAGAAAGGTTAAGAATACTCCCCATGTATTTCTAACGATGTTGTCGGTGTTGGGGTTTTTATTTGGGTTAGGGATGTTGGGTTTCATTTGTAGGGAAATAAATGTCAGCACTTAGCATGGTGTGCCCACACCACCATCAGTATCCGAGTTTTGGAAAATCGACAGCCTTCATTACGTCCCTAAAAATAACATATTAACCTGATTAAATAATAATATGGTTATTATTCATTTTTTTGCAATGTAAATTAAACTGAAATTCAAAAATTCAAAAATTCAAAAAATAAAAATAAAAATTAATTTGGGTTGCCTCCCAAAAAGCTTTTTTGTTTAACGTCGTTAGCTCGACGACCTTAAATGTTATCCGTTTAGCTCATTGAGAATTAATTTTTCCATATTGTGCACTTTGAAGTTCTTGTAGAAAGGTTTCGACCTTTTCCCTCTGTCCTTAAAGCCCTTCCTAGATTCCCCTATCATTAGTGGATTGAGGCATCTTTGAGCTTCAACGGTCAAGTTTTCATTTTTCTCTATTAGAATCCTTGTACGTTATGGAAACAGTTGGAGCTCTAATTTTGAAGCTTTCATGACAGCTTCACATATTGGTTTTTTGATTATTTCTAATTCCTATTGCTTAACATCGAGATCTACAGTCCTGCAAGGCACACTTTGTAACTTATCACAAGGATGTCCTATATTCTCATAAACATTAAACCTAACCACTTCACTGTCAAATTCCATGGTGAATGTTCCACTCTAAACATTAATTTTCGTTCGTGCGGTACTCAAGAATGGTCTCCCAAGAAGTACGTCAGACGAATTGGCTGAGTTGTCATCCTTCATGTTGATAATGTAGAAGTCTGTAGGAAATATCAGTTCATTTAACTTAACAAGAACATCCTCCAGTACTCCTTTTGAACGCACTATAGATCTATCTGCAAGCTGAATAATTACTCCTATTTCCTTCAAATAACCCGCATTAAGTAGTTTATAAATTGACAAGGCCATAACATTAATTGATGCGCCTAAGTCACACATGGCTTTTTAATATCGGCACTACCTATTTTGCAAGATATGGAAAACATATCTTGGTCCTTACATTTAGGTGGTATTTTCCTTTGTAAAACGGCGAAGACATTTTTTTCGACATTTACCTTTTCATTTCCCAAGAGCTTCCTTTTACTCGTGCATAATTCTTTTAAGAATTTTGGATATCGTGGAATCTACTTAATCGCATCAAGAAGAGGTATGTTGATTTCTACCTTTCAAAAGGTGTCGATGATCTCCTTCTCCTCTCGGTCCTTCTTGCATTGGACATGTCTTCCAAGAAATGGAGGTGGTACTGTAAATGATTTTTGTGGTGCTGACTCCACTGGAGCCTTTGTGTCAAGTTTCTTTTCATCTCGACCAGTGTCGTGGGCAAAATTCATGCCAGGTACGGGCTCCAAAACCTTCCCACTCCTCAACGTCATAGCACTTACATTGTGTCAAGGATTAGGCTCAGTTTGGGATGACAGCTTACCTTGGGACTCCAAACGGCTAACTGTGAGTGCAAGCTTGCTCACTTGCTTATCTAACTCTTGCAAATTTATTTTATTTTTTTTGTTGAAACTTCTCAGTACTATTGGCTAGCCTTTCCACTATGGCTTCCAAAGATGACTTTGGGGTCAGTAATTGTTGATTCGGAGGTGACCTTTGTTAGTAAGATTGATTAAATTGAGGATTCGACCCATAACTTAGATTTGGGTGATCCTTCTACCTCACATTATATGAGTTTGAATAGGGGTCATATCACCTCTGGGGTGGTCCTGGAAAGTTCCTAACAACATTTTCTTATTCTGTCGAATCCACATGTACAATTGGACATGAGTCTGTCGGGTGGTTTGGCTTAGCGCAGGTTCCGCACAACCTTGCTGGGCTCATTTTATTTGTAAGAAAAGTTTTAGCAACGTTAGTGAACTTATCAATTTTATTTTCTAGAGATAGAGAAATTAACCCAAGAACCCGTCTCATAGGTTCTATGGCCAATCAGAATTGTTGAGAGTTAGCAGCCATTGTCGAAATAAACTTTCGTGCTTTCTGCGGAGTCATATTAACTAGTGCCCCTGCACTTGCAGCATCTATCATTTTCATTTCCATCGGGAAAAAGCCCTCATAGAAATACTATAATAGTAACTGTTCAGTCAGTCCATGTTATAGACAACTTGCACACAACTTTTTGTATCGCTCGCAGTAATCGTAGAGCGATTTAGTCTTCTTCTGACGGATTCCTATGATGTCCCTCCTTAGTTAGGCCACTTGATTTGTAGGGAATAACCTATCAAGAAACAAACGAGACAAGTCAGACCATGCATTGACAAATCCCAAAGGCAAATAAAATAGCCACTCTCTAGCAGAGTCAACTACTGAGAAAGGAAAAGCACGAAGTTTAATTTGGTCTTTAGTTACTCCCTGAGGCTTCATGATTGTGCACACTATATGAAATTCTTTGATATGGGTGTGCGAATTTTCATTCTATAATCCATGGAAGGTGGGTAGTAAATGAATCAAACCTGACTTCAATTCAAACAGCGTTCTTCCCGCCGGATAGGTTATACATAAGGTCTATTATTCATTCGATACTACTGCGAGTTGGCGTATAGTTTGTTCAGCCATCTCGTCTGGTTCGTCGAATGAGAAAATTTCTTTGGTGTAAGATATGGTTTCGAATCCAAGATTTGGTCATTTGCTGTAACACCTCTAACTTTAATCCGTCACTAGAATACGGTTATGGAGCATTACCAGGATTTACAGATCAAATAACAGACATTCCACATCATATAGTATTCATATCAGAAATCAAACATAAAGTCCCTTATATGAACCCTTGAGGTCCAAAACATGCATTAGAAACGAGTCAGGACTAAACTGGGTACTCAGAGAATTTTTCGCAAAATCTCAAAACTTTTCCTAGGTGCATAGGTTACACGCTCGTGTGGTTAGGCCGTGTAACTCTCTGACTTGGGTCACACGGCCAAGCCACATGCCCATGTGTTAGGCCGTGTGTAAATACATGGGCATTTTGTTTTGAAATTTTAAAGATGCAGGGGACACACGACCAGATCACACGCCCATGTGCTAGGCTATGTGTCACACGCCCGTGTCTATACCTGTGTGGACGAAAATAGGATATTTTCTAAGCTATATTTCTCACCCCATTTTGTCATCCTCCTACACCAACACTTTAACACATTCACAAGCTATTATAGGTCATTTAACCTAACTCGAAATCAAGTCCTATACATGATGTAATACCTCATATAATCAAGTATACACACTTACTTAAATTACCAAGTTCACATATATGCATATCTTATCGAATATGCTAACTTAATTCAATCATCAATATGCCAATATAATTTCTATCAGTCAACCATTTCAAACACATACAAAACATATCAATCACAAGCCATTTCAATGGCTAGTTACAATTAAAGTATTTATATGCCGATATTGGCCAATTAACCTATACATGCCATTATAACCATAATTCATTTGCCATATATACACCGGAATGGGCTGATGGATAGTGTGAGTGATCTTCGCCAAGCTTTCAATCCAACAAGCTTCCGAATTACCATAGAATAGGGGAAGATAAAACAGAGTAAGCATGAAATGCTTAGTAAGTTCGTATAACATCGTAATTAACTTATCACTCATTTAAATTTAATATAAACATAAAAGGCACATTCAATCAACTTGATCACGAGCCCTAACACATATCCTTATCACCCTTTTTAGTCATATATTTCATATAAATATCAAGAAACATGTATGGGCTCAACTATAATTAGATTTCCATGTACATATACTTTCCTTATCGTGTATTCATATAACATATACAAATCATATCCTTGTATTTCAAGTACATTTTCATAATAATTCGTCTCCAGTTCAGACTATTTCATGTCAAAACTTTTCCCATTAAATCAATCGAGATGTCGATGGTTACACGAGTAGTACTATCGAGGTATACAAATATATAATCATAGATGAACATATTCATCAAACAAATTCCATGTTCATATAGCATTATCTCATATTTTCATATATCATGTATTTTAGGCAGATACGTGAATAATTCATTTCATGTTCATCTTGTAGCACCCCAAACTCGGCCTAGACATTATGGCCGAATCTGGTGATGTCACATTGAAGTATTTATTGTAAAGCGCGATATCGTTTGAAAAGCCCACTCTTTAATTAGCCTCTATGTGTGATCTAAACGATGGTTTTAAAATTTGCGCCACTACCATAAAGTATTTACTTTAAAACCTTATTAATTCCAAAATCTCGTTTATAGCGGAAGTGTTTTTTTAAAAAAAATATGTTGCGTAAACGTGATGTTTTGGAAAATCATAAATCTTTTTGAAAACCCGCATCCTACTACTAGCAATTATAATTCAAAATAATAAAACCCCAAATTAAAGATAAAAATTTAAAGAGGCCTTATTACATCAAAAATACCCATAATCAAACTACTCATAATTTAAAATAAAATAAGAAAGTACATGCAGTTGTGTGGTCACCTTTGAGTCCCCCGTAGCACTGATCTGCCTAAGCCTGGGAATTACCTGTATAACTAAACATATGGGTGAGTTTACAAAAACTCAGTGTGTAATCCCATATAAGCAAATAGTCAATCAAATAGTGCAAATACAGTTTAGGCCTAAGCCCTTAATATAAACAGTGACAATATCAGTTTGGGTTAGTTTGTGCTTTAACCCATCTCAATACAGAAACAATCATGTGTTCGGGCCTTAGCCCATTGCAGTATCAGTAATCAGTGTAGTAATAGTAAACAATATGCAAGTCTTACCCATCCAGCCTCTACACTCCATCTCCGTCCAACCCTACACTCCATGTGGGGATATAATCAACCCACCCATCCTTACACTCTAGAATTAGCACCGGTTGCGGCACTAAACAGTATTTGCAGCAGAGTTGCCAGTATAATAGGCTTAAAGCTGTCAGTGATTTACGGCAAAGTTGCCAGTACAGTACACTTCCTCCAATCATATATAAACCCATCCCCATGCAATGCATCATGCGACGTGTCATGTCATATCATAATATTATACATGTACTCAATACAGTTACAAATAGCATGCTAAAATATAAACACACATCACATAGGGGCAAAACAGTCATCTTACCATATAAGGGCAAAAGTCATTTTACCACATAAGGGCAAAATAGTCATTCTACCACATAAGGGCAAAATAGTCACTTTACCATATAAGGGTAAAATAGTCACTTTACCACATAAGGGCAAAATAGTTATTTAATCACACAGGGGCAATACAGTCATTTTACCATAAAAGGGGTCTAAGTACACTTACCGACCCAACAGTAGGTTCACAGTTGTCTCGGGTGACCCGTGCAACCTTAATAGTCATATAGTGAAAATGGGCCCAAGGCCCATTATGCGAGCCCATGTGGGCCCACACGCCCGGGTGGCCCACTAAGCCCAAAAATGGCCTTGGCCGTGTGAACTACATAGCCTGGCCCAAAAATCTCTACACGTCCATGTGGTTAACCCGTGTGGGGCCCACAGACCTGTGAGGCCTAGACGGCCCATTTCGACCCAACATGGCCCGAAACGGCCTAAGCCCATGAAATTGCTCATGGTGGCCTCTATAATCCAACACCCCCATTTATGCATTTGGATTACCACACGAGCGAGCGCACGCCCGTGTGGCCTCAAAGATTACATTTTTCAATTTTTTGGTGATCTATCGATTGGTAGTGTTCACACACCTGTTCACGAAAGCGTGCGAATAGTCCACAGGTACTCCAACCTACATTCAGTCACAAGTTTCGGTTAATAACAACCCAATCGACCTATCCAAGACCCCCACCAAAATACTTGTCCAAAAGCTTACCTCTCACTTGATTAGATCAGTCAATTATGGCTTGCTCACTGAATCCGTTTGCAATAGACTAATCAATAGGCCTTAGGGGTTATCTACATTCCAACCAACACTTATCAACCATCAAACAAATGAATAGTTTGAACTAGATGAAAAGTTACTTACTGAAAACACAAAGTCCAGATTAGAAGGAAAGAACAATCAGCCACACCCACACAAGGCTGAAAGTACAGAGAATGATAGAGGCAGAGTGTAACTATTGTGCCCCTATTAGCAATCGGCAAAATAAAAGGATGTTGAAGAAAAGATCCTAACAGTAGAGAGAAACAGAAAAAGAATCATGAGCACTTACCGATTTGTCAAAGAACACTTACAAAATCAAAAACAAAACACAAATAAAAGAGTAAAGGAGAGTAATCGGCCAGGGTACAAGATAGACAGAGGTGATAAAGGAAATGACTTGAAAGAGAAAAGAGAGAAGAAAACAATAACTGTGGAACCGAAAGCAAGAAGGAGAGTAGAAACTGCTTGATTTTAGCCATGTAAGAACGGGCGCTTGCTAAAAGTTGAAAGAACAGAGATGAGGAGAGAAAAGGTATTCGACTAAGGTTTGGAGGAGTAAAGAACAATTCCCAAAAGGCCAATTCAGCCTCAACCCAAAAAAATACGAAGAAGAAAAAAATAATAATTAAAAAAATAGAGAGCAAATTGAGAACAACTTCAACACTCCAAGCCAAAAGTCCTGTGACTGATTTTTCCAAAAAGAATTTTCCCAAATCGGCACCCTAAGCACTCTCCTCAATTGGCTCCTCAAACTTCTCCAACCGATTCACTATCCATATCCTTTCAAAATCTCCTAACTTTTCTCCCCTCAATACTTCTAAAATCACTCCATGACCAATTCAAACTCCACTCCACTTAGTAGTGTTTCAGCCAATCTCTACTACCCATACGACAAGTACAGCAAAATAAAACACTCCACTGCTCAAAGTAGGATTCGAACCTCAGACCTCAAGTAACCATAGCATGCCATTTATCCCTTAGACTAGCAGGCCCTTTCTGTCATGTTTTACCCATATTTATTCAAAAAGCCTACAGTCTCAAGACAAGGGTTTATCTAATTAAAATAAAATTTTTGGACATGCCCAAGCTTGAACCCAAGACTTCTCAGACACTTCCCAGGACACTTAACCTCTGAGGCAGACATGCATTTGTCTCATTTTCTTGCACGACTAAATATTTATGTGCATCCTCTCGGCTATTCCCATGCTTAAAACCTAATACTTCTAGGCCCAAAATTTGAGGCATTACAATGCACCCCTCCTTAAATAAATTTTATCCCCGAAATTTCCAACTATTAGAACAGTCGCATAACACATACTACACCACTACGCTCTCGCTGCGCACTCTAATTCCAAAACACTACCACATTAACTTAAGTGTTTCTAGTACAGTGTATAGATAGACTGGGACAGTACGTCACTCCAATCCTCGGCCACATTAGGGGCAACATCTGTGATGCTCTCCAAAATCCACAACATAGCTTGGGACAGTGCGTCGTCCCCAACCGTACGACTATGAGACTTCGCTCAAGCACCTCCACGGCCTCCGCCGCGACCTCTTGTACCCCTTTCACGAGCACCTCTGGTGCTCATAATCAAATTGTGTTTTATCTTATTAACAGTTTTATGCATCAGCTTATAGTTCCAGTTGTTTATTAATAGATATTTTATGGAGATAGTATCAAAAGTATAGAGTTTTATTTCCGCACAACACAATGTCTATCGGTGTCTACCAGTTTACTATAGTTTTAGCATACACTACTAAAGAGTTTGCAGTATGGCATACTACCTATAGTAATATCAGTAATCCTACCTATGGCAGTTTCAGTCAAAATCAAAATAAAGCTTTTAGAGAGAACTTATAGGATCAGCGCGGAGGCTCGGTGTACCACACAGACATTTCGAAATACTTCAAATCATTTGAAAAAGTTCTTTTAGAAATTCCAAGTTTTTAAAAGAAACCCAAATCCACAGCCGAGTTTTGCAACCTGCTTCTGATACAACTAAATGTAACACCCCAAACCCAGCCTAAACGTTATGGTCGAATCTAGCTATCTCACATTGAAGTGTTTTTCGTAAAGCGCGATATCGTTTGAAAAGCCCATTCTTTAATTAGCCTCTTTGTGTGGTCTAAAAGATGGTTTTAAAACTTGCGTCACTACCATAAAGTATTTACTTTAAAACATTATTAATTCCAAAATCTCATTTACAGCGAATTTTTTTTTTCAAAATATGTTGCGTAAACGTGATGTTCTGGAAAATCATAAATCTTTTTCAAAACCCGCATCCTACTACTAGCAGTTATAATTCAAAACAATAAAACCCCAAATTAAAGAAAAAAATTTAAAGAGGCTTTATTACATCAAATTTACTCATAATCAAACTACTCATAATTTAAAATCGAATAAGAAAGTACGTGCAGTTGTGTGGCTACCTTTAAGTCCCCCGCAACACCGACCCGCCTAAGCCTGGGAATTACCTTCACAGATAAACAAATGGGTGAGTTTACAAAAACTTAGTGTGTAATCCCATATAAGCAAACAGTCAATCAAACAGTGCAAATACAATCTGGGCCTAAGCCCTTAATATAAACAGTGACAATATCAGTTTAGGCTTTAGCCCATCGCAATACAGAAACAGTCATGTGTTCGGGCCTTGGCCCATTGCAGTATCAGTAATTAGTGCAGTAACAGTAAATAGTGTAGTAACAGTAAATAGTAAGCAAGTCCTACCCATCCAGCCTCTGCACTCCATCTCCATCCAACCCTACACTCCATTTGGAGATATAATCAACCCACCCATCCCTACACTCCAGAATTAGCACCGGTTGTGGCACTAAACAGTATTTGTAGCAAAGCTACCAATATAATAGGCTTAGAGCCATGAGTGATTTGTGGTAGAGCTGCCAGTACAGTACACTTCCTCCAATCATATATAAACCCATCCCCATGCAATGCATCATGCGACGTGTCATGTCATATCATAATATTATACATGTACTCAATACAGTTACAAATAGCATGCTAAAATATAAACATACATCACATAGGGGCAACAAATTCATCTTACCATATAAGGGCAAAATAGTCATTTTACCATATAAGGGTAAAACAGTCATTCTACCACATAAGAGCAAAATAGTCACTTTACCACATAGGGGGAAAATAGTCACTTTACCACATAAGGGCAATACAGTTATTTTACCACAAAGGGGGTCTAAGTACACTTACTGACCCAACAGTAGGTTCATAGTCGTCTCGGGCGACCCGTGCAACCTTAATAATCATACAGTGAAAATAGGCCCAAGGCCCGTTATGCGGGCCCATGTAGGCCCACACACCCGAGTGGCCCACTAAGCCCAAAAATGGCCTTGGTCGTGTGAACTACACAACTTGGCCCAAAAATCTCCACACGTCCGTCTGGTTAACCCGTGTAGGGCCCACAGACTCGTGAGGCCCACACGGCCCATTTCGGCCCAACGTAGTCTGAAACGGCCTAAGCCTATGAAATCGCTCATGGTGGCCTCTACGATCTAACCCCCCGTTTATGTGTTCGAATTACCACACGAGCGAGCGCACGCCCGTGTAGCCTAAAAGATTACATTTTTCGGTTTCGTCGATCTATCGATTGGTAGTGTTTACACACCTGTTCACGAAAACGTGCGAGTAGTCCACGAGTACTCCAACCTACATTCAGTCACAAGTTCCGATTAATCGCAACCCAATCGACCTATCCAAGACCCCCACCAAAATACTTGTCCAAAAGCTTACCTCTCACTTGATTAGATCAGTCGATTATGGCTTGCTGTAATATCCTGATTTTGGGCCTAGTCGAAATAGTGGTTTCGTGACCACAAAATCCAAGATAGAAATAATTATTTTATGATTATTTTGAGGTCTATGATATGATTGCATGATTGTGTGAAAATTTCGTGAAGAAATTTTATGCATAAAGTGTTGCAAAACTTGCATTCTAGAAGTTTCTAGTATGAAATTGTTTTGAAATATTAATTAGGAGGTCTAAAATAGAAATTTTACCAATTTCTAAGTGTATGGACAAAAATTGGATATGGATGGAATTTTTGGAAAGTTTAGTAGTAAGGACATTTTGGTCATTTAGGGGTAAAATGAATTAAAATACAAAATTAAAAGCCAATTTTGCTCATCTTCAACCCCATGGCCGAATATAGCAAGGAGAAACCATGGCTAGGGTTTTTCAAGCTTCCAAGCTCGATTGTAAGTCCGTTCTAGCCTCGTTTTTCAAGTTCTTTACGTTCTTGGAATCCCGGTAACTTGATTAAGCTTATTCTAGCAATAATTTAAGCTAGGGTTCATATTTGGAAAAATACCCATAGGTGAAATGTGTTTATTTTGATATTTTATGGTAGAATATGAAGGCTGAAATTATGTTAAACAACTTTTGCTAAGCGATTTTAAGCAAAAATGAGTAAAACGACTTAATCGGTAAAAATTGTTATTGTTCATAACTATGTGTTAGAGTGAGAATTTGATGTTGTCATAGAAGGGAAAAATGTTCAGCATGTCATAAAACATAAGAAAATATGCTGAAGTTTAATTTACGAGCTTTGGGGCAAAAGTGTAAATATGCGAAAGTTTAGGGGCAAAATTATAATTTTGCCAAAATATGATTTTGGGTTAATTTGAATAATGTGAGCCCTAATTAGACTATATTTTAAATGATAGAGTAAGGAAAACTAAAATTCGGGCTAAAATGGGGAAAATACCAAGTTGTGGACGAAATGGTAAAAGTAGCCATTTTCACATACGAGGTAAGTTCATATGTAAATGTTGGTAACATAGTTATTATTTTAAATGTTTTTATGTTATTTAAATGATATGATAATTATTATGAAATATTATACTGTGATAATTTTTTGATAATATGTCAAATTATGTGATATACTTGGAAAATGTGAAATACTATCGAGTATCGATTTCGGCGTTCTGTAGAAGATGGTTGAGACACATGAATGGGAAAAAGGTCCCGTTGAACCTTAGGAATGGATTAGGATACAAGTGACATGTCACTGGGGATATTTGGGCATCCGAACTCGTTGAGTTGAGTCCGAGTTCACTTATGGATGCGAATGTCCGAAATCGTTGAGTTGAGTCCGAGTTCGAGAGATGTAACTAGGCATCCGAGCTCGTTGAGTTGAGTCTGAGTTCACTTATGGATGCGAACGCCCGAGCTCGTTGAGTTGAGTCCGAGTTCACTTATGGGCGGGTTACATGGTAGCTTGGCTACATATGTGGCACTTATGTGCAAACTTTTCGTGTATCCGAATTATATTCCGATGTGTTCAACGGGTAAAATTCTACTCAAATGGAGGAATACGCGAGATGAAAGGGACGTATTGGTAAGTGTTGTGAAATGGATACTTTGAACAAGAATGTACTTAACCCTCGGGTTGAAAACTCGATATAACAACAATATGGTAAGATGATAATGAAAATGTGATATGAATGTCTCGGTGATGATCATGCAAATGCTGTTTATGTTTGCTTATATAGTTGTGTTACTTGCTATTTGCATGTGAACTTACTAAGCATTTGTGCTTACTCCCTCCTTTTCATTCCTCGTAGTGTTGACAAGCCAGCTCGGAAATCGAAAACGGTCAGAGGCACGCTCACACTATCCGTATACCATCTTGGCATAATGGCTTGTATTTTTTGAGTATGGCATGTATAGCATTATAATCATTTTGTATATATGGTCTTATGATATGGTTATTGAGTGGTATGGAAATGCTTGGTAATGATTAGCCATTGGAATGGCTAATCATGATCATATTTGGTGTTATGTAGGCTAAATTGCTAGCTAATCCATGGGAACCATGAAATGGGTAAAATTTACCATAAAATAGATTCAGACAGCAGTAGTGACGTGAATTTGAAAAATCACTAAAAATAGTAGAAATGAAATTAAATAATGAATAAGTTATGGAATTGAAGCTTAATGAGTCTATTTTCATATGGATGGAACAAAACAGGTATATGAATTATATTTTATGAGATGTTTAAATTTTTGTGAAACAGTGCCAGAGCAATTTCTGGATCCCCTAGTCTGACTTTGGAAATTCACCATAAAATTTTCGAAGATAATTAGAAGTCATTATTTATATGTACAGATTCCTTATTGAGTCTAGTTTTGTTAGAAATAAACGGAATAGTCATTGAAACTCTGTACAGGGAGATATTTGATTCGTAATACACAGAGGTCAAAGCAGTCGAACCCTAAAATAGGGGAGAATTTAACTAATAAACTGTACTAATTTGCTTCAATAAAAATTCTATAAAGAAATTAGTAAATATATATATGAGTCTAGTTTCAGGGAAAATTTACGGAATTAGATTTCGAGTTTCAGAACTCGAGATATGAATTTTTAAGCGACTGTGACGCAGATTGCTAGCTTGACTGAAAATTTTAAAAATAAATTGTTTGACTGCTTAAAGTAATGAATTAAGTCTGTTAACACCTCGTGTTCGACTCGGCGACGGTCTCGGTCTCGGTGCGCAGTTACATTTTTGGTGGTATCAGAGCAGGTTTGGTCAGTTCTCGGAGTAACTTAGCATGCGTAAAAATTTAGCTATACATGCCACTGATCTGTGATAGTGTGATGTCTTCCGACGCATATGAGTACCGTCTTATTTAGACAGGTACTCTCCAACCGAAACCACGCACTGCCACCATGTTCAATGTTATGTGAAGGTATTTGAGTAAAATTATGATTATGATAAGTCTCGGGTCAAAAAGTATGAATAAAAGTTTATGATACATATGTGATAAATATCCATATTTGCTTAATGCTCATATGATGTAGTGTATATGGCTTACTTGATAAGATGAACGGAATAAATAGAAAGTAGTAGAGGTATGAATAAAAGTCATAATATTATGATATGAATGAAAGTGTCCTTGTCTTGATTTGGACGTCGAATGTTGATGAATGCTAATGACATATAATTTTTATGAGATAAAGGATTATAATGAAATGAACTTATCTATGTTAAATTGTTGGACTGAATTATATGATTGTAATGACATGTACATGATGCACGAAATGAAAGTTGTGATTGTGATGCAAATATCTATGTTTGTTTGGCCCTATATGATGTCATGAGCATGAATTAATTTAATTAAATGAATGGATAAGGAAAGCTATCTAGAAAACATAGAATGTATGCATAAGTATATTGTCTAAATGGGACAGTAGGAAAATTTGTGTAAGCCAACATGAATGTTGCATTGATTGAATGAATGACATGATTTTGATGATGTTGCTATGATGATGGAAGTTGTGTCATATGTGTATGTATAAGAAAGTCGAGTCAGAGGTCCTACAACCCCTCCCCACTTACCAAGTGGTACTTATAATGGAATTTCATGAGATTTGTATTGAATAAGTTTCCGGTTGAGAACCCAAAGAGTTCAGTGATAGAATAATTATAAGTATGGTCAGAGATTGAAAATGAGCTGATAAGTAAAGTTAGAGCCAGTAAAGTATCGAATTGACGTAAAGATTATTGGAGTTATGCACTATCCCAATTAGAGAAGGAATTCTCTTTGGTAAATCGAATTACTCAGTGCAAGGTCGAGAAAAGTGTAAAACAAAATTTATTCAGAATTGGCCTTCTTTAGTGAATGATTTAATATGAAATTTGTGACGCAGAGAACTAGTTGGGGAAATGATATTTGAAATGTGAACTATCCGAGTGTGACAGATTATGATCGGCAGATTTAGCGATCTCTTTTGAGATGTTCTATGTGTTTACCCGCTTTTGAAACTATTTCTATGGCTATTGATCTTACAAGAAATTCTTGTTATATGGGAATGTCTTCTAATTACGTGTTGGATGAAAGCATTGGTAGTCCGACTGGTTTATAATTTATATTGCTCTATTTCATCGGGTATTCTATTTCATTTCAATCGATAAGAATTGATGAGAGAATACATATGATATTATAATTACTTTTCTTCTACTTGATGCTTCATCCGATATATATGTATGGGAAGATATATTGATCTTGTTATATTTGATTTCAAAGGGGATTAAATGATGTTTTCTTTTGGACTTTCTTTCTTTGAAGAATTATCGGGTATTCTATATTTTCTCTATGAGTTTGGTTTTCGATTCTCCCATAGCATAGTATCGTATCTTGGGTTTCTTTATCCTGGATCTTTTTATTCTGGATTTCTTTATTCCGGGTTTCTCTATCTTGGATTTCTTTATTCGATTTTCTTGTTATCTTTGTTCCATAATTTTTCAATTAGGACTCATGTTCGAAGTGCGTTCTTCAGCTCGTGATAATCATGTCAAATATGACTATACTTCTAATTTGATCTTGGTAATGTGGTGATTTTAGTATTGGGATTTTTCTAATTTCGTGTAAGGATTTGACATCGATAAAGGCATAGGTGATAAAAGCGCGAGTTTTAGTCGGTATGGTGAATTATTTATTTGAAAGATTTCATGTGACAATTATGTCGATTATTTTTCTCAAGTCCGATAATAGAATTTCATTTTTGTAATTGACAAAAGAGTAAATAGTCCGAACGAGAAGTGTATATTTATTAGAAAGAGTTGGATATTAGTTAAAGTCACTACGAATGATAAGGTTTTCATCTTATGAAAGCTGAAAAGTTTATTACATGTTGACAGAGTTCGGATAGATTAGAATATTGGTAACAAGGCGCGTCCGAACTAGACTAGTCTACATTGAGCAAAGACTTCCCGACTTTCAAGAATGTAATTGTTGTATGAATTGTGATGTGTTTCAAGACGGTGAGGTAATGTGATAGTTTAGAGCATTACGTGTTACATAAAATCTGAGTTGTTAAAGAGGTTAAAGTGAGCATTGGGATCTATCAAAATTATCCTTGTCAATGTTGATATTGGGATGGAAGTGAGAAGGATTATTCTTGAGGCCATATCGAGAATTATTTCTATGGCGAGAAAGAGAAAATGTGATGTATCCTATTCTTAAATGTTTGGAGAAATCTATAAATCATATCGGTATTGAATGAATTCCTACTCATCGATTCATGGAATTTCAGTCTCTTTGATTGTTGGATTTCTTGGAATTCTGGTCTCCATTAATCAAGTTAAGATCCTGGTTTTATGTCATGATATCATGGGAAACTGAGAAGGGCTGAAAATTTAAGAACAGTTGAGAGTTGAAACTGTAAGCTTTTAGACCATATGAGAAATTAAAGAGATGTATTGGAGGTACAGCCTAAGTGAAAGTTCTTCAGCATCGAATATGAGATTAAAAGTGAATACCACTTTTCTGTTAAGATTTTCGGGGACGAAAATCCCTAAAAGGGGAGGAGAGTTGTAATATCCTGATTTTAGGCCTAGACGAAATAGTGGTTTCGTGACCACAAAATCCAAGATAGAAATAATTATTTTATGATTATTTTGAGGTCTATGATATGATTGCATGATTGTGTGAAAATTTCGTGAAGAAATTTTATGCATAAAGTGCTTAAATTGAAATTAGGGACTAAATCGAATAATTTGCAAAACTTGCATTCTAGAAGTTTCTAGTATGAAATTGTTTTGAAATATTAATTAGGAGGTCTAAAATAGAATTTTACCAATTTCTAAGTCTATGGACAAAAATTGGACATGGATGGAATTTTTGGAAAGTTTAGTAGTAAGGGCATTTTGGTCATTTAGGGGTAAAATGAATTAAAATACAAAATTAAAAGCCAATTTTGCTCATCTTCAACCCTATGGCCGAATATAGCAAGAAGAAACCATGGCTAGGGTTTTTCAAGCTTCCAAGCTCGATTGTAAGTCCGTTCTAGCCCCATTTTTCAAGTTCTTTACGTTTTTGGAATCCCGGTAACTTGATTAAGCTTATTCTAGCAATAATTTAAGCTAGGGTTCATATTTGGAAAAATACCCATAGGTGAAGTGTGTTTATTTTGATGTTTTATGGTAGAATATGAAGGCTGAAATTATGTTAAACAACTTTTGCTAAGCGATTTCAAGCAAAAATGAGTAAAACAGCTTAATCGGTAAAAATTGTTATTGTTCATAACTATGTGTTAGAGTGAGAATTTGATGTTGTCATAGAAGGGAAAATTTTTCAGCATGTCATAAAACATAAGAAAATATGCTGAAGTTTAATTTATGAGCTTTGGGGCACAAGTCTAAATATGCGAAAATTTAGGGGCAAAACTATAATTTTGCCAAAATATGATTTTGGGTTAATTTGAATAATGTGAGCCCTAATTAGACTATATTTTAAATGATAGAGTAAGGAAAACTAAAATTCAGGCTAAAATGGGGAAAATACCAAGTTGTGGACAAAATGGTAAAAGTAGCCATTTTCACATACGAGGTAAGTTCATATGTAAATGTTGGTAACATAGTTACTATTTTAAATGTTTTTATGTTATTTAAATGATATGATAATTATTATGAAATATTATACTCATGATAATTGCTTGATAATATGTCAAATTATGTGATATACTTGGAAAATGTGAAATACTATCGAGTATCGGTATCGGCATTCCGTAGAAGATGGTTGAGACACATGATTGGGAAAAAGGTCCCGTTGAACTTAGGAATGGATTAGGATACAAGTGACATGTCACTAGGATATTTGGGCATCCGAACTCGTTGAGTTGAGTCCGAGTTCACTTATGGATGCAAATGTCCGAACTCGTTGAGTTGAGTCCGAGTTTGAGAGATGTAACTAGGAATCCGAGCTCGTTGAGTTGAGTCCAAGTTCACTTATGGATGCGAACGCCCGAGCTCGTTGAGTTGAGTCCGAGTTCACTTATGGGCGGGTTACATGGTAGCTTGGCTACATATGTGGCACTTATGTGCAAACTTTTCGTGTATCCGAATTATATTCCGATGTGTTCAACGGGTAAAATTCTACTCAAATGGAGGAATACTCGAGATGAAAGGGACGTATTGGTAAGTGCTGTGAAATGGATACTTTGAACAAGTATGTACTTAACCCTCGGGTTGAAAACTCGATATAACAACAATATGGTAATATGATAAATGAAAATGGGATATGAATGTCTTGGTGATGATCATACAAATGATGTTTATGTTTGCTTATATAGTTGTGTTACTTGCTATTTGCATGTGAACTTACTAAGCATTTGTGCTTACTCCCTCCTTTTCATTTCTTGTAGTGTTGACAAGCCAGCTCGGAAATCGGAAACGGTCGGAGGCACGCTCACACTATCCGTATACCATCTTGGCATAATGGCTTATATATTTTGAGTATGGCATGTATAGCATTATAATCATTTTGTATATATGGTCTTATGATATGGTTATTGAGTGGTATGGAAATGCTTGGTAATTATTAGCCATTGGAATGGCTAATCATGATCATATTTGGTGTTATGTATGCTAAATTGCTAGCTAATCCATGGGAACCATGAAATGGGTAAAATTTACCATAAAATAGATTCAGACAGCAGTAGTGACGTGAATTTGAAAAATCACTAAAAATAGTAGAAATGGAATTAAATAATGAATAAGTTATAGAATTGATGCTTAATAAGTCTATTTTCATATGGATGGAACAAAACAGGTATATGAGTTATATTTTATGAGATGTTTAAATTTTTGTGAAACAGGGCCAGAGCAATTTCTGGATCCCCTGTTCTGACTTTGGAAATTCATCATAAATTTTTCAAAGATAATTAGAAGTCATTATTTATATGTACAGATTCCTTGTTGAGTCTAGTTTTGTTAGAAATAAACGGCATAGTCATTGAAACCCTGTATAGGGAGATATCTGATTCATAATACACAGAGGTCAGAGTAGTCAAACCCTGAAGTAGGGGAGAATTTAACTAATAAACTGTACTAATTTGCTTGACCAAAAATTCTATAAAAAATTAGTAAATAGATATATGAGTCTAGTTTTAGGGAAAATTTATAGAATTGGATTTTGAGTTTCGGAACTCGAGATATGAATTTTTAAGCGACTAAGATGCAGATTGCTAGCTTGACTGAAAATTTTAAAAATAAATTGTTTGAGCTGTTTAAAGTAATGAATTAAGTTTGTTAACACCTCGTGTTTGACTCCGGTAACGGTCTCGGGTACAGGGCGTTACACTTGCTCACTGAATCCATTTGCAATAGACGAATCAATAGTCCTTAGGGGTTATCTGCATTCCTATCAGCAACAATTGTACCCCTATTAGCAATCGGCAGAAGAAAGGGATGTTAGAAGAAAAGATTCTGACGGTTGAGAGAAACAAAAAAAGAATCATGAGCACTTAGCGATTTGTCAAAGAACACTTACAAAACCGAAAGCAAAACACAAATAAAAGAGTAAAGGAGAGTAATAGGCCAGGGTACAAGATAGACAGAGGTGATAAAGGAAACGACTTGAAAGAGAAAAGGGAGAAGAAAACAATAATTGTGGAACCGAAAGCAAGAAGGAGAATAGAAAGTGCTCGGTTTTAGCAATGCAAAAAGGGGCGCTTGTTGAAAGTTGAAAGAACATAGATGAGGAGAGAAAAGGGTATTCGGCTAAGGTTGGAGAAGTAAAGAACAATTCCCAAAAGGTCAATTCTGCCTCAACCCAAAAAAATGCGAAGAAGAAAAAACAATAATTACAAAAATGGAGAGCAAATCGAGAACAACTTTGGCACTCCAAGTCAAAAGTCCTGTGACCAATTTTGCCAAAATGAATTTTCCCAAATCGGCACCCCTAGCACTCTCCTCATTTGGCTCCTCAAACTTCTCCAACCGATCACTATCCATATCCCTTCAAAATATCCTAACTTTTCTCCCCACAATACTCCTAAAAGCACTCCATGACCAATTCAAACTCCACTCCACTCAGTAGTGTTTCAGTCAATCTCTACTACCCACATGGCAAGTGCAGCAAAATAAAACACTCCACTGCTCAAAGTAGGATTCAAACCTTAGAACTCAAGTAACCATAGCACGCCACTTATCCCTTAGACTAGCAGGGCGTTTCTGTCATGTTTTACCCATATTTATTCAAAAAGCCTAAAATCTCAAGACAAAGGTTTATATAATTAAAACAAAATTTTTGCACATGCCCAAGCTTGAGCCCAAGACTTCTCAGACACTTCCCAGGACACCTAGCCACTGAGGCAGACATGCATTTGTGTCACTTTCTTGCACAACTAGATATTTATGTGAAGCCTCTCGACTGTTCCCATGCTCAAAACCTAATACGTCTAGGCCCAAAATTTGGGGCGTTACACATATTTTCTCAAGTCAGAATTTTGCCCGTTGAATCATTGAAAACATTGATGGATACACAGGTAGTACACTCGAAGTGTACAAATTAGAAATCTGTTAATTTATATTCAAGAGTTCTCTTTAAAGCACATAATTGGGAAATCCTCTCTCGAGCCATATAATAGGAAGCTCACAAAGAGCCATTAATCGGGAAGTTCACAAAGAGCCTATCAGGAAACTTACTTGGGCTAAATAATAGGAAGCTCATAAGAGCCATAATTAGGAAGTGCACAAAGAACTTTTAATCAGAAAGCTCACGAAGAGCCTTTAATCAAGAGCTCTGGGTAGCCATATATCAGGAAGTTCAAGCGAGCCATATCAGGACGCTCACAAAGAGCTACGTTTGTGTCCGCAATATATGTAGGATCACAACTGATCATATAATAGGATGCTCACAAAGAGCTGTGGTAGTCCACAACACATGCAAGATCACTATCGATCAAGACACTCGTAGGGACCATATAACGGGAAGCTCAAGAGGGCTTATAACGGGATGCTCTTTTGAGCTGTGGTGTGTCCGCAACACATAAAGGACCACAACCAATTAGGAAATCATGTATCCATCGAATTCCATTATTCAAACGGGATTTAATATTTCTCGGGCTTTGTCAGATATGTAACCAATTTCATATATTTGGCATTTATACAATTCACATACACAACATTTAATTCAAGCATATAAATATACACAATTTAGTTACACGAACTTACCTCGACAAATGTTCGTGTATGTAAAATCTAATAATTCAACATTTTCTCTTTTTCTCGTTCTAACTCTGAATTTGGTCTATCTAAATCTAATCAAGCAAAATAAGTTGACTTGAGCTTAGGTTTCCATGGCTGGGGTTTCCATGGTTTTAAATTTTTTTTTATCATTTATCATCTTTTATTATTTCACTTTCCAATTTCATCATTTTCTTTATTTTATTTTCCATTGATGAATCATCATCCTTAACCACTAAGCATTTTTAATGGTCTATTTTCCATATAAGGACCTCAAATTTTGAGTTCCATAACTATTTAATCCTTTTAGCTATTAGAACTCAACTTTTTCACTTTGTGCAATTTGGTCCTTTATCAAATTAAACATGTAATCGGTAAAATTTCTTTAAGAAATTTTTATACGACATTACTATCATACTATAGACCATAAAATAATATAAAAATAATTTTCTTCCTAAACTAGATTCGTGGTCCCGAAACCACTATCTAATTTTACCAAAAACGAGTTGTTACATTTACAGCATCGAATGGCTTCTCTTCGCAGCTTGTGAGCCAATTTCTCTATTTCTGGTTCAAACTCTAGAGACCCAGTTCTGATCAAGGTAAACAAAAAAAAAATAGAAAAATATCTCCAATCCCCAGTAACGGTGCCAAAATTTGATGGGGGTCGAAACCACCAAAAATAATTCCTACAAAATAACTCTAACTAGTAGTAAAGAGTAGTAGTAGGGTCGAGTCCATAGGGATTGGTATTATAATCAACTTTCATGTTTAACTTGTGATCAGAATTTCTGTGTTGTCAATAATCATGGCAATAGTCGTGCCCACAACTCAAAGCAAACCTCCTGAAAAATAAACAAATAAATCAAGGGAGTTTTGAAATGTTTAGAAATTAAATAATTGAAATAACATAAATAAATAATTAAATAAATTGGAAATAAAATTCAGATTTTGTAAACAGAAGTAATAAGCCTTAGCCCTAGACTTGGTAGATTCCAGATTTAGAATCGATCCTCGAAAATTAATTTTCTCCTCCAATCAATAAATTGGTTATAGCAGTTAAGAACGTCTTTTTTCTAATAGCTCGGTTAGCAGAATGTTTACAAGTTTTCGGTTTGTCACTCGAACCTTTTTACGCGAAATGAGATGACAACCCAAACACCTCATCCCGGTTACAAAATTCGGTCACTTTTTTGAAACCTTCACTCATAACTTGAGCATTTATTTATTTATTTATTTGCAAGTAAATTTTTTTTTCCAAACAATCAATTTTCATGAAAAATCTACTTACATATCTCAACTTTAAAACATAATGTTGATTAATCTAGATACTTGAACAATTTAATTAAAAAATTACTGAATTGTCCAAATTGACTACGTAATGAGATTAGAGGCACAATGTCAAATAAACTATCGAATAAATCTAGTATAAGATTGAACATATGCAAAAGAGAAACACGCAGAAAAAATCGATCAATCATGTATACTTACCATTTCAACCCCCCACTTAATATCTTAATTTGTAGAAATATCTAAATTATGCTAATATCTCTCTTCAAGAATAAGAGCAACTGACTCTAAGTTGATTAATTAGAATTTCTTTCTAATTAGAACCTCTATTATCGTATTAACTCGATCTATGGATTCCCCTATTAGATTTGACTCTAATCTTGTAGATTTATGTCGTCCTATTTCTAGGATTGCATGCTATTCCACTCAATTACACTAGATCTACTCTTAAATAGAGTCTATCCCTCCTCTGATTTAAGCATATCAAACATGGATCAATAGTCTAGAAATATTAAACCAAGAACTAACACACATAATTGAGAAAAAGATCTAAGTATTTATTGCGTAAAATAGAAATCAAATGACAAAATTCATCATAGGGTTCATATCCCCTAGGTATGTAGAAAATTAGTTCATGCTTGCAAATAAAAACATCCAAGATATAGTATGACCACAAGAAATAAAGAAACCCATAATAATCTCCAAAGAAATCAAAAGGGAATCTTCAATCTTGTTGGAAATCTACTTCAGAATTCGCTTCAATGGTGTTTTTCGAGTTGTATTCTTGAGTATTGTATGACGACTATATCCTATCTTCTTACTTTTGTCATATATAGGTCTCAAAATGCCCCCCAAAACCCTAAAAATCATGTATTTCCGCTGTTCAGAGTGCAATTTGCAAAATCGACACAACCTGTCACATGGTCGTGTGAAATGGTCCAATCTATGTGGCTCTTGTAACTTGCTCTGATTTAAAGGATTAGGAGTATAAAATTCACAATTAACATGAATTTAAAACATGAATTTAAAGGATTAAGAGTATAAAATTGACAATTAACATCGACTAATCACCCAAAAATGCATTAAAAATTTGATTAAAACATGTTACTTTTAGCACCTATCAGCAAATTACAACATTCAAATTAGCCTTAATACATAATCAACCATGTAATCTGTCAAATATACATAACATACCATTTCATATCATTTTAAGTAGCCAATTTAACTTAATTTCAATAATGAATAAAGTGATCGTAAATGTATACCAAAGCTTTTTTTCCAATTCATTTACTAATTCTTCATTTGAAAATTAAATACATTTCACGTCATCTTGATTCCTCATTTCATATCATCTTTATCACCTGATGAAACTTAGTAAACGAACTCAACTATGTACGTATCTCCAGTATAATAATTGTTTGTTTGAACCAGTGTCAGGTTACCTATTCGGGCTAAACCTTTAATGACACATTGAATTGCTTGACCAAGCTAAAAATATACAAGTTACTCATCTAGGCTAAACCTTTAAAATGACATCAGGTTACTCGTTCGAGCTAAATATGTGTTATACGTATAATCAAGTTCATAACAAATGCTAGATCGAATCTCAGTAATCACCAGTAATCAATCTGTATCAATGTGTACAAGAGCTTTACTAAGTTCATTTGGGCATTTTCAACACACACACACACACACATATAAACATTTCTTTATAATTTATTCCAAATCTCACCTTTTGTACCAAATTGCAAACAATCCAAATTTTAACAAAACATACGCTTATACACAATTTATATACATAACAATTTGAAAACAATCATACCATATGAACTTACCTTGCAAAACAACAAGCAATTGTATTGTTTAAGGACTAATCCACAATTTTGCCTTTCCTTTGGTCATCCTCGATTTGGTTCAATTCTTGATTTATATAAAAATTCAATTCAATTCATCAAGTCCAAACATCTTATATCATCCTATTGTATGAATGAGTAAGTTCAATTTCATTGTTCGAATGCTCCCTAAGTTTTTCATTTTATTTAATTTAGTCCCTAAAACTAAATTTGCAATATCTTTCAAATTTGAGCTTTAATTTCAAAACCAATCTCAATTACATCCTTTTAAGATCCTTTATTATCTATAATTAAAAAATTTCACATCAATTTTGTAACAACCCAATTTAGACCCTATTTGGAACGGTGGTTTCGAGACCATGAATTCGAGTCAAAAAATTTATAAAAAAATTATTTTCTGTGTTTATTATGTGTGAATTTATATCTGTGAAATTTTTGTGTTTTAATTTTGTCGTTTGAGTGCCCGATTTAATAAAAGGGCATAATCACGTAAAATGGAAAATTTATGGTTTAATTTGTAAGGGTCGAATTGTTGTTGTCTTTATTGTATGAGGTATTTAAGTTGCAATATTACCATATGAATTAGTGATGGATGGTTGTGGCCTTAATGTATAAGTTTTAGTTATTAAATATCAATGGTTAAATTAGTAAAATATGCAATAATATGTATTAAATAAAACATAAAATTTAAAAGCCATTTTGTTCATCTTTTTTCCCATGACCGAAATATCAAAGAAAGAAAAGAAATAAAGATTTTAAGGGTTTGGCCAAAGACTAGCTTGATTAAGGTATGAAACTAGCTCGGTTTTTGATAATTTTTACATTTTTGAGATCGTTGTAGTGTAATGTACAAAGCCCATGCTTTAATTTTTGATTTTGAAGAATATTTTGAGTTATTCGATTGATGAATAATTGAGCTTTGTGATGTTAGATGGTGAATTATGAAAGATATATTTTGGATTAATATATTTTGTATTGGATTTTTTTATGAATTTGAGTAATTAGGACTAAATTACAAAAATAATAAATTGAGGGACCAAAATATGAAATAAATGAAATGTATGGACTTGTATGAGCATGGTTAACAATTGCCCTAAGCATGGTGTGTGCAAATTTTGCATGTTTTGTGTTTTGTGCAATTTGGACTAAATTATAAAAAGTGTAAAATGTTAGGAGTAAAATGGTAATTTGCCCATTTATGTGTTTTTGGACTAAATTGAATGGAATTATGTTTGAATGAGTTTAATTTGAATATGTTTAGATGATAAAGAAATCAAATTTGGATCGGGGGAAAACCAAAGTTATCGAATAATCTCGAATAATCATCCCGCTTCGATTATCGTTGTCCGAGGTAAGTTTATAAGAAAATAGATGTTGTTAAATTTCAATATATGTGATCTATAAATAATTGTAATGATTGTTAGTAAGTTATGAATCGGCATTGAGTAATGAAAAATGTGATTGTGGTATGATTTGTGAGTTATATGATCTTATAATTCAACTTTATAATGGTGCATTTTTTAGTGTCATCGATATGTGTTCTCGTGTAAGACCACGTTTGGGACGTTGGCACCGATATGTGATTACGTGTAAGACCACGTCTGGGATGTTGGCATCGATATGTGATTACGTGTAAGACCACATCTGGGACGTTGGCACCGATAAGTGATTACGTGTAAGACCACGTTTAATACGTTGGCATTGATATGTGATTCCTATATGTGTGTGTGAGTAAGACCATGTTTAATACGTTGGCATTGATATGTGATTCCGATATGTGTGTACAAGTAAGACCACGTTTATTACGTTGGCATCGATATGTGATTCCTATATGTGTATGCGAGTAAGACCACGTTTAATACATTGGCATCGATATGTGATTCCGATATGTGTGTGTGAGTAAGACCACGTTTAATATGTTGGCATCAATATGTGATTTTGATATGTGTTTACGAGTAAGACCCTGTCTGGGATAGTGGTATCGATATGTAATTACATGTAAGACCACGTCTGGGACGTTGGCATTGTACGATATGTGCGACTATCCGAGTATCCTATTTAATTTTGAATGATTCAACGGACAATGTTAAGTAAAGACTAAATGCAAAATCAAATTAAAAGGTTCAGGTATGTGTTAGCTAATGTATTGAAATTAAGGTAAGTTTTGGTATTTGAAGTGATGATATGAATCATGTTATAAAGTTGGTTATATGTATATTGAATGCAAATCTATATTCAGCAAAATGATATAAGTATGCGATATTAAAGTGTGAAACATGTGTATACATATATGAATGTGTATATATATATTCGTCTATATGATGATATTATGACCTTGGAAGTAAATGATAACTTTGATAATGGATATATATATGTATTTCAGCCAAGTTAAAGTTGATACATGAATGTATATGTTGTATATGAATTTGCAAGTTTGAGATTAAATATGATTATGGTAGCATGAATTGGTTTAGTCAAGTTGAGCTATTAATGTTAATGAATGTTTTATTTGCTTATGACTTGCTAAGCTATGAAAGCTTACTGTGTGTATGTTTACTCTCTGTCTTATAGATTTTTGAAGCTAGTTATCAGCTCGGGGATCGTCAGAGAAGTCCATCACACTATCAACTGTTTTGGTATTTTTATAAAGTTGAACTTAAATCTATGGCATGTATAGGCTAGCTTATGTTTATGTTTGTTTTGGGAAATGTAAATATGAGCCATGCGAAAATGGCTTGTTTACTATGTTAAGTTTGTTTTATATGCTTTTGATTATATGATGGATATATTTTGTTTTGATGATTCGATCATGGCATATAAATGATGTGTGCTTGGTATGGTTTATTAATGTTTGAGATTGATTATGGTTGAACTTTATTTTGGTAAAATGCTAAAAGATTTATGTGGATAATATGTGTGATAAGCTTGGAAATAATTCATATATCATTGTTAATACTAGGTCATTATGTTCGGCTATAAGAGACAAGAAATAAATGTGCTTCTTGGATGGTCACATAAATGTTTTAAGTGTAGTTATAATGATTATGTTCGGTTATTTATTTAATTGATTAGATTTGACTATTATGATATGAAGGTATTTGCTAAGTGGGTTGGATTTGTCTATGTACAAATTTGGGCAGGTAATGTTTTTAATGTTGTTTTAAGATGGCTTAAGATGTATGGCCATAAATGTATAAATAGTGAACAACCAAAGATGTGTGTTTGGTTTAGTTTTATGGTTATTTTAGGTATAATATATGTGTATAAGTGAATATGTCTTATATGTCGCATATGTGTTAATAATATGCTAGTAAACTAGTTTATCATGAACCTATTAATTATAGAAGAAAGTGATGCTTGGTATAATTGTAAAATATTAATTAAGATATTGGTTGTTTTGGTAATTAGTAAACAGATAATGAAAAACATGATTTGCGCCTAAGTTTATTGATGTTATGGTTTGTGTTTGCATTTTAAATATGATAAATTTAGGCATATGAAATGGTGCATTATTTTGTGACTTAAACAATTGTGTATATCATGTTCGGTCATGATGTTGTATTAATATTGTCTCATATCTTTTTGGTCATAAACTTTGATATATTATTTGTTTGGTTTAGCAAGTGCCTATATTATTATGGAATAAAGTGTTTGTTTTTTTTATTTTAATAGTTAAATAAACATATGTTATATATATGTGTGTGTGTGTACATTCAAATATAACTTAGGTGAATTTGTAAATGTCTAGAATTTGTATCTTGTTCGGTAATGCCTCGTAACTCATTTCGGCGACGGATACGGGTTAGGGGTGTTACAAATTTCAAAATTTATACACTTTATTTCTTATGTTCAAAAACTAACAATTACATTTTACAATCCAGTCCTTTTTCACATCTAATCTTAAAATCTAACCATTTAAAACCAATTTCATCAAGAACTCATCAATGACAACTTTTAGAAACTTAAACAGTTTTGTAAATTGGTACATGGGCTAGCTAAATCAAGCTCCCACGACCTTAAAAACATAAAATTTACAAGAAAAGGACTAAATTGAACAGATCAAATTGAAGGTCGAAAGATTGAGCTTTAAAACCCTATTTTTCTCTTTTTATTTCGATTGAAGAAGATGATAAGAAGAAAATTTTTGTTTTTCTTTTATTTTTGTCTTTTATACTTAGACTATAACGCCCCAAATTTTTAATTTTAGCATTTGTGAATTGTGACACAACTGTCTGTCTGCTTCAGTGGTTATGTGTTCTGGGTGTGTGCGGGAGGCCCCAAGTTCAGGTCACAACTTGGGTAAATTTTGGCATTTTTTTGAATAAAGCTCTCACTGGGGTCAGTAGGCTTTTAAGTTATTATTGGTAAAATGATATCAGAATGGGCCTACTGGTCTGATGGTTAAGTGGAGTGTTTGATTGCATGAGGTCCTGAGTTCGATTCTCTGCTTTGGCTTTATTTTTTGCACGGTTATGGGGAGGAGTTTGAGTGGCGATAGAATTCTGAGTAGTGGGGATTTGGTGGAGAGAATTAAGGGATGTTGTTTTGGGGGTTAACATTTTTCTTTTCTGATCAATTTTTCTTTCCAAAAAAACACCAAATTTCCAGTTTCTCCCTTCTCTATTCTCACGCCACTTTTCTTTTATTGCCGCCCCCATCTACTGTTTTAATTCATATTGCCGACCTTTAGTCTTCGTCTTCCTTGTTGGTCTTTCGTGCATTGTTGGTAAGTCTTTCGTAACTATAGTGTAAGTTTGGTTTATGGATTTTTGGTGACTTGGTGTACTGTTCATGGGAGAAGGTTAAGGGCTGGAGTGTAACAGTTTATTTTTGTTTAAGACTCATTTTAACACTAAAATTTGGCTCTGGAATGTCATATATAGGTTCCTGAAGGCTTAGGAGTGCTTACGCGTCAAAACTGATACAGGTGTGTACTTGAAACGCAGAAATCAAGGTTTAGTAAAAAGCTAAAAAAGCTCTCTGTCGATGCCACATGGGTGTGTGATTGCCAGAGTGGTAGGCCGTGTGATGGAACACGGGCATGTGAGCGACGACCCAAGCCGTGCGCTCATAACACGACCGTGTGATGGACAGGTAGGCCGTGTGCAACACACAGGCTAGACCGATTTGGGCTGTGTGGGCCATACGGGCATGTGGGCCCACATGGGCAGGCCACATAGGCGTGTGAGCCCTTTTTTCTGGAAAATGCTCTAAGGTTGCACGGGTCGCCCAAGTCGACTGTGGACCTATTCTAGGATCGATAAGCACTACCTAGGTCCCTTATGAGTAATCTGTCTGACTGATTTCTGTGTTAAGCATGTATGCTGATCTGAATGTATGAACTGTTAACTACATAATAACATGTCATTTATCGTATTTTGCATTGCATCGGGAAGGGTTGATGATATTTGGAGGAAGTGTCTAAAAGGCTAATAAGCCTGTTATCTGGCAGCTTTGCTGCAAACTTCTGATCATGTGCCCCATTCGATACAGCATGGTGTGTAGGGATGGGTGGGTTGATTTAATCCCCACATGGTGTGTAAGGCTGGATGGAGATGGTGTGTATGGCTGGAAGGAGATGGTGTGTAGAGGCTAGTGGGTAGGATTCTGATATTCTATATCTGCATTTGTATCTGATAAGGGCAAAGGCCCTAGTATAAGTCTGAGATCGTATTTGAATGGGCTAAGGCCCAAACTGATTCTATAATGGGCTCAGGCCCGGTTTATAAGTGACTGTATTCTGACGTATATTTGTATGCATGTTTCTGTGGGGATGACACACTGAGTTGGCCAAAACTCACCCTTTCTGCTTAATCTGTACAGGTAATCCTAGTCTTAACAGATTGGTGCAGCGGAGGACTCGATGGCGGCCACACATATCTAAACTGTTTTAAACTCAGTTTTGGTATTTAATTCTTAGTTAATTTTTGGGTTATTCTTAATATAATTTGGGACATTATGGACTTTATTTTGGATTTTTAAAATTGTTTATGGGTTTTTGGACTAAACTCAATTTTTCTTAAATACAAAAATTTTTCCAAAAATGATCATTTTCAAAGCTTCCGCTAAAAAGATACGATTTTTGGTATAACATAGAACATGCGTTTTACTTCAAATTAAGATAAAGATTAATTAATTGGAACGGTTTTAACTTGACAAACTCGTTTTTGGATTCTATTCCATGTGACAACACCAGATTCGGCCATAACGTCTAGGCCGAGTTTGGGGTGTTACATTTAATGGTATCAAAGCTAGGTTCAAGACTCGACTGTAAATTTTCGGTTCTAAAATTAGTTTTTAAAGAAATTATTTCCAAATGTTTTCAAATATTCTAGATAAGTGTGTGTTTCATAGAGTCTCCGGCGCCGTTCCTGTAAGTTCTAAAATTTGTACTGGTTATTTCACAATAGTGTAGATAGTATATTCTGAAATTACTATAGGTAGTGAACTGTGCTGAGAACACTCTAGTTAGTGTATACTGAAAACTGTAGTGAGACTGCAACTTACGAAAACAAACTCTGAACTTCTAATACTGTTTTGCATAAAACATCTATTAATAAATATTGAAACTGTAGCTGATCCATAAAATTTGTAATACAGATAAATTTGATTAGACAATGAGAATATGAGGTATCTGTGGACATGGTACTAGATGTCGAGGTAGAGGCCGTAGAGGAGCTCGAGCTGAGTCCTCTTCCATGGATAATATACTGAATTTGGACTTGAGTGAGACACCAGTGTCGCCTGCTACTGAGACTGGGTCTCATGATCATATGGATAGGGACGACGCATTGTCCCAGGCTATGCTCAGGATTTTGGAGAGGTTCGATGGGCCCTATACTGGATCTGGGGGCTGAGGGTCAGTTATGGAACGACTCCGGTCCAATAGGGCTGAGTTATTTAGGGGTGTCACTAGAGTTGCTCCTAACGTGGCTGAGTATTGGATAGAGGCCACTGAAAGAATCATGGATGATTTAGATTTTACCCCCGTGCAGAAACTGAAAAGTGCTGTTTCTTTACTTCACGATGAAGCATACCAGTGGTGGCTAACAGTAAAAGAGGGCGCCCAGCCCGAACGGTTGACTTGGGAGTATTTTAAGATAGCATTTCAGAGTAAGTATGTTGGAGCTAGTTATATTGATGCTAGGAGACGTGAATTTCTAAATCTGATGTAGGGAGACCGATCAGTGGCCTAGTATGAAGCCGAATTTCTGCGACTAAGCTGCTATGCGTGAGGTATGGTGGCGACTGAGTTTGAGTGATGTGTTCGCTTTGAGGATGGCCTCAGAGATAACCTGAGAGTCTTGATAGCTCCACAGAGGGAGCGTGATTTCTCTACACTGGTGGAAAAAGCAAAGATCGTCGAGGAGGTTAAGCGCGCTGAGCGCCAAAATCGCAATAGAGAGTGAGGTCAGAACAAGAAGGATTTGGAGCCCTCGAGTTTTGTGATGAGGCCTAAGAAAAAGGCCAGACCTGATGGGCCAGTAAGAGTTGGGGCCCCTTTTGCACCTACTGGAATCTTACCTTGTGGGCATTGTGGTAGACGCCATCCGGGAGAGTGTTGGAGGAATACTGGGGCGTGTTTGTGATGTGGGTCTACTGAGCATCGTGTTAGAGAGTATCCACTGAGGATTGATTAGATGCAAGCTGCGGGTTCTGGTAATGCATAGCCGCCAGGGGTAGTTTAGCAGCCACTTAGGGGTCGTGGTTAGGCCAGGGGTAGTAATGACATGGGCCGAGGACAGAGAGCACCAGGCAGAGGTGCTGGACCAACTGAGGCGAGGCAGCCTACTTTGGTCTATGCTGCTCATCGCCGTGAGGACAGAGATGCTCCAGACGTCATTACGAGTATGTTTTTAATTTATAATGTACCTTATCTTGCACTAATAGACATAGGCTCTACACACTCCTACATGGCTAGCACTGTGTTTGAAACTTAGGGGACTCCAGTTGAGAGTACTGATAGTGAGGTGACTGTATTGAGTCCATTGGGGCTATCTGTCTGGGTTAGTAGGCTGTATAAAGACGTCCAGTTAGAGGTTCAAGCGAAAGCATTTCTGGCTAATCTGATGGAGCTTCTGTTTGGGGAGTTTGACTTGATTCTGGGGATGGATTGGTTGGTCAAGCACTGAGTGAGTCTGGACTATGCATCTAAGAAGGTTATTTTGATAACGAAGGGGAATGATGAGGTAGTTGTGATTGGGGAACGTCGGGGTTTTTTGAGTAATGTGATTTCTGCGTTGATGGCAGAAAAGATGGTTCGAAAAGGTTATGAGGCATATCTAGCCTATGTTAGTGTTTTGGATAGTAGGGACTCTTCGGTTAAGGATATCAAGATAGTTAAGGACTTTTCAGACATTTTTCCTGAAGAGCTACCTGGGTTACCTTCGAATCGTGAAGTAAAGTTTGGGATTGAGCTCCTTCCTGGTACAGCTCCGGTGTCCATCGCCCCTTATAGAATGGCATCGAAGGAGCTTGTGGAGCTTAAGGCTCTAATTTAAGAGTTACTAGATCATAAGTTCATCCCCCCTAGTATGTCTCCGTGGGAAGCACCAGTTCTATTTGTGAAAAAGAAGGATGGATCCATACATATGTGTATCGACTACCGGCAACTGAATAAGTTGACCATCAAGAATAAGTACCCCCTACCGAGGTTAGATGATCTGTTTGACCAGTTTCGAGAAGC
Source organism: Gossypium anomalum (assembly GCA_025698475.1). Lineage (NCBI taxonomy): Eukaryota > Viridiplantae > Streptophyta > Magnoliopsida > Malvales > Malvaceae > Gossypium > Gossypium anomalum. The sequence continues at coordinate 20,711,772 of CM046958.1, forward strand.
TTCAATTTTTTCTAAGATTAATCTCCGATTAGGGTATCATCAGTTGAGGGTTAAGGAGGCTGATGTGTATAAGACGACGTTTAGGACTCGTTATAAACACTACGAGTTCTTAGTGATGCCCTTTGGTTTGACTAATGCACCAATAGCGTTTATAGACTTGATGAACTGATTATTCTAGCCCTATCTGGATCAATTTGTGGTGGTGTTCATCAATGATATCCTGGTGTATTCTAAGTCTGACTACGAGCACAATGAGCATCTGAAAGTGGTACTACAGATTCTTCATGAGAAACAGTTGTATGCGAAATTCAGCAAATGTGAGTTCTAGCTCCGGGAAGTAACATTTTTGGGGCATGTAGTTTCTGCTGAGGGAATACGAGTTGACCCTCGTAAGATCGAGGCAGTGTTGGATTGAAAACGGCTGAAGAATGTGTCTGAGATCCACAGCTTTCTGGGGTTGGCGGGTTATTATCGGCGTTTTGTATAAGGGTTTTCCTTGATCACAGCTCCGTTGACTAAGCTTCTGCGTAAGGGAGTTCCTTTTGTGTGGACTGAATCGCAGTAGGAGAGCTTTGAGAAGCTCAAGACTGTACTGACTGAGGCCCCTGTTCTGATACAACTAGAGTCTAAAAAGGTGTTCACTATTTATAGTGATGCGTCACACATCAGTTTGGGTTGTGTGTTGATGCAGGATGGTAAGGTGGTTGCATATGCGTCTCGTCAACTTAAGGATCATGAGGCAAATTACCCAACGCATGACTTGGAGTTAGCCGCTGTGGTATTTGCACTAAAAATCTGGAGGCACTACCTGTACGGGGAGAAGTGTATCATCTACACTGATCACAAGAGCCTCAAATACCTCATTACTCAAACGAAGCTAAATCTTAGGCAGCATAGGTGGATTGAGCTGCTTAAAGATTACGATTGCACCATTGAGTACCATCCCGGTAAGGCCAATGTGGTGGTCGATGCACTGAGCCGTATAGCTATGACCGATTTGAGGGCGATGTTTGCTCGTCTCAATGTATTTGATGACGGTAATCTGTTGGTCGAGCTTCAGGTTAAGCTGACATGGATTGATCAGATTCAAGGTAAACAGTTAGGGGATAAGTCTCTTGATTTACGGTTTTGTCAGGTTGAAAATGGTGACACTACTGATTTTGGGGTAAACAGTGATGGAGTACTATGTTTTCGCAGTCAGATTTTTGTACCGAATGATGAGAATTTGATACAGTCTATTCTAGGGGAGGCACATAATAGCCCTTATGCTATGCATCCCAGCAGAAATAAGATGTACCAAGATCTCCGTGAGTTGTACTGGTGGCTAGGGCTGAAATGGGAAGTTACCGATTTTGTGGCTAGATGCTTGACATGCCAGCAGGTTGAGGCTGAGCACCAGTTGCCTTCGGGTTTGCTTCAGTTGATTAAGATTCCCATTTGAAAGTGAGAACGAGTGACTATGGATTGCGTTAGTGTGTTACCCCTCACACCCACTAAGAAAGATTCAATATGGGTCATTGTGAATCGATTGACCAAGTCCGCTCATTTTATACCAGTTCGTACTAACTACTCGCTGCAGAAACTGGCTAAATTATATGTGTCCGAGATAGTGAAACTGCATAGGGTGCCAGTTTCAACCATATCTGATAAGGATCACCGCTTCACATCTCGATTCTGGAAAAAGCTACATGAGGCTCTGGGTTCAAGGTTGGACTTCAGTACTACTTTCCATCCTCAGACAAATAGTCAATCTGAGAGGGTGATTTAAATATTGGAGGATATGTTAAGGAGTTGTGTGATTGACTTCCGAGGCAGTTGGGAGGAGTATTTGCCGTTGGCAGAGTTCGCTTACAATAATAGTTATCAGTCTAGTATACAGAAGGCACCTTTCGAGGCACTTTATGTTCGTAAGTGTCACACTCCTTTATACTAGACTAAGTCGGGTGAGTGACGGGTTCTGGGTCCCAAGTTAGTCTCCAAGACTGATGAGAAGGTTCGACTAATTAGAGATCATCTGAAGGCAGCTTCTGACGAACAAAAGTCTTATGCTGATCTGAAAAGACATGAGATCGAGTATTCTGTGGGGGACTTTGTGTTCCTGAAGGTCTCACCATGGAAGAAGGTATTGAGGTTCGGTCACAAGGGCAAGCTGAGCCCTAGGTTTATTGGGCCACACCGGATTCTGAAACGAGTGGGACTGGTCTCTTATCAGTGAGAGTTACCTCTAGAGTTAGACCGTATCCATGATGTGTTTCACGTCTCGATGTTGAGGCGCTACCGCTATGATCCCACGCATATTGTTCCTGTTGAGGAGATTGAGGTTCGACCAGATCTGACCTTTGAGGAGGAGTCGTTTTAGATTCTGGATCGTGACATTCAGGCTCTGAGGAGGAAATCCATTCCTTTAGTAAAGGTGCTATGGCGGAATCATAGCACTGAGGAACCTACGTGGGAGCCGTAGGATGCGATGCGTCAGTAATATCCTCATCTGTTCTAATCAGGTAAATTTCGAGGCCAAAATTTTCTTTTTAAGGGGGGTAGAGCTGTAAAGCCCTAAATTTTTAATTTCAACATTTGTGAATTGTGACACAACTGTCTGTCTGCTTCAGTGGTTATGTGTTCTGGGTGTTTGTGGGAGGTCCTCAGTTCAGGTCACAACTTGGGTAAATTTTGACATTTTTTTGAATAAAGCTCTCACTAGGGTCAGTAGGCTTCTAAGTTATTGTTGGTAAAATGATATCAGAATGGGTCTGCTGGTCTGGTGGTGAAGTGGAGTGTTTGATTGCATGAGGTCCTGAGTTCGATTCTCTGCTTTGGCTTTATTTTTTGCACAGTTATGGGGAGGATTTTGAGTAGCGATAGAATTCTGAGTAATGGGGATTTGGTAGAGAGAATTAAGGGATGTGGTTTTGGAGGTTAACATTTTTCTTTTCTGATCAATCTTTTCTTTCCAAAAAACACCAAATTTTTAGTTTCTCCCTTCTCTGTTCTGACACCACTTTTCTTTTGTTGCAGCCTCCATTTTGTAACACTCATAACCTGTAACCGTTGTCGGAATAGGTTAAGAGGCATTACTGAACTCATAACTCAAATCAGAATAATCACATAACAATTAGCATCTCTTTTCAATAAACATAGATCAATCATAATCAATATGAACATTAAACAATCATACGAAGTCTAAATCATACGTTCAAGACCAAATTGATAACGTACGAAAATTTAAGAACCTAGAAAAAATTTCAACTTTTAAAAGGTCACACGCTCGTATGAACAGGCTGTGTGCCTCATGCGGCATTAGACACGCCCATTTGTCTAAGCCGTGGTGAAACAAGGCATACATACTGACTTATCCACACAGCGACAAGACACGTCCGTGTGCCAGGCTATGTGAAAATTAGGAAGGCTAATGACTTGGCCACACGACCGACCACACGTCCGTGTGCCAGTCCAAGTGCCACACATGACCAATCGACACGCCCGTGCGAATAGGCCGTGTCAAAACTAGAAGGTATACTGACTTTAATTCGTAGGGTACCCCAAGGGAACGCACGGCCGTGTAACGTGACCGTATGTCGCACACGGCTGAGACACACGTCCATGTCTCTGCCCGTGTGGACAAAAATAGGCCATTTGAATAGCCAATTTGCCACCCCAATTTGGGTCAACCTACAAGCAAAGAAGCAAGCATATTTGCTCAACCATTTCAACCAATATCTATACCAAATCATACATAATTCATGCTAAAACATTACCAATTATTTCTATTCTCAATTCATCACTCAATTCATGCCAAAACTTAAACTAACATCATACCTAACCAAATGATCAATACATCATTCAAACTTATGCTATGAACTTACCAAACTTTCCATTCTTTTAACCATACATGAACATATTAAACACATCATATTTCCTCACATATCATATACCAAAATTATACCAAAAATCACAACCATTCCAAGCCATATCACATGGCTAAATATATATACATCACAAAACATAATCCCACAACTTCTAGCCTATACATGCCATACTTTAATATATGCATTTTCAAAAGTACCAAACTAAGGTTTGATATTGTAGTGACAATCCTTGACGATCCCCGAGCTCGCAGTAGCTTTGATATCAATAAAACAATACAAACACACACAAAGTAAGCTTTCAAAAGCTTAGTAAGCTCGTACCAAAAATCATCAATAGTATATAAAACAGAAAACATCAACACATAAGTGCTTCTAAATTCTCAAATCATCTATTAATTCATATGTTAAAACAATTCATATGTTCATACCAATTCAATGAACTTCACATACATAATATCATCTACCACATAGGTATCGTACATACCTAAACCTTCCCGTACTTATTCATTTTCATTCTCACCTTTTGTTCAAATATTTTAAGACTTTTTGTAAATTATTCCTGCTTTAAACATCCATACACTTAGTGCTTTAAAGATTAGCCAAAGCTAGAATGATTCTACATACTTAATGCCATCTGAATTAACCGAAATTATATCGGTATCACACAATTAGTGCCTCATGTAGCCGAAGCTATTTTGAATCGTACACATAGTGCCGAATACAATTGATTTATCATCGTATTCACCCAAACCAAACATATATACAATCTATGTATAATGAAAACATCAAATTATACTTATAACATCATGTTTTACGTACGAACTTACCTCGTACTCTGAATTGTCGACTCAGATCGTCTACTCTATAATCTTCGACTTCCTTCGGTCTAAATCCAGATTCCTCTTTTCTTGATCTATATGTATTAAAAATTAAGCCTTTTATTCACTATATAATTCAAATCAATCGATAGACACATATTTAGGGCATTTTACAATTTAGCCCTCATATATTCACATTTTGACACTTTAGTCCCTAATTTACAAAATCACAAAATACACATAATTTGAATGTAGTCATGCTTGACCGAATTCTCCTAGTACTCATACTAGTCCACACATTTCATTTATTTCATATTTTAGTCCCTCAATTTCTCATTTTCATAATTTAGTCCATTTTACGCAAAATCATAAAAAATTAAAAGACAAAACATGTAAACCCAACATCAAACTTTCATTTATCAATAACTAACTTCACAAAGCTCATAATTTCATCAATGGAACATTTCAAAATCATTATCAAAATCGGAAATTGAGGCATGGGTTTGATAGTATACGGAGCAACGATTACAACAACGTAAAAATTATCAAAAACCGATTAAAACACATACCTTAATCAATGGAAACCAAGGCCGAACCCAAGCTTGTATTTCTTTTCTTTTTCTTTTGATGATTTTGGCAACTTGAGCATGAAATGAGCTTATTTTAAGCTTTTGTTTTATTTTAATTAACATATAATCTAAATGACAATTTTGCCCTTTTATTAAACCATTATAAATCCTCATATACTAAGGCTATAAATGACCATTATACATGTAAATGGCATAATAACCACATAAGGACCTCTCAATTATAAAGCCAAGTCAAATAGGCACTTTTAACATCTAGCACACAGCTTTTACATTTTACGCGATTAGGTCCTTTTATCAAATTAAACACACATATGATTAAATTTTCATACGAAACATTCACACATGCTAATTCACATATCACAAGCACAAAAAATAATATTTAAATATTTTTTAGACTCGGATATGTGGTCTCGAAACCACTATTCTAACTAGGGTCTAAACCAGACTGTTATAATTCTCCCCCCTTAGAGATTTTCGTCCTTGAAAATCTTACTGTTAAACAAATTCGAATATTGTTGTCTCATAGTATCTTTAGGCTCCCACGTGGCCTCTTCAATACCGTGTTGATGCCACATCATTTTAAGTAACAGAATTTTTTTATTTCACAGCTCTTTAACCTCTCAAGCTAAGATACAGATCGGCTTTTCTTTGTAAGTCATATCAGACTGAATCTTTATCTCAGACGGAGGAATCACGTGTGAAGGATCAGATATGTATTGTCGAAGTATCGATACATGAAACACATTATGAATCTTTTCTAACTCTGGTGGCAACAACAATCTATATGCTGCTGGCCCAATACGCTTGGTAATCTCATATAGCCCGATGAACCTCAAACTCAATTTGCCTTTTCTACCAAAGCGAAGTACTTTCTTCCACGGAGATATCTTCAAAAACACTTTGTCGCCGATCTCAAACTCAATGTCTTTTCTTTTCAAATCTGCATATGATTTATGACGATCGGAAGCTGCTTTCGAACTATCCCAGATCACTTCCACTTTCTGTTCAATTTCTTTTATCAAATCAACCGCGTGAATCTTATTTTCGCTGAGCTCCTTCCAATACAAAGGTGTACGACATTTGCGACCATATAAAGCTTCGTACGGTGCCATTTTAATGCTCGACTGAAAACTGTTATTATAAGCGAATTCAATTAAAGGTAGATATTATTCCCACGTACCTTCAAACTCAAGAATGCTACATCTCAACATATCCTCAAGTATCTGAATAATCCGCTCAGATTGACCGTCCGTTTGCTGATGAAAAATAGTACTAAAGTGTAATTTAGCACCCAGAGCATCTTGCAATTTCTTCCAGAATCGTGATGTGAATCTCGGGTCTCTGTATGATACAATAGGTGATGGCACACCGTGTAATCTCACAGTATCGAAAATATATAACTCAGTTAATTTATCAAGTGAGTAATCAGATCGAACCAGAATAAAATGAGTTGATTTCGTCAATTGATCAACTACAACCCAGATTGCATCTTTCTTTCTCGGAGACAGGGGTAAACCCGAAACAAAGTCCATTGTCACTTGATCCCATTTCCACTCCGGAACCATAATCGGTTGTAACAAACTAGATGGCACCTAATGTTCAACTTTAACTTGCTGACAGATCAAACATTTAGAAACAAATTCAGAGATATCTCTTTTTATTCCAGACCACCAATAATGTTATTTCAAATCATTATACATTTTCGTACTACCCAGATGCACAGATAACCGACTATTATGAGCTTCGTTCAAAATCATCTAAATTAACTTTGGATTTCTCGGAACACAAATTCGATCTCAAAATCTTAAACAATCATCTTTATGAACTCTGAATTCTGAATCATTCTCTACATCACATTGAGCTCGTTTAGCAAACATCTCATTATCAATCTTCTGAGCTTCGATAATCTGCTATAAGAACAAAGGTCTCGCTTTTAATTGGGCCAAAACTGAACCATCATCGGACAGAACCAAAAGAGTATCCATTGCACGCAGAGCAAACAATGATTTTCGACTTAAAGCATCAGTAACAACATTTGCTTTACTCGGATGATAATCTATCACAAGTTCATAGTCTTTTAGCAATTCAAGCCATCTTCTTTGACGCAAATTCAAATCTTTCTGAGTCATCAAATACTTCAAACTCTTATGATTAGAATATAAGTGACATTTCTCACCAAACAGATAGTGGCGCCAAATCTTAAAGCAAACACAGTTGCGGCTAACTCAAGATTGTATGTCAGATAGTTCTTTTCGTGTGGCTTCAATTGCCTTGAAGCATAAGCAATGACTTTGCCTTCTTGCATTAAAATGCCTCCCAGACTGATCAATGAAGCATCACTATAGATCACAAATTCTTTACCTGATTCTGGTTGTATCAATACTAGAGCTTCAGTCAACAAGGTTTTCAACTGATCAAAGTTGTTCTGACATTTTTCAGACCACTCAAACTTTACATCTTTCTAAAGCAATTCTTTCAATGGAGTCGCAATCATAGAAAAGCCTTTTACGAACCTTCTATAATAACCGGTGAGTTCTAGAAACTGTAGACTTCGAAGACATTCCTCGGAGGTTTCCAATCCAGAATAGCTAAAATTTTGCTCGGATCAACTCGGATAGCAGATGCTGATACAATATGACCCAGAAAACCAACTTCTCGCAACCAGAATTCACATTTACTAAATTTCGCATACAACTATTTATCTCGCAAAATTTGTAGCACTAATCTCAGATGCTCAGCATGTTCAGATTCATCACGTGATTAAATCAATATGTCATCAATGAATACAACAACAAATTGATCTAGTTATGGCCTGAAAATTCTATTCATCAAATCCATAAAGATAGCAGGTGCGTTAGTCAATCTGAAAGGCATAACTAAGAATTCATAGTGGTCGTACCTTGTTCGGAAAGCAGTTTTTGGAATGTCTGAGTCTTTCACTCGCAACTGATAATAGCCTGATCTCAAATCTATTTTTGAAAACACAGCAGCTCCTTTCAACTGATCAAACAAATCATCAATTCGGGGTAGGGGATACTTATTCTTGATAGTCATTTTATTCAACTGACGATAATCTATACACATTCTCATTGATCCATCTTTCTTTTTCACAAATAGAACCGGAGTACCCCAAGGTGAGAAACTCGGTCTAGCAAACCCTCTATCGGTTAACTCTTGCAACTGAGACTTTAATTCTTTTAGTTCGGTCAGAGCCATTCTATAAGGGGCTATCAAAATCGGAGTAGTACCAGATACCAATTCAATGCCAAATTCAACTTCTCTAACTGGAGGTAATCCCGGAAGTTCTTCAGGAAACACATCAGAAAACTCACAAACAACAGGCACAGATTAAACTTTCTTTTCTGACACTCTCGAATCAATCACATATGCAAAATTAGTTTCACAACCCTTTCTCACAATACTTAAAGCTTTCATCGAATATATCATAGCAGGCAATCCATTCAAATCACTAGATTCAATTCTAACTATTTCATCATTCTTGCATCTCAAATCAATAGTTTTCCGTTTGTAGTTCACAACAGCATCATGCAAAGTTAACCAATCCATACCCAGAATTACATCAAATTCATCAAAAGGTAACAGCATTAGATTAGCCGGAAAACATGTGCCTCGAAACATTAACAGTTAATTCTTGTAGACTTTATCAACCAAAACACATTTGCCTAGGGGGTTTGAAACTCTAATTACAAATTCAGTAGACTCTACAGGCAAAGTCTTACTGTTCACGAAGTTCATGCATATATATGAATGTGTCGATCTAGGATCTATCAAAGCAATCACAGAAGTATCATAAAGAGTAAATGTACCTGTAATCACGTCTAGCGATGAAGCTTCTTCACGAGCTCAGATAGGATAGGCTCTGGTAGGTGCACGAGCCTCGGATCTAACAGTTGTATCTTTTATTCCTGTTTGACTACTGTTTATATTTTCTATATTTTTGGGAGGTCTACCACGAGAAACATTGCCACTCGGCCTCGAATTCTGAACATGATCTTTTTTAGCTAAATCTGGGCAATTTTTTATAAATTATTTCGTGAACCACAACTTGTTGGCTATTACTCTTTCCTCAGCATTCTCCAAAATGTCGTCTTCCACATTGATCACACTCAGGTTTTTCATTTTTTGCATTACCAACACTGGCAACAGATGTAGCTGGAGCTTTAAAGCTCGATTGCGATCTAGCGCAATCTCTGTTCGCGTGTCCCACACTAGCCTTTGAACGGCTATTATCATCTCTGAATTTCTTTGATCCAAATTGAAATGACTTTCCCGATGATCTCTTTTGTACCTCTTTAGCTTCAAAATCAGCTTTTCTTTTCTCTTTCCCGAGATCTTCAGCTTTACAATCTCGTTCAACAAGCACAACAAATTCTTTGATTTTCAGAATCTCGACTAACAAACGAATATCTTAGTTTAAGCCATCCTTGAATCTTTTACACATTACTGCTTCCGTAGATACACATTCACGAGCATATTGACTTAATCTAACAAATTTTCGCTCGTATTCTGTGACAGACATATGGCCTTGTTTAAGCTCAAGAAACTCTTTACGTTTCTGATTGATGAATCTCTGACTGATATATTTCTTCTGGAATTCAGCTTAGAAGAAATCCCAAGTAACCCGTTCACTCGAAACCACAGATGTCAAAGTCTTCCACCAATGGTACGTCGTAACTCTCAGAAGGAAAACAACACATTTTATGCATTCTTCAGGATTTAATGATAATTCGTCAAACACTCTTATCGTGTTCTCTAGCCAAAACTCAGCTTTTTCAGTATCATCGTTCATTGTAGCTCGGAACTCTTAACTGAACCAGATTCACTGGTGGCATAACAGGAGCTTGAGGAGAATTAACCGGGGGTAGAGGTTGTTGTACAGCTGAATTGGTTCTAATATATTGGGTGAACCAATTATTCATCATCTGATAGAAGGCTTGTCTAGCCTCACCATCACAGCTACTCGTAGCCGGTCGAGAATCAGATGGCGTCATCCCTTCCATGGAAGCAGGCGCATTGCTTTCGACATCGTCCGCTACGACTCTTTCGGGATCCATTTGCTATATAAAAGCACATTTCAATGTTAGGATTCATTACACTATCGCAGTTCATAAATATGGCATGTATAGCTAGACTCACATACGCTATGGTAGTCCTAGAACCGACTAAACCATAGCTCTGATACCAATAAAATTGTAACACCCATAACTCATAACCGTCACCGGAATAGGTTAAGAGGCATTACTGGACTCGTAACTCATTTCAGAACAATGACATAACAATTAGCATCTCTTTTCAATAAACATAGTAATCAATATGAACATTAAACAATCATGTGAAGTCTAAATTATACGTTCAGGACCAAATTGATAATGTACAAAAATTCCAGAACATAGAAAAATTTTCAACTTTTAAAAGGTCACACGCTCATGTGAACAGGCCATGTGCCTCACGCGGCATTAGACAAGCTCGTGTGTCTAAGTTGTGGCGAAACAGGGCATACATACTGACTTATCCACACGACTACAAGACATGCCTATGTGCCAGGCCGTGTAAAAATTAGGGAGGCTACTGACTTGGCCACACAGCCAACCACACGCCCGAGTGTCAGCGAGTGTGCCACACACGACCAATTGACACGCCCGTGCAAACAGGCTGTGTCAAAACTGGAGGGTATACTGACTTTAATTCGTAGGGTACCCCAGGGGACACACGGCCGTGTAACGTGACCGTGTGTCACACATGGCTGAGACACACGCCCGTGTCTCTGTCCGTGTGGACAAAAATAGGCCATTTGAATAGCCAATCTGCCACCCCAATTTGGGTCAACCTACAAGCAAAGAAACAAGCATATTTTCTCAACCATTTCAACCAATATCTATACCAAATCATACATAATTCATGCTAAAACATTACCAATTATTTCTATTCTCAATTCATCACTCAATTCATACCAAAACTTAAACTAACATCATACCTAACCAAATGATCAATACATCATTCAAACTTATCCTATGAACTTACCAAAATTGCCATTCTTCTAACCATACATGAACACATTAAACACATCATATTTCCTCACATATCATATACCAAAATTATACCAAAAATCACAACCATTCCAAGCCATATCACATGGCTAAATATATATACATCACAAAACATAATCCCACAACTTCTAGCCTATACATGTCATACCTTAATATATGTATTTTCAAAAGTACCAAACTGAGGTTCGAAGTGTAGTAACAATCCTTTACGATCCCCGAGCTCGCAGTAGCTTCCCTATCTATAAAACAATGCCAACACACACAAAGTAAGCTTTCAAAAGCTTAGTAAGCTCGTACCAAAAATCATCAACAGTATATAAAACATAAAACATCAACACATAAGTGCTTCTAAATTCTCAAATCATCTATTAACTCTATGCCAACACAATTCATATGTTCATACCAATTCCATGAACTTCACATACATAATATCATCTACCACATAGGTATCGTACATACCTGAACCTTCCCGTACTTATTCATTTTCATTCTCACCTTCTGTTCGGATATTTTAAGACTTTTTGTAAATTATCCGTGCTTTAAACATCCGCACACTTAGTACTTTAAAGATTAGCTGAAGCTAGAATGATTCCGCACACTTAGTACCATCTGAATTAACTGAAATTATATCCGTATCGCACATTTAGTGCCTCATGTAGCCGAAGCTATTTTGAATCACACAAATAGTGCCAAATACAATTGATTTATCATCGTATTTGCCCAAACCAAACATATATACAATCTGTGTATAATCAAAACATCAAATTATACTTATAACATCATGTTTTACGTATGAACTTACCTCGTACTCTAAATTGTCGACTCAGATCATCTACTCTATAATCTTCGACTTTCCTCGGTCTAAATCTGAATTCCTCTTTTCTTAATCTATATGTATTAAAACTTAAGCCCTTTATTCACTATATAATTCAAATCAATCCATAGACACATATTTAGGGCATTTTACAATTTAGCCCTCACATTTTCACATTTTGACACTTTAGTCCCTAATTCACAAAATCACAAAATACACATAATTTGAATGTACTCATGCTTGATCGAATTCTCCTAGTACTCATACTAGTCCACACATTTCATTTATTTCACATTTTAGTCCCTCAATTTCTCATTTTCACAATTTAGTCCATTTTACTCAAAATCATAAAAAATCCAAAGACAAAACATGTAAACCCAACATCAAACTTTCATTTATCAATAACTAACTTCACAAAGCTTATAATTTCATCAATGGCACATTTCAAAATCATCATCAAAATCAAAAATTGAGGCATGGGTTTGATAGTATACAAAGCAACGATTACAACAACGTAGAAATTATCAAAAACCGATCAAAATATATACCTTAATCAATGAAAATCAAGTGCCGAACCTTAGCTTGTATTTCTTTTCTTTTTCGTTTGATGATTTCGGCAACATGAGCATGAAATGAGCTTCTTTTAAGCTTTTGTTTTATTTTAATTAACATATAATCTAAACGATAATTTTGCCTTTTTATTAAACCATTATAAATCTACATATATTAAGGTTATAAATGTATATCATACATGTAAATGGCATAATAACCACATAAGGACCTCTCAATTATAAAGCCAAGTCAAATAGGCACTTTTAACATCTAGAACACAGCATTTACATTTTACGCGATTAGGTCCTTTTATCAAATTAAGCACACATATGATTAAATTTTAATACGAAACTTTCACACATGCTAATTCACATATCACAAGAACAAAAAATAATATTTAATTATTTTTTGGACTCAGATATGTGGTCCTGAAAGCACTATTTTGACTAGGGTCTAAACTAGACTGTTATACATCTACTGTTTCAATTCTTGTTGCCGACCTCTAGTCTTTGTCTTCCCCGTTGCTCTTTCGTGCATTGTTGGTAAGTCTTTTGTAACTATAGTGTAAGTTTGGTTTATGGATTTTTGTTGACTTAGTCTACTATTCATAGGAGAAGGCTAAGGGCTGGAGTGTAACGGTTAACATTGAAGCGGTGTGGATTCATTATCACTCAAGTGAAGGTAAGAAGAATGAAGGTTTTGAGTTAATATCTCTGTTTAGTTTCATTTAAGACTTGTTTTAACACTAAAATTTGGCATTGGAACGTCATTTATAGGTTTCAGAAGGCTCAGGAGTGCTTACGCATCAAAAATGATACAGGTGTGTACCCAAAACGCAGAAATTAGGGTTTAGTGAAAAGCCAAAAAAGTTCTCTATCAATGCCACACGGGCGTGTGGTCCCCGGTGTGGTAGGCCGTGTGACGAAACACAGGCGTGTGAGCGATGAGCTAGGCCATGCATGCATGACACGACAGTGTGATGGACAGGTAGGCCGTGTGTGACATACAAGCTAGACTGATTTAGGCTGTGTGGGCCACACGGGCGTGTGGGATTTTGGGCCAAGCCGTGTGATCCACACGGCCAAGGCTAATTTGGGCCATGTGGGCCATACGAGCGTGTGGGCCCACACGAGCAGGCCACATGGGCGTGTGAGCCCATTTTTTTCTTGAAAATTCTCTAAGGTTGTACGGGTTGCCCAAGTCGACTGTGGACCTGTTCTAGGGTCGGTAAGCACTACCTAGGCCCTTATGAGTAATCTGTCTGACTGATTTCTGTGTTAAGCATGTATGCTAATCTGAATGTATGAACTGTTAACTGCCTAATAGCATGTCATTTATCGTATGTTGCGTTGCATCGGGGTGCTTTGATGATATTTGGAGGAAGTGTCTAAAAGGCTAATAAGCCTATTATCTCACAGCTTTGCTGCAAACTTCTGATCATGTGTCGCATTCGGTACATCATGGTGTGTAGGGATGGGCGGGTTGATTTAATCTCCATATGGTGTGTAGGGCTGGACGGAGATGGTGTATAGAGGATGGTGGGTAGGATTCTGATATTCTGTATATGCATTTGTATCTGATAAGGGCCAAGGCCCTAGTATAAGTCTGAGATCGTATTTGAATGGGCTAAGGCCCAAACTGATTCTGTAATGGGCTTAGGCCCGATTTATAAGTGACTATATTTTGACGTATATTTGTATGCATGTTTCTGTGGGGATGACACACTAAGTTGGCCAAAACTCACCCTTTCTATTTAATCTGTACAGGTAATCCCTAGTCTTGACGGATTGGTGTAGCGGAGGACTCGATGGTGGCCACACATATCTAAATTTTTTAAACTCAGTTTTGGTATTTAAGTCTTAGTTAATTTCTGGGTTATTCTTGATGTAATTTGGGACATTATGGACTTTATTTTGGACTTTTAAACTGTTTATGGGTTTTTGGACTAAACTTAGTTTTTAATCAGAACGACGATTTTTCTTAAATATGAACATTTTTCCAAAAATGATGGTTTTCAAAGCTTCCGCTAAAAAGATACGATTTCAGGTATAACATAGAACATGCATTTTACTTTGAATTAAGATAAAGATTAATTAATTGGAACAGTTTTAACTCAGCAAACTCATTTTTGAATTCTATTCCATGTGACAACACCAGATTCGGCCATAACGTCTAGGCTGGATTTGGGGTGTTACATAGACTAATATTTAATCAATCTTAATTTTATTTAATTAAACTTAATTAGATTAATCTTAATCATAATTAACAAGTTTGATGGCTTACAACTAGCATCCACCTCCAATTCATTAAATAAAAAAGGTCCAATTGCTTAATTAATTATTCGGTTATTTAAAAATCCATAGCGATAAAATTTTACAATTTAATCATTATACCTTAATTAACGATCAATTTGAAAAAATTAAGAGACCAAACTTTAATTAACATTTATATTGACCTCGTCAATATTAATTAACAATATTTACAGACTCAAACTGTAACACCCCTAACCTGTAACCGTCACCGGAATAGATTAAGAGGCATTACCGGACTCGCAACTCAGATCAGAACAATCACATAACAAATATCATCTCCTTTCAATAAACATAGATCATTCATATTTAACATGAACTTTAAAAAATCATACTAAGTCTAAAACATGCATTCAGTATCAATTCGATAACATATGAAAGTTTCAATACTTATAAACATTTTCAACTTTTAAAAGGTCACACGACCGCGTGAACAGGCCGTGTGTCTAAGCCGTGGCAAAACAGGGCATACGTACTAACTTGTCCACATGGCCACAAGCCATGCCCGTGTGCCAGGCCGTGTGAAAATTAGGGAGGCTACTAACTTGGCCACAAGGCCAACCACACGCCCGTGTGCCAGCCCATGTGCCACACACGACCAATCGACACACCCGTGTGAACAGATCCTGTCAAAATTGGAGGGCATACTGCCTTTAAAACGTAGGGTACCCCAGGGGACACACGGCCGTGCAACGTGACCGTGTGTCACACATGGCTGAGACACACGCCTGTGTCTCTACCCGTGTGGACAAAAATAGGCCATTTAAATAGCCAATTTGCCACCCCAATTTGGGTCAACCTACAAGCACCAAGCATATATGCACAACCAATTCAACCAAATTCCAAACCAAAACATCAGTCATTCATATAATATAATAGTCACCCAAATCCATACTCATAAGCCTTACTAATCTATGTCAAAACATATGTCAAAAGCATATCAAAGCATTTCTTTCCATACATCATTCAATCTCATGCTAAAACTTACCAAAACTTACCAACATTCACCATTTCCTTTGTACAACAAAAACATACCAAATATATCATATTACATCACATGTCTTATACCAAAACCATGACATATCCATAACCATACCAAGCCATATCACATGGCTAAATATATACATCATAAAATATAATCTCACAACTACTAGCCTATACATGCCATACTTTAATATATACATTTTCAAAGCACCAAAATGAGGTTCAATAGTGTGGTGACGATCCTTGACGATCCCCGAGCTCACAGTGGCTTCGATATCTATAAAACAATGCAAACACACAAAGTAAGCTTTTAAAGCTTAGTAAGCTCGTACTAAAATCATCAACAGTATATAAAATATGAAACCTCAACACATAAGTACTTATAAATTCTCACTTCATCTATCAATTCTATGCCAACACCATCCAAATGTTTACCCCAATTCAATGAGCATTATAAACATAATATCATTTACCACATAGGTATTATACGTACTTGAACCTTCCCGTATTCATTCATTTTCATTCTCACCTCTTGTTTGGATATTTTAAGACTTTCCGAAGATTATTCACGCTATAACCATCCGCACACTTAGTTCCTTAAAGGTTAGCCGGAGCTATAATAATTTTTCACAGTTAGTGCCATTTCAATTAACCGAAGCTATCTCGGTATCGCACACTTAGTGCCTCATTTAGCCAAAGCTAGTTTAAATTGCACACTTAGTGCCAAATACCATTGATTTATCATCGTATTCATCCAAAATAAATATATATACAATCTATGTATAATCAAAACATCAAAACATACTTATAACATCATATTTTATGTACGAACTTACCTCGTACTCAAAATTGTCGACTCGGACAGTTTACTCTATAATCTTCGATTTCCCTTGGTCTAAGTCTGAATTCCTCTTTTCTTGATCTCTATGTATTCAAAATTAACCTTTTTATTCATTAAATCATTCAAACACACAATTAGGGCATTTTGCAAAACAGCCCTCATATTTTCACATTTCGACACTTTAGTCCCTAAATCACAAAATTACAAAACACACATAATTTTCTTGTACACAAGCTTAATCAAATTTTCATAGTTCTCATACAAGTCCATACACTTCATTTATTTCACATTTTAGTCCCTCAAAATAACATTTTTACAATTTAGCCCAAATTACTCAATTTCATCAAAAATCCAAAGACAAAACATGTAAACCCAATATCAAACTTTCATATTTCATCATATAACATCACAAAGCTCATGAATCCATCCATGGCAAATTTCAAAATCATCAAAAAAATAAGAAATTGAAGCATGGGTTCAATAATATATGAAGCAACGATTACAAAAACGTAGAAATAATCAAAAACTAAGCAAAACACATACCTAATTCACCAATTCAAAGTGCCAAACCCTAGGTGAGCTTTCTCTTTTATTTTTCTTTGTATTTTCGGTGGAATAGCATGAACAAATGGCTAATTTCATGCTTTCTTTTATTTTAATTAACATATAATCTAAATGGCAATTTTGCCCTTTTATTAAACCATTATAAATTCACATATATTAAGGCTATAAATGTCCATTATAGATGTAAATGGCATAATAACCACATAAGGACCTCTCAATTATAAAGCCAAGTCAAATAGGCACTTTTAACATATAGCACACAGCTTTTACATTTTACGCGATTAGGTCCTTTTATCAAATTAAGCACACATACGATTAAATTTTAATACGAAACTTTCACACATGCTAATTCACATATCACAAGCACAGAAAGTAATATTTAAATTTTTTTAGACTCGAATATGTGGTCCCAAAACCACTATTCTGACTAGGGTCTAAATTAGACTATTACACGAATAATAAGTGTTGTCACACCCCAAAAGCGGCGAATCCAAAAAGGTGAGTAAGGTATGTATGTATGTAAGCTGATTTGGCACTACGGTAGCATAATCTACCACCCTATTGACTTGATGGAGAGTCAGAGTATCGGCACATACTAGTGTTAAAGTATCTATCTATTAGCAGTATCTAGGAATTTAATTACAGGGTATCTTTAAGCAAATAAAGATTGCGACCGAGGAAGAGTATGCCCAGAGTATTAGCTGAGCACGAAGAGTGTATCAAGTGTGTGAGGAAGCTATAGGAGACTTAATTGTCTTTAAGACCATGCCATATGCGAATCACTATCAAAGTATACTACACTCGGTTTTCTTGAGCATTATTCAAGTTAGTTCTCATGACGAGATTAGTTGGGAGTCAATTGAATTGATTTGACTCTCTCCATGACTGGTCAAACAGTAACAAAAATCTTTGTCAGATTCTCTTTACCTTCCCCCAGACTTTTTTGGGAAATAAGGAGATTTGGGTAAATTAAACATCTTTACTTGTAAAAGTCCATAGTAGGGGACAGGGAGTTTATATCTGCTGGATCTGGTTCTCTAAGTGTATTATTTTAGTCAATATACATTTGTATTTTAGCCAATATACATTTGTAATTTGTTCAAATATATTGGTTAATAAAATAAATTCATTAATTACATTAATGTACTTTATATAATTGTCCTCACATGATTTTTGTACGAAAAACAAAATGGAAGCAAATGTTGCTCATTGGTTGTCTAAATGTTTAGTTAATACTAAGAGGTATTACGTGGTAGGATCATAGTACAAAAAGACATCTTGTATTAGTAGACGAACCTAAACATGTCCTTAGTCTAATAAAAAATAAGCAAACCAGTTAAAAGACTAATATGTCATCTATCACGTCCAATTGTGGAGATACCTTATCTTAAGCATCAGAGCGGATGACTCCTAAAAGATAAATACATAGATGTGAGTGATTGGACTGATAGTACATACCTAAACTTGTGACGTTAATAGTGTGAAATACCTAAATCCTGAGTGGATGGTGAATTATGTATGCGTGACTCGTACACTTTGATGTAAGTAAAAGCCTGAGTTCAAATAGATAAGGAACCGAAAGTGGGTGCGTTGGGTGTACGGTTTTGTAGTATGTAATTCCATTCATAATAGTGGAATTCATAACCCTAAAACATAGGTAATGATATCCTCTCATTGGTATTACATGGTTGATGAAAAGTAAATGTGGCCACAAGTTGTCTGTCTTTGTAATGATGACTTTATCACTATTTGATAATGATAGGAAGATATAATGGTTACCATGAAATAAAATAGAATTATAAGCGGAGAACGAATATTATCCCAAAGAGATCAAGGATATCCTATGAGGATAACACACTTATGAGAAGGTCATTGGACAAGTATTGAGTAGTTATTTTTGTAATGGTTTGTTGTTAAGGAGTGTAACACCCCTAACCCGTAACCATCACCGGAATAGGTTAAGAGGCATTACTGGACTCGCAACTCAGATCAGAACAATCACATAACAAATATCATCTCATTTCAATAAACATATATCATTCATATTCAATATGAACTTTAAAAGAGCATACAAAGTCTAAATCATGCGTTCAGGACCAAATCGATAACATATGAAAGTTTCAAAACTTAGAAAATTTTTCAACATTTCAAAGGTCACAGGCCCGTGTGAATAGGTCGTATGCCTCACACGGCATTTGACACGCTCGTGTGTCTAAGCCATGGCGAAACAGGGCATACATACTGACTTTTCCACACGGCCATAAGACATGCCCGTGTGCTAAGCCGTGTGAAAATTAGGGAGGCTACTGACTTGGCCACACGGCTGACCACACGCCCGTGTGAATAGCCTGTGTGCCAAACACAACCAATAGACATGCCCGTGTGTCTAGGCCGTGTCAGAACTGGAGGGTATACTGACTTTAATTCGTAAGGTACCCCAAAAGACACACAGCCGCGTAATGTGACCATATATCACATACGGTTGAGACACACGCCCGTGTCTCTGCCCGTGTAGACAAAAAATAGGCCATTTGAATAACCAACTTGCCACCCCAATTGGGTCAAACCTACAATCAATGAAACAAGCATATTTGCATACCAATTTTAGCCAATCTAAATACCAAAACATATATTAATCAAGACTTAACATAATCAACAAATTCCAATCTTAATTCATCAATCAATTGATACGAAAACTTAAACTAAAATTAGACCTAAATATATGTTTAATACATCATTCAATCTCATGCTCAAACTTACCAAAACTTCTCAACATTTACCATTTCTTTTGGCCAACCAAAAACATACCACAATTTCACATTAGCAACATATATCACATACCATTATCAAACTATAAGTTCAAACACAACTAGCCATATCACATGGCTAAATATATACATCACAAAACATAATCTAACAACTTCTAACCTATACATGCCATACTTCAATATATACATTTTCAAAAGTACCAAAATAAGGTTTGATAGTGTGGTGACGATCTTCGATGATCCCCGAGCTCACAGTAGCTTCGATATCTATAAAACAATGCAAACACATACAAAGTAAGCTTTCAAAAACTTAGTAAGCCATATACAAATAAACATATCATTCAAAGCAAATAAGCATCATCAAATCATTTATACTTTGTAGACAAATGCTAACACAAATCTCATATTCATATACTTACTTTTCATTTTCAAATAGGCTATACAAAGCAAACATATATGAATCAAATATAATTTCACAAAGTCATTCATTTTCTCAGAATGCCTGTTTGAACCATTTAGAAACGTACAGATACGCAGAAAGTTCAGAAAGCATATACAATGCCAACATCCCAAACAAGGTCTTACACGAAATCAGATACGATGCCAATGTCCCAGACATGGTCTTACACGTAAAACAGAAGTCGATGCCAATGTCTCAGACATGGTCTTACACGATAACACATATTGGAATCCTATGTCATGACATATGTATCCTAACTATTCTTAAGGTTTGTACAGGGCTTTTTAGACGTTGGAATCGATATTTTCTCAGATGTCTTATTTTTTTATGACTCAGTGACGATCTGACGAAGATTTGATACAATATTATGTGTATGTGATTCCATGTAAGACCATGTCTGAGACATGGCATTGGCATTGATATGTGATTCCATGTAAGACCATGTTTGGGACATGGCATTAGCATCGATATATGATCTCATATAAAACCATGTCTAGGACATGGCATTGGCGTCGATATGTGATTCCAAGTAAGACCATGTCTGGGACATGGCATTAGCATCGATTGGTGATCCCATATAAGACCATGTTTGGGACATGGCATTGGCATCGATATGTGATTTCGTGTAAGATCATGTCCGGGACATGGCATCGATATGAGACATCGTGTAAGACTATAGCTAGGCTATCAGCTTCGATTGGTGATCCCATGTAAGACCATATCTGGGATATGGCATTGGCATCTTACTATGTGCATGAGAATTCCCGACTATCCTTTAATATTCTAAGTAGTTCAACGGGTAGTCCAAAGATTATGTCAAAAGAGATGGCAAGGTATGATCATGTTAAAAGGGTATAGGTATGTACGAAAAGTTTATAAGCATTGGCCTCAAGATATTATGAGTTTCATGAATATTATGAATGTGACTTTGAGTTAATATTGTGAATAAGTGTTCATGTTTATGATGGTAAATTGAGTTGAGAATCATGTGTTAGGCTTTTGAGCCATATCAGATCGAGAGGTAAGACATTTATCCTACTTGAATTGTGATTCATTGGACATGTGTGAAGAAGGAAAGATTTGCATAATTGTCTATTAAAATTGGTTATGAAATTATGAGAAGCTAATAGTTTAATTCATTGGCAGATGTTAAGCTTTGAGCTTGAAAATATGAATACACTTAACTTATGTGCATGTTACTATAAGGCTTGAAATGATTTGTTAATGAATATTATGGCATGTTATATTGGAGAGCTTATAAATGCTCGGCAAATGTTAGGATGTATTAAACCATGTTTATAAATTGAAGGGGGTAAGCTTTGTGAAGGAGTAAGTTATATCTATGAAGATTTAAGAAAATTTATGTTGTGTTATGTTATATTAGTTGTATGACAAATGTATTGCTATTGTTGCCTATTATTTGCATGCGAACTTACTAAGCTTTGTAGCTTACTTCCCTTCCTTTCCCATGTCTTATAGGGTTATTAAGCTAGCTCGGGTTGGAGATTGCCGAAAATGCTATCACACTATCAAGTTGTCATCGTGGGGTAAAAGTGAATACAGACCTCTTAAGTTTTTGGCATGTATAGGGACTAAGTCACTTTATGAATGTGTCATTATGATTTAGCCAAATGTGTTGGCTTATGATTATGTTTAATTCATTTTGTGTATGGCCATGAGATATGGCTTATAATGATTATGGGGTTGTAAGCCTATTTATTCAAGCATGCATGTGTTCATGCAATTGTGATGTGGTTGGTGGTTGTGTGTATGTGGTGAGATGTGTAGTGGCTACGAATGTTTGATGTTTTAATTGTGATTTATTTAGTATGATGATAACCATGACTTAAATGAGAATTGGTAAGTTTGGCTTGACAAAGTATGAAGTCCCATGCAAGTATAAGTAAAGATGAAACGATCATGAGCATGTCTTGTTTATGTATGCTTAAGTGCTCAATTACGCTATGTTAAGTGCCTTTGAAGTCTTGTATGTGTTTGTGCAAATAAGGGTGGCAATTGGCTTGGAAAATAGCCTTAAAATTGTCCACACGAGTAGACACACGGGCATGTGTCTAGGCCGTGTGTGACACATGGACAGCCCTAGGGGCGTGTTATCTGGTCGTGTGTCCCCTGCACCCTAATTAATGTAAACAAAATGCCCAGTACGGCCTAAACACACGGGCGTATGACTTGGCCGTGTGACCTCAATTTGATGATGACGTCATAAATAGAAAGTTACACGAGCTGAGGACATCGGCGTGTGTGAGCACAAGGCCTACCCATACGGGCGTGTGACCCTCCAAAATTAGAAAATTTTCTAAGTTTCCCAAAAATTCCAATAGTTCTTGGTTTAGTCCAAACCACCCCAATGTATATTTTGGGCCTCATAGGCCTATAATAGGGACAGTATGAATGCAAATGAAAAGTTTAAATTGGACTAAAATTCATGTCTCAGTTTTGTATGAATGCTTGTGTTTATGTCCAGTAATGCCTCATACCCTGTTCCGGCATCGAATACGGGTAAGGGGTGTTACACTCGAGGCCCAATACAAGCATCAGAATCAAATCAGGACTTTATCGAGACCTCTAAGAATTTTTCGTGAAATTACAAAATTTTTCCAAGGTACAAGGCTCACACGCCCATGTGATCGAAGGGACACGCCCGTGTTGGAGGCCGTGTTTGACCCCGTGTAACTCTCTGGCTTGCGCACACGGCCATGACACACGCCCGTGTACTAGGCCGTGTACTAGGCCCGTGTACTAGGCCGTGTGTAACACACGTCTGAGACACACGCCCGTGTCTCTGCCCATGTGCCCAATTTTGAGCATTCTATTTCTCAAAATTAAGGTGCAGGGGACACACGGCCCTACGTGTGTCACACACAGTCTAGACACACACCTGTGTGGATAAAATGAAGCCATTTCTAGCTTCATTTCTCACCCAAATTTTCACCCAAGACCTACACTTGAAGCACACAACCAATACCAACCATTCCAAGCATTTAAAGTAGGCAATTTCATCATTTAACAAGGCCTACCATTTCATGCATAGGTGGTTATAAACTTACCTTGAATTAACTTAGGCAATAGTAACCTTTGATAATATATTCATAACATAAATCATGTATAAATACAACATAATAATCTACTTAGTCGTACCAAAATGAACCATTACTAGTCATTCCAATAGCTAGGTTACAAAATAACATTTCAAGCCACTATTGGTCAAGTTGTCCTATACATGCCATTATACCTAAAATGATTTCACTAAATATACCCAAAATGCTAGTTGATGGTGTGACGAGGCTCCAATATCCTTCCAACCTTCACGAGCTTCCGAGCACTATAAAACAAGGGAGAAATAAAATGGAGTAAACATTACATGCTTAGTAAGTTTGTATAACGGAAACTAAACTTACCAATCTTGTTTTTTTTTTTAAATCTAGGCATACAATGTTATGTTTCTATCCATTTGGTCAAATTGCCTAATCACATACATCCCATCCAACATGTTAGTCACCAAAATATTCATATCAATCAAGTAACATAGATGAGCTCATCAAGCAATATTCTTTCAAGTCATTATCATATCATCTCAAGATTTTCATGCAATGTCAAGAGTTATATGTCCATTGAATCATTGAAATTTCGATGGATGCCCAAGTAGTACACTCGAGGCGTTCGATTCCATAATTCATCATATCTTATTCGATGGTACCTATTAGGATACTAAATCAAGGAACACACTCTCGAGCCACACATCGTATAACAAGTGTAATACCCCAAACCCGACCTAGACGTTATGGCCGAATCTGACGTGTCACATCGAAGTATTTTTCAAAAATTTATCTTTTTGGTAAAAGTCTGTTAATGAATTTAAAACCTCTTTGTTAGAACTCGAATCATTCTAAAATCTATTATTCATTTTAAATTGTCATCACCTTTAAAACATTATTTGTTGCAGAAGCATTTCATAAGTATTGCGAAAACGTAGTGTTTTAAAAACAGTTATCGTTTTGGAAAACCGCATTCTACTCATAGTAGATATAAAACATAATGATCATAAGTCCCAAATTAAAAGCTAGAAAATTTAGAGAGGCCTTATTACAAAATTAAAAACCCAAACTAAAATTTTGAAATAATTAAAATCAAATCTAAATAGCAGTAATCATGTGGCCACCTCCGAGTCCCCCGCGGCTCTAAATCGTCTAAGGCTGGGGATTACCTGTACAGTTAAAAACGGGCTGAGTTTATGAAAACTCAATATGTAATCCCCTAAAATAAAAACAGTCAGTAAGATAACAGAATGCAGAAGCAGTCTGGGCTAGAGCCCTTTTAGTAACAGAACAGTGTGGGCCTTAGCCCAATATAGTAATAGTGTGGGCTGAAGCCCAATATAGTATCTGAATCAGAAACAGAATACATGTGGGCCTAAGCCCAATAAAGTGACAGTATCAATAACAGAAATGCAACAGTGCAATAATGCAATCCATTCCAATCCAGCCAACACACCACCCATACCAACCAACACACCATGTGGGGATAAAATCGACCCACCTAGCCAGCAAACCAATATCGCAGCATAGCTGCCAGAAATAAATCCACAGTAAGTGAAAAATATTGGATTGGGCTATGTAGGTCACATAGCCGTAATTGAATTTGGGCTACATGGGCCACACGAGCGTGTGGGCCCACTTGGGCCGAGTAATGGGCCTTAGGCCCATTTACACCGTTATGATCATTTAAGTTATCTATGTCGCTCGAGGTGATTGTAGCCCTTCAGAGAGGTCGTTATCTGAGCTGAAATTCCAAAATAGGTAAAATGACCATAATGCCCCTATAGGGTAAAATGACCGTAATACCCCTGTATGGAAAAACGACAATTATGCCCTTATGTTCCGTATGATTGATGTGCTTATGATTTACATATATGATTGTACTGAGTATGCCTTTGCATACACATAATATTTATGCCATGACATACTGCATGGGGTTGGGATGTTGATATGGAGGAAGTACCGTACTAGTGACTATGTCACATTCACTGTTACTGATGGCTATGCCACAATTACTGATACTGGTGGCTTTGCCACATTTACTGCTTTTGGTAGCTATGCTGCATTATTATTACTGGCAGCTTTGCTGTGATATTGGTGTACTGGCTAGGTGGGTCGATTTATATCCCCACATAGTGTGTTGATTGGTACGGGTACTGTGCTGGCTGGATTTGGGTGGGATGGATAATTGCATTACATCAGATCGATCATCAGTATTGGGCTTAGGCCCTCTCATTCATCAGATAGGGCCAAAGCCCGATCATCGCTCATATCGAATAAGGCTACGGCCTAGACTATTTTGCATATTCTAATTTCTGTTGTCTGTTAGGGGATTACACACTGAGTTTTCGTAAACTCACCCTTTCTTTTTAACTGTAAAGGTAATCCCTAGCCTTGGACAATTTGGTGCTACGAGGGACTTAGAGGTGGCCACACGACTGTTGTGTCTTGCATTTGACTTTATTTAAATTCAACTTTAATTTTGGGTTTTTAATTTAATAATAAGGCCGTTTGTTGGTTTTAATTTTTAATTGGGTTTTGGACTATATATTTTTAAACTGCTAGTCTAGGTAAAGACGAGTCTTTAAAATAATTACTGTTTTCTAAAACACACGTTTTAAACTTCATCGAATTCAAAAGCTTCCGTATTTTTAAATCAATTTAATATAACACTGTTTTTAATAAGGTAAATGTTTTGACGAGATCTTTTTTAAAAAAAAGAAATAAAAGGATTTAAATTCAGTAATGGATTTTTACCGAAAAAATCAATTTTTGAAAAACACTTCGATGTGACACGCCAGGTTCGACCATAACGTCTAGGCCTAGTTTGGGGTGTTACATTTAGAAAAATAATCTCTATTTGAATAAGCAAGGATGCAAACCTCAAACCACTAGTACAAGCCACCTTGTTACGAGACCACAAGCTCCTTTTGTGATGTATTTTAACCACAACTATTTAAAAATCCTTCTTTCAAGCACCAAGGGTTTTATTCACTAAAAACAAAAATTTATCTAAAGCCCAGGTTTGAACCCAGGACTTCTCCAACACTCCCAAATATGCTCAAAGGCCCAATACTTCTAGGCCCAAATTCGGGGCGTTACAACAGGATTACCAGTCCAAGCTAAATCCTTTATATAACGTATGCTTAAAGAGTTCAATTAAGGTTACCAGTTTAGGCTAAACCCTAATCATAATGTATACTCGAGAGGTATTATATCAGGATTACACATCCGGGATAAATCCTCTCTATAACAAGGTTAATGGGATTACTCGTCCGAGCTAAATCCTGTCTGCAACAAACGCAGGAGCTTATTAGTTTCGAGAAAGCACGTATAATCATCAGAATTCAACATTCAATCGGGACTTAACCCTTTATCACCATTTCAAGCATATATTAAGATTCTCATTATAACATTCAAGTAATGTACATCAATATAAATCACATTCCATACAACACAACATTCAATTAAACATATTTACATGCCGAATTAAGTTACACGAACTTACCTCGACGCTTGTTCATGTAAAAGTCTACTAATCCGAAATCTTTTTTTTCCTCGATCTAACCTCGAATTAGTGTTGTTCAGATCTATATAAATGAATTTAACCATCAATTTCACACATTTCATATTTAAATGGACTCAATTTACTCTTAGGCAAAATTACCATTTTGCCCCTAACTTTTCCATAAATTCTAATTTTGTCCCTAGGCCCGGAGAATGAAACTTGTGCAAATTACTCCCTATTCCAAGCCAAACCAAAGCCCCATTACAAATTTTCCAGCATATGTATTGATAAAATTTTAGAATTTTTCATCAAATTGTACAACTTTTCATTTTAGTCCATAAATCATGTTTCCACCAAAAATTACTTTGTAAAAGTTGTTTATCTATTAATAATATTTCATTTTCTACCATAAATTTCTAATTTCCAGCATAATACATCCATGACTCATTTTCATACATTGATAATTTTTCAAATTAATCCCTCAAATAGAGAGATTAAGCTATCTCAGTTTCAAAAATACCAAAATTACTAAAAACGGGACAAGAGAACTTACCCAATTAAGCCTTGAAAGTTTCCCCTCTCTCCCCTAGGGTTTCCATAAAATTTTAGGTTGAAGATGATGAAAATAAGATGATATATTTCTTTTCATCTTTTAATTAATTAAGTATTTTGGTATTTCAAATTTAGTCCTTGCCCTTTTTCTATAATTCCATGGATGAGTCACCAAGACAAATCTACATACTTTTCTTAATGGCCCAATTACCATATAAGGACCCTAATTTTTGAATTTCATAGCTATTTGATCCTTATAGCTACCAGAATTCAACTTTCTCATTTTATACGATTTAGTCCTTCTCGTAACTAAACACTTAATTGATAAAATTTTTGTATCAAAATTTTCACACGACATGCTATTATAATACAGACCATCTAATGAAATAAAAATAAATCATATTTTCGGGTCAGATTTGTGGTCCTGAAACCACTGTTCCGATTTCACTAAAAAAGGGTTGTTACAAATACATGTGAATGCCTAAGGAATTAGGTTCATGTACTAATTGGATGGAAATAAATGTTCTTATTAGTTGATCATGATCACCCCAAGGTGTCTTGATTCAATAGGTGTGGGGATTATTGTTGCAACGGTTTATAAATATTTTCAAGGTTTAATGTAAGTCGCATGCATCAGCTTAATGCATATCATAATATTGCAAAGCGTTTTCAAAAATTTTCTTAATAAAAATATATTAATATATGAATGTTTTATTTTCAGTTCAAAAATGTCACCAACTCCTTTATTGAACATACGCATTGAAAAAAGTTGAATGAAAACAACTATAAGGAAAGGAAAAGGAACCTGATAATTATCCTGAGTTGTGAGAAACTTAAAATAGTTCTTGATAATAAATGTTCACCGACTACTCAAGCTGAGGCAAGAAAATGTTAAGAAGAGTCTGATGAGATAGCTCGTTGCTATATGCTGGCAATCGTGCCTAGTACTCTGTATAAGCAATTGGAGAGCAGTAAGAATGCTAAAACGATTCTACATAAGCTAAAAGACACGTTTGGAAGTCAAGCTGCCTTAGTCCGACAGTGTAACAGCTCATTTTCTGTGAAATCGGAACAGTGATTTTAGGACCACAAATTTGAGTCGAAAAGAAATTTATTTTAATATTATTGTATGATTTGCATTATGATAAGAATGTCATATGAAATTTTTGATAAAAAAATTTTATCGATTATGTGCTTAATTGGGGAAAGGACCAAATTGCATAGAATGTAAAAGTTGAATTCTAATAGCTAGAAGGATTAAATAGCTATGGAATTCAAATTTTGAGGTCCTTATATGGTAATTAGACCATTAAAGAAAAGTTAGTAGATATTTTTGGTGATTCATCCATGGAAAAATTTGAAAAGGCTAAAGACTAAATTGGAAATGTGAAAAATTAAAAGATGATAACTATTTAAATAAGAAATATCATCTTGTTTTCATCATCTTTATCCCCAAATTTTATGGAAACCCTAGGAGAGAGAAAGGAAACTAATCAAGTTTAATTAGATATGTTTTCTTGTCTCGTTTCTAGTAATTTTTATATTTTTGAGATCGGGATAGTTTAATCTATTTATTTTAGGGATTAATTTGTAAAGATATCAAAGTATAGGAATTTTTCCATTGATGAATATGCTGAAATTTTGAAATTTATGGTAGAAAATGAAAGGTTGTTGATAGATAAACAACTTTTACAAAGAGAATTTTAATAAATTTTTTTATTTAGGGACTAAACTGAAAAGTGGTAAAACCCATGGAAAAATTTTAATTTTTGTGAAATTCATGGGCTGTTATTGTAACATGTAAAATTCAGTTAGGCTTGGATTAAGGATTAAATTGCATGAATTTCATTTTCTGAGCCTAAGGATGAAATTGGACTTTATGAAAAGTTTAAGGGCAAAATGGTAATTTTTCCTAAGGTGTAAATTGGATTAAATTGATGATTAAATTCATTTATATAGATCTGGACAACTCAAATTCGAAGCTAGATCGAGGAAAAGAAAAAGTTTCAGATTAGTAGATTTTCATACAAATAAGTGTCAAGGTAAGTTCGTGTAACTTATTTGTATATGTTAATATGTTTGAATTCAATGTTATATTTGGGTGAATTATATAAATGCTTAAAGTATGAAAGAAATTATATGCCCGATATTACTTAAATAACTGA
Source organism: Gossypium anomalum (assembly GCA_025698475.1). Taxonomy (NCBI): domain Eukaryota; kingdom Viridiplantae; phylum Streptophyta; class Magnoliopsida; order Malvales; family Malvaceae; genus Gossypium; species Gossypium anomalum. The sequence continues at coordinate 20,741,687 of CM046958.1, forward strand.
TAAGTTCCGATTGAATTAAGAAATTCGATGGATATAAGTGATTTCCCCTATTGAATGTGGTCATGTATATGTTGCAGACAGAAAATAGCTCGGACGAGCAATTTCATTATTAGCCCTCTCAAGCATCTTGTTATATAGTTCCTGCAAGCATTGTAACAGTCTGGTTTAGACCCTAGTCGGAATAGTGGTTTCGAGACCACATATTTGAGTTATAAAAATTATTTAAATATTATTCTTTGTGTTCATGATGTGTGAATTAGCATGTGTGAAAGTTTCTTTTGAAAATTTAATCGTTTGTATGTTTGATTTTGAAAAATGACCTAATCGAGTAAAATGTAAAAGATGTGTGCTAGATGTTAAAAGTTCCAATTTGACTTGGCTTTATAATTGAGAGGTCCTTATGTGAATATTATGCCATTTTGATAATGGACTTAAATGACCTTATTATATGTGTTTTAAAATGGTTTCTTAAAAGGGTATTATGGTCATTAGCATATTAAACATATGTTAAACAAAACATAACATAAAATAAAGCCATTTTCATCTTGTTTTGCCGAAAAATAAAAGGAAAAATAAAAGATAAAAGCTTGCTAGGGTTCGGCTATGGTTTGGCTTGATTAATGTATGAGTTTTGTTCGGTTTTTGATAATTTCTACGTTTTTGTAATCGTTACTTTGTATATTATCGAACCCATGCCTCAATTTCTGATTTTGTTGATGAATTTGAAATGTTTCATGGATGGATTCATGAGCTTTGTGATGTTATATGTTGAAATATGAAAGCTTGATGTTGGGTTTACATGTGCTGTCTTTGAATTTTTGATAAAATTGAGTAATTTGGGCTAAATTGTAAAAATGTTATTTTGAGGGACTAAAATGTGAAATAAATGAAATGTATGGACTTGTATGAGAGCTAGGAAAGTTCGGGTAAGCTTGTGTACAAGCAAATTTTGTGTATTTTGTGATTTTGTGAATTAGGGACTAAAGTGTTAAAATGTGAAAATGTGGGGCTATTTTGCAAAATGCCCTAATTGTGTGTGAACGGATTGATTTGAATGATTTAGTGAATAAAAGGATTAATTTTGAATACATATAGATCAAGAAAAGAGGAATTCAGACTTAGACCGAGGGAAGTCGAAGATTATAGAATAGACAATCAGAGTCGACAATTCAGAGTACGAGGTAAGTTCGTACGAAAAACATGATGTTATAAGTATATTTTGCTGTTTTGATTATGCATAGATTTTATATATATTTGGTTGGATGAATACGATGATAAACCAATGGTATTTGGTACTAAGTGTGTGATTTAAATTAGCTTCAGCTATATGAGGCACTAATGTGCGATACCAAAATGGTTTCGATTAATTGAGATGGCACTAAGTGTACGAAATTATTATAGCTTCGGCTAATCTTTAAAGCACTAACTGTGCGGATGTTTAAAGCATTGGTGATCTTCAGAAAGTCTTAAAATATCTAAACAATAGGCGAAAATGAAAACAAATGAATACGGGAATGTTCAGGTAAGTATAATATCTATGTGGTAGATGGTAAAATGCTTAAAAAGTTAATTGTATTGGTATAAACATATGGTTAGTGTTGGCATGGACTTGATGGATGAGTTGAGAATTTATATGTACTTATGTGTTGATGTTTCATATTTTATATATTGTTGATGTTTTTGGTATGAGCTTACTAAGCTTTTGAAAGCTTACTTTATGTGTGTTTGCATTAATTTTAAATATCGAAGCTACTGTGAGCTCGGGATCGTCAAGGATCGTCACCACACTATCGAATCTCATTTTGGTACTTTTGAAAATGTATATTTTAAAGTATGGCATGTATAGGCTAGTAGTTGTGGGATTATGTTTTGTGATGTATATATTTAGCCATGTGATTTGGCTAGCTTATGTTTGAAACTATAGTTTGATAATAGCATATGATATGTGTTGATAATATGCAATTGTGGTATGTTTTATTTGGTTAAAAGAAATGGTATATGTTGGTAAGTTTTGGTAAATTTTAGTGTGAGATTGAATGATGTATGGAAAGAAATGTTTTGATATGATCTTACCTTATGTTTGGTATGTAATTGTAAGGTTCATGATTATATAAATGGTTGACAATGTTATGGTATAAATGATATGTGTTTTGGCATAAAAATTGGCTGAATTGGTTGTGCATATAGGCTTGTTTCTTTGCTTGTAGGTTGACCCAAATTGGGGTGGCAATTTGGCTACTCAAATGGCCTATTTTTGTCTACACGGGCAGAGACACGAGCGTGTGTCTCATTCGTGTGCGACACACGGCTATGTTGCACGGCCGTGTGTTTCCTGTGGTACCCTACAATTGTAAGTTAGGCTCAAGCACGACCAAGGTACACAGGCGTGCCATGTGGCCATGTGGTCAAGTCAGTATGTATGCCCTGTTTCGCCACAGCTTAGACATACGGGTGTGTCTAAGGCTGTGTGAGGCACACAGGTGTGTCTAAGGCCGTGTGAGGCACGTGGCCTGTTCACACGGGCGTGTGACCTTTTAAAAGTTGAAACTTTTTAAAAGTTTTGAAACTTCCTGATGTTATCAAATTAGTCTTGAATCTATGGTTTAGACCTCATATGATAATTTAAAGTTTGTGTTAAATATGTATGATCTATATTTTATTAAATTGAGATGATTTTTGCTATGTGGTTGTTCGGATCTGAGTTGTGAGCCCGATAATGCCTCTTAACCTATTCCGGTGACCGTTACGGGTTAGCGGTGTTACATTTTATCGGTATCAGAGCTATGGTTTAGTTGGTTCTAGGACTACCATAGTGTTTGTGAGCCTAACTATACATGTCATATTTATGAACTGCGATGGTGTGATGAATCCTGACATTGAAATGTGCTTTTATATAGCAAATGGATCCCGAAAGAGCCATAGTAGATGATGTTGAAAGCAATACGCCTGCTCCGGCGCAAGGGACAGTGCAAGCTGATTTTCGACTGGCTACAAGTAGCAGTGATGGTGAAGCTAAACAAGCCTTCTATCAGATGATGAATGATTGGTTCACCCAATATATTAGAACCAATCCGGCTGTACAACAACCTCCACCCCCGGTTAATCCTCCTCAAGTTCCTGTTATGCCACTAGTGAATCCAGTTCAGTTAAGTAGACCACCAGTTGATAAGATTAGGAAATATGGGGCTGAAGAGTTCCGAGCTACAATGAGTGGTGATGCTGAAAAAGCCAAATTCTGGTTAGATAACACGATAAGAGTGTTTGACGAATTGTTTTTGAGTCCCGAAAAATGTATAAAATGTGTTGTTTCCCTTCTAAGAGATACGACGTACCATTGGTGGAAGACTTTGACATCTGTGGTTCCGAGTGAACGGGTTACTTGGGATTTCTTCCAAGCTAAATTTTGGAAGAAATATACTAGTCAGAGATTCATCGATCAGAAACACAAAGAGTTTCTCAAACTTAAACAAGGTCGTATGTCTGTCATAGAATACGAGCGGGAATTTGTAAGGTTATGTAACACCCCAAGCCTAAGTCTGATTGCCGGTTTAGGCTATAAGGTATTATTGAGCTAAACATTTAATTTTTCATTCACAAAATTAGAAATATAAGCAGAAATTTAGCTGAATACATACTGAACCTTGAGTTATAAATGCCATTTTCATATGTCCAAAATATTTATAATTACAAAACATATTTGTCAACAGCCTAATCTATACATGCCATATCGAGTCCAAAATATAATCAGTACAAAAAGATCGATAGTATGAAGAATAATGAGATGATCCTCGAGCCTCGGTAGTCGATATCGACAATCTGAAATAAAGAACAGAGTAAGCTTTCGAGGCTTAGTAAGTTTTAAGCATTTCAACAAATAAAGCATGTCAATTAAAACAAACAACCAATATTACAAGACTCGTATTCAATTTACAATCAGTAAGCCGAATATACACAATTACACTACATATAAGGACTATTGGCCGAATATATGTATATACACAAAGAAATTTTTTTTTTTTAACATATGCTCCACATAACCTTATGGCTCAAACAATTGATTTAATTCACACATTTTCATATAATGACAGAAATCGACCGAATAGGTCATTCTCTTATTCATAAATATAATAACCTTTCACATAATTATGTCGTTATTTGATATTAATCATTCATCTAGAAATCAATTCACATATATAAGTACGTGATACGTACCTGGACATTATCATATATCAAACATAATCAATAATAGTTTGCTTTGAACATTCGAATTTGTAATCCCTCTCGAATAACCGGCGTTAATCCTACTAGGTTTACAAACCCGAATCTAGTTGCTAGCAAAAAGCCTGCGGAACTTTAAGTCCGGATATAGTACCAGCACGAAACCTGCGGGATTTAACGCAGATATATTCCAGCATATAGCCTACGGACTTTAAGTCCGGATATATTCCTTCACTGAGTACCATACATATTTATTTACAAAAGAATTCAATTCACATAACATCTCAAAATCTTAGTTCATTTACCCATTCGAATAGTGATATGACATGAGTTTCAACCATATAACTTTTAGCTGTAAACCTTAAGCATAATTTATTTGTCATACAACTATATTCAAAAGAATCAATTAATCAATAGTACATTTGTCATTTATATATCAAGACATTATCAATTATGTACTAAAGGTGACTATCCAAACTTACCTCGGTATATTGGGACGGTTGTGGATTGATTACTCTATTGCTTTCTCTTTTCCCCTATCCAACTTTGATCCCCCTTGCTCTTGAGCTTAATATATACAAATAGATGTGTTTAATATCTTAACCACTACTGTTTACTTATTATTCACATTCGGTAATCACATATCAAATTCAATATGTATCATAATTTGTAAATATACCATGATTCAATTTCATATTTATTTATAACCGAAAATGGCGAGAATTTATCAAGCCATGAAAGTCACTTGTAACTCAAACTCAAAATGACCATATACTCTAATAACCGATTATTCAACTTATACCAATCTCACATACACAAACGAAACTCACATAGTTTATCTTATTTTCTTATACACTAGTTTAACCACTACAAATATTACCAAATAAATCACATATATATATATAGCACCACTCGTTTCACGTATACATCAACTATCAAAGCTCTCCCTCCCTAGCTAATGCCAAATGCTTATATGAGCCTTGAGTTATCCTTACACTTTTATCAACTCATCAACTCAACTTAATACAAAAATAATGTTATTTAAACAGCCAACACCGAAACGTTCAACAACAATAAACTCTTCTTAATTAAGCACATATATTTGACAAGGACAATGGTAGTTTAGCAAACTTTAATTTAACATTTAGTTGTTTATAACACATTTTAAGCACCCCTTTCATTCCATAAATTTAAAGCATATACATTACTCAATTATAACCAAATTCATATTCGGTCATAGCACACCACAAGATAGCCGATTCTTCTCCTTTAGCATCTAATGCACACATATGATCATTTGTTTAGCTTAAAAACTTATCTACTATTATACATCTAAATTAACATGAAACAACAACCGTAACCCTTATTAACAACTATGGCCGAAAGCTATAATCATTCCCAAAACCAAAAAAATTTAACATGGGTTACATAAAGAACTTAGTAACTAACTCAAAATTAACTAAAATTTCAAGAATTAACATAAAATTCTTACCTTAATATAAACCTAAGATGACCGAATGGTGTTTCTCCCCTATTCTTCTTTACATTCAGTTTAGAAGAAACAAAGATGAACACTTTGTTTTCTTTACCCATTTTCTACTTTTAATTATTATTCTATAATATTAAGCCATTCATTTTAAAATAATGATAATAGAAAATTCATATATTATATATTGACTAGTAACATGGCCGGCCACTATCTAAAATGGGTAATTTGACATGCAAAACCATTCTTTTCAATACATGCATTAATAGACCATTGTAAATTAACCTATCACATTTCAAAAGTGTCTCACATAAGTCCTATTTAATAAATTCACATACAAATGACCAAATCAAAGCATGAAACTTTCACACATGCATTTACTCACATCAAAAACATAGAATATAACATTTAATTATTTTTTTATAACTCGGTTTTGTGGTCCCGAAACTACTTTTCGACTAGGGTCAAATTAGGGCTGTCACAGGTTAAGTCAGTATTGTAACACCCCTAGCCCGAGTCCGATCGCCGGTTTAGGCTATGAGGTATTACCGAGCTAAACATTTAATTTTTTTTCATTCACATAATCTATCAACAAAAACAGAAATCAAGCTGAATACATACTGATCTTTGAGTTATATATGCCATTTTCATATGGCCAAAATATTTACAATTACAAAACATATTTTGTCAACAGCCTAACCTATACATGCCATATCGAGACCAAAATATAACTGTACCAACAAGATCGATAGTATGATGAACTGCTAACGATCTCCGAGTCGGTGGCCAAAATCAACAATCTATAAAACAGAGAAATAAGAAACAGAGTAACCTTTCGAGGCTTAGTAAGTTTTAAGCATTTCATAAAATTAAATCTTGTCATTTAAATCGAGCATTTAGTATCACAAAACTCGTATTCTAATTGTAATTCACTTGGCCGAATATATACAAGTACACTAGTTATAAAACCTATTGGCCGAATATATATATATAAATACACAAGAAATTTCCAGCACATATTTCACTATACTATATGGCTTACACAATTACTTTAAGTCACATACTTTCATATAATGACATACATTAACTGAACAGGTCATTGTCTTATTCTTAAATATCAAATTCATCCACACACATATATATATCGTTCTTTGATGCTAATAATTCACTTTGAAATCAATTCACATATGAGTACATAATACGTACCTTAACATGTAATATATATATTACTTACTCGACGATGGTTACCATGGATATTCAATGTCGTAATCTTACTTAACTTACTATCATCGGTCCTGTCAAGTCTTAGAACTCGAAACACATTTCTAGCACAAGCCTGTGGGTCTTTAACCCTGATGCCATTCCAGCACGAAGCCTGCGGGTCTTTAAACCCGAATACAATTCTAGCATATAGCCTGCGAGTCTTTAAGCCCAGATACCATTCCAGCACGAAGCCTGCGGGTCTTTAAACCCGAATACAATTTCAAATATCATGCCTATTTAATCATATACTAACACATCTTATGGAACATTTCACATTAGTAGCCATTTGCTACATTTGGACATAAGCTTCATATGAACACCATCATTTTCATTTCGGTTTAAAAATCATACATACATATCACATATACCTTTCATCAATCAAGCTTAACCCGAATTGACCATTCAACTATAGGTCATATACTTAGATTATTTACCACACATCTTAATTCAAATAGAACCAAAAAGATAAAAATTCATCTAGTATATACATATCAAGGTATCATTAATTTTATACTAAAGGCGATTACTCAAAACTTACCTTGGATATTTTGAACAGTTGCGGATAGGCTAGTCGATTGCTTTCTCCTTTCCCCTATCTGATTTAGACCCTCTTTGCTCTTGAGCTTAATTAAAACAAATAGATTTATTTAATTACTTACTCAACTTTACTTCTTAGTAGTCACATTTGACAATCATATATAACTCCAATACATATTATATTTTATAAAATATGCCATGACTCAATTTCATGCTTATTTAATCTCTATCTCATTCGCAAGCACAAATAAAGATTTACATAACTTAATATGCTACCTTATACATGAATTCAACCATATATATACGAATATCAACTTATTATGATTCATTTCAAACTAATTAATAGGCAACCGTTCATATATTTCCCCAAAGTAATATTCAAACATTATAACCAATGAATCACAACTATCTAGTGCTTAACTTATAATCGGACATATGACATTACACGTATGTCATAAGCTGATTACCGAACTTATTACTTCAATTCATGCACATATCGAATAGAATAATCCATACGTGAACTATTAGCCAACCTTATCAAATGGACAAATATGCTTAAGATACCATATATATATATAAGTGCATAGTTACCATGTTACCAATAATTATTTTCTAGCTTAGTTGCCGAACCAATATACAAAACTTATGTGCTAAGCAGCTTGTCAATATTACCTATATATATATATCTAATTCATTTCTCATCAATTCGACTAGCTAAGTTAATGTCACGACACATTATAAAATAACCTTACGGCCACAAAGCATGCTCATTAATTACCACTTCCAAACCAATTCACAAGATAATTTATACAACCAAAACAAGTCAATAATTAACCACAACCTAATCACATCCATCAGTCATATTTACTTTACTTAAACTGAATTAGCAAGTACATATAGTCCTTGGCCGAATGTCACTAAACACAAGTCATCAATAGTCTTATTATTTATCACCTTATATATATTATTAGCAAAAATGGATTAATTATACATATATACTACAAAAGCCGAATATAAAAATTTTACCTATGTATAACATTACTCACATTCCAATACTCATATTATTCAAAATCAAACTCTTAAAAATTATGCACAATGCCAAACCCTTAGATGATCAAACCTCTAATTTATTCATTTCAAAACACCAAACGGCATTTGTTTAAGTCATTAAGCAAATCTATGTTCGGCTATTATACACATGAGTATTAGAAATTTATAACCTTAACTAACTCAAACTTTTCTCTTCAACAATTCTTCATCAAAACATAAAGACAATAATCCAGTCTCCTCCCTTAACAACCAAAACCAAATGCTCAAATCATCACCCAAATTTCAAAGTTTTGACATGGGCTAAGTATGAAACTAGCTAATTAACTTAAAACAAGCTTAAAATTTCAAAAACTAACATAATTTACTAACCTTCCTCAAGCTTAAAGTGACCGAAAGTCTTGCCCCTTTTTCTTTCTTTCAATTCGGCCAAGAAGAACAAAGATGAAGGTTTGTTTTCATCACCCCTTTTTCTCTTATTTTTATTCATTAATATTATAAAATATAAAGCCATTTAACTAATAAAAAATACATATATTCTATATAAAACATCATCATGGCCGGCCACTACATAAAAAAATGGATATTTGACATGCAAGTCCATCCTTTTTGTAACATGCATTAATAGGCCACTTTAAAATTAACCTATCACATTTCACAATTGTCTCACCTAAGTCCTATTTAATAAATTTCACATACAAATGACAAAATGAAAGCATGAAACTTCCACACATGCATGTACACATACAATAAGCATAGAATATAACGGTTAATTATTTTTATGACTCGATTTTATGGTCCCGAAACCACTTTTCAACTAGGGTCAAATTAGGGCTATCACAAGTATGCTCGCGAATGTGTATCTACAAAAGCAATAATGTGCAAACAATTCAAAGATGGCTTAAACGAAGATATTCGTTTGTTAGTCGGGATTCTAAAAATCAAAAAATTTGTAGTGCTTGTTGAATGAGCATGTAAAGCTGAAGATCTCGGGAAAGAGAAAAGAAAAGCTGATTTTGAAGCTAAAGAGGTGCGAAAGAGATCATCGGGCAAATCATTTCAATCTGGATCAAAGAAGTTTAGAGATGATAGTAGTCGTTCAAAGACTAGTGTGGGACATTCAAACAGAGATCGTGCTAAATTGCAATCAAATTTCAAAGCTCCAGCTACGTCTGTTGCCAGTGTTGATAGCGTAAAGAATGAAAAGCCTAAGTGTGATCAATGTGGAAGATGACATTTTGGAGAATGCTGGGGAAAGAATAATAACTGAGCTTGTTACAGTTGTGGTTCACGAAATCATTTTATAAAAGATTGCCCAGATTTAGCTGAAAAAGATAATGTTCAGAATCTGAGACCAAGTGGCAATGCTTTTCGTGGTACACCTTAAAGAAATACGGGAAATGTAAGCGGTAGTCAAAGAAAAACAAAAGATACAGTTGTTAGATCTGAGGCTCGTGCACCTACCAGAGCCTATGCTATTCGAGCTCGCGAGGAAGCTTTATCGCCAGATGTGATTACGGGCACATTTACTCTTTGTGATACTTCTGTGATTACTTTGATAGATCCTGAATCGACACATTCGTATATATTTATGAACTTAGTGAATAGTAAAACTTTGCCTGTAGAGTCTACTGAATTTGTAATTAGAGTTTTGAACCCCCTAGGCAGATGTGTTTTGGTTGATAAAGTCTGTAAGAATTGCCTGTTAATGTTTCCAGACACTTGTTTTCCTGCTAATCTGATGCTATTACCTTTTGATGAATTTGATATAATTCTGGGTACGGATTGGTTAACTTTGCATGATGCTATTGTGAATTGCAAATGGAAAACTATTTATTTGAGATGCAAGAATGATGAAATAGTTAGAATTGAATCTAGCGATTTGAGTAGATTGTCTGCTGTTATATCTCCGATGAAAGCTTTGAATATCGTGAGAAAGGGTTGTGAAGCTTATTTTGCATATGTGATTGATTCAAGAGTGTCAGAAAAGAAAGTTGAATCAGTGCCTGTTGTGTGTGAGTTCTTTGATGTTTTTCCTGAAAAACTTCTGGGATTACCTCCGGTTAGGGAGGTTAAATTTGGCATTGAATTGGTACCTGGTACTACTCCGATTTCAATAGCTCCATATAGAATGGCTCTAATTGAACTAAAAGAATTAAAGTCTCAGTTGCAAGAATTGACCGATAGAGGATTTGCTAGACCAAGTTTCTCACCATGGGGTGCTCCGGTTCTATTCGTGAAAAAGAAAGATGGTACAATGAGAATATATATAGATTGTCGTCAACTGAACAAAGTGACTATCAAGAATAAGTACCCTCTACCCCGAATTGATGATTTGTTTAATCAATTGAAAGAAGTTGTTTTGTTTTCAAAAATAGATTTGAGATTAGGCTATTATCAGTTACGAGTGAAAGACTCAAACATTTCGAAAACTACTTTCTAAACGAGGTACGGTCACTATGAATTCTTAGTTATGCCTTTCGGATTGACTAACGCACCTGCTATCTTTATGGATTTGATGAATAGAATTTTCAGACTGTATCTAGATTAATTTGTAGTTTTATTCATTGATGACATATTGATTTATTCACGAGATGAATCCGAACATGCCGAGCATCTGAGATTAGTGTTACAGATTCTGCGAGATAAACAGTTGTGCAAAGTTCAGCAAGTGCGAATTCTAGTTGCGAGAAGTTGGTTTTCTGGGCCATATTGTATCAGCATCTGGTGTCCGAGTTGATCCGAGCAAAATTTTAGCCATTTTGGATTGGAAACCTTCGAGGAATGTCTCTGAAGTCCGCAGTTTTCTGGGACTTGCTAGTTATTATAGAAGATTCGTAAAAGGCTTTTCGATGATTGCGACTCCGTTGACAAAATTGTTTCAGAAAGATGTAAAATTTGAGTGGTCAGAAAAGTGTCAGAACAATTTCGATCAGTTGAAAACTTTGTTAACTGAAGCTCCGATTTTAGTACAACCCGAATCGGGTAAAGAATTTGTGATCTATAGTGATGCTTCGTTGATTGGTCTAGGATGTGTTTTAATGCAAGAAGACAAAGTCATTGCTTATGCTTCGAGACAGTTGAAGCCGCACAAAAAGAACTATCCAACATATGATCTTGAGTTAGCTACGATTGTGTTTGCTCTAAAAATTTGGCATCACTACCTATTCGGTGAGAAATGTCACGTGTATTTTGATCATAAGAGTTTGAAGTATTTGATGACTCAGAAAGATTTGAATCTGCGACAGAGAAGATGGTTTGAATTGCTAAAAGACTACGAACTTGTGATTGATTATTATCCGGGAAAGGCTAATGTTATTGCTAATGCCTAGAGTCGAAAATTGTTGTTTGCTTTGCGTGCGATGAATCCTCATTTAGTCCTATCCGATGATGGTTCAGTTTTAGCTGAATTGAAAGCAAGATCTTTTTTCTTACAACAGAAGATTGATAATGAGATTTTAGCTAAACGAGCTCCGTGTGATGTAGAGTCTGATTCAGAATGTAGAGTTGATAAAGATGATTGTTTGAGGTTTCGAGATCGAATTTGTGTCCCGAGAAATCCAGAGTTAATTCAGATGATTTTAAACAAAGCTCAAAATAGTCGATTATCTGTGCATCCAGGTAGTACGAAAATGTATAATGATTTGAAACAGTGTTATTGGTGGTCCGGAATGAAAAGAGATATTTCTGACTTTGTTTCTAAATGTTTGATCTGTCAACAAGTTACAACTGAACATCAAGTGCCATCTGGGTTGTTACAACCGATTATGGTTCCGGAGTGGAAACAGGGATCGAGTGACCATGGACTTTGTTTCGAGTTTACCCCTGTCTCCGAGAAAGAAAGATGCAATCTGGGTTGTAGTTGATCATTTAACGAAATCAGCTCATTTCATTCCGATTCGATCTGATTACTCACTTTATAAGTTAGTTGAATTATACATTTATGATATCGTTAGATTGCACGGTGTGCCATCATCTATTATATCAGATAGAGATCCGAGATTCACATCACGATTTTGGAAGAAATTTCAATATGCTCTGGGCACTAAATTGCACTTTAGTACTGCTTTTCATCCGTAAACGGATGGTCAATTCGAGCAAATTATTCAGATACTTGAGGATATGTTGAGATGTTGCATTCTTGAGTTTAAAGGTACGTGGGAACAATATCTGCCTTTAATTGAATTCGCTTATAATAACAGTTTTTAGTCAAGCATTAAAATGGCACCCTATGAAGCTTTATACGATCATAAATGCTGTACACCTTTGTATTGGACGAAGCTCAGCGAAAATAAGATTCACGGGGTTGATTTGATAAAAGAAACTAAGCAGAAAATTAAAATGATCCGAGACAGTTTGAAAGCAGCTTCCAATCGTCAAAAATCATATGCAGATTTGAAAAGAAAAGATATTGAGTTTGAGATCGACGACAAAATGTTTTTGAAAGTATCTCCGTGGAAGAAAGTACTTTGGTTCGGTAGAAAAGGCAAATTAAGTCCGAGGTTCATCAGGCCGTATGAGATTATCGAGCGTATTGGGCCGGTCGCTTATAGATTATTGTTGCCACCAGAGTTAGAAAATATTCATAATGTGTTTCATGTGTCAATGCTTCGACTATACAGATCCGATCCTTCGCATGTCATTCCTCCGTCTGAAATAGAGATTCAGCCTGATATGACTTATGAAGAAAAGTCGATCTGTATTTTAGCTCGAGAGGTTAAAAACTGCGAAATATGAAAATTTTGTTAGTTAAAGTGATGTGGCATCGACAAGGTATTGAAGAGGCCACGTGAGAGCCTGAAGATGTTATGAGACAATAATATCCAAATCTATTCAATGGTAAGATTTTCAGGGATGAAAATCCCTTAGAGGGAGAATTGTAACAGTTCGATTTAGACCCTAGTAGGAATAGTGGTTTCGGAACCACATATCCGAGTTAGAAAAATTATTTAAATATTATTCTCTGTGTTCATGATGTATGAATTAGCATGTGTGAAAGTTTCGTTTGAAAATTTAATCATTTGTGTGTTTAATTTTGAAAAAGGACCTAATCGCGTAAAATATAAAAGCTGTGTGCTAGATGTTAAAAGTGCTAATTTGACTTGGCTTTATAATTGAGACGTCCTTATGTGGATATTATGCCATTCACTTTGATAATGGACATAAATGACCTTACTATATGTGTCTTAAAATGGTTTATTAAAAGGGTATTATGGTTATTAGCATATTAAACATATGTTAAATAAAACATAACATAAAATAAAGCCATTGTCATCTTGTTTTGCCGAAAAATCAAAGGAAAAACAAAAGATAAAAGCTTGCTAGGGTTCGGCTATGGTTTGGCTTGATTAAGGTATGAGTTTTGTTCGGTTTTTGATAATTTCTACGTTTTTGTAATCGTTGCTTTGTATATTATCGAACCCATGCCTCAATTTTTGATTTCATTGATGAATTTGAAATGTGTCATGGATGGATTCATGAGCTTTGTGATGTTATATGTTGAAATATGAAAGCTTGATGTTGGGTTTACATGTGTTGTCTTTGAATTTTTGATAAAATTGAGTAATCTAGGCTAAATTGTAAAAATGTTATTTTGAGGGACTAAAATGTGAAATAAATGAAATATATGGACTTGTATGAGAGCTAGGAAAATTCAGCTAAGCTTGTGTACAAGCAAATTTTGTGTATTTTGTGATTTTGTGAATTAGGGACTAAAGTGTTGAAATGTGAAAATGTGAGGGTTATTTTGCAAAATGCCCTAATTGTGTGTGAATGGATTGGTTTGAATGTTTTAGTGAATAAAAGGGTTAATTTTGAATACATATAGATCAATAAAAGAGGAATTTGGACTTAGACCGAGGGAAGTCGAAGATTATAGAATAGACAATCAGAGCCGACAATTCAGAGTATGAGGTAAGTTCATACGTAAAACATAATGTTATAAGTATATTTTGTTGTTTTGATTATGTACAGATTGTATATATATTTGGTTGGATGAATACGATGATAAACCAATGATATTTGGCACTAAGTATGCGATTTAAATTACCTTCAGCTATATGAGGCACTAAGTGTGCGATACAGAAATGGTTTCGGTTAATTGGGATGGCACTAAGTGTGCAGAATTATTATCGCTTTGGCTAATCTTTAAAGCACTAATTGTGCGGATGTTTAAAGCATTGGTGATCTTCAGAAAGTCTTAAAATATCTGAACAAGAGGTGAAAATGAAAACGAATGAATATGGGAATGTTCAGGTAAGTATAATATCTATGTGGTAGATGGTAAAATGCATAAAAAAGTTTATTGAATTGGTATAAACATATGGTTGGTGTTGGCTTGGACTTGATGGATGAGTTGAGAATTTATATGTACTTATGTGTTGATGTTTCATATTTTATATACTGTTGATGTTTTTGGTATGAGCTTACTAAGCTTTTGAGAGCTTACTAAGCTTTTGAAAGCTTACTTTGTGTGTGTTTACATTGTTTTTAGAGACCAAAGATACTGTGAGCTCAGGGTGTAACGCCCCTACTCGTACTCGAGACTGGGACAAGGAATGGGGCATTACCGTACATGAACATGACGTTTTCAAAAAAATTCAGGCTACAAAATTTTGTTTCCAAATTAAAAACAATCAAACATAATCATAACGTCCGTATTATGGGCTTATGAGGCCCAAAACATACATTAAAAATGGTCCAGGACTAATCCGAGGACTTAAGAAGATCTTAGGAAAATTTCCTAGGTTAAGCCTCACACGCCCGTGTGGAGGCAATGCGCACGCCCGTGTGCTTTGGGACACGCCTGTGTCCCTTACCCGTGTGAAATTAATTGAATTTATTTCTCATTTTGAACTTACAGGGGTTTTCACACAGCGGAGCACACACCCGTGTCCCTGGCTCGTGTCCTTCACACGGCCTAGACACGCCCGCGTTGTCGCTCGTGCCCAAAAACTCAAGCATTCTATTTATGATGTCATCATGCATTTAGGGACACACGGCTAAGACACACGTCCGTGTGCTAGGCCGTGTCCTCCACACGGTTGAGACACACGGCCGTGTCTCTATCCGTGTGTTTACTACCATGCATTCTGACTTAAAAATTTTGGGTGCAGGGACACACGACCGTATCACACGCCCATGGGGCTGACCGTGTGTCTATCCATGTGGACCATTTTAGAGGCTATTTCTAAGTCTTTGGTCACCCTTAACACCCTCACTGATTTATAAACTTCAATGATGCTTAACATGGCCTAAATATGCTCAAGTTCTACCATAATTGGTCAATTGCATGTTAACCTCATATCATTGGTTTTGCACATGCTAGGTTATCCTTTTTGAATTAAGGATTGCAGTTTCATCAATCACATTTTGGACTTGGCTTGTTTTATAACTCATTGCCCATTTGTGACCCAACCATCCCTAAATGATTTGGCCACATTTCACATGTCCATTCATAATATGTTACAATTAACCATCACATGAACATTTCAAAATATAAACTTGCATGATTAGTAGGATTACAACCTACATCAATATAGGCCATATCCCAAAGCCATATACAAAATGAATAAACATATCATTCAAGCCCTTACATTGGCTAGCCAAATGACACATATAACAAAATGACCAAAATACCTATACATGCCATTATCACAAAATAAAAGTTTCTATATACCAAGTAGGACAAGTTGATAGTGTCGACGATGCTCCAATAGCCTTCCAATATTCACGAGTCCGCGAGCTCTGAAAAGCATGGGGAAAGGAAAAAGGGAGTAAGCATTAACATGCTTAGTAAGTTTGGTAACAGGAAAGTAAACTTACTGATTATTTAGCATATATTTATATTAGGTATTCATTCCAACAAATATAGAATAATTCCCTAGCACATCCACTCAAACATCAAGTTAGTTCGTGTCAATAGATTATTCATTAACATTTTGATGAGCTCATCTATTCAAAAATTTCCATTTCTATTTCACATTTTAGTCCCATTGAATTTTTCTTGGAATCTCGATGGATATCCCTTTTTCCGTCAAATTATACTAGTGGTTAGTACAAATATGTACTCCCGCGAACCTCACTCTTACGGCAGGATTACCAGTCTAGGCTAAATCCCCCGTAGTACAACTTATAGAGTAGATGTTGGGATTACCAGTCCAGGCTAAATCCCTTTCGTTGACATGTACTCTAATGAGCTCGGATCTAAATTACCAGTCCAGGCTAAATTCAGACCCTAATCGGATTACCTGTCCGGGCTAAATCCATAAAAGCATACATATTCTTCGGGAGGCTAGATCACATTAGGAACACCCGTCCGGGCTAGATCTTTTTAACCGTCAATTCATTTTCGGATAATCCATCAGAATCCTTTTCATTCAATCGAGACATTTTCTTATATCATCAACTATACATGAATTACATATATTGAATACCATTAATATAATTCATACATGATCATACATTTTTTATGTATTTAAATTAATTTACATTCGAGTTACCCGAACTTACCTGGAAGATGTTTTCGTAATCTAATTTTGGTTACTCTAAAACTTTTCGTTTTCCATGGTCGACCTCTGGTATTGGTTCTTCGGGGTCCATATCAATAAAAATAAATCATTATTACCTCATTCTACTTATTTCGGACCTAAATTTCACCCTCAAGCAAAATGACCATTTTGCCCCTAACATTTCAAAATTTCACAACTTAGTCCCTAGGCTCGTAAAATGAAATACATGCAATTTCTCGATTACCCAAGCCTAGCCGAATGTATTATAAACTCATACCAGCCCACATTTTCCTCTAATTCATATTTCTACCACATATTTTGTATCTTTTGCAAAAAGGTCCTTTTAGAGGTTTTTCTTGAAAATCACTTAGAAAAAGATGTTTAACACACATCTAACTTTCATATTCCCCCATAAATAATCAAAGAACAAACATGTCACATATGGTTCATTTTGCATACATGAACCCTAGCTTAAAATATGGGTAGGAATGGAGAGAACATGTTACAAGGATCTCAAAAATACAAAGAACATTAAAAACGGGGCTAGGAGTCACTTACTATTGAGCTTAGAAAGTGAAGAAACCCTAGCTATGGTGTCCCTTGGAATTTCAGCAGCAAGAGGGAGAAAAATGGCTGATTTTATCCTTCATTTTCCCTTTTTATTTCATTTATTACCAAAAGACCAAAATACCCTTCCTTACTAAACTTCCAAAGTTTTCCATGCATGCCCATTTTTGTCCAAAAACTTAGAAATTGGGAAAATTACTCTTTAAGACCTTCTAATTAATAATCTAAAGCAATTTCATGCAAATTGCCTCTAGAATTCAAGTTTTGCAGTTTATTCAATTGGGTACCTAATTTCTAATTGGACACCTTGTACTTAAAATTTCTTCATGAAACTTTAAAACATGCTTATTTTCATATTCTAAACCTCATAATAATCATAAAATAAATATTTTGACATCAGATTTGTGGTCCCGAAACCACTGTTTCGACTAGGCCCAATTTTGGGATGTTGCACGGGGATCGTCAATGATCGTCACCACACTATCGAATCTCATTTTGGTACTTTTGAAAATGTATATTTTAAAGTATGGAATGTATAGGCTAGTAGTTGTGGGATTATGTTTTGTGATGTACATATTTAGCCATGTGATTTGGCTAGCTTATGTTTGAAACAATAGTTTGATAATAGCATATGATATGGGTTGATAATATGCAATTGTGGTATGTTTTATTTGGTTAAAAGAAATGGTATAAGTTGGTAAGTTTTGGTAAGTTTTAGTATGAGATTGAATGATGTATGGAAAGAAATGTTTTGATATGATCTTACCTTATGTTTGGCATGTATTGGTAAGGTTCATGATTATGTAAATGGTTGAAAATGTTATGGTATAAACGATGTGTGTTTTGGCATAAAAATTGGCTGAATTGGTTTTGCATATAGGCTTGTTTCTTTGTTTGTATATTAACCCAAATTGGGGTGGCAATTTGGTTGCTCAAATGGCCTATTTTTTTCCACATGGGCAAAGACACGGGTGTGTCTCTCAGTCGTGTGTGACACACGGCTATGTTGCACAGTCGTGTGTCCCCTGGGGTACCCTACAATTGTAAGTCGAGCTCAAGCACGACCAAGGCACACAGGTGTGTGGTTAGCTGTGTGGCCCAAGTCAGGCTCGACCACTGCCAAGGCACACGGGCGTGTATTGTGGCCATGTGGTCAAGTCAGTATGTATGCCCTGTTTTGCCATGGCCTAGACATACGGGTGTGTCTAAGGCCGTGTGAGACACATGGCTTGTTCACACGGGCATGTGACCTTTTAAAAGTTGAAAATTTTTCTAAGTTTTGAAACTTCCTGATGTTATCGAATTAGTCTTGAATGTATGATTTAGACCTCGTATGATTGTTTAAAGTTTGTGTTAAACATGTATGATCTATATTTTATTGAATTGAGATGATTTTTGTTATGCGGTTTTTTGGATCTGAGTTGTGAGTCCAATAATGCCTCTTAACCTATTCCAGCGATGGTTACGGGTTAGAGGTGTTACAAGCATCCTGATCGGTAGTGATTTTGCATGTGTTACACAGTACCGCAGCTCTGTGAGAGCATCCTGTTACATGATTCGATCAGTTGTGATCCAACATATAATGCAGACACAAACGTAGCTCTACGTGAACGTACTGATATAGGCTCTTATGGGCTTCCTGACATGGCTCATTTGAACTGCCTGTTACCTTATCCAGTGCTTCCTGATATTAACTCTTCAGAGTTATCTGTTAAGCTCTATGAGCTCCCTAATTAAAACTCTTATGAGTTTTCCTATTTAGCCCAGATAAGTGTCATGTTACATGGCTCAACTGAGCATCCTGATATGTGGCTCGAGAGTGTGCTCCCTGATTAAGTTCCCTAATGGGTACTCCTAATTATGAGTTGACGGTTTACATTTTTGTACACCTTGTGTGTACAAAATGAGTATCCATCGATATTTCAATAATTCAATGGACAACGCTTCTAACATAAGAAATTATAAGATTAAAAAGGTTATGTCCTGAATACTTCTGGATACCTAAAAGAGTGTAGCTTGATGAGCTCATCCATGCTTATTTGATGTACATGTGAATTATGTGACTAACTTTCTTATTTGAATGTATGTGATTAGGCAAATTGCCAATTTGTGGGAAAGCATGTTATTGTCCTATTGTAGTAAATCCTATTATACAAACTTACTAAGCACTAATTGCTTTTATTTTCTCTGTTTTATAGTGCTCGAGAGCTCGCAAAGGTTGGAGATCAGTCGGAGCATCATTACACTATCCACTAGCATCGTTTTGGTATAAATAGTAAACTTATTTTGGTAAAAGGGCATGTATAGGTTAACTTGACCAAATGATGGTTTGTAAATGGATACTTGTAATCTAGCCATTAGTATGGCTAGTGATGTTTGATTTGGTATATTACTACAAAGTTCTATCATCTTAATATATATGTGTATGGTATGGTTAGATAAAATTAAAGTAAACTATATGTCTTAACAAAAAGGTAAGTTGGCTATATAAATATAGTGGATGTTATGTTATACATATTAATGTTGTTTGCTTGATTTAATGACTTGAATTGGTTGGAAAATGTATGCAAATGTTATTGTAGATTGAAGGTTAAATTTGGGTGAGAAATAAGGCTAAGAAATGGCCTTATTTTGTCCACATAGGTAGACACACAGGCGTGTGTCTTGACCGTGTGTCACACACGGTCTGGGATATGGGCATGTGGTTTGGCCATGTGTCCCCTGCATCTTAAAATTTAGAAACAGAATGCTCAAAATTGAGCACACAAACAAAGACATGGGTGTGTGTCTCAGCCGTGTATGATACACGGCCTAAAACACGGGCGTGTGTCTTGCTCATGTGAACCCTGCACTAAATTTTTGAAAATTAAATTAACCACACGGCTTAGCACATAGACGTGTGGCAGGCCATGTGGCACAAGCGAGAGGGTTACATAGGGTCGAACACAACCCACAACATGGGTGTGTCCTATGGTCACATGGGCATGTCCCTTGACCACACGAGCGTGTGTGCCCTGCATCTAGGAAAAATTTTTAAATTTTCACAAAAAATTTTCTGAGTACTCAGTTTAGTCCCGACTTGATCCAAATGTTTAAATTAGGCATCGAGGGTCTATTCAAGGGAAAACATGATTAGTTTTAGATATGAATAGTAAATGATATGAATTACATGAAATTATTCTGTAAAATTTGGTAATGCTCTATAACTCTGTTCCAGCGACAGATACAGGTTAGGGATGTTACAGACAGTCTACCATAACTAGCTTGATGAATGCCTAGAAAACAGCCAGCACTCCAGTCAAATACCATATGATTACTCTTATGACCACTTTGCCGAGGCCGCGGACAATGAGGCAAATCTGAACCAGAACACTCAAATTAAGATGGTGTTCAAAAGCTTGTCAAAGGATTTTGTTGGTTTTCGGCCCGCATATAACCTTGGTAACAAAAAACTAACACTTATACAACTTATGAAAGAGTTACAATCTTATGAGTTGATGTTGAATGACGGTCAACTGGTCCGAGAAGCAGAAGCAAATATAGTCGTCACTTCTTCCTCAAAAAGGAAGAAAATGCTTGCTAAGAAAGGTAAGGCTAAGGTCTTTAGGCCACCACAAGCGGAAAGGAAGATAATAAAAAATCCTAATGACTTATCTAAGTCTAAATGTTTCTTCTGTAGAAAGAAAGGGCACTTCAAGGAAAATTGTAAAGAGTAGAATGAATACCTAGCTACCAAAGGCAAAGGTATGGAACTCTTGAGATAGAAGCTTGTTTAGTGGAAGATTCAATAGACCACTGGGTCATTGATTCGAGAGTCACTAATCATGTTTGTGTTTCTCTGTAAGGGTTCGATGAGACGAAAGATCTTAGAGATAAGAGCTTATCATTGCAGACTAGGAACGAGACAAGTGTGGTAGTTGAAGCAGTAGGAGATGCACATATTTATTTTGATAATTTTTGGAAGATTATTTTAAGAGACGTATTCTATGTACCAAGTTTCAAAAGAAACTTAATTTCTGTTTCATGTTTATATAAAGACGACTTCACCGTGACTTTTAATAGTGGAATTACAATATTTAGAAATCACAATCTTATTTGTAATGGATGGATGTCAAATAATCTTTATTTTATTTAACCAAAGATGTACACACTGCTTGAGACTAAAATATCGAATAAAATACTTAAAACTTCTCACTCTAATGAGTCATACCTTTGGCATTTGAGACTTGGTCATATTAACTGAGAAAGAATCACTAGACTTGTGAAAGACATCATCTTAAGTTCACTTAAAAAAGTTGATCTTCCACAATGCGAATCTTGCTTGGAAGGTAAAATGATTAAGCGATCTTTTAATGCAAAAGGAACAAGGGCCAAAAAATCCCTAGAACTTGTGCACATTTATGTATGTGGCCCCATGAGCATTAGTGCAAGAGGTGGTTGCGAGTATTATGTAACCTTTATTGATTAATATTCCAGATATGGGTATGTATACCTAATGCACTGCAAGAGTGAAACCTTTGATAAATTCAAAGAGTTTCGTGTGGAAGTGGAGAAACAACTAGGTTTACCCATAAAGGCACTTCGATAAGATCGAGATGGAGAATATTTATCTAATGAGTTCTTAAGGTATCTCATAGATAATGAGATTTTATCCCAGTTAACCGTGTTGGGCACTCCACAACAAAATGGTGTGGTAGAGAGAAGAAATTGAACGTTGTTAGACATGGTACGTTTGATGTTAAGTTATTTGAAGCTGCGAATCTCTTTATAGGATATGAAGTACAAATGACTTACTATATTTTGAATGGTGTGTCAACTAAGGTAGCATCGAAAATCTCATACGAATTGTGGCATAGCAGGAAGCTGAATCTTAATCATTTTAGTAGTTAGGGATGCCCGGCTCATGTATTAGATAAAGATGCGAGGAAGTTGGACTTACGAGCAAAATTATGCATGCTTGTAGGATATCCAAAGGGAACAAAGGATGGTTTGTTTTATAACTCGAAAGAGTAAGCTGAGTGTCAACTCATGCTACTTTCCTTGAAAAAAGTTACATGAATGACTTCAAACCTCAGAGTAAAGAGGTACTCAAGGAGTTTTCGGGAAATATTCAAAACCCTACAAAAACAATTGATGTGGTGCATGGGTGGCAAACCAAACTAAGCCTTTGTGGTGAATTATCTGAAGAGTCATTGTGTCGAATTATCCACAGAGCCTATGTGGCATATTATTCAGAAAGCCTATGTGACGTATTACCTGGAAGAGCCTTTGTGATGTATTATTTGGAAAGTTTGTAAAGTGAATTCTGTATCAACTAAGTGGCGAGTTGTTAGTCCACCTCTATGGTGAGAACTGGGTATGCCTTTGAGGCATTTTCTGAAGGTGGCCTCAATAGATTACTCGACTGATGAATCCATCATAGTAACTCAATAGGTTAGAAAGAGAGCTTGGCATATAAGTAATTATGGGTGGTGTAAGTGTTCGCCAAATCTGGAAGTTTTTCCCTTTTGTATCTAAATTTATTTGAACTTCCATTGGGTGATCTAAAATATTACCTCCATCGAACCAAATTCGTTAATTGGATTGACGCGAAGATACGGCATGATTGGTATTTTGACAGCAGCCAGAGCCAATATATGAATCAACCGAGAGTAGTGCCTGTAGGTATATTATTCTTAGAAATGTATCCAATTTCTATCTTCAAGCAATTGCGAAATAGTATCCACTATAAGGTGGGAAGTTTGTAATCCACCAATCGAGTGAAACATGTACAAGGAGTCGAGTTAGAGGTTGGCGTATAGTTATCCGTCAAGAATCAGAAAAGTATCTTTCAAAATCTAAAAGGAAGTTCAAATTTCTTAAGTCGAGGAACTCAACATCATCGTTTAAAGGTAAAACTGGTCGAGACTCATTAAGTTCGCTAGGAATGCGTCAAAGTGATTAGCAATCTCTTTCTAAAATTTTATACTGTTAAAATTTAATTAAAGAATCCTAAATACTTTTTCCAGAGTATTTTTAGGTGAATTTATGATTTTAAGAACAAAGATATCGTTATCTCATTCATAGTATTGAAATCTGTACAAGATTGCTAATCACTTATAGCTTCGAAGTATTCATTTACTGAAACTTTGAAAGACATGTACCGAAACCTCATGCCTATTGCAGTATAATTTTTTATTATATATTTAATTTAATTTTTTTAAATTTAATCCTTTCTCAAAATATACCAATACTAACTACACTTTATCTTTCCTTTGTTAACTAAATCTACTCTTAATCATATTCTTTTTAACATATACTTCATAATAAAATTCTCTTCACTGTAATGAATTTACTCTTACTAATTCAAGTTTCAATTCTTTTATTTTTACTCAATTATTTTAGTTTAATACACTTAATTCAATAAAATTTTCTAATATAACATTTAAACACTTATGTAATTAATTTGCTCATTTCCACTCCTAGATTTTTCCAAATTTACTAAACAACCCCTAAAATTCTAGTTTTGCAATTTTTATGATTTAGTCCCCAAAGTCCCAAATTTACACTATTTTACAATTCAGTCCTTGGAAATTATTTTTTTTTATTTTCAGTTCAATCTTAAATCCTAGTTTACACAGCTTTGCAAAACACACTCTCTCTCTTCAAAATTTCGAGATTATATAATTTAACCACCTTATCAAATTTTCCTCAAATTAGTTCCTGATTTTAGAACTATTAAACTTTCATATTTTGTTTTTTAGAATTGTAAATTCTCAAACCATATAAATTAGTTCTAAAACTCATGTTTTGAAATCAACCTTTCAATTTTCATAATCATATAATTTAGTACTACGGCAACTTTTTAGGTTTCACTGCTCAACCTTTAGAATTCGAAATTTTAAAAATTTTACAATTTGGTCCTTACTTCAATTTTTATCAAATAAATCACTTAACAAATTATTTTTCAATTTACTCATCCAAATAGTATTCAAAATAGATATTTACCACATTCAACATGGTAAATACACAATTCCATCATTCAAAATAATTAATTTCAAATTAAACTATTCTTAGTAAAAACACCCTCACTTTCTTACTTTCAATTATTCATTTCAAGTCATCCACCAAATTATTTGTAAAATCATTCACCATTCACTTCATACATAAATATAATACTTTCATCACTTTGAACATAAAAGATAATTATATACACTTAATTATTACAGTTTCACATCAAATTGTATAATCAAATAAATATAACATAATAATTTAAAAAACTTACCTTAATTTCTCCACCTACCCATACTCTCTTCCACTTCCAGCATCCATCTTCAAGTTTTTTTTCCTCACCAAATATGAACTCTGACTAGCTTCACAAGAAACTTATCTTGCCATGGTGTTGTTCTCTTATTTTCACTAAAAATCTATGGAAGAATTTTTGAAGTTTGAGCTTGAAAGGGTTGAAAAAAGGTAGACAGGGACCTAAATGAAAGAAAAGGAAAGTTTGGCTAAATATGAGAAACAAGGAAGAGAGGATGAACTGATGATGGATGATATCTTTTTTTTCTTTTTCTTTTTTTTCTTTTCTACATCTTTCTACACAAATATTTTATTAACTTTGTATTTTAAATTAATAGTAATATTTAACTAAAAAAATCAAATTATCATCATGCCAAACATGTGAACCACATTGCATTTCAATTTCATCCAACTGTTAATGTACTCTCTTGGTGAAATTGCTCTTCAAGTCCTTCCTCTTTTTCCTATATTTCTAATCCAATCAATTTTTATTTTTTATTTTCACACTTTTGCCCAACACTTCTCACACCTTTACAATTTGGTCAATACCTTAATTTAATTTCTCTAAATCCAAAAGCCTTTTTAATTTCTTATAATGTAACACCCCTAACCCATATCCGTCGCTGGACTAGGGCTAAAGGCATTACCGGACAAAATGGAACAATTAACATACATTTCATAAGCATCATAACATCATAATTCAAACATTAATATTAAGTCCCTTATATAGGTCATCGAGACCTTAAACATGCATTAAAAAGGGGTTGGGACTAAACCAAACACATACAAAATTTTTTCAAAACTTAAACATTTTTCAAACAAGTACAGGTCACACGCCCGTGTGAACAGGCCATGTGCCTCACACGGCATTAGACACGCCCGTGTGTCTAGGCCGTGTCAAAAAAAGGCATACATACTGACTTGCACACACGGCCACAAGACACGCCTGTGTGCCATGGCCGTGGTCGAGCCTGACTTGGGCCACACGGCTAGCCACACGCTCGTGTGCCTTGGCCATGCTCGAGCCTGACTTACAATTATAAGGTACCCCAGCGGACACACGGCCGTGTAACATAGCCGCGTGTAGCACACGGCTGAGACGCACACCCGTGTCTCTGCTCGTATGGACAAAAATAGGTCATTTGAATAGCCAATTTGCCACCCCAATTGGGTCAAACCTACAAGCAACAAACCAAGCATATTTGTACACCAATTTCAACCAATCTCTATACCAAAACATACATTATTCATGCCTTTACAATATCAATAAATTCCAACCTCAATTCATCAATCAAGTCATACCAAAACCTAAGCTAAAATCATACCAAAACATATGTTTCAATACATCATTCAATCTTATGCTCAAAACATACCAAAACTTATCAACATTGATCATATCTTTTGGTTATTCAAAACATACCATATAATTCATAATACCACACATATCATATAACATTTCCAACCATAAGTTCAAACATAAGCTAGCCATATCATATGGCATAATATATACATTACAAATCCTAACCAAAACACTTCTAGCCTATACATGCCATACTTCAATATATACATTTTCAAAAGGTACCAAATTAAGATTCGATAGTGTGGTGAGGATCCTTGATGATCCCCGAGCTCACAATAGCTTCGTTATCTATAAAATAATGCAAACACACACAAAGTAAACTTTCAAAAGCTTAGTAAGCCATATACAAGTAAACTTATCATTTAAAGCATACAAACATCATCAAATTACTTATACTTTGTAGCCAAATATAATCACAAACCTCATATTCATATACTTAGATCATAGATCATCTTTTATACATATACTTACCTTTCATTCTAAAACATAACATATAATGCAAACGTACCTGAATCAGATACAATTTCACAAAGTCATTCATTTTCTCGAAATCCCGTTTGAACCATTCAGAAATGTAATGATACGCGGATAGCTTGGAAAGCATATACAATGCCAATGTCCCAAACATGGTCTTACATGTAAACAAACATCGATGCCACTGTCCCAAACAGGGTCTTACACGAATCAAATACGATGCCGATGTCCCAGATGTGGTCTTACACGTAAATCAGAAGTCGATGCCAATGTCCTATATGTGGCCTTACACGATAACACATATCGGAAATCCTATGTCATGACATATGTATCCTAACTATTCCTAGGGTTCGTACGGGGCTTTTCGGACGTCAGAACTTTGTCGATACATTCTCGAATGTCTCATTTTTCTCAACTCATATATTCATTCATCATAGTTCAATGGCAAATAAGTATAAATAAACCATTTCAAATACATTTATTTGTATATAGACTTACCTCATATGGATTCAGATGGATGGAATCGGTTACTCACAACTTTCGACTTTCCCCGATCTAATTCCATTTTCTTTAACTCTTGATCTATTTAAATTCAAATTTAACTTATTCAATCACAAATTCATCCAAAACAATCCATAGACACATATTTAGGGCAATTTGCAAACTAGCCCTCATATTTTCACATTTTTACACTTTAGTCCTTAATTTACAAAATCACAAAATACACATATTTTGTATATACTCATGCTTGGCCAAATATTCATAGCACTCATACAAGTCCACACATTTCATTTATTTCACATTTTAGTCTTTCAATTTACAATTTTTACAATTTAGCCCATTCTACTCAAATTCATCAAAAATCCAAAGACAAAACATGTTAACCCAAAACATATCTTCCTTTTATCAACAACTAACTTCACAAAACTCATAGTTTCATTAATGGCACATTTCAAAATCATCAACAAAATCAGAAATTGAGACATGGGCTTGATAGTATACGAAGCAACGATTACAAAAACGTACAAATTATTAAAAACCGATCAAAACACATACCTTAATTAAGCAAAACCTTAGCCAAACCCTAGATGAATCTTTTCTTTTCTTTTCTTTTCCTTAGTATTTTTGGCAAGATGATGAACATAATGGCTTATTTCATGCATTTGGTTAATTTTAATTCATTTAATTTACCATTTTACCCTTCAATTAGGGGTGAGTATTTGATCGAGTTAAGTCGAATCGAGTAAAAAAATTCGAGTCAGTCAAGTTGACGAATCTTTTTTTAGCAACAGAACTCAATTTGATTTTTTTTCGAATCGAATCGAATTGAGTGAAAAATTTTTGAGTTAAGTCGAGTCGAGTTAACGAATCATATTATTTATACTCAATGTTACGTTTACATGGACTGATTATTTAACTAGTAGACGAAGTACAAAATTATTTAATTACATAAACAATATAATTGTTTTACCTTTGAACTTAGAGTAAATATTTATCAAAACAACGAAATTTTACCTTTTAACTTAATAGTTTTGACTTTTAATTTTAGAAAAGGTAAACATTTATTAAAACGACATAGTTTTGCCTTCTCTTATTTGGATTTTCAGATAACTCAAATTGTGTAATTCATATTTGAGTTAAACCAAAAAAATTAATTTTTTATTCGAGTTGATTCGAATAACTTGATTAACTCAAATAACACGAACTATTTAATTTAAAATTTAAATTTTTTATCGAGTTTTTCGAATCAAATAGGATTTTGCTCACCCAACCTTTAATAATCCATTTTAATTTCAAATTTATTAAGGCCTTTAATGTCCATTGTCCATGTAAATGGCATAATAACCACATAAGGACCTCTCATTAATAAAGACAAATCAAATAGGCACTTTTAACAAACAACAGGCAACTTTTACATTTTACGCGATTAGGTCCTTTTTGTAATTAAGCACACAATCGATTTAATTTTCACACGAAAATTTCACACATACTAATTCAAATATCATAAGCACGGAAGATAGTATTTAAATATTTTTCTGATTCAGATTTGTGGTCCCGAAACTACTAATCCAACTAGGGTCTAAACCGAACAATTACATATAATCTCCAACTACATTCTCCACTAATATTAAAAATTCTATTTTATTTAATTCAAAAATTCTAACACGAGTAAAATCCATGCTAACACTATTCTTATCTCTGGGTGTTGGGGATGTTACACTTAAACTTTTCTATTTTATTTAATTTAGTCCATACCATTATTTTCCAATTCCACCTATCAATATTTTTTTTTCATTACACATTCAGAAAATCATCTATTTATTTGTGACTCCATCTTTTCTTCTTTAGGTCTATTATCACTTTTAGTCCTCTAACTTTCACCAAATTTCAAATTATTTTATTTTACTTGCCTTTTTTTGTCAAACCAAAGTTCAATACACTCAATCCATTTTCTTGATAAATTTACCATGTATGTTACTGGAACAATACCATTTGTTATATTGAAAATTTTGGGGGTATTACACAACCATAACTTGAGCTCTTAAGCTTGAAATAAGGCAAATCAAATTCTGTTTCGAAGCTAAGAGCTAGTTTTGTCATTGGTCAACGGATATCTCGACCTAGAAATGTCTAGTACCTATCCAAAAGTGCATCTTAAATTGACAGATTTTCCAGAGTTGAAAATTAGCAGCTTCAATGAATTGAATTTAATAAATTTCTCCCCATTCGTACACGTTGAATTCATTATTGGCACTCAAATAAATTTTTCAAGCATGTTTGCATCCAAAATTCTCAATTTTGAATTAAGATTTCTAAAAATCAAAATCTTAACTTTCTTTAAGCTCAATCTTATCTCTTTGAAGCTTATTAAATTTGTTTGTCATGAACTCTAATATAATCAAGTTCATCTTTACTCGAATCTGTCTTGATCTTGCGTTATAGACAACTTTGACGAATTTTTCTATTTTTGTTATTATATGAATAATTGAAAATTAATAAATATAAATGGTGATTGAAAAAGATATGCTAAGCACTCTCACAAGTTTAGGTTAAATAAATGCTCTTGGAAGCATGCTAAGCCAATATGAGGTGATTGGAAAAGAATATTTGAATTGGGATAAGCACAAATCTCTCAAGTGAAGAGCAAATTAAACATATTGTTTAACACAGGTATTGGTTGAAAAAGAAGAATATAATTTAAGTCATAAGGCTTTAGAATGTTAATCCCTCATCTTCAAATGCCACCTGGAGTTTTTAAAATTATTTTAACTTAAATTTCACTATGAATATTTTTAATGTTTGATTTTAATTATATTTATTGGAATATATTATTTATATTTGTGATTATGATATTTTTTTATATAATTATAAGTATCTAAATTTAATCTTGTTGAAAAAATTTAAGATTATCGTTATTCTTGAAACATAAAAAAATTATCAAATTCAATAATATACCTATAACTTCAAAATAATAATAATAAAAGAGGAGAAGCTAATAGGAAAAAAAAGAGCAAGCAAGCAGACCCTGAAATTATGTCTTCACCTTATCCTTGCCACCATTTTCATTTTATTTTAGTGAGACTTTGAATCAGACAAAAGATGTAAGGATGTATCGAAAGGAGCACCGTAACACCGTCCGCGTCTTTCATTAATTTCTCATTGGATTTCCCTTTCTGACTTCTCGCTCCTTTCACTTCAATTTGTCGGTGCCTTAAGGTCTGAGGATAATTTTGACTCTTTTTATCCAAACCAATGTATAGATTTAATTACTTTTCATCCTTGGTTGGCCACAAGTGAAACATGCATTTATAGCCTCTGATTTCCCTCATATCTATATCTAACGGTGGGTAAGGTGGGACGGATGCAAAATTTTAGATCAAACTAAAAAATAGCTTAAAATTTTATCAAAATTTAATTTAGATTAAAAAATTAGATTTAAGTTCCCCTCCACTAGTTGGTATTAATTTTTAAATTTAAAAAATATAATACATTAAAAATATTAAAATAAATAATTTTTCATAAATTAAAAATATATTAAAAAATTTACACTTAAATAGCACTATGCTAATTTTAACTTAATGAATAAATGCTTATAAAATAGAAGCAAAGTTAATAATAAAATAAAATTATATAATATCTAAATAATAATAACAATATAATAGCAATATAATAATAAAATTACAACAAAACAACAACAAGAACAACAAAATATAAATTGATTCGGACCGAACTACTAAATGTTACGCGAATTTATTTATTTGATCAATTATCTAAAATAGTAATTAAAAATTGTTTCACTAAATTTCAGTTCATAAATTACTTTCTTGTTCTTTTTCATTTGAGCAACCTGATATTTGATCATGTTTTGAACGAGACTGTGGAACACGCTCTGAAATGGAGCGTGAACGGTGGTGCATTCTAACAAAACAAAAACCAAAACCGTAAGATATCCCAAATAGAAGATACGAAATTCCAATGAAGGGTATTTTCCAATTTACTAGTTACTGCAGTAAAAATAGGAAACTTGTTCCTATCTTCAAAAACAAAATGCGATTTACCCATTATTCATTAGCCCTTTCAATTCTCCTCCTCTCATACACAAAAGAAACAACAAACAATAAAATTTTACATCTCTTCGTTTTGACCGCACTGTAAAATTCATCCCATCAAATTTATTGTTTCTACAGTTTTTAGGCTTCATATTATTGTTGCATGTCGTTGCTGAGAGTTATTAAAATTTTAAATCAGTAGGTGAAAAGGAAAAACAACTACGAGAACAACAAAATCTGTCATCGTCGCAACAACACCAAGTTCTGTTTCTCTTTTCTCTGTAAAATTATGAACATAATCTCTGTATAAATCTGTCATTAGTAATGGCATCTCCTTTACCAAGCTGTAATTGACTGTGAAGATCTTAGAAGCTCCTCTTTGAAAACCAAAGCTTTCTTCTTTTTTAATTTCTTTTCTTGTTGGTATAAGTTTGGGTCGCCATTGCCATGATTTAGAGAGAGACCACGCTTGTTTATTTGCTTTCTTCTTCTTCCATTGTCATCTGATAATATTGTTGAATTTTTAGCCTTCTTTTGCGTCTACATTTCGGAGTTTTAAAGAAGCAAACAATGGTGCCGTGGTGGGCGAAGGGCAGCCGCAAAGGAACCTCGGTAGTTGTGAAAATGGAAAACCCCAACTGGTCGATGGTCGAGCTCGAAGCTCCATCGGAAGAAGATTTCCTCATCGGCAGCACCCCGACTGGTTCGCGAGAAAAAATACGTGGCAAAAACGCCAAGCAACTCACTTGGGTTCTCCTGTTAAAAGCGCACCGTGCTGCCGGTTGCTTAACCTCCATTACCTCCACATTCCTAAGTTTCGGCTCAACCGTCCGTCGCCGAGTCGCCTCCGGAAGAACAGACGACAACGACATCGAAACCGACGAAAACAAAGCCGTTAAAACCGGTTTCTATAACTGCATCAAAGTGTTCCTTTGGCTATCCTTATTATTATTCTGTTTCGAGATTGCTGCGTATTTCAAAGGCTGGCATTTTGGTGCCCCAAATCTTCAATTACAATATATTCTCTCGGTGCCGGTTGGTTTCAAAGATTTGTTCGATTCGTTATACACTCATTGGGTTTTGATTCGGGTGGCTTATCTGGCCCCTCCTCTTCAGTTCCTCGCCAATGTCTGCATAGTTCTCTTCCTTATCCAAAGCATGGATAGGTTAATTCTTTGTTTGGGTTGTTTTTGGATCCGATTAAAAAAGATCAAGCCAATCCCCAAGCACGAAGCTGTTGCAGATCTTGAATCTGGGGAAGACTCTTTCTTCCCTATGGTTCTCATTCAGATCCCTATGTGTAATGAAAAAGAGGTAAAAACTAGAAATCCAAAGATAAATTTTTCTTTAATCATTTTAAAAGGAACCTTTTTTTAATTAAATGATGGTTTAAATATTTGTTTTTGTAGGTTTACCAACAATCCATAGCTGCAGTGTGCAGTTTGGACTGGCCAAAGTCGAGAATTTTGATTCAAGTTTTGGATGATTCCGATGATCCAATGACTCAGCTACTTATTAAAGAGGAAGTGCATAAATGGCAACAAGAAGGTGCCCACATTGTGTATCGGCACCGTGTACTTAGAGATGGCTATAAAGCTGGTAATCTTAAGTCTGCCATGAGTTGTAGTTATGTTATAGACTATGAATTTGTTGCCATTTTCGATGCGGATTTCCAGCCCTCCCCTGATTTCCTCAAAAGAACTGTCCCCCATTTTAAGGTAACTAAATTAACTGCCTTTTGATTTAAATTGGGTGCAATATTGAGAATCGAAGCACTATTTAGTATGTTTAGGATTAGTTGAAGTGAAATCTTATTTTTGGTTTATGGTTATTACAGGATAATGAGGATTTAGGGTTGGTTCAGACAAGGTGGTCGTTTGTGAATAAGGATGAGAATTTGCTAACAAGATTGCAAAACATAAATTTGTCATTCCATTTTGAGGTAGAACAGCAAGTGAATGGTGTTTTCATTAATTTCTTTGGATTCAATGGGACTGCTGGGGTTTGGAGGATTAAGGCTTTGGAGGAGTCGGGTGGTTGGTTGGAGAGGACTACAGTTGAGGACATGGATATTGCAGTCCGTGCTCATCTTCGCGGATGGAAGTTCATCTTCCTCAATGATGTTGAAGTATGGTTCTAGTTTGATACGTAATACTGATAGTTACTTTCTTGATCGGTAGTTAATGTTTTTGGTCTTTATTATTTGTTCAGTGTCAGTGTGAACTTCCTGAATCTTATGAAGCTTATAGAAAACAACAGCACAGATGGCACTCTGGACCAATGCAGTTGTTCCGCCTCTGTTTGCCGGATATTATCCGTGCTAAGGTGAATACATATTTGAATTGGTCTTTGCTTAAACATGTGATGATGAACTTTGTTCTTATTCAGTATTTTTATTGATGCAGATTAGTGTGTGGAAGAAATTCAATATGATCTTTCTCTTCTTCCTGCTTAGGAAACTGATCCTACCGTTTTACTCTTTCACTCTTTTCTGCATAATTCTCCCAATGACTATGTTTGTTCCGGAGGCCGAGCTTCCAGCATGGGTTGTTTGTTACATCCCTGCTACAATGTCATTCCTCAACATCCTTCCTGCCCCAAAATCGTTCCCCTTCATTGTTCCCTACCTTCTTTTCGAGAACACCATGTCAGTGACCAAGTTCAATGCCATGGTCTCTGGTCTTTTCCAACTTGGTAGTTCATATGAGTGGGTTGTTACAAAAAAATTCGGTCGATCATCTGAGGGTGATCTTGTCTCCTTGGTTGAGAAAGGGCCAAAACATCAGCGCGTGGGATCCGAACCCAATCTCGACGAGATCCAAGCAGATCTTAAGCAAGCACAAAAGACTAGGAAAACTAAGCATAATAGGATATACACTAAGGAGTTAGCACTGGCATTCCTTCTTCTAACAGCTTCAGCTAGGAGCCTCCTATCTGCACAGGGTATCCATTTCTATTTCTTGCTATTTCAAGGGATATCGTTCCTTCTGGTCGGTCTAGACTTGATTGGCGAGCAGGTACTATGAGGATCAGAGTAGCGACTTTGTAGGAAAATGTGGATCACGTGAATGCAACCGACACATTCCAAAACGAAACTTTTGCAGTTCCGAGTCCGACCTGAATAGGAGAAGAAATATAGTTACATGGACAGAAGAATAACATGAATTTTGACATAGGGCACATGTAAAATTGGTGATAAATCTTCAGCACTTGTAAGGTTTTGTTACCCTACTTTTAGATTCTTTTACTTTTATGGAAAATTCTTTTGTAAGAAAGGAAGTCGTTGAAACATGAAACAGGAATTTAGGTACAAATTAAGGGCAAGGTAGAAAATTGATTCCTTTTCCTTTAGTCACTAATTTTCATGAGGATGGTACTTTGAGCTGACATTAATTTAAGTAAATGTTTAACTAGTTCGGCTGTTGTTTTTTTCAAATCCAGCTATAGTGACTTTTATCCAATCTAACCCTTTTGCTTCACCAAATCCAGGAACCATTATAGTCCTTATTTGGGAAGAAAAACAGGGTGTTAAAAGAAATTAACCTTTTTATTCATTTCTCAAAAGGTGTACATGTATGTATGCATGTGTTGTACGTAGAGGGTTACAGTAGTTGGAAAGTACGTAGTTGGGGGATAGCACATGGGGGTGATGCTTGAGTGGTGGGGTTGTATCCCATCCCTAGGGGAATTTATTGTAGCACCTGGACCACACTAGGATATCAATCCAACCCCTTTTTAGCCTCTTCGTTAGTAGCAGTCCTCAACATTTAAAAATAAAAAAAGGGGGGAGGGGTTATATTTTGAATTTCTGCAAAAAAAAAAAAAAAAAAAAAAAAAAAAAAAAGGCTTTGAAATTGATGCAACTGAAGAAAGAGAAAGTGAAATATGTTTGGGATGATGTGAAGTTTAGTTGGAGAATGTTTTTACATTCTCAAATGAAGAGAGGAGAGGACACTTAAAATTCTAAGAAAATTGAAATCCATGGTCCAGCAGGAATGAAGTATGGGGATAGGATTAATGTCGGTAAATATAAATGGTTGATCAATCTGCAATCCAAGTTCATATGAGTAAATTAACTTTTATACCAGCAAAACAGTCCCTCGGCTAAATGTTTGTTTTGTGTTTTGATGTTTATAAATTATTCAATTTCTTACAAATTAAATTTTTTGAAATTAATAAGTCTGAATGGTTAAAAATGTTACAAAATTTTAAAAAATTTTAATTTAAACCCTTTTAAAATTTAGAAATTACTTTTAAAAAATCTTAAACTTTATAAACAAAATTTATAAAATTTTAAAATTATGAACTTTTTATTAAATAATAATATCGACTAATAAAAAAGTAAGGACAATTTTTTTTCAAAATCTTATAATTATTAGATGTTAATGGGTTTTATTTTTAATAAAAAATATATAATTTTAAAATTTTCATAACCTTTTTCTATAAATTTTGTTTATAATTTTTATGATTTTTTTAATGATTTTTAAAATTTAAAAGGGTTTAATTGATTTTTTAAAATTTTGTTACTAAGATTTTTTTATCTTTTAGCTTTATTAATTTAAAATATTTTTGATTTTACATTCAATAAAAATTTATGATTTTAATTGGATGAATGTGTAAAGTTTGAGAGATAAATTTGTTATAAAGCATTATGTATAAATATCAAAATTTAAGAAAAAATTATTTGCTCACTCATCTAACGTGCAAGAGGTAATCTACTCTTTTATTCAATAGAAGAACAAAAATGTAATAAAAGTATGAGATTTGTTGGTAATTTTATCTCATATGTTATATATTGATAATTTTTTCCTTTAATTTTATAGAGTAAGCTATATGTTACAAAGTTGGATTGTAATGTAATAATTTAATATTATTTTTTATACAACGCCTAAAATTATTTATATTTCTTTTTAACTTTTAAATAAAAGAATAAATGTGTTTTAACGAGCTTAAACTATATAGTTTTACATTGAAAATAATATTAATATAAGCCACGTGGATGTAGCATAAAAGTCGTTTTTATGTAGAAAAATCAAGGGCATTTTATCCAAAAATACCCATTTTTAAATTTAATTACCAAAATGGGCCGTTTTTTTGGTTATTTACTGGACTAGGCCATTTTCCTCGAAAACACGTCCACGTCAACGTGTTTTCAGAGTACGTGTCAGGAAAACGCTTCCCTGAGGGAGCGTTTTTGTCCACGTCAGCAGAAAACGCTTCCTGGAGGGCGCACTTTGATGACGTGGACAAAAATGCTCCTCCAGGGAAGCGTTTTGCCCCTTTTTACGTTAGGGTTTTAAGGATTTTTAGGGTTAGGGCTTTTTATAATTTAGGGTTTAAGGTTTTTTTATATTTTAAGGATAGGGTTTTTAGGGTTTAGGGTTAGGGTTTATAACAAAATTAATTGATTTGGGGTTTAAATTAACTATTAATTTTAAATACTAAATACTAAATTAGAGTTTAAGGTATTAGGGTTAATTGATTAAATTAGGGTTTAGGGTTTAGGATTAATTGATGCACAATCGTTTAAACATCCTATTTTAATATTTTATTTCTTATAATATTTTAGTGAAAAACCCTTAAATAACTTTTAACGTGTAAACAACAACTTGGTAATTCGATTACTTCAGCGTTTAGGTTTTTTTCCCTGATCAATGGCTTAGATCATTTTATTTTTGATCCACTGGATAATTTTTTTTTACCTTGTAACATGCTCATTTCTGATTTTTTTTAATTATTGATTTCCAATATATACCTACTGGCGCTATGCTAAGTTTAGGGTTTTGAGAAAAAAATAATTAAATTAAGGTTTAGGGTTTTAGGTTTAATTCATTAAATTAAAAATTAATTTTAAATACTAAGTACTAAATTAGAGTTTAGGATTTTAAGGTTAATTAATTAAATTAGGATTTAAGGTTTAGGGTTTAGGGTTCTGAAAAAAGCTCCCACGTGGACGCTCTTTTGCTACAGTATTTCGTAGAAAAATAATTTTGAGTAGACGTTTCTGAACAAATAGTGTCGAAAACGCTTCAACCAGGATGCACTATCGGTAAAAGTTCTGAAAAAAGCTCCCATGTGGACGCTCTTTTGCTACAGTAGTTCGCAGAAAAATAATTCTGAGTAGACGTTTCTGAACAAATAGTGTCAAAAACGCTTCAACCAGGATGCACTGTATGGCAAAAGTTTTGAAAAAAGCTCCCACGTGGATGCTCTTTTGCTACAGTAGTTCGCAGAAAAATGAGCCTACAAATGAGCCAAATTTTATTCTCAGGTTACATAACTTACAGCAAAAAAAGATTAGAGAGGCTAAGAAGAAAAGAAATTGAAGATGAGTGAACGTATTAGTGCTGTTATTTACAATGATGGTGAGGTCTGTAACACCGAAAACGATGTTGTTTTTTTATCAGAGAACACAGCGAGACTGGTTTTTAACCAGAACATAGATTTGACAGAACTTCGTAAAAGAATTAGGCATAAAATCTTCGGAACGATGCCAATGACATTTTTATCTATTAAGTATCAATTTTGTGCATCAGTTGATCCTGTGACATATGACTCATTCGACATTAAAGGCGCTCGTAGCTTAGAGGCAATGGTGCAGACTCATCTCGCTAGTGGATCACCCTATGTTGAGTTATATGTACAATTTTCATCGCCAAATGATGCATTTGTTGTAACGCCCCGTACCCGACACCGTCGTTGGAGTCGAACATGAGGTGTTAACAGACTTAATTCATTACTTTAAACAGATCAAACAATTTATTTTTAAAATTTTCAGTCAAGCTAGCAATCTGCGTCACAGTCGCTTAAAAATTCATATCTTGAGTTTCAAAACTCAAAATCTAATTCCGTAAATTTTACCTGAAACTAGACTCTTATATATATTTACTAATTTTTTTATAGAATTTTTGGTCAAGCAAATTAGTACAGTTTATTAGTTAAAGTCTCCCCTGTTTTAGGGTTTGACTGCTCTGACCTCTATGTATTACGAATCAGATATCTCCCTGTACAGAGTTTCAATGACTATGCCGTTTATTTCTAATAAAACTAGACTCAATAAGGAATCTGTACATATAAATCATGACTTCTAATTATCTTTGAAAGATTTATGGTGAATTTCCAAAGTCAGAACAGGGGATCTAGAAATTGCTCTGGCCCTGTTTCACAAAAATTTAAACATCTCATAAAATATAACTCATATACCTGTTTTGTTCCATCCATATAAAAATAGACTCATCAAGCTTCAATTCCATAACTTATTCATTATTTAATTCCATTTCTACTATTTTTAGTGATTTTTGAAATTCATGTCACTACTGCTGTCTGAATCTATTTTATGGTAAATTTTACCCATTTCATGGTTCCCATGGATTAGCTAGCAATTTAGCATACATAACACCAAATATGATCATGATTAGCTATTCCAATGGCTAATAATTACCAAGCATTTCCATACCACTCAATAACCATATCATAAGACCATATATACAAAATGATTATAATGCTATACATGCCATACTCAAAATATACAAGCCATTATGCCAAGATGGTATACGGATAGTGTGAGCGTGCCTCCGACCGTTTCTGATTTTCGAGCTGGCTTGTCAACACTACAAGGAATGAAAAGGAGGGAGTAAGCACA
The DNA here is from genome assembly GCA_025698475.1 of Gossypium anomalum. Lineage (NCBI taxonomy): Eukaryota > Viridiplantae > Streptophyta > Magnoliopsida > Malvales > Malvaceae > Gossypium > Gossypium anomalum. The sequence goes on from CM046958.1 coordinate 20,780,622, forward strand.
AATGCTTAGTAAGTTCACATGCAAATAGCAAGTAACACAACAATATAAGCAAACATAAACATCATTTGCATAATCATCACCGAGACATTCATATCACATTTTCATTTATCATCTTACCATATTGTTGTTATATCGAGTTTTCAACCTGAGGGTTAAGTACATACCTGTTCAAAGTATCCATTTCACAACACTTACCAATACGTCCCTTTCATCTCGAGTATTCCTCCATTTGAGTAGAATTTTACCCGTTGAACACATCGGAATATAATTCGGATACACGAAAAGTTTGCACATAAGTGCCACATATTTAGCCAAGCTACCATGTAACCCGCCCATAAGTGAACTCGGACTCAACTCAACGAGCTCGGATGCCTAGTTACATCTCTCGAACTCAGACTCAACTCAACGAGTTCGGACATTCGCATCCATAAGTGATCTCGGACTCAACTCAACGAGTTCGGATGCCCAAATATCCCAGTGACATGTCAGTTGTATCCTAATCCATTCCTAAGGTTCAACGGGACCTTTTTCCCAATCATGTGTCTCAACCATCTTCTACGGAATGCGATACCGATACTCGATAGTATTTCACATTTTCCAAGTATATCACATAATTTGACATATTATCAAACAATTATCACGAGTATAATATTTCATAATAATTATCATATCATTTAAATAACATAAAAACATTTAAAATAATGACTATGTTACCAGCATTTACATATGAACTTACCTCGTATGTGAAAATGACTACTTTTACCATTTCGTCCATAACTTGGTATTTTCCCCATTTTAGCCCGAATTTTAGTTTTCCTTGCTCTATCATTTAAAATATAGTCTAATTAGGGCTCACATTATTCAAATTAACCCAAAATCATATTTTGGCAAAATTACAGTTTTGCCCCTAAACTTTTGCGTATTTACACTTTTGCCCCAAAGCTCGTAAATTAAACTTCAGCATATTTTATTATGTTTTATGACATGCTGAACATTTTTCCCTTCTATGACAACATCAAATTCTCACTCTAACACATAGTTATGAACAATAACAATTTTTACTGATTAAGCCGTTTTACTCATTTTTGCTTAAAATCGCTTAGCAAAAGTTGTTTAACATAATTTCAGCCTTCATATTCTACCATAAAACATCAAAATAAACACATTTCACCTATGGTTATTTTTCCAAATATGAACCCTAGCTTAAATTATTGCTAGAATAAGCTTAATCCAGATTCACGGGATTCCAAAAACGTAAAGAACTTGAAAAACGGGGCTAGAACAGACTTACAATCGAGCTTGGAAGCTTGAAAAACCCTAGCCATGGTTTCTCCTTGCTATATTCGGCCATGGGGTTGAAGATGAGCAAAATTGGCTTTTAATTTTGTATTTTAATTCATTTTACCCTAAATGACCAAAATGCCCTTACTACTAAACTTTCCAAAAATTCCATCCATGTCCAATTTTTGTCCATAGACTTAGAAATTGGTAAAATTGCTATTTTAGACCTCCTAATTAATATTTCAAAACAATTTCATACTAGAAACTTCTAGAATGCAAGTTTTGCAAATTATTCGATTTAGTCCCTAATTTCAATTTAAGCACTTTATGCATAAAATTTCTTCACGAAATTTTCACACAATCATGCAATCATATCATAGACCTCAAAATAATCATAAAATAATTATTTTTATCTTGAATTTTGTGGTCACGAAACCACTATTTTGACTAGGCCCAAAATTAGGATATTACAATTTGCAGCTTCAACATTTAATGCCGGTCGAGAGGAATACACGACCCCTGCCCGACACTTCGTTAATGGATGGAAAAACATGGAACCGCCCGTGTTTAATAGCAGTATGGAATACCCAACCCCTGCACGACGCTCCGTTAGTGGATGGGACATGCACCTCAGTGGGTCGATGTTTGATGCTGGAAATACGTACTGGGGAATAACATCAACTTCTAGTGGTTGGCAATCCACATTTGATTGGAGACATTGTGAAACGTCCACAAGAAGGGATGATGTACTCCCTACGACGTCCACCGACAGGGGACCTCATTCGTTGCAGATGATGGTGGGTTAAATGATGAGTCTAATGTGGATCTACCTCGGGAGCCCAGGCCCGATGGTGTAAAAGTTGCATTATTTTCTGAACCGGAGCCTGTTCCAACCGTACCTGAAGATGTTGAAGGAGGTTCAGATGAAGAAAAAGAAGATCCGTGATTCAGGGCGTACTCACTTCCAGCCCACATGCATAATGTCGATCTATCTCAAGATGATGCATTGGAGTTTCAAGATCTACCACACAGAAGGCGTGACCGTACAAGTTCCTCATTGGATTTGGGTGAATTGGAAGTTGGTAAGGAGTTTTCCAATAAATATTGTTTTCTTGGTGCATTAAAACAAAATAGCATCATGAACGGGGTTAACTACAAAGTGTTTAAATACAAATCCGATAAGTTTGAGGCCAAGTGTGTAGTGCAAGATGGTACATGTTCATGGAAAATCATGGCCTCGTTGAGGAAAAAGACAGGCTTGTGGGAGATGATAAAAAAGTACAAAGGTCCACATACATATGTTACCGGTACAGTATCACTAAACTTTTGAGGTTTTTAAATAATATTGTTATTACGTAATGTTGCATTATTTAATGTACTTCGTTGACAGGTGTTTCACAAGGTCATCCCAAGATGGATTCAGATATGTTAGCTACCTTAATACTACCGACAATGAAGGCGAATCCCAGAACTTTAGTGCCAGTCTTAATTGCCAATATTCGTAGCCAATTGAGGTACATACCTTCTTACCGCAAGGCTTGGATAGCTAAGCATAAGGTGTTGGAAAAGATACATGGTGGCTGGGACGCTTCATATAATGAAGTGTGGCAGTGGTGTCAGGTGCTAGAGAGATATGTCCCAGGTTGTGCAACAGACCTTGAAACGGAACCTGCGTACTACAACGACCGATTGCTCCGTGGATGCCAAGTATTTAAGCGTTTGTTCTGGAGCTTTAAGCAATGCCGAGACGTATTTCTATATTGCAAGCCATTGGTACAAATTGACGGTACCTTTATGTACGGTAGATATACCCATCGGTTATTGCTAGCTGTGACACAGGATGGCAGTGGGAGAATCCTTCTAATTGCGTTTGCAATAACACTGGGGGAGTCAGCTGATGACTGGGATTTCTTTCTTTCTAGGTTAAGGAGGCATGTCTACCCCCAACCTAATATCTGCGTCATATCGGATTGGGGCACTAGAATACTATCCACAATTGAGCGACAGGGAAGCCTGTGGCATCGTATACACCATTAGTATTGCTTAAGGCACGTTGCGTCCAACTATTACGGGCAATATCGATCTACAAGTGAATGACGGCAAGTAACCAGCATGGGTATTTAATCTCTACTAATATAATTTTTTTTATTCTGAATGGAAGAGTGGTATGTAATTTTCACTATCATTTTATATTAGCAGGGTATGAGATAAGTAAGGAACGTTTTCATGAGATGTTGGCGGTTTTACTTTCAGTTAACGAAAAAGGGGCAAACTACCTCTGTAACATACCTTTCGAACAGTGGACACAAGCATATGACGGCGGCCTACGATATGGTCAAATGACCTCAAACTTGGCTGAATGCATAAATTCTGTTCTAAAAAGAACGCGTCATTTACCGATAACATCGGTTGTGCGAGAGACGTATTTTCATTTAGCGAGACTATTTCCAAAGCGAGCAGCAAGTTATCAAGGCCAAATGTAGCGAGGCCATATATGGTGCGCGAAGGTATTGCAAGAAATTAACAAGGCGAAGGCACGAGCCAATACCATGCACACAGTGTGTCACGATCGCCACAACCATGGTTTCGTGTGACGGAGTTTGACAGACCGAACCAAGGTATTATTGGTAGCCAATATCGTGTACACTTGAGAAATAGGACCTGCGACTGTGGGAGGTTTGACGCACTTCGTTATCCATGCACTCATGTAATTGCAGGTTTTCAGAATATCCGTCTAGATCCCATGAGCTATGTCGACAAAGTGTACAAACTAGAAACCATGTACAACGTGTGGAGACACGTATTCCCACATGTCCCAAATGAACGTAAGTGGCCGCCTGTATCGCTTGCTCCGTTTAAGCTGTTACTGGATAGAGAATTGCGTCGCAAACCAAAGGGTCGACCTTGCTCGACTAGAATAGGTACCAATATGGATATCTGAGAAACAACCAATCAACAGAAGTTGTGCAGATGGTGTAGGAACCCAGACCATACAAGTAGATCATGTCCAAATCGAACTAGTTGATAGTTGTCGTAAAAAATTATGTTGTATTATTTATATTTTATTAAATGAAACTATGTTGTATTACAATTTTTTTATTCAAAAGAACTTTTATTTTATTAAATGAAGCAATATAAAAAATTTTGTTCAAATATATTAAAAAAATCAATACCCGTGGCGGTCAGAATCAGTGCCACATGAGGGTCGTCGACGGGTCCATGTTGGAGTCCTCTTTTGACCAGCTTCTGGCGGGGGTTGTGGTTCTTCCAGCAGGGGACCTGGTTGTGGGTGTTGGGAGGGTGACCCACCTTGATAGAATAATGACTGCGGTAGTGTTTCCATCACACATGGCGAAGTGTTTAAATCCCGTAAGGTGATGGGGATTGGTAGAAAGACGAGCTCCTCGATGGCACCTCATACGATCCCTCATGCGACGACAGCCTATAGAACGGTAGTTGACTCGGAGTAATCGGGAACGGAGATGAACCAGGCCTGTAACACCCCTAATCTCGCATCCGTCGCCTGAAGGATTTAAGAAGTATTACCAAATATGCAAGAAGTTTCTTTTAATTATAATCGGATAATTCCATTCATACAACAGACAAGGAGTCACATTAATTTAATAATTATCTTGATTCATTCATAAGTTCAATTCGATCAAAATATTTAAAAGATTAATTATATATCAACTACACATACATATTAACTAAGTGGAAATTATATAATAACTTAACAAGCCATTTTCGCATGGCTATATATATATATACACACCAAAAGATACGTATTAACATCAAAAGTCCATCCTATACATGCCATTTTTAAAGTTCAACTACAAGGTACCAAGTGGGCTTGGATAGTGTGAATGACTTCATCTTTGAAATCCCCGAGATCGATAGCTAACGAACGAGATCTAAAAAAAACAGAGAATTTAAGCGACAGAGTAAGCATTTCGATGCTTAGTAAGTTTAAGTAATGAGATCATTTACAACTAAAACATAACGTTTATAAGATAAATAAATACATAACATAAAACTCCATGATTATGTTACCTCACACTTCAATCATTATATTCATACGCAGAGTCAAACTCCGACTAAATTTCATTGTAGTCAAAAATTTAGCATTACCTCGAATAAGCTAAATATTTCATGCAACCCTAAGATTCGACTCGGAGTTCACTATTCAATTGAACGAATACATTTAAAACCAAATCAACCTTTACAATGTATATATATAAAACATACCTTATCATCTTAGAATTTCGAACGTACTTATTGGAATTATTACAGCTGTATCACCAATTCCGAATCAACACGAATGTCTTCGGGATTTAACCTGGATATAGCAACTAGCACGAATGCCTTCGGGACTTAGCCCGGATATGAAAATTAGCACGTATGCCTTCGGGACTTAACCCGGATATAATCGACCAGCACGTATGCCTTCAGGAATTGACCCGGATATAACACTCACGCAAGGTCTGCGGGTCTTAGCCCGGATATAGTCTCAATTTATCATGCATATGTCTTATCATCTTAATACATCGGTATTTCATTCACATTACTAGAACACAAGCACAACAAGCTTAATAACCATTCCACTTTCGGCTCAATAGACCCATATGAGGGCATGATTTCGATTTGCCATTCAACACAATTTCAATAACTATTCAATTACAAATCATAAGTACAAGCTATTTATCTCACTACATAAATCAAGTAGAACCATTATGTTATAGACTAATTGTTATGCTTAAATATGATCAAGATTTATCAATTCATAGACTAAGTTCCATTACTCGAAGACTTACCTCGGATATACTTGAACGGTGGCAAAGTGGCTACTCGACTACTTTTTCTTTCCCCTTATCAGAAATTGTCCCCCTATGCTCTTGAGCTTAAGTTCAACAAATTTAAACTAGTCATTAATCGACTATTAAAGCATTACTTTAAGAATGTACTACATATAGATTCGGCTTTCACACATATAGATTATAGTAAGCTTTATAAAAATTGAAAATTTATTTATTAACAAATTTTCTTTAATTTTTACAATATAATTACAATTTCCCTATAAACTAACTTCCTGAGCAACAGCGAGTAAAGTATTTATAATTGGAGTTATGAAACTCCAAATCGATTGCCGTAAATTTTTCTTGACAGAAGACTCATTTATCTATTATCCATAAAATTTTCATAATTTTTAGTTTATCCCAACAATACCAGATTTTTCTTAAATTTCACCTTGTTTCACTGCTTGACTAAACTGACCACTCTTCACTACGAATCAAATTTCTCATTGTACAGAATTCAAAATGTGTTCTAACTTATTTCATTTGAAACTAGACTCATTAAGGAATCTAAGCATATAAATTTTATCTTAATGCCATTTTTTTAAAATTTATACTGATTTTATAAAAACGGAACAGGACATCTAGTAGTCATTTCGACTCAACCCCACAATACTGCAATATCTCAAGATCGGTAACTCTTTTGTTTCTATAGTTTCTTTTGTAAGAAACTAGACTCTTCAAGCTTTACTTACATAATTTATCCAGTTTCTAACTCAACTCCTACAAATTATGGTGATTTTCCAAAATCACCTTACTGCAGCTGTCCTCAAACAGTTTAATACTAAATCACTCTTTCAAACATTCCTAGTATACATTTTATTCAAGTATGTATATTAACAATCGAATTTATCAAACAATTATCTATAAAATTCACTTCAACATTCTCAATACAATACATGGTGTTCAAACCATTATTCAAGTTCAAAATTCGGCTAATACACATATATATATACATTAGAAATCAATTGTTAACATTTGTATTTCACCTTAATAGCTAGCTTAGCAAACCTTATTTTAACCTACAATTGTCCTTAACACAATTAAAGCATCCTCTTCATTCCATCAATTAAAAATGCATACATTACCCAAATACCTAAAACCATATTCGGCCAAAGAACACAACTTGTTAGCCGATTCTTTTCCATTTAGCAACTAATGCCCAAATGTGCTCATTTGTTAGACTCTAATTCACCTATGTACCATTTTCATCCAAATAACATGAACAACAACCATTTCTTGAACATTTTTCTCTTAACCAATTACTCATGATACCAACCAAAATTCAAGATTTGGACATGGGCTAACTAAGGGACTTAGTAACTAACTCAATACATTCAACAATTTCAAAAGCTATTATGAATTTCATACCTTAATCAAGGCTAGGAGTGACCAAATGCTTGTTTCCCTTCCCTTTCTTCTTAGAGTTTCTGCCAAGGATTGCTAAAAGATGAACACAAATTTTCTTTTCTTTGTTTTATTCATCTGATTAGTTTAACCCCTTTATTATTATTATTATTATTATTTTATGCCATTAATACATTATTTTATTATTATTACAAACACATATTGCTTATCATCATGTCATGGCCGGCCACTATTAATTAAGTGGGGAAATTGACATGCAAGTCCACCCTTTTTATTTCATGCATTATTGAATCACTTCTAGAATTACCTATCATATTTCACATTTGTCTCATATAAGTCCTATTAAAAAGATTCACACTCAAATGAATAAATTAAAGATTGAAATTTTCACACATGCATATTCATGCACATTAAACATAGAAACTAACGGTTCTTTATTTTTATACTTCGGTTTTGTGGTCCCGAAACCACTTTCCGACTAGGGTCAATTTAGGGCCGTCACAGGGCCATAGATTCCAACCTTCCATAGGACTAGAAAAAAGAAACATATAAGGGTTAGGATATATATAAGGGCTAGGATACGCACCTAGCGTAACCTGAAAAGGCTGTGACGTGGGTGTCGTCGGTTGAACTATTGGGCCTACTGATTGTGTGGGCGCTATTGATGGGCCTGCGTCGTCGTCCATTCTTCTTGGATTTAAAGGCCCCCGTCGTTCCCTTTGGGCACGAATTTGTCGTCGCCTCTCATCTTTCGACAATAAATATGGCTTGCCATGGATCCTAAACCATGGCATGTATTCCGGTACGCACGCTAACTCTGAAACGATGATCGGTTCCCGAGTAGGTATATAATCATGCCGTTTTTCCCACATTTTGATATAGTGTGTCCAGTATCTCAGCCAATCCGTATGCAGTTGTTGTAAGTCGACTTTGTGCTCATCATCAAACACCTTAGGTGCCAAGGGAATCGGTTGTCTGAATCCAAATTGCCTCAATACTCTATCTGACTGGTGCATCTCCATGGTAGCATAGTCCACCAATGCGACCTTCACATGCCAAGGGTTTGGATTTTGAAGGAATTCATCCGGAATGACTGCCCGAATTGCCGGATCCTCGTATGGTGTCCATTGAAACTATATGAACATGATAAAAATATTACTTATATACATAATACATAATACAAGATACTAAATACTAAATACGAAATGACTATTTTATTATGTATATATATTTTATTTAATACCTACTTGTGCTTCTGATCGTTGGTCTAATACAAGTCGTATATTTTCGAGAGGGGTAGGTATTCCGATATAACTCACCGAATGGTTCCACCTAATTAAATAAATTTTTAGCATACAATTTTATTTTAAATCTACGTAATAATTGTAAAATCTAATATAAAATTCACCTCTTTATGAGTGGAAATGTATATGGGTGGTCTACTCGATAACGTAAAAATGGAAAACGAAACCGTGCCCATGATTGCAGTAGTGATAGGCAACCTCCTATTTTAGCTTTGTTCAGTCGCATCGCCTTGCACATTTCCTTATACAATGTTGCCAACACGGCAGACCCCCAACTCAATTCGCCGGCTGCTCTAAAATCTACGAGTTTCAACAACCATCTCAGATGTACGAGGTTTCATGACAAGTCCGGCATCAGATAACCTCCAATCATCTCAAGAATGTATGCACGAGCATATCGTATTCTTTCGAGTTCAGTCGAATCATTATTCGGCTCCAAGAATGTGTCTCGTAACCAGCCCATCTCGATCCGACCTCCGTTAATATTATCTGGTATAGCACTCAAAAGCTCGTAGCATACGGCTCCCCAATTAGTAGATGATGCTGACCCAGTGACTGCGTACCTATCCACCTACAATCCCAATTACAGATGCGCGTCTTCCAGAGTGATAGTACACTCTCCGCATGGAAGATGAAAAGTGTGTGCCTCGGGTCTCTACCTCTCTACCAACGCACTGATTAGTTTCGGGTCCAACTTGCACCCCCGGCCTATCGTGGCCACGTGCCAAAATTTCGCTTCTCGCAAATAATTCTCGATCAACGGCGATGGAGGACCAGGCATATTACAGATGTAGCATTGCAACACCCGATCTATAGACTATTATAAAAATTTATAAAATAAAAATTAATTAAAATTGCATAAATTAATTAATGCAAACATCATAAATGAAAAAAAAATCAAGCAGTATTGAAATTTTAATTATAATTGCATAAATGAAAAAAATATCAAATAGTATTGCAAATTTAATTAAATTTGCATAAATTAAGAAAAAATCGAATAGTATTGAAAATTTAAAATTATCACTTACCATTGTCATTTGATCAACAGAGATGTGCTTATTATCGAGACGGATTAATTTTTCGGCCATTGCTAACACGATCGGATTTTTTTATTTAAAAAAATTAAATTCAAAAAAAATTTAAACAAATAAAATTGATAGAATTTTGATAGAAATTTGATAGAATTTTGAGAAAATTTCAATGAAATTTGATAGATTTTTGAAGGGAATATTGAAAGAATGTTGAGAATTATGAGAGAATTGTGTGCAAAATAAATGAAGGGAAAGGAAATTTGAGAGAATTTTAGAAATTGTGAGAGATTTGTGTGAAAAAAATGATTTGGGGGGGTTTTATAGTTTTTTTTGGACCGTTGGAAGTTTTGACCGTTGCACGGACAAAACGCTTCCCTGGGGGAGTGTTTTTGTCCACATCAGCAAAGCGCGCCCTCTAGGAAGTGTTTTCTGCTGACATGGACAAAAACGCTCCCTCAGGGAAGCGTTTTCCTGGCACGTACTCTGAAAACGCACTGACGTGGATACGTTTTCGGGAAAAATGACCTAATCCGGTAAATAACCAAAAAAATGGCCCAATTCGGTAATTAACTTAAAAAAAAAAAGCTTTTTTCTATAAAATGCCCAAAATTCAAACATAGAATTTTCAAAAAAATAAATAAGTAGATAGAGAACAAAAAAGATAGGTAAAGTAAGTACATCAGCTTCCGACTCCCTTTTTCTAAAACTTTAAAATATAGATGCAGGCCTCTAAAATAATTGTAGCTGCGAGTAAATTCCAAATCAAATAAAGGCAATTAGGTAGTAATGAGCAATAATTGTCCGGCCCTTTCTTCCAAATTAATTTCAAATCTCTCTTTCTAAGTTCCATTTTTTGTTTTATTACTAGTATTTTTATAATCTATATATTCACTAAATCGACCACAAAAATATTATTTTTTAATCAAAATACCACCCATTTTAATTTTCTCAATGGAAAGCGTTTCATCATCTTACTATTTTTTTAAAAATATCTTACCGATTGAATTTTATTTTTAAAAAAAAACTAATAAAGTTTTTAACCTCAATCATTCCTATATTTAAATTTACTGAAATCAATTGGGTTAAATATTTTATTAATCATTTTTCTACATATTTTATTTAAATGCAGGTGCCTTGTAAAATATATCTCATTTAAAAATGAGTGTCATTTGTATTGATTTGAATGAAGTGGTAATTAATTTTTTTATCAAATATTCCTTTGACACGAATTGAGAATGTGTTATCTCAATTTCTACTTTTATAATATAATATAAAAAATAGATGCCATTTTGACCAATAAAACCAAAATCTTCAGCACATATAATACACAATATATAAGTTTGTTATTTGATACATTAGCACTATATTTTTTTATATTTGAAAGTAGAGTATGGGATTACTTAGAATTGAACCTAAACTCTTATACCTATAACATTATACACTTGTCATTAAATTAAGAAATTGTTGGTAGTAATATATTTTTTTAATTACACAAAATAATTAAAAAATTGACACGCATCACTTTCTTTTATATATTTATATATATATTTGTTTTTTTAACACCTTATAATCATATATTTTCCTCTCACTTTTACTTGCGGAAATTTTAAACATATTAAATAATTATCCATACATATTTGAATATTTTAAAAATATTCCACATATATATACTGTATATATGTTTTCCCTTCGTAATTAATTTGTTTCATTTTACAAAGTGAACTTAGACTAGTTAGTTTGTACCTATGGAATTTTAGGCCACTAGGATACGAAGTACAATTCTACAAAACATCTCTTGGCATGTGGTGGGTATATTTGATAAAGAGTTGGACTCTTTTAAGAACCCCAATTATTGCTTATGCTCAAATTGACATCATTCTAATTCGTGTTTTATATCTATATCAATGCAATCACTTATCCTAAAATTCAAGTCTAAACATGAAAATAATGTCAAGGTAAAAATGTCACAATTGATTTTTTTTATGGTTAAATATTTTTAATATTTTAATTAATTAAATTTTATAAATTATATTTAAGAGATATTTCATTGGAAAATTTTATAATATACCTTTCAAATATATTTTAAAAAATAAGAGATTAAAGTTAAGCAATTTATCAACAAGTGGTTGGGTATAATGGTAAGGCACTCTCAAGGGAATAGCATAGGTTCAAACCTTGAAAACAAAATTGTTGAGAAAAAAACCACAAACCTTGTATATGACCCATAAAACGAATATGCATAATAAAAAAATTAAATAATTTTTACCACTAAACTTCAAAATATAACAACTTTAGTGAAATTAAAGAAATAATAAAAAAAGTATATATTAGATTGATATTTGACCTGGATATAACTTTTTTACATTGGCGATCCATTTTTTTATTAGCGAGTATTGGCAACTGAAAAGGATGTTTTATATAACTTGTTAGTATTGTTAAAAAAGTATAATCTTTTATCTAAAAAAATATTGAGTAAAATATTGAATTATCAATTAATAAAAAAAGTCAAAATGACTAGCAATGCACAGCAAAATAGAACAGATCAAATGAAAGGCAAGGATAAGGCAACTATAAACAGAGTTTTCCACAGGTCAGCCACCCCAGCAATTTATCAAGACAAAGAAAAGTTCATACCAGGGGCATATTCAGGGAATTCTTATAGAAATAGTATATATGGCAATATAAACACAATAGGGAGTTTAGGCTAGTAGAATACAAGCAATGGAAAATCAACATTGTACTCAAAATAGAAAAATCAGAGATAGCAATGATGGCATAAAGACACAACATGGAGTTCAGGACAGTAGAATACTAAGCAATGGAAAAATCAGCACTGTACTCAAAATAGATAATTAGAGATAGCAATGTTGGTAGTGGAAAAATCAAAGCAAATTTTATCTAATAATTCAAATGAAAAATATAATTATAAGCAAGTATATACCAATCGAGCATAACAGATATAACTTCCACATTGTTCACAAATATTCATTTTTAACTTAAACAATTTCTTATAATTTAATCCATTACAATTTTAACATTGAACCCACAAATTCTTGTATGGCAATAAAGACACAACATAGAGTTCATGCTAGTAGAATACAAGCAATGGAAAAATCAGCTCAGGATAGAAAAATAAGAGATAATAATGTTGGTAGTGGAAAAATCAAAGCAAATTTTACCTAATAATGAACCTCGGTGTTGAAAGAGATGAAGCAAGAATGATGGTTTTCCAGCCTCGATGTTGAAAGAGGTGAATGAGAATGATGGATTTCTACAATCGCTTTCAGCAATAGCTGTCGGCGATAGGATTCGGTCGAGAAGGTGATACTAACAAGTTATATATAACATTCGGTAATCTTGAAAATGGGAGGGAAAGGGAGATTTCTTACCTGAGTTGTGTTCGAGTTCTTAATCTTGCTACAAGTGGAAGCAGGTGAAGTGACAAAGGAAGAAGGCAACATGGATTAGGTCTAAGGAAATTTGGGCTACCTATTTTGCTACGAAAAATACTCTGGCTATCGTTCGGATTGCTTGGAAAATACTCAAAATACTAGTTTCAATGTCGTTCCATTCTTTTTGCTTTTTTTTTCAAAATTGACCCAAAATTATTGATTAATTAGAAAAATATCCACTTGCAAAATCTTGTATGAAAATTTAAACTTTTGGTCTATTTGCATGTTAGGTCTATCTCCTATTGAAATTAAATTTAAATAAACTTTAAAATATTTTAGAATTGAACTAAAATTGAACTTGGCCATTTTAACATGATTTAAGTATTTTAAATCGAATTAAACTTCAGTGCAAGCATTTGAGGGAAGAAAGAAGTCTTTACACCAATGCAATTAAGTATTGATAACTTGGAGCCAATTAAGGGTAAAACTGGAAATAGAATATGTGCTAAATTTTTCTTTTTCTAACTTATGTGTTAACTTATGAGGAAATCAAAGTCTGAAATTCTTGCTGGTGAATGTTTTACCAAACTGCCAATGGGCAAGGATGATGTTCCAAGAGGTAGAAGTGCGTCTGTCACTACTTGTGACCCTAAATAAGAACGACTAACCAACCAGCATAGCGTTTAACTGCCAGTTCTGAACCCAATTTTGGCTCATACTCGTCCACCTTGTCTTTGATCCTTTCACGCTAGCCTTTACGATATCCCCTGCACCTGCCATATTGAAGATCAACACCAAGTTGAAGCATCAAAATCTGTTGATTGTGAACCTTAACCCTCCCCTTTTTCGGCATGGTGCCCTACATAATTTAAATCAAAACCACCACCATTTTTAATATTATGCACGTCTCACTACAACAATGATTAAAGAAATTTCTTCTTTGAAAAATACATATAATAAGCAGTCGTTGAGAGATTTGTCATTGTGCATGGTCAAATAATACTACAACTCTTTGCAAAGTATCCTGCTGAAGAGATTAAGAAGTGCACATTTTTCTTAAGCCTTGCACATAAAATGGAGGAGAGACACCATACAAAATGGTTATTTAAAAAGGACTAATTATGACTATTTCAATTTTAAAGACTAAATTGAATAAAATGTAAAACTTTAGGGGGTAAACGAATAATGAAATTGAATTGATACATACATATAATAGATTTTTATAAGATATTTGTAATTGATAAATTGAACTGAATTGTTATATATATATATATATATATATATATCAGGAATTGAACCAAGATGATCATGCTTTTATATCTACTAATCCAACAGTTGTTTAGAGATATGTCGTTGTGCATTGTTAGATAATACTACAACTTTTTGTAGAGTATCCTGGTGAGAAGATTAAGAAGTGCACATTTTTCGTAGGCCCTGAAAATAAAATGGAGCAGAGACACCATGCAAAATGATTAGTTAAAAAGGACTAGTTATGACTATTTTGATTTTAGGGACTAAATTGAATAAAATCTGAAACTTTAAGGGGCATATGAATAATAAAATTGAATTGATACATACATATAATGGATTGTTATAAGATGTTTGGAATTGATAAATTAAATTGAATTGTTATATAAATAAGGAATTGAACCAAGATGATCATGCTTTTATATCTACTAATCCAAAAGTTGTTGAAAGATATGTCATTGTGCATGGTCAGATAATACTACAACTCTTTGCAGTGTATCCTAATGAGAAGATTAAGAATTGCATATTTGTTGTAGGCCTTGCAAATAAAATTGAGGAGAGACACCATGCAAAATGATTTGTTAAAAAGGACTAGTTATAACTATTTCGATTTTAGGAATTAAATTGAATAAAATGTAAAACTTTAAGGGGCATACAAATAATGAAATTGAACTGATACATACCTATAATAGATTTTTCTAAGATGTTTGTAATTAATAAATCGAACTGAATTGTTATATAGATCGAGAATTTAACCAAGATTATCATGTTTTTATATCTACTAATCCAATAGCTATTGAGAGATACGTCGTTGTGCATGGTCGGATAATACAACAACTCTTTGTAGAGTATCTTGATAAGAAGGTTAAGGATTGCACATTTTTCGTAGGCCATGCAAATAAAATGGAGGAGAAACACCATACAAAATGGTTAGTTAAAAATGACCAGTTATGACTATTTCGATTTTAGGGACTAAATTGAATAAAATGTGAAACTTTAAGAGCCATACAAATAATGAAATTGAATTGATACATACATATAATAGATTGTTATAAGATATTTGAAATTGATAAATCGAACTGAATTGTTATATAGATCGGGAATTGAACCAAGATGATTATGCTTTTATATATACTAACTTAACAACTATTGAGAGATATGTCATTGTGTACGGTCAGATAATACTACAACTCTTTGTAGAGTATCCTGATGAGAATATTAAGAAGTGCAAATTTGTTGTAGGCCTTGCAAATCGTTCCAATAATTCACAATTTATTTAATCATGGAGTTAGTCCACAAGAAGTATGTAACGTCCCTCACCCGGTCTGATCGTCAGACCCGAGTTTCAGGATGCTAGTACAATTATCGAAACATTTAAATGCAAATCATAACATTGGATTCAATTTAAATAATCAAGTTGTTCTAAATACATGCATAATAGAATTTATGAACCAAATAGAGACTAAATCAAGCATACAAACATAGTTTAATATATTCGAGCATGATTAAGGACGAGCGGCTTGGTTTCCAAAATTTCAAAGCTTAATTTGGTTAGTCCAATTTAGTCTTTTTCCTGACTAGAAATTGTAACCAAGCATCGCCCATTGGCTCTATACCCAATTCATAACTAGAAAGTTTTTCTAGATCCTTTCTAATCAGGGCTAAAACTCTAGAAATTAGAAATGCCAAAATAGGAATAGCACTTGATATTATTACAAATGCCTAGAAAATGTCATATTCGTAAAGCAGAAACATCGCCTAAGAGTTGCCCTATACAAACTATTTGTGTTCAAGGTAATATTAAAAGCCTAAAGAAAAAAGCATGCTTTAAGCACGCAAGAAACTTAATCAAATTGGTCTCTTGTGCCGATGTTGTTTTGGAAAAAAAATGATATAGAAGAAATTGGTAATTGTAATGACTTGATAGTCAGGGGTGACGAAAAGTGAGATTCAATACTCCATTTTCGTAAAATGAACTCGTAGATATTTTACTAAATATTTACGAGGTTAGTTTAGTAGTGAATTAGATGTTGATTAAGTAATTTTCGTGAAATTAGGAGTTATTAAGATACAAGGACTAAATCGCGTTAAAGTTAAAAGTTGAATTATAGATTGAAATAAACTAAAAAGATTAAAGTAGCAATTATACCTTTGTTCTTTGAAAGTGGATGGACATGGGTTAAAAACAATTAATATTATGTTATTATTTATATATATTATGATTTAAGTTAGCATTAATGTATGTATATTATAATAAGAAGAAGAAGAGATAAAATGAATTATAATAAAAGAATAATAAGAAAGTGGAAAAAGATGAATGCATGCAAAAAGAAAGAAAGAAAAAGAGAAGAAGCCTAGAAAAAGCTTAGGGACTTTTAACTTTTCAACTTCAATTGGTTAGTCAAATTAGTCATTTTTCTTGTAATTTTTGCATTTTTGGAATCTCGGTACTTAAAGCTACCCGACCCATGTCATAATTTTTAGTATTGTTTAATATTTTAGATGTTGTCATTGTTGAATAGTTTAAGCACTATGGGTTAAATTGATAGATTTTTAAGTTAAAAGTGGAAAATGACTAAATGTGAAGATAATTGTTGATTTTGAGTAGCAGGGACTAAATTTTACAAAATTCAAAATTAAGGGGCATAACTGAAAATAGAGAGCTAAATTTAGCATATAGTGAAATTAGTATAAAAATTTGAGGTTAAATATGGATATTAAAATTAGTCTCGATTTAGGGACTAAATTGAAGGTTAAGCGAAATATGGTGTAACATTTGAAATTTAATGAAAATTGAGTTGTGTATTATTAATTTATTGTAATTATTTTATTCCGTAGTGAACTTCATCCCGAAATCCTCGAGTAAGAAAGGGAAAGAAAAGGTTGACGTCAAGTAGCTTGGAATATATGGTTTGTGTTTCTATAATTCGAATTAAGTTACGGTTTATGTTTCTATAATTTGAATTAAGTTATAAATTGTTACATATTGCAATGTTATGCATGGTAAGCAATTGAGGTGAGTACTTTTGTACTTTGGGATTGAATTGAATTAATAGTTGGTTTGAAATGAACTGATTTTATATATTATGAAATGTGTTGATTATGTGAATATTGAATTGACTATATGTGATAGTGTGTATATATATGAGAATGAGACATTGAATGTATTAAAATGTGAAATGAAACCTTATTAACTGTTTCAGGCTAAGTCGAATATAGATGTCATGCCATAAGATAGCAAGAGTTTAGGGATTTCTTCGACCTCGAGTCGATGAGGCACTGGGTGCCAATTTGATTCAGTTTAACCGATAAGACACTGGGTGTCAACTTATATGGTGTTAGGCGCAGTTATTACCTCGGATTTATCCTATAAGGCACTGGGTGCCAAATTGATGTGTTGGTTGGATTCGTGTATCCATCCGAGTCTGAGTTGTGTTAATAGGGGAAATTTAATAACAAATTTATGTGTTTGATATTGAGATGAAAAAGATAAGAAATGAATATGAGGTGATAAATGAAATATAAAACAATGAAATGATATGTGAATTGTGAAATGAAATCAAGTATAATCAAAGAGTTGAATCATGCCATTGCATGAGTTAAGATTAACAAATGCTTTATGAAATGCCATTGATATGTGCTGGACCATGTGGAATTTAGTGGATGAAATAAAGAATGAGTAAATTTGTATTTTTTATTTGAAACATGAGTGCATAACATTTCTTGTTGCATTCTCACATTTTGATTACTCATATCAAGTTAAATTGTTCGAATTATAGAAATACCACTGAGTTATACTCAGTATGCAGTTTTGTTTTCTATACACAACTTAGGTACTTCTCAGTTTATCATTGACTCAACTCAACATCCAGCAACGAATCCCAAACTCAAGTGTGGTGATGTTCTATTTTGTAATGGCATGTACTTAGGGGGTCTTTTGGAATGATTTGGTTTGTTAATATGATGATGTTTTGAACTTCATGTGTAATGATCTTTATATGTGCATATGGTTGAGAATGAAGCTATGTTTTGGTAGGTTAGCTTAGTTGATGTTTTAGTATATGTTAGATTTAGCTTGTTAGTTAAATAGTTAGGACATTAGTCAACATTGATAATTTGGTATTAATGTGAATGAAATGGTTGATGTCTTGTTATGTATTGGAAATATGAATTGTGGTACCAGTGAGGGTACATTGGTTAAGCACCTAAAATGACTGTTTTTAGCATATTTTAAGCATGCTTAATGGTGTCTTGAATAGGTTAAATGGCTGGTAATTGAGTTGCTTAATGTCCAAGTAAGCATGAAATGGTAAACTTGGGTTTTAAGGTACATTTAGGTACACACGGCCTGGGACACGATTTGTCACATGGTTGTGTGTCACACATGGGCAGCACACATGGGTGTGTGCCTTAAGCGTGTTGAAAAATAGTACAACTGTAGTTTTCACATGGGCTGACACACGGCCTGCGACATGACTGTGTGACCCAAGTTAGTGAGTTACACGGGCAGAGACGTAGGCTAGGACACAGTCGTGTGTCTCAAGTCAGTGAGTTACATGGACTAGAGTGTTTCACACTGCCTGGCCACAAGGTCATGTGTCCCCTATTTTTAAGTGTTTTTGATATTGCCCTAAAACTTTCAGAATTGTTCCAAATTAGTCCCTGTTTGTTCATAGACTATTTTTAGGTATATATAGACTCGAATTAAGGCCTGTAAGAATATTTTTACCCTGAATTGGAATGAAATAGCATGATACATTATTCTATTATATAAGAAACTATTATGAAAGTAATTGATTGCCATGATCTGCCCCTGAATATTATGATGATATTAGCCAACGTATACTACTGCTTGCAATGTAATTAGATGTTCTAATTGGTTAGTAATGCTTGTGACCCTAATCCAAAAACGGAGAGGGGTTAGAGGTGTTACAGTAATAATAATGCATGTCTTTATTTTCTTTATCTTCAATGACTAATGTATGTAATTTCATATGCTATCATTTGTCATGTAACAACTCGTTTTTCAATGGTCTCGGAAACAGTGGTTTCAGGGCCACCAAATCTGACAAGAAAGTTTGTAAATATTTTATTTAATATTAACGAGTCAAATATGGTTTTTAAAAAAGATTTTTGATTTGATAACTTATGATTTATAAGCGATTTGTTAAGTTTAAGTGGTATAACCCTAAGGTCAATTGATTTTAGAAAATGAGGTATCAGGACCTCATTTCTATAAACCTAGTTGTAAATATTTTTATAAATATTTACAGAGTGTCATTAAGGTGGTATTAAAATTTCGTTAAAAATTTTTAACATTTCAATAGTTAATTAATTAAAAAGGACTAAATTGTAAAAGATATAAAATTTGATCACTATTTGATATGAGTGATTAAATGGTTAATTGAATAAATGAAAAGGGACATAAATGGTAATTAGACCATTCAAGGTGTTAGTGGACAATAATGGACATTAGTTTGATGTTTTATTTAATTATTAACTAAGGTTAATGTGGTAATTTTATAATAAAATAAAATAAAGTTTGTATCATATTTTCTAATTCGTTTTCTTTCATCGATTGGAGAAAGGGGAAATCCATTTTTAAAGGCTTGAAAGCTTTAGCCAAACTTCATTGTGTGCATGTAAGTCCGACTTTGCCCCGTTTCTAATAATTTTTATATTTTAGATATCGTTGCAACTAGGTCCAGCTAGCCCGTAACTTCGATTTTGAAACTGTTAAAGATTTTGAATGTTCCCATTAATGAATCTTGTGATTTTAGATGTTAAATTATGAATTTAGAATGCTGATTGATATTTAAAAGTATTTTATTAAGTGATTTTTGATGAATTTATCGATTAGGGATTAACTTGTTAAATTAATAAAAGTCTGATGATTTAATGTGAAATTGTTGCATAAATTGGCTGTTGTGGGTACCATGAACAATTGGCTAAGCTCAATTTTTGGTAAAAATGGTTAATTTTCATGTTTTGGTCTCAGGGACTAAATTGAATAAAACTAAAACTTTAGGGGCAATTTTGTATAAAATGTCAAAAATGACTAAGTTGATTAAAATGAATTGTTTTATTGTCTAATTAATATATTGAATGAAATTATTAATTTATATCAAGATTAGGTGGAAAATCGAGGAAAATGGAAAATTACCAAAATGCTCTTAAACCTTGGTATTTCTGTAATTTAGTCAGGTAAGTTCGTATGAACTGTATTTTGTATAATTTTGATTAAATTAAATGTTAATATGTTATATTGTAATTAAATTAATATATATATTAGTATGCAATTTATCGTGTTATGAAACGACGTAAATCCAACAACATACGACGATTATCGAGCCCCGTTTGAAGTTTAGGAATTCATAGGATACAAGTGGCATGTCACTAGGGTTTACATGATTCGGGTGCTAGTCCTGAACGTCCTACGATGGCTTAGGTCCGGCTTGTGTTATGGATACTGTAACACGCCTAACCGTATCTGTCGCTGGAAAGAGTTACGGAGCATTACCAAAATTTACTGAACAAATAGACAAAAATTTTATTTCATATAGTATTCATATCAAAAGCCAATGAAAATCATACATATTGTCCCTTATATGAGCCCTCGAGGCTCAAAATATACTTTAGAAGCAAGTCGGGACTAAATCGGCACTCAGAAAATTTTTCTATTTATATTAAAATTTCACCAAGGTGCAGGGGTCACATGTAAGTGTGGCCAGGCTATGTGTCTCACACAGTTAAGAGACATATGCCCTTGTCTCTGCTCGTGTGGATGAAAATAGGCTAATTTCCAAGCCACATTTCTCACCCCATTTGTCATCAACCTAACTCAACACTTTTACACATAAACAACCTATATCATAGCAATCAAATCAAGCTAAAACAAAGTTTTATACATGTATTATCATCACATATACTCTAGTATTCAACCTTATCAAATTGACTTAAATCACTTATGTAACACCCCTTACTCGTACTCGAGACTGGGACAAGGTACGAGGCATTACTGTACAAAAGCATGAACATTCCTAGAAAAAAAAAGGTTATAAAATTTCATTCCAAATTAAAACCAATCAAACAAAATCATATTGTCCCTATTATGGACCTACGAGGTCCAAACATGCGTTAAAAACGTTCCGGGACTAAACCGAGAACTTAAGAAAATTTCAAAAAAAGTTCTATGTTTAGGCCTAACACGCCCGCGTAGAGGCAATGCACACGACCGTGTGCTTGCGACACGCCCGTGTCCTTTACCCATATGAAATCATTTAAATTTGTTTTTCATTTCGAACCTACAAGGGTTTTCACACGACCGAGCACACGCCCGTGTCCCTCACATGGCTTAGACATGCCCGTGTCCAAAAACCTGGACATTCTGTTTATGACGTCATCATTCATTTAGGGGCACACGGCCAAGACACACGCCCGTGTGCTAGGCTATGTCCTCCACACGATTGAGTCACACGGCCGTGTCTCTGCCCGTGTGTTTACTACCATGCATATTGACTTAAAAATTTTAGGTGCAGGGGACACATGGCCGTATAACACGACCATGGGGCTAACTGTGTGTCACACACGGCCTATACACATGCCCATGTGTCTACCTATGTGGACCTTTTTGGAGGCTATTTTCCAAGCCTTTGGTCACCCTCAATCATCCATACACACTAATATGTTCCTTGGACATCTATCATGGTATAATTATACCCTTAAAACCTCCTTAGCCAAGGTCATGCATGTTGCTTCATGTCTCTTCTAATCTTATATTGATATTACCCTCTTTGTGTTAGGGTTACCATTCAACAACCACATTTTATTATTTGACTCATTTTATAATTCATGCCAATTATGACCTAAATCATTCCCAAGTGATTTGGCCACATTTCACATGTCCATTCATGATATATCACATTTAACCATTACATGAAACATTCAAGCTTAAACATGCCAAATTAGTAGGTTTACAACCTACATCAAAATTAGCCATATCTCATGGCCATATACAAAATGAATATGCATATCATTTAAGCCCTTACATTGGCTAGCCAAATGACACATATAACAAAATGACCAAGAATCCTATACATGTCATTATAACAAAATAAAAGTTTCTATATACCAAGGCAAGACAAGTTGATAGTGTTGACAATGCTCCAATCTTCTTCCAATCTTCACGAGTCCGCGAGCTCTATAAAATAAGAGAAATGAAAGGGGGTAAGCATTAACATGCTTAGTAAGTCCGGATAATGGGAAGGTAAACTTACCGGTTATTTAGCATACAACCGTAAAAGATATTCATGCCAAACATGTATAGTATAAATTCCCTATTACATACACTCAACCATCGAGTTACTCTCATGCCAATCAATTATAACATTAGTCTTAGATGAGCTCATCAATTCAAACATTTCCATTTTCATTTCTCATTTTAATCTCGTTGAATTTCTAGGCATCTCGATGGATATCTCATTTATCATCAAATCATGCAAGTGATCATTTTAAATACGCACTCCCGTGAACCTCGCTCTTACGGCTGGATTACCAGTCCAAGCTAAATCCCCTGTAGTATAAACTCATAGAGCAAATGTCGGGATTACCAGTCCAGGCTAAATCCCTTACATTGACATATACTTCTATGAGTTCGGATCTGAATTACCAGTCCAGGCTAAATTCAGATCCTAATCGGATTCCGGGCTAAATCCATAATGCACACATATTCTTCGGGAGGCTAGATCACCTTAGGAAAACCCGTCCGGGCTAAATCATTTTCCTTTTCATTCAACCAAGACATTTTCTCATAACATCAATTTTTCATGAATTACCATACGTTAAATATCACTATTATAACTCATACATGAACATACATTTTTAATATATTTAAAATAGTTTACATTCGAGTTATACGAACTTACCTGGAAGATGTTTCAGTTTCGAATTTCGGTTACTCTGAAACCTTTTGTTTTTCTTGTTCAAACTCCGAAATTGGTCTCTCCGCGTCTATATAAGCAACGATAAATTATTAATAAATTACATTATTCATTTCTGGCCTAAAACTCATCCTAGGGCAACATGACCATTTTGCCCCTAACCTTTCACACATTTACAAATTAGTCCCTAGGCTCGTATAATGAAATGCATGAAACTTTTAAGTTACCCAAGCCTAGCCGAATATTTTTCATGCTTACAACAGCCCACATTTTCCTTCATTTCACATTTTTCTACCCATTTTATAAGTTTTACAAAATGGTCCTTTAAGCCATTTCCATGAAAATCTACTTAGTAAAAGTTGTTTACTATCCTTCAAAAACTCATATTCCTCTATAAATCATCAAAACACAAGCACCTCATGCATGGGTAAATTTCTAAACATGAACCCTAGCTTGAAATATGGGTAGAAATAGAGAGAGCATGCTACGACGATCTAAAAAATACAAAGAACATTAAAAAGGGGCTAGGGAGCACTTACTATTGAGCTTGAAAATGTTGAAAACCCTAGCTTGTGAAACCCTTGGAATTTCAGTAGCTATGAAGAAGATGATAGCTGATTTTGTAACACCCTTATCCCGTATCCGTTTTGGACTAGGGTTAAAGGCATTACCGAACAAAACAGAACATTTAACATTCAATTCATAAATTCCATAACATCATATTTCAAACATCCATATTAAGCCACTTACATAGGTCATCGAGACCTTAAGCATGCATTAGAAAGAGGTCGAGACTAAACCGAACAAATACAAAATTTTTCCAAAACTTAAACAATTTCAAAGTTATACAGGTCACACGCCAGTGTGAACAAGTCGTGTGCCTCACACGGCATTAGACACGCCCGTGTGTCTTGGCCGTGTCAAAACAGGGCATACATACTAACTTGCACACATGGCCACAAGACACACCCGTGTGTCTTGGCCATGGTTGACACTGACTTGGGTCACATGGCTAGCCACAAGCTCGTGTGCCTTGGCCGTGGTCGAGCCTAACCTACAATTGTAGGGTACCCCAGGGGACACACGACTGTGCAACATAGCCGTGTGTCGCACACGGCTGAGACACACGCCCGTGTGGACAAAAATAGACCATTTGAATAGCCAATTTGCCACCCCAATTGGGTCAAACCTACGAGCACCAAACCAAGCATATTTCCAACACAATTTCGGCCAATTTCAATACCAAACCATACATTATTCATGCCATTACCTTACCAACAAATTCTAATTTCAATTCATTAGCCAAATGATACCAAATGTAAACTAAAATCATATCAAAGCATATGTTTCAATACATCTTTCATTCTCATGATCAAAACTTACCAATTTCTCAAATATTCACTTACCAAAACTTTTCAACATTGACCATTTCTTTTGGTCATTCAAAACTTATCATACGGTTCATAATGCATTATATATCATATAACATTTCCAACCATAAATTAAAACACAAGCTAGACATATCACATGGCATGATATATAAGTTACAAAACCTAACCAAATCACTTCTAGCCTATACATGCCATAGTTTACTATATACATTTTCAAAAGGGTACCAAAATAAGATTCGATAGTGTGGTGAAAATCCTTGACGATCCCTGAACTCCTAATAGCTACGATATCTATAAAACAATGCAAACACATACAGAGTAAGCTTTCAAAAGCTTAGTAAGTCATATACATAAACTGATCATTCAAAACATATAAGCATCATCAATTTACATGTACTTTGTAGCTAAATACCAATATAAACCTCATATTAATATACTTAGATCATATATCATCATTTGCACACACCTTTCATTTTCAAACATAATATACAATGCAACATACCTGAATCAGATACATAATCACTTAATCATTCATTTTCTCAGAATTCTCGTTTAAACTGTTCAGAAACATAAGGATACATGGATAGCTCAGAAAGCGTATACAATGCCAACGTCCCAGACGTGGTCTTACATGTAATTAAACATCGATGCCACTGTCCCAGATAGGGTCTTACACGAAATCAGATGCAATGCCAATGTCCTAAACATGGTCTTACACGTAAAATAGAAGTCGATGCCAACGTCCCAGATGTGGTCTTACACGAAAACAGATATCGAAAATCCTATGTCATGACATATGTATCCTAACTATTCCTAGGGTTTGTACGGGGCTTTTCGGGCGTAGGAGCTTTGTCGATACTTTCTCGAATAGCAAATATTGAGCTTGAATACTCATTTATCACAATTCAATATCATATGAACAATAATAATTCAATTCAAAAACGTTTATTTGTATATCGACTTACCTCGTACGGAATCGGATAGACTGAATCAACTACTCGACGACTTTCTACTTTTCCCGAACTAATTCCGTTTTCTTTAATTCTTGATCTATATAAATTCAAATTTGACTTATTTAATCACATTC
Organism: Gossypium anomalum; assembly: GCA_025698475.1. NCBI lineage: Eukaryota > Viridiplantae > Streptophyta > Magnoliopsida > Malvales > Malvaceae > Gossypium > Gossypium anomalum. The sequence continues at coordinate 20,806,513 of CM046958.1, forward strand.
ATTCAAAACAATCCATAAACATACATTTAGGGCATTTTGCAAACTAGCCCTCACATTTTCACATTTGGATACTTTAGTCCTTAATTCACAAAATCACAAAATACACATAATTCGCATATACTCATACTTGGCCGAATATTCATAGCACTCATACAAGTCCACACATTTCATTTATTTTACATTTTAGTCCCTCAATTTGCAAATTTCACAATTTATCCCATTTTACTCAAAATCATAAAATATCCAAAGACAAAAGATATTAACCCAACATCAAACTTTCGTATTTCATCATTTAACAACATAAAACTTATGAATTCATCCATGGCACATTTCAAAATCATCATCAAAATCAGAAATTGAGGCATGGTCTTGATAATATACAAAGCAACGATTACAAAAACGTAGAAATTATCAAAAACCGAACAAAATACCTACCTCAATCAAGTCCTTCCATGGCCGAAAGTTAAAACACAAAACCCTAGATTTTATTTCCTTCAATTTCGGCAAGATGAACATAAAATGGCCAAATTTTATGTTTTGTTTACTTAATATTAACTTAAATAACCAAATACCAATTTTGCCCTTAATGGTTGTCCATAAATGTCCATGGACCTTATCAATGGTCTAATTGCAACATAAGGACCTTACAATTAATAAGCCAAATCAAATAGGCGCTTTTAACATTTAGCAGGCAACTTTTACTTTTTACGCGATTAGGGCCTTTTATCAAATTTAGCACACAAACGATTAAAGTTTAATACGAAACTTTCACACATGCTAATTCACATACCATAAGCACAGAAAATAATATTTAATTATTTTTTTGACTCAGATTTGTGGTCCCAAAACCATTATTCCGACTAGGGTCTAAACCAGACTGTTACAATTCTCCCCCCATAGGGATTTTCGTCCCCAAAAATCTTACCGGTAAACATATTCGGATATTGTTGTCTCATAACATCTTCAGGCTCCCACGTAGCCTCTTCAATATCGTACCGATGCCATACCACTTTCACTAACGAAATTCTCTTATTTCTTAGTTCTTTAACTTCGCAAGCTAAGATACAGATCGATTTTTCTTCATAAGTCATACCAGACTGAATCTCAATCTCGGACGGAGAAATCACATGTGAAGGGTCAGATCTGTATCGTCGAAGTGTCGATCTGTGAAACACATCATGGATATTTTCTAGCTCTGGTGGCAACAACAATCTATATGCTACCGGCCCAATATGCTCAGTAATTTCATAAGACCCGATGAACCTCGTACTCAATTTGCCTTTTCTACTGAATCGAAGTACTTTCTTCCAAGAAGATACTTTCACAAACACTTTGTCGCCAATCTCAAATTCAATGTCTTTTCTTTTCAAATCTGCATAACATTTCTGACGATCGGAAGCTGCTTTCAAACTATCTTGGATCACTTTTACTTTTTGTTTAGTTTCTTTTGTTAAATCAGTCCCGTGAATCTTATTCTCACTGACTTCAATCCAATACAAAGGTGTATGGAATTTACGACCATATAAGGCTTCGTACGATGCCATTTTAATGCTCGATTGAAAACTGTTATTATAAGAAAGTTCAATCAAAGGCAAATACTGTTCTTGTAACACCCATAAATCATATGCACATAATTGCTCAACTTGATCAACTTATATTCGGCATTAGTATATTATAACATGTACATTCAGGTTTTATAAATGTAGTTAAAATACTAACATATACATTATACGAATTTCAATAACAATAAATCACTATAAGTTCACTTACATTTACCATGCAACCTATACTAATAATATCAATCCATATTCTAACATCTACGTATCTCTTTAACATTTTTACCCATCCTTAATCATACCCTATCTCATTCATTCAAACATAACATAACCTATTAAACCATATCATTCCCGAATACTAGCACATCACATAACTTATAATCAACCATGGTATTCGATATAATAATCAAAATAAACTTAAACTAATAGTCAACCAACAGTGAACTCAAGCATAGTAATTAAGCCATTTTCTCATGGCCTTTATGTACAATATTTCAAAACAACAAAATCTCCCAAAATATTATCCTATACATGCCGTAATGTTCACTTAGATCAACTAAGAAAAGGGTACCAAAATGTTGCAAACCGGTGTGATGACTTCGACGATGGTCCCAAGTACGCAAAATGGTCAGAGATATCTAAATAAGAGGCAAACAAACACACCAAATGAGTATTCAACTCAGAATCCATAAGCAAAATAATACAAAGTTATTTATAAGAAATTTAAATAAAAGCCTTGTAAGATCAACTAATTCAATCACACCAAACTAGGCTACAACTACCTAGTTTATTTATCCAACCTCGAACCCAAGTTTTCGATATCGAATCAATTATTAAACAACCAACCGTTTTAAAACTATTCTCAAAGTAAGAAATAATTATGAACTAGATGTATATACACACATACTTTTCAGTTAATCATTTTAGCACCTTAATCCTTTACTTATGCTCCTCGTATCATCAACCGCTTTTGCACACTTAGTGCTAAACAAATTTGCACACTTAGTGCCGTACTATCCCGCACACATAGTGCCTTGAAATTTAACTCATATGTTGACATTCAAATCAGCACACATAGTGTTATTCAACTCCGCACCGCACACATAGTGCCAATGTACACTTTCTATGATAAAACAATTTAATTAATTCATTTGGCATATACGGCCACAACAATAAACATGTATAATTTCTCCAAGGAAATACTTAATAAAGAAATTCTTTCATGACATGTTAAAGTCATTTATGCATAATTTAAATTAACCTCGTGATTGCTTATGAACTTACCTTGTGTTGGGTAAAATAGTTCCAAGTCGGCTACTCGATGATCTTCGATTTTCCCTTGTTGGACTCCTCTCCTTTAAGATCTTGAGCTTAAACAAATAAATTAACTCATTTAACCACCTTGCTATATATATTTGTATCCACATTTTAATGATTTTATAACATAAGGAACAACATGGTAAAATTTTTATCTTTCTACCTTATGCTCTTAAGCTATTTGGCTAATAGCCAATTAATATCACCTTACTATCAATAGTCTAATTAATATTTCAATTTCTCCAATGCCGAATGCAACATCACTTCCCATCATATCGTCTTCTCAAATATATTTACATTCAATCATATATAGGTAATCATGAATTAAATTTAACATATTAGCCAATATTCTCCTTTAGTCAATTATCTAAGTCAAGATAAAATCATCAATATGCTTACCTATAGCCGAATGTGCAAAAACTAAATTCACTATCACCTATATACTTAAATAAAGGCCGAATATATGCAACATCAATCTATGTATTCATTCATGTGGCCGAATATACATACTCCAATATAATATCATTTCCATTTTGTTTAACACTTAACATTTACCACATATCAATTAACCAATTTTTTTCTAATTACAAAACTCCTCATCTATTCATGCTCTCATATTCGGTCATCCATACCTATACTAACCATATAACTAAATAAATTCTAAATTTAAACACAAGTACAACATTTTAGCACCATGGCCGAACACTTCAAGAAGTTGCTAAGACCCATCATTTTTTTTTTAATTCACACACACTCACATCCAATCCTTTTTATTAAACACTCAAACTCAATCATCTTCATGCCTCATCACAACAACATCAAAACACCAACCAAGAAAGACAACATCCATGGCCGAATGTCATCTCCATCAAATAGCAAAATTAAACCATGGGCTAGGTAGAATTCAAACTAACAACTAAAAATATGCATGAATTTCAAAGAATAACATCAAACATACCTCAACCTAGTTACAAGCATGGCCGAACCTCTTCAAACTTTTCTTTTGTTCTTTTTCTTGGTTTTTCGGCTAAAGAATAACAAAGTTGAACACCCTTTTTTTTTTCTTAGTCATTTTTTTATTTTTATTAATCTTTATGTTATGAATATTTTATTTTCTTACCAATTAAATATACTAATCTAATTTAAATTAGTGGAATGCATCATTACTTGGCCGACCACTAAGTCAAAATTGGGCATTTTGACATGCAAATCCATGCTTCCTCTCTCTATTGTTATTTACTCCTTATAATTCATCTATCATCTTTTCTAACTTCATCAACTAGGTCCTTTCGAATTAATTCACATTCCTAAAGCTAATATTAAGCATTTAATTTTTCATATATTCACTATCACACATAAATTTATGTAATTAAAACACAAAAATAAATTTTTGACTCGGTTTTGTGGTCCCGAAACCACATTTCGACTAGGGTCTAATTAGGGTTGTCACAGTTCTCACGTACCTTCAAACTCAAGAATGCAACATCTCAACATATCTTCGAGTATTTGAATAATCCACTCAGATTGACATTTCATTTGCAGGTGAAAAGTAGTACTGAAATGCAATTTTGTACCCAGAGCATCTTGCAACTTGTTCCAGAATCATGAAGTAAATCTCGGATCTCTGTCTGACACTATAGACAATGGCACACCATGCAATCTCACAATATCAGAAATGTATAACTCAGCTAATTTATCAAGCGAGTAATCGGATCAAACGGGAATAAAATGAGCTGATTTTGTCAAACGATCAACTACAACTCAGATTGCATCTTTCTTTCTCGTAGATAGGGGCAAACCCAAAATAAAGTCTATTGTCACTCTATCCCATTTCCACTCCGGAACCATAATCGATTGTAACAAACCGGATGGCACTTGATGTTCAACTTTAACTTGCTGACAAATCAAACATTTAGAAACAAAATCGGAGATATCTCTCTTCATTCTAGACCACCAATAATACTGTTTCAAATCATTATACATTTTCGTACTACCCAGATGAACAGATAACTGACTATTGTTTCACTCAAAACCATCTGAATTAACTCTAGATTTCTCAGAACACAAATTTGATCTCGGAATCTCAAACAATCATCTTTATCAACTCTGAATTCTGAATCAGACTCTAAATCACACTGTGCTCGTTTAGCTAAAATCTCATTATCAATCTTCTGAGTTTCGATAATCTATTGTAAGAATAAAGGTCTCGCTTTTAATTTCGCTAAAACTGAACCATCATCAGAAAGAACCAAATGAGCATTCATCGCATGCAGAGCAAACAATGATTTTCGACTCAAAGCATCAGCAACAACAATTGCCTTAGCCGGATGATAATCTATCACAAGTTCATAGTCTTTTAGCAATTCAAGCCATCTTCTCTGTCGCAAATTCAAATCTTTCTAAGTCATCAGGTATTTCAAACTCTTATGATCAGAATATAAGTGACATTTCTTACCAAACAGATAGTGGCTCCAAATATTTAGAACAAACACAATCGCGCTAACTCAAGATTGTGTCTCAGATAGTTCTTTTCATGCGGCTTCAACTGTCTTGAAGCATAAGTAATAACTTTGCCTTCTTGCATCAAAACACATCCCAAATTGATCAACGAAGCATCACTGTAGACCACAAATCCTTTACCCGATTCAGGTTGTACCAATACCATAGCTTCAGTCAACAAAGTTTTCAACTGACCAAAGCTTTTCTGACACTTTTCAGACTATTCAAACTTTACGTCTTTCTGAAGTAGTTTCGTTAATAGAGTTACAATCATTGAAAAGCTTTTTACGAACCGTCTATAATAACCAGCAAGTCCTAGAAAATTGCAGACTTCAGAGACATTCCTCAGAGGCTTCCAATCCAAAATAGCTAAAATTTTGCTCGAATAAACTCGAATACTAGATGCTGATACAATATGACCCAGAAGACCAACCTCTCATAACCAGGATTCACATTTACTGAACTTCGCATGCAATTTCTTATCTCGCAAAGTCTGTAGCACTATACTCAATGAATACGACAACAAATTGATCTAAATAGGGTCTAAAAATTATGTTCATCAAATCCATAAAGATAGCAGGTGTATTCGTTAATTCGAAAGGCATTACTAAGAATTTATAATGGCCATACCTCATTCGGAATGCAGTTTTCAGAATGTCTGAGTCTTTCACTTGCAACTGATAATAACCTAATCTCAAATCTATCTTCGAAAACACATCACCTCCTTTCAACTGATCAAACAAATCATCAATTCGGGGCAGAGGATACTTATTATTGATAGTTACTTTATTCAACTGATGATAATCTATGCATATTCTCATCGTACCGTCTTTCTTTTTCACAAACAACACAGGAGCACCCTAAGGTGAGAAACTCGGTCTAGCAAATCCTCTATCGGTCAACTCTTGAAAATGAGACTTTAATTTTTTTAATTCAGTCAGAGCCATTCTATACGGAGCTATTGAAATCGGAGTAGTTCCAGGTACTAATTCAATGCTAAATTCAACTTCTCGTATCAGAGGTAAACCCGAAAGTTCTTCAGGAAACACATCAATAAATTCACAAACAGTAGGTACAGATTAAACTTTCTTTTTTAACATTTTGAAATCAATTACATAGGCAAAATAAGCTTCACACCCCTTTCTCACAATACTCAGAGCTTTCATCGAAGATATCACAGCAGGCAATCCATTCAAATCATTAGATTCAATTCTGACTATTTCATCATTCTTGCATCTCAAATCAATAGTTTTTTGTTTTTAGTTCACAACAACATCATGCAAAGTTAACCAATCCATACCCAAAATTATATCAAACTCATCAAAGGGCAATAACATCAGATCAGTTGGAAAACAAATGTCTCGAAACATTAACGGACAATTCTTGCAAACTTTATCAACCAAAACACATCTGCCTAGGGGGTTTGAAACTCTAATTACAAATTTAGTAGACTCTATAGGCAAAGTCTTACTATTCACTAAGTTCATGCATATATACGAATGTGTTGATCTAGGATCTATCAAAGCAATCACAAAAGTATCATAAAGAGTAAATCTACCCGTAATCACATCTGGCGAGGAGGCTTCCTCACGAGCTTGAATAGCATAGGCTCTGGCAGGTGCATGAGTCTCGGATTTAACAGCTATGTTTTTTGTTCCTCTCTGACTGCCACTTACATTTCCCATATTTTTGGGAGGTCTACCACGAGATGCATTGCCACTTGGCCTCAGATTTTGCACAATTTCTTGCTCGATAGATTCAAGGCAATCACGGATAAAATAATCTAATGATCCACATCTAAAACAAGCCCGATCATACAGTCTACAATTACTAGGATGTCTTTTACCACAATGCTTGCACTCAGGGTGATCGAATTTAGCATTTCCAACACTGGCAACAGATCTAGCTGAATCTTTGAAGTTCGAATGCGATCTAGCACGATCTCTATTTGAATGTCCCACATTAGCCTTTGAACATCTATTATCATCTCCAAACTTCTTTGATGCCAATTGAAATGACTTGCCCGATGATCTCTTTCTCACTTCTCTAGCTTCAGAATCAACTTTTCTGTTCTCTTTTCAGAAATTTTCAGCTTTAAATGCTCGTTCAACAAGCACAACGAATTCTTTGATCTCAAGAATCCCAACTAACAAACGGATATCTTCGTTCAAGCCATCCTCAAATCTTTTACACATTATCGCCTCAGTAGATACATATTCTCGAGCGTACTGACTCAGTCTTATGACTTCCCGCTCGTATTCTGTAGTAGACATACGGCCTTGTTTAAGTTCGAGAAACTCTTTACGTTTCTAGTCGATAAATCTCTGACTGATGTATTTCTTCTAGAATTGGGCTTGGAAGAAATCCCAGGTGACTCGTTCACTTGGAACCACTGAAATCAAAGTCTTCCACCAGTGATACGCCGTATCTCTCAGAAGTGAAACGACACATTTTATGTATTCTTTAGGATTCAAAGAAAATTCATCGAACACTTTTATCGCGTTCTCTAACTAGAACTCGGCTCTTTCAGCATCATCATTCATTGTAGCTCAGAACTCTTTGGCCCCATGCTTTCTAATCTTATCTACTAGAGGCTTACTTAACTAAATCAGATTCACTAGTGGCATAGTAGGAGCTTGTGGAGGATTTACCGGGGGTGGAGGTTGTTGAAAAACTGGATTGGTTCTAATATATTGGCTAAACCAATCGTTCATCATTTGATAGAAGGCATGTCTAGCCTCACCATCACGGCTACTCGTAGTCGGTCTAGAATCGGATGGCGCTGTCCCTTGCGCCGGAGCAGGTGATAAACGACAAATTATACATATTGTTACCCCAAATACTTAGCATATTTATGGATATTTACTATTAGATTTATGAATTTTGGCGCTCTTAATCTGGTTATTTCATGTTTTGTACTCAGGAGAGCACCAAGAGTCAAAAGGAGCCAAAAAGGAGCTTAAAAGAGACAAAAAGGACCAAATCAAGAAGATCACAAGGCCTAAGCCTTGCCACACGGGCTGCTCACACGCCATTGTCTGTCGAGGGCGTCATCTAAGGGTTTCACGATTCACACGGCCTGGCCATTGACCCACACGGCCGTGTGAAATTTAGCGAAACAAACACGGCCTGGCAAACACGTTACACGGCCGTGGCACACGGGCGTACCCTTTTTTCAAAGAGTTGTATTTTACACGGAAAAAGGATACTTAGGGAAGAAGAAAGCCAATCCAAAGCCTATATAAACACCATAAGTATGACCTACTAAGGGCTTTCCGGGGTCTCTTCTAGAACTTTTGTAGAACACAGAACCACACGCCAGGAATTACTTGAAGGAAGCCAGACGATCCATCCCAAAAGCCGGAGCTACTCCAAGACTGAAGATCTTTCTCAGAATCCCTTTAGGAGTTTTAGAGTTTTCTTCATGTTTTGTTATTTTTATACTTTTGAGATGTACTCTTATTTCATTATGAACTAAACCCCTTAGATACCTAAGGGGGATGAAACCTATGATGGATATTGTTATTATTATCTGAACTATATGATAAATACTTGATTTGTTCTTAATTATGTGTTTTTAATGCTTGAGTTAATATTCCGGGTATTGACTCATGATTTAATGTGCTTATGCAGAGGAGGAATAGATCCTGCCTAAGAGTAGATTTGGCATAATTAAGCGGAGTTGGTCGAACGCCTAGAGATAGGGTTACGAGATTTTGCCGAATTAAGGTGAAACCTAATTTGGGAGTCCATAGATCGATTTACTGCTTCCCTAGGGGTTTTAATTAGAAAGAGATTTCAATTAGTTCAACTGAGGCTTAGGCGTTATTAGTCTCGAAAGAGATAATAATGTAGGTTAGAGAGTCTCACGGATCAAGTCAAGTGAATAAATCATATGGTTCAGAGTCAGATAACAAGTGAAATCTAGGTGGATTCCTCCTTGGGTGTCGTCTTTATCAATTGCTTCTCTTCAAGTCTTTTTCCAAATTTTCTCTTCGGTTTAATTAAATTAGTTAATTAGTTTAGATAATTATTTTAATAAACAAACCCTTTTATTCCTAGGCTAAATAATAAAAAGATAGTTATTACTAGTACTTTTGGTTCCCTTGGGTACGATATCCTGGTCTTGCCATTACTATACTATTGTTCGATAGGTGCGCTTGCCTTTTCATCGTGATAATAGTTAGTTTAGGTTTGATCTTTATTATAAATATTTATTACTTGTTACGAATCACGTGATCAAGTTTTTGGCACCCTTGCCGGGGAACTGAAATATTAGGAACACTTAATTTTTATTACTTTAGCCATTTATTTTTCTTGCAATTTAACTTTATTTCTATTTTTATTTTATTAACTTTCTTCTTCTTTCTCCTGGTAGGTTCTTATAGTGTATGACTAGAAGAAACCCGTCAGGACCGTTGCTTTTTGACGAGGAAATTGATCGTACAACTCATAGAAACCGACGAGAAATTAGGCGCAGTTTAAGATACACAGAGGAAGAGCAAGAGGACGATATCTCAACTACTATTGAAGAGATGGCTGAAAATCAAGACAATCCGCTACCGTCAACCATACCCGCTGAATTAGCAAATCAGAATCCTGCTCCTCGTACTATGTATGATTATGCTAAGCCTAATTTTACAAGAACTGAGTCAAGTATAGTTAGACCTACTATTGCTGCTAACAATTTTGAACTGAAACCTAACACGATTCAGATGATACAACAATTTGTTCAGTTTGATGGTTTGCAGGATGAGAACCCTAACACGCACTTGGCAAAGTTCCTAGAACTGTGCGACACTTTCAAAATTAATGGCATTTCTGATGATGCCATTCGCCTTCGGTTATTCCCTTTTTCACTGAGGAATAAAGCTAAACAGTGGTTGAACTCACTACTACGAGGATCCATTACAACTTGGGAGCAAATGACTGAAAAATTTCTATTAAAATATTTTCCACCGGTAAAAACAACTAAGTTGCGTAATGGTATTTCTTCTTTTGTGCAGATGGACTTAGAGACACTTTACGATGCATGGGAGAGATTCAAGGACCTTTTGTGAAGGTGCCCACATCATGGACTACCTCTATGGCTGCAAGTTCAAACGTTTTACAACGGTGTGAACCCTTCGACAAGACAAATGATTGATGCAGCTGCCGGTGGAACCATCAATAACAAAACACCTGAAGAGGCTTTTGAATTTATTGAAGAGATGTCACTGAATAACTATCAGTGGCAAGTCATGAGGACTAAGCCAACGAAAACAGCAGGCGTTTATAACATTGATTCGGCCACCATGCTCTCTAATCAGGTAGAACTTCTAAATAAGAAAATTGATGGTTTACTTGGTTCTACGTAGGACATCCAGTAACGAGGTGTGACTCAAGTGGCGGAGGCGTGCATATAGAATACCCACCATTCAATCCTACAACCGAAGAGGAACAAGCCAACTATATGGGTAACAATAATTTTAGATCTCAGAATAACCTTTATAGTAACACTTATAATGCAGGTTGGAAGAACCACCCAAATTTCTCTTGGGGTGGTCAACAGAATCAAAGGCCACAGAATCCATAGGGTTTTCAATAGCCACCTTATCAACAAGAGAAGAAATCAAACCTTGAAGATATGCTATCCAAATTCATCTCGGTGTCAGAAACTCGCTTCCAGACTACTGAGCAAGCACTCAAAAATCAACAAGCATCAATTCAAGGACTCGAAACTCAGATAGGCTAACTATCCAAATTAATTTTTGAATGACCACAAGGTAGTTTGCCTAGTAATACTGAACCAAACCCAAGGGAACAGCTCAATGTAATTGATACTCAAGAAAGATGCGATGAGACTGAGCCAGAACCAAGGTAAGAAAATATGGAAAGTAAAAGTGATGGTGAGGTAAGTCATGATAAAATGGTAAGTACGAATTATAAATCTCGTGTGCCATATCCTAAAGTGATGACGAAAGACAAAACTGAAGAACAATTCGGTAAGTTCGTCAAACTCTTAAAGAAATTACATATTAACTCACCTTTTATTGAAGTTCTTTCGCAGATGCCCAACTCAGCAAAATTCTTAAAGGAACTTCTGACCAATAAAAGAAAATTAGACGCTACATCACATGTGGAACTCAATGCAGTCTGCTCATCTATTCTAAAGAATAAGCTACCTAACAAGTTGAAAGATCCAGGGAGTTTTATAATTCCTTGCTTAATTGGTAGTTTATCTGTGAATAATGCTTTAGCTAATTTAGGGGCAAGTATAAATGTTATGCCTTATAAAATGTTTAAACGACTAGGTCTCGGTAAACCCAAACAGACTAGGAGGAGCATACAATTGGCTGACAAAACAGTTAGATTTCCTAAGGATATTATTAAAGATGTTCTCGTTAAAATTGATAAGTTTATTTACCCAGTAGACTTTGTCGTCCTAGATATGGATGAGGATTTTAGGACAACCCTTTTTAGCAACTTCCAAAACAATTATTAATGTCGGCACAGGAGAGCTAACACTTCGTGCAGGTGATGACGCAGTAACACTTCAAGCACGCAACTCAGTCAAAACCTCTAAGACTCAGGATAATGCTATAAAACCTGTCGATGATAAAACTAATATTCAATCGTCCTTGTAGGAACCTCCTCGAACCAAGACAACAGAGACAGTACGCTACTATCATGAAGAGAACAAAGATGTCCATGAAGAACGAAGGCTACGAATAGAGGAGCTAGACGAATGACGAGAATACAAACCGAGAACACATGATAAACTGAAACTTCACCAAAACAAGTCCGATACCTCTCCTAATCAACTTAAGGTAGGCGATAAAGTCTTACTAGATGCCACAGATCCCCACATTGTCACTACCATACCAAATGAGGAGATCCCTCTTACGGTACTTAGTATTTTCCCATTCGGTACAGTGGAGGTAAGCCATCCCAAGTTCGACACTTTTAAGGTAAATAATTCCCGACTAAAGCTTTATTTCGATAAGAATGATAGCAGGAATGAGGAGCACAAACTCCTTAAACCACCTTGACCATTCAACAGAGAGGTAAGTCGAGCTTAGACTATAAATAAGCGCTTCTCGGGAGGCAACCCGAGTACTAACATATTTTGATTTCTTATTTCTAACATTTTAAATAATTAAATTTTTGGAATTACACAATCCTTCAGAACACAAGGCCACCCACACGGGTGTGCCTAAAGCTGTGGCAAAACAAGGGAAGCAACACGTCCATGTGATACGGCCGTGTGGAAACAGGACAAAGATTTCCCCAAAACATGGAAAGTGATAAATCCCCACGGCCATGCGACATGGCCGTGGGTGAGGTTGATAGATGAACACGGGCGTGCCAGGGGCAAGGCTCGATTCTGTTTCTCTAACACGGGCATGCGACACACCCATGCCATTAAACCGTGGACAACGATACATGGGCGTGGTACCATATACACGGGCATGGGAGAAGCAAACAAAGCTAGGCACAGCCGTGCGACATGGCAGTGTTTGACACACGCCCAAGACACGAGCGTGTGATAGTAGCTGGGCACGACCTAACTCGTAAAATTCAAAAAACACGGGCCTACCCTCAAAGTACACGGGCGTGGCCATAGGCCGTGTACCCCTCTCCTATATAAACAAACCACTGTTCATCTTCTCCCCTCTTTCAAAACCCTAGCTGAAATTTACCCCTCCCCAACCCCTAATCCCTATTCCGTCCACCATTCCCCAGATTCTCACTTCCCTAACCCCCAAACCACCCTCAAATTCACTCCCCTTACATTAATATCCATTTTCCCCTCCCTTTACCCTCTATTTTCCCACCACACGGTTTCCTCTCTGCGTCACATCGCCACTCTAGCACCACCACCTGAGGTCCCCACTGACGAGGATCATTGAACCCTCCTATCTTTTTATTTTTATCTTTATTTTTATTTTTATTCTTAATTCTTAATTTTATTTCAATTTTATTATTTTCTTATGAAAGACATATCTATATTAGTAAATTTTATTTTCTTTATTTTTTTTTTTGATATTTCTAACAAGTAATCCCACTACACTCTCTTCCACACCAACTCTCAATAAGCTCTTCATAATTCTACAGATTTCCAAGCAAGCTGCTAGGAATATTTTACGGAATGAGAAAACAAACAGGGAACAATACAAAACGAATGCCATGTTCAACGACCCAATTTCTTCATCTAGCTAAGAACAATGGTAGCTACTACTTTCCCCAAACACTACAGCCTCAGAATCAAGCTCCGCACCCATATAACAGGGAGTTTCACCTCCTTCCCTCTTATGATTTTCTTTATTTTGAATAGTCTATCTTTGTACATTGATGGCAATGTACATCTTAAGTGTGGGGGGGTGAACATAAACATGAAACCTAACTTTTTGCATTATTCTCAAATCCCTGAATGTGGTCTTGTACTTAAGTGATTTTCTCATAATATTGATAGAATGAATTCTGATTAATCTATAATTATCGTTGATATGTCATGAATTAAACCAAGGGAATTATGCATGATTATTTGATTGTAGGACCTTAAAGAATCAAGCATGATAAGTTGATATTTTGAGAACTAAAATTTTTAGGTTATTTTCCTGAATTGAGGTATTATCTTGAAATCTTAAGTATACAGGAATCACATCAAAAACCCAAATTTTTGGTGAGATTTTTTGAGCCTTTTTGAGCATATAGCTTTCTTTCTTGCTCACTTCTTTTATGGTTTGAGTGTGTCAACATTGAACTATTATTCTAGAACTTGCTTCGATTATACATGTTGATATCACACGTATGATTTGATATACTGAGATGATAAAGGCAGTTAGGATTTAACCCACTTACTCCATAAAAAGCCTTCCCACATAATTAAACCTTTAGTGAAATCCCCTTTGAGCCTACTAACCCTTTTTTTTTATTGATTAACCCTCATCATTAACCCATTAACCCATTATTATTGAAATCCCTTTACTTAATTTTGCCCTTTTTATCGAGATTGAATTTAATATTTGCACCTCACTATGATCACCAATTTTTGTTACTGAATCATGGAGTATAACTTCTATATTGTATTGACTTGATTTGTTCTTTAAAAAAAAATATTGTAATTCTTATCAAGCTAAAGTTGTCATGAAAAAGAGAGCTCATGTAATATAGTTCTAGATATTTGTTGTCATTCAGTAATTAAGTTTTTTATAGTGGGGTGATATATTAAAATCATCTCGATTCTAACCTTTGTTTCTTCAGCTTGTATCCATACCCGTAACCTAAATCCCATTACAACCATGCAAAAACCTTTTGATTTGTGTATCATATCATTTACAAGTGGTGGAGATTTGATTTTCATGCAAGCATATAGTGATAGCATCTCATGTTAGACAATCGAGTGCTTAATTTTGAACCTTAAACATTTTGAGTGATTTGAGTGAATCCTTAGTGAGGATGTCATCTCTTGTATATTTAGGACTAAAGTTAATTACTTAGACAAAGGAGATTACCTATAATTTTATTATCAAAATATTTGATTCAGATTATTTGAGGTTTTTAATGCCCCTATGGTTGAATTCTCACTGTATGATTCTCTGTGGAATAATTTGTAACATTATCGGTAATGATTATGTGATTGAAAGGAATAAATTCTAGCAGTAAATGAGAGTTTTGCTTGAGGACAAGCAAATGCTTAAGTGTGGGGGTATTTGATAAACGCCAAATTATACATATTGTTACCCCAAATACTTAGCATATTTATGGATATTTACTATTAGATTTGTGAAATTTGGTGCTCTTCATCTGGTTATTTCATGTTTTGTACTCAGGAGAGCACCAAGAGTCAAAAAGAGCCAAAAACGAGCTTAAAAGAGACAAAAAGGACCAAATCAAGAAGATCACACGGCCTAAGCCTTGCCACACGGGCTGCTCACACGCCCGTGTCTATCGAGGGTTTCGTCCAAGGATTTCACGATTCACACGGCCTGACCATTGGCCCATATGGCCGTGTGAAATTTAGCAGAACGAACAGGGCCTGGCAAACAGATCACACGGCCGTGGCATACGGGTGTACCCCTTTTTTAAAGAATTGTATTTTATACGAAAAAAGGATACTTAGGGAAGAAGCAAGCCAATCCAAAGCCTATATAAACACCCTAAGTATGACCTACTAAGGGCTTTCCGAGGTCTCTTCTAGAACTTTTCTGGAACACAGAACCACACGCCAGGAATTACTTGAAGGAAGCCAGACGATCCATCCCAAAAGCCGGAGCTACTCCAAGACTGAAGATCTCTCTCAGAATCTCTTCAAGAGTTTTAGAGTTTTCTTCATGTTTTGTTATTTTTATAATTTTGAGATGTACTCTTATTTCATTATGAACTAAACCCCTTAGATACCTAAGGGGGATGAAACCTATGATGGATCTTCTTATTATTATCTGAATTATATGATAAATACTTGATTTGTTCTTAATGCTTTCAAACAATTGCGTGTCACTTTAACCTTTTCTTCAGTTTCTTTAATTAAATCAACTTTGTAAATCTGGTGTTGTTTAAGTTCCGTCTAATACAATGGAGTCTGACACTTCCGGCCATACAATGCCCCGTAAGGTGCCATCTGTAAACTCGTCTGGAAACTATTGTTGTAGGCGAATTCCACCAATGGTAAGTATTTTTCCCAACTACCCTGAAATTCAAGGACGCAGCACCGTAACATGTCCTCAAGAGTCTGAATTGTCCGCTCAGACTGACCATCAGTCTGTGGGTGGAATGCCGTACTAAAACTCAACTTTGTACCCAAGGCTTCTTGTAGTTTCTTCTAAAATCTTGAAGTGAATCTCGGGTCCCTATATGAAATGATCGACAACGGTACTCCGTGTAGTCTCACAATCTCAGATATGTACAAGTCAGCCAATCTATCAAGAGAGTAATATGTCCGTACAAGAATAAAGTGAGCCGACTTCGTTAGTCTATCAACTATAACCCAAACAACATTTTTCTTTTTTGGGGTCAATGGCAATCCAGTCACAAAATCCATGGTAATCCTATCCCATTTCCATTCGAAGACCATTATAGGCTGTAATAAACTCGAAGGTACTTGGTGTTCAGCCTTGACCTGTTAACATATCAAACATTTCGACACAAATTCAGAGATATCTCTTTTCATACCATTCCACCAGTACATGGTCCTTAAGTCATTGTACATCTTAGTACTTCCCGGATGAATAGACAGACGACTATCATGTGCCTCTTGCAAAATTTTTTGAATAAGTTCATCATATTTGGGTACACAGAGCCTAGCTTGAAACATCAAGCAACCATTAGAATCAACCCGGAAGTCTGATTCAACGCCTGTCTCACATTGTGCTCTCTTGGCCTGCAAGTCACTATCATTGAACTGAGCTGCACAAATTTCTTGGAGAAATGTTGGTCTGGCTTTTAACTCTACCAATACCAAATCATCATTAGATAACACCAATTGTGTGTTCGTAGCCCTCTGTGAAAATAAGGACTTCCTACTTAAGGCATTAGTGACTACGTTTGCCTTTCCCGGATGGTAATCAATTATTAGCTAATAATCTTTAATCAATTTTAACCATCTCCGCTGTCTCAGTTTCAATTCCTTTTGAGTCATCAAGTACTTCAAACTCTTGTGATTGGTGAATACACGACAAGTTTCACCATACAAATGGTGTCTCCAAATCTTCAAGGCAAATACAATGGCAGCTAGCTCCAAGTTATGAGTTGGATAAATTTTCTTGTGCGGCTTTAGTTGCCTTAAAGCATAGCTATCACTTTGCCCTCTTGCATAAGCATGCAACCCAGTCCATTTAAGGACGCATCACTGTAGACCACAAATTCTTTTCCGGGTTCGGGTTGCACTAAAACTGGAGCTTCTGTCAATAATGTCTTCAATTTTTCAAAACTCTGCTAACATTTTTCCGACCACTCAAACTTAACATCTTTTCGCAGCAACCTCGTCAAGGGAGTTGCAATCATAAAAAATCCTTTTACAAAGTGTCGGTAGTAACTGGCTAAGCCCAAAAAGCTTCTAACCTCAGTTATGTTCGTTGGCGGCTTTCACTCGACAATAGCAAAAATCTTATTCAGATCAACTCAGATGCCATCACCTGACACAATGTGACTGAGAAATTTGACCTCTCAAAGCCAAAATTCACTTTTGCTAAACTTAACATATAGTTTCTTGTCTCGTAAAGTCTGTAAAACAGTCCTCAAATGTTCAGCATGTTCGGACTCATTTCGGGAATAGATCAAAATATCATCTATGAATACCACAACAAACTTGTCTAAGTACGATCAAAAAACACGATTCATTAAATCCATAAACACAGCTGGGGTGTTTTTTAGACCAAAAGGCATGGCAAAAAACTCGTAGTGACCATACCTCATCTTAAAGGCAGTCTTAGGCATGTCCGACTCTTTAACTTGTAACTGGTAGTAGCCAGATCTCAGATCTATTTTTGAAAACACAGTGGCTCCCCTCAAATGATCGAACAAGTGATCGATCCTTGGCAAAGGATACTTGTTCTTAATAGTAACCTCGTTGAGTTATCGATGGTCTATACATAGCCTCATTGATGCATCTTTCTTTTTCACAAATAATATGGGAGCACCCGAAGGTGAAGAGCTCAGTCTTGCGAAACCTTTGTCAGTCAATTCTTGAAACTATGATTTTAACTCCTTCAACTCAGTTGGGGCCATTCTGAACGGAGTAATAGAGATAGGCATCGTTCCCAGTACTAGCTCAATACCAAACTCCACCTCTCTAATAGGAGGTAATCCTGGTAGCTCTTCCGGGAACACGTCTAGATATTCACAGACTATCGGTACTGACTCAATCTTTAACTCAGATTCTTTAGTATTCAATATGAAAGCAAGGTAAGCTTCGTACCCTTTTCTCATATATCTTTGAGCCAATATTAAAGTAATCACAACTGGCAGTGCATCCATTCGAATCTATCTGGAGAATTTCGCCATCTAAGCATTTCAATTCTATGTACTTGCTACCACAATTTACAATCACATCTTGGACAGTCAACCAATCCATACCAAGTATTACATCACACTCATCGAATAAAAAAAAGCATAAGGTCGACCGAAAAATAGTGACCTTGAATCGTCAAAGGACAATTCTTACAAACCTTATCGACTAAAATAGGCTTGCCTAGAGGGTTCGACACCTTAATCACAAATTTCATAGGTTCCACAGACATATTCATGCTAGACACCAATTTCATGCAAATGTATGAATGGGTCAATCCATGGTCAATCAAGGCAATAACATGAGTATTATGGAGAGAAAATGTACCCGTAATGACATAGGGAGCTGCTCTAGCACGTATCGCGTAAGTTCTCATTAGGGCTTGAGCCTTTGATTTTGTAGTAGAATCCTTTGCAACAGTTCGACTATCGCTAGCACTTCCAGAATTTTGTGGTGGTCCACCTCAGGAAATAGGAGTATTAGGCTTGGGGGTTAATTCCTCCTTTTTATCGGTTCGCTCTAGGAAATCTCTAAGGAAGTGGTCAAGAGAACCACATCTGAAACACGCTCCACTCTTCATTCGATGATCGTGATTTTTCGTGATAAGTTTAGAAATTTATAATTAATTATTCTTGAAACTAACTATTATCACGACGTAGGCAAGTGTACCGATCGAACAGTAGTATAGCTTTAGCAAGACCGGATTGTCGAACCCAAAGGAACTAAAAGTACTAGTATTAACTATCTTTTTATTATCTAGCCTAAGAATAATGGGGTTTCTTTTAATTAACTAATTAACTAAACTAAGAATTCACAGAAAATAGAATTGGGGAATTACTTTTGGAAAAACGATTGACTTAAGACAACACCTAAGGAAAAATCCACCTAGACTTCACTTGTTATCTGGCTCTGAATCGGATGATTTATTCATTCAACTTGTTCCGTAGAAATCCCTAAGCTATGCTATTATCTCTATTCAAGACTAATAACGTCTAACCCTAGATTGAATAATTGAAATCTCTTTCTAATTAACACCCTAGGGTTGCATTAATCCGATCTATGAATCCCCTTATTAGGTTTCACCTTAATCTGGCAAAATCTTATCACCCTATCTCTAGGCGCGCAATCAACATCGCTTAATTATGAAAAAGTTACTCTTAGACAGGGACTATTCATCCTCCAAATAAGAGCATTAACTTGAATCAATATCCTAAAATACCGAAATAAGAATTAAGAACACATAATTAAGAACAAGTTAAATATTTATCATACAATTCAGAAAATAATAACAAGATTCGTCTTAGGTTTCATTCCCCTTAGGTATTTAGGGGATTTAGTTCATAACTAAAAAGGAAAACATCTCAGAAGAATAATGAATACAAAACATAAAGAAAACCCAAAACTCCTGAAGGGAAATTGAGGAGAGATCTTCAGTCTTGATGATTAATCTGGCTTCTGAGATGGATCAATCGACTTTCTTAGAGTAATTCCTTTCTCACTATTCTCCATCTCCTTTTTAGTCCTCCTCTAGGGTGTTTAAATAGGCTTTTGAATGCCTCAAAGCCCATGCCCTTTTTCGAATAGAACTTAGCAAGGGCTCGGTAGGGACATGCTCGTGTGACAAGCCCATGTGTGATTACTTCAGGCTGTGGTCAAGGCTGAGAAATCAACACGCCCGTGTTGAGGTTGTTTTAGGCTGTGGTCGAGCCTGTTAGAATGGCACGGGCGTGTGTTCTACCGTGTGAGGAAGTCCAGGCCGTGTTGTTTTCCCACGTTGGCCCATTTTTTTATTTTTGGCCCGTTTCTTGTTCTTTTCGCTCTCTTATGCTCACATAAGTATAAAACATGAAATTAAAGGATTAACAGCACCAAATTCACCAAATCTAAGGAGAAATCATTCATAAATGTGTTAAGTATGGGATAAAAATATGTATAAATTAGGGTTTACCAAATACCCCCACACTTAAGCGTTTGCTTGTCCTCAAGCAAAATCCTCAATTCACAATTAAGAATTCCTTTTTCTCAACTTATAATCCCTATCAATAATATCTTAAAGTAATTCATAAGTAATCATACATTGAGAATTCAACTAGAAGAACATTAAAGTTTCAAACATTCCAAGTTGAGTATTTAATCACGGAAAACATAAGCATCTCCCCTTATCTACGTAGTTACCATTAATTCAAAATCTCACAGAGTTTAACATCCTCACTAAAGATTCACTCAACTCACTCGCAGTGTTTAAGGATAATGAAATCAACACTCAACAGTCACTATGAAAAGTTATTACCATAGGCTTGCATGAAAATCAAATCTCCACCATTATATATTGAGGTGATACATCAATCAAAAGTTCTTTAGAGGGTTGTAATGAGGCTCGGTTAGGGGGTGTGGTCAGAAGCTGAAAGAAAAGGTTAGAATCGAGATTGAATTGAAAAATTACTTAACTAGAAAAACATTTAATCATCACTTGTGTACAACAGTGTTTCTTCTTAGAATATGGAATTTAAATACTTGAGCTCAAAAAAAAAAGATCACTACTACTAATATGTATACATGTATTTTTTTTAAGAACAAGTTAAATAAAATAGACTAGCTACTAAGAACAAGACATTGCTAAGCAATTTATTCAAATCAAATCTCTACAAAAGTAGGGATCAAATTAATTGAGGGGATTTCAACAATAATGAGTTAAGGGTTAATATTAAGGGTAATACAAGGAATGGCTTGTTATGCTTAAAGGGGTTTTCTAAGGATTAATTATGGAGGTAGGCTTTTCATGGCATGAGAGGGTTAATCTTAAGTGCCTCTATCATCTTGACATATCAAATCAAATGGTGTGGTCTTGACATGCGTAATCAAACAAGTTCTAGAATAACAATTCAATATTGACGCACTCAAGTAATAATAAAAGTGAGCATGAAGGGAATAATAGATGCTCTTTAAAGGCTCAAAATCTTACAAAAATTATGGCTTTTTGATGTTCAAAACTGTAGATTTCAATTCAACGTAATACCTAAACTTGGGAAAAACAACCTAAATTTTTAAATTCTCAAAAATCAACTTATCATGCTTAATTCTCTAATGTCTTAAAGTTTAAATATTCAACACATGAATGCCTATGTTTTAATTCAAGATATTTCACTAGAAATCATAAATTAATCAAAATTCATCCTAAAAATGATATGAAATATTCATAAGAGAACAAGACAAAATTCAGGGATTTTTCTGATAGTGATATAATTTACCCCCATACTTAAGATGTACATTGCCTTCAATGTACAAAGTTAAAGTTAGTGGCAATTATATATATAAGATCATAAGATAGGGAGAGAAGTGAAACTTCCCGAGTGTTAAGTGAATTAGCTCCCTAGTTTAGAGTTATGTAGAGTGGAGGAGGATACTTTGGTGGTGGTAGAGGCTGGGTTCCACAAGTGCTGCGCCAAAAGAATATTATATCTCATGATCGAGCAGGACATGGCAGTCGTGGAGAACCTTTTCCAGTGGAGTTTGAAGTTCCTAAGTAATTGTGAGCTTTGTAGGTCTTTATAACTGTGATAAAATCAAGAACTTTTTAGGAATATAGAGAATAATTACTCATAATGAAATAGCCAAGATTAAAATTTGTTTATAAATGCTAAAAAGAAAATAGTAGCAAAAAGGAAATAAAATGAAAAGTTAAAAGTGAAAATAATAAGAACATTGATAAATAGAAATAAAAATAAAAATAAAGATAAAGTAAAATAAAGTATTTAAACATCATCATCGCCGGATGGTTCGTGAGGTGGTGGTGGTGATAAGATGTGGAGGTGCTGACAAATCTACTGTAGAGTAGCATCAATGTTATCAAATCGCTAAAAACACTACTGCTCAAATCGAGTGAGGCACTCAGAGATGTCAGAATATGAAGCCGCCGTATGAACTGGCCGATATATGGGTGGTGGCTGAGACGGTGGGTCCTCGTGCTGTAGAGGGACATCATCAGTAATGTCCTCAGGGGCCTCCTCCTCAGTTGATTGGGCGAGACAATATTGAGGAGGGTAGGTTCCTCGGCGCTTTTCGATCATCCTCATACTTAGCATGCTCGAGATGCCTTATGGAGACATCTGGCCAATGAGGGTAAAGGATGATTCTTGTGCCGCGGTGTTGAGGAGCCCGAAGTGCCGAGCCAGTCGAGTCACGTAGGGGCCAATGGAGATGACCCCCTTCCGATGTCACTTCGTCTGATGGCGAATGGCAAGGGCAATGAAATAGGCGAGGTCGAAGACGTGCCCGTGTGACATACACCATAAGAAGTAGACATTGTGACTGTTGACGACGTCAGTACTCTCTCTCCGCCCTGTCAAAGTGTGAGATAAAATAGAACGTAGGTACCTCAAGGACGGAGGGAGAGCTGATGCCTTGGAGCGACTGGGATCGTAGGTGGCCGAGCGAGGGATGAGGGCGTTCCAGCACTTCAATGGAGAATAATAGATGTGGCAGTTGAGGGTATCGAGGTCGTTATCCTCCTTGAACTCCTCCGTGTAAAGGCCTAGTGCTGAACCAAACTCTGGGAAGCTGAACTGGTGGACTAAACCGCCAAGGCAAAATTGGGCTGTGCCGGGATCATTATAGTTGGTCATTACGGTCTGAAGATTGAATGTTGAGCATAGTTCCATCGTGAGCTCGAGATACGTCGGCTCGACGATCTCAAAGAAAAGGTCTCATGGGTCGGTGGTGAGGAGGGCTTGAATCGCATCAGCTAGTTAGACTTGTTCTAGCGTGGCCCACTCGATGCATCGGCCCACACCTAAAGGTTGGGCCCGAAGTATCTGGAAAAGTTCTTCTTGGGGTCCAATAGGAAACTGCAGGAAGGGGTGGCAAATTTCAGTGGTAGGACCCGAGGAGGATTACACTCCCTTCCTTTTCTTTGAAGTGGAGACGACGACTTTCTTTCCACGTGAAGATGACATGGTATACCTCGAAGTAAAACCATTATTCTGTCTTGATGAATGGACAAGGTAAAACGTAGCTAAATTCAAAAAGGAAAAAGTCATAAATAATTTCAGCCACAACTACTAACACTAACAAATCTAACCAAAATAATAAATTCTATGGCATAATGTCGTGGCATTAGTATGAATATTAAGATGGCAAAGAATTATATGGAAATATAAAAAGCATGAATTTATCACAATGCATGGATCATAATGGTAAAGAATAATAGGCAAGTGAGAACTATGAATATTGACTTAGAATAGGTAAATAGGGCATGAGAAATAAAAAAAATACGTCACATGGAATGAATGATAACTAATCTAAAAATGAAATTTGGATGATAAGAAAATGAACATAGTGTGAGATAAATGAAGATTATTATGATAAATAACATTAGAAATAAGTGAAATTAAATGGAAAAGAGTAAACAAACGCTAAAAAAATAGAGTTTGGGCGTCAAAGATGGGGTTGGAAGCGACGCAAGGGGCGTGGCAGGCAGGGCGTGTGGAGTTGCAGCTGTAACACCCGTAACCTATTTCCATCGCTGGAATGGGTCACGAAATGATACCTCGCCAATTACTTAATCGGAAGTTTACAAGCATCTTCTTCTATTAACTACAATTCATAAGAACACGTAAACCCGTCCTATAAAATTCGGCATATACAACTTTATAGTATGATCATACTTATCCATATAACCCATTAAGATATCTCGAGTTCAAAACTATACTTGAATACAATAGCAAAATTTATAGTTGCCAACTTAGAAATCCACATCATGAACTAATCACCAAACCATATAATTAATATTTTCAGCACTCAAACGTATATCATAATATATTACACTAATAATATTAGGCATTATAACCGAAACGAATGATTCAATAACTTAACATTTTTATATTTAAACCTAGTGTTTAAGCCATATTCGCATGGCTAGAATTATACATTCCACGGCTAAACAAAAATACAAAATAGCCTATACATGCCGTAATGTTCACCTATACAACAAAGAAAAAGGGGTACCAAAATGTTGCAAGCTGGTGTGATGACTTCGACGATGGTCCAAAACACACAAAATGGGTCGAGGAAATCCAAATAGGAAACAAACAAACACAAAAAAAATGAGTATTCAACTCAGTAAGACATGAGCAATAATATAAATATACATTTGAAATGAGATTATAAGAAAATAATATTAGATCCATAAATTTCAGTCATGCCGAATTATGTTACAATCACATAATTTACTGACCCGACCACAGGCCAAAGCTTGCTACCCAATCAACAGTCAAACAACCAAACGATTTAAAAAAAAACAAACCTTCTCTCAATGTATTAAACAATGTCAAATTATATGCACTCATGCATATTCATTTCATGCCTCAATTTGATATTTCAATTAATATCACTAACACAATATGCTTTCCATATGCTTCTTATACCATCAACCGAATTTGCACACATAGTGCACAACAATTTCGCACACATAGTGCCATGATATACCGCACACATAGTGCCCCGAGAATTCAATCACTTATTAACATTTAAATCAGCACACATAGTGCCTTTTAACTTCGCACACTTAGTGCCGATATCGATTCATTATAGTAAAATAATTTACTAAATTCAATTGGCATATACGGTCACAATTATAATTGCATATAATATAATCGATCTCGTAAAAGCTTATGGACTTACCTTATATAGTTTGAAATGATTTCCAATCGTCTACTCAATATTCTTTGTTTTTGCCTTTGCTTGACTCCCCTCCTTTGGGTTCTTGATCTGGAATATTTAAACTTGGTAGTTTAATCACTTTGCTAAATACTTATACATATTACATCATCTTACAACCACCATTATTCAAGGCTTTGAAATTTCCACGAATGTTCAACTAATGCCTCTAGGCCCAATGTAATATTACATCCAAATTAACATAGTCTTTGTTATATCTAATTCTAATATACATAATCATAAATCAATTCAACATTTTAAACCATTATCCCTCACTTAGATGTTTATAAGGAATTAAATATAATATCACTAGGATATACTCTATGTGGCCGAATATATCACATTAAATTTAACATTACCTATGTAATTTCCTATAAGTTCTTATACCTAAAATTTCATACATTTAACCTTTTAATGCCTATTGATCATTCCTTTGATCTTAACCTAAATGGAAACTCTTATACTCCATGTTTCAACTGAATTATTCATAACATCAAGACTAAAATTTGCACCTTAAACTTCATACAATTATCATGACCTTCATAACTCATTCGGCCCTATCAAAGAGCCATTTAACATACAAGGAAAAATAATCATAGAGGAAGAAATTAACATTCTACTTAGACCCAATTTTGACCGAATGTACAAGGTGCCTCTAAGCTACTTATCCAAAAATATTTACCCCATTCTAATCACCCCCCCTATTGTTCCTTACAACACGAAAATAACCTATAATTCTCACACTTAATTTCACGGCATATTGCCCAAATCACCATAACAATCTCAACTTTCTTGACATTACCAAGAGTGCATCCACATTTTTAACTTAGCATATCATAAAACCAAATCAATAATTCAAAACTTACCTTTTAATAGCTAAAGAAGAATGCTGAATTGCTTTACGTAAATTTCCCCTTATTTTTCATCTTTGTTTCGGCTTTGAGAGAGGAAGGAGAAGAAGATGAACACCATCCTCTTTCTTCTCTTTTCTTTAATTCATTTTTATTACAATTATTAAATCATTTATCATTATAAAATTATTTTAAATTAGAATTAGTGGAGCATCATCATTTCTTGGCCGGCCACTATGTATATTATGGTTAAATTGACATGCAAAACCACTCTTTTCAACATATGTACTAATAGACCATTATAAAATTATCCTATCACTTTCTAACAATGTTTCATATAAGTCCATTTTAATAAATTCACATAAAGATGATTAAATTAATGCATGAAACTTTCACACATGCATTTACTCACATCATGAACATAGAATAAAACTTTTAATTATTTATAAGACTCGGTTTCGTGGTCCCGAAACCACTCTCCGACTAGGGTCAAATTTGGGCTGTCACAGCAGCGGCTAGGGTTAGGGATTTTGGGTGAAGAAGATGATGAATGGTGAAGGGTATTTATAGATTTTGGGGCACACGGCCAGGGGATACGCCCGTGTGGCCCAATTTTAGCCCGTGCATTTCACATTTTTTTGAATTTCGGCGCATCTGACCTTCGCCCTACGCCTGTGTACCTTGGGTATGTTTATGCACACGGTCGTGTCGCATGGTCATGTCTGGCTTCGTTCGCTTCTCCCACACCCGTGTATGTAGGCCCATGCCCGTGTTGCCTTGACAGGTTCGACCACTGGTGCTGGACACGGGTGTTCTCATGCCCGTGCTATTTTCTTAGGTTCAACCACGGTTCTAAGACACGGGCATGTCGTACATCTGTGTTGTTTTGGCAGGATCGCCTACGGCCATGTCGTACGGCCGTGGCCATTTATCGCAGCTCGTGTTTGGGAAAAATCCTTGCCCTGTTTTTGCACGGTCTAGAGCAAGCCTCTGTGCCTGGCCGTGTGGTTGTGGAAAACCTGTATTCAAGAGCTCAGTTAGTAGGTTAAGTGTTAAATACTAAAATTTAAAGAAGTTAATACCGTTAGTGCTCGGGTAGCCTCCTGAGAAGCGCTTATTTATAGTCTGAGCTCGACTTACCTCTCCATTGAATGTCATGGTGGTTCGAGGAGTTTACACTCCTCATTCCTGATATCAATCTTATCAAAATAAGGTGTTAGGCGGGTATTGTTTACTTTAAAAGTGCCGAATTTGGGATGACTTACCTCGATTGTACCAAATAGGAAAATGCTAAGTACCATAGGAGGAATTTCTTCATTCGGTTTGGAAGTGGCAATGTGAGGATCTGCGACGTCTAATAGAACTTTATCTCCAACCTTAAGTTGATTTGGTGAGGTATTGAGTTCGTTCTGGCGTAGTTTTGGTTTATCATATGTTTTCGGTTTATGTGTTCGCCATTCATCTAGCTCCTCGATTTGTAACCTTCGTTCTTCAAGAATAGGTCCTCTATCGTTGCTTGAACTTGGCTCATGTATATCCTTTGAACTCATTTCCTGCAACATAGGTTGCACCATATTGTCAGTTTTAGTAGAATGGTTTATACAATCACCTTTAATTTTTGATGTGTTGCCAGAATTGCGAGCTTGAAGGGTGATTGTTTCGTCTCCCACACGAAGTGTTAGTTCACCTATGCCGACATCAATAATCATTCTAGCAGTTGCTAAAAAGGGCCGTCCTAAAATCAAAAGAGTGTTGCTATCCTCCTCTATGTCTAGAACAACGAAGTCAATGGGAAATATAAATTTATCGATTTTAACTAGCACATCTTCAATAATAACACTAGGAAATCTGATAGTTTTTTCTGCTAATTGAATGCTCATCCTAATCTGTTTAGGTTTCCCAAGACCTAGTTGCTTAAACATTTTGTAAGGCATGACGTTAATGCTAGCCCCTAAATCAGTTAATGCATTATTAACATCTAAGCTACGAATTAAGCAAGGAATTGTAAAACTCCCTGGATCTTTTAATTTTTTGGGTAGCTTATTCTGTAGAATAGCTGAACAAACTGTGTTTAGCTTCACATGCGATGCCTCGTCCAACTTCTGTTTATTTGCTAAAAGCTCCTTTAAAAATTTCATTACGTTCGGCATTTACGAGAGAGCTTCAATAAACGGTAAGTTTATATGTAATTTTTTTAAGAGTTTAAGGAATTTACCAAATTGTTCATCTGAGCGGTCTTTCCTTGTCACTTTGGGATATGGCACACGAGGTTTATATTCTACACTTACCATTTTGTTTTCATTGTGATCTACCTCACCTTTACCTTTGCTCACCACAGTTTCTTGCCTCGGTTCTGGCTCAGGCTCAACGAATCTTTCTTCACCTTGAACATTAATCGCGTTGAGCTATTCCCTCAGGTTAGGTTCAGTGTTACTTGCAAGCTCCTTGTGGTCGTTCCGAAATTAGTTTAGACAATTGGCCTATCTGAGTTTCGAGCCCTTGGATGGACGCTTGTTGATTTTTAAATGCTGTCTCGGTATTCTAGAAACTAGTTTCTGACACCGAGATGAATTTGGATAGCATCTCCTCAAGGTTTGACTTTTTCTCTTATTGGTAAGGTGGTTGATGGAAGCCTGAGGGTAGTGGTGGTCTCTGATTTCTTTGACCTTCCCATGAGAAGTTTGGGTGATTCCTCCAACATGCATTTTAAGTATTGATATAAGGATTATTTTGAGATTGAGGATTATTACCCATGTAATTTAATTGCTCGTTCTCCATGTTGTAGCCATAGGGTAGATATTCTGAATTGCTTGGTCCACCTCCACTTGCTTCACATTGCATTACCGGGCGAACCTGTGAAGAACCAAGAAAACCATCAATTTTTTTATTCAAAAGTTCTACCTGGGTTGAGAGCATGGCAACTAAATCGACGTTAAAAACACTGGCTGCTTTTGTTGGCTTTGTCCTCATGACTTGCCACTGATAGTTATTCAGTGACATCTCCTCGATAAATTCATAAGCCATTGCAGGTGTTTTGTTGTTGATGGTTCCACCAGCTGTTGCATCAATCATCTGTCTTGTTGAGGGGTTTACACCATTGTAAAACGTTTAAACTTGCAGCTATAGAGGTAACCTATGGTGAGGGCACCTTCACAGTAGGTCCTTGTATCTCTCCCATGCATCGTAAAGTGTTTCTAAATCCATCTGCACAAAAAAAGAGATATCATTACGTAATTTGGCATTTTTAGCCGGGGAAAAATACTTTAATAAAAACTTTTCGGTCATTTGTTCCTAAGTAGTGATTAACCCTCGTGGTAACGAGTTTAACCACTGTTTAGCTTTGTTCCTCAGTGAAAAAGGGAATAACCGAAGATGAATGGCATCATTAGAAACGCCATTAATTTTAAAAGTGTCGCAGAACTCCAAAAAATTTGCCAAGTGAGTGTTGGGATCCTCCTCCTGCAAACCATCAAACTGAACAAATTGCTGTATCATTTGAATCGTGTTAGGTTTCAGTTCAAAATTATTTGCAGCAATAGTAGGCCTAACTATACTTGACTCAGTTCCTATTAAATTAGGGTTAGCATAATCATACATAGTACGAGGAGCAGGATTCTGATTTACTAGAACAGTAGCAATCGCAGGAGGTATTGGATAATTGAAATTTCTTTCTAATTAACACCCTAATTTACGTTATTATCCCTATTCAAGACTAATAACGTCTAACCCTAGATTGAATAATTGAAATTTCTTTCTAATTAACACCCTAGGGTTGCATTAACTCGATCTATGGATCCCCTTATTAGGTTTCACCCTAATCCAGTAAAATCTTGTCACCCTATCTCTAGGCGCACAATCAACTCCGCTTAATTATGAGAAAGTTACCCTTAGACAGGGACTATTCATCCTCCAACGAAGAGCATTAACTTGAATTAATATCCTGAAATACCAAAACAAGAATTAAGAACACATAATTAAGAACAAGTCAAATATTTATCATACAATTCAGAAAATAATATCAAGATTCGTCTTAGGTTTCATTCCCCTTAGGTATTTAGGGGATTTAGTTCATAACTAAATAGGAAAACATCTCAGAAGAATAAAGATTACAAAACATAAAGAAAACCCAAAACTGCTGAAGGGAAATTAATGAGGGATCTTCAATCTTGATGATGAATCCGGCTTCTGAGATGGATCAATCAGCTTTCTTGGAGTAATTGCTTGCTCCCTATTCTCCGTCTCCCTTTTGTCCTCCTCTAGGGTGTTTAAATAGGCTTTAGAATGCCTCAAAGCCCTAAAAATTTCCCTTTTTCGAGTAAAACTTAACTAGGGCTCGACAACGACACGCCCGTGTGCGATTGCTTCAGGCTGTGGTCGAGGCTGTGAGATCAACACGCCCATGCTGAGGTTGTTTTAGGCCGTGGTCGAGCCTGTTAGAATCGTACCGGCGTGTGTTCTGCCCATGTGTGGAAGTCCAGGCCGTGTTGTTTTCCCACGTCAGCCCATTTTCTCCGTTTTTGGCCCGTTTCTTGTTCTTTTCGCTCTCCTATGCTCACCTAAGTATAAAACAAGAAATTAAAGGATTAGGAGCACCAAATTCACCAAATCTAAGGAGAATTCATTCATAAATGTGTTAATCATGGAATAAAAATATGTATAAATTATGGTTTATCAAATACCCCCTCACTTAAGCGTTTGCTTGTCCTCAAGCAAATCTTCAATTGTGAATCAAATACCCCCTCACTTAAGCGTTTGCTTGTCCTCAAGCAAAATCTTCAATTCACAATTAAGATTTCCTTTTTCTCAACTTATAACTCCTATCAATAATATCTCAAACTAATCCATAAGTAATCATACATTGAGGATTCAACTAGAAGAACATTAAAGTTTCAAACATTCCAAGTTGAGCATTTAATCATGAAAAATATAGGCATCTCTCCTTATCTACGTAGTTACCATTAATTCGAAATCTCACAGAGTTTAACACCCTCACTAAAGATTCACTCAAATCACTTGAAGTGTTTAGGGACAATGAAATTAGCACTCATTAGTCAATATGAAAATTTATTACCACAGGCTTGCATGAAAATCAAATCTCCACCACTATAAATTGAGATGATACATCAATCAAAAGGTCATTAGAGGGTTGTAACGAGGCTTGGTTAAGGGGTGTGGTCACAAGCTGAAAGAAAGGGTTAGAATTGAGATTGAATTGAAAAATTACTTAACTAGAAAAATATTTAATCATCACTTGCGTACAACAAAGCTTCTTCTCTGAATATGGAATTTACATACTTAAGCTCAAAACAAAAGATTGCTACTACTAATATATATACATTGTTTTTCAAGAACAAGTTAAATAACATAGACTAACTACTAAGAACAAGACATAGCTAAGCAATTTATTCAAATCAAATCTTGATAAAAATAGGGATCAAATTAATTGAGGGGATTTCAACAATAATGGGTTAAGGGTTAATATTAAGGGTAATGCAAGGAATGGCTTGTTAAGCTCAACGGGGTTTACTAAGGGTTAATCATGGAGGTAGGCTTTTCATGGCATGAGTGGGTTAATCCTAAGTGCCTCTATCATCTTGACATATCAAATCAAATGGTGTGGTCTTGACTTGCATAATCAAGCAAATTCTAGAATAACAATTCGATATTGACACACTCAAAGCAATAATAAAAGTGAGCATGAAAGAAATAATAGATGCTCTTAAAGGCTCAATGATCTCACAAAAATTATGGCTTTTTTATGTTTAAACTTGTGGATTTCAATTCAAGATAATACCTAAACTTGGGGAAACAACCTAAAATTTTAAATTCTTAAAATTCAACTTATCATGCTTAATTCTCTAATATCTTAAGGTTTAAATAATCAATGTATTAATGCCTATGTTTTAATTCAAAATATATCAATAAAAATCATAAATCAATCAAAATTCATCCTAAACATGATATGAGAGATTTATAGGAGAACAAGGCAACATTTAGGGATTTTTCTGATAATGAAATGAATACCCCCCACACTTAAGATGTACATTGCCTTCAATGTAAAAAGATAAAGTTAGTGGCAATTATAGATATAATATCGTAAGATAAGGAGAGAAATGAAACTTCCGGAGTGTTAAATGAATGAACTCCCTAGTTTGGAGTTATGTAGAGCGGAGGAGGATACTCCGGTAGTGGTAGAGGTTGGGTTCCATAAGTGCTGCGCCAAAAGAATATTATATCATGTGATCGAGCAGGGCATGGCAATCGTGGAGAACCTTTTCCAACAGATTTTGAAGTTCCTAAAGGATTGTGAGCTATGTAGCTCTTTATAATTGTGACAAAATCAGGAACTTTTTTGGGGGTATAAGGAAGAAAAATTACTTATAAAGAATTAACCGAGATTAAAATTTGTTTATAACACCTAAATATAAAATAGTAACCAAAAGGAAATAACATTAAAAGTTAAAAGTGAAATTAATAAAAATTAAAATTAAAATTAAAATTAAAATAAAAATAAAGATAAGATAAAATTAAATATCATCATCGTCGGATGGTTCGCGAGGTGGTGGTGGCGATGAGATGTGGAAGTGTTGACAAATCTGCTGTAAAGTAGCATCAATGTTATCAAATCGTTGAAAACACTACTGCTCGAATCGAGTGAGGCGCTCAAAGATGTCAGCATATGAAGCCGCCGCATGAACTGGATGATGGGAGCCTGGTGGCTGAGACGGTGGATTCTCGTGTTGCGGAAGGACATCATCATTATTGTCCTCGGGGGCCTCCTCCTCAGTTGATTGGACGAGACGATATTGAGGAGGTTAGGCTCCTCGGCACTTTTTGATCATCCTCATGCTTATCATGCTTGAGATACCTTGTGGAGACATCTGGCCAATGAGGGTCAAGGATGATTCTTGTGCAGTAGTATCGAGGAGCCTGAAGTGTAGAGCCAATCTAGTTATGTAGGGGCCAAAGGAGATGACCCCTTCTGGTGTCGCTCCGTCTGATAGCGAATGGCAAGGGCGATAAAGCAGGCGAGGTCGAAGACGTGCCTGTGCAACATACACCATAAGTAGTAGACATCGTGAGTGTTTGTGATGCCGGTGCTCTCTCTCCTCCTAGGACTAATCCACCTAGGTGAAATTGGACCGTACCGAGATCATCGTAGTTCATCATTACGGTTTGAAGATGGAACGTTGAGCACAGTTCCATCGTGAGCTCGAGATACTTTCTGCACGATAATCCTAAAGAAAAGCTCTCAAGGGTCGGTGGTTAGGAGGGCCCAAATCGCATCAGCCAACTGGACTTGTTCTATTGCAGCCCAATTGATGCAGCGGCCTGTAATTAAAGGTCGGGCCCAGAGTATTTGGAAAAGTTCTTCTTGGGGTCCCAATGGGGAACTGCAGGAAAGGGTGACAAATTTTCACGGTAGGACTCGAGGAAGATGACGCTCCTTCCCTTTTCTTCGAAGTGGGGACAGCAGCTTTCTTTCCTCGTGAAGTTGACATGGCATACCTGCAATCAAAACCATTAATTCGTCTTGATGATTGGACTAGGTAAAATTAAACAATTTCAAAAAGAGAAAAGTCATAAATTAGGACTAATACTTTCAGCCACAACTACCAAAACAATCAATTTTATGACATACTTTTTGTGGCATTGGCATGGTAGTAGCATGAATAAAAAATGGCAAAGAACTCTATGGAAATGTAAAAAGCATGAATGAATTACAATGTATGGGTTAAAATGGAAAAGAACAATGAGTAAGTGAGAACTACAAATTTTAACTTAGAATAAGTAAATGGAGCTTGAGAAATCATGGAATAAGAGAAAACTTTAACATGAAATAAATGATAACTACCCTAGACATGGGATTTGAGTGATAGAAAAATAAAAATAATATGAACAATGTAGTTTATTATGATAAATAGCATTAGAAATAAGTAAAATAAAAGGGAAAAGAGTAAACAAACGTTAGAAAGAGGAGAATAGGCGTCAAAAATAGAGTTGGAAGTGGAGCACGGGCGTGGCAGGGAGGCCGTATGGACTTGCAGCGGCTAGGGTTAGGGATTTTGGGTGAAGATGGCAATGAATAGTGCAGGGTATTTATAGATTTTGGGGCACACGGCCAGGAGACACGCTCGTGTGCCACAATTTTAGCCCGTGTGTTTCGCGTTTTTCCTATTTTGGTGCGTCTAAAATTCAACCCATGCCCGTGTACCTTGGGCGTGTTGGTGCACACGACCGTGTCACTTGGTCGTGTTTGGCTTCATTCACTTCTCCCACGCCCGTGTATGTATGCCCACGCCCGACAGGTTCGACCACGGGTGCTAGGCATGGGCGTGTCGCACGCCCGTGCTATTTTGGTAGGATCGACCACAGTTTCATGATACAGGAGTGTCACACGCCCGTGTTAGTTTGGCAGGATCGCCCATGGCCATGTCGTACGACCGTGTCGATTTATCGCAGCCTGTGTTGGGGAAATATCTTTGCCCTATTTCCACACGATCCTAAGCACGCCCGTGTGCTTGGCCGTGTAAGTATGGTAAACCTGTATTCAAGAGTTCCGTTAGTAAGTTAGGTGTTAAACACTAGAATTTAAATAAGTTAATACCTTTAGTGCTCGGGTTGCCTCCTAAGAAGCGCTTATTTATAGCCTAAGCTTGACTTCCTTCTCCATTGAACGAGTTTATACTCCTCATTCCTGCTATCAATCTCATCAAAATAAGGTTTTAGGCAGGTATTGTTTACCTTAAAAGTGCCGAACTTGGGATGACTTACCTCGATTGTACTGAATGGGAAAATACTAAGTACCTTAAGAGGAATTTCTTCATTCGGTTTGGCAATGACAATGTGAGGATCTGCGGCATCTAATAAAACTTTATCTCCAACCTTAAGTTAATTTGGTGAGGTATTGAGCTCGTTCTGGCGTAGTTTTGGTTTATCGTATGTTCTCAATTTATGTGTTCGTTATCCATCTAGCTCCTCGATTTGTAGCCTTCTTTCTTTATGAATAGGTCCTCTATTGTTGCTGGAGCATGGCCCATGTACTTTCTTCAAAATCATTTCCTGCAAAGTAGGTTGCACCATATTTTCAGTTTTAGTAGAATGGTTTATACAATCACCTTCAATTTTTGATGTGTTGCCAGAATTGCGAGCTTGAAGGGTGATTGTTTCGTCCCCCACACGAAGTGTGAGTTCACCTGTGCCAACATTAATAATCGTTCTAGCAGTTGCTAAAAAGTGCTTTCCTAAAATCAAAGGAGTGTTGCTATCCTCCTCTATGTCTGGAACAACGAAGTTAACGGGAAATATAAATTTATCAATTTTAACTAACTCATCTTCATAATACCCCTAGGAAATCTTATAGTTTTATTTGGTAATTGAGTGCTCATCCTAGTCTGTTTGGGTTTCCCAAGACCTAGTTCCTTAAACATTTTTTAAGGCATGATGTTAATGCTAGCCTCTAAATCAGCTAATGCATTATTAACATCTAAACTACCAATTAAGCAAGGAATTGTAAAACTCCCTAGATCTTTTAATTTTTTGGGTAGCTTATTCTGTAGAATAGCTGAGCAAACTGCGTTTAGCTCCACATGCGATGCCTCGTCTAACTTCCTCTTATTTGCTAAAAGCTCCTTTAAAAATTTCATTACGTTCGGTATCTGTGATGGAGCTTCAATAAATGGTAAGTTAATATGTAAATTTTTTAAGAGTTTAAGGAATTTACCAAATTGTTCATCTGAGTTGCCTTTCCTTGTTGCCTTGGGATATGGCACACGAGGTTTATATTCTATACTTATCGTTTTGTTTCATTGTGACCTATCTCACCTTTACCTTTACTCACCATAGTTTCTTGCCTCGATTTTGGCTCGGGCTTAATGAATCTTTCTTCACCTTGAACATTAATCGCATTGAGTTGTTCCCTCGGGTTAGGTTCAGTGTTACTTGGCAAGCTACCTTGTGGTCATTCAGAAATTAGTTTGGACAACTGGCCTATCTGAGTTTCGAGCGCTTAGATCGACGCTTGTTGATTTTTAAGTGCCGTCTCGGTATTCTGGAAGCGAGTTTCTGATACTGCGATAAATTTCAATAGCATCTCTTCAAGGTTTGGTTTCTTTTCCTGTTGATAAGGTGACTGTTGAAAACCCGAAGGATTTTGTGGCCTTGGATTCTGTAATATCCCGAATTAGGGCCTAATCGAAATAGTGGTTTCGTGACCACAAATTTGAGATAGAAATAATTATTTTATAATTATTTTGAGGTTTATGATATGATTACATGATTGTGTGAAAATTTCGTGAAGAAATTTTATGCATAAAATACTTAATTTGAAGTTAGGGACTAAATCGAATAAGTTGCAAAACTTGCATTCTAGAAGTTTTTAGTATGAAATTGCTTTGAAATATTAATTAGGAGGTCTTAAATAGAAATTTGACCAATTTTAAGTTCATGGACAAAATTAGGACATGGAAGGAATTTTTAGAAAGTTTAGTAGTAAGGGCATTTTGGTCATTTTGATATTAAATGAAATAAAATGGGAAAATAACACAAAATAGTCATCTTCCCCATTTAGTTGCTGCTGAAACTTCACTCTCACCATAGCTAGGGTTTCTTCAACTTTCAAGCTTCATAGTAAGTGATTCTAAGCCCCGTTTTTAATGATTTTTACGTTTTTTAGATCCTGATAACTCGATTAAGCTTATGTTAGCAATAATTTAACCTAGGGTTTATATTTGGAAAAATACCCATAGGTGAAATTTGTGTATTCTGATGTTTTATGATAGAATATGAAGTTTTAAATTATGTTAGACAACTTGTACTACTCGATTTTAAGCAAAAACGAGTAAAAGGGCTTAATCGATAAAAATACCTAATAGTCACAAGTACATGTTAGAGTGAGAATTTGATGTTGCCATAGAAGAGAAAAGTGATCAGCATGTTGTAAAACATAAGAGTAAGGAATAAAGTTTAATCCCGAGCCTAGGGGCAAAAATGTAAATATGTAAAAGTTTAGGGGTAAAATTGTAATTTTGCCAAAATTTGAGTTAAGGATTAATTTGATAATGTGAGTATTAAATAAGCTAAATGTGTTATTTTAGATCAAGAAAGACATGGAATCGACCTCAATCGAGGAAAAGAAAAGATTGTGGACTAAATTGCAAAATCTTTGTATTTTGGTACCAAGGTAAGTTCATGTGTAAATAATGTAGCATAATTGTTGTTTTTAAGTTATTGATGTTAATTATATGATATGCTGATTTTTATCATGAAATATATGCTTTGTGGTTATTTTCGAATAAAATGTAAATTATTTGTATTATTTGTTAAATATAAAATACTACCGAGTGTTGGTTTCGGTATTTTACGGAAGATGGCAAGGATATGTACTCCAACCTACATTCAATCACAAGTTCTGGTTAATCGCATCCTAATCGAATTATCAACACCCCCACCAAAATACTTGATCAAAGGATTACCTAACACTTGCTTAGATCAGTCGATTGTGGCTTGCCCACTTAAACCGTTTGCAAAAAAGACTTATCACTAGGCCTTAAAGGTTTATTTGCACTTCAACCAAACCTTATCAACCATCAAACAAAAGAACAGTTTGAACTAGATGAAAAGTCATTTACTGAAAATGCAGAGTCCAGATTAGATGAACATTCGGCCCACACCCACACAAAAGCCAAAAATACACAGAATGGTAGAGACAAAGTGGAATAATCGCACTCCTAGCAAGAATCGACAAAAGGAAGAAGATGTCAGAAGAATGATTACAACGGTAGAGAGAAACAAGAGCGAATCATGTGCACTTACTGATTTGTCAAAGAACCCTTACTAAACCGAAATCAAAAAATAAAAGAGAAGAAAACAATAACTATGTACTCGAACCTGAGAGGGAATGTTCGGCTAGCACAAAATGTAGAGAACCGATAGAACGAAATGAGGGGAAGAGTATTCAGTTTTAGCAATACAAGGAGTTGATAGTGCCAAAAGAACAGAGAGAGAGAGAGGAAGGAGAGAATTCTACTAAGAAGAAGGAGGAAAAGAAGAGCAAAAATGACGAAATGAGAGACCTCAGGAGAAGTGAAAAACCAATGCCAGCAAAAACGAATGATACTACCAAAACCTCCTTAGCATTATTCAGCCTCAAAAGAAAAAAGAGAGCACCCCAAAATAGAGTGGCTAAACTCACCAAAACCAAAGTCTAGAGTGCCACAAATCCTATTCGGCACAAACTCTTCTCCCACCACAAATCCCTACGATTTTCTCCTATAATCTCTCCTAAAATTCTTCCAACCGAACACTATCCACATCCCAGCATTCCCTCCTACAATCCCTCCATGACCAATTCAAACTCCACTCCACTTAGCAGTGTTTCGGTCAAACTCTACTACCCATATGACTTAGGTAGCAAAATAGAACCCCCATTGCGCAAACCAGGATTCGAACTTCAGACCTCAGACATTAGTAATACGCCACTTATCCCATAGGCTAGCAAGCTTTTTTCTGCCATGTTTTTCCCTTATTTACTTAAAAGCCTACTGCCTAGAGACAGTGCCTATTCTTTTAAAAACAAAACTTTTTGCACTTGCCTAGGCTTGAACCCAAGACTTCTCAGACTCTTCCCAGGACACTTAACCACTGAAGCAGACATACATTTGTGTCACTTTCTTGCATGACTAAATATGTATATGTAGCCTCCCGACTGTTCCCATGCTCAAGACCTAATACTTCTAGGCCCAAAATTCGGGGCGTTACATATTTCATCGTCTTCCCTAAATTAATTTTGTGGAAACCCTAGCTAAGAGAGAAAACTTCAAGCAAGCTTAATTGGGTAAGTAATCATGTCCCTTTTTAGTATTTTTTACATTTTCAAGATCGTAAAAACCTAATCTATCTATTTTGGGGATTAATTTGCAAAGTTATCAAAGTATCAAATTTTTTTATGGATGAATATGTTGAGATTTTGAAATTTGGGGTAGAAATTGAAAGCTTATTGATGGATAAACAACTTTTGTAAAGTGAATTTTCATGAAATTATGATTTAGGGACTTAATTCTAAATGTGTAAAATTTATGAAAATTTTTTGCTTTTTGTGAAATATATGTGCTGTAAATATTATATGTAAAAATCGGTTCGGCTTGGAATAAGGGATTAAATTGCATGAATTTCATTTTCCGAGCCTAGAGACAAAATCGTCATTTATCAAAAGTATAAGGGAAAAATGGTACTTTTGCCTATGAAGTGAATTGGGTTGATTTGAATATAAAATGTAATAAATTGATGATTAAATTCATTCATATAGATCAGGAAAGACCAAATACGAAATTCGATCGAGGAGAATAAAAAGCATCAAATTTGTAGATTTCGTATACGAACAAGTATCAAGGTAAGTTTGTGTAACTAAATTGTGTATATTTTCATGCTTAAATTGAATGTTGTAGATGTGAATTATGAATTTGTTATGTATATGAAAATAATTATATATCTGACATGCCTGAGAATTGCTAAGCCCTGTTTGAATAAAATGAAATTCGATGGATATAAGTTTTCCCGAATTGGTTGTAGTCTTGCATATGTTGCAGACACACCATAGCTTGAAAGAGTGTCCTGTTATTAGCCCTTTCGATCTTCCCATAAAAGGTTCTTGCGAGCTTCCCCTATAGCTCTTCGAAGCATCCCAATAAGTTGTTGTCCTACATGTGTTGTGGACACACCTTAGCTTTAATGAGCATCCCGATATATGGGTCTTCGTGAGCTTCCCATTAAATTGGCTTTACGTGAGCTTCCCAAAAGTGCTTGCTTAAACTTTTCGATATATGGCTATTTGGAGCTTCCTGTTACATGGCTCTTTGTGAGCTTCCCGATAGGCTTTTCGTGAGCTTCCCAATTATGGCTCTTATGAACTTTCTCTTATACAGCCCAGATAAGCTTCCCGATACATGGCACACATGAGCTTTCCATTATAAGGCTTGAGAGTGTGCTTCCCGGTTATGTGCTCTAATAGTACCCCTATATATGAATTGACAGATCCTTGATAAGTACACCTTGTGTGTACTACCCGGGTATCCATTGATATTTCAACTATAACACCCCACACTCATACCCTACGCTGGGACGGAATACGATGCATTACTAAACTTAAACACGTGCATCCGGACATTTTCGAGTCAGAAAGACTTGATCAAAATTTTAAAACTTTTAAAACTTTGTCTAAACTCCTTAATATGGGCCTACAAGGCCCAAAACACCCATAAAAAACCATTCGGGACCAACTTGGGTCCGTTAGGAAATTCTGAGAAATGACACCTGAAACAGGGGCACACGCCCTTGTGGTCATCTTGAGATGGTCATGTTGAAGGCCCGTGCGACTCACACGGCCTAAGCATATAGGGACATGCCCGTGCCCCTTACTCATGTGGATTTATTTTTCAATTCGAACCTACAGGGGTTTTCACAGGGCTTGGTACACGCCTGTGTCCATGTCTCGTGTCCCTCACACAGCCTTGATACGCCCTTGTCTTAGCCCATGTTCAAAAACCTGGACATTCTGTTTCTAACGTCAGCAACCCTTAAGGGTCGTATGGCCAAGGCACATGCCCATGTTCTAGGCCGTGCCCTTCACACGACAAAGACACACGGCATTGTCTCTACCTATGTGTTTACTACCATGCATACTGACTTGTAAATTTAACATGCAGGGGACATACGACCGAGCAACACGCCCATGGGTCTAACTGTACGTCATACACAGTCTAAACACACGTTCGTGTGTCTACCCATGTAGGCAAAAACAAGACTATCTTCCAAGCCTTTATGCCACCCTTACAAGCACCAACCAACACCATCATCTAACATGACCAATTCACAGTAATACAAGGTCAAAATCAGCCACAGTAGGCATTAGTTCATTCATGCAATTTACTCATTCATGAAAATATCATCATATGCATATATCAACAATGAATATTAGCCATTATCCAAGGCTTTATACAAAATGAAGGGTTTCATCCCAAGCCAACACATCTGGCCAATTCAACAATGACACAAAACACAAAAGTCTAAGTCCCTATACATGCCATACTCAAAATAGAAAAAGACTAAGTATACCAAGTGCTTCAACTGATAGTGTGATCGATATCTCCAACGTCTGGTGATCCACAAGCTAATTAAGAGGCACTATAAAAAAATGGAAAGAAGAGGGAGTAAGCATAAAGTTTAGTAAGTTGCATGTAAATATAAAACAACAAATTACCATACCACAATTTGCTCACAACAGATCATAGTTTGTTCATGATACATAAACACAACTTACTTCTCACTATCCCATACAATTCACATAGCATATATCGAGCTCATATCTCATACGATTCAAATAGGTACCTGTACCATTCAGAACATGGTCATAACCTTTCTCATTTAGCTTAAACTGTAGTTCTCACCGTTGAACCAATTAAAATACTTAAGGAAATTCGATAAGCCTCAACATAGGGTAGAATGCAGATGCCATGTCCCATACATGGTTTTATATTGACTATCGTAATCGAGGCTGGCGCCATGTCCCAGACATGGTCTTACACTGGCTCTCACATATTCATGCTGATGCCATGTCTTAGACATGGTCTTACACTGACACATCTCATAGCCGATGCCATGTTCCAGACATGGTCTTAAACTGGCTTACATCTCGAGGCCGATGCATGTCCCAGACATGTCTTACACTAGCTCTCGTCTCAATGCCTATGCCATGTCCTAGACATGGTCTTACAATGGCTCTCATAATGTGGCCGATGCATGTCCTAGACATGTCTTACACTAGCATACAAATGACCCAAATGTCATGGCATGAATATCCAATTTATTCCTAAGGTTCAACTGGGAGTCTCTACTACATCAATTCTCATCATGCATATTCACAATCAACCAATTTATGCTATAACAATTCATTCACACATGATAACAATGTAGTTGCATTATTTACACACAACTTACCTCGATATACAAAACGTGAGCGACTATTTCGGCTTAGTCCGCTAGCTTGGCTTCTCCCCTATCTAGGCCTGGATTTTGTAATTCTTGATCTAAATTGATAAAAATTCACTAGTTTAATCAGCATATTAATCTAGGTACTCAACAATTTATAATTTGGAAAAACGATCATTTTGCCCTTAGGCTTTCACAAAATGACCATTTTACCCTGAGGCCCGAAAATCAATTTTTATCAAATTTCCTAATTAACCAAGCCTAGCTGAATTCTTTTTATACTAGAAGCAACTCACAATTCCAAATATTTCACACATTTATCACCTAATTTATAACTTATGCAAAATGGTCCTTAGTTAGGGTTTCCATGAAAACTACTTCACAAACCATTTTGCTAAATAGTCCCCCCATTAGAAAGCTCATGCTACAAGGGTCCCAAAAACACAAAAATTATCAAGAAAAGTCATCAAAATCACTTACTTGTAGAGAGACCAAGTGGCTGAAATTTTCAAGCTTGAAAGCCCCTCTTATGGCTGATATTTTTGGTGGGAAGAAAGAAAGAATGAAGAAGATGAAAATAAATCCTTATTTTATTA
Source organism: Gossypium anomalum (assembly GCA_025698475.1). Classification (NCBI taxonomy): domain Eukaryota; kingdom Viridiplantae; phylum Streptophyta; class Magnoliopsida; order Malvales; family Malvaceae; genus Gossypium; species Gossypium anomalum. Next base: position 20,849,018 of record CM046958.1, read on the forward strand.
TAACTATTCAATTAAGTCACCAACTTACCTATTTTTTTTTTATTTTTCTATTCTTTTGTCCCTATGGCCGGCCATCCTCTTATTAGTGGCCTAATTGCCCTATAAAGACCTCAACATTATGTTCCATGGCTAAATAACACCCTTAGCTATCAAAATAAGACTTTTGCACTTTATGCGATTTAGTTATTTTTTGCAATTAAGCATGCAATCGCTAAAATTATTTCACCAAAATCTTCATGCACTCACATAATCATGCTATAACACAAAATTAATAAAAAAATAATTTCTTTGACTTTGGATTTGTAGTCCCGAAACCACTGTTTTGACTAGGCCCAAAATCGGGCTATTACATTCTCCCCCCTTAGGGATTTTCGTCCCCGAAAATCTTACCAATGAATAAGTTTGGGTATTGGTCTCTTATAGTCTCCTCGGTTTCCCACGTGGCCTCGTTGACTCCATGCCTATGCCATAAAACTTTCACAAGTGCTATACTCTTATTCCTCAACTGTTTAACTTCTCGAGCCAAAATCTTAATCGGCTCTTTGCCATAAGTCATATCAGAGCTAATTTCAACATCTATTGGCGAGATCACATGCGAGGGGTCAGAACGGTAACGACGTAAAATAGACACATGGAATACATCGTGGATCTTTTCTAACTCAGATGGCAAGGCTAATCGTTATGCTACTGGTCCAATCCTCTCGGTCACCTCATAAGGTCCAATAAACCATGGGCTTAATTTGCCTTTCCTACCGAATCAGAAAGCCTTCTTCCATAGAGATACTTTCAAAAACCCCTTATCACCAAATTGAAACTCAATTTCTTTTCATTTCAGATCTGCGTAGGATTTTTGTCTATCTGAAGTGGCCTTTAAACACTCATAGATTACTTTTACTTTCTCCTTAGTCTCTTTAACTAAGTTAACCCTGTGAATCTAATTCTCTCTCAGTTCGGTCCAATACAAGGTTGTTCTGTAACACCCTGAATTTGGGCCTAGAAGTTTTGGGCCTTGAGCATGGGAGCGGTTGAAGGAAGCTTATAATATTTTGTTGTGCATGTAAATTTCATTAATGAAGGCTTGTTTTAGTGGTTAAGTGTGCTGAGAAGTGTTGGAGAAGTCTTGGGTTCAAACCTGGACTCTAGAAAAAATTTTGGTTTAAGGTGAATCAAACCCTGGGTGTAGTAGGTAGGCCTTAAGAATATTGTTGGAGAAAAGATGACACAAAAAGGAGTGCGGTGTAGTGGCAAGGTGGCGCCACTTAGGGGACAAGGAAGTGACGCCATAGAGGAAGCAAGGGGTCCAAGGTTCAAGTCTTGGCTCTTACAATATATTTTGGTTTTTCTTTTCAATAAATCTGGAAGCAAGTAGGTGCACTTTAAAGTTTAATGTGTTGGATTTATGACACAAATGAGTTGATGGCCTAGCGGTGGTGGCGTGAGTTGGCATGTGAGAGGACTTTAGTTTAAATCCCTTAGCACGCAAAGGTTGATTATTTTGCTATGTTGGGACGGCAAGAGTTGGTGTTGGTTTTAATCTCTGGTGATGGAGGGATCCCACATCGGGAAGCTAACATAAGAGTGGATGTGAAGCTGGCTTTAAATAGAGAGAACCATGAGGAGAATAAATGTACCTTTCTTGGCTGATCCCTTTCGCTTTATGGCGTGCTCATTTGGGTTGGGCGTCGGCTAAGAGTGCTCGGAGCGCGGATTAACTCCAGTCTCCTATCAGGTGTGTATTTCTCACTACTCTGGCTGTAGGATGGCTACTTCGATCCACGATGGGCCGAAAGGGGCCATGTGGGCCCAATGGGCCTACGGGCCCAATTGGATAAGTTGTTTGATTGTGTAGTAAATATTGGATTAGGCTAGGTCAACCTCATATCTTGGCTAGAATTGGGCTAAAAGGGCCACACGAGCGTGTGGGCCCATTTGGGCCAAGAAGGGCTTTAGCCCATTCGTATTGTTATCCTTGTTTAGAATACTTAGTCTACCAAAATTACCAAAATATCCCTGGTTTGCAAAATTACCAAAATACCCCTGGTTTGCAAAATTATTAAAATACCCCTGGTTTGCAAAATTACCAAAATATCCCTGGTTTGTAAAATTACCAAAATACCCCTGGTTTGTAAAATTATCAAAATACTCCTGTAAGGTAGAATTACCGAGATACCCTTGTGGGGTAAAATTACCAATTTGCCCCTAGAGTGTTAAATGACTGTTTTGCCCTTGTGGGCAAGTGACTGACTTGGATTGTGTGGTTGACGGATTTGATTGTGAATATATGTTGGTGATATGAATGACGTGACTGTGATTGTTTGATTTAAATATGGGCATGATATTCTGTTTCTATATACGTATGCCATGACATATTTTTTCTGTTGCATGGGACATGGGTTATATTGATGGAGGAAGCGTTCTGGCAGCCTCGCTGCAATCTGGTGGCCTCACCACATATATCTGTTTTGGTGGCTTCGTTACAATATCTGGTAGCCTCGCTGCAATCTAGTGGCTTCGCCACATATATATATATCTGTTCTGGTGACTCGGCCACAAATATCTATATCTGGTGACTTCGTTACAATATTTGGCAGCCTCGCTGCAATTTTTGTGGTGTGTAGCGGTTGGGTGGGTCGAGTAGCCTCCCCATATGGTGTAAGGCTGGTACGGGGGTGTTACGGATGGATTGGGTTGGGATTGCATTCACATTCTGATTCTGATTCTGTTACTTGATACTGATTCTGATTCTGTCACCTGATTCTGATTCCTATTCTCATTTTGATTCTAGTTCTGATAATGTTTCTTATTCTGTAATGGGATAAGGCCCATTTGGTACTGTCTGTTATAATGGGCTAAGGCCTAATTGATCTGGCGAAAGTAAAGTAAAGTGGGCCAGACTTTTAATTCTTTTATATAACTCGATTGTTCCTTTTATATAGTAGGGGATTTCTGCATGAGTTTTTGTAAACTCACCCGTTTATTAACCTTTCGTAATTTCCACCTTAGAGCGGATCGGAGTGCGAGGGGCTCTGGAGGAGCTACACACACTTTATTTAAGTTCTGATTTGATTATTGCTTTAAAAATGTTTTTATGTGAGTTGTAGTAAAGTCATTTGTAATTTTCTGGATTTCTAATTTGGAATTTTATTTATAATTGCTAGTATTAGAACACGGTTTTCCAAAGCAACTACTGTTCCCAAAACATCACGTATCCGCAATTATTTTAAATTAAGCTTCCGCACTACCAGGATTTTTTACAAAGTTGTTAAGAATTTTATTCAGCTGAGGTTTTCTAACAAAGTTTAAAAAGGGTATAAGTTTTTAATTATTAAGAAGGGTTTTTAATGGAAACATGGTTTTCGAAAAACAGTTCAATGTGACATTTCAGATTCGAGCCAAACTTCCAGGCCGAGTTTGGGGTGTTACATGTTCGACACTTACGCCCATAAAAAGCCTCATAAGGCGCCATTTTCAAACTCGACTGATAGCTATTGTTGTAAGCGAATTCGACCAGCAGTAGATACTTTTCCCAACTACCTTGGAACTCAAGGACACAACAACGCAACATGTCTTCAAGGATCTAAATTACTCTCTCCAACTGACCGTCGGTTTACGGATGGAAAGCTATGTTAAAATTCAACTATGGCCCTAAAGTGTTTTGTAACTTCTTCCAAAACCTCAAGGTAAACCTCGGGTCTCTATCCGAAATAATCAACAAGGGCACTTCGTGAAGTCTCACGATCTCAGAAACATACAAATCAACTAATATCTCAAGGGAGTAGTCGGTATGTACCGGTATAAAATATGCTGACTTTGTAAGTCTATCAACGAGAACCCATACTGCATCATTTTTCCTCGCTGACAAAGGTAACCCTGATACAAAACCCATGGTTACCCGGTCTCATTTCTACTCGGGAACCATTACGGGTTGAAGCAAACCCGAAGGTACTTGGTGTTCAGCCTTCACTTGCTGACAAACTAGGCATTTAGAAACAAACTTTGAAATGCCTCTCTTCATCCCCGACAACCAATACCTTTTCTTCAGGTCATTATACATTTTTCTACTACCGGGATGTACTGATAAATGACCACTATGTGCCTCAAGTAATATCTTTCGAATTAACTAGGTGTCCTTAGGAACACAAATCTTATCCCAGAACATAAGACACCCATTGGAACCAATCCAGAAATCTGATTCAACCCCGACTCACACTGAGTTCTCTTGGCTTGCAATTCACTGTCATTACCCTGAGCTTCACAAATCTTTTGTAGGAACATTGGTCTAGCTCTCATCTCTGCCAAAACTGAACCATCATCAATCATAGACAACTGAGCATTTATAGTCATCAAGGCGAACAGTGACTTCCTACACAAAGTATCGGTGACTTTATTTGCCTTCCTCGGTTGATAGTCAATTATTAACTCATAGTCTTTTATCAGCTCTAACCATCTCTACTGTCGTAAATTCAACTCCTTTTGATTCATCAAATACTTGAGACCTTTATGGTCAGTGAACACTCGGCATTTCTCGCCATACAAATGGTGTCTCCAAATCTTTAATGTGAACACGATGGCTGCTAGCTCCAAATCGTGGGTTGGGTAATTTTTCTAGTGCGGCTTAAGTTGTCTTGAGGCATATGCTATCCCTTTGCCTTCTTACATGAGCACTCACCATAATCCATTCAAGGAGGAGTCGCTATACACCAAAATTTCTTTTTCCGGTTCTGATTGCACTAAAACTGGAGCTTCAGTCAACAAGGTCTTTAGTTTCTCGAAAATCTGTTGGCACTTCTCCGTCCATTCGAACTTGACATAGTTTTGTAATAACCTTATCATCGGAGTAGCTATCATCGAGAATCCATTTACAAATTGTCTGTAGTATCCAACCAAACCCAAAAAGCTTCGAATCACTGACACACTCCTAAGTGGTTTCTACTCAATGGTAGCCGAGATCTTACTCGAGTCAACTCTAATCCCATCACCCGACACAATGTATCCCAAGAATCTAACCTCTTTAAGCCAAAATTCACTATTACTAGACTTGGCATATAACTACCTATCTCTCAAAGTTTGTAAAGTCGTTCTCAAATGTTTCGTGTGCTCACTCTTATCACTCGAGTAAATCAATATGTCATCAATAAAAACAACGACAAACTTATCTAAATATGGTTAAAAAATGCGGTTTATCAAGTCCATAAATATCGTCGGGGCATTTGTTAAGCCAAAGGGCATGACGAGGAACTCATAGTGACCATACCTCGTCTGAAAAGCAGTTTTTGGTACGTCTTGCTCCTTGACTTTCTGTTGGTAATAACTGGACCTTAGGTCTATTTTTGGAAACACAGTGGATCCCTTTAATTAATCAAACAAATCATCGATTCTTGGCAAAGGATACTTGTTCTTAATTGCAACATTGTTAAGTTGTCGGCAGTCAATGCACAATCTCATCGGTCCATCTTTTTTCTTCACAAATAGCACTGGGGCACCCCACGGAGAAAAACTTGGTCTCACAAAACCCTTGTCAGTTAACTCTTGTAGCTGTACTTTTAACTCATTTAACTCCGTTGGAGCCATTCTATACAGAACAATCGAGATAGGTGCTGTACCAAGGACTAACTCGATACCAAACTCAACTTCCTTAGTTGGAGGTAATCCGGGCAATTCTTCCAGAAACACATCTGGGTACTCACGTACCACTGGCACTGACTCGATCTTCGATTCAGATACCTGAGTATTCAGTACAAAAGCGAGATAAGCTTTATACCCTTTTCTCAAATACCTCTCCGCAGTCATAGGCGATATCACTACAAGTTAGTTATCCGATTCACCCTGCTCAACCCGAAGAATATCCCCGCACTCGATAACCTTTCGGCCATAATCCACTACAACACCATGAGAAGTCAACCAGTCCATACCGAGGATTACATCAAATTCATCAAACGACAATAACATGAGGTTAGCCAAAAAACTATTACTGTTAATTGTTAAGGGACAATTTCTACATTCTTGGTCAACTAACACATGTTTGCCTAATGGGTTAGACATTTTTACCACAAATTCAATAGGCTCAACTAACATATTCGTACTAGGTACTAATTTCATGCAAACATAAGAATGGGTAGACCCCGGATCAATCAAAGCGACAACAGGTAATCATGGATAGAAAAGGTACCCGTAATTACATTCGGTGATGATGCCTCTTCAGGGGCACGAATAGCATAAGTCCTTGTAGGCGCATGGCCCTCAGACCTCATAGCTAAATCTCTAGGTGCACTTCTGCTGTTAGCCCCACTGCTCAAGTTCTTCTGTGGTCTACCCTTTGAAGGAGCTTTACTCGCTCTTACATCTTGCTTTTTCTCTTTCTCATCTAAATTGGGACAGTTTCGGATGAAGTGGTCTAGTGATCCAGACTTGAAGAAGCCTCTATCATTATCTCGACACTCACCAAAGTGTCATCTACCACACTGTGAAAACTCCGGTCTATTCGGTCAAGCACTACTAATGCTCGCAATGGAAGTGGTCTGAGCTTTAGACGTCGTGTACTATTTATTCTTGTTTCTACTCGAGAATCCTGCCGAAGCATTCGATCGGGTAGTGAACTCTCTCGATCTTTTAGATGAGGACTAATACGATTTCCCCATCTATCTTTTCTTCAAGTCACGCGACTCGATATCTGCTCTTCTCTTCTCCTTGGCCAACTCTTCGGCTTTACACGCTCTCTCAACGAGTACCATAATCGGACGTCTTCATTCAAATCATCCTCAAACCTTTTGAACATGTGGCTTCTGTAGATACGCACTCCCACGCATGTTTACAAAGCCTCACAAACTCCCATTCATATTTTGCCACTCTCATACGGCCTTGTTTCAGTTTAAGAAATTCTTTCCTGTTTTGATCTATGAACCTTTAACTAATATACTTTTTACGGAACTCCTCCTTGAAGAAATCCCAAGTCACCCTCTCTCTCAGTACAACAGACACGAGAGTATTCCACCATTGATAGGCCGAGTCTCGTAAGAGTGACATTACACACTTCATGCACTCTTCTAGCGTGCATGATAGCTCATCAAATACCCTAATGGTATTTTCCAACCAGAACTCTGTTCTCTCTGGGTCATCATCGATATTAGCCTGAAATTCCTCAGCCCCTTGCTTTTGAATTCTGTCTACTGGGGGTTTCTCTCCCCTAACCATTTTTACCCTTTGAGGAGCCATAGGGGCATGCTGAGGAATCAGAAGAGCTGGGGGAGGTGGAGTGTTCGGGTTTGCACGAACAAACTCCAAGTACCAAGCATCCATTATACCTACAGGTGTTTTCACACGGCGTGGTATATGCCCGTGTCTATGTTTTGTGTCCCTCACACGGCCCTGCCACGCTCGTGTCTCAGCCCATGTTCAAAAACCTAGACATTTTGTTTCTAACGTCAGCAACCCTTAAGGTTCGTACAACCAAGGCACGTGCCTATATTCTAGGCCGTGCCCTTCACACGGTTGAGACACACGGCACTGTCTCTGCCCGTGTGTTTACTACCATGCACACTGACTTGTAAATTTAACATGCAAGGGACACACGGTCGAGCAACACGCCTATGGGTCTGACCGTGTGTCACACATGGTGTAAACACACGCCCTTGTGTCTACCCGTGTGGGCAAAAAGAAGAGCATCTTCCAAGCCTTTATGCCACCCTTACAAGCACCAACCAACACCATCATCTAACATGACTAATCCATAGCAATACAAGGGCAAAATCAGCCACAATAGGCATTACTTCATTCATGCAATTTACTCATCCATGAAAATATCATCATATACATATATCAACAATGAATATTAGCCATTATCCAAGGCTTTATACAAAATTAAGGGTTTCATCCCAAGCTAACACATCTGGCCAATTCAACAATGACACAAAACACAAAAGTCTAAGTCCCTATACATGCCACACTCAAAATAGAAAAAGACTAACTATACCAAGTGATTCAACTGATAGTGTGATTGATATCTCCGACGTCTGGTGATCCACGAGCTAATCAGGCGGCACTATAAGAAAATGGAAAGAAGAGGGAGTAAGCATAAAGCTTAGTAAGTTGCATGTAAATATAAAACAACAAATTACCATACCACAATTTGCTCACAACAGATCATAGTTTGTTCATGATACATAAACACAACTTACTTCTCACTATCCCATACAATTCACATAGCATATATCAAGCTGACATCTTATACGATTCAAATAGGTACATGTACCACTCAAAACATGGTCATAACCTTTCTCATTTAGCTTAAACAGTAGTTCTCATGATTTAACCAATCAAAATACTTAAGGATATTTGATAAGCCTCAACATAGGGTAGAATGTTGATCCCATGTCCCAGACATGGTCTTACACTGGCTCGTATATCAAGTAGATACCATTTCCCAGACATAATCTTACACTGACTATCGTAATTGAAGTTGACGCCATGTCCCAGACATGGTCTTACATTGGCTCTCACATATCCATGCCGATGCTATGTGTAACACCCCTAACCCGTATCCGTCGTCAGACTAGGGTTAAGAGGCATTACTGGATATATCGAAACATTTTGCAATCATTACAAAATCAAAATTCATGCATTGTCATATCATAGTTAAACATCAACATTAAGTCTTCTTTTTTTCAAGTCAATAAGACTATAAACATGCATTAGGATGAGGTCGGGTCTAAATTGAACACATACAAAATTTTTCTGAAACTTAACAAATTTTCTAAGTTATAAAGGTCACACGCCCGTGTGAACAGGCCGTGTGCCTCACACGGCATTAGACACGCCCGTGTGTCTAGGCCGTGACAAAACAGGGCATACATACTGACTTATCCACACAGCCACAAGACATGCCTGTGTGCCAAGCCGTGTGAAAACTGTAGGGTATACTGACTTAAAATTGTAGGGTACCCCAGGGGACACACGACCGTATAACATAACCGTGTGTCACACACGGCTGAGACACACGCCCGTGTCTCTGCCCGTGTGGACAAAAATAGGCTATTTACAATGCCAATTTGTCACCCATTTGGGTTCTCCCTACAAGTCCAAATCAAGCATCATAATATGCAACATTTTCAGCCAAATACAACTCCAAACATGTATCAATCACTTTATAATATCATTAACCAATTTCATGTTTAGTCTCTATACCAAAACATACCAAAATCACCTGCCCAATTTAGTCACTCATACTTCAATATCATTAATCATTTCCATATATAATTCCAACACAAATATACTAATTCCATATACCTAATTCATACCATGAATACATGATTCATATCACATTTATAAACATTTCAAGATCATAACAACCTTATCAAAAAGATCATTTCACTAAGCCATATATATATATACAAACATCAACATCATTAGCAAGCCATTTTCTCATGGCTACATATATACAAATCCAAATGAGCCATATCGAAACTAGCCTACACATGCCAAATAACCGAAAATTCAAAGCTTTTATTTACTGAAGCGATAACCGGATAGTATGATGAGATCTCCTATGACTTCCAACCCGAGCAAGTCTCCGAAACTTTATAAGCACATAGAGTAAGCTTTAAAAGCTTAGTAAGCCATAAATAAATAAATCATCTCAATGATATTTATAACCAATATCACTAAACTAAAATTAACAATTCTCAATCACATATACCTTCATTTTACTCGTAAATTCATGTAACCACATTAAATAATTCACTTAACTTATTTATCAATGAACGTATAACCATGTTTTCAAATTCGATTAACAACCGTTAACTTAATCATATAAGTCAAGCTCGTACATATTCATTTCATCACCAACCAAACCATTGTCATTTATTACAAATCATACATAAAGCTATATCAACTTCTTTATAAATACTTTCAAACTCAAACATCTATAATTTCCTTATTCACTTAAACTAAATTCGCATACATGAACCATATAACCAACTCAACCATTTTAATTTCATTATCTGTTCAAGTTTGGAACTAGGTAACCATACAACAAAACCATGTTTCATGTTTCATAAATCTCATACCTGAAACATAACACCATAATTTCATATAACAAGTATATATAACACATCATATTACTCATCCTTATTCAAAGCCATATCTTACTTTCATTTCACATCTTTAATATTATAAATAGCATTAATAATGCTGTTCAATCCAACTCATTTCATCATTCATTTACATAAATTTTCATCTACTTCATACTTAACATCATCAATCACATAGGTTCCGTACATACCTGTACCTTTACGTTCTTATCTATCACATTTATCAATTCAATGCTCAAAACACTAATTCATTCGATTATCCTTGATCATTTAACGAACTCGCACACTTAGTGCCAATTAATTAGCCGAAACTATAATTGTATCACACACTTAGTGCCATTCACTCAGCCAAAGCTGTTATAATCTCGCACACTCAGTGCCATTTTAATAGTTGTAGCTATTTTATTTATTGCACACTTAGTGCCTCAAATTCAATTCACATTTTATATACTTCAACTTCACAATCATATTCATTTACAATTTAGTTCAGCACATATAATGCACATACATTTTAATTTAATAACATTTATTTACTTATGAACTTACCTCGTACGGACACGAACGGATCGAAACGACTATTCGATAATTTTTGACTTTTCCCAATCCAAATATGATTTTTCTCATTTCTTGATCTAATTCAATACATATTAAACTTATTTAATCATTTGTTCAATCAAATTAATCCAAAAACACATAAATGAGAAAATTACACTTTTGCCCCTAACATTTCATATTTTTTTAATTTAGTCCCTATTTCAAAAAAACTCAAAATATTCAAAATTTCAATATACTCTAGTTAGGCCGAATTTAGCTTCGGTCCCTAGCTGCCCATTAATTTCATTTATTTCACATTTTGACCCCTCAATTTATAAATTTTACAATTTAGTCCTTAATAAGCATTTTTATCAAAAAAATCACTTAATAAAACATGATAATCTAACATCAAATATCTATTTTTCATCATCAAACAACAAAAACAACAAGCTCTCATCAATGGCAAATCACAAAATACACAACCAATTCAAAAATTCAAGCATGGGCTAGCTAGTATTCGAAGCAACGATCTTAAAAACATAAAAATTATCAAAAATCAAACAAAATCCATACCTTAATTTAATCTCCAAAGTGCCTAACCCTTAAAAAAAAGAAAATGTCATCTTTTTTCTCACTTACATTCGGCTATATTGATGAACAATCCACTAACTTTATGATTTGTTTTATTTATTTACAAATTAATATACCATTTACAAAATTATCCTTTGTAATTTAATTAAGAAACTATATAATGATTGTCCTTAACCGTCCATACCACTATTAAATGGCCTAATTTCATTTTAAGGCCTCCATATTAAAAAGAACATAGCAATATAGCACATTAACAATTAGCATGCCACTTTTACATTTTACACGATTAAGTCCTTTTATCAAATCGGACACTCAAACGATAAAATTAAATCACAAAATTTTCACAGATATCAATTCACATATTAGAAGCACAAAAAGTAATATTAAAATATTTTTTAACTTGGATTTGTTGTCTCAAAACCACTATTTCGACTAGGGTCTAAATCAGGCTGTTACACCATGTCCCAAACATGGTCTTACACTGACACATCTCATAGCCGATGCCATGTCCCAGACATGGTCTTACACTAGCTTACATTTCGAGGCCGATGCATGTCCCAGACATGTCTTACACTAGCTCTCATCTTAATATCAATGTCATGTCCCAGACATGGTCTTACACTAGCCTCATAATGTGGCCGATGCATGTCCCAGACATGTCTTAAAGTACTAAAAAGCCTGTATCTGAGGGTTGAGGTGAGGAGGAAAAAGAAGCCTTCTTTCAAATGATAAATTAATGGTTCACTGAATATTTGAGAAAAAATCCCGTTGTACAATAATCTCCCCTCCTGTTCCTCAGCCGGTTCCAGATATGCCACCAGGTACAGAACCTGTTAGAACTGGTAAGCCCCTGGTAGATAAAATCTATAAATATGGGGTAGAAGAATTTAGGGCTACTATTAATGATGATTCGAAAAGGGCTAAATTTTGGCTAGAAAATAGCATCAGGGTTTTGGATGAATTATCTTGCACACCTGAAGAATGTTTGAAATGTGTTGTATCTTTGTTAAAAGACTCAGCCTATCAATGGTGGAATACCGTAAATTCTGTTGTACCGAGGGAAAATGTTACATGGGAATTTTTCCAAATAGAATTCAAGAAGAAGTACATTAGCCAGAGATTCCTTGATCAGAAAAAGAAAGAATTTTTAGAGCTTAAACAAGGGCATATGAATGTATCTGAGTACGAATGAGAATTTGTCCAGTTAAGTAAATATGCCAGTGAGTGCATCCCGACTGAAGTTGCCATGTGTAAACAGTTTGAAGCGGGATTAAATGAAGACATCAAGTTGTTAGTTGAGATTTTGGAATTAAAAGAATTTGTTGCAATGGCTGACCGAGCACATAAAGCTGAAGAACTAAATAAAGAAAAGATGCAGGCAGAAATCAAAGCCCGAACTTCGAGTAAAAGATTTATGGGGAAATCATGATAAACCGTAATTTATACATATTTTTATCCCATACTTAACACATTTATGAATGATTTCTCCTTAGATTTGGTGAATTTGATGCTCCTAATCCTTTAATTTCATGTTTTATACTTAGGTGAGCATAAGAAAGCGAAAAAAATAAGAAACGGGCCAAAAACGGAGAAAATGGGCCGACGTGGGAAACCAACACGGCCTGGACTTCCTCATACGGGCAGAACTCATGCCCGTGCCATTCTAACAGGCTCGACCACGGCCTAAAACAACCTCAGCACAGGCGTGTTTATTTCTCAGCCTTGACCACGACCTGTAGTAATCGCACATGAGCGTGTCCCTGCCGAGCCCTAGCTAAGTTCTATTCAGAAAAGGGCAAGTTTGAGGGCGTGGAGGCATTCAAAAGCCTATTTAAAAACCCTAGAGGAGGACTAAAGAGGACACAGAGAGTAGGGAGTATAGAATTACTCCAAGAGAGCTGATTGATCCATCTCAGAAGCCGGATTCATCATCAAGACTGAATATCTCTCCTCAATTTCCCTTCAGGAGTTTTGGGTTTTCTTTATGTTTTGTATTCTTTATTCTTCTGACATGTTTTCCTATTTAGTTATGAACTAAACCCCCTAAATACCTAAGGGGAATGAAACCTAAGACGAATCTTGTTATTATTTTCTGAATTGTATAATAAATATTTAACTTGTTCTTAATTATGTGTTCTTAATTCTTGTTTCAGTATTTGAGGATAGTGATTCAAGTTGATGCTCTTATTTGGAGGATGAATAGTCCCTGTCTAAGAGTAACTTTGTCATAATTAAGCAGAGTTGATTGCACGCCTAGAGATAGGGTGACAAGATTTTGCCGGATTAGGGTGAAACCTAATAAGAGGATCCATAGATCGAGTTAATGCAACCCTAGGGTGTTAATTAAAAAGAGATTTCAATTATTCAATCTAGGTTTAGATGTTATTAGTCTTGAATAGGGATAATAACATAACTTAAGGATTTCTACAAAACAAGTTGAATGAATAAATCATCCAATTCGAAGCCAGATAACAAGTGAAGTCTAGGTGGATTTTTCCTTAGGTATTGTCTTAAGTCAAATGTTTTTCCAAAAGTAATTCCCCAATTCTATTTTCTATGAATTCTTAGTTTAGTTAATTAGTTAATTAAAACAAACCCTTTTATTTTTAGGCTAGATAATAAAAAGACAGTTAATACTAGTACTTTTAGTTCCTTTGGGTTCGACAATCCAGTCTTGCTAAAGCTATACTACTGTTCGATAGGTACACTTGCCTACATCGTGATAATAGTGAGTTTCAAGAATGATTAATTATAAATTTATAAAACTTATCACGAAAAATCACGATCAAGTTTTTGGCGCCGCTGTCGGGGAACTAAGATATTAGGAACACTCAATTTTTGTTACTTTAGCCATTTACCTTTATTACAATTTAATTTTGTTTTTAATTTTATTTTTTATTGTCAATTTTCTTGTGATAAGTTTTATAAATTTATAATGAATCGTTCTTGAAACTAACTATTATCACGATGTAGGCAAGTGTACCAATCGAACAGTAGTATAGTTTTAGCAAGACCGGATTGTCGAACCCAAAGGACTATGAGTGCTAGTAATGACTGTCTTCTTATTATCTAGCCGAAGAAAAGAGATTTGTTTTAACTAACTAATTAATTAAACTAAGAACTTACAGAAAATAGAAGTTGGGAAATTACTTTTGGGGAAAGCGATTGATTGAGACAATACCTAAGGAAAAATCCACCTAGACTTTTACTTGTTATTTTGGCTCCGAACCGGACGATTTATTCATTTAACTTGTTCCGTAGAAATCCCTAATGTATACTATTATCCCTCTCGAGACTAACAACGTTTAATCCCAATGTTGAATAACCGAGAGTTATCTCTAATTAACACCCTAAGGTTGCATTAACTCGATCTATGGATTCCCTTATTAGGTTTCACCCTAATCTGGCAAAATCTTGTTACCCTATCTCTAGGCACGCAATCAACTCCGCTTAATTACGACAAAGTTACTCTTAGCCAGGGTCTATTCCTCCTCCAACTAAGAGTAGTAACTTGAAGTGATATCCTAAAATACCAAAACAAGAATTAAGAGCACATAATTAAAAACAAGTCAAATATTTATCATACGATTCAGAAATAATAACAAGGTTTTGTCATAGGTTTCATCCCCCTTAGGTATTCAAGGGTTTAGTTCATAACTAAATAAGAAAACATCCATAACTAAACAAGAAAACATCTCAGAATAATAATAATTACAAAAAATAAAGAAAACTCAAAACTCTTGGAAGGGAAATTGAGGAGAGATTTTCAGTCTTGATAGTAGATCCGGCTTCTGAGATGGATCAATCGGCTTCCTTGGAGTAATTCCTTACTCCTTATTCTCCGTCCCCCCTTTCTTCCTCTTCTAGGGTGTATTTATAGGCTTTGGAATGCCTAAGAATCCTCAAAAGTGGCCTTTTCCGAATTGGAATTAACTTGGGCTCGACAAGGGCACGCCCGTGTGCGATAACTTTAGGCCGTGTTCGAGGTACACAGCGTGTGTTATACCCGTGTGAATCGTGCTTCAATTCTGCCAAATTGACAGGACCGTGTGATCTGCCGATGTGAAGAGGTCTAGGCCGTGATGATTTCATGCTTTGGCCCATTTTCTCCGTTTTCGGCCTGTTTCTCGTTCCTTTCGTTCTCCTATGCCTACCTGAGAATAAAACATGAAATTAAGGCATTAGGAGCATCGAATTCACCAATCTAAGGAGAAATCATTCATAAAAGGCGTTAAGAATGGGTTATAAATATGAATAAATTATGGTTTATCAAATACCCCCACACTTAAGCGTTTGCTTGTCCTCAAGCAAAATCCTCGTATCACAATTAAAATATATTTTTTCTCAACTTATAATTCCGATCAATATTATCTCAAATCATCTCATAAGTAATCATACATTGAGAATTCAACTAAAAGAACATTAGAGCTTCAAACATTCTAAATTGAGTATGTTAATCATGAAAAACTTACGTATCTCCCCTCCTCTAGGTAGTTATCATTGATTTGGGACCTCACAGAGTTTAACATCCTCACTAAAGATTCACTCAAATAACTCGAAGTGTTTAAGGACAATGAAATTAGCACTCATCAGTCAATATGAAAAGTTATTACCATAGGCTTGCATAAAAATCAAATCTCCACCACTATAAATTGAGATGATACATCAATCCAAAGGTCTTTAAAAGGTTGTAACGAGGCTTAGTTAGGGGGTGTGGTCAGAAGCTGAAAGAAAGGGTTAGAATTGAGATTGACTTGAAAAATTACTTAACTAAAAAAAATATTAAATCATCATTTGCGTACAACAAAGCTTTCTTCTTTGACTATGGAATGAGACTTACAAGCAAAAGATAACTATTGATTTATATACATGGTTTTTTTTTTAAGAACAAGTCAAATATCATAGATTACTATTAAGAACAAGACATAGTTAAGCAATTTATTCAAATCAATCCTCAACAAAAATTGGGGATCAAATTAATTTAAGGGGATTTCAACAATAATAGGGGTACAAGGAATGGCTTGTTAGGCTTAAAGGGGTTTACTAAGGGTTAATCGTGGAGGTAGGCTTTTCATGGCATGAGTGGGTTAATCCTAAGTGCCTCTATCATCTTGATATATCAAATCAAATAGTGTGGTCTTGACATGCATAATCAAGCAAGTTCTAGAATAACAATTCAATATTGGCACACTCAAAGCGATAATAAAAGTGAGCATGAAAGAATTAATAAATGCTCAAAAGGCTCAAAAATTTCACAAAAATTATGTCTTTTTGATGTTTCAATCTGTGGGATTCAATTCAAGATAATACCTAAATTTGGGGAAACAACCTAAATTTTTAAATTCTTAAAAATCAACTTATCATGCTTGATTTTCTAGTGTCTTAGAGTTTAACAATCAATGCATAAATGCTTATGTTTTAATTCAAGATATATCAATCAAAATTATCAATCAATCAAAATTCAACTTAAACATGATATGAGAGATTCACAAGAGAACAAAGCACTATTTAGGGATTTTCAGATAATGAAATGATTACCCCCCCACACTTAAGATGTACATTGCCCTCAATGTACAAGTGTAGATATATAAGAAAATATAAGATTATAAGATAGGGAGAGAATTGAAACTTCTTGAGTACTAAATGAATGTCCTAGTTTGGCGAAAGCGAGAATTGTCAATAAAACTGAAGGTAAAGCTTGATTCAGAGGAAATAATAACCTGGTAATAATCATAAAGGTAAGCCGCGTGAATCAATTAAAAAACAAACTAGGAATAACAATAAAAATAAGGGAAATAGTCTAATTTTGTAGGTGGCATGATCGCCTCACATGCCCGTGTGGGATGTGTCTAGCCCTTGTTTGTCACGAGTTGAAAGTTCGTCGCACGGCCTTGAGACACGCCCATGTGTCTTGGCCGTGTGGCTTTATGACCGTAATGCACGACCGCGTGCGATGTGGCTCGCTTCTCCCATGCCCGTTTAACTATGCACACGCTCATGTTGTTTTGGTAGGTTCGCCCACGGCCCTGTCCCACGGCCGTGGCAATTTATTGCCGCCCGTGTTTTGGGAAAATCTTGCCCTGTTTCCACATGGTCTTACACACGCCCGTGTGCTTGGCCGTGTCCCTGTGGTAAACCTGTTTTCAAGAGCTCTGTTAGTCATGGCAAGTGTTAAACACTAAAATTTAATGAAGTTAGTGCAATTAGTGCTTGGGTTGCCTCCCGAAAAGCGCTTATTTATATTCTAAGCTCAACTTACCTCTCTGCTGAATGGTCAAGGTGGTTTAAGAAGTTCGTACTCCTCATTCCGGCTATCATTCTTATCAAAATAAAGCCTTAGCCGTGAATTTTTTACCTTAAAAGTACCGAACTTGGGTTAACTTACCTCCACTGTACCGAATGGGAAAATACTAAGCACTGTAAGAGGGGTTTCTTCATCTGGGTTGGGAGTGACAATGTGAGGGTCTGCGGCATCTAATAAGACTTGATCTCCATCCATAAGTTGATTTGGAGAGGTATCGAGCTTGTTTTGGCATAGTTTCGGTTTATCAGGTGTTCTCAATTTATGTGCTCGCCATTCGTCTAGCTCCTTTATCTGTAGCCTTCGTTCTTCATGAATGGGTCCTCTATTGTTGTTGGAACATGGCTTATGTACTTCTTTCAAACTTAATTTCTGCACAATGGATTGTGTCATATTATCAGTTTTAGTAGGATGGTGTGGATCATTACCTTCCATGTTTGATGTGATGCTAGAATTACGAGCTTGAAGGGTGATCGTTTCATCTCCCACGCGAAGTGTAAGTTCTCCTATGCCAACATCAATAATTGTTTTAGTAGTTGCTAAAAAGGGCCTCCCTAAAATCAAAGGGGTGTTGGTCTCCTCCTCTATGTCTAAAACAACGAAATCAACTGGAAATATGAATTTATCCACTTTCACTAGTACATCTTCAATAATACCCCTAGAAAATCTTATGGTTTTATTTGCCAGTTGAATGCTCATCTTAGTTTGTTTGGGTTTCCCAAGACCTAGTTGCTTAAACATTTTGTAAGGCATGACATTGATACTTGCCCCTAAATCAGCTAATGCATTATTCACATCTAAGCTACCAATTAAGCAAGGAATTGTAAAACTCCCTGGATCCTTCACTTTGTTGGGTAGCTTATTCTGTAGAATAGCTGAGCAAACTACGTTTAGCTCCACATGTGACGCTTCGTCCAACTTCCGCTTGTTTTCTAGAAGCTCTCTTAAAAATTTTATTGCATTTGGCATCTGTGACAGAGCTTCAATAAACGGTAAGTTGATATGTAATTTTTTCAAAAGTTTAAGTTACCGAATTGCTCATCTGAGCGGTCTTTCCTCGTCGCATTAGGGTATGGCACGCGAGGTTTATATTCTTCATTCACCGACTTATTATGACTTACCTCACTTTTACCTTTGCTTATCACATTTTCTTGCATCAATTCTGGCTCAGGCTCAACGAATCCTTCTTTATCTTGAGTACTAATTGCATTGACCTATTCCCTTGGTTTTGGTTCAGTGTTACTTGGCAAGCTACCTTGTGGTCGTTCAGAAATTAATTTGGATAGCTGACCTATCTGAGTTTCGAGTCCCTGAATTGATGCTTGTTGATTTTTGAGTGCTGTCTCGGTATTCTGGAAACGAGTTTCTGACTCCGAGATGAATTTGGATAGCATCTCCTCAAGGTTTGGCTTCTTTTCCTGTCGATAAGTTGGCTGTTGAAAACCCTGAGGATTCTGTGGCCTTTGATTTCCTTGACCGCCCCAAGAGAAATTTGGGTGGTTCTTCCGACCTGCATTATAAGTATTACTATATGGGTTATTTTGAGATCTAAAATTATTGTTACCTATATAGTTGACTTGTTCCTCTTCGGTTGAAGGATTGAATGGTGGGTATTTTGTAAGCACACCTCCTCCACTTGAATCACAGCTCACCACTGGATGTACCTGCATAGAACCAAGTAAACCATCAATTTTTTTATTCAGAAGTTCTACCTGATTTGACAACATAGTGACCGAATCGACGTTATAAACGCCTACTGTTTCGTTGGCTTAGTTCTCATGACTTGCCACTGATAGTTATTCAGGGACATCTTTTAAATAAATTCAGAAGCCTCTTCAGGTGTTTTGTTATTGATGGTCCCACCAGTAGCTGCATTAATCATTTGTCTTGTCGAAGGGTTCACACCATTGTAGAATGTTTGAACTTGCAGCCATAGAGGTAATCCTGTGGGCACCTTCGCAAAAGGTCCTTGTATCTCTCCCATGCATCGTAAAGTTTTTCTAAGTCCATCTACACAAAAGAAGATATATCATTACGCAACTTAGCTGTTTTTGCTGGTGAAAAATATTTTAATAAAAAATTTTCGGTCATTTGTTCCCAAGTGGTAATAGACCTTCATGGTAGTGAGTTCAACCATTGTTTAGCTTTATTCCTTAGTGAAAAAAGGGAATAACTGAAGGCGAATGGCATCATCAGAAACACCATTAATTTTGAAAGTGTTGCACAGTTCTAGGGAACTTGCCAAGTGAGTGTTGGGGTTCTCATCCTACAAACCATCAAACTGAACAAATTGCTATATCATCTGAATCGTGTTAGGTTTTAGTTCAAAATTATTTGCAGTAATAGCAGGCCTAACAATACTTGACTCAGTTCCTATAAAATTAGGTTTAACATAATCATACATAGTATGAGGAGCAGGACTCTGATTTGCTAATTCAGCGGGTATGGCTGGAGGTAGCGGATTGTCTTGATTTTCAGCCATCTCCTCGGTTGTAGTTGAGATATCGTCCTCTTGCTCTTCCTCTGTGTATCTTAAGCTACACCTAATTTCTCGTCGATTTCTACGAGCTGTATGATCAATTTCCTCGACAAAAAGCAATGGCCCTGACGGGTTTCTTCTAGTCATAAACTATAAGAACCTGCTAGGAGAAAAACAGAAAGAAAATTATAAATAAAAATTGAAGTTAAATTGCAAAAAAATAAATGGCTAAAGTAATAAAAATTGAGCGTTCCTAATATCTTAGTCCCCGGCAACGGCGCCAAAAACTTGATCGTTGATTTTTCTGTGATAAGTTTTATAAATTTATAATGAATCGTTCTTGAAACTAACTATTATCACGACGTAGGCAAGTGTACCTATCGAACAGTAGTATAGTTTTTGCAAGACTGGATTGTCGAACCCAAAGGACTATGAGTACTAGTAATGACTGTCTTCTTATTATCTAGCCAAAGAAAAGAGATTTGTTTTAACTAACTAATTAATTAAACTAAGAACTTGAAGAAAATAGAAGTTGGGAATTACTTTTGGGGAAAGCGATTGATTGAGACAATACCTAAAGAAAAATCCACCTAGACTTTTACTTGTTATTCTGGCTCCGAATCGGATGATTTATTCATTTAACTTGTTCCGTAGAAATCCCTAATGTATAATATTATCCCTCTCGAGACTAACAACGTCTAATCCCTTGGTTGAATAACCGAGAGTTATATCTAATTAACACCCTAAGGTTTCATTAACTCGATCTATGGATTCCCTTATTAGGTTTCACCCTAATCCGGCAAAATCTTGTCACCCTATCTCTAGGCGTGCAAGCAACTCTGCTTAATTACGACAAAGTTACTCTTAGCCAGGGTCTATTCCTCCTCCAACTAAAAGTAGTAACTTGAAGTGATATCCTGAAATACCAAAACAAGAATTAAGAACACATAATTAAGAACAAGTCAAATATTTATCATACGATTCAGAAATAATAACAAGGTTTTGTCATAGGTTTCATCCCCCTTTGGTATTTAAGGGTTTAATTCATAACTAAACAAGAAAACATCTCAGAATAATAATTATTAGAAAACATAAAGAAAACCCAAAACTCTTGGAGGGGAAATTGAGGAGAGATCTTTAGTCTTGATAGTAGATCTGACTTCTCAGATGGATCAATTGGATTCCTTGGAGTAATTCCTTACTCCCTATTCTCTATCCCTCCTTTCTTCCTCTTCTAGGGTGTATTTATAGGCTTTGGAATGCCTAAGAACCCTCAAAAATGGCCTTTTTCAAATTAGACTTAACTTGGGCTCGACAGGGACAAGTCCATGTGCGATAACTTCAGGCCGTGTTTGAGGTACACGGCCGTGTGTTATACCCGTGTGAATTATGCTTCAATTCTGCCAAATTGACACGGTCGTGTGATCTGCCCATGTGAAGAGGTCCAGGTAGTGTTGATTTCATGCTTTGGCCCATTTTCTCCATTTTTGGCCCGTTTATCGTTCATTTCGTTCTCCTATGCCTACCTTAGAATAAAACATGAAATTAAGGCACTAGGAGCATCGAATTCACCAAATCTAAGGAGAAATCATTCAGAAAAGGCGTTAAGCATGGGTTATAAATATGTGTAAATTACGGTTTATCAAATTCTATTTACTAAATTTTCTTTTTCTTTCTTCTGGCAGGTTTTTATAGTTTATGATTAGAAGAAAACCTTCAGGACCACTACTTTTTGACGAAGTAATCGATCTCAAAGCTCGCAGAAACCAAAGAGAAATAAGGCGAAGCCTAAGATACATAGAGGAAAAGCAAGAAGACGGTATCTCAACTACAACCGAGGAGATGACTGAAAATCAGGAAAATTCACTACCTCCTGCGATTGCCGCTGATCTAGTAAATTAGAATCAAGCTCCACGCACTATGTATGATTATGCTAAACCTACATTAACAGGAACTGAGTCAAGTATAGTTAGGCTTGCTATTGCTGCAAATAATTTTGAACTGAAACCTAACTCGACTCAAATGATACAGTAATTTGTTCAGTTTGATGGTTTGCAGGACGAGGATCCCAACACTCACTTGGCAAATTTTCTGGAGTTCTGCGACACTTTTAAAATTAATGGCGTTTCTAATGATGCCATTTATCTTCAGTTATTCCCTTTTTCACTGAGGAACAAAGCTAAACAGTGGTTGAACTCATTACCACGAGGGTCAATCACTACTTGGGAACAAATGACCAAAAAGTTTTTATTAAAGTATTTTTCACTAGCTAAAATAGCCAAATTACATGATGATATCTCTTCGTTTGTGCAGATGGATTAAGAAACACTTTACGATGCGTGGGAGAGATACAATGACATATTACGAAGGTGCCCTCACTATGGTTACCTCTATGACTGCAAGTTCAAACGTTTTACAATGGTGTAAACCCCTCCACAAGACAGATGATTGATACAGTAGCTGGTGGAACCATCAACAACAAAACACTTGAAGTGGCTTACGAATTTATCGAGAAGATGTCACTGAATAACTATCAATGGCAAGTCATGAGGACAAAGCCAACAAAAGCAGCCGGCATTTTTAACATCGATTCAGTCGCCATGCTCTCAACCCAGGTAGAACTTTTGAATAGAAAAATTGATGGTTTTCTTGGTTCTTCACAGGTTCACCTAGTAATGCAATGTGAAGCAAGTGGAGGTGGATCAAGCAATTCAGAATATCCACCCTATGGCCACAACATGGAGAATGAGAAATTAAATTACATGGGTAATAATCCTCGATCTCAAAATAGTCCTTATAGCAATACTTATAACGCAGGTTGGAGGAATCACCTAAACTTCTCATGGGGAGGTCAAGGAAATCAGAGACCACCACCACCCTCAGGCTTCCAACAACCACCTTACCAATAAGAGAAAAAGCCGAACCTTGAGAAGATGCTATCCAAATTCATCTCGGTGTCAGAAACTCATTTCCAGAATACCGAGACAGCACTTAAAAATCAACAAGCGTCAATCCAAGTGCTCGAAACTCAGATAGGCCAGTTGTCTAAACTAATTTTTGAACGACCACAAGGTAGGTTGGCAAGTAAAACTGAACCTAACCCGAGGGAACAACTCAACGCGATTAATGTTCAAGGTCAAGAAGGATTTGTTGAGCCTGAGCCAGAACCGAGGCAAGAAACTGTGGTGAGCAAAGGTAAAGTTGAGGTAGATCACAATGAAAATAAAACGGTAAGTGTAGAATATAAACCACGCGTGCCATATCCCAAAGCGACAAGGAAAGACCGCTCAGATGAACAATTTGGTAAATGCCTTAAACTCTGAAAAAAATTACATATCAACTTACCATTTATTGAAGCTTTCTTGCAGATACCGAATGCAATGAAATTTTTAAAGGAGCTTTTTGCAAATAAGCGGAAGTTGGACGAGGCATCGTATGTGGAGCTAAACGCAGTTTGTTCAGCTATTCTACAGAATAAGCTACCCAACAAATTAAAAGATCCAGGGAGTTTAACAATTCCTTGTTTAACTAGTAGCTTAGATGTTAATAATGCATTAGCTGATTTAGGGGCTAGCATTAACGTCATGCTTTACAAAATGTTTAAGCAACTAGGTCTTGGGAAACCTAAATAGACTAGGATGAGCATTCAATTAGCAGATAAAACTATCAGATTTCCTAAGGGTATTATTGAAGATGTGCTAGTTAAAATCGATAAATTTATATTTCCCGTTGACTTCGTTGTTCTAGACATAGAGGAGGATAGCAACACTCCTTTGATTTTAGGAAGGCCCTTTTTAGAAACTGCTAGAATGATTATTGATGTTGGCACAGGTAACCTCACACTTCGTGTGAGAGACGAAACAATCACCCTTCAAGCTTGCAATTCTGGCAACTCATCAAAAATTGAAGGTGATTGTATAAACCATTCTACTAAACCTGACAATATGGTGCAACCTACTTTGCAGGGAAAGTTTGAAGGACGTACATGAGCCATGTTCAAGCAACAATAGAGGACCTATTCATGAAGAACGAAGCCTACAATTTGAGGAGCTAGATGAATGGCCAACACATAACCTGAGAACACATGATAAACCAAAACTACGCCAAGATGAGCTCAATACCTTACCAAATCAACTTAAGGTTGGAGATAAGGTATTATTAGATGCTGCAGATCCTCGCATTACCACTGCTGAACCGAATGATGAAAATCCTCTTACGGTACTTAACATCTTCCCATACGGTACAGTCGAGGTACATCATTCCAAATTTGGCTCGTTTAAGGTAAATATTACTCATTTAAAACCTTATTTAGATAAGATTGATATCAGGAATGAGGAGTGTAAACTCCTCGAACCACCATGACCATTCAATGGAGAGGTAAGTCGAGCTTAGACTATAAATAAGCGTTTCTCGGGACGTAACCCGAACACTAACGGTATTAACTTCTTTAAATTTTAGTATTCAACACTTAACCTACTAACTGAGCTCTTGAATACAGGTTTTCCACAACCACACGGCCAGGCACATGGGCATGCTCTAGACCGTACGAAAATAAGGCAAGGATTTTTCCCAAACACGGGCTACGATAAATGGCCACGGTCGTGCGACATGGCCATGGGCGATCCTACCAAAACAACACGGGCGTACGACACGCCCGTGTCTTAGAATCGTGGTTGAACTTGAGAAAATAGCACGGGCGTACGACACGCCCGTGTCCAGCACCCGTGGTAGAACCTAATCAAAGCAACACGGGTGTGGGCTTACATACACCGGCGTGGGAGAAGCGAACGAAGCCAGACACGGCCATGCGACACGGTCGTGTGCATTAACACGCCCAAGGAACACGGGCGTGGGCTGTATGTCAGAGGCATCGAAATTAGAAAAAACGCGAAACACACGGGATAAAATTGGGGCACACCGGGTGTGTCCCTTGGCCGTGTGCCCCAAAATCTATAAAACCCTTCACTATTCATCATCTTCGTCACCTAAAATCCCTAACCCTAGCCGTTGTAACTCCACACGCCCTACTTTCCATTCCCGTGCGCCACTTCCAACCCCATCCTTGATGCCCAAACTCCTCTTTTTAGCGTTTGTTTACTCTTTTCCCTTTAATTTCACTCATTTCTAATGTTATTTATCATAATAATCTTCATTTATCTCACACTATGTTCATTTTGTTATCATTCAAATTTTATTTTTAGATTAGTTATCAATCATTCCATGTGACATATTTTTTTGATTTCTCATGCCCTAGTTACCTATTCTAAATCAATATTCATAGTTCTCACTTGCTTATTATTCTTTGTCATTATAATCCATGCATTGTGATAAATTCATGCTTTTTATATTTCCATTGAATTCTTTGGCATCTTGATATTCATACTAATGCCACAACATTATGCCATAGAATTTATTGTTTTGGTTAGATTTGTTAGTGTTAGTAGTTGTGGCTGAAATTATTTATGACTTTTTCCTTTTTGAATTTAGTTACGTTTTACCTTGTCCATTCATCAAGACAGAATAATGGTTTTATTTGCAGGTATACAATGTCATCTTCACGTGGAAAGAAAGCCGCCATCCTCGTTTCGAAGAAAAGGAAGGGAACATCATCTTCCTCAGGTCTTATCGCTGAAATTCGCCACCCCTTCCTGCAGTTTCCCATTGGACCCCAAGAAGAACATTTCCAGATACTTCGGGCCCGACCCTTAGGTGTGGGCCACTGCATCGACTGGGCCGTGTTAGAATAAGTCTAACTGGCTGATGCGATTCGGGCCCTCTTCACCACCGACCCATGGGAGCTCTTCTTTAGGATTATCGAGCCAGGTTACCTTGAGCTCAGACTTGAACTTTGCTCAACCTTTCATGTTCAAGGCGTCATGACCAACTGCGATGATCCTGGAACAGTCTAGTTCTGCCTCGGTGGTTTGGTTCGTCAGTTGAGCGTGCTAAAATTTGGTGTTGCACTCGGGTTATATACGGAGGAATTTATGGATGAACTTGACTTCGAAAATCTCCACCGCCACATCCATTATTCACCCTCGAAGTGCTGGAGCACCCTCGTCCCTCGCTCGGCCACCTACAATCCTAGCCGCTCCAAGGCATCAGCTCTCCCTCCATCCTTAAGGTACCTACACACCATATTGGCCCACACACTGACAGGGAGACGAGAAAGCACTGGCGTCGTCAACACTCACGACGCCGACTTCCAATGGTGTATGTCGAATGGGTACGTCTTCGACCTCACCTATTTTATTTCCCTCGCCATTCGCCATCGGACGGAGCGGCACCGGAAGGGGGTCATCTCCATTGGTCCCTATGTGACTCGACTGGCTTGGCACTTCTGGCTCCTCAACACCACGGCACAAGCATCCTCTCTTACCGTCATTAGCCAGATGTCTCCACAAGGCATCTCGAGCATGCTAAGTATGAGGATGATCGAAAAGCGCCGAGGAACCTACCCTCCTTAATATCGTCTCACCTAATCAACCGAGGAGGAGGTCCCCGAGGACATTACTGATGATGTCCCTCCATAGCACGAGGACCCACCGTCTCAGCCACCACGCTCCCATCGTCCAGTTCATGCGGCGGCTTCATATGCTGACATCTCTGAGCGCCTCACTCGATTCGAGCAGCAGTGTTTTCAGCGATTTCATAACATGGATGCTACTCTACAGCAGATTTGTCAGCACTTCCACATCTCATCGCCACCACCACCTCGCGAACCATTCGGCAATGATGATATTTAATTTTATCTTATCTTTATTTTTATTTTTATTTTTATTTTATGTTTTTATTAATTTCACTTTTAACTTTTAATGTTATCTTCTTTATGCTACTATTTCATAATTAGGTTTTATAAACAAATTTTAATCTCGGCTAATTCTTTATGAGTAATTTTTCTTCCTTATATCCCTTAAAAAGTTCCTGATTTTATCACAGTTATAAAGAGCTACAAAGCTCACAATCACTTAGGAACTTCAAACTCCATTGGAAAAGGTTCTCCACGACTGCCATGCCCTGCTCGATCACGAGATATAATATCCTTTTGGTGAAGCACTTGTGGAACCCAACCTCTACCACTACCGGAGTATCCTCTTCCACTCTATATAACTCCAAAATTGGGAGTTCATTCATTTAACACTCAGGAAGTTTCACTTCTCTCCCTATCTTATGATCTTATATATACAATTGTCACTAACTTTATCTTTGTACATTGAGGGCAATGTACATCTTAAGTGTGGGGGGTAAATTATATCACTATCAGAAATCCTTGAATTTTGTCTTGTTCTCTTATAAATCTCTCATATCATTTTTAGGATAAATTTTTATTAATTTATGATTTTTATTGATATATCTTGAATTAAAATATAGGCACTCATGTATTGACTATTTAAACTTACGACATTAGAGAATTAAGCATGATAAGTTGATTTTTGAAAATTTAAAAATTTAGGTTGTTTTCCCAAGTTTAGGTATTACCTTGAATTGAAATTTGCAATCTTGAACATCAAAAAGCCATAATTTTTGTGAGATTTTGAACCTTTAAAAAGCATCTATTATTTCCTTCATGCTCACTTTTATTATTGCTTGAGTGCGTCAATATCGAATTGTTATTCTAGAACTTGCTTGATTATGCATGTCAAGACCACACCATTTGATTTGATATGTCAAGATGATAGAGGCACTTAGGATTAACCCACTCATGCCATGAAAAGCCTACCTCCACGATTAACCCTTAGTAAACCCCTTTGAGCATAACAAGTCATTCCCTCTATTACCCTTAATATTAACCCTTAACTCATTATTGTTGAAATCCCCTCAATTAATTTGATCCCTATTTTTGTTGAGATTTGATTTGAATAAATTGCTTAGCTATGTCTTCTTCTTAGTAGTTAGTCTATGTTATTTAACTTGTTCTTAAAAAAAATACATGTATACATATTAGTAGTAGTGATCTTTTTTTTTTGAGCTTACGTATTTAAATTCCATATTTTGAGAAGAAACTTTGTTGTATGCAAATGATGATTAAATATTTTTCTAGTTAAGTAATTTTTCAATTCAATCTCGATTCTAACCTTTTCTTTTAGCTTGTGACCACACCCCCTAACAGAGCCTCATTACAGCTCTCTAAAGACCTTTTGATTGATGTATCACCTCAATTTATAGTGGTGGAGATTTGATTTTCATGCAAGCCTATGGTAATAACTTTTTATATTGACTGTTGAGTGCTGATTTCATTATCCTTAAACACTGTGAGTGATTTGAGTGAATCTTTAGTGAGGATGTTAAACTCTATGAGATTTCAAATCAATGGTAACTACGTAGATAAGGGGAGATGCCTATGTTTTCCGTGATTAAATACTCAACTTGGAATGTTTGAAACTTTAATGTTCTTCTAGTTGATTTTTCAATGTATGATTACTTATGAATTAGTTTAAGATATTATTGATAGGAATTATAAGTTGAGAAAAAAGAATTCTTAATTGTGAATTGAGGATTTTGCTTGAGGACAAGCAAATGCTTAAGTGTAGGGGTATTTGGTAAACCGTAATTTATACATATTTTTATCCCATACTTAACACATTTATGAATGATTTCTCCTTAGATTTGGTGAATTTGATGCTCCTAATCCTTTAATTTCATGTTTTATACTTAGGTGAGCATAAGAGAGCGAAAAGAACAAGAAACGGGCCAAAAAAAGAGAAAATGGGTCGATGTGGGAAAACAACACGGCCTGGACTTCCTTACACGGGTAGAACACACGCCCATCCATTCTAACAGGCTCATCTACGGCCTAAAAAAACCTTAGCACGGGCCTGTTGATTTCTCAGCCTTGACTACGACCTGTAGTAGTCGTACACGGGCATGTCACACGGGCATGTCCCTGCCGAGCCCGAGCCCTAACTGGTTATCCTGTTATACGATATGTGGCTCGAGAGTGTGTTTCTTGAATAAGTGCTTTAATGGGTACCCTCGATTAAGAATTGACAGATTATTGAATTGTACACCCTGAGTGTACTACTTGAGTATCCATCGAAATTTCAATGATTAAACAGACATAAAAATCTTGACATGGTATGGGAATTGTGAGAAAGAGTATTGCATGATGAGCTCATCTATCCTTACTTGATGTATATGTAAACTTTGTGACTAACATGTTTGATTGGATGCATGTGTTTAGGAAATTTTGCCAAATAGATGGAAAACATGTTATTGTATGCTTAGATTTAATAAATGAGATTGGTAAGTTTAGTTTCCGTTATACGAACTTACTAAGCATGTAATGCTTACTCTGTTTTATTTTTCCCTTATTTATAGTGCTCGTAAGCTCGCGAAGGTTAGAGATCATTGGAGTATCGTTAAACTATCATCTAGCTTATTTTGGGTATACTTAGTAAAATCATTTTGGTATAATGGCATGTATAGGACAACTTGACCATTAGTGGCTTGATAATGATGCTTGTAATCTAGCCATTAGAATGGCTAGTAATGGTTGTCTTGATATACTTGTAATGTTATGTTATGGTAGTTAAATATATGTTAAGTAGTTGATCAAATTATGTCTGATATATGGATTGAATCAAGGTAAGATTGTGAACATGTATGCATGTAATGGTATGCCATGATGAATGATGGAAATTGCTTAACTTGAATGCTTAGAACTGGTTGGAATGTGTTTGGTATGTTTTAGTACAGGAAAATGGTAAATTTGGGTGACAAATGAAGCTAGGAAATGGCTTTATTTTGTCCACACGGGCATGTGTTTAGACCGTGTGTGACACATGGCCTTGTAACATGGGCGTGTGGTTAGGCCGTGTGTCCCCTACACCTTAACTTTGAGAAATTAATTTCTTAGAATTGACCACATGGGAGTGTGTCTCAGCCGTGTGTGCTACACGGCCTAGAACATGGGCGTGTGTCTTGGCCGTGTGAAACCTGGACCTATTTTTGAATTGAAATAATTAACCACATGGCCTAGCACGCGGGCGTGTGGCATGGCCGTGTGCTCAAGGCAGAGAATTACATGGGGTCAAACACGACCTCTAGCACGGGCGTGTCCCTTGGACCACACGGGCGTGTGAGCCTTGCACCTTAGAGAATTGTT
Organism: Gossypium anomalum; assembly: GCA_025698475.1. Lineage (NCBI taxonomy): Eukaryota > Viridiplantae > Streptophyta > Magnoliopsida > Malvales > Malvaceae > Gossypium > Gossypium anomalum. The sequence goes on from CM046958.1 coordinate 20,879,113, forward strand.
ATAATTTCGCGAAAAATTCTAAAAGCTTCCAATTAAGTCCTGACTCGATTTTAATGCTTGTATTGGACCTCGAGGGTCCAATTAAGGGACATTTCGAATGATCTCAGTTAATGAATAGTAATTTACATAAATTATTTGTAAAATATTCTGAAAGTTTCGATAATTCTCTAAAACCCTATTTCGATGACAGATGAAGGTTAGGGGTGTCACATATTCACCGATCATAAAAGCTTAAAGTATTTGATGATGCAAAAAGATTTGAACTTGAGACAGCGCAGATGATTTGAACTGTTAAAAGATTATGATTCGGTTATTGATAATCATCCAGGAAAAGCCAATGTGGTTGCAGATGCTTTGAGCATAAAGTCTCTGTTTGCTTTGCGCACAATGAATACCCGATTGTCGTTATCTGATGATGGTTCAATCATAGCTGAACAAAAAGCTAAACATTTCTATAGTAGATTTGTGAAGCTTAAAAAAATGATGATGAATTACGAGCTAAACGGGTACAATGTGAATCAAATTTCGATTAAGAATTTTAGATTGGGTGTAACACCCCAAACCTGGCCCGAACGTTATGGCCAGATCCAGCGTGTCATAGTGAAGTGTTTTATCGAAAACTTGGTTTTCATTGAAAAACCGTCTTTAAATAAAGACTATTCCTTCTTGTATGATAATAATTACCTTGTAAAATCTCTTTTCAGTTGTGGAATCTTTATTTAAAATAGATGATCTACGAAAACTTGCCATTTAAAAATTGAGTTGTGGAAACGTGGTATTTGAAAGCAATTATGGATTAGGAAAACCATGTTCTACCTCTAATAAATATAAAGCATGAAAATAATAATAATCCTAATTTGAAATAATAACCAGAGGAAAGGCCTGATTACAATCCGGACTGAAATAACTTAAAATACTAGAAATTATAGGCTTAAGAAAACCAGTCCAAGCCGTCTTGCTAGTTGGCCACCTCGGAGTCCCTCTAACTGTCGAACCACCTACTGAGGATCACTTGAGAAAAATAAAAGAAAGGGTGAGTTTTTGAAAACTCAGTGTGTACAACCCTCGACAAATAGAAAAGTATGCAATAGCAAGTATTTTCGGGCTTGAGCCCAATTCAATATCAGAACAGATGTAAGGCAATCAAATATGCACTGGTCCCACCCATCCAACCGCTACACACCATCTCCATCCCCCGATACACACCATGTAGGGATATAAATATCGACCCACCGATTCGATACACTCCAATGGTAGCCCAGTTATGGTAGTACCTAACGCTATAGCAAAGCTACTAATCATATATTGGGCTTAAAAAGCCATCGGTGGATCCACAGTCGTCAAATAACCATGCGATCCTCATATACTTCCTCCGTTCCATAATTTTCAACCCATATGCAACCTAAACAGAATATCATATGAATGCAGCAGGTATACATGTAACATCCATAAACCTTACATTCAACACATAGAAGTATTTTAGTCATTTTTGCCCTTAGGGGCTTTTCGATAATTTCTCTTTATTATGGGTTATTACTTGTAACAGCCCGATTTAGACCCTAATCGGAACGGTGGTTTTGGGACCATGAATCTGAGTCAAAAAAATATTTTTAAATTATTTTTTGTGTTTAATTTGTGTGAATTTATATCTGTGAAATTTTCGTAATTTAATTTCGTCGTTTAGGTCTCGATTAAATAAAATGACTTAATCGCGTAAAGTTAAAATTAGGTGGTTATTTCTAAAAGGGGCTAATTTGCTCTTGGCTTTTAAAATAGAAGCCTTTAAGAAATAAATAGCCCAATATTAAATGCATTGGACAGTAGTGGGCATGATATATGTGATTTTATAGTTTATTAACTAAGGTTATAAAAGTAATTTAAATATTAAAACATATATTTGTTATAATAACATAAATTAAACTATGTTTAATTCATTCTCTTTTGACCGAATACAAAATAAAAGAATAAGAAAGAAAAAAAGGTTAGGGTTCGGCCAATTTGAAGCTAGATTAAGGTATGTGTTCAACTCGATTTTTAATAATTTTTACGTTTTTCAGATCGTTGCTTCGAGTACTACAAAACCCATGCTTGAATTTTTGATTTTGATGAATATTTTGAGTTGTGCCATTGTTGATAGCTTGTAATTTTTGTTGTTTGATGATGTAAAATGAAATATATGTTTTAGATTAACATATTTTTTATTAGAGTTTTTGATGATTTTGAGTAATTAGGACTAAATGCAAAAATAATAACTTAAGGGACTAGAATGTGAAATAAATTGAATATATGGACTTGTTTGTGAGTGGATAAAATTTGGCCCAACATAAGTATAGGGAAATTTGGTGTATTTTGTGTTTTGTGCAATAGGGACTAAATTGTAAAAATCGTAAATATCAGGGGTAAAATGGTAATTTATCCATTCATGTGTTTTTGGACTAAATTGAATGAAAATATGTTTGAACGAGCTTAATTTGAATATGTTTAGATCAAGAGCTAAAGAAATCAGACTTGAATCGGGGAAAAATGAAAGTCATCGCCTAGCTGCCCGATTCCGTTTTGTATCGTTCGAAGTAAGTTTATAAGCAAATAGACGTGTTTATTTGGTAATTAAATGTTATATTTATATGCTGTTAAGAAATGTAGAATTTTAATATGCTATGGCCGAAAATGATTAAATTTGATTACTACACTTTCGAGTTCGATTCGACCGAGTTACGACGTCTAAAAGCCCCGTATGAACCTTAGGAATAGTTAGGATACATATGTCATGACATAGGATTCCAATATATGTGTTCGAGTAAGACCATGGCATCGATATGTGGCTCCGATATGTGCTTACGAGTAAGACCCTGTCTGGGACAGTGGCATTGATATGTGGCTACATGTAAGACCACGTCTGGGACATTGGCGTTGTACGATTTATGTTATTATCCGAGTGTCCTATCCGATTCCGAATGGTTCATTAGGCAAAGATAAGTTGTATTCGAGTGTGAAAAATGAGCTAAATGACCGGGTATGAATTAGCTTGAGGTTTATTTAAAATAAGGTAAGTGTATAAATTGATACTCATTAAAAATTATGTGTACTGCAAATAAGGATTATTTGTGAACTAGGTACGTGTATTCAACCTTGTGAAAATTATTGGAATGGGTATTAATTATATGTATGGGAATTTATGTATTCAGTCACATAATCAATGCATGTATATGAAATTATATGGTAACACGTGAGCTTATGTAATTGACTGTATGTGAATTAGACTTGCAATGATTATTTGGCTTTGGAAAATTAAATGCTAATATGTTAGTTTGACTATATAGACATTCGGTTAGGTGATATTTATAATGAATATATATATATGTATATATATAATATGAATTTATATGCGTTTGGATTTAAATGTGTTATCATAATATAATTGGGTTTAGTTAAATTAAGTTGATAATATCCTTAGGTTGATTATTTTCTTATGACTTACTAAGCTATAAAAAGCTTACTTGTGTATATGTGTGTTTCTGTTTTATAGATTTTGGATCAAGCTATGAGCTCGAGGACTGTGAGCAAAGTTCATCACACTATCTACTGTTATGGTACCTTATAAGCTAATCTCAAATTATGGTATGTATAGGCTGGAAAGTGTATGAAATGTTGAATTTTGGTTATGTATGTTTAAAGCCATGCGAAAATGGCTTAATTTCTAAGCTTGGACTTGGTTATGTTTTGTCCTGGTTTAATTTATTTTGGCTGTCATGAAATATGTTATAAAATGTATGATAATTGTGCTAAGTGCTATATGCTTGGAAATTAGTGTGACAGTGATGTTAGTTATAATTTGTATTCGGTTGTGTAAATTGTTGAACTTAGAGATTGTGTTCATTGTATGTGAGTGATGTGTTTGACTAAACAAATCGGTTAGAATAATGCTTAGTTGGAAACATAAAATGTGATATAGTTTTTTTTTTTTTTTTGAATTCAAATGTGATATAGTTAAATTATGGTTAAAGGTATATTAACTTGATTAGTTCGGTTGATAAGTGGTATATAAATTGTAAGTATTTTTTTTAATTAGGTCGATTTATTTTGTATACATATATTCAATGTTAAACGTGACCTTTACATTGGGGAAATTTGTATATTATGCGCATGTGCATTAATAGCATGATCGATCCCAGTAAAATGTATTTAATTTACGTAGGGGATTGTTTAATAAAGTTTGTAACATGATTTCAATTGGATTTATTATGGGTTTGTGGAAGTATTAATTGATACATGTTGGGTGAGTAATAATCCATGAATGCAACTTATTATAAAGTTTATTTAAATATGTTTTGATGTTTCGTAAATATATATGCCGAATGAACTATAATTGTTATGCCACCTTTGGTTAAGTTAACTATTTATGTTTTATAAGTGTTAGTAAAAAAAAATTCAAGTAAGTTAATAGGTATCTTTGAATAATGGTTGTAACAGCCCGGTTTTGGGCCTAGTCAGAACAGTGGTTTCAGGACCACTATCTCGAGGCCAGAGAAAATTATTTTAGTGTTATTTTTTGTGTTGTAATGTGATTTTATAAATGCATGTTAATTTTGGTATATTAATTTTAGCGATTTCTAGTCCAATTTCGAAAAAGGACTAAATCGCGTAAAAGGTAAAAGTTATATTTTAGTGCCTAAAAGTGTTTAATAGCTAGATAAATAAAATTGGGGGCTTTTAAATGGCAATTAGACCCTTTTTATTGAGGTGGCTGGCCAAGGGAGACAAGATTGGTCAAAAAGCCATATTTTATGGGATTTAAAGTGACTTTTTGGGTAATAAAATAAAATACAAAAAAAGTTGTCATTTTCTCTTTCATTCTTCATCTTCTCTCCCCCAAAATTGTCAGCAAAGAATGGGAATTTTGAGCTTTAAACTTTCAGCCACTTTAAGCCCTAAGAAGTAAGTGATCTTTGGTTGTTTCTTGATGATTTTTACATTTTTAGAATCTCTAAAGCCTAAGCTTTCAAATGAGGGGTCTAGTTTGCAAAATGATGAAGAGTTTAGGGTTTTTCCATGAGAGTAAATGTGTTTTTTTTGTGTTTTTATGGAAGTTAATGAGTCCTAGTTGTCTAATAAACAACTTTTGTGAAAGAAATTGCATGAAAACACCTTAAAAAGGGCTAGTTTGCTAAGTTGTAAGATAAGGTGTTAATGTGTGTAATAATGATTTTTTTGAGTTGTCATAGTTATTAAAATGGTTTATCTAGGCTTAAGGAGTAAAGAAGTTGTATAAAAATCTTGTTTCGAGCCTAGGGGCAATTTGGTAATTTTGGCAAAGTATAGGGGCAAAATCGTAAATTTTGCCCAAGTGTGTAAATGGACTAAATTGATTAGTTCATGGTTTTAATTAGCTAAATGTGATGTTTTAGATATTGAAAAATATGATTTGGGCCTCAAATGGGGAAAACTGATTTATGGACGATTACGTCTTTCTCACCTTTGTGGTATCGAGGTAAGTTCGTATGTAAATAATATCATGCTATACATGTATTTAAATGTTATCATTGCATGAATTGTACAAATATTAATGTGTATGTGATTAATAGAAATATGATAAGACAAAGCCTTGATAGGCGAGGAAGAATCCCATTTGAACCTTAGGAATAAAATAGGATACGAGTGACATGTCACTAGGAACTATGAATCTAGATGACTAGTTCGAGAGTGAGCATTTAAATGTCATGAAATATGAGGTAGCTTTAGCTACAATCGAGGCACTTACGTGCAAAGGTTTTTCCGAGTTTTGGATTAGTATTCCAAGTGTTCAACGGGTAATCCGAGGAAAGAGTTGATGATGGTCCCAATATGGTAAGTCATTGGTGAGTATGCACTTGAGTTATGTTATGAGTTGTGCAGGTATGTACACTAAGCTTATGAGAATGCCTTGATATGTGATGATCTATGATGCATAAATATGTGTTCTTACCATGATGGATGAAATGATGTTATATTAATTTTTATGAACAATGATCATGAATGAGTAATTAGCCTTGACAGATTTGGGTTACTGTAGTGGTGTAACTTTGAAAATGCACTAAAAATAGTGTAAAATGAGTTAGAAGCTGAATAAAATATGGAAATAAATCTTATTGAGTCTAGTTTCTTATAAAAGAAACTATTTAAGTAAAAGAATTTTCTATAATAAGATATTTAAAGTTATGTGAGACAGAGTCAGAATGACTTAGAAATCCCCTGTTTTAATTTGAGAAAATCATTATAAATCGTACAAATTTAGTTATGAGTTATAATTTATATTTTTAAAATCTTTAATAAGTATATTTTCAAGAGAAATAAACGAGAACATTATTTGAGTTTTGTGTTATGAGATAATTAAACTTTAGTGCAGAAGGGTTGGAACTGTCAGACAGTGAATCAGGGGTAACTTTGAGGAATAAACTATACTAATTGGCTAAACCAAAAATTCTGGAAATTTTATGGTATAAATATACATGAGTATAGTTTCAATTAAAATTAACTAAACTTAATTTGGAGTTTCTTAGCTCCAGATATAAATAATTTAGTGACTATTGCTCAGGAAGACATCTTGTCATGAACTTGAGAATATGTTGTAAACATTGATAAAACATGTTAATGAGTTGCTTATTGTTTTCATATGAACTTACTAAGCATAAAGCTTAGCCCCCCCTTTTCTTTCCCATGTTTCCTAGGGTTGTCAGGTTAGCTCGAGTTGAAGGCCGTCAGAGATATTATCACGCTTTCAAGTTAACGCTATCGGTGTAAGTAAATTCTAGTGTTTCGAGTCTATCGCATGTATAGGATTTTAATGTTGAGTACGTGATATTATGATTTAACCAAAGGTGTTGGCTTGTATTGATAAAGTGCTGTAGTCATGTAAATTGACCTATATCGGCTAATGACATTATGGGCCTATATGATTATTCTTATGCATGTATGTTGTTATCTCTTGCGATGTGGCTTACAGCATGTACGCCTAGAGATTGAAATGAGATTGATCGTGTGATTCGTAACAAGTAATAAATATTTATAATAAAGATCAAACCTAGACTAATTATTATCACGACGAAAAGGTAAGCGCACCTATCAACAATAGTATAGTAATGGCAAGACCGGGATATCGTACCCAAGGGAACCAAAAGTAATAGTAATAACTATCTTTTTATTATTTAGCCTAGAAATAAAAGGGTTTGTTTATTAAACTAATTATCTAAACCAATTAACTAATTTAATTAAAGTGAAGAGAAAATTTGGAAAAAGACTTGAAGAGAAGCAATTGATAAAGAAGACACCCAAGGAGGAATCCACCTAGATTTCACTTGTTATCTGACTCTGAACCAGATGATTTATTCACTTGACTTGATCCGTAAGACTCCCTAACCTACATTATTATCTCTTTTGAGACTAATAACACCTAACCCTCAGTTGAATTAATTGAAATCTCTTTCTAATTAAAACCCCTAGAGAAGCAATAAATCGATCTATGGACTCCCATATTAGGTTTCACCCTAATTTGACAAAATCTCGTAACCCTATCTCTAGGCGTTCAATCAACTCCGCTTAATTATGCCAAATCTACTCTTAGGCAGGGTCTATTCCTCCTCTGTATAAGCACATTAAATCATGAGTCAATACCCAGAATAATAACTCAAGCATTAGAAACACATAATTAAGAACAAATCAAGTATTTATCATATAGTTCAGATAATAATAACAAGATCCATCATAGGTTTCATCCCCCATAGGTATTTAAGGGGTTTAGTTCATAATGAAATAAGAGTACATCTCAAAAGTATAAAAATAACAAAACATGAAGAAAACTCTAAAACTCCTGAAGGGATTCTGAGAGAGATCTTCAGTCTTGGAGTAGCTCCGACTTTTGGGATGGATCGTCTGGCTTCCTTCAAGTAATTCCTAGCGTGTGGGTCTGTGTTCTAGAAAAGTTCTGTAAGAGACCCCCAAAAAGCCCCCTTAGTAGGTCATACTTAGGGTGTTTATATACGCTTTGGATTGGCTTTCTTCTCCCCTAAGTATATTTTTTCCATGTAAAATACAACTCTTTAAAAAGGGGACACGCCCGTGTGCCACGGCCGTGTGACTTGTTTGCCAAGTTGTGTTCATTTCGCTAAATTTCACACGGCCGTGTGGGTCAATGGCCAGGCCGTGTGAATCGTGAAATCCTTGGACGACACCCTCGACAGACACGGGCGTGTGAGCAGCCCGTGTGGCAAGGCTTAGGCCGTGTGATTTTCTTGATTTGGTCATTTTTGTCTCTTTTAAGTTCGTTTTTGGCTCCTTTTGACTCTTGGTGCTATCCTGAGTACAAAGCATGAAATAACCGGATTAAGAGCACCAAAATTCACAAATCTAATAGTAAATATCCATAAATATGCTAAGTATTTGGGGTAACAATATGTATAATTTGGTGTTTATCAGAGATTCATTGATGAGTTAGTACCTTATGCATGATTAAGTGATTGGTAAATAGTTAACAATGCCTCATAAATGGTTTGTGGATATGATTATGCATGCTTAGTAATGAACATGAGGTTTGATGACATGTTAATAGCTATAACATTAATATAGTATAGATGAAAGTAAAACCTATGATAATGGTTGCATGTGAAATTGCCATGGTCATGACATGTTAGGAATGTTTAAGTGCCTAATTTCGCCATGTTGTATGCTATTGTATAAGTATGCATGCATGTGTTGTGAGGGTGACAAAATAGCTTGGAAAATAGCCTTGTATTTGTCCACACGGGTAGACACACGGGCATGTGTCTAGGCCGTGTGTGACACATGGTCCGCCCCCATGGGTGTGTTGTCCAGCCATGTGTCCCCTGCACCTAAGTTTTTTTCAAGTCATTATGCATGGTAGTAGTACACGGGCAAGAGACACGGCCATGTGTCTCAGCCGTATGAAGGACAAGGTCATAGGACAAGGGTGTGTGCCTTGGCCATGTGGTTTTGGCAGAATGTCTAGGTTTTTGGACACGGGTTTGGGACATGGGCGTGTGGAGCCTTGATGCAAGAGATTTTCTAAGTTTTTCATGAGTTCTTGATTGGGTCCCGAACCACCTCGAATGTATGTTTTGGGCCTCGTAAGCCCGCATAATGGACAAATTGCATGTGAAAAGAAAATTTTTAAATTGATTGAAATTTTACGGCCTAGTTTTTGTGTGATTGGTTGAGTTTAAGTTAGGTAACACCTCGAACCCCATCCCGGCGTTGGATACAGGCGAGGGGTGTTACAAAGGTTGTTATGAGACATGGAAAATAATTGATTATTAGTTAGGTATTATATTTATATTTATGAGAACTATGATTATATATAATGGAAATGATTAAATATAGACATGGTTTTTGGTTTGAATTTACATTGAAAGTATATGTTTTTATATATAATGTTTGTGAGTTTTGCTTATGACTTTGAATTACTAATTTGTACAGATTTGTCATAAATTTGTTGAGTTTAAAAAAAAAAAGGTTCTGAATTGTCTTATGACAGGTAATGCCTTATAACCCTAATTCAGTGACAGATATGGGCTAGGGGTGTTAATTTTATTGGTATCAGAGCTACGGTTTAGTCAGTTCTAGGACTAACGTAGCATGTGTGAGTTTAGCTATACATGTCATAATTATATACTGTGATAGTGTGATGAATTCTGACATTTGAAATGTGTTTTCATATAGTAAATGGATCCCGACAGAGCTGTAGCTGATGATGTCGAGAGTGTTGCGCCTGCTCCCGCGCAAGGGACAGCGCAGGTTGATTCTCGACCGACTTCGAGTAATCAAGGAAGTGAGGCTAAACAAGCCTTCTATCAAATGATGAATGACTGGTTCACTCAATATATCCGGACTAACCCGGCTGCACCACAACCTCCACCCTTAACTAATCCATCTTTCGTGCTCGTTATATCAAAAATAAGTGATCTGTTGCGATTGAATAGACCACCTATTGATAAAATCAGAAAACATGGAGCTGAAGAGTTTAAAGCTACTGATGATGATAATGCTGAGCGGGCTGAGTTCTGGCTTGATAATACCATCAGTGTGTTTGATGAGCTATCCTGTACGCCTGATGAATGTTTAAAATGTGCTATTTCCCTACTTCGAGACACAGCATACCACTAATGAAATACCCTAGTATCAGTAGTTTTGAGAGAGCAAGTGACTTGGGAATTCTTTTAGGCCGAGTTCTATAAGAAATATATTAGTCAGAGATTTATCGACCAGAAGCGTAAAGAATTTCTAAAGCTGAAACAGGGTTAGATGACTGTGACAGAGTATGAGCAAAAATTTGTGAGACTCAGTCGGTATGCCCGAAAGTGTGTTTCCACTGAAGCTATAATGTGTAAAAGATTTGAAGATGGGCTGAATAAAGACATTAAATTATTAGTTGGTATACTTGAGATAAAAGAATTCGTGGTACTTGTTGAGCGAGCCTGCAAAGCCGAAGAGCTCGTGAAAGAGAAAAAGAAAGCTGATTTTGAAGCTAGAGACTCGCGTAAGAGATCATTCAGTAAGTTAGTCCAGTTAACATCAAAGAAGTCTCGAGATGATTTCAGTCATTCTAGAGCAACTTTGGGCTACTCCAGACGGGATCAGAATAGACCACCTGCTAGCTTTCAGTAGCCAGTGTGGGTAATGTTAGATCTAATCAACCCGAGTGTGAGCATTGTGGTAAACGACATCCTGGCAGTTGCAGATTTCATGATTGGGCCTGTTTTAAATGTGGATCGACAGATCATTTCATTTGAGATTGCCCAAGGCTAGCTGAAGAGAATCCAGTGCAAAACACGAGGTTAGGTAATACTGCGGCTCGGGGTAGAACATCGAGAAATACGAGTGGCAGTCAGAGAGGAAATAAAAATACAGCAAACAGATCTGAGGCTCGTGCACCTGCTAGAGCCTATGCTATACGTGTACGAGAGGAGGCTTCATCCCCAGATGTCATTACTGGTACATTCATTCATTATGCTGCTAATGTAATTGCATTGATTGATCCTGGTTCTACTCATTCTTATGTATGTGAGACATTATTATTCAGCACGACTCTACCTGTTGAGTCTACTGAGTTTGTGATTAGAGTGTCAAACCCCTTCGGCCAGTGTGTTATGGTTGATAAAGTGTGCAAGAATTGTCCCTTGATGGTTCGAGATCTGATTTTTCTTGCTAATTTGATGTTGCTACCATTTGATGAGTTCGACATAATTCTGGGTATGGACTGGTTGACATTACATGATGCTGTTACCTGCAAAAGAAATACCATTGATCTACAGAGTTAGAATGATGAGATTGTTCAGATTGAATCTAAAGATTTGTATGGTTTACCAGGAGTGATTTCTTCGATGCTAGCTCAGAAATATGTGAAAAAAGGGTGTGAAGCTTATTTTTCCTATGTGCTCGACAGTAAAGCGACTAAAAGAAACATTGAATCAGTACCTATTGCATGTGAGTATCCGGATGTATTTTCAGAGGAATTACTGGGTTTGCCACCTATTCGGGAGGTAGAGTTTGGTATTGATTTAATGCTTAGGACGACCCCAATATCCATAGCTCCGTACAGAATGGCACCTATAGAATTAAAATAATTGAAAGCTCAGTTGCAAGAATTGACAGATAGAGGTTTCACGCGACCGAGTTTCTCTCCGTGGGGTACACCTGTGTTGTTTGTGAAAAAGAAATAAAGAACTATGAAAACAACTTAATAAGGTGACTATAAAGAATAAGTATCCATTTTCGCGGATTGACGATCTTTTTGATCAACTGAAAGGGGCTACAGTATTTTCAAAGATAGATTTGAGATCAGGCTACTAGTAGTTGCGAGTTAGAGACTCTGATGTACCAAAGATTGCTTTCAGAACAAGGTACGGACACTATGAGTTTTTGGTTCGGACTCACTAATGCACCTGCTATCTTTATGGATTTAATGAATCAGATTTTTAGACCGTATCTGGATCAGTTTGTGGTTGTGTTTATTGATGACATTTTGATCTACTCTCGTGATGAAGCTAAACATGCCGAACATTTGAGACTTGTGTTGTAAACATTGCGAGATAAGCAGTTGTATGCGAAATTTAGTAAATGTGAGTTCTGGTTAAGTGAAGTCAGTTTTCTAGGTCATGTGATATCAACATCAGGTACTCAGGTTGATCCGAGTAAAATTTCATCCATACTTGATTGGAAACCTCCGAAGAATGTTTTTGAAATTCAAAGCTTTCTGGGACTTGCTGGTTATTATAGACTGTTCGTGAAAGGTTTCTCTATGATTGCAGCTCTAATGACAAAGCTACTACGGAAAGATGCTAAGTTTGAATTGTCAGAGAAGTGCCAGAAAAGCTTTGATCAGTTGAAAGCCCTTTTGACCGAAGCTCTAGTGTTAGTTCAGCTAGAATTGGGTAAAGAGTTTGTTATTTATAGAGATGCATCTTTGAATGGTTTGGGCTATGTTCTGATGCAGGAAGGCAAAGTTATAGCTTATGCCTCGAGATAGTTAAAGACACATGAAAGGAATTATCTGACACACGACCTGGAACTAGCAGCCATTGTGTTTGCTTCGAAAATTTGGCGTCACTATCTGTTCGGTGAGAAATGTCATGTTTATTTTGATCATAAAATTCTGAAATATTTGATGACTCAGAAAGATATGAATTTGAAACAATGTCTATGGTTAGAATTGCTAAAAGACTACGAGCTTGTGATTGACTATCACCCTGGAAAGGCTAACATTGTTGCTGAAGCTTTAAGCCGAAAATCACTGTTTGCTTTCCGTGCAATGAATGCACATTTGGCCATGTCTGATGATGGTTTGATAGTGGCTGAATTGAAAGCTAGACCATTGTTTGTTCAAAAAAATATGTGATGCCCAGAAGGTTGATAATGAATTGATTGTAAAATGAGCTCAGTGTGAGACAGATGCTGATTCAGAGTTCAGAGTTGATGCTGATGACTGTTTGAGGTTCAAAGATCGAATTTGTGTCCCGAGGAATTTAGAGTTGATTCAGATGATTTTGAATGAAGCTCATAGTAGTCGATTGTCTATTCACCCAGTAGTACAAAGATGTATAATGATCTGAAACAGCTCTATTGGTGGCCTGGCATGAAACGAGACATCTCTGACTTTGTTGCAAGATGTTTAGTCTGTCAACAAGTAAAAGCCAAGCATCAGGTACCTTCAAGGTTACTTCAACCGATTATGATACCAGAATGGAAGTGGGACAGAGTTACGATGGATTTTGTATCTGGTTTACCGTTAACACCGAGCAAGAAAGACGCAATCTGGGTTGTTGTTGATAGGTTGGCTAAATCGGCTCATTTTATTCCGATACATACAGATTACTCACTTGATAAGCTAGCTGAATTGTATGTTTCTCAGATTGTGAGACTACAAGGTGTGCCTATATCTATTGTTTCGGATAGAAATCTGAGGTTTACATTGCGCTTTTGGAAGAAACTGTGAGATGCACTAAGTACGAAATTACATTTTAGTATTGCTTTCCATCCGCAAGCAGATGGACAGTCTGAACGAATCATTCAGATACTTGAGGATATGTTGAGGTGTTGCGTTCTCGAGTTCGAAGGTACGTGAGAACGATATCTACCTCTGATTGAATTCGCGTGTCATAACAATTATCAATCGAGTATCAAAATGGCACCTTATAAAGCTTTGTATAGAAGTAAATGTCGTACGCCATTGTACTGGACTGAGCTCAGTGAAAATAAGATACACGAGGTTGACTTAATTAGAGAGACTGAACAGAAAGTGAAAGTGATTCGTGAAAGTTTGAGAGCAGCGTCGGATCGTCAGAAATCTTATGCAGACTTGAAACGTAAAGAAATAGAATTCCAGATCGGAGATAAAGTCTTTTTGAAAGTCTCACTATGGAAGAAAATACTCAGATTCGATCGTAAAGGCAAATTGAGTCTGAGGTTTATTGGGTCGTATGAGGTTATAGAGCATACCGGGCCAGTTTCTTACAGACTATTGTTGCCACCTGAGTTAGAAAAGATCCACAATGTATTCCATGTTTTGATGCTTCAGAAGTATTGATCTGATCCTTCACATGTGATTAGTCCGTCTGAGATTGAAATTCAGCCTGATATGACCTACGAAGAAGAACCGATTCGCGTTTTAACTCGTGAGATTAAAGAGTTACCGAATAAGAAGATTTCGTTAGTTAAGGTATTGTGGCATAAGCATGGAGTTGAGGAAGCAACATGGGAGCCAGAGGATACAATAAGAGAATGCTATCTAAACCTGTAACACCCCTTACCTATATCTGACACCGGAACAGGCTACGAGGTATTACCAGACTTGAGTAATTGTAATCATTTAAAACCGAGACATAAAATTTCATCAATTTTAAACTTTTTAAACATATTCAAGACTATCTACATTAAATGACTTTATACAATAGAGACCTTCAAATAACATAGGTCAACGTTTTAGGCCAACTCCTAGCAACTTAATAACAATTAAACGAGTATCCATACATGCCAAAGACTTAAAAATACTTTAAAACCTTTATATATATCGATCAATAGTTTGATAGTGTGATTTAACCTCCGGCGACCTCCAACTCGAGCTAACATCTGCGACACTATAGGAAAAAGGAAAGGAAGGGAGTAAGCATTATAGCTTAGTAAGTAAATATGTAAATATTAATAAACAATAAATTATCATACATTAAACAAAGTCACAATATGTTCCCGGAATATTACCATCACAAACACACATACTTTCACTATTACAATTATAAACAAATTAAAAAAAAGCTGTCTAGCAGAGTACCAGCAGCTAAATTATTTATTTCTGGAGCTACAGAACTCCAAATTACAAATCGTTAATTTTCCTTGAAACTAGATTTACGTATATTATTACCATAAAATTTTCATAATTTTTGGTCTATCCAATTAGTACAGTTTATTCATTGAAGTTACCCCTGCTTCACTGCTCAACTGTTCTGACCAATCTTCACTACAAATCAATTTTCTCCTCATACATAATTCAAAGGATGTTATTGTTTATTTCATTTGAAACTATACTCATTAAGGATTTCAAGCATATAAATTATATCCCATAATTATTTTTGTACAATTGTTAATGATTTTTCCAATTCAGAACAGGGGATCACGTAGTCATTCTGAACCAGTCTCATAGAAACTTAAATATCTCAGAATATAGAATTCTTTTCTTGCTCTGTTTCTGTTATATGAAAATAGACTCATTAAGCTTTAATTTGATATCTCGTTCAGTCTCTGATTCAATTTCTACTATTTTTGGTAAATTTTTTAGGTTCTCATCACTGCAACTATCTAGAACAGTTTTATTGTAAATTTTGATCTTTCACACGTCAATTATATTCATCACTTACCCATAACAATCTTTCAAATTTCCAATCACATATCGAGCATATTACACATAAGTTACACACATATATACTTACACTTATCATCACAAAGTCATACATAATTTCATTTAATCAATTTCTCAGTTGAACGCTTTGGAATAATAACAGATACGCAGTGGTATCGCACACAGCCCACCTTTAAAATCGAAGCTCTCTTGTACACATAGTGGCCTTCACTTAGCACCACTCATGTGACCTAGCTCGATTGTACACATAATTTTGGCTCTCTTGTACACATGGTGAACACTTAGTACCGCCCATGTGACCTAGCCAGTTTATCTCGTAGCTCTCTTGTCTACATGGTGTCCTTCACCTGGAACCACGCATGCGACCTAGCTACATATATCCCGTAGCTCTCTTGTCTACATGGTGTACAAATAGTATCACCCATGTGACCTAGCTACATCATAATGTCTCATAGCTCTCTTGTACACATGATGTGCACTCAGCACCGTACATGTGACCTAGCTACATACCATCTGTATCATCCAATCTTTCCGAAGGTTCAACCGGGATTTCTCTCTCTTTCTAATACTTGATTCCATACTTCCAATAGTCAATTATGATTCAAAAATCAGCTACAATACATGAAATATGCTGAAATATAAAAACATAATAAAGATAATGTATTATTTCCATACAAACTTACATACTATCTCATTTTCATGTCGAATTAATATTGAACATTTAAATCATCATAATTATACTTACTTTCAACACCTCGACAATCATAGTAAATATATCAATTTTACATTGAAACATGCATAAATTAATGCTTATTATACATGTAACGCCCCGTACCCGAGACCGTCGCCGGAGTCGAACACGAGGTGTTAACAGACTTAATTCATTACTTTAAACAGCTCAAACAATTTATTTTTAAAATTTTCAGTCAAGCTAGCAATCTGCGTCACAGTCGCTTAAAAATTCATATATCGAGTTCCAAAACTCAAAATCCAATTCCACAAATTTTCCTTGAAAATATACTCATATATCTATTTACTAATTTTTTTATAGAATTTTTGGTCAAGCAAATTAGTACAGTTTATTAGTTAAAGTCTCCCCTGTTTCAGGGTTCGACTGCTCTGACCTCTGTGTATTACAAATTAGATATCTCCCTGTACAGAGTTTCAATGACTATGCCGTTTATTTCTAATAAAACTAGACTCAATAAGGAATCTTTACATATAAATCATGACTTCTAATTATCTTTGAAAAATTTATGGTGAATTTCCAAAGTCAGAACAGGGGATCCAGAAATTGCTCTGGCCCTGTTTCACAAAAACTTAAACATCTCATAAAATATAACTCATATACCTGTTTTGTTCCATTCATATGAAAATAGACTCATCAAGCTTCAATTCCATAACTTATTCATTATTTAATTATATTTATACTATTTTTAGTGATTTTTCAAATTCACGTCACTACTGCTGTCTGAATCTATTTTATGGTAAATTTTACCCATTTCATGGTTCCCATGGATTAGCTAGCAATTTAGCATACATAACACCAAATATGATCATGATTAGCCATTCCAATGGCTAATCATTACCAAGCATTTCCATACCACTCAATAACCATATCATAAGACCATATATACAAAATGATTATAATGCTATACATGCCATACTCAAAATATACAAGCCATTATGCCAAGATGGTATACGGATAGTGTGAGCGTGCCTCCGATTGCTTTCCGATTTTCGAGCTGGCTTGTCAACACTACAAGGAATGAAAAGGAGGAGTAAGCACAAATGCTTAGTAAGTTCACATGCAAATAGCAAGTAACACAACTATATAAGCAAACATAAACATCATTTGCATGATCATCACCGAGACATTCATATCACATTTTCATTTATCATCTTACCATGTTGTTGTTATATCGAGTTTTCAACCCGAGGGTTAAGTACATACCTGTTCAAAGTATCCATTTCACAACACTTACCAATACGTCCCTTTCATCTCGAGTATTCCTCCATTTGAGTAGAATTTTACCCGTTGAACACATCGGAATATAATTCGGATACATGAAAAGTTTGCACATAAGTGCCACATATGTAGCCAAGCTACCATGTAACCCGCCTATAAGTGAACTCGGACTCAACTCAACGAGCTCGGATGCCTAGTTACATCTCTCGAACTCGGACTCAACTCAACAAGTTCGGACATTCGCATCCATAAGTGAACTCGGACTCAACTCAACGAGTTCGGATGCCTAAATATCCCAGTGACATGTCACTTGTATCCTAATCCATTCCTAAGGTTCAACGGGACCTTTTTCCCAATCATGTGTCTCAACCATCTTCTACAGAATACCGATACCGATACTCGATAGCATTTCACATTTTCTAAGTATATCACATAATTTGACATATTATCAAACAATTATCACGAGTATAATATTTCATAATAATTATCATATCATTTAAATAACATAAAAACATTTAAAATAATAACTATGTTACCAACATTTACATATGAACTTACCTCGTATGTGAAAATGGCTACTTTTACCATTTCGTCCACAACTTGGTTTTTTTCCCATTTTAGCCCGAATTTTAGTTTTCTTTGCTCTATCATTTAAAATATAGTCTAATTAGGGCTCACATTATTCAAATTAACCCAAAATCATATTTCGGAAAAATTACAGTTTTGCCCCTAAACTTTCGCATATCTACACTTTTGCCCCAAAGCTCGTAAATTAAAATTCATCATATTTTCTTATGTTTTATGACATGCTGAACATTTTTCTCTTCTATGACAACATCAAATTCTCACTCTAACACATAGTTATGAACAATAACAATTTTTGGAATTAAGCTTTACTTTACTCATTTTTGCTTAAAATCGCTTAGCAAAAGTTGTTTAACATAATTTCAGCCTTCATATTCTACCATAAAACATCAAAATAAACACATTTCACCTATGGGTATTTTTCCAAATATGAACCCTAGCTTAAATTATTGCTAGAATAAGCTTAATCAGTTAATGAGATTCCAAAAACGTAAAGAACTTGAAAAAGCGGGGCTAGAACGGACTTACAATCGAGCTTGGAAGCTTGAAAAACCCTATCCATGGTTTCTCCTTGCTATATTCGGCGATGGGGTTGAAGATGAGAAAAATTGGCTTTTAATTTTGTATTTTAATTCATTTTACCCCTAAATGACCAAAATGCCCTTACTACTAAACTTTCCAAAAATTCCATCCATGTCCAATTTTTGTCCATAGACTTAGAAATTGGTAAAATTCTATTTTAGACCTCCTAATTAATATTTCAAAACAATTTCATACTAGAAACTTTTAGAATGCAAGTTTTGCAAATTATTCGATTTAGTCCCTAATTTCAATTTAAGTACTTTATGCATAAAATTTCTTCACGAAATTTCACACAATCATGCAATCATATCATAGACCTCAAAATAATCATAAAATAATTATTTCTATCTTGGATTTTGTGGTCACGAAATCACTATTTCGACTAGGCCCAAAATCAGGATATTACAACTCTTCCCCCCTTTTAGGGATTTTTGTCCCCGAAAATCTGACCGAAAAAGTGGTCTTCACTTTTAATCTTATATTCGGTGCTGAAGAACTTTCACTTAGGCTGTACCTCCAGTACATCTCTTTAATTTCTCATATGGTCTAAAAGCTTACAGTCTCAACTCTCAACTGTTCTTAAATTTTCAACCCTTCTCAGTTTCCCATGATATCATGACATAAAACCAGGATCTTAACTTGATTAATGGAGACCATAATTCCAAGAAATCCAACAATCAAAGAGACCTGAAATTCCATGAATCTGATGAGTAGGAATTCATTCAATACCGATATGATTTATAGATTTCTCCAAACATTTAAGAATAGGATACATCACATTTTCCTCTTTCTGCCATAGAAATAATTCTGATATGGCCTCAAGAATAATCCTTCTCATTTCCATCCCAATTTCAACATTGACAAGGATAATTTTGATAGATCCCAATGCTCAGCTTTAACCTCTTTAACAACTCAGATTTTATGTAACATCGAATGCTCTAAACTATCACATTACCTCACTGTCTTGAAACAAATCACAATTCATACAATAGTACATTACTGAAAGTCAGGAAGTCTTTACTCAATGTAGACTAGTCTAGTTCAGACTCTTCGGTTATCAATATTCTCATCTATCCAAACTCTGTCAACATGTAATAAACTTTTCAGCTTTCATAAGATGAAAACCTTATCATTCGTAGTGACTTTAACTAATATCCAACTCTTTCTAATAAATATACACTTCTCGTTCAGACTATTTACTCTTTTATCAGTACAAAAATGAAATTCTATTATCAGACTTGAGAAAAATAATCCGGACATAATTGTCACATGAAATCTTTCAAATAAATAAGTCACCATACCGACTGAAACTCGCGCTTTTATCACCTATGCCTTTACTGATGTCAAATCCTTACACAGAAATTAGAAAAAAAAATCCCAATACTAAAATCACCACATTACCAAGATCAAATTAGAAGTATAGTCATATTTAACATGATTATCACGAGCTGAAGAACGCACTTCGAACATGAGTCGTAATTGATAATTTATGGAACAAAAAACACAAGAAAACCGAATAAAGAAATCCAAGATAGAGAAACCCGGAATAAAGAAATCCAGAATAAAAAGATCCAGGATAAAGAAACCCAAGATACGATACTATGCCGGAAAATCGAAAACCAAACTCATAGAGAAAATATAGAATACCCCGATAATTCTTCAAAGAAAGAAAGTCCAAAAGAAAACATCATTTAATCCTACTGAAATCAAATATAACAAGATCAATATATCTTCCCATACATATATATCAGATGAAGCATCAAGTAGAAGAAACATAATTATAATATCATATGTATTCTCTTATCAATTCTTATCGATTTAAATGAAATAGAATACCCGATGAAATAGAGCAATATAAATTATAAACCAATCGGACTACCAATACTTTCATCCAACACCAGAATTAGAAGACATTCCCATATAACAAGAATTTTTTTAGAAGATCAATAGCCATAGAAATATTTCTGAGAACGGGTAAACACATAGAACATCTCAAAAGAGACTACTAAATCTGTCCGATCATAATCACACACTCGAGATAGTTCACATTTCAAATATCATTTCCCCAACTAGTTCTCACACACAAATTCATATTAAACCATTCACTAAAGTCAATAGTTCTGAATAAATTTCGATTTACACTTTTCTTGACCTTGCACCTGAGTAATTCAATTTACCAAAGAGAATTCTTTCTCTAATTGGGACAGTGCATAACTCCAATAATCTTTACGTCAATCTGATACTTTACTAGCTCTAACTTTACTTATCAGCTCATTTTCAACCTCGGATCATACTTATAATTATTCTATCACTGAACTCTTTGGGTTCTCAACCGGAAACTTATTCAATACAAATCTCATGAAATTTCATTATAAGTACCACTTCGGTAAGGGGGAGGGGTTGTAGGACCTCTGACTCAACTTTCTTATACATACACATATGACACAGCTTCCATCATCATAGCAACATCATCAAAATCATGTCATTCATTCAGGCAATGCAACATTCATGTTGGCTTACACAAATTTTCCTACTGTCCCATTTAGACAATATACTTATGCATACATTCTATGTTTTCTATATAGCTTTATTTATCCATTCATTTAATTAAATTAATTCATGCTCATAACATCATATAGGGCCAAACAAACATAGATATTTGCATCACAATCACAACTTTCATTTCGTGCATCATGTACATATCATTACAATCATATAATTCACTCCAACAATTTAACATAGATAAGTTCATTTCATTATAATCCTTTATCTCATAAAAATTATATATCATTAGCATTCATCAACATTCGACGTCCAAATCAAGACAAGGACATTTTCATTCATATCATAATATTATGACTTTTATTCATACCTCTACTACTTTCTATTTATTCCGTTCATCTTATCAAGTAAGCCATATACACTACATCATATGAGCATTACGCAAATATGGATATTTATCACATATGTATCATAAAATTTTATTCATACTTTTCTGAACCGAGACTTATCATAATCATAATTTTACTCAAATACCTTCACATAACATTGAACATGGTCGGCGCAGTTCGGTTGGAGAGTACCCTATCTAAATAAGACGGTACTCATATGCATCGAAAGACATCACACTATCACAGATCAGTGGCATGTATAGCTAAATTTTTACGCATGCTAAGTTAGTCCGAGAACCGACTAAACCTACTCTGATACCACCAAATGTAATGCCCCGTACCCGAGATCATCGCCGGAGTCGAACACGAGGTGTTAACAGACTAAATTCATTACTTTAAACAGCTCAAACAATTTATTTTTAAAATTTTTAGTCAAGCTAGCAATCTGCGTCACAGTCGCTTAAAAATTCATATCTTGAGTTCCGAAACTCGAAATCCAATTCTATAAATTTTCCTGAAACTAGACTCAGATATCTATTTACTAATTTTTTTTATAGAATTTTTGGTCAAGCAAATTAGTACATTTTATTAGTTAAAGTCTCCCCTGTTTTAGGGTTCGACTGCTCTGACCTCTGTGTATTACATATCAGATATCTCCCTGTACAGAGTTTCAATGACTATGCCGTTTATTTCTAATAAAACTAGACTCAATAAGGAATCTTTACATATAAATCATGACTTCTAATTATCTTTGAAAAATTTATGGTGAATTTCCAAAGTCAGAACAGGGATCCAGAAATTGCTCTGGCCCTGTTTCACAAAATTTTAAACATCTCATAAAATATAACTCATATACCTGTTTTGTTCCATTCATATGAAAATAGACTCATCAAGCTTCAATTCCATAACTTATTCATTATTTAATTAGATTTCTACTATTTTTAGTGATTTTTCAAATTCACATCACTACTGCTGTCTGAATCTATTTTATGGTAAAGTTTACCCATTTCATGGTTCCCATGGATTAGCTAGCAATTTAGCATACATAACACCAAATAGATCATGATTAGCCATTCCAATGGCTAATCATTACCAAGAATTTCCATACCACTCAATAACCATATAATAAGACCATATATACAAAATGATTATAATGCTATACATGCCATACTCAAAATATACAAGCCATTATGCCAAGATGGTATACGGATAATGTGAGCGTGCCTCCGACCGTTTCCGATTTCCGAGCTGGCTTGTTAACACTAAAAGGAATGAAAAGGAGGGAGTAAGCACAAATGCTTAGTAAGTTCACATGCAAATAGCAAGTAACACAACTATATAAGCAAACATATACACATTTGCATGATCATCACCGAGACATTCATATCACATTTTCATTTATCATCTTACCATATTGTTGTTATATCGAGTTTTCAACCCGAGGGTTAAGTACATACCTATTCAAAGTATCCATTTCACAACACTTACCAATACGTTCCTTTCATCTCGAGTATTCCTCCATTTGAGTAGAATTTTACCCGTTGAACACATCGGAATATAATTCGGATACACGAAAAGTTTGCACATAAGTGCCACATATGTAGCCAAGCTACCATGTAACCCGCCCATAAGTGAACTCGGACTCAACTCAACGAGCTCGGGCGTTCGCATCCATAAGTGAACTCAGACTCAACTCAACGAACTCGGATGCCTAGTTACATCTCTCGAACTCGGACTCAACTCAACGAGTTTGGACATTCGCATCCATAAGTGAACTCGGACTCAACTCAATGAGTTCGGATGCCCAAATATCCCAGTGACATGTCACTTGTATCTTAATCCATTCCTAAGGTTCAACGGGACCTTTTTCCTGATCATGTGTCTCAACCATCTTCTACGGAATGCCGATACCGATACTCGATAGTATTTCACATTTTCCAAGTATATCACATAATTTGACATATTATCAAACAATTATCACGAGTGTAATATTTCATAATAATTATCATATCATTTAAATAACATAAAAACATTTAAAATAATAACTATGTTACCAACATTTACATATGAACTTACCTCGTATGTGAAAATGGCTACTTTTACCATTTCGTCCACAACTTGGTTTTTTCCCCATTTTAGCCCGAATTTTAGTTTTCCTTGCTCTATCATTTAAAATATAGTCTAATTAGGGTCACATTATTCAAATTAACCCAAAATCATATTTTGGAAAAATTATAGTTTTGCCCCTAAACTTTTGCATATTTACACTTTTGCCCCAAAGCTCGTAAATTAAACTTCAACATATTTTCTTATGTTTTATGACACGCTGAACATTTTTCCCTTCTATGACAACATCAAATTCTCACTCTATCACATAGTTATGAACAATAACAATTCTTACCTATTAAGCCGTTTTACTATTTTTGCTTAAAATCGCTTAGCAAAAGTTGTTTAACATAATTTCAGCCTTCATATTCTACCATAAAACATCAAAATAAACACATTTTACCTATGGGTATTTTTCCAAATATGAACCCTATCTTAAATTATTGCTAGAATAAGCTTAATCAAGTTATCGGGATTCCAAAAACGTAAAGAACTTGAAAAACGGGGCTAGAACAGACTTACAATCGAGCTTGGAAGCTTGAAAGACCCTAGCCATGGTTTCTCCTTGCTATATTCGGCCATGGGGTTGAAGATGAGCAAAATTGGCTTTTAATTTTGTATTTTAATTCATTTTACCCCTAAATGACCAAAATGCCCTTACTACTAAACTTTCCAAAAATTCCATCCATGTCCAATTTTTGTCCATAGACTTTGAAATTGGTAAAATTGCTATTTTAGACCTCCTAATTAATATTTCAAAACAATTTCATACTAGAAACTTCTAGAATGCAAGTTTTGCAAATTATTCGATTTAGTCCCTAATTTCAATTTAAGCACTTTTTGCATAAAATTTCTGCACGAAATTTTCACACAATCATGCAATCATATCATAGACCTCAAAATAATCATAAAATAATTATTTCTATCTTGGATTTTGTGGTCACGAAACCACTATTTTGACTAGGCCTAAAATCAGGATATTACAATACATATGAACTTACCTCGATACTAAAACGGCCATTTTACCAACTTTCCTGATTTTCGATTTTTCTCCCATTCTAGGTTCAAATCTCATTTTTCGGGATCTAAAACATCATATTTTACTCATTTAATTAATGTACTATTCAAAACAGTCCTTAACTCAAACTTTGGCAAAATTACAATTTTGCGCCTAAACTTTTGCATATTTACACTTTTGCCCCTAGGCTCGGGATTTAAACTTCATCCCTTATTATTATGTTTTACGACATGCTGATCATTTTTCCCTTCTATGGCAACATCAAATTCTCACTCTAACACATAGTTATGAACAATAACAACTTTTACCGATTAAGCCGTTTTACTCATTTTTGCTTAAAATCGCTTAGCAAAAGTTGTTTAACATAATTTTAGCCTTCATATTATACCATAAAACATCAAAATAAACACATTTCACCTATGGGTATTTTTCCAAATATGAACCCTAGCTTAAATTATTGCTAGAATAAGCTTAATCAAGTTACCGAGATTCCAAAAACATAAAGAACTTGAAAAACGGGGCTAGAACGGACTTACTATTGAGCTTGCAAAGCTTGAAAACCCTAGCCATGGCTTCAGCTTCCCCCATGCTAATTTTGGCCTCCATGAGAAAGATGAGTCAATTTTGGCTTTATTTTCCTTTTTTATTTCTTTTAATTACCAAATGACTAAAATGCTCTTAAGGCCTTTCTTTAAAATTTTGTCCTATTCATGCCCATTTTTGTCCAAACAAAATATAATGGTCTAATTACCATTTAAGGACCTCCTCTTTAAACTCCCATTTCAATCAAGTACTTATGAATTAGAACACATATTTTACAACTTTTGCAATTTAGTCCTAAAAGTCCAATTAAGAACTTTATCAGTAAAATTACTTAACGATATTTTTTACACAATATTTTAATCAATAAATAAACCTTAAAACTTAATCAGAATAAATTTTTTAGCTTCGAATTTTTGGTTCTAAAACCATCATTCCGTTTAGGCCCTAAATCGGGCTGTTACAGCAACTTCTGCAAATATGCCCTAATAGGCAAATTAAACATGCAATCTATAAAATTTCTTATCAATACTCTAACACATGCATCTAATCACTCGGTAAATCATAAAAATTAATCGAAATAAACTTTTCTATCTTAAATTTGTGATTTCACAACCACTATTCCATTTAGGCCATATTTTGAGATGTTACAAAACCTATTCACCGGTAAGGTTTTCGTGGACGAAAATCCCTAAGGGGGGAGATTTGTAAGAGCCCAATTTAGACCCTAATCAGAGTAGTGGTTTTGGGACCACTAATCCAAGTCAAAAAAATATTTTTAAATTATTTTCTATGTTTAATTTATGTGAATTTATATCTGTGAAATTTTCGTAATTTAATTTCGTCGTTTAGGTGCTCGATTAAATAAAAGGACTTAATCGCGTAAAGTGAAAATTAGGTGGTTATTTCTAAAAAGGGCTAATTTGCACTTGGCTTTTAAAATAGAAGCCTTTAAAAAATAAATAGCCCAATATTAAATGCATTGGACGGTAGTGGGCATGATATATGTGATTTTATAATTTATTAACTAAGGTTATAAAAGTAATTTAAATATTAAAACATATATTTGTTATAATAACATAAATTAAACTATGTTTAATTTATTCTCTTTTGACCGAATACAAACTAAAAGAAAAAGAAAGAACAAAAGGTTAGGGTTCGACCAATTTGAAGCTAGATTAAGGTATGTGTTCAACTCGGTTTTTGATAATTTTTACATTTTTGAGATCGTTGCTTCGAGTACTACAAAACCCATGCTTGAATTTTTGATTTTGATGAATATTTTGAGTTGTGCCATTGTTGATAGCTTGTGATTTTTGTTGTTTGATGATGTAAAATGAAATATATGTTTTAGATTAACATATTTTGTATTGGAGTTTTTGATGATTTTGAATAATTAGGACTAAATTACAAAAATAATAATTTAAGGGACTAAAATGTGAAATAAATTAAATATATGGACTTGTTTGTGAGTGGGTAAAATTTGGCCCAACGTAAGTATAGGGAAATTTGGTGTATTTTGTGTTTTGTACAATAGGGACTAAATTGTAAGAATTGTAAATGTCAGGGGTAAAATGGTAATTTTCCCATTTATGTGTTTTTGGACTAAATTGAATGAAAATATGTTTGAACGAGCTTAATTTGAATATGTTTAGATCAAGAACTAAAGAAATCAGACTTGGATTGAGGAAAAACGAAAGTCGTCGACTAGCTGCCCGATTCTGTTTTGTATCGTCTGTGGTAAGTTTATAAGCAAATAGACGTGTTTATTTGGTAATTAAATGTTATATTTATATGTTGTTAAGAAATGTAGAATTTTAATATGCTATGGCCAAAAATAATTAAATTTGACTACTACAATTCCGAGTTCAATTTGACCGAGTTACGACGCCCGAAAGCCCCGTATGAACCTTAGGAATAGTTAGGATACATATGTCATGACATAGGATTCCGATATATGTGTACGAGTAAGACCATGGCATCGATATGTGGTTTCGATATGTGTTTACGAGTAAGACCCTGTCTGGGAAGTGGCATCAATATGTGGCTACATGTAATACCACGTCTTGGACGTTGGCGTTGTACGATTTATGTGATTATTAGAGTGTCCTATCCGATTCCAAATGGTTCATCGGGCAAAGATAAGTTGTATTCGAGTGTGAAAAATGAGCTAAATGACCAGGTATGAATTAGCTTGAGGTTTATTTAAAATAAGGTAAGTGTGTAAATTGATACTCATTACAAATTGTGTGTATTGCAAATGAGGATTATTTGTGAACTAGGTACGTGTATTCAACCTTGTGAAAATTATTGGAATGAGTATTAATTATATGTATAGGAATTTATGTATTCGGTCACATAATCAATGCATGTATATGAAATTATATGGTAACACGTGAGTTTATATAATTGAGTGTATGTGAAGTAGACTTGTAATGATTATTTGGCTTTGGAAAATTAAATGCTAATATGTTAGTTTGACTGTATAGACATTCAGTTAGGTGATATTTATTATAAATATATATATAATATGAATTTATATGTGTTTGGGTTTAAATGTGTTATGATAATATAATTGGGTTTAGTTAAATTAAGTTGATAATATCCTTGGGTTGATTATTTGCTTATGACTTACTATGCTATAAAAAGTTTACTTGTGTATATGTGTATTTCTGTCTTATAGATTTTGTATCAAGCTACGAGCTTGGGGACTGTCAGTAAAGTTCATCACACTATCTACTGTTTTGGTACCTTATAAGTTAAACTCAAATTATGGCATGTATAGGCTGGAAAGTGTATGAAATGTTGAATTTTGGTTATTTAAAGCCATGCAAAAATGGCTTAATTTCTAAGCTTGGACTTGGTTATGTTTGGTCATGGTTTAATTTATTTTGGCTGTCATGAAATATGTTATAAAATGTATGATAATTGTGCTAGGTGCTATATGCTTGGAAATTAGTGTGACAGTGATGTTAGTTATAATTTGTATTCGATTGTGTAATTTGCTGAACTTAGAGATTTTGTTCATTGTATGTGAGTGATGTGTTTGACTAAACAAATCGGTTAGAATAATGCTTAGTTGGAAACATGAAATGTGATATAGTTAAATGATTGTTAAAGGTATATTAACTTGATTAGTTCGGTTGATAAGTGGTATATAAATTGTAAGTATTTTTTTTAATTAGGTAGATTTATTTGGTATACATATATTCAATGTTAAACGTGACCTTTACATTGGGGAAATTTGTATATTATGCGTATGTGCATTAATAGCATGATCGATCCAAGTAAAATGTATTTAATTTACGTAGGGGATTGTTTAATAAAGTTTGTAACATGATTTCAATTGGATTTATTATGGGTTTGTGGAAGTATTAATTGATACATGTTGGGTGAGTAATAGTCCATGAATGCAACTTATTATAAAGTTTATTTAAATATGTTTTGATGTTTTGTAAATATATACGCCGAATGAACTATAATTATTTTGCTACCTTTGGTTAAGTTAACTATTTATGTTTTATAAGTGTTAGTTAAAAAAATTCAAATAAGTTAATAGGTATCTTTGAATAAAGGTTGTTATGAGACATGGAAAATAATTGATTATTAGTTAGGTATTATATTTATATTTATGAGAACTATGATTATATATAATGGAAATGATTAAATATATACGTGGTTTTTGGTTTGAATTTACGTTGAAAGTATATGTTTTTATATATAATGTTTGTGAGTTTTGCTTGTGACTTTGGATTACTAATTTGTACAGACTTGTCATAAATTAGTTGAGTTTAAGAAAAAAAAAGGTTCTAAATTGTCTTATGACAGGTAATGCCTTATAACCCTAACCCGACGACGGATACAGGCTAGGGGTGTTACATTACTTACCTTGGCCCATTAACAAGTCCTCGTTGGCTAAAGCGGATAGATACTATGCACCAGGTAGGAATCCAGTGAAGAGGAGGTGGGTCAATGATTGTTGATTTTCCGTGTGATAAGTTTTATAAATTTATAATGACTTGTTCTTGAACTTAGCTATGATCACGACGTAGGCAAGTGTACCTATCGAACAGTAGTACAGCTTTAGCAAGACCGGATTGTCGAACCCAAAGGACTATGAGTACTAGTAATGACTGTCTTTTTATTATCTAGCCGAATAAAAGAGGATTGTTTTGACTAACTAATTAAACTAAGAGCTTGCAGAAAATAGAAATTGGGTAATTACTGTTTGGGAAAACGATTGATTGAGACAATACCTAAGGAAAAATCCACCTAGACTCTTACTTGTTATTCTGGCTCTGAACCGGACGATTTATTCATTCAACTTGTTCCGTAAAAATCCCTAATGTATATTATTATCCCTTTCGAGACTAACAACGTCTAATCCCTAGGTTGAATAACCGAGAGTTATCTTTAATTAACACCCTAAGGTTACATTAACTCGATCTATGGATTCCCTTATTAGGTTTCACCTTAATCCGGCAAAATCTTGTCACCCTATCTCTAGGCGCGCAATCAATTACGACAAAGTTACTCTTAGTCAAGGTCTATTCCTCCTCCAACTAAGAGTAGTAACTTGAAGTGATATCCTGAAATACCAAAACAAGAATTGAGAACACGTAATTAAGAACAAGTTAAATATTTATCATACGATTCAGAAATATTAACAAGGTTTAGTCATAGGTTTCATCCCCCTTAGGTATTTAGGGGTTTAGTTCATAACTAAACAAGAGCACATCTCAGAATAATAAAAATTACAAAATATAAAGAAAACCCAAAAACTCCTGAAGGGGAGGCTGAGGAGAGATCTTCAGCCTTGATGGGGGCTCTGGCTTCTGAGATGGATCAATCGGCTTCCTCAGAGTAATTCCTTACTCCCTGTTCTCCGTCTCCTTTTCTTCCTCCTTTAGGGTGTATTTATAGGCTTTGGAATACCTAAGAAGCCCTAAAATTTGGCCTTTTCTGAATTGAACTTAGCTAGGGTTCGGCAGGGACACGCCCGTGTGGCATGACTGTGTGCGATTACTTCAGGCCGTGTTCGAGCCTGTTAGATTGGCACGGGCGTGTGAGCTACCCATGTGAATCGTGCTTCAATTCTGCCAGATTGACACGGCGTGTGATCTGCCTGTGTGAGGAGGTCTAGGCCGTGTTGATTTCGTGCTTTGGCCCATTTTCTCCGTTTTTGGCCCGTTTCTCGTTCCTTTCGCTATCCTATGCTTACCTGAGAATAAAACATGAAATTAAGGCATTAGGAGCATCGAATTCGCCAAATCTAAGGAGAAATCATTCATAAAATGCATTAAGCATGGGTTATAAATATGTATAAATTACGGTTTATCAAATGCCCCCACACTTAAGTGTTTGCTTGTCCTCAAGAAAAATCCTCGGATCATAGTTAAAATTTCCTTTTTCTCAACTTATAATTTCTCAAATCATCTCATAAGTATTCATACATCGAGAACTCAACTATAAGAACATTAAAGCCTCAAACATTCCAAGTTGAATATTTAATCCTGAAAAACTTAGGCATCTCCCTTTATCTAAGTAGTTATTATTGATTCAGAACTCACAGAGTTTAACATCCTCACTAAAGATTCACTCAAATCACTCGAAGTGTTTAAGGAAAATGAAATTAACACTCATTAGTCAATATGAAAAGTTATTACCATAGGCTTGCATGAAAATCAAATCTCCACTACTATAAATCGAGATGATACATCAATCAAAAGGTCTTTAAAGGGTTGTAATGAGGCTTGGTTAGAGGGTATGGTTACAAGCTGAAAGAAAAGGTTAGAATCGAGACTGAACTGAAAAATTACTTAACTAGAAAAATATTTAATCACCACTTGCGTACAACGTAGCTTCTTTTCTGACTATGGAATTTGAATAATGAAGCTTATAACAAAAGATAACTACTAATATGTATACATGTTTTTTTTTAGTTAAGAACAAGTTAAATAATCATAACTAATTATTAAGAACGAGACATAGCTAAGCAATTTATCCAACTCAATTCTCGACAAAAAATGGGGATCAAATTAATTTAGGAGATTTCAAAAATAATGGGTTAAGGGTTAATATTGAGGGTAATACAAGGAATGGTTTGTTAGGCTCAAAGGGGTTTACTAAGGGTTAATTGTGGAGGTAGACTTTTCATGACATAAGTGGGTTAATCCTAAGTGCCTCTATCATTTTGATATATCAAATCAAATAATGTGGTCTCAACATGCATAATCAGGAAAGTTCTAGAACAACAGTTCAATATTGGTACACTCAAAACAATAATAGAAGTGAGCATGAAAGAATTAATAGATGCTCAAAAGGCTCAAAAATCTCACAAAAATTATGGCTTTTTGATGTTTAAATCTGTGGGATTCAATTCAAGATAATACCTAAATTTGGGGAAACAACCTAAAATTTTAAATTCTTAAACATCATTTTATCATGCTTGATTTTCTAGTGTCTTAAAGTTTAACAATCGATGCATGAATGCCTATGTTTTAATTTAAGATATATGAATCAAAATTATCAGTCAATCAAAATTCATTTTAAACATGATATGAGAGATTCACAAGAGAACAAAGTAATATTCAGGGATTTTTCAGATAATGAAATAAATACCCCCCACACTTAAGATGTACATTGCCCTTAATGTACAAGGTTAGATATATAAGAAAAATATAAGATCATAAGATAGGGAGAGAATTGAAACTTCCTAAGTTTTGAATGAATGAGTTCTATAGTTTGACGAAATGGAGGTGGAGGAGGATACTCTGGTGGTGGTAGAGGTTAGGTACCACAGGTGCTGTGCCAAAAGAATATTATATCTCCTTATTGAGCAGGGCATGTTAACTGAGGAGAACCTTTTCCATCAGTGTTGGAAGTTCCTAAATGATTGCGAGCTTTGGAGCTCTGTGATAATTATGATAAAAGTAAAAACTGTTTAGGGGATATTAGGAAGAGTGATTTACTCATAAAAGATTAGCTGATAGTAAAAATTGTTAGATAAATATTATAAGTCCTAATAAAATGAAAGAAAAATAAAAAGATGTCTTTAAATCAAAATATAAACACAAAACAAAAATTTCTAAACATCTTCATCGCTAGATGGTTCGCGAGGTGGGGCTGGCGATGAGATGTGGAGGTGCTGACAAATCTACTGTAGAGTAGCATCAATGTTGTCAAATCGTTGAAAACATTCCTGCTCGAATCAGTTGAGGAGCTCAAAGATGTCAGCATATGAAGCCGCCGCATGAACTGGATGAGAGGGTGGTGGTGGCTAGGCCGGTGGGTCCTCGAACTGGGTAGGGACATCATCAGGAATGTCCTCGGGAGCCTCCTCCTCAGTAGAATGAGCGAGACGATATTGGGGAGGGTAGGTTCCTCGGCACCTCTCGATCATCCTCATGCTAAGCATGCTCAAGATGCCTTGTGGAGACATCTGGCCGATGAGGGTCAAGGATGATTCTTGGGCTACGGTGTCGAGGAGTCTGAAGTGTCGCGCAAATCGAGTCACGTAGGGGCCAATGGAGATGACCCCTCTATGATGTCACTTTGTCTGGTGGCGTATGGCAAGGGCGATGAAGTAGGCGAGGTTGATGACATGCCAATTGGACATACACCACAAGTAATAGACATCGTGAGTAATGACGATGCCGATGCTCTCCCTCTGTCCTGTTAAAGTGTGAGATAAAAGAGAATGGAGGTACCTTAGGGACGGAGGGAGGGATGATGCCTTGGTACAATTGGGGTCATCGGTGGCCGAACGTGGGACGAGAGCGCTCCAGCAACGTGAGGGAGAACGATGGATGTGGCAGTCAAGAGCCTGTAAGTCATTCTCCTCTCTGAACTTCTCGGTATAGAGACCCAATGCTGTACCGAACTCAGGAACGCTTAGTTGGAGGATTAATCCACCTAAGTGAAACTGGACTGTGCGGGGATCGTCGTAGTTGGTCATGGCAGCTTGAAAATGGAATGTCGAACACAGTTTCATTATGAGCTTGAGGTACGTCAACTCAATAATCCCAAAGAATGACTCCCATGGGTCGGTGGTAAGGAGAGCTCGGATTACGTCAACCAACTGGACTTGTTCGATAGCAGCCCAGTTTATGTAGCGGCCCGCTGCTAAGGGTCGGGCCTGTAGTATCTGATATAGTTCCTCTTGAGGTCCGCTAGGAAACTAGAGGAATGGGTGGCAAATTTTTGCGGTAGGGCCCGCGAAAGATGACACTCCCTTCCTTTTCTTTGAGGCAGGGACAGCGGTTTTCTTTCCTCGTGAAGACATTGTACCTATATAAAATGAAGAAAAATGACAATAGGTATATGAACTTTAAAAACCATAATTTTGAGCAGGCAATTTCAGTCAAAAAGATAAACCAAAACAACCAACCCAATTTCTTTTAATTACTTCTTGACATTTATCAATGTGAGGACATGTGGATGAACATATGAATGGCATGTAAAAGAATGAAACTTTCTTAACAACTCTTATGAACATAAAATGCATGAAAATTTTAATTACTCTTGATCATGAAAGTTTTATTTCTAACTAAATAAATAGAGTGAAGAATGCATGCAATGACTAAAAAAAAATGATGGGTATCCTATTTTATGATAGTTGAATGATGAAAATATAGAAAAAGAATCAAAAGCTTGCATATAGTCATGCTAAATAAGCCTAAAAGTCAATAAAATAGAAAAGGAAGAAGTAAACAAATGCTATGAAGAGGAGAAAATGCATCAAAAACGAAGTTGGAGGCGGCACACGGGCATGGCGTGGAGGCCGTGTGGAGTTGCAGCGGCTAGGGTTAGGGTTTTTGAGTGGGGAAGATAATGAATAGTGTAGGATATTTATAGATTTTGGGGCACACGGCCAGGGGACACGCCCGTGTGTCTCAATTTCAGGCCGTGTGTTTCGCGTTTTTCCCTTTTTGGCGCGTCTGAAATTCGACACACGCCCATGTTCCTTGGGCATGTTGTTTAACACTGCCGTGTTGCACGACAGTGTTTTGCCTTGTTTGCTTCTCCCACGCTCGTGTTCATTTGACAGGTTTGCCCACGGTTGTTAGACACGGGCATGTCACACCCCATGCTAGTTTCTCAGTTTCGACCACGGTCTTTAGGCACGGGCGTGTCGTACCCCCGTGTCATTTTGGCAGGTTTGCCCACAGCCATGTTGCACGATCGTGGCGTTTTATCGTCGCCCGTGTTTGGGAAAATCTTGCCCTATTTCCACACGGTCTTACACTCGCCCGTGTGCTTGGCCGTGTCCCTGTGGTAAACAGTTTTCAAGAGCAATGTTAGTCATAGAAAGTGTTAAACACTAAAATTTAAATAAGTTAATACAATTAGTGCTCGGGTTGCCTCTCGAGAAGCGCTTATTTATAGTCTAAGCTCGACTTACCTCTCTGTTGAATGGTCAAGGTGGTTTAAGGAGTTCGTACTCCTCATTCCTGCTATCATTCTTATTAAAATAAAGCTTTAGCCGGGAATTGTTTACCTTAAAAGTGCCGAACTTGGGATGGCTTACCTCCACTATACCGAATGGGAAAATACTAAGTACCGTAAGAGGGGTTTCTTCATCCGGGTTGAGAGTGACAATGTGAGGGTCTGTGGCATCTAATAAGACTTGATCTCCAACCTTAAGTTGATTTGGAGAGGTATCGAGCTTGTTTTGGCGTAGTTTCAATTTATCGGGTGTTCTCGGTTTATGTGCTCGCCATTCGTCTAGCTCCTCTATCTGTAGCCTTCGTTCTTCATGAATGGGTCCTCTATTGTTGTTGGAACATGGCTCGTGTACTTCTTTCAAGCTTAATTTTTGCAAAGTAGGTTGTGTCATATCGTCAGTTTTAGCAGAATGGTGTGGATCATTACCTTTCATATTCGATGTGATGCTAGAATTACAAGCTTGAAGGGTGATCGTCTCGTCTCCTACACGAAGGGTGAGTTCACCTGTGCCAACATCAATAATTGTTTTAGCAGTTGCTAAAAAGGGCCTCCCCAAAATCAAAGGGGTGTTGATATCCTCCTCTATGTCTAAAACAACGAAATCAAAGGGAAATATAAATTTATCGACTTTCACTAGTATATCTTCAATGATACCCCTAGGAAATCTTATGGTTTTATCTTCCAGTTGAATGTTCATCATAGTTTGTTTAGGTTTCCCAAGACTTAGTTGTTTAAACATTTTATAAGGCATGACATTAATACTTGCCCCTAAATCAGCTAATGCATGATTTACATCCAAACTACAAATTAAGCACGGAATTGTAAAACTCCCTGGATCTTTCAATTTGTGGGGTAGCTTTCTTCAATAGAATAGCCGAAAGCATCATGCGTTTAGTTCTATATGCGATGCTGTGTCCAACTTCTGCTTGTTGGCTAGAAACTCTCTTAGAAATTTCATTGCATTTGGCATCTGTGAAAGAGCTTCAATAAATTGTGAGTTAATATGTAATTTTTTCAAAAGATTAAGGAATTTACCAAATTGTTCATCTGAGTGGTCTTTCCTTGTCGCGTTAGGATATGGGACACGAGGTTTGTATTCTACATTCACCGTTTTATTATGACTTACCTTACCATCACCTTTGCTTTCCACGTTTTCTTGCCTTGGTTCTGGCTCAGTCTCAATGCATTCTTCTTGAGCATCAATTACGTTGAACTGTTCCCTTGGGTTTGGTTCAGTATTGCTTGGCAGGCTACCTTGTGGTCGTTCAGATATTAGCTTGGACAGCTGACCTATCTAGGTTTTAAGCCCCTGGATCGATGCTTGTTGATTTTTGAATGCTGTCTCGGTATTCTAGAAACGAGTTCCTGACGCCAAGATGAGTTTGGATAGCATCTCCTCAAGGTTCGGCTTCTTTTCCTGTTGATAAAGTGACTATTGGAAACCCTGAGGATTCTGTGGCCTTTGACTTACTTGACCACCCCAAGAGAAATTTGGGTGGTTCTTCCAACCTGCATTATAAGTATTACTATATGGGTTATTTTGAGATCTGAAATTATTGTTACCTATATAGTTGACTTGTTCCTCTTCGGTTGTAGGATTGAATGGTGGGTATTCTGTAGGCACACCTCCTCCACCTGAATCGCACTTCATCGCTGGATGTACCTGTGTAGAACCAAGTAAACCATCAATTTTCTTATTCAGAAGTTCTACCTGATTTGACAACATGGTGACCGAATCAATGTTATAAACGCCTGCTATTTTCATTGGCTTAGTCCTCATGACTTGCCACTGATAGTTATTTAGTGACATCTCCTTAATGAATTCAGAAGCCTCTTCAGGTGTCTTGTTATTGATGGTTCCACCGGTAGCTGCATCAACCATTTGTCTTGTCGAAGGGTTCACACCGTTGTAGAACGTTTGAACTTACAGCCATAGAGGTAACCCATGGTGTGGGAACCTTCGCAAAAGGTCCTTGAATCTCTCCCATACAACGTAAAGTGTTTCTAAGTCCATCTGGACAAAAGAAGAAATATCATTATGCAACTTCGCTGTTTTTGCAGGTGGAAAATATTTTAATAGAAATTTTTCGGTCATTTGCTCCCAAGTGGTAATGGACCCTCGTGGTAGTGAGTTCAACCACTGTTTAGCTTTATTCCTCAGTGAAAAAGGGAATAACCGAAGGCGAATCGCATAATCAGAAACGCCATTAATTTTGAAAGTGTCGCATAGTTTTAGGAAATTTGCCAAGTGAGTGTTGGGATTCTCATTCTGCAAACCATCAAACTGAACAAATTGCTGTATCATCTGAATCGTGTTAGGTTTCAGTTTAAAATTATTTGCAGCAATAGTAGGCCTAACTATACTTGACTCAGTTCCTGTAAAATTAGGTTTAGCATAATCATACATAGTACGAGGAGTAGGATTTTGATTTGCTAATTCAGCGGTATGGCTGGAGGTAGCAGATTGTCTTGATTTTCAGCCATCTCTTCAGTAGTAGTTGAGATATCGTCCTCTTGCTCTTCCTCTGTGTATCTTAAGCTGCGCCTAATTTCTCGTCAATTTTTACGAGCTGTATGATCAATTTCCTCGTCGAAAAGCAATGGTCTTAACGGGTTTCTTCTAGTCATAAACTATAAGAACCTGCTAGGAGAAAAAGAAAGAAAGAAAATTATTAAAGTAAAAATAAAAGTTAAATTGCAAGAAAATGAATGGCTAAAGTAATAAAAATTAAGCATTCCTAATATCTTAGTCCCCGATAACGGCGCCAAAAACTTGATCGTCGATTTTCCGTGTGATAAGTTTTATAAATTTATAATGACTCGTTCTTGAACTTAGCTATGATCACGACGTAGGCAAGTGTACCTATCGAACAGTAGTACAGCTTTAGCAAGACCGAATTGTCGAACCCAAAGGACTATGAGTACTAGTAATGACTGTCTTTTTATTATCTAGCCGAATAAAAGAGGATTGTTTTGACTAACTAATTAAACTAAGAGCTTGCAGAAAATAGAAATTGGGTAATTACTGTTTGGGAAAACGATTGATTGAGACAATACCTAAGGAAAAATCCACCTAGACTCTTACTTGTTATTCTGGCTCTGAACCGGACGATTTATTCATTCAACTTGTTCCGTAAAAATCCCTAATGTATATTATTATCCCTTTCGAGACTAACAACGTCTAATCCCTAGGTTGAATAACCGAGAGTTATCTTTAATTAACACCCTAAGGTTACATTAACTCGATCTATGGATTCCCTTATTAGGTTTCACCTTAATCCGGCAAAATCTTGTCACCCTATCTCTAGGCGCGCAATCAACTCCGCTTAATTACGACAAAGTTACTCTTAGTCAGGGTCTATTCCTCCTCCAACTAAGAGTAGTAACTTGAAGTGATATCCTAAAATACCAAAACAAGAATTAAGAACACGTAATTAAGAACAAGTTAAATATTTATCATACGATTCAGAAATAATAATAAGGTTTAGTCATAGGTTTCATCCCCCTTAGGTATTTAGGGGTTTAGTTCATAACTAAACAAGAACACATCTCAGAATAATAAAAATTACAAAACATAAAGAAAACCCAAAAACTCCTGAAGGGGAGGTTGAGGAGAGATCTTTAGTCTTGATGGGGGATCCGGTTTCTGAGATGGATCAATCGGCGTCCTCGGAGTAATTCCTTACTCCCTATTCTCCGTCTCCTTTTCTTCCTCCTTCAGGGTGTATTTATAGGCTTTGGAATGCCTAAAAAGCCCTAAAATTTGGCCTTTTCCGAATTGAACTTAGCTAGGGTTCGGCAAGGACACGCCCGTATGGCATAGCCGTGTGCAATTACTTCAGGTCGTGTTCGAGCCTGTTAGATTGGCACGGGCGTGTGAGCTGCCCATGTGAATCGTGCTTCAATTCTGCCAGATTGACACGGCCATGTGATCTGCCCATGTGAGGAGGTCCAGGCTGTGTTGATTTCGTGCTTTGGCCCATTTTCTCCATTTTTGGCCCGTTTCTCATTCCTTTCATTCTCCTATGCTTACCTGAGAATAAAACATGAAATTAAGGCATTAGGAGCATCAAATTCACCAAATCTAAGAAGAAATCATTCATAAAATACGGTAAGCATGGGTTATAAATATGTATAAATTACGGTTTATCAGTCAATAAGACCGTTTGAGTACTAAGCTCTCCCTAGATCCAATCCTAGACATGCATATACCCATTGCCACACCTTAACCTTATGGCTTGTCCATGGTCTCAATTAATTAATTATTTATGTTTTATGTCTGTTTAAGCAGTCATCAAATACTAGGCCCAAAACCCCTTACAAAGCCCACACGAGCCTGCGTACATGCATATGGCCCATTAGGCCCAAATCACATTCATATGGCCCATCAGGCCCAATCACATTCATAGTCATGCAATCATATGATTTTTCATCACTTAGTAACAAATTGCCAATTTTGCCTATTATGGGCCCTACAGCCCATCGGGTCCATTTAGCCCATCTTGGCCTGGTTGGCCAATACATGGCCCAAGTCCACAGAATCGCACATGGGGCCTCTGATAACCTATCAGTTTTCCCCTTACGAGTGTTCACACACTCGCAAGTCTATTGTAGCCAAACTTCCGATGTTTCAGCATTTCGACTTTTTGGCTTTTCGGCATTTCGGGATTTATTGATCTATTGTGTGTGTGCAGTGTATGTACACACATGGTACTAAAACGTGCTGCGATCTCCTTAGACACAAACCTACAAACGATGTCACTCAGTGATTAATCACACACTTATCAAATACGATCACCAAAAGCCAAAAATCTCACCTTTGCCTTACCTTGAACGACAAGCCTTAACAGCCCTTCCTTGATCACTAATCATGAGTATTTCTTAAATCTGCATCAATCTTAATCATTAAAACTAAACAACAAGTGACTCGCAATCGTCTTAAGTCACTCTCAAATCCTCCATGGCCATTCGGCCAACCTTAACCAATAAAAGAGGAATACTTACCCAAAACCTCAAAACACCTAGAAGCAATTCGACAGAGATCTGGAATCTGAGATTCGATACTAATCCTAGAAGAATTAGTCGAAGTAGAGGAAGTAGCAATGGCATAGAGGGTCTTTAGCCAAAGAGGTATTCGACTTTTGAGATTTGTATAGTGAAAGGGTTATTCGGCACAAATAAGAAGAAGAGAAGAAGGAATCGGCTAAAACCAAAGGTGAATCAAAGTGAATTTGAGAAGAGAAAGAATGGAAAATCAACAAGCAAGGAACAAGGAATTTAGCTTCTTAGCACTTAGAGAGAAAAGTATTTCGACAACACAAAAAAATGAGAAATTCGGCTAAAGGAAGAAAAGTAATTTCGGCATTACCTAGAATCCCCAAAATCAGCACCTATATATACTATAGCCAAATTTACCTATCCCCAAATTCCCTATTCGGCTCCACTTCTCTACACCCCTCATCTCCTAAATTTTCTCCTTGATAACTCCTTAATCCCTTCCTTAAGTTTCTCCTTTGATCACTCCCTTCAGAGTTCACATCCAACGCCACTACTAGCCATTTATTGAGCAAAAATAAATCCTTCTTCTGAGCAAGGAGGGATTCGAACCCCAAACCTCCTTACCATGCCTGTGACGCCACCTTTAAGCCCCACATGTGACGCTACTTGCCACTCCAACACAAGGCTCCTTGTGTCCAGTTCCTCCTTCATTTATTTAAAAACCAAACTACTTGCCATCAAGGTTCTTTTAATTATTAAACTATAATTTCCTTCACCCCAAAGTTCGAACTCAAAACTTAACCAGGCCTATTATCACATAAATAACACTCGACTAGGAGTATTAAGCACACCTTTTATCAAAACTAAAAAAGAAAGAAAGTTTGGGATTTTTACGGCGTTACATTGGATCTGGTGGTTGTCTATTGTTTAGAGGCAGAATATGTGTACCAAAGAATTTAGAACTTGTACAGAAAATTTTAAATGAAGCTCATAATGGTATTATGTTTGTGCACTTGGGGAGTAATAAAATGTATAATGATTTGAAAAAGATGTACTGGTGGCCGGGAATGAAACGTGATATTTTTGAATTTGTATCTAAATGCTTGATATGTCAGCAAGTAAAAGCTGAACACCAGGTGCCTTCAGGATTATTACAGCCAGTTATGATACCGAAATGGAAATGAGAAAAAGTTACTATGGACTTTGTGTCGGGATAATCCCTATCTCCAAAGAAGAAAGATGTTATTTGGGTAATTGTTAACCATCTAACAAAGTTTGCACACTTTATTCCGGTACATATGGATTTTTCCCTAGATAGATTGGCTAAATTTTATGTTGAGATTGTTAGACTGCATGGAGTGTTGATCTCCATTATTTCAGCCAGAAATCCTCGATTTACATCCCGATTCTAGAGCAAGTTGCAAGATGCTCTGGGTACACAACTACATTTTAGTACTGCGTTCCATCCTTAGACTGATAGATAATCTAAACGTGTTATATAGATTTTAGAAGATATGCTTCTGTGTTACGTACTAGAATTCAAAGGTAACATGGAAAAATACCTACCTTTAGTTGAATTTGCATACAATAATAGCTATCAGTCTAGTATTAAAATGGCACCGTATGAGGCTTTGTATGGTTGTAAATGTAAAACTCCATTGTATTGGACAGAGCTCAGTGAGAAAAAGATACACGGAGTTGATTTGATCTGTGAAACTGAAGAAAAGTTGAAAGTGATTCGGGATAGCTTGAAAGCAGCCTCTGATATTCAAAAGTCTTATGCCGATCTTAAACGAAAAGAGATAGAATTTCAAGTTGGTGATAAGGTATTTTTGAAAGTATCACCTTGGAAGAAAGTTATCCGGTTTGGCCGTAACGGAAAACTGAGTCCACGGTTCATCGGACCATATGAGGTTATTGAAAGAATAGGACCTGTTGCATATCAATTGGCATTACCACCAGGGCTTGACAGAATTAATAATGTTTTCCACGTGTCTATGTTACAACGGTATTGGTCAGATCCTTCACATGTTATTTCTCTGACGGAAGTTAAAATTCATTGTGACATAACTTATAGTGAAGAACCGATCAAAATCCTGGCACGTGAAACAAAAGAGTTAATTAATAAAAAGGTACCTTTAGTAAAAGTTATCTGGCAATGGCATGGTATACAGGAGGCTACATGGGAACCGAAGGATACCATGAGAAAGCAATATCCAAACCTCTTTACCAGCAAGATTTTTTAGGAAGAAAATTAGGGAGAGTTGTAACAACCCGTTTTTAATGGAATCGAAATAGTGTTTTGGGACCACAAATCTGAGTCAGAAAAAAAAGTTATTTTAATATTATTGCATGGTCTACATTATGATAGGAATATTTATGAAAATTTTGATAATAAAATTTTACCGATTATATGTTTAATTATGGAAAGGAACAAATTGTATAAAATGCAAAAGTTGAATTCTAGTTTCTATAAGTATCAAATAGCTATGGAATTTAAAATTTGAGGTCCTTATATGGAAATTAGACCATTAAGCGAAGTTAGTAGATTTTTTGATGATTCATCAATAGAAAATTAGAAAAAGAAAAGGACTAAATTGGAATTTGAAATAAATAAAGATGATAATAGCCTAATATCATCTTATTTCATCATCTTCCCTAAATTACTTTTATAGAAACCCTAGCTAAGAGAGAGAACTTCAAGCAAGCTTAATTGGGAAAGTAATCATGTCCCGTTTTTAGGAATTTTTACATTTTTGAAATCGTAACAACCTAATCTATCTATTTTGGGGATTAATTTGCAAAGTTATCAAAGTATCAAAATTTTTCCATGGATGAATATACTAAAATTTTGAAATTTGTGGTAGAAATTAAAAGG
The DNA here is from genome assembly GCA_025698475.1 of Gossypium anomalum. Lineage (NCBI taxonomy): Eukaryota > Viridiplantae > Streptophyta > Magnoliopsida > Malvales > Malvaceae > Gossypium > Gossypium anomalum. Next base: position 20,921,524 of record CM046958.1, read on the forward strand.
TTGTTGATAGATAAACAACTTTTGTAAAGTGAATGTTCATGAAATTGTGATTTAGGGACTAAATTATAAACGTGTAAAATTTATGGAAAATTTCTTCTTTTTGTGAAATATATCTGCTGTCAATGTTATATGTAAAAATCGGTTAGGCTTGGAATAAGGATTAAATTGCATGAATTTCATTTTTCGAGCCTAGGGACGAAATCATCATTTATCAAAAGTGTAGGGACAAAATGGTACTTTTCCCTAAAAAGTGAATTGGGTTGATTTGAATATGAAATGTAATAAATTGATGATTGAATTCATTCATATAGATCTGAAAAGACCAAATACGAAGTTGGATCGAGGAAAACAAAAAGTATCGGATTAGTAGATTTTCGTATACAAACAAGTATCAAGGTAAGTTCATGTAATTAAATTTTGTATATTTTCATGCTTGAAATGAATGTTGTAGATCTGAATTATGAATTTGTCATGTATATGAAAATAATTATATATCCGACATGCCTCAGAATTGCTAAGCCCTGTTTGAATAAAATGAAGTTCGATGGATATAAGTTTTCCCCAATTGGTTATAGTCTTGCATAATGTACGGACACACCACAGCTCGAAAGAGCATCCTGTTATTAGCCCTCTCGAGCTTCCCGTATAAGGTTCTTGTGAGCTTTCCGTATAGCTCTTCGAAGCATCCCTATAGGTTGGTGTCCTACATGTGTTGTGGACACACCTTAGCTCTTATGAGCATCCCGTTATATGGCTCTTCGTAAGCTTTCTATTAAATTGGCTCTATGTGAGCTTCCCGACAGTGCTCTCTTGAACTTCTCGATATATGGCTATCTGGAACTTCTTATTACATGGCTCTTTGTGAGCTTCCCGATAGGCTCTTTGTGAGCTTCCCAATATGGTTCTTTGTGAACTTCCTGATTATGGCTCTTATGAGCTTCTCGTTATATAGCCTGGATAAGCTTTCTAATACATGGCTCACATGAGCTTCCCATTGTAAGGCTTGAGAGTGTGTTTCCCAGTTATATGCTCTAATGAGCACCCCTGTATATGAATTAATAGATCATTGATAAGTACACCTTGTGTGTACTACCCGGATATCCATCGATATTTCAATAAATTCAACTGGCAAAGTTTCGATATGAGATAATCTCAATTTGTGATGAATTAACTTGAATGTATAAGTTATATGGAAATATGATGTGGAAAGCAAATGTATATGAAATTGTTACATGATGAGCTCATCTTTGTTACATGAAAAGAATTTGGAATTCATGACTAACTTGCTTGTTGAGTACATGTGTTTAGGCAAATGGCCAATTTTCTTTGGATGCATATTATTTGTATGTTTACTTTAAATGAACATGAGTGGTAAGTTAAATTTCTATTATATGAACTTATTAACCATTTGAGATGCTTACTCAGTTTTTTTTCTCTGTTTTTATAGTGCTCGAAAGCTCGTAAAGGTTGGAATCGGTCGAAGCACCATCACACTATCCTTCAGCTCATTTTGGTATAAATAGAAAACTTATTTTGGTATAATGGCATGTATAGGATAACTTGGCCAATGTTGGCATGTAAATGGTTGATTGTAATCTAGCCATTAGTATGGCTAGTGATGATATGTCATGAATAATGTTAATTTTGGCTTTGTTTTAATGTTTTGAATTGAATGGTATATGTATGCAAGTATTGATGTAGGTTGAAGACAATTTGGGTGAGAAAAGTGGCTATGAAAATGGCCTATTTTCGTCCACACAAGTAGACACATGGGCGTGTGTCTCAATTGTGTGTGACACACGGCCATGCACACGGGCTTTTGGTTTGGCTGTGTGTCCCCTACATCTTTAAAATTGAGAAACAAAATGCTTAGAATTGGCCACACAGGCGGGGACACGGACATGTGTCTTGGCCGTGTAACCCCTGCATCTAATTTTCAAAAATTAAGTTGTCTATACGGCCTAGCACACGGGCGTGTGGCTGGCTGTGTGACCCAAGTCAGAGAGTTACATGGGTAAGGATACAGGCTGGGACATGACCGTGTGCCTCACATCGAATGCCCACACGGGCGTTTTATTGGCCGTGTGAGCCACACGGCTTGGCCACACGAGCGTGTGTCCCCTACACTTAAGGAAAATTTTGAAATTTCGCAAAAAATTCTCTGAGTTCTCGAGTTAGTCCCAATTTACTTCTAATGCATATTTTGGGCCTCGATGGCCCATAATAGGGACAATATGATTGATTTTGGATATGAATAGTAAATTATACAAATTTTTCTGTAATTGATCTGTAAAATCTGGTAATGCTCTACAACCCTGTTCTGGCAACAGATACGGGTTAGGGGTGTTACAACAGGTATGTTTCATCTTGTGATAGATGCCAAAGGATAGGTAATATTTCCAAACGTGATGAATGCCTCAAACTTACATGCTTTCTTGTGAAATTTTCAATGTTTGAGGTATTGATTTCATGGAAACATTTCCTAGTTCTTATTAAAATAAATACATATTGGTAGTAGTAGATTATGTGTCGAAATGGGTTGAAGCTCAAGCTTTACCAACTAATAATGCTAGGGTAGTAGTCAGATTTTTTTTAAGAAAGATTTCTCTCATTTTGGAACACTTCAAGCAATCATTATCAATAAGGGTACACATTTCTATAACACTCAATTTGATAAGATCTTTAAGAAATACGGTGTACATCATAAAACAGCTACCCCTTATCACCCTTAAACTAGTGGGCAAGCTAAAGTGTCTAACCGAGAATTGAAACGCATCCTAGAAAAGACCCTAGAGACAAATAGGAAGGATTGGGCACTAAAATTAGATGATACTTTATGGGCTTATAGGACTGCATATAAAACACCCATAGGAACGTCTCCCTGAAGACTTGTTTATGGGAAAGGTTGTCACTTTCCACTAGAACTCAGACATAAAGCATTTTAGGCAATAAAATTTCTGAATTATGATTCTAAAATTATAGGTAAAAAGAGACTATTGCAACAAAATAAGTTTTATGAATGGCGAGAAACTGCTTATGAGAGCTCGAGATTGTAAAAAGAAGCTGCAAAGCGACTCTATGACGCTCGTTTAAAGTAGCCCAAACAATTCAAAGTTGGAGATAGAGTGCTTTTATATAATTCAAGGCTCAAATTGTTTCATGGAAAACTAAAATGGAGATGGTCATTCCCATTTGTGGTAAAATCTATTTTTCTATACGGTACAATAGAGGTAACACATCCTGAATATTGCACATTCAAGGTAAACAGTCATTAACTCAAACCTTATCTTGGTTGTGATATTAATAACGAGAGAGAGGAGCTCCAGCTCCAAAACTTAAATTAACCGTGAGCGTGAAAGGGAAAGTCGAGCTTAGACTTTAAATAAGCATTTCTCGGGAGGAAACCCGAGTGTTTAAATTTTGATTTCTCTTAATTTTGTTGCATGTTTAGTTTGCATTTAAAAAAAATGGGGGTCACATTGCCTGGATTGGTCCACATAGCCGTGTGGGATATACGGATGTGTCCCAGACCGTGGACATACTTGAGCTAATTTTTTTCAATTTTCTTTCAACACACACGGCAACAGAGAGTTACATGGTTTGGAGACATGGCCGTATGAGGCACACAACTTGTCACATGGGCGTATAGTAGACCATGTGCAACACAGGACCCCATACACAGATTTAGGAGAAGTGAAAGAGCATCACACACGAGCTAAAATGACCCACACGGCTGGGTTACAAAGCCGTGTGTGGCACACGTCCTGGGCACACGGGTGTGTCCTAGGTCGTGTAAGTCTTGGAAATTAATTTATTTAGATTTCATGTTACACACGACCTTAGAGTGAACACATGAGTGAGAGGCACAACCGTGTGGCCTAATATGGGCCCTACACACGATTGTGCCCTCTCTTTAAAATTAGGGTTTTTAATTTTTGTCTCTATCGTCTTTTAGTGTCTTTTCACCAAAACCCAACCTCCACACCACTATTCTCCCCGTGTTCTATCGTCGGTTCTAATTTTCTTTCTCCTTCTTCCCTGTACCTTTTCTTGTCACTCTTGAAGCACCACACAGCGTCGACCATCATTTCCCTCTCCAATCCTCACACACATCAACCCCTTGATTGTCACTCGCGATAAGTTTTAAAATTTATAATTGCTCGTACTTGAACTAGCTATTATCACGATGAAGGAAAGCATACCTATCGAACAGTAGTATAGTTTTAGCAAGACCGGATGTCGAACCCAAAGAAACTAAAAGTACTAGTATTAACTTTTTTTTTATTATCTAGCCTAAGAATAATGGAGGTTGTTTTATATAAACTAATTAACTAACCTAAGAATGCACAGAAAGTAAATTAGGGAAATACGTTTGGGAAAACTGATTGATTTAGACAACACCCAAAGAAGAATCCACCAAGACTTCACTCGTTAATTGACTCTGAACCAGACTATTTATTCACTTGACTTGATCCGTAGAAATCCCTGATTTATATTATTATCCCTATTCAAGACTAATAACGTCTAACCCTAGGTTGATTAATTGAAAATTCTTTCTAATTAAAACCCTTAGTGTTGCATTAACTCGATCTATGGATTCCCTTATTAGATTTGACTATAATTCGGCAGATTTATGTCGTCCTATCTCTAGGATTGCATGTAACTCCGTTTAATTATGAACAGTCTACTCTTAGACAGGGACTATTCATCCTCTGAATAAGCACATCAATACTTGAATCAATATCCTGGAATATTCAAACAAGAGTTAAAAACATAATTAAGAACAAATCAAGTATTTATCATATAGTCCAGAAAATATTAACAAGATTCGTCTTAGGTTTCATCCCCCTTAGGTATTTAGGGGATTTAGTTCATAATACTAAAAGAAAACATCTCAGAAGAATAATAATGACAAAACATAAAGAAAACCCAAAAACCCCTGAAGGGAATTGAAAGGAGATCTTCAGTCTTGAAGGTGAATCCAGCTTCCGAGATGGATCAATCGTCTTTCTTCAAGTAATTCCTTGCTTCCTACTCTGTGTGTCCCCTTTTAATCCTCTTCTAGGGTGTTTAAATAGACTTCCCAATGCTCAAAATAGCCCAAAAGTAGCCTTTTCTGAATAGAACTAAACTTGGGCTTGACAAGGCCATGGTCGTGTGCCACGCCCGTGTGCAACTTACTTCAAACCGTGTTCAAGGCTGTGAAATAGACACGTCCGTGTTGGGGTGACTGTAGGCCATGTTCAAGCCAGCTAAAAGGACACAGGCGTGTGTTCTACCCATGTGAGGAAGTCTAGGCCGTGTTGATTTCCCATGTTGCCCCATTTTCTCCGTTTTTGGCCCATTTCTCGTTCTTTTTACTTTCCTATGCTCACTTAAGTATAAGATATGGAATTAAAGGATTAGGAGCATCAAATTCCATAAATCTAATGATAATTCATCCAAAAATATGCTAAGCATGGGATAAAAATATGTATAAATTATGATTTATCACCCCTCCATCATTTTTTTCTCCCCTGATCAACCTTCTCCTTGGTCTTCTTTCCCCGTCGCTGCCAAAACACCCCACCTGTAATATCCTGAATTAGGGCTTAATCGGAATAGTGGTTTCGTGACCACAAATCCGAGATAGAAATAATTATTTTATAATTATTTTTATGATTATGATATGATTGCATGATTGTGTGAAAATTTTGTGATGAAATTCTATACCTAAAGTGTTTAAATTGAAAGTAGGGACTAAATCGAATAAGTTGCAAAATTTGCATTCTAGAAGTTTTTAGTATGAAATTGCATTGAAATATTAATTAGGAGGTCTTAAATAGCAATTTGACCAATTTTAAGTTCATGGACAAAATTAGGACATGGAAGGAATTTTTGAAAGTTTAGTAAGGAGGGGCATTTTGGTTATTTGGATATTAAATGAAATAAAAAGGGAAAAATAACACAAAACAGTCATCTTCTTCATATGGTTGCTGCCGAATTTTGCTCTTTCCATAGCTAGGGTTTCTTCAACTGTCAAGCTCCATAATCAAGAGAAACGGGAATCAAGTCGCGATCGAGGAAAAGAAAAGATTGTGGACTAAATTGCAAAATCTTTATATTTTGGTACCAAGGTAAGTTCATGTGTAAATAATGTAGTATAATTGTTATTTTTAAGTTATTGATGTTAATAATATGATATACTGATTTTTTATCGTGAAATATTATGCTTTGTGGTTAATGTTGAGTAATATGCAAATTATGTTTACTACTTGATAAATATGAATTGCTACCGAGTATCGGTTCTGATATTCCATGGAAGACGGCTAATGTCAGATCGAGGGAAAAAGCCCGTTTGAACCTTAGGAATAGATTAGGATACAAGTGACATGTCACTAGGATGGTTGAGCATCCGAACTCGTTGAGTTGAGTCCGAGTTCACTTATGGATGCGAATGTTCGAACTCGTTGAGTTGAGTCCGAGTTCGTGAGATGTAACCAGGCATTCGAACTCGTTGAGTTCAGTTCGAGTTCACTTATGGATGTGAACGCTCGAGCTCATTGAGTTGAGTCCGAGTTCACTTATGGGTGGGTTACATGATTGCTTGATTACATATGTGGCACTTATGTGCAAATTATCCCTGTATCCGAGTTATATTCCGTTGTGTTTAACGGGTGAAAATTTCTACGAATTGGAAGAACACTTAAGATGCAAGTGACATTTTGCTAAGTGTTGTGAAATGGGCACTTTGGACAGGTATGTACTTAACCATCGGGTTGAAAATAGATACAACAACGATAAAGTGGTAAGACGATGAATGATGTTTAGAAATGTGATATATGTTTTGGTGATGCCATGCTAAGGTTGTTTCGTATAATTGTATTGTTATGTTACTTGTTATTTGCATATGAACTTACTAAGCATTTATGCTTACTCCTTCCTTTTCATTCGTTGTAGTTTTGAACAAGTCACTTCTGAATCGGGACAGTCGAAGTCTCGATCACACTATCCGAAGGATTTCTATTGGTAAATGGCTTGTAAAACTTAAGTATGGAATGTATAGCAATGTACCTATTTTGTGTAAATAATTTTATGATATGGCCATGTTTGGTTGAGAAAATGTTTGATATTGATAAGTCATGGTGATGGCTAATTAGATCATGTTTGATATCATGGAAGTTTAATAGGTTATCTAGTTCATAAAAAAATTCATGGAAAGATGAAACTTGCCTTAAAACAGAATATTGCTGCAGCAATGACATGAATTTGAAAAATCACTAAAAATAGTATAAGTGGAACTAAATGATGAGTAAGTTATGAAATTGAATCTTAATGAGCCTATTTTCATGTGGATTTAACAAAACAGGAATATAAATTATATTTTATGAGATATTTAAACTTTTGTGAAACAGGTCCAGAATGATTTCTGGATCCCCTGTTATGACTTTAAAAAATTATAATAAATTTTACAAAAACAATTATAAGTTTTTATTTACATGTACAGATTCCTTATTGAGTCTAGTTTTAAGAAAAACAAACTTCATAGTCATTGAAATTTTGTATAAAGAGATATTTCATTCGTAATACACAGAGGTCAGAGTAGTTAAACCCTGAAACAGGGGAGACTTTAACTAATAAACTGTACTAAGTGGACTGAAAATTCTAGAAAAAATTAGTAAATAGATATATGAGTCTAGATTTAGGAAAAATTTACGGATCTTGATTTCGAGTTTCATAACTCGAGATATGATTTTTCTTGTAACTGTGATGCAGATAGCTAGAAAGCTGTGAATGTAGAAACAAATAATTCGAAGTACTTAAATTGATAAATTATGTTCAGTAACACCTCAAGCTCGATTCCGGCGTCAGTCTTGGGAGTGGGGGCATTACATTTGGTGGTATCAGAGCAGGTTTAGCCAGTTCTCGGACTAATGTGTTGTATGTACGGGTTTTTCTATACATGCCGTATATATAAATTGTGATAGTGTGACGAATTCTGACCTTTTAAATAATTTTTTTTATAGTAAATGGATCCCGATCCAGTTGCGACTAATGATGTAGAGAGTAATGCACCAGCTCTGGCTGAAGGGGCGGTGCCAACTAAAAATCCACCTCCTACTGTCGGTCAAGGAGGAGGAGAAGGGGCTCGGGAAGCCTTTCTCCGGATGATGAGTGCACAGTATACTTTGAGTTCGCTTTATGCGAACCCGAATGCACAACCTCCCCCACCTCCCCCGATTTCTCAACTTGTACCCTCGATGCCTCAAGGTGTAGATCTGATGAAATTTCACAGAACTCCAGTTGACAAAATCCGTAAACAAGGGGCCGAAGAATTCAGAGCAAATATTAATGATGATGCAGAGAAAGCAGAGTTCTGGCTTGAAAATTCTATCTGGGTATTTGATGAATTATCTTGTACACCTGAAGAATGTTTGAAATGTACTACATCTTTGTTGAGAGATTCAACCTATAATTGGTGGAAGACTTTAATTTCGGTGGTACTGAAAGAGAGGGTAACCTGGGAATTCTTTCAAGAAGAGTTTCGGAAGAAATATATTAGTGAAAGATTTATTGATCAGAAATGTAAAGAGTTTCTTGAGCTGAAGCAAGGTAATATGACAGTCTCAGAATATGAAAGAGAGTTTGTTCGATTGAGTAAGTATGCCAGGGAATATGTTCCTACAGAAGCCAAGATGTGCCGACGATTTGAAGACGGGCTCAACAAAGACATTAAGGTATTTGTCGGATCCTTGAACCGAAAGAAATGGTAGTCTTGGTTGATCGAGCTTGCAAGGTCAAGAACTACTCAAAGAGAAGAGAAAGGTAGAGGTCAAACACGAAATTGGAAGAAAAGGCCAATGAGTAAGGTACCTTCACAGTAACCCAGAAAGTCAAGAAATATGAATCCTCGTTCCCAAGTTTCAGCTGGGTAATCATATGGAAATTTTAAGAAGCAGAGTGTGGGTCCTAAATCTCAGAATACTTCTAAGCTAGTGTAGGGAACTCGAGATTTGTTAAACCCGAAAAGCCAAGCGGTGTGGTAGAAATCATTTTGGTCCGTGCAGAGAGCAAATGAATGTTTTCGATGTGGTTCTCCTGGATCATTTTATTAGGGACCGCCAGAGAGAGCCGAGAAAGAAAAATTTCAGAATGTAAAAGCTAGTGGTGCGGACTTGAGGAAGGTATCCAAAAAAGCTGGAAGTGAAACAAGCAAGAAGAATGTAGCCGAGATGCAAAGCAGCTTAGATCTCAAGGAAGAGCTCCGGCTAGAACTTATGCTATTAAAGCGCGTGAAGATGCTTCCTCACCGGATGTGATTACGGTGCATTTTCTCTTTATGATATTAATGTTATTGCTTTGATTGATCCTTTCTACTCATTCATATGTATGCATGAAGTCGGTGTCTAGTATGAATATACCATTGAGAACACAAAATTTATGGTTAGAGTGTCGAATCCGTTAGGCAAATGTGTGATAGTTGATAAAGTATGCAAGAAATGTCCTTTAATGATTCGGGTCATTACTTTCCTACCGACTTGATGTTGTTGCCGTTTGATGAATTCGATGTTATTTTGGGTATGGATTGGTTGACATTGCATGATGCTATAGTAAATTGCAAAGAAAAGGTTATAGAATTAAAGTGTGAAAACGGTGAAACTCTACGGGTTGAATCGATAAATCGAGGCATTGTCTAGTATGATTTCTTTGATGTCGGCTCGAGATATTTTTGAAAAGGGTTATGAAGCTTATTTGGCGTATGTAATTAATACAAAAGAAGTTGAAAAGAAAGTTGAATCGATCTTGGTTGTGTGAATTTGTGGATGTATTTCGGAAGAATTGCCGGTTTGCCTCCACGTCGAGGAAGTAGAGTTTGGTATTGATTTGATACCGGAGAAATTCCGATCTCGATTGCACCATATAGAATGGCACCACGAGAGTTGAAAGAATTAAAGTCACAGATTGCAAGAGTTGGTGATAAAGGCTTTGTAAGACCGAGTTTTTCACCTTGGGGTGCTCTGTGTTATTTGTGAAAAGAAGGATGGTTCTATGAGATTATGTGTTGATTATCGATAGTTAAACAAGGTGACAATCAAAAACAAGTATCCATTGTCGAGAATTGATGATTTGTTTGATCAGCTAAAAGGAGCGACATGGTTTTCAAAGATTGAATTGAGATCTGGGTATTATCAGCTGCGAGTAAAAGAGTCAAATGTGCCTAAAACTACTTTTAGAACAAGGTACGGTCATTATGAATTTTTAGTTATGCCATTCGGGTTGACAAAAGCTCCTGCTGTGTTTATGGATTTAATGAATCGCATATTTCATCCATACTTGGACAAATTTGTTGTGGTGTTTATAGATGATATTTTAATTTATTCAAAAGATGAGACAGAGCATGCTGAGCATTTGAGGATAGTTTTGCAAACTTTGAGAAATAAGCAATTATATGCCAAGTTTAGTAAAAGTGAATTTTGGCTTCGGGAAGTTGGATTTTTGGGTCATATTGTTTCAAGTGATGGTATACGGGTTCACCCTAGTAAAATTTCAGCCATTATTGATTGGAAACCACCGAAAAACGTAACTGAAGTTAGAAGTTTCTTGGGGCTAGCTGGGTATTATCGATGGTTTGTAAACGGATTTTCTATAATTACTGCTCCTATGACTAGACTACTCTGAAAGGATGTTAAATTTGAATGGACGGAAGAATGTCAACAAAGTTTTGAAGAATTGAAAAAGTTATTAACTAAAGCACCAGTGTTAGTATAACCCGAATCAAGTAAAGAATTTGTGGTGTATAGTGATGCTTCTCTAAATGGCTTGGGGTGTGTACTCATGCAGAAGGAAAAGTGGTGGCTTATGCTTCGAGGCAGTTAAAACCTCATAACAGGAATTATCATACTCACGATTTGGAATTGGCTGCGGTGGTATTTGCTTTGAAAATTTGGCGACATTATTTGTATGGTGAAAAGTGCCGAGTATATACTGATCACAAAAGTCTTAAGTACTTGATGTCACAAAAAGACTTGAATTTGAGACAACGAAGATGGTTGGAGTTATTGAAAGATTACGAGCTTGTTATTGATTATCATCCGGGAAAGGCAAATGTGGTTGCCAATGCTTTAAGCAGAAAGTTGTTGTTTGCTTTGAGAGTTATGAACACTCAGTTGAAAATGTTAGATGATAGTTCGATTCTAGCAGAGATAAGAGCTAGACCGATGTTTTTACAAGAGATTTCTGAAGCTCAGAAAATGATCAAGATTTGCTAGCCAAGAGAAGACAGTGTGAAGCTGATACGGGATCAGATTTCAGAATCGGTTCTGATGGTAGCTTGATGTTTAAAAACCAGATTTGTGTACCAAAAAATGATGAATTGATTCAAAAGGTTTTGCATGAAGCACATAATGGCTATTTGGCGGTTCATCCAGGTAGTACGAAAATGTATAATGACTTGAAGAAAATGTATTGGTGGAGTGGAATGAAAAGAGATATTTCCGAGTTTGTATCAAAGTGCTTAATTTGTCAACAGGTGAAAGCTGAACACCACGTGCCTTCAAGATTACTTCAGTCTATTATGGTTCCTGAATGGAAATGGGATCGGATTACTATGGATTTTGTTTTAGGGTTGCCATTGACTCCAGGAAAGAAAGATGCCATCTGGGTAATAGTTGATGATCGACTAAATCGGCTCATTTTATTCCTATGCGTGCGGATTATTCTCTTAATAAGTTGGCTGAATTGTATATCCGTGAGATTGTTAGACTTCATGGAATACCTTTGTCAATCATTTCGGATAGAGATCCGAGATTTACTTCACGATTTTGGCAAAAATTGCAAGAGGCATTAGGTACAAAGTTAAATTTCGATCTTCGCCTTTTCATCCAAACCGATGGGCAATCGAGAGAGTAATTCGATTCTTGAAGACATGCTCGGATGTTGCGTATTGGAATTTCAAGGTAGTTGGGAAAGGTACTTACCGTTGGTAGAATTTGCTTATAATAATAGTTATCGACGAGTTTGAAAATGGCACCTTATGAAGCATTATATGGTCGTAAGTTTCGAACGCCTTTGTATTGGACTGAACTCAAGGAAAATTAGATTTATGGAGTTGATCTAATAAAAGAAATCGAAGAAAAGGTGAAAGTGATTTGAGATTGTTTGAAAGTCGCTTGAGATAGATGTAAATCTTATGCGGATTTGAAACGAAAAGAAATCGAGTTTCAAGTTGGTGATAAGGTATTTTTGAAAGTGTCTCCATGGAAGAAAGTCCTTAGATTTGGACAGAAGGGCAAGCTAAGTCCGCGTTTTATTGGGCCGTATGAATTAATCGAAAAAGTTGGACCGGTAGCATATCGGCTAGCATTACCACCTGAATTAGAGAGGATTCATGATGTGTTTCACGTATCTATGCTACGTCGGTATCATTCGGATCCTTCACATATAATTTCACCGACAGAAATTGAACTACGACCGGATATGACTTACGAAGAAGAACCGATTAAGATCTTAGCTCGAGAGTCAAGAAACTAAGAAATAAAAGTGTCGCTCTCGTGAAAGTATTGTGGCAAAAGCATGGGGTAGAAGAGACTACATGGGAACTCAAGAAACTATGAGAAACCAATACCCACACACTGCTTCTGGTAAGAGTTTCAAGGGCTGAAAATCCTTAAAAGGGGAGAGTTGTAATATCCTGAATTAGGGCTTAATCGGAATAGTGGTTTCATGACCACAAATCCGAGATAGAAATAATTATTTTATAATTATTTTGATGATTATGATATGATTGCATGATTGTGTGAATATTTCGTGATGAAATTCTATGCCTAAAGTGTTTAAATTGAAAGTAGGGACTAAATCGAATAAGCTGCAAAATTTGCATTCTAGAAGTTTTTAGTATGAAATTGCATTGAAATATTAATTAGGAGGTCTTAAATAGCAATTTGACCAATTTTAAGTTCATGGACAAAATTAGGACATGGAAGGAATTTTTGAAAGTTTAGTAAGGAGGGGCATTTTGGTCATTTGGATATTAAATGAAATAAAAAGGGAAAAATAACACAAAATAGTCATCTTCTTCATATGGTTGCTGCCGAATTTTGCTCTCTCCATAGCTAGGGTTTCTTCAACTTTGAAGCTCCATAATCAAGAGAAACGGGAATCAAGTCGCGATCGAGGAAAAGAAAAGATTGTGGACTAAATTGCAAAATCTTTATATTCTGGTACCCAGTGAAGTTCATGTGTAAATAATGTAGCATAATTGTTATTTTTAAGTTATTGATGTTAATTATATGATATGCTGATTTTTTATCGTGAAATATTATGCTTTGTGGTTAATGTTGAGTAATATGCAAATTATGTTTACTACTTGATAAATATGAATTGCTACCGAGTATCGGTTTCGATATTCCGTGGAAGATGGCTAATGTCAGATCGAGGGAAAAAGCCCGTTTGAACCTTAGGAATAGATTAGGATACAAATGACATGTCACTAGGATGGTTGACCATCCGAACTCGTTGAGTTGAGTCCGAGTTCACTTATGGATGCGAATGTTCGAACTCGTTGAGTTGAGTCCGAGTTCGTGAGATGTAACTAGGCATCCGAACTTGTTGAGTTGAGTTTGAGTTCACTTATGGATGTGAACGCCCTAGCTCGTTGAGTTGAGTCCGAGTTCACTTATGGGCGGGTTACATGATTGCTTGATTACATATGTGGCACTAATGTGCAAATTATCCGTGTATCTGAGTTATATTCCGATGTGTTCAATGGGTGAAAATTTCTATGAAATGGAAGAACACTTAAGATGCAAGTGACGTTTTGGTAAGTGTTGTGAAATGGCACTTTGGACAGGTATGTACTTAACCCTCGGGTTGAAAATAGATACAACAACGATAAAGTGGTAAGACGATGAATGATGTTTAGAAATGTGATATATGTTTTGGTGATGCCATGCTAAGGTTGTTTGGTATAATTGTATTGTTATGTTACTTGTTATTTGCATATGAACTTACTAAGAATTTATGCTTACTCCTTCCTTTTCATTCATTGTAGTTTTGAACAAGTTAGCTCGGGAATCGGGACAGGTCGAAGTTTCGATCACACTATCCGAAGGATTTCTATTGGTAAATGGCTTGTAAAACTTAAGTATGGCATGTATAGCAATGTACCTATTTTGTGTAAATAATTTTATGATATGGCCATGTTTGGTTGAGAAAATGTTTGATATTGATAAGCCATGGTGATGGCTAATTAGATCATGTTTGATATCATGGAAGTTTAATAGGTTATCTAGTTCATAAAAAAATTCATGGAAAGATGAAAGTTGCCTTAAAACATAATATTGCTGCAGCAATGACATGAATTTGAAAAATCACTAAAAATAGTATAAGTGGAACTAAATGATGAGTGAGTGATGAAATTGAATCTTAATGAGTCTATTTTCATGTGGATTGAACAAAATAGGAATATAAATTATATTTTATGAGATATGTAAACTTTTGTGAAACAGGGCTAGAATGATTTTTGGATCCCCTGTTATGACTTTAAAAAATTATAATAAATTTTAAAAAATAATTATAAGTTGTTATTTACATGTACAGATTCCTTATTGAGTATAGTTTTAAGAGAAACAAACCTCATAGTCATTGAAATTTTTTATAGAGAGATATATGATTCGTAATACACAGAGGTCAGAGCAGTCGAACCCTAAAACAGGGGAGACTTTAACTAATAAACTGTACTAAGTGGCCCAACCAAAAATTCTAGAAAAAAATTAGTAAATAGATATATGAGTCTAGATTTAGGGAAAATTTACGGATCTTGATTTCGAGTTTCATAACTTGAGATATTATTTTTCTTGTAACTGTGACACAGATAGCTAGAAAGCTGTGAATGTAGAAACAAACTATTCGAAGTACTTAAATTGATAAATTATGTTCGATAACACCTCAAGCTCGATTCCAGCGTCGGTCTCGGATGTGGGGGCGTTGCACCACCAGTAGTCACATATTTCTTTCCTATCCCTTCATTCCTCTCCCAACATGCACACAACCACCGTTCTTCATGTTGTCCCATTCATCTCTAACTTCGAGCAAAATCGCGACCAAAACTATCGGTCTCCTATTTTTGTTCATCCCGCCACACCCGTCCCTTAGCCTCCACCGTCACCACCGCCTGCAACAATCTCCCACCATTTGTTCCCCTCTAATTTTTATTTATTTATTTGTGTTTATTATTATTATTTTATTATTATTAGTTTATTATATTCTATTTTTTATTTTATTTTATTATCTTATTAGATTTGTATTATTAATATTAGTAATTTTGTTTTCATTATTTGTATCAGATTACTATACTGTTATTTTTATTATTAATTTTTTGATTAGTTTACTATTAGTATTAGTTTGGACATTTTTGTTTCATTAGTGGCAGTCTTACATGTTAGAATTTTACTATATTAGTTTTAGTATATTCAGTGAGTTGGTGTTTGTTGTGCAATTAATTGGACTAAGAATATTTTGCTTTATATTTTAATCCGAGCATTGCTTTATTAATATGTTTAAGGTGTCTAATATTTGGTTGTTATTTATTCTTTTAGGTACAACATGACTAATACTAGAGGAAAACCTAAGGCCGCAGTTCCCGCCTCTAAAAGGTAAAAGACATCGTGGGAGACTTTGTCCTCAACTCCTCCTCTAGTCGCGAGACATCAGTGACTTCAATCATTCACGGGTCCACATGAGGACCAATATCAGTATTTGAAGGAGCGACCTTTGGGTTTGGGTCGTTGTATAGACTGGGAGGCAGTACAAGCGATTAAGTTAGCTAATCGGGTTCAATCCCTTACTGACACTGCTCCATGGGATCAGTTCTTCTCCATCGTTGACCCGACTTACTCAGAACTCATACACGAGTTCTATTCTACATTCTTCCTTCAGCATGTGATGTCGTAGAGGGATGAGCCATGTACCGTATCGTTTAAACTTGAGGGTATGACACATTATCTGAGCATCCTAGGCTTTAGAGCCGCCCTTAGACTCTATTCTGAGGAGTTCATGAGTACTAATGAGTTCCCCACATATACTACCATATTTATCAGTCACCTTCTCTCTATTGGATTGATATTACTGCGACTGTGACACCATACAACCCAAGTCAGTCAAAGGCAACTTCTCTACCTCCGCCACTACGTTATAGCCATGCCATTTTGGCACACACCTTGACTAGTCAGAGGGAGAGTATCGTGGTTGTAGCTACATATGGTGCTTATTATTTTTGGAGCATGGTGATGCGACTCCCCACCGATCTTGCATACTTCATCGCTATCTTTTCGCCACCAATTTGACTATAGTAGGTCTTATCTGATTGGGCCCTTATATGACTTGCCTAGAGAGGTATTTTGGCGTCCTTAATAATCTAGAGCAAATATCCTCCTTTACACTGGTTGGACAGATGTTTCCGCAGGGATTATCTATTATGAGTCATATGAGGATGATCGAATGCCAACATGGAGTGGAACGCCTTCGCTATATATTATCTCATTCTGATCCTTAAGAATAATTGGATGGTTGGGGGTTGTTGATCTAGCTACTGACAGTGGGGCTGGTTGTGTAGCGGTGGCGGGCAGTCCAAGGTCTCAGGGAGGCAAATACGTGGGTATTCATGAATATTCATGTCGATCCTAGGTCCTATTTGTTGTGAAAGATCACCGAATCAGGTTACAGGATTTGATGTTACTTTTGATTTTTTTTTAATTTGATTGTAAGTTTTAGCGCTTTCTGCATGATTTCTCACATCTTCCATGCAAAAACTGAGTTAAGACTGTAACACCCCCTTACCTGAGACCGTCGTCGGAGTCGAGCATGAGGCGTTAACAGACTTAATTTATCACTTAAATAATTTCAAACGATTTATTTCACCTTTCGTAATACACTGCCCATCTGCGTCATAGTCGCTAAAAAATTCATATCTCGAGTTACAAAACTCGAAATTGAAATCCGTAAATTTTCCCAAAACTAGACTCATATATCTACTTACTAATTTTTTTCCAGAATTTTTGGCTGGTCTAATTAGTACAGTTTATTAGTTAAAATTTCCCCTGTTTCAGTGTTTGATTGCTCTGACTTCTATTCACTACAAATAACTTTTCTCTTTGTACAGAATTCAGATGACTATGCCATTTGTTTTTATTAAAAGTATACTCAATAAGGAATCTATACATATAAAGAATGACTCTTAATTATTTTTGTACAATTTTTAGTGAATTTCTAAAGTCAGAATAGGGGATTTAGAAATTGTTCTGACCCTATTCCACCATAACTCAAATTTCTCATGAAGTACAACTCATTTACTTGTTTGTTTCTTCCATATAAAAATAGACTTAACAAGCTTCAATTTCATATTTTATTCACCATCTAATTCTGTATCTACTATATTTAGTGATTTTTCAAACTCACGTCACTGCTGCTGTAAGATACTATTTTATAGCCAATTTCACCATTTTATAAATTTCCATGGATTAGATAATACATTAAGCACACATAACACCAAATATGATCTTGGTTAGCCATTCCAATGGCTAATCATTTTCAAGCATTCCCATACCACCCATGAGCCATATCATAAGATTATATACACAAAATGATTATAATGCTATACATGCCATATTCCCAAAATATACAAGCCATTATACCGAGATAGTCCGTTGATAGTGTGAGCGTGCCTCCTACCGTTCTGATTTCCAAGCCGGCTTGTCAAAACTACAAGGAATGGAGAGGAGGGAGTAAGCATAAAGGCTTAGTAAGTTCACATGCAAATAGCAAGTAACATAACCATGCAATCATACAAAATCAATATTTGAATAATGTCACCAAGGCATTTATATCACATTCTCATTCATTATCTTACCATATTATTGTTATATCGAGATCTCAACCCAAGGGTTAAGTACATACCTGTACAAAGTACCCATTCCACAACACTTACCATACGTCACTTTCATCTCGAGTATCCTTCTATTTTACTAGAACTTTACCCGTTGAACACATCAGAATATAATTTGGATACACGAAATCAAGCTACCATAATTTCACCCATAATGAACTCGGAACGCAACTCAATGAGCTCGGGTGTTCGCATCCATAATGAACTCAGAACACAACTCAAAGAGTTCAGATGCTTGCATCCATAAGTGAACTCGAAACGTAACTCAACGAGTTCGGATCTCAATTTCCTAGTGACATGTCACTTGTATCCTAATCTATTCCTAATCTTCAAACGGGATTTTCCTCGATCATACTCCTTTGCCATCTTCCACGAAATGTCGAAATTGATACTTCGGTGATAGTTCATACTCATCAAGTAATTCACCTAATTACATACTATTCAACAATAACCACAAAGCATAACATTTCATGATAATAAGCATCATATCATATAAACAAAATTAAATTGCTTAAAAAATAATTATGTTACCTCATTTACTCATGAACTTACCTGGGCAAATTCGCTAAAGTCATACAAATTCAGGGACTAATCGGCTATCTTCTCTTTTCCACGATTCACTTCGAGTTCTTGATCTATAATTGTAAAATCATTCATTTATTAGCATTTATTTCAATTTTACTCAACTTCGCAGTTTATACCCTTTAATTCCTAAAATTACACTTTTACCCCAAATTTTCAATTTTTACAATTTAGTCCCTACTCAATTAACCCATCAATTGAGCTAATTTTTCTCAATTAACACTTTATTTATTCATTCTAAGCTACTACAAAACCTTAGAAAATTAGAATTTTAGCACCAAACCTTAATTCCCAACTTTTTTACAATTAGGTCCTAAAATTAATTTCTATCAAAATTACTTAATAAAATCATCATATAATAAAATAAGAAGTTCAATTCCATAATAATTCACCATAATCATATAGCACTTATTCATGGTAACTTTTAAAGTCACCCATAAAATCAAAAACTAATGAATTAGATAGTTGGACCTAATTGTAAAAGTCACAAAAACATAAAAATTACTAAGAAAAAGTAAAAATTGAACTCACATATGTCAAAATATGAAAAACCAGCAACTTCCAGACCTCTCATGGCTATTTTGCTGAAGAAAAATGATGATATCTCTAGATTTTTCAATTTTGTCTTTACTTTATATGTTTAATTTGTGAAATTTCCAATTTTGCCCTTGTTTCTCCTTGTCTTTTTGCTGATTTTGTTGCCCAAACCGTCTAGCCCATATAATCTGGGTCTAATTCCCTTTTAAATCCCTCATTGTTAGTCACTTAATCTATTACCAAATTTTGCACTATTTTCAATTTAGTCCTTTTTAATTAATTGATTAACCAAACGTTAAAATTTTCTAACGAAAATTTAATACTAACTTAATAACACTCCATAAATATTTATAAAAATATTTATGGCTCAGTTTATGAATTTGAGGTCTTGATACCTCATTTTTAACCCGGTTTACCTAATTAATTCTTTTAAATCACAAAATTCACTAATTAAGAAAAATACTTCTATAATCACACTTTACTTATAGGTATTAATTTTTTAAATTTTCAACTCACTTGTCAGATTTAGTGATCTCGAATCACTATTTCTGACATCATTGAAAATCAGGCTGTTACAAAGACGCATAGTACAACATTTATAGTTTTCTTTTGACTTTTCTTTGTTAACTTTACTTTGTATGATTATTCTAGTTTTTGTCATCTTATGGTGGTTTTCTATTGTGTTTTTTGCATTCTTGTGAATAGGTTTGTTAGGGTTTCTTTTATTTTCTAGTTTAGTTAGTATCTTAGAGTGGGTTTTCTTTTCTTCGGTTTCGATTTGTATTTTCTTTGCGATTGACTCCCTCGGTGCAGACTTGGTCATCCGATAGAATCGTAGTGGTGAGTATGTTCGTTAGTCTACTAGTGAGTGGTATTCTTGGATTCTTGTTGTCCTGGTTTTTGCTATTTCTTGCTAGGGTATTCGCTGGTTTGATCTTGTTTGGAGTTAGGGTACGATTGGTTTCTTGCTTTCTCTCTTATTGGTAATCATGGAAGATGATATCAGTTCACTTTTAGCAAAATTAAATTTTTCAAAGGAGGAAGCGATGAGGGTGGTTAGTACGAAGGAAGATTTTAACAATACAAAAGGATATGTGAATTGGGACATAGGTAAATTGATGACGAAGGAGAAGGTGAACAAAGAGGTAATGTACTGAGTTTTTAAGTCACTATGGTATATGAAAGAGGAAGTTAATTTCTTGTCCCTTAAAGAAGGAGTCATATTGGTGAAATTTAGCAATGAAGAAGATAGAAAGAGAATTCTAAACCTCTCTCATTGGTTGTTTGACTAGTGTTTGTTTAATATGGTCCTCTATGTTAAAGACAAAAAAAATGGAGGAGTATGATTTTAATCACTTACCTTTCTGGGTCAGAATCTCAAATACACCAATGGAGCTTATGGATAGAAAATGGCTATGGAGGTTGGTAATGCAATAGGGGAAGTGTTAGCTATAAACTGGCGAGATAGAGATAGTGGGTGGACATAATACATGCATATTAGAATCATAATTGATATACAAAAGCCGTTGCGAAGGGTTGTTCATTATATTTATCATGAAGGGGTGGAGTTATCTTGTGCCATCCGATACGAGCGATTGTCAAGGTTCTGTTACATTTTGTGGTCCGATTGGTTAGACGACACAAAAATGTGAAAATAAGGCGGCCAACAGTGAGAGCCATAATATTGTGTTCCAATATGGTAATTGGTAAGAGTTCCCCTAGGAATTACAAACCAAAACAGTGGGTTGTGGGGGAATGGAATAGAAATGATTAAAGAAGATAAAGAGGTTGATAGAGAACCATACAGGAAGACTTTTGACGCGATAGGGACAAATGCATTAAAAGATCAATTGGAAACGAAACAATTAAAAGACAAGGATGACGATTTAGAATCAAGCACACAACATGAAAAACAGATGATGAAAATAGGTCGTGAAGGTGCAGAAAAAATAAAGTCAAAAAGGAAAAGAATTAGAGGAAGGAATAGGAAGTTAACTGAAGATAGTCCAAATAGAATTGTTCGCAGGAAGCTGTTGAATTGCTCAACACCTTCAAAGGCGGCGGTTGGTGAACAGCCCAGCCAGGACCAATGAAGTTCCTAAGCTATAATTGTCGTGGGTTAGGGTCACCTGCGACAATTCAAGAACTGAAGCAACTTCTAGTTGCTAATAACCTCGACCTTATTTTCTGTGTGAGACTAAAATGAGTTCTACTGATGTAACACACTTCACCCGTATTCAACTCAAAAATAGAATTAAGGAGCATTATCAAACTTATAAATCAATTAAACAAACATTTCACATACATTTTTCCATTTCAAATCTAAAACATTCACATACATTCATATCATCCCTAATACGAGCCCACGAGACCCTATCATGCTTTAAGAGTGGTTCGGGACTAAACTGATTACTCAAGAAACTTTTAAAAAACCTAAAATTTTTTTCAAATTACAGGGGACACACGTCCGTGTGGCCCAGCCGTGTGAGAAGACACACCCGTGTCATAGGCCATGTGGACATTCAAAATTTGATCACATGGTCGTGTCCCAGCCCGTGTTCGATCCCATGTAACTCTCTGACTTGGGTCACACGGCTAACCACATGCCCGTGTGACCAACCCGTGTGCCCTTCAAAATGGCCACACACGCCTGTGTGCCAGGTTGTGTACTAGGCCGTTCCAAACCTATAGGGTATACTGACTTATGCCACATGGCCAAGTCACACGCCCATGTGGAGCATACTAACTTGATTTCTAATTCAATACCAAGGGACACACGGCCGTGCAACCTGACTGTGTGCCACACAAGGTTGAGACACACGTCCGTATCTCTGCCTGTGTGGACAAAAATAGGCTATTTACCAAGCCATTTTTCCACCCAAATTTTCACACACCTATACCAACTCAATTGGCACAAAAACATAGCATATATAAACATTCAATCAATCTCAACCAAGATTAATTCATGCCAATTCTATACCATTATCCACAAGTCACACAAGTATTATTATTTTCAATTAATTTCATATCAAGTGCATATTCACAAAACATCCATTTGGTCACTTTCAAACATATATTACTTGACTATTATCACAAACTTGCCATATCTCACAATTCAACCTTTCACCACAAGCATTTATATAGCAAATACCAATCACATAACCAAGGCCATTAGCACATATATATACATTACCAAGTATGACAAAATAAACCAATTCACATGGCTATAAACAAAACCAAACACATATCATTTACAAGCCAATTCAAATGGCTAAATTCATTAACAAAATATATTCCAAATTGACCAAAGTTCCTATACATGCCATATAACCATAAACATGATTGAAAAGTACCAAAGTGATAGCTTGATAGTGTGATAAGGTCTCTGACGACACCTAAATCCAAGCTAGCTTCGATATCACTATAAACCACAAAAAAGTAAACAAAAGAAGCTATGAAGCTTAGTAAGTTTGTATGATAATAAACACATCTTACCATACAAACACAATCTAAATAATTGATCATATCAATATACAACTCAAAAAAATACACAAACCTATCACATATTCAATCACAAGGTTAAATGAAAATTTCACAATTTCTTCGATTCAAAGCTTATAGGTTCATGTACATACCTATACCATCTCATATCAATCTCATACACATCTATATCTTTCACGTATCTATTGAACCATTTGGAATACTATCAGATACCCGAGAAACTCACACCCTAAGTGCCCATATATAGCCAAAGCTATCTCAATCTTATATAACATATAATGCTCACTCTCGAGCTATCAATGGGTCTGCTCACACAAGCGACGGTCATGACGAAGCTACACGGTGTTGCTCACACAAGCTGACGAGTATCCGCAACACATGTTGGATAACTCAGCCACCGGTAGAACGTACGGACCAGCACCCAAATCACATAATCCTTAATGACATGTCACTCGTATCCTAATCTATTCCTAAGGTTCAACCGGGATTTCTCGTAGTCGAATCGTTGTTGAACATATCCACAAGGTCATATTCACAATTTATACAATATCAAAGCATTTAAAACATAAATATAACAATGCTTATTACATACGAACTTATCTCGATTGCAAAAACGACAAAACAAGTCAATTAGTCCAAAACCTTGTTTTTTCCCTGATCTAAATTTGTATTTCACTTTTCTTGATCTAAATGTAACCAAAATTAACTTATTTAATTATCACTCTATTCAATTTAGTCCAAAATACACATTAAGACAACTTTACACTTTTGCCCCTAATATTTCATCATTTTTACAATTCTGTCATTCTCTCATAAAAATACAAATTCATGCAATTCAAGCTAAATCCATGCTAGCCAAATTTCAATTAGGTTCCTAGCAGCCCACATTTTTCATTTATTTCACAAGTTAACCATGAATTTTACACATTTCACAATTTAATCCCTATTTGGACATTTTACTTAAAAATCACTTAACAAATGTTGTTTATCTATCAACAAGCATACATTTTCTATCTTCAAACATCAAAACACATGCTCATTCATCAATGGAAAAACCCTAAACCTTTAACAATTTTGCAAATTAGTCCCTAGGCTAGCTAGATTAAGCTACAATGATCTCAAAACCATAAAAATCATGAAAAACGGGATGAAAAACTACTCACATGCATGAAGAATAGCTTGGCTGAATATCAAGCTTCTCTAATGGCTATTTATCTCCTTTAGATTCGGTAATGAAGAAGATGAATGCACAAAAATTTTGTTTTGTTTTATTTAATTATTCATTAATAATCAAATTACAAATTTAACCTTAATGATAAACCTTTAAAATCATCTAATATAAGCCCATAAATGTCCACTAACATTAAAAATGGTCTAATTACTACATGAGAACCTCCACTTTAATATTTCATAGCAATTAGACACCTTTAGCTATTAGAACACCACTTTTGCACTTTACGCAATTTAGTCTTTTTTATCAAATTGAGCATTCAAACGATAAAATTTTCGAACGAAATTTTCACACAATCATATTATCATGCTGTAGACATTAAAATAATAATAAAATAAATATTTTGACCTTGGATTTGTGGTCCTGAAACCACTATTCTGATTTGACTAAAAACAGGCTTTTACAATTGATTTTCAAATGGTTCACACTAGATGCAGAATGCAGAATGCAGAACAGGCTTGCGGTGAATTCTGAGGGCCATAGTGAGGGCCCTGTAATGATGTGGAAGGACTAGGTGGATGTTACTATTTAAAGTTACTCTAAGCATCACATTGATTCTATTGTTAAGTTGGAAAGAAACAACAATATTCGGGTTACTAGATTTTATGGACATGCCAATCCTAATGAAAGGAGCAGCTTCTGGCATATGCTTCAAAGAGTGGGTGCTTCAGTCAAAGAGGAGTGGGTGGTGGGTGGGGACTTTAATGCAATGTTGAATGATGTTGAGAAAGAGGGTGGGCGTCGAATTGTGAGGGCTCATATTAATGATTTAGAGATATTTTGGATGATTTGGCCCTTGTGGATATTAAGCCAGATTGTGGGTGGTTCACTTAGGTCAATAATAGGGAAGGGGATACGTTGATTAAGGAGAGACTTGACCAATTCCTTACGTCAATTTCTATAGTGGAGAAATACCTTTTCATCGCTTCTAGTGTCATAAGACAATTACAGTCTGATCGTGACACCATTTTACTCGATTTGTGTGGCTGCAAACCTAGATGTCATCCCCATGATAATAGACTTTGTTTTCGCTATGAAGAATGTTGGGCGATAGAGAGGGATGTTAAGAGGATTATTAATAATGCTTGGTCAAAGGACGCGGGTAACTATGGGAACAAACTGGAGAATGTTTGTGAGTCTCTTGGCAACTGGCAGCGGAATAAATATTGGAAGATGAAGAAGGACATCCACAGGTTGGAGGAAAATATTAATAAAATAATCAATTCATCCAATAGAGGGGATAGTGTAAAGAGGCTGAAGGAGTCACAGAGTAAGTTGGATTATCTTTATTCAAGGGAGGAGAGATATTGGGCACAAAGATTGAGGTAGTGTGAACAGGCTAAAGGAGGGTTACAGAAGTAAAAATAACTTTCATGCCAAAGCTACAGGTCGTTTAAATAAGAACAATATTGACAAGATTAAAGATGGGAATGGTAACTGGGTCACGGATAACAAGGATATTTGTAATGTTGCTAAAAACTATTTTTGGAATATCTTTCGTTCAAATGGAAATGGTATCACCCATCATGATTTGAGTTACATGAGTGAGTGTATTACCAAGGATAATAACGATTGGCTCATGAGGGAGTATAATGAGAATGTAGTTACTCAAGCTATTAAAAAGATAGACCCCCTTAAAGCTCCTAATGTCGATGGTCTATCTGGTAATTTCTTCAAACAACATTGGGATATTGTTGGTGCTGATACAATGCAATTTTGCTTGGATGTTCTTAATGGAAAGGGAAACATCTCTTCTTTTAATGAAACTATTATTATTTTAAGCCCTAAAATTAGGGATCCTTGTAATATTACTAATTTCCATCCAATAAGATTTTGTAGGTATATCTACAAGATTATTGCTAAGGTGTTGGCCAACCGGCTAAAAGTTATCCTTCCCGATTGTATTAGCCAAAATCAAAGTGCTTTTGTTCTGAGGAGAATGAATCATGAAAACATCCTAATTGCGCACAAACTTATTCATTATCATCAAAGCTCTCATTACAATTCTAACAAATATTGTGTAATCAAGCTTGACATGAGTAAAGCATGTGATTGTGTGGAGTGGAACTTTATCGAGGCGGTCATGCAGCAAATGGGATTTGCCAACTAGTGGATCGACAAAATTATGGGTTGTGTTCGTACCGTTAAGTATTTGGTTAAGTGTAATAATATTTTATCGGATACCATTTATCCGGAGAGGGGCCTCCATCAAGGAGACCCTCTCTCTCTGTACTGGTTCTTATTTTTTATAGAAGCATTCTCGAGGATGCTTATTCATACTCAGAACAATAATATGTTAAGTGTAACACCCCTAACACATATTCATCACTAGAATAGGGTTACGAGGCATTACTGGATAACACACCTCAAATACATACATTTAAGCATTCATAATCAAAATTCATTCAAATCATTCACATTGTCCCTTGTATGGCTCTACGAGACCTTAAAACATGCTTCAAAGTGGTTCGAGACTAAATCGATAACATTTGCAAACTCTGGGAAACTTAGAAAAATTTTCTTGCATTTAAGGGTCACATGCCCGTGGGAACAGGCTGTGTGCCTCACACGGCCACAGACACGCCTGTGTCACAAGCTGTGTGAAAATAGGGTATACATACTGACTTGTTTCACACGACCGAGGACATGCCCGTTTGCCATAGTCGTGGGAAACTGAGGAGGTTACTGACTTGGGTCACATGACCGGCCACACTCCCATGTGCAAGCCCGTGTATCACACACGGCCAGTAGACATGCCCGTGTGTCTAGGCCGTGCCAAAATTGTATGGTATACTGAATTAACTTGAAAGGGTACCCCAAGGGACACACTGCCGTGTAACATGATTGTGTGTCGTACACGGCTGAGACACAAGCATGTGTCTTTGCCCGTGTGGACAAAAATAGGCCATTTGCAAAGCCAATTGGTCACCCTTCTTTCAATCACATTTAGTCACTAAAATAGTACCAATTCATTACATATATAGGTAGCCAAAAAATCCTAATTTATACACATATCATGCCACCTATCCTCTACCATTTTAACTACTTAATTCCATATTCAAACACACCAAATCATTAAGCCAAAATCATCACAACTTACAAAGCTACTAAATGCATTTACTCGTCAATTTATCATCTATATCATGACACAATTTTCACCATATCATCATTTCAAAATCAAACCACAATATGCCAATCTTGCAAGCATTAATACAACAACTTACAACTATCCAAAATAACTAACACCTAACCATTCCAAATAAGACAACATATAAGGCATTATATACATCACATATATATATCACTTACCAAACACAAATCAAGCCAACTTAAATGGCCATACATTCCAACATTTACAAGCCGAATCTCATGGCTAATATTATAGCTCAAAACATACCAATATGACACTAGCCTATACATGCCATATACCATATATACAAAGCTTCAAAAGTACCAATGAGATGATCGATAGTGTGATGACATTTCCCGACGATCCCTAAGTCTGAACTAGCTTCGATAATCTATAAAACAGGGAAAAAACCACACAAAGTAAGCTTTAAAAGCTTAGTAAGCCATATACAAATAAAGTAAACACATGAACATTTGCATATTAATTCATATATGCTAACATAGCTAATCACATTCAAATTTACAAACCTTTCTCATTGAATATATATTCAATGTCTCAATCAAGTTCATCAAATACTTTCCCTTTTTAATACTCGTATGAATCTCGTACATACCTGAGTCACTTAGCTCATTCACCTATTCTTTATCAACTTGACTTTTCCCGTTGAACCATTCGGAATCATTAAGGATACTCGAAAATCACATAAGCTCGTACAATACCATATCCCATATATGGTCTTACATGTTATCACATATCGATGCCACTGTCCTAGACAGGGTCTTACATGAAATTGATTAACGATGCTAATGTCCCAGACATGGTATTACACATAATCTCAATACAATGCCAATTTCGTAGATATGGTCTTACATGTGATCACATTTCAATAACCTAATGTCATGGCATTTGTATCCTATACTATTCCTATGGTTTGTACGGGACTTTCGGATATCAAAAATCTGTCTATTCTTGCTCGTAATTGTTCATTCAACATTCATAGCAGTTCAATCATAATAACACATATAATTAAATTTAAAGATATTTATTTGTAGATGAACTTACCTCGTGTTCGGGATAAACGGACTAGATCGACTATTAGTCAACTTTTGATTTTCCCCGATCTAAATCTGTTTTCTTTCGTTCTTGATCTATATACATTCAAAATTAACTCTTTTATTCATCAACACATTCAATTTAGTCCGTAAACACATATTTTGGCATTTTATCACTTTTACCCCTAAAGTTCCACATTTTTACAATTTAGTCCCTATTTCATAATTACACAAAATTACATAATTTCTTTTAAATACATGCTAGCTAAATTTTCTATAAAGTCCATAACAGCCCATATTTATCAATATTTCACACATTTAACCACATATTTTCATCTTTTCACAATTTAATCCCATTTATGCAATTTCACTAAAAATCACTTTACAAAACATGATAATCTATCAACAAATACTCATTTTCCATCATCAAACATTCAAGAGATCAAGCTATCATCAATGGAATTTTAAAAAATCACCAAAAAAACTCAAAAATTAAGGCACGGGCTAGCTAGTACGCAAAGCAACGATCACAAAAATGTAAAAATCATCAAAAATCGAGTTCAAAACATACCTTAATCACAAACACAAAGTGTCAAACCCTATAACATGGATATGGATTCTTCTTTCTTCTATTTTTTGTTGAGGAAGATGACCATTTAACATTAAATTTATTTTTATTTTATTTAATATAACTTAATGCATAGTTTACCGTTTTACCCTTGGTTATTAAACCATGTAATCATCAAATATAAGGCCATTTATGTCCATCTCCACTCCAATGGTCTAATTACAACATAAGGACCTTTCATTTAATGAGCCACAATAATTAAACACTTTTAACTTATAGCATGCTACTTTTACATTTTTCGCGATTAAGTCATTTTTCTCAAATTGAACTAGTAAACGATAAAATTAGCTCACTAAATTTGACACATATATATTCACATGCTATAAACACAAAAAATAATATTAATTGTGGTTCCAAAACCACTGTTCTAATTTAGCTAAAATCGGGCTATTACATTAAGTGGCATACGTCCTAGTTTAAATGGGCCTAGGATCAATCATTTATTCGTCGCCGATGACGCACTCCTATTTGTGCGCAACAAAAAAAAGTGAAATCGATTGTTTTCTTAATATTCTTAGGAATTTTGCCAATGCCTTTGAACAAGAAATGAATTTTGAAAAATCAATGGTTCTATTTAGTCTTAATACCCCGAGTGAGCAAAGAAGAATTTTTGGTGATCTCCTAAATATAATGGTCGTAGAAAAGTTAGACAAATATTTGGGTTTGCCTCTTCCTATTGGTAAAAAGAAAAAAGAAGCTTTTATTGAAATTACTAATAGACTTTCTTGTAGGATAAATAGCTGGACTAAAAGATTACTATCATATGGCGGTAAAGAGGTCTTCATCAAGGCAGTGTTACAATCTATTCTCACCCATCTGCTTTCTATCTTCCTGGCCCCAAAGGGGGTGATCAAGGACGTTCAAACCAAGCTAAGAAAAACTTGGTGGTCTGGAAAGAAAAAAGGAAAATTTTGGTCTATGCTCCATTGGAAATCTCTATGTCAGCCAAAAGGCATGGGGGTATTGGGATATGGAACATGCGGCTATTCAACATCTCTCTTTTAGGTCGTCAAGTTTGGAGACTCATCAACAACAAGGAAACTCTATGTTTTAAAGTGTTGTCTTCCAAATATTTTCCTGATGGTAATATATTCAATGCCAAAAGAATAGATAGAGCTTCTTTTACTTGGTCGAGCATTGCAGCTGCTGCTGAGATTCTTAAAAATGGGTTCGGTTGGCAAATTGGTAATGAAAATTGCATTAATATCCGGGTTGATAACTAGGGTATGGAAGACTTAAATGGTAGTACCCTAGATTCAAATATGCTTAACCCTTGTGTCAATAGTGTTAGAGATCCTTGGTGGCAAACGAAAGATGTTGGAATATTGATAAAGTTTATTTGCTGTACAAGAAAGACTAGGGGGATAGAATTTGCAATTTACCTATTGGGAATGAGGGCCAAATACATAGAATGGTGTGGTTTCACAACCCTCATGGTTGCTTTTGTTCGAAAACGGCTTACTCGTGGCTTCTGTTGAAAGAAATAGGGTATGGCCCGCACAGATTCTACTGGAAGACCATCTGGAAGCTAGATATAAGTAGATTTTCAAATGCATATCATTTATTACATTAGCCTTTTCATAGATCATGATCAATATCCAATTTTGTACTTACCATGCCATTCCTTTACTTACCCATTGAACCATCTAGAATTGCATCGGATACTCGAGAATGCTTACACATAGTGTGCCTCTCCATATAATCGTAATATTTCCTTTTCAATAGTGCTCACATGAAGTATGGAATGGGCATGTTAACACTAGCTGTGGAGAATCTGCAACAAATGAAGGACCTCTGCCATTGGTAGGAGATTCAAGACCAGCAGCCGAAACTTGAAATCCCTAATGACATGTCATTCATATCCTAAGAATTTTTAAGGTTCAAATGGGATTCGTTATCCGTCAATTACTCAAAACATTGATACGTAAGCATTTTCAAGTCTGTTTATATTAACATAATATAGTAAATAATTAATTTAGCTATCATTAATACGATTATAATTCATACGAACTTACCTCAATAATTATAGTCATAGAAGTAGAATTGGAAACTAATCCGAAGCTTTTGCCTTTCCTCGATATAAGTCTAGTTGTTGTTTATGTTGATCTAAATAGATTATTTCATTCGATTAAGTACAAGTATTCAAATCAATCCATAATTCATATTTATGTAAAATTACAAAATTACCCCTAATATTTTAACTTTTCAAAATTTCATTTTTAAGCTCGTAACTTGAAATTTAACTACTTTAACCCTCCATACAAGCTAGCTGAATTGCTTAGGGACTTATATCAACCCACTTAAATTATCATTTCATAATATTACCATGAAATTTCACTATTTTCACAAATAAATCCCTAAATACAATTTCACTAAAATTTACTTAACAAAACATGTTTGTTTAATATCTAAAGTTAATAATCTATCATCTAAAATCAAAACACATTAAAAAACAATCATGGTAAGTCCCTTAAACTTTATTAGTTTTGTAAATTAATCCCCAGGCTAGCTAGATTAAGCTAATACGAGCTCAAAAACATAAAAATCAATAAAAACGGGGCTTCAAAACCTACCATGCATTAAAAAACTCCATTACCGAAAGCTTTCCATCTTTTAAAAATGGCTAATCAGTTTTTAGGGCTAACAAAATAATGAAGATGATGTTCTAATTCATCTTGTTTTAACAACTTTTACTTGTTTTATTTAATAACAAATTTAACCTTTAAAATTCACTTTATTTACAGTAAAACCTACCCATGCACATTCACTAGTATACAATACGGTATATTCACCAACTACATCCTTCAATTTATAATTCTAAAGCCATTTAATCCATTTAATCCATTTAATTACTAGAATCTGTAACGGCCCATTTTTAGTCAAATCAGAATAGTGGTTTTGAGAACACAAATTCGAATTCAAAATAATTATTTTATTACTATTCTAATGTTTACAGCATGATATTATATATGTGTGAAATATTGTTTGAGTACTTAATTTGATAAAAAGGACTAAATCGTGTAAAGTGTAAAACTCATGTTCTATTAGGTAAATGTGTCTAATAGCTATGGAACCTTAAAGTAGAGGTCCTTATGTGGTAATTAAACCATTAATGAAGTTAGTGGACAAATATGTACATAATTAATGTGACTAAGTAAGGTTACATAAGTAATTTAATAAGTAAATAATTAAAATAGGTAAAATAAAACCAAATTCTTTTGTTTATCATCTTCTAGCCGAAATTTTAAGGAGGAAACTTCACCATTTGGTCAAGCTCTTTCATTGCATGAGAGTATAATTTTGTTCCGTTTTTAATGATTTCTATGTTTTTGAGATCTCTGTAGCTTAATCTAGCTAGCCCAGGGACTAATTTGTGAAATTGTTAAAGGTTTAGGGTTTTTCCATTGATAAATCTATATATGTTTTATTTATGATGATATAAAATGCATGATTGTTGTTAGATAAACAACATTTGTAAAGTGATTTTTGACAAAATTATCATTTAGGGATTAAATTGTGAAATGTGTAAATTTTAGGGATAAATTATAAAATAAATGAAAAATATGGGCTACTAGGGACCTAATTGAAATTTGGCTAGCATGGTTTTAGGTTGAATTTCATGAATTAGTGTTTTTATGAGATAATGACTAAATTGTAAAATGTAGAAATATTAGGGAAAAAATGTAAATCTGCCTTAATGTGCTTTTTTGGACTAAATTGAATAGAGTGATAATTAAATAAGTTAATTTTGATTACATTTAGATCAAGAAAAGTGAAATACTAATTTAGATTGAGGAAAGAATAAAGTATCGGGCTAATCGACTTATTTTGCCATTTTTGTATTCGAGGTAAGTTCATATGTATTAAATGTAACACCCCAAACCCGGTCTAGACATTATGGCCGAGTCTGGCAATGTCTGAAGTGTTTTTCAAAAAAATAACCTCTTTGAAAAGCCCGTTCGATGTTAAACCTCTTTGTGATCTTAACGAAAATTTAGGATGTCTTGTTTATTGTTAAAACTCAAGTCGTTTATGTTCTTGATCCTAGTGTGTCTCCGTGGGGAGCACCGGTTTTATTTGTGAAGATGAAGGATGGAACCATGCATATGTACATTGACTATCGACAACTAAACAAATTGACTATTAAGAATAAGTACCCCCTACTAAGGATAGATGATCTATTCGATCAGTTTCGAGGAGCTTCGGTCTTCTCTAAGATTGATCTCTGATCGGGTACCATCAACTTAGGGTCAGGGAGACTGATGTTTACAAGATGACATTTAGGACTCGTTACGATTATTACGAGTTCCTAGTGATGCCATTTGGATTGACGAATGCACCAGTGACTTTTATGGATTTGATGAACCGAGTGTTCCAGCCCTATCTGGATCAGTTCGTAGTGGTGTTTATAGATGACATTCTGGTGTATTCGAGGACTGGGGATGAACATGATGCTCATCTTCGTGTTGTTCTACAGATTTTAAGGGAGAAACAATTATACGCTAAATTTTGTAAATGTGAATTCTGGCTTCGAGAGGTAACGTTTCTGGGTCAAGTGGTATCTGCTGAGGGGATTAGGGTTGATCCTCGGAATATTGAAATAGTTCTGGATTGGAAGCAACCTAAGTTGATATCTGAGGTTCGAAGTTTTCTGGGATTGGCAAGGTACTATAGACGATTTGTTGAGGGGTTTTCATTGATTGCTGTACCTCTGACTAAGTAGTTGTGTAAATGAGTACCGTTTAACTGGACTGATAAGCAGTAGGAAAGTTTTGAGAAACTCAAGAAAGTTCTGACTGAGGCCCTTATCTTAATTCAGCCAGAGTTTGGGAAGGAATTCACTGTCTACAGCGATGCATCACATGTTGGCTTAGGATGTGTGTTGATGCAGGAGGGTAAGGTAGTGGCTTATGCATCTCTTCAGCTTAAGATGTATGAGGTAGACTATCCGACGCTTAACTTGGAGTTGGCTGCAGTGGTGTTCGCACTGAAAATATAGAGGTATTACCTATACAGCGAGAAGTGTATTATTTACACTGATCACAAGAGCCTCAAATACTCCTCACTCAGAAAGAGATAAACCTTAGGCAGCATAGATGGATTGAGCTGCTTAAGGATTATGACTATTCGATTGAATGTCATCTTGGTAAGGCTAATGTGGTAGCCGATGCACTGAGTCGTAGGGCTATGACTGATCCGAGGGTGATGTTTGCTCGTCTTAGTTTGTTTGACAATGGTAGCTTGTTAGCAGAACTCCAAGTTAAACTAAGGTGGATTGAGTAGATTAAGGGTAAAAAGTTGGAAGATGAGTCATTGGGTACTCGATTTAGACAGATAGAGAGTGGGGAAACTTTAGATTTTAGGCTGAATAGTGAAGGGGTACTTTGTTTCCGTAGGACAGTCTGTGTACCGAAGGATACTAATCTGAGGCAGTCTATATTGCAAGAGGTTCATAGTAGTCTTTAAGCTATGCATCCTAGCGGAAATAAGATGTATCGAGACCTTCGGGAGTTATATTGGTGGCCACGTCTTAAGCGGAAAGTTACCGATTTTCTAAGTAAGTGTCTAACTTGTCAGCAGGTTAAGGCAGAGCATCAGTTGCCTTCAGGGTTGGTTCAGCCAGTTAAGATTCTGCTTTGGAAGTGGGAGAGAGTAACTATGGACTATGTTAATGGGCTACCCCTAACGCCTTCTAAGAAAGATTCAGTGTGGGTCATCGTGGATCGGTTGACCAAGTCTTCCCATTTTATACTTGTTCGTACTACTTACTCATTGCAAAAGTTGGCTAAGCTGCATGTGTTTGAGATTGTGAGACTGCATGGGGTACCAGTTTCCATCATATCCGATAGAGCTCCCCACTTCACGTCCTGGTTTTGGAAGAAGTTACACGAGGCATTGGGTACATGGTTGGACTTCAATACTGCATTCCATCCTCACACAGATGGTCAGTTAGAGAGGGTGATTCAGATACTAGAGGACATGTTAAAGAGTTGTGTAATTGACTTCCGGGGCAGTTGGGAGGATTACTTACCGTTGGCAGAGTTTGCATACAATAATAGCTACCAGTCTAGCATACAGATGACACCTTACAAGGCATTATATAGTCGTAGGTATTGTACTCCTTTATGTTGGACTGAGTTGGGTGAGCGGTTTATTCTGGGTCCTGAGCTAGTATCTGATACCGAGGATAAGGTCAGATTAATTCAGGATCAACTGAAGGCAGCATCAGACAAACAGAAGTCATATGAGGATCAGAAGTGAAAGGAGATCAAGTTTTCTGTGGGGGACTTGGTGTTTATCAAGGTCTCTCCATGTAAGAAGGTACTGAGATTTGGTCAGAGTGGTAAGTTAAGCCCTAGGTTCATTGGGCCATACCACATACTAAAACGTGTGGGACCGGTCGCCTATCAACTTAAGCTACCTCCAGAGTTAGACCGAATTCATGACGTGTTTCACGTCTCCATGCTGAGGCGATATCGCTCTGATCTTACACACATTGTCTCGACTGACGAAGTTAAGGTTAGGCCAGATCTAACCTTTAGGGAAGAACCAATGCAAATTATAGATCGTGATGTAAAGGTTCTGAGGAGAAAGACGGTTCCACTGGTTAAGGTATTATAGCATAATCACAATTCTGAAGAAGCCACGTGAGAACCCGATGAGGTGATGCGGCAACAATACCCTCATCTATTCTGATCAGGTAAATTTCGAGGCCAAAATTTTTTTTAAGGAGGGTAGAATTGTAATGCCCCAAATCCTTAAAATCCAAAAAACTCTGTTAAAAATTATTTTGTATGATGGTGATATGGTTGTATGCTTGCCTTAGTGTTTTAGTGCTTTGGGGGAGTCTGGGAAGTCATGGGTTCAAGCCCTGGCTTGAACAAAATTTTTGGCTTCTTATTGAATAAACCCTTGATTCCTACTAACACACTTTTAAATTAATGAGAATGTTGCATGACATAAAGGGCTTGCTAGTCAGGTGGCAAGGAGAAAATGGAGTGCTGCTTGGGGTCTGAGGTTCGAGGCCTGTTAGCGCAAAAGAGTATTTTGGTTTTGTTTTGCTCCTGATGTTGGGAAGGTGTTGTAGTGGGATTAAAATTGGAGTGTTAAAGGAGTAAGAGGTGTTGTGGCTGAATTTTAGGGAGTGGTTGGAGGGATTTTCGATTGCTAGGGAGTTGGGTGAGTAAGATAAGGATTGAGTGATTTTAGGAGATATATTTAGAGTAAACGTAGGGATTTGAATGGAGTAGTAGTGGGTGTGCTGATTATCGACTCTCACTTTTGGCATTTTTCACTTTTGGGGCAAAAGCTGAGCTTTTGGTCATTGTGTTGTTTCGGGTCTTTTCTCTTTGGTGAATTTCAACCTCTCCGTTTTGGTCATTTGGCTTTTGGACATTTTAGAGCTTTTCGAATTATTTCTCTTAACGTTTTGGTCACCAATTTTCTTTGTTCCTCTTCTCTCTCTAGCATCAAGATTCTTTGGCTGAATATCGATTGTCTGCCTACCTCCCTATCACATTCGGTTTTGACTTGTTGTGACCAATTCATTCTCTTTTCCTTTCTTCTTCCTCCTTCTCTCCAATACAATCTAATCCTTCTTAGTCGAATAGTGCTCTTGCAATGACCCTCGGTGAACCGATTCTTTCTTTTTGTTCTTTTCTGTCGATCTGGGGGGTAAGTGTTGTTTTATTGTCTTTTGTTTCTGTTCATCCCCTTTCTCTTCTACCGTATTTATGGTTCTCGTTTAACACTTTCTTTTCGATCGATGATTGTTAAGGGAGTGATAGCGCTAGTTCTGCCTTGTTGTAGCGGCTATCTTTTAGGGATTTCGAACAGATTGCTCTCAATCTCTAGTGTTAATTTACACTTCGGTAAATGGTTGTGCGCCTAGTTCAATTTATGGGCATGTATTATGTTGGTTATATGATCATTTTGGAACGCAGGTAATCTCTAAAAGAGGTTGTAGTCGGTTTTGTGTATCGATTTAAAAGAGGAATCTTCAGTAGTTCATCAAAGGCAAGTATTAGTGGAATTTTGGCATTAAGTATAAGAGTGAAATGTTTTTCATTTGTCATTGGTTAATGGTGTATCTTGGTTGAATGTAGGCTTTGGGCTTTGGGCTTGTGGAGTAACCGCGCATCTTCATTTAAGGTGTATAATCACACTGCTTTTAGCATAAATCGACAAAAGCCAAAAATGTACGACTGTTGACACTACACGAGCGTGCACTCGCTCGTGTGGTGAGCCGAAAGCACAAACATAGGCGTTCGATTGTAGAAGCCCCCACAAACGGTTTCATGGGCTTAGGCCAAGTTTGGCCACGTTGGGCCGAAACGGGCCGTGCGGGCCCCACTAGCTCGTGGGCCCCGCACGGGTAAAACCACACGAATATGTGGAGATTATTGGGCTAAGCTGTGTTGTTTGCACGGTCAAGGCCATTATTTGGGCTTATTGGGCCACACGAGCATGTGGGCCTGTATGAGCCGTATTATGGGCTTGGGCCCATTTTTTCTGTTTAACTGTTAAGGTTGCACGAGTCGCTCGAGACGACTGTGGACCTACTGTTGGTTTGGTAAGTACACCTAGACCCTAATCTATTAAATGACTATTGTACCCCTATGAGGTAAAAGACGGATATACCCCTATATGTTGTATGACTGTTGAGTATGCCATCTTTATTGTATTAACATTTATATTATGTTGCATTGCATAGGGTGGGATATATGATATTGGATGAAGTGTACTGAAAGCCTATAAGCCTATTACTGGCAACTCTGCTGCAAATACTGTTAGTACCGAAACCGGTGCTATATTCTAAAGTGTAGGGATGGGTGGGTCAATTTTATCCCCACATAGAGTGTAGGGCTGGATGGAGTGGAGTGTAGAGGATGGATGGGTAGGATCTCTGTATGCATCTCGATCTTTGTCTTGATTTGGGCTAAGGCCTGCAATCCGATCATCAAGCATCGTAATGGGCTAATGCCACGCTGATTTTGCTACTGATATGGGCTTAAGCCCAGACTGCTCGACACTATATGATTGACTGTTGATAAATAGGGATTACACACTGAGTTTTCATAAACTCACATTTCCTGCTTATCTGTGCAGGTAATCCTTAGAGGGGTCGAGGCTGCGAAGGACTCGAAGATGACCATACCATTATTTATGTTTTCATTTTGAATTTTTAATAAAAGTAGTTTTATTTGGGTAAATTTTATGTAATAAGGCCATTTTAAGTTTTTATTTTTATTTGGGGATTTATTTAAATTGACTTATTTCTGCTAGCAGTAGGACACAGGTTTTCAAAAAGCAAATGATTTTCAACTACCAAGCTACACAACTTGTTTTAAAAGCTTCTGGAACGAACAATGTTTTCAAAGTGTAATCACGATTTAGTATAGGACATGTATTGCTAAACAAACCTGTAAATTAACAAATGAACAAATAAGTTAACGTCTCTTAAGGAACACAAACAAGGTTTTAACACAAATGGACTTTCTAATAGAACTACGCTTTTCAATACTCACTCCAATGTAACATCACAGATTCGGCCATAATGTCTAGGCTGGGTTTGGGGTGTTACAGTTTAGCAAAACAGTTGTTCATATTAATTGTTTATTCCATTTTAAAACAGTGTTTGTTGCCGAAGCTTTTAAAATATGTTGTGTAACCGTGATGTTTTAAAAAAACATTTATCTTTTGAAAACCCGCAACCTACAACTAGCAAATATAAATCAAAATAAATAAAACCCCAAAATTTAAAGATTAAAAATTATAGAGGCCTTATTACATAAAAATACCCAAATTAAACTACTTATAAATTAAAAGATAAATATGGAATTGTAAGCTGTTGTGTGGCCACCTTCGAGTCCCTCACAACACCGATCCGACTAAGGATTACTTGTACAGATAAGCAGAAAGGTGAGTTTACGAAAACTCAGTGTGTAATCCCTTAATAAACAAACATTCAATCATACAGTGAGCAAAAACAGTCTAGGCCTAAGCCCGTTTCAGTAACAGTTCATTTTCAGTTAAGCCCTGAGCCAATTACAGTATCAGTATCAATGTGGGCCTTAGCCCATTTTAGTAACAGTAACAGAAATGCAATCAGAAATCCCACCCATCCATCCCCTACACTCCACTCCGTCTAGCCCTGCACACCATGTGGGGATAAAATCAACCCACCCATCCCTACACTCCAAAATGTAGCACCGCTTGCGGCACTAAACACTGTTTGCAGCAGAGCTACCAGTACAATACACTTCCTCCCAATATAACAAATCCATCCCCATGCAGTATGTCATGTCATAACATCATACATGTATGCAAAAGTGTCATGCTTAATTATAATCATACATATCAAAGGGGCATATCAGTCATTTTACCTCATAAGGGTATAACAGTCATTTCATCAAATTGGGGACTAGGTATACTTACTGACCCAACAGTAGGTCCACAGTCGTCTCGGGCGACTCGTGCAACCTTATCATTCAAACGGTGAAAATAGGCCCAAAGCCCATAATACGGCCCATGTGAGCTCACATGCCCATGTGGCCCACAAAGCCCAAAAAATGGCTTTTGTCGTGTGAGTTACACAGCCTAGCCCAATAAACTCCAGACATCCATGTGGTTTACCCGTGTGAGGCCTACAGGCCCATGGGGCCCACATGGCCCATTTCGGCCAAACATGGCCTAAAGCGGCCTAAGCCCATGAAACTGCTCATGGTGGCCTCTACGGTCAAACGCCCAGGTTTATGCGTTTGGATTACCATACAAGCGAG
The DNA here is from genome assembly GCA_025698475.1 of Gossypium anomalum. Classification (NCBI taxonomy): domain Eukaryota; kingdom Viridiplantae; phylum Streptophyta; class Magnoliopsida; order Malvales; family Malvaceae; genus Gossypium; species Gossypium anomalum. The sequence continues at coordinate 20,960,886 of CM046958.1, forward strand.
CATACGCCCATGTGGCATCAAAGATCACATTTTTCAGCTTTTGTCGATCTATAGTTTGGGCAGTGTTTACACACCTTGCTTCTATTTGCTGAGAGAAGAAACTGCCCACACTTTTGAGTCCTACACTTAAACAACAATGTTTGGTTACACACTTAACTGCCCACACTTTTGAATCCTACACTTAAACAACAGTCTTTGGTTACACGCTTAACCCAGTACCCAATCACATATACTCTATTATCCTATTCGTTAAACTTACACAATAACATACCTTCGAACAAGCCACGAGTAAAGATCCGTCCACCCTACGCCAACTAAGGACATTTTCATTCTCCCTCGAAAGTTCCTATGCACTAATCGAACATAGGTAGACATTTAATCAACCAGCATCAAATAACACTATACCAATACACTAAAACATTCAGTCGATACCCTTACCTTGATTGAGTCAACCAAAGCCCTTTTCAACTTATTATTCGAGAAAGGACGATCACTCAAGCCCTTGGATACAACCTGAAATCCAACCAACCTCCTGTTAACGACTATATGAAAGAGCAGTTTGAATCTGAACTGAAAGTTAGTCTTATCAAATGCAAAATCGAGCACTTACAATTACCCCCAAAAATTGACAGAAAACATAGGGAGAAGAGAGATGTAGTAAACGGTCAAAGTACCAAGATAAATGGATGACAAGAAGAAAGTGTTGAGAAAAAGAGCAGAGAAGGGAAGAGAAGGTATTCGATCACACAGTAAACCAAATGAGGAACGAAAGAGATGGAGTATATCGATCAAGAAAGGAAACTGAGAGAAAAACTTGTCAAATCCCGAATGATTCCTATTAAATTGGCCCCAAGAAGAGTAAAATGAAAGAACCCGATGAAAAGAAACAAAGGTAACACCAGAGGCAGAATTCAGCACGAAGGGACAAAAAAAAACCAAAACGCAAAAGGGAATGAGCATACAAAATTGAAAATTGAAAGAATAGCTAAACTCAGCCGAAAATTTCTGTGAACCTCCTATTCAATTCGGCACAAATCTACTACACTTCAAATCTAACTTTTTCCTCCCTTAATTCTCTCCTAAAATCCCTCCTTTAATCTTTCCAATTGATCAAACCTCCCCTAACTACTCATTTTGAATTCCACTCCACCATCTCAGTGTTTCGGTCAAACCACAACTCCTCCATAGAATTTTTAGCAAAATAAAACACTCCATTGCATCAAGTAGGACTTGAACCTTAGACTTATTAGAACACTTCACATGCCCCTATCCCCTAGATCAGTAAGCCTTTTTATGTCATGCTCCACCCATTTTTATTTAAAAGACTACTGACTAGAGACAAGGTTTATTCCTTAAAAAACAAAATTTTTGCACATGCCCAGACTTGAATCCAAGACTTCCCAAACACTCCCAGAGCACATAACCACTGAAGTAGACACTCAATTGTGTCACTTCCTTGCACAACTAAATATTTATGTTTAGCCTCCTAACTGTTCCCATGCTCAAGACCTAATACTTCTAGGCCCAAATTCGGGGCGTTACAATTCACCCCTCCTTAAAAAAATTTCGTCCCCGAAATTTTCAACTACCAGATCAATCACATAACATAATCTTCACCACTACGCTCCCACTGCACACTCTAGTTCTAAAACACTATTGCATTTAACTTGAATGTTTTCAGTACAGTCTATAGATAGACTGGGACAGTGCGTCAATCCAATACTCAGCCACATTAGGGGTAACTCCAGCAATACTCCTGAAGAGCTCAGCTCCATTGGACTGGAGTCGTTTCGACCGACCCTCGGCCCCCAGATCCAGTATTGGGATAGCTCGTCATCCCTAACCACATGATCATGAGACTCAGCTCAAGCACCTCCACGGCCTCCACCATGGCCTCTTATACCCCTTCCGCGAGTACCTCTGGTGTTTATTATCGAATTACGTTTTATCTTATAAATAGTTTTATGCATCAGTTTATAGTTCCAGTGTTCATCAACAGATGTTTTATGGAGAGTATATCAAAAGTATAGAGTTTTATTTCTGCACAACGCAGTGTCTATCAATGTCTACTGGTTTACTACAATTTCAGTATACTCTACTAAAGAGTTTGCTATGGTATACTACCTACAGTAATCTCAGTAATCCTATCTATGATAGTTTCAGTCAAAATCGAAATATAGTTTTCAGAGAGAACTTACAAGATCTGCGCGGAGACTTAGTGTACCACACATTCAATAAAACATTTCAAAATACTTTAAATAATTTAAAACAGTTCTCTTAGAATTTTTAAGTTTTTAAAAGAAACCTAAATCCACAGTCGAGTTTTGCAACTTGACTATGATACCACTAAATGTAACACCCCAAACCTGGCGTAGACGTTATGGCTGAATTTGGCAATGTCACATTGAAGTGTTTTTCGAAAAAATATAATCTCTTTGAAAAGCCCGTTCGATGCTAAACCTCTTTGTGATCTTAACGAAAATTTAGGATGTCTTGTTCATTGTTAAAACTCAAGTCGTTTAGCAAAAGGGTTATTCATATTAATTGGTTATTCCATTTTAAAACATTTTTTGTTGTGGAAACTTTTAAAATATGTTGCGTAACCGTTTTAAAAAACATTTATCTTTTGAAAACCCGCAACCTACTACTAGCAGATATAAATCAAAATAAATAAAACCCCAAAATTTAAAGATTAAAAATTATAGAGGCCTTATTACATAAAAATACCCAAATTAAACTACTTATAAATTAAAAGATAAATATGGAAGCGTAAGCCATTGTGTTGCCACCTTCGAGTCCCTCGCAGCATCGATCTGCCTAAAGATTACTTGTGTAGATAAGTAGATGAGTTTACGAAAACTCAGTGTGTAATCCCTTAATAAACAAACAGTCAATCATACAGTGAGCAAAAACAGTCTAGGCCTAAGCCCATTTTAGTAACAGTTCATTTTTAGTTAGGGCCTTAGCCCATTTTAGTAACAGTAACAGAAATGCAATCAGAAATCCTACCCATCCCTCCTCTACGCTCCACTCTGTCTAGCCCTACACACCATGTGGGGATAAACTCAACCCACCCATTCCTACACTCCAAAATATAGCACAGGTTGCGACACTAAACAGTGTTTGTAGTAGAGCTGCCATTACAGTACACTTCTTCCAAATAGAGCAAGCCCATCCCCATGCAATATGTCATGTCATAATATCATACATGTATGCAAAAGTGTCATGCTCAATTACATTCATACATATCAAAGGGGCATATCAGTCATTTTACCTCATAGGGCTATAACAATCATTTCATCAAATTGGGGTCTAGGTATACTTACCCACCTAACAGTAGGTCTACAGTTGTCTCGAGCAATTCATGCAACCTTATCAGTCAAACGGTGAAAATGGGCCTAAAGCCCATGATGCGGCCCATGTGAGCCCACATGCCCGTATGGCCCATAAAGCCTAAAAATGGCCTTGGACGTGTGAGTTACACAGCCTGGCCCAATAAACTACACACATCCATGTGGTTTACCTATGTGGGGCTTACACGGCCCATTTTGGCCCAACATGGCCTAAAACGGCCTAAGCCCATAAAATCGCTCATGGTGGCCTCAACGGTCAAACGCCCATGTTTATGCATTCAGATTACCACATAAACGAGTGCACGCCCACGTGGCATCAAAGATCACATTTTCTGGCTTTTGCTGATCTATAGTTTGGGTAGTGTTTACACGCCTTACTTCTATTTGCCGAGAGAAGAAACTGCCCGCACTTTTGAATCCTACACTTAAACAGCAGTCTTCAGTTACACACTTAATCCAGTACCCAATTGCATATACTTCATTATCCTATTCGTTAAACTTACACAATAACATACCTTCGAACAAGCCACGAGGAGAGATCCGTCCACCCTACGCCAACTAAGGACCTTTTCCTTATCCCTCGAAAGTTCCTATGCACCAATCGAACATAGGTAGACATTTAATTAATCAGCATCAAATAACACTATACTAATACACTAAAATATTCAATCGATACCCCTTACCTTGATTAAGTCAACCGAAGCCCTTTTCAACTTATTAGTCGAGAAAGGACGATCACCCAAGCCCTTGGATACAACCTAAAATCTAACCAACCTCCTGTTAATGAGTATATGAAAGAGCAGTTTGAATCCGAACTGAAAGTAAGTCTTACCAAATGCAAAACTGAGCACTTGCAATTACCCCCAAAAATTGACCGAGAACATAGGGAGAAGAGAGATGCAGTAAATGGTCAAAGTACCAAGATAAATGGATGACAAGAAGAGAGTGTTGAGAAAAAGAGGACAGAAAGGAAGAGAAGTTATTCGATCACATAGCAAACTGAATGAGGGAGGAAAGAGATGGAGTAGATCGGTCAAAAAAGGAAATCGAGAGAAAAACTTGTCAAATCCTGAAAGATTCCTGATATAATTGGCCCAAGAAGAGTAAAATGAAAGAACCTGATGAAAATAAACAAAGGTAACACTAGAGGCAGAATTCAGCACCAAGGGGTAGAAAAAAAAAACTAAAACCCAAAAGGGAATGACCATACAAAACCAAAAATTGAGAGAATAGCTAAACTCAGCTGAAAATTTCTGTGAACCTCCTATTCAATTCGGCACAACTCTACTACACTTCAAATCCCACTTTTTCCTCCCTTAATTCTCTCCTAAAATCCCTCCTCTAATCTCTCCAACTGATCACACCTCCCATAACTTTCCACTCCACCATCTCAGTGTTTCGGTCAAACCACAACTCCTCCACAACATTTTTAGCAAAATATAACACTTCCTTGCGTCAAGCAGGACTTGAACCTCAAACCTCTTGGAACACTTGACACGCCTCTATTCCCTAGATCAATAAGCCTTTTTATGTCATGCTTCACCCATTTTTATTTAAAAGCCTACTGACTAGAGATAAGGTTTATTCCTTAAAAAACAATTTTTTTTGTACATGCCCAAGCTTGAACCCAAGACTTCTCATACACTCCTAGAGCACATAACCACTAAAGTAGACACTCAATTGTGTCACTTCCTTGCACAACTAAATATTTATGTGCTGCCTCCTAACTGTTCCCATGCTCAAGACCTAATACTTCTAGGCCCAAATTCAGGGCGTTACATTAAACATTATTATATTTATGTTTTAAATGCTTTGATATTGCATGAATTGAGAATAGAACACTGTGGGCATATTCAAAGATGAATCAGCAAGTAAGAAATCCTGTTTGAACCTTAGGAATAGATTAGGATACAAATGACATGTCATTAAGGGTTATGTGCTTTGGGTATTGGTCTGTACGTCCTACCAGTGGCTGAGTTATCTGGCATGTGTTATGGATACTCATATGCTTGTGTACGCAGTACTGTGTAGCTTCATCATGACTGTTAGATTGTGTGAGCAGACTCGTTGATAGGTCGAGAGTGAGCATTATATGTGATATGAGATCGAGATGGCTTCAACTATATATGTGGCACTTAGGGTGCGAGTTTCCTGGGTATCCGATAGTATTTTGAATGGTTCAACGGGTATACCGAAGATATGAATTGGGGAGAAATGGATAAGTAACAATATAGGCATGCACTGAAACTATATGAGCAACTAATTTATGGAAGCTATAAGTTTATGGCTATTTATGTGATTGAATACAAGTTAACATTTTGATTAAACGTTTTCTAATATATATTGTTCATACTATTTGATTAGTGAATAATTGATGAGTTGGCTTATTAATTCATATGAGCTTACTAAGCTTTAGAGCTTACTTTGTTTAATTTTCCATGTTTTATAGTGATATTAAGCTAGCTCAGATTGGGGAAATCGTCAGAGACATCATCACACTATTCAACTATCACTTTGGTACTTTTGAACTTAAGTATTTTAAGTATATGGTATGTATAGGAATTTGGTCATTTTGGTACATATATGATAGTAATGAATGTAGCCATTTGAGTTGGCTTGGAAATGTTTAATGTTTGGTTTTGTATATAGCCATGAGAGTTGGCTTATTTTAGTTGATTTGGTTGTGTATATATATATATATATATGTAAATGACCTTTGTTTTGTGTTGATAATTGTTATTTGAGAAGTATTATGCTTGTAAGTTTGGGCAAAATGATGCATGTTTGAAAGTGTCTATTTAGTTGAATTGTGAATGTGAATTTGGTATAAATGGAAGGGCCTATTTTGTAACTTGTGTGTTTTGTGGATGATGGTATAGAACTAGAATGAATTAGGCTTGATTTAGTTGGTTTGAATGCCTATTTATGTCATGTTTTGGTGCCATTTGGTTTGATGTAGGTGTATGTAAATTTGGGTGGCAAAATGGCTTGGTAAATAGCCTATTCTTGTCCACACGGGCAGAGACACGAGAGTGTGTCTCAGCCATGTCTGACACACGGTTAGGTTACACAGCTATGTGTCCCTTAGTGTTGAATTAAAAATTAAGTCAGTATGCTCTACACGGTCTAGCACACGGGTGTATAACTTGGCTGTGTGGCATAAGTCAGTATACCCTACAGGTTTGGCACGGCCTAGCACACGGCCTAGCACACGGGTGTGTGTTGCCATTTCTTAGGGCACACAGGCTAGCCACACGAGCATGTGTATTGGCCGTGTGACCCAAGTCAGAGAGTTACACGGGGTCGGGCACAGGCTGGGACACGGCCATGTGATCCCATTTCGAATGTCCACACAGCCTGTGACACTGGTGTGTCTTTGGCCGTGTGAGATACACTGCTGGGCCACACGGGCGTGTGCCCCTTTTATTTTCTAAGAATTTTCTAAGTTTTCTAAAATTTTCCTAAGTTATCGGTTTAGTCCCGAACCACCCCGAATGCATGTTTAGGGCCTCGTAGGCTCGTATTAGGGATAAAGTAGTTGATGTTGAATGATGATTACATGAGATTGAAAAATGTATGTGAAATGGATGTTTATTTATGTTATAAGTCCGTTAATGCTCTGTAACCCTATTCCAGCATTGAATATGGGTAAGGGGTGTTACATTTATTAGAATTAGAGCTACGATTTAGTCGATTCTAGGATTAACGTAGCATATGTAAGAGTCTAGCTATACATGCCATATATAACCTATGATAGTGTGATATGTCCTCACAATTTAAAATGTGTTTTATATAGTAAATGGATCCCAATCGAGCTGTAGCTGATGATATTAAGAGTAATGCGCCAGCCTCCTTTCATGGAGTAGCGCAATCCGAATCGAGACTCGTAACGGGTGCCAGGGAGGAGAGGTCAAAGAAGCCTTCTTCCAGATGATGAATGAGTGGTTTATGGCATTTGTTCAAACAAATCTAGCTACTTAGCAACCTCCACCCCCACCTAATCCCCAACTGGTTCCCGTGGTTTCTCAATGTGTGGAACTTTTAAAATTGAATAAGCCGCCAGTTGATAAGATCTGAAAAAAGGGACCGAAGAGTTTAAAGCTACTTTTGACGATAATCCTGAGATGTAAGAGTATGGCCAAAGATCAATCACGAGATGGTTGTAATAACATACTTGGTTTATCATGTTTATTAATATAAGGCGTTGCCATTATTATTCCAGTTTCTTTTCTATGTGCATAAATAAACTATTTTATACTAATGTCCTGAGAATAATATGATTATTCTTAAAAGATCCTTAGTCAAGTATTGTTGTTGGCTACGACAATAATAATGCATTAAGACTAACATGTAGTTGATTGATGATAAAGAGTTGTCATTGATATGGAGTGTTAGAATCAATGCATGAATATGTGTGTTAGAGAACAACATATTGGACTGACCCGTTATGAGTATGTTTCTTGGATTATTATGTAATTGTCACAACATTACTCATAGTGATTAATATGTATATTATCCTCATACTTGAGATCATCTTTATCCTAACATCGTGAGTTGTATATTTTGATATAGTCAAACAAACACCGTAACTGGTTGTTCTATAAAAACTGATGTTTGATATACCACAATCTATGTTGAGGGATATAGTTGATCAATATAGGATAAGTCCCTCCTACATAATGGGAGTAATATCTCAGGCCACTTGATTGAGTGAGGCTAGAAATGCATGGCTATGCTCAAATAAGTTGATATGAGCTGTCATACTTATTTGTGTATCATAGTCTACTCAAGGTATTGAGAAACATGGGATGGACCATGCAAGTGTGACTATTCCATGACTTGTGTCCATTCCAAAGATATAGGACTTAAGGATTAATGCATGAAAGGTTAATCACAAAAGGTTATGTCGAATCATGACTTCTTGTAACTTAGGTAGCATTGATGCATTGCTAGATGCCACTCATTGTTTGTAACATTAGAATCATTCTAATATTACTGCTAATGTTACAAGAACCTAGAGGGTCACACCCTGTGGTTGAAATGAACGAGGTAAAACATAGTTGGTATATTGCTTGGTTGTCACATGAATTAAATTAATTATAGAATTAATTTAATTGGGCAATCAAATTGTTGAACATACTATATGTACAAGGATGTTGTACACATAATCAGAACATAATTTTATTGATATATGAATTTAGTTCGTATATAAGTTTAAATAAATATAGTTTACCGAAATCTTTATTATAGTTAATGTAATTATAATTTTTCGGTTAAACATTATTATATTTATTTGAATGATAATTATTATGTTTGGATTAATTTTAATGAATTAAAATTCGTTATAAATATATACCAATTAAGAGGGAGTTATATATTGCAAGGGTCAAAACCCTAAAAAGAATATATAAAACTAGCCTGAAAATATGCAAAGTGGTCTAGCAGCCATTTAGCAAAATACTCTCTGAAAATAGTTTTCTGGGATTTCTACCGTTCATTGTCAATCGGGTGGACTACGTAGAGGTCGACATCAGAAAAAGTTGCGGCTTGGTTCGATAGTGGTTCAGCATTCCTGTTGCCTAGGCATCGCTGTCTACTCAGATTGAAGTTTTAGTAATTTTGAAACCATTTTATCACCCCAATTCGTTCCTTACACATGGATCCTTGGTTTGGATCACCAGAATTTTTTTTTAATTTTTCGTTGTGCCTTGGAGGCACCGGTGTTCCAACATGAGAGAGGCGAGTTTTGGCTTGAAAATATAATTTGGGTATTTGATGAGCTTTCTTGCACACCGGCTAAGTGTTTAAAATGTGTCGTATGACTTCTAAGGGACATAGCTTATCAGTGGTAGAATACTCTAGTATCAGTGGTGTCAAGAGAAAGGGTCACCTAGGAATTTTTTCAAGCTGAGTTTAGAAAAAAAATACATCAGTCAACAGTTTATCGATAAAAAATGCAAAGAGTTTTTGGAGCTGAAATAGGGTCGTATGTCTGTGACTGAATATGAGTGAGAGTTTGTGAAACTTAGTAAGTATGCTCGAGGACGTGTTTCAACTAAGGCAATTATGTGTAAAAGATTCGAAGACGGACTGAACAAAGACATCAGGCTGCTAGTTGGGATTTTAGAGTTGAAAGAATTTGTTGTATTAGTCGACCGAGCTTGCAAAGCCAAAGAATTGAGCAAAGAAAAGAGAAAAGTTGAATTCGAAGCTAAAGATTCGAGAAAAAGATCAATAAATAAACCATATCAGTCTTCGTCAAAGAAATCAAGAGATTCATACACTCGTACGAATGCTTCAATAGGGTATTCAAACAGAGATCGTGGAAAGCAATAGTCAAGTTCTAAAACTCAAGCTACATCAGTATCGAGTGTTGGCAGCGTGAGAAATAACAAACCCGATGTCAACAATGTGGTCGACGACATTTTGGTGAGTGCTGGATGAATAATAGAGGTTGTTTTAAATGTGGCTGACAAGATCATTTTATTCGAGATTGCCCGAAGTTAGCCGAGAAAGATGAATTCTAGAATGTAACAACCCTATACCCGGTCCAATCGTACAGACCCGATATAAGGCTATTACATTTGGTGCCAAAACAATTATGGCTAGATATTGTTTAATTAAAACATTTGTGCATAGCATTTTAACTTACCAACCATATTTGCAAACATACTTATAGTTTCACTAATTCATTTCATATATACCAAAATACTTCAAGTAACTCAAAATAGATAGAATTTCAAGAGTTTACATTTTAGTACCTAATACATGGGAACACATCTGAACTGCCTATGTACATGCCATTTTAATTTAAAATATGGTACCTACTTTTGAAGCTCTTGAGGATGTATATAACCTATGCTTTATGTTAATAAAATTTAATATATCTTTTTTGTAAGCTATAAAACTTACCTTAACACATTGATGATTCGCTTTTGTTCACAACTCATATTCTTAGCCTGAAGTAGATTTTATAGAACACACTGGATATACGGAATAAATACAGAGGTGCATTATTATGCACTAATGAACAAAGAGCACTAAAGTGCTATATAGAGAGCACAGATGTGCTAATTAGAGAGCACTAATGTTCTAATAATCAGAGAACACTGACGTGCTAATAATCAGAGAGCGCGCTAAGGTTCCTTAATGGCATGCCACTAATATCCTAGTAGTTCTAAATTCCATCTACTTGGGCATTAAAACTGAATTTAATACATTTAAATACTTTAGAAAAATATTTCGAAAAAGATTTCTCATTTCTCCATCATTACTATTTAGTGCACATTTCACAATTCACAAATATCACACCTTCTTCACATATATACTTTTGTCACAACATTATTACTTAATGTTCAAACAATATACCATCTCATATTCTCCATCTATAATTTTTTTTACAAATTTCATAATTGCATAATCTAATTATTTTTTTATTTTTTTATTTACAAATTTAAATATATTTTTTACATTTCTATTCTAAGTAATTTCATACTACAATTTAAGCATTTAAATAAAAATAATTTAAAAATCTTGTAGTGCTTATAACAAAAAAGGTTGAGATGATGTCTTCCTTCACTCCTTAGCCTTCTCCTTTCTTTTTTCTTCAATTAGGTCCTCTCCTTTCTTTTCTTTCTCTTCAATTTCATATAAAATAGATAACATTTATATATTAGAGAAAAACAATCAAATGACTTTCCTCTACGATTTAATAAAAATAAATATGTATGATATAATAAATTCATCATTTCTTACCTTAGCTCACATTTCAATTTAATCCATAACTAAAATTATTTCTATTTCTATCACAATCTATACCTTATTTTTACTTAAATTCTACTTATAACTTAACTCTCAAATTTTCACTAATAAACCCTAATTTCAAATTTCTTAGAATTTAGTCCTTATTGCATTAAACTTATAACTTATTTCACAATTTAATCCTTTTCCCAATTCTAGTTTGAATTTCCTTCAATTCAATCTCTAATTTATCCATCAATTCAACATAAACTGCATTAAAAAATCTACTAACTTTCAAATTTCAACATATACCTAACAGTATTTTGTTCTAGGATCATAAAAACTCAAAAATTACAAGAAAAGGAATTAAATTAACTTACCAATTTAAGTTTGAACCCCTAAAATCCCAAATTTTCTTTTTCTTTTTCTTTCTTCTTTCTTTCTCCCTATTCTCTCTGTTTCGATTTTGTTTCTTTCTTATTTCTATTCTTTCTTTTGTTTTATATATATTAATATAATATAATATTATAATAATATAATATAATAAAATACTTATTAATTAAGTAAATATAATATAATATATATTTTAAATTAAAAATATATTAGATTTTTCAATGTTAAACCGCCTCAATTTATAATAATGGCATATTTACCTATTTAGTCCTTTTTACTTTCTTTAATCTATAATTAAATTTTCACACTTATTTCAATCTAATCCTTTTTTTCCTAATTACTTCTAATTAAGTCAAATTCACCTAATCAAAACCTAATTAGACACTAAACTAACTTTGTAAATATTTATAATAAATATTTACGAATCTGATTTACCGAAACGGAATCCCAAGAATGCATTTTTTTAATTTGATCCTTTTAAATCAATTTAAGCATATAATCAATAAAATTTTCTTATCAAATTTTTCATGCAACCTTCCTATCATAATATAGACCATACCACAATATTAAAATAAATTTTCTTTTTAGCTCAGATTTGTGGTCACGAAACCATTATTCCGATTTCACTAAAAATAGGTCATTACATAGAATGCAATACCAAGCAACACAGCTACTAAAGGGAGGCCATCTAGAAATACAGGGAATGTAACCAATAGTAAAGGTGTAACAAAAGATTCAACTGTAAGATTCGAGGCTAGAGCACCTGCCAGAGCTGACGCTATTCGCGCTCGCGAAGATGCGTCATAACTAGATGTTATCACCGGTACATTTTCTCTCTATGACACTAATGTAATTGCTTTGATTGATCTTGGATCAATTCATTCATATATTTTTATGAATTTGGTGTCTAGCAAGAGTTTGTCTGTTGAGTCTACTAAGTTTGTGATTAAAGTGTCGAACCCCTTTGGCAAATATGTTCTAGTTGATAAAGTTTGCAAGAATTGTCCTTTGATAACTTGGGGTTACTATTTTCTAGAAAATTTGATGTTATTACCATTTGATGAGTTCAATGTAATTTTGGGTATGGATTGGTTGACGTTGCATGATGCTGTTGTGAATTACAGATGAAAAATCATTGAATTGAAATGTCAGAATAGTGAAATCCTTCGAATTGAATCAGATGAGTCAAGTGAATTTCCTGTTGTGATATCGTCAATATTAGCTCAGAGATATGTAAGAAAAGGTTGTGAAGCTTATCTTGCTTATGTACTGGATACAAAAGTGTCTACATCAAAGATTGAATCAGTACCAGTAGTCTGTAAGTATCCGGATGTGTTTCCAGAATAGTTACAGGGTTTGCCACTGATCAGAGAGGTCGAGTTTGCTATTGAATTAGTACCGGGAACATCACTGATATCTATAGCTCCGTACAGAATGGCTCTGACAGAATTGAAAAAATTAAAATCTCAGTTGCAAGGGTTAACAGATAGAGGTTTTGCACGATCTAGTTTTTTTCCCTGGGGTACACCGGTATTGTTCGTAAAGAAAAAAGACAAATCAATGAGACTTTGTATTAATTATCGTCAGCTTAATAAGGTTACGATAAAGAACAAGTATCCTTTTCCACGAATCGATGATTTATTTGATCAGTTGAAAAGAGCAACAATGTTTTTGAAGATTGATCTACGGTCTGGTTATTATCAGTTGCGAGTTAAAGATTCGGATGTGTCAAAAATTGCGTTTAGAACAAGGTACGAGCATTATGAATTTATTGTTATGCCTTTCGGATTAACTAAAGCTCTTGTAGTTTTTATGAATTTGATGAATCGAATATTTAGACCGTATTTGGATAGATCTGTTGTTGTATTCATTTATGACATTCTGATCTACTCTCGAGATGAATCTGAGCATGCTGAACATTTAAGGATTGTACTACAAACTTTGAGAGATAAGCAACTATTCACTAAATCCAGTAAATGTGAATTTTAGCTCCGAGAGGTTGGATTTTTGGGACATATTATTTCAGGGGAAGGTATTCGAGTTGATCCGAGTAAGATTTTTGCAGTTGTTGACTAGAAACCACTAAGAAATGTGTCAAAAGTCTGAAGCTTTCTGGGATTAGCTGGCTATTATCAGCCTTTTGTTAAAGGATTTTTAATGGTTGCTACACCGATGACTAGATTGCTTCAGAAAGATGTGAAATTCGAGTGGTCTGAGAAATGTTAATAGAGTTTTGAACAGTTGAAAGCATTGTTAACTGAGGCACCAGTTTTTGTTCAACCTGAGTCGGTAAAGAGTTTTTTATTTTTAGCGATGCGTCACTGAACGGTTTGGGTTGTGTTTTGATGCAAGAGGGTAAAGTGATAGCGTATGCTTCCAGACAGTTAAAACCGCATGAAAATAATTATCCAATGCATGATTTAGAATTGGTTGCTATTGTGTTTGCATTAAAAATTTGGTGACATCATTTATACGGCGAAAAGTGCCATATCTTTACTGATCATAAAAGCTTGAAGTATATAATGACTTAGAAAGATTTGAATTTACGACAACAAAGATGGCTGAAGCTACTGAAAGACTATGAGTTAGTAATTGATTATCATCCGGGGAAAGTGAATGTAGTCGCGGATGCTTTGAGTAGAAAATCATTATTTGCTTTGAGAGCGATGAACACACAGCTAACCTTGTCTGCTGATGGTTTGATTTTAGCTGAGTTAAAACCTAAAATATTGTTTCTTTAGCAAATTTGTGAAGCTCAAAGGTGCGATAATGAATTGCAAGTTAAAAGAGTGCAATTTGAACCGACTAGTGATCCAAACTATCAGATCGAATCTAATGATTATTTAAAGTTTTGAGATAGAATTTGTGTACTGAAGAATTCCAAGCTTATCCAAAAAATTTTACACGAAGCACATAGTGGTTGTTTATCTGTACATTCGGGGAGTACAAAAATGTATAATGATCTAAAATAGTTGTGTTGGTGGTTAGGCATGAAACGAGACATTTCAGAGTTTGTGTCAAGATGTTTGGTTTGTTAACAAGTTAAATTGGAATATCAGGTGCCTTTGGGTATACTACAGCCTATGATGATACCAGACTGGAAATGGGATATAGTTACGATGGATTTCATTTCGAGATTACCTCTGTCTCCGAAAAAAGAAAGATGTTATTTGGGTTGTTGCTGATAGATTGACAAAATTTGCATATTTCATTCTGGTATTTACAGATTATTCACTTGATAGATTGGCTGATTTGTACATCTCTGAGATTGTTAGATTGCACGGAGTGCCAGTTTCTATTATTTTAGATAGAGATCCAAGGTTTATATCGCAATATTGGAAGAAATTGCAACAAGCTTTAGCTATACGGTTGCATTTTAGTACTATTTTTCATCCACAATTGATGGTCAATCTGAGAGAATAATTGAGATTCTCAAAGATATGCTTCGTTGCTGTGTTTTAGAGTTTGAAGGCAACTAGGAGAAATATTTTCCACTAGTTGAATTCGCGTATAACAAAAATTTTCAATCGAGCACAAAAATGGCACTGTACGAAGCTTTATATGGTCGTAAATCCTAAACTCCTTTGTACTGGACCGAGCTTAGTGAGTAAAAGATTCACAAGGTTGATTTGATCAGAGACACAAAAGAGAAAGTGAAAGTAATTCGCAACAGTTTGAAAGTAGCTTCAGATCGACAGAAATAGTAAGCAGATTTGAAACATAAAGACATTAAATTTCACATCGGCGATAGAATATTTTTTAAAGTATCTCCGTGGAAGAAAATCCTTTGATTTGGTCGCAAAGGCAAATTGAGTCCGTGATTTATCAGGCCGTATGAGATTATCGAAAGAATAGGACTAGTGACATATCGGCTAGCATTACTGTCAGAGTTAGAAAAGATCCACAATGTATTTCATGTGTCGATGTTACAACGGTATCAATCAGATCTATTGCATATCATTTCTCTGACTGAAATAGAAATTCAACCTGATATAACGTATAACGAAGAACTGATCTAAATTTTAGATCGAGAGGTTAAAGAATTGAGAAATAAGAGCATAGCTTTAGTGAAAGTACTTTGGCAAAGGCACGGTGTCAAAGAAGCCACATGGGAACCTGAGGAAGCTATGAGAAAATAGTACCCTAACCTCTTTTCTGGTAAGATTTTAGAGGACAAAAATTCCTAAGCAGGGAGAGTCGTAAGACCACAAATTTGAAGTCAAAATAATTATTTTATTACTATTTTAATTTTTACAGCATGATATTATGTTTGTGTGAAATTTTTGTTAAGAAATTTTATCGTTTGAGTACTTAATTTGATAAAAAGGACTAAATCGCGTAAAGTGTAAAACTTGTGTTCTATTAGATAAAAGTGTCTAATAGCTATGGAACCTTAAAGTGGAGGTGGTAATTAAACCATTAATAAAGGTAATGGACAAATATGGACATCATTAATGTGACTATGTAAGGTTATATAAGTAATTAAATAAGTAAACAATTAAAATAGGTAAAACAAAACCAAATTCTTTTGTTCATCATCTTCTAGCCGAAATTTGAAGGAGGAAACTTCACTATTTCTTTAGCTTCAACATTCGGTCAAGCTCTTTCATTGCATGTGAGTAAAATTTTGCTCTGTTTTTAATGATTTCTATGTTTTTGAGATCATTGCAGCTTAATCTAGCTAGCCCAGGGACTAATTTGCAAAAATATTAAAGGTTTAGGGCTTTTTAATTAATGAATCTCTATATTTTTTGATGTTTGATGATAAAAAATGCATGTTTTTTGTTAGATAAACAACATTTGTAAAGTGATTTTTGACAAAATTGTCATTTAGGGATTAAATTGTGAAATGTGTAAATTTTGTGGTTAAATTCTGAAATAAATGAAAAATATGGATAGCTAGGGACCTAATTTAAATTCATCTAGCATGGGTTTAGGTTGAATTTCATGAATTTTTGTTTTTATGAGATAAGGACTAAATTGTAAAAATGTTGAAATATTAGGGGTAAAAATGTAAATTTGCCTTAATGTGCATTTTTGGACTAAATTGAATAGAGTGGTAATTAAATAAGTTAATTTTGATTACATTTAGATCAAGAAAAGTGAAATATGGATTTAGATTAGGGAAAGAACAAAGTATCGGACTAATCAACTTATTTTGCCATTTTTGTATTCAAGGTAAGTTTGGTTGTATTAAAAATTATTATATTTATGTTTTAAATGCTTTGATATTGCATAAATTGAGAATATGACACTGCGTACATATTCAATGGTGAATTGGCAAGTTAGAAATCCTGATTGAATCTTAGGAATAGATTAGGATACAAATGACATGTCATTAGGGGTTAATGATTTGGGTCCTGGCTCGTACGTCCTATCGGTTGCTGAGTTATCCGGCATGTGTTGTGGATTCTCTTATGCTTGTGTGAGCAGCACCGTGTAGCTTTGTCATGATCATCAACTTGTGTGAGCAGCCTTGTAACAACCCTAAATTGACCCTAGTCGGAAAGTGGTTTCGGGACCACAAAACTGAGTCATAAAAATAATTAGCCGTCATATTTTATGTCTATTATATGTGAATATAAATGTGTGAAAGTTTTAAGTTTTGATTTAGTCGTTTGCATGTGAATTTAGTTAATAGGACTTATGTGTGACACTTTTGAAATGTGATAGGTAAATCCATAAGGATCTATTTAAGCATATATTGGAAACAATGGTTTTGCATGTCAAATAAACCTTTCTATACCTAGTGGCCGGCCATGATGATTGATGTTGGGTAAAATGTGTTTAATTAAATATTAAAATAAGGAATTTCATTGTTTGAAATAAAATAATAATTAGTAAAATAAGGTAAAAAAAAAAAAGTAAAAAGGAATGCTCATCTTTCTTCTTCCTCATTGCCGAAAATTGGAGAAAGAAAAGCTTGAAAAAGAAACAAAGCATTCGACCATAGCTACTTCCATTTAAAGGTATGCTTTGTGATATATTTTTTTTAATTGATGATGAGATTAAGTTGATAAGAGTATGGTTTAGTTAGCCCATAGTTAAGATTTATGGATTCTTGAGTATATATATATAACCTATTGACAAGTAGATAAATTTGGTTAATTGATGAATTTTGAAGGATGTTTGATATGTTAAGGTAGCCTAGTTGAAGAAGTTGATTTCATTGTTGGAAGTGTATTAGGGAAAGGAATCGGCTATTTAGTTGTGTTATATGGCCGAATATGGTTTTGGATATTTGGGTAATGTATGTGTTTTTAATTGATGGAATGAAGAGGATGCTTTAATTGTGTTAAGAAAAATTGTATGTTAAAATAAGGTTTGCTAGGCTAGCTATCAAGGTGAAATACAAATGTTAGTAATTGATTTCTAGTGTATATATATGTGTGTATTAGCTTGATTTTGAACTTGAATAATGGTTTGAACACCATGTATTGTATTGAGATGGTTGAAGTGAATTTTATAGATAATTATTTGAAAAATTCGATTGTTAATATACATACTTGAATAAAATGTATACTAGGAACGTTTGAAAGAGTGATTTAGTATTAAACTGCTTGGGGACAGCAGCAGTAAGGTGATTTTGGAAAATCACCATAATTTGTAGGAGTTGAGTTAGAAGCAGGATAAATTATGTAATTAAAGCTTGAAGAGTCTAGTTTCTTGCAAAAGAAACTATAGAAACAAAAGAGTTACCGATCTTGAGATATTTGAAATATTGTGGGGTTGAGTCGAAATGACTACTAGGTTTCCTGTTCTGTTTTTTATAAAATCAGAATAAATTGTACAAAAATGGCCTTAAGATAAAATTTATATGCTTAGATTCCTTAATGAGTCTAGTTTCAAATGAAATAAGTGAGAACACATTTTGAATTCTGTACAATGAGAAATTTGATTCGTAGTGAAGAGTGGTCAGTTTAGTCAAGCATTGAAATTAGGTGAAATTTAAGAAAAATCTGGTATTGTTGGGCTAAACTAAAAATTATGAAAATTTTATGGATAATAGATAAATGAGTCTTCTGTCAAGAAAAATTTACGGCAATCAATTTGGAGTTTCATAACTCCAATTATAAATACTTTACTGGCTGTTGCTCAGGAAGTTAGCTTATAAGGAAATTGTAATCATATTGTAAACATTAAAGAAAATTTGTTAATGAATTAATTATCATTTTATAAAGCTTACTATAATCTATATGTGTGAAAGCCGAATCTATATGTATTACATTCTTAAGTAATGCTTTAATAGTCGATTAATGACTAGTTTAAATTTGTTGAACTTAAGCTCAAGAGCATAGGGGGACAATTTCAGATAAGGGGAAAGAAAAAGTAGCCGAGTAGCCACTTCGCAACCGTTCAAGTATATCCGAGGTAAGTCTTTGAGTAATAGAACTTGGCTTATGTTTAGATGAAGAAATTACATAGTTATGAGCATGATAATTAATTTATAACATAATGGTCCTGCTAGCATCACATGATCAAATAAATAAGTAAAGTGTTTGCTTGTAGCCGTATGGTTATAGAAAGCTTGTGAAATAACGAAACAGAATCTTGTTATATGTTTGTGATTAGTGAATTGAACGAGCATATATGTGAGAATGTTAATTGGGGACTTGAATCCGAGCTTAGTCTCAAAGGGCTTTAAGCCAGTGGTCTAATTCGAGCTTGATCTCGAAGGGCTTTTGAGCCAGTGTCACAACCGGGCATAGTTCCGAAGGGCCTTCGAGCCAGTGGTCTAATCCGAGCTTGATCTCGAAGGGCTTTTGAGCCGATTGCTAAAAGTTGGGCTTAATTCAAGAATGGTCGTACCGACATAATAATTGGGGATGAAAACCCATAAGTGTTTGTACGAGAAATTATATAATAAATGCTGAAACCATTTTAAACACATGCGCTACTTACCATAAGATAACCAGGTAAGTAACTTACTCTCGTTGAGAATGCAATTGATTTTAAATTATGACTATGAAATTCGGTAGGTATGTTTAAACCATTGTTTAAAATCATTTGAACGATTATAATTTGATTATTGATGTATTGAGTTCAAGTAGAGAGTTCAACTTCACAAATATGAGATGTATATATATATATGCATGAAATTGTCATGAAATTTGAGGAGAATGTATTCGGCTATGGATTGAATTTAGTTGGGTATATTGATTTCATCTTTGTAATATGAATGGTAAAAGTAGTATCTTATTCATGTTTCTATTCAAATAAGGGATGTAACAAACAAACTTGATATTATTATGTCACTCTTTTAGATGATTCATTACTCAAAACTTACTAAGCATCGGAATGCTTATCCTTTTTGCTTTAATTCTCTGCTTTATAGATAGATTTTGTTAAATCGTCGCTATTGGACTCGGGAGTGTCAAAGTCGAAGTCGTCCACACTATCTAAGCTCTTTTTGGTACTCTTTTTGTTGAACTTTGATAATGGCATGTATAGGTTGACATTTGGATGTTAATTAAGTACTTTATGTAATGTATATATGTTTAGCCATGCGAATATGGCTTATTCGGTTATTATATGTATTTCATGTGGCTAATTTGCATGTATGGTTGATATTCAATTAAGGCTAAAAAAAAAAAAATTATGAGAATCGAATTTAGTATTTATTCTATTTTGTTAAATGAAATCTCGTGTTTGTTTTGTAATACTCCTCAATCCTTCCGGTGACGGGTATGGGTTAGGGGTGTTACATTTAATTGGTATTAGAGCTACGGTTTAGTCGATTCTAGGACTACCGTAATGCGAATGGGTCTAGCTATACATGCCATTATGTGTTTATTTGATAGCGTGGTGATTTCTGACAGTTAAAAATGCGTTTATGTAGTGATGGATCCCGATCCCAATCGAGCGATAGTTGATGATGTTGAGAGCGTGGCACCGCCTCGCGCAAGGGACAAAATTTCCGTGAACTCTCAACCTATGGCTAGTAATCAGAACGAGGAAGCTAGGCAAGCTTTCTATAGCGTGATGAATGATTGGTTCAATCAGTACATTCGAACTAACACGGCTATTCCCCAACCCCACTTCCCGACCAATACACCCCTGCACTGCCAGCACCTCGATAACCGATCGATGAGGTTAAATAAGCCCCATTGATGAGAATTCAAAGCACAGGGCTACCGAATTTAAAGCAACAGACAGCGATGATGCCGAGCAAGCTGAGTTTTGGTTGGATAACACTATCCGGGTACTTGATGAACTTTCTTGCACACCCGATGAATGCCTGAAGTGTGCTATCTCTTTGTTACGTGATTCTGCTTATTATTGGTGGAATACGTTGATTTCGGTTGTACCCAGAGAGCGGGTAACTTGGGAGTTTTTCCAAACTGAGTTTCGGAAGAAGTATATCAGCCAGAGATTTATCGATCAAAAACGGAAAGAATTTCTTGAGCTTAAACAAGGTTCCATGTCGGTTACTGATTATGAACGAAAATTTGTGAGGCTCAGCCGGTATGCTCGAGAATGCGTTTCTTTAGAGGATGTAATGTGTAAACGTTTCGAGGAGGGACTGAACGAAGATATAAAACTGTTTGTTGGCATTTTAGAAATCAGAGAATTTGTAGTACTTGTTGAGCGAGCTTGCAAAGCCGAAGAGCTCAGTAAGGAGAAAAGGAAAGCTGATTTGGGAGCAAGAGAGTTTCGTAAAAGATCTTCGGTAAAACCCTTTCATCAATCATCGAAGAAGTTTAGAGATGATCCAAACAGATCTAAGCATACTTCGGGTTTTTCTGGACGGGATCGTAATCGACCCCCTATGAGTACACAAGCTACTTCTGTTGCCAGTGTTGGCAATGATCGTCAGGATAGATCCGAGTGTCGATGTTGTGGCAAGTGGCATTCGTGAAGTCAGAGAGTTCGTGGATCGCTCTCGTTTCAAATGTGGATCGACGGATCATTTTATCAAAGATTGCCCGAGATTGTCCGATCGTAATGTGAATTAGAGTGAAAAAGCCGAATAATACTACAAAGAAGAGGTAGGCCCCTAGGAATCAGGGAATGCTAGTGGCGGTCGAGAGAGGGCCTAAAGATACCACCACCAAATCGGAGGCTCGTGCTCTGTGTTGAGCTTATGCTATCTGCATGCACGCGAGGATGTTTCTTCACCGGACGTTATTACCAGTACTTTTACTCTCTTTGATACTTGATGTAATTGCTTTGATTGACCACAGTTTCTACTCATTCATATATATGTGAGACTTTAGTATCCATGAGACTCTACACATCGAGTCTCCATCGAGTTTGTAATCCGAGTGTCAAATCCTTTGGGTCGTTATGTACTTGTGGACAAGGTGTGTAAGAAATGTCCCCTAGTAATCGAGAGGTTCCCCGCTTTCCACCGATTTGATGCTTTTACCGTTTAATGAATTTGATGTTATCCTTGGTATGGATTGGTTGACTGTCCATGATGCAGTTTTGAATTGCAAAAGAAAGACTATTGATTTGAGATGCGTAAACGATGAGATGATCCGAGTTGAGTCTACTGATAGGATCGGGTTACCAGCAGTTATATCCTCGATGTTGGCTCAGAAAAATGTGAGAAAGGGGTGTGAAGCCTATCTTGCGTATGTACTCGATAGCAAAGAGTCAGAAATGAGACTTGAATCAGTGCCTGTGGTTTGTGAGTATTCGGATATTTTTCCTGAGGAGTTACCAGGATTACCACCAGTTCGAGAAGTTCAATTCGGCATCGAACTAGTACCTGGTACCACTCCAATTTCTATAGCTCCTTATCGTATGGCACTAACGGAACTCAAAGAATTGAAAAATCAGTTGCAAGAGTTGGTGGATAGAGGTTTTGCTCGACCGAGTTTTTCACCCTGGGGTGCACCAGTTTTGTTTGTGAAAAAGAAGGATGGAACCTTGAGATTGTGCATCGACTACCGTCAGCTAAATAAAGTGATGATAAAGAATAAATATCCATTACCACGAATTGATGATTTATTCGATCAACTGAAGGGAGCCTCTGTATTTTCAAAGATAGATTTGAGATCAGGGTATTATCAGTTACGAGTTCGAGACTCAGATATACCCAAAACTGCTTTCAGAATGAGATATGGTCATTATGAGTTCTTAGTGATGCCATTTGGGCTCACTAATGCCCCTGCGGTATTTATGGATTTGATGAATCGGATCTTCAGACCATATTTGGATCGGTTTGTGGTTGTGTTTATCGATGACATTTTGGTCTACTCGAGAGATGAAACCGAACATGCGGAGCACTTGAGATTAGTGTTACAGATTTTACGGGATAAACAGTTATATGCTAAGTTCAGTAAATGTGAATTCTGGTTGAGAGAAGTTAGCTTTTTGGGCCATGTGGTGTCTGCATCGGGTATCCGAGTTGATCCGAGTAAAATTTCAGCCATACTTAACTGGAAATCTCCGAGGAATGTTATGAGGTTCGAAGCTTTTTGGGACTTGCCGGTTATTACAGACGTTTTGTAAAGGGTTTCTCGATGATAGCCTCACCTATGACGAGACTGCTTCAAGAAGATGTTAAGTTTGATTGGTCAGAAAAGTGTCAGAAAAGTTTTGATCAACTAAAAACTTATTTGACCGAAGCTCCGGTACTGGTACAGCCCGAATCCGGTAAAGAGTTTGTCATTTTCAGTGATGCATCCTTACTTGGGTTGGGTTGTGTGTTGATGCAAGAAGGTCGAGTCGTAGCATACGCGTCGAGGCAATTGAAGCCACATGAGAAAAACTATCCAACTCATGATCTCGAATTAGCCGCCATTGTATTTGCTCTTAAAATATGGCGACACTACTTGTTTGGTGAGAAGTGCCATGTATTTTCGGATCACAAAAGTCTCAAATATTTGATGACTCGGAGAGAATTAAATTTGCGACAAAGACGTTGGCTTGAGTTGTTGAAAGATTATGAGCTTGTCATTGATTATCACCCGAAAGGCTAATGTGGTTGCGGATGCTTTAAGTCGCAAATCATCACATTTACTTTACGAGCAATGAATGTACACTTGTCCGTTCTATCCGATAGTGCGTTAGTAGCGAAATTAAAGGCTAGACCATCGTGGATTCATCAAATTAGTGAAGCTCAAAAAGTCGATGATGAATTGGTTGCTAAACGAAATTTGAATGTGCCACGGGTATGGAATCGAATTTCAAATTGATGACGACGACTGTTTAAGATTCAGAAGCCGATTGTGTGTTCCAAGAAATTCAGAATTTATTTCGATGATTTTAAATGAAGCTCATAATAGCCGAATGTCGATCCATCCGGGTAGCACGAAAATGTACAATGATCTAAAATGTCAGTTTTGGTGGTCTGGTATGAAGCGAGACATTTCCGACTTTGTTTCAAAGTGTTTGGTATGTCAACAAGTGAAAGCGGAACATCAAGTGCCTTCGGGATTACTTCAGCCGATCATGATACTCGAATGGAAATGGGATCGAGTAACGATGGATTTTGTCTCTGGGTTGCCGTTGTCGTCAAGCAAGAAAGATGCAATTTGGGTTATTATTGATAGACTGACAAAGTCGGCTCATTTTATTCTTGTACGTACGGATTATTCCCTTGACAAGCTAGCTGAGTTGTATATTTCTCAGATTGTGAAGTTGCACGAGGTACCTATTTCTATTATTTTGGATAGAGATCCGAGATTCACATCGCGATTCTGGAAGAAGTTACAAGAAGCTTTGGGTACCAAGTTGCATTTTAGCACCGCTTTCCATCCCCAGACTGATGGTCAATCTGAACGAATTATTCAAATACTCGAGGATATGTTGAGATGTTGTATCCTTGAGTTTAGTGGTTCGTGGGAACAATATTTGCCTTTGATTGAATTTGCTTACAACAATAGCTTTCAAACAAGCATTAAGATGGCACCTTACGAGGCTTTGTATGGTCGTAAATGCCGTACACCGTTGTTTTGGACCGAGCTTAGTGAAAGTAAAATTTTTGGAGTCGATTTGATTAAAGATGCTGAGCAGAAAGTAAAAGTAATCAGTGAAAGTCTGAAAGCAGCTGCAGATCGTCAGAAATCATACGCGGATTTGAAACGAAAAGACATTGAATATCAGGTCGAAGATAAAGTGTTTCTTAAGGTTTCACCTTGGAAAAAAGTGCTCAGATTTGGCCGTAAAGGCAAATTAAGTCCGAGGTTTATCGGGCCGTACGAGATATCCGAACGAATTGGGCCAGTCGCTTACAGATTGATTTTACCCCCTGAACTTGAAAAGATTCACAATGTTTTTCATGTCTCGATGCTTCGACGTTATAGATCTGACCCTTCGCACATAATTAGTCCATCAGAGATTGAAATTCAATTTGATTTGAGTTATGAAGAAGAACCGATTCGTATCCTAGCTCACGAGGTGAAAGAGTTACGAAACAAAAAGGTTCCTTTAGTAAAAGTGTTATGGCTCAAGCACGGGATCGAAGAAGCTACTTGGGAAACCGAGAACTCTATGAGAGAGAGATACCCAAATTTATTCATTGGTAAGATTTTCGGGGACGAAAATTCTTTATGTGGGGGAGAGTTGTAACAACCCTAAATTGACTCTAGTCAGAAAGTGGTTTCGGGACCACAAAACCGAGTCATAAAAATAATTAGCCGTCATATTTTATGTCTATTATATGTGAATATAAATGTGTGAAAGTTTTAAGTTTCGATTTAGTCGTTTGCATGTGAATTTAGTTAATAGGACTTATGTGTGACACTTTTGAAATGTGATAGGTAAATCCATAAGGATCTATTTAAGCATATATTGGAAACAATGGTTTTGCATGTCAAATAAACCTTTCTATACCTAGTGGCCGGCCATGATGATTGATGTTGGGTAAAATGTGTTTAATTAAATATTAAAATAAGGAATTTCATTGTTTGAAATAAAATAATAATTAGTAAAATAAGGTAAAAAAAAAAAGAAGTAAAGGAATGCTCATCTTTCTTCCTCATTGCCGAAAATTGGAGAAAGAAAAGCTTGAAAAAGAAACAAAGCATTCGGCCATAGCTACTTCCATTTAAAGGTATGCTTTGTGATATATTTTTTTAATTGATGATGAGATTAAGTTGATAAGAGTATGGTTTAGTTAGCCCATAGTTAAGATTTATGGATTCTTGAGTATATATATATAACCTATTGACAAGTAGATAAATTTGGTTAATTGATGAATTTTGAAGGATGTTTGATATGTTAAGGTAGCCTAGTTGAAGAAGTTGATTTCATTGTTGGAAGTGTATTAGGGAAAGGAATCGGCTATTTAGTTGTGTTATATGGCGAATATGGTTTTGGATATTTGGGTAATGTATGTGTTTTTAATTGATGGAATGAAGAGGATGCTTTAATTGTGTTAAGAAAAATTGTATGTTAAAATAAGGTTTGCTAGGCTAGCTATCAAGGTGAAATACAAATGTTAGTAATTGATTTCTAGTGTATATATATGTGTGTATTAGCTTGAATTTTGAACTTGAATAATGGTTTGAACACCATGTATTGTATTGAGATGGTTGAAGTGAATTTTATAGATAATTATTTGAAAAATTCGATTGTTAATATACATACTTGAATAAAATGTATACTAGGAACGTTTGAAAGAGTGATTTAGTATTAAACTGCTTGGGGACAGCAGCAGTAAGGTGATTTTGGAAAATCGCTATAATTTGTAGGAGTTGAGTTAGAAGCAGGATAAATTATGTAATTAAAGCTTGAAGAGTCTAGTTTCTTGCAAAAGAAACTATAGAAACAAAAGAGTTACTGATCTTGAGATATTTGAAATATTGTGGGGTTGAGTCGAAATGACTACTAGGTTTCCTGTTCTGTTTTTTATAAAATCAGAATAAATTGTACAAAAATGGCCTTAAGATAAAATTTATATGCTTAGATTCCTTAATGAGTCTAGTTTCAAATGAAATAAGTGAGAACACATTTTGAATTCTGTACAATGAAAAATTTGATTCATAGTGAAGAGTGGTCAGTTTAGTCAAGCAGCGAAATTAGGTGAAATTTAAGAAACATCTGGTATTGTTGGGCTAAACTAAAAATTATGAAAATTTTATGGATAATAGATAAATGAGTCTTCTGTCAAGAAAAATTTACGGCAATCGATTTGGAGTTTCATAACTCCAATTATAAATACTTTACTGGCTGTTGCTCAGGAAGTTGGCTTATAAGGAAATTGTAATCATATTGTAAACATTAAAGAAAATTTGTTAATGAATTAATTATCATTTTATAAAGCTTACTATAATCTATATGTGTGAAAGCCGAATCTATATGTATTACATTCTTAAAGTAATGCTTTAATAGTCGATTAATGACTAGTTTAAATTTGTTGAACTTAAGCTCAAGAGCATAGGGGACAATTTGGATAAGGGGAAAGAAAAAGTAGCCGAGTAGCCACTTCGCAACCGTTCAAGTATATCCGAGGTAAGTCTTTGAGTAATAGAACTTGGCTTATGTTTAGATGAAGAAATTACATAGTTATGAGCATGATAATTAATTTATAACATAATGGTCCTGCTAGCATCACATGATCAAATAAATAAGTAAAGTGTTTGCTTGTAGCCGTATGGTTATAGAAAGCTTGTGAAATAACGAAAGCAGATCTTGTTATATGTTTGTGATTAGTGAATTGAACGAGCATATATGTGAGAATGTTAATTGGGGACTTGAATCCGAGCTTAGTCTCGAGGGCTTTAAGCCGTGGTCTAATCCGAGCTTGATCTCGAAGGGCTTTTGAGCGAGTGTCACAACCGAACATAGTTCCGAAGGGCCTTCGAGCCAATGGTCTAATCCGAGCTTGATCTCGAAGGGCTTTTGAGCCAGTGCTAAAAGTTGGGCTTAATTCAAGAATGGTCGTACCAACATAATAATTGGGGATGAAAACCCATAAGTGTTTGTACGAGAAATTATATAATAAATGCTGAAACCATTTTAAACACATGCGCTACTTACCATAAGATAACCAGGTAAGTAACTTACTCTCGTTGAGAATGCAATTGATTTTAAATTATGACTATGAAATTCGGTAGGTATGTTTAAACCATTGTTTAAAATCATTTGAACGATTATAATTTGATTATTGATGTATTGAGTTCCAAGTAGAGTTCAACTTCACAAATATGAGATGTATATATATATATGCATGAAATTGTCATGAAATTTGAGGAGAATGTATTCGGCTATGGATTGAATTTAGTTGGGTATATTGATTTCATCTTTGTAATATGAATGGTAAAAGTAGTATCTTATTCATGTTTCTATTCAGCCAAGGGATGTAACAAACAAACTTGATATTATTATGTCACTCTTTTAGATGATTCATTACTCAAAACTTACTAAGCATCGGAATGCTTATCCTTTTTGCTTTAATTCTCTGTTTTATAGATTTTGTTCGTCAGCTATTGGACTCGGGAGTGTCAAAGTCGAAGTCGTCCACACTATCTAAGCTCTTTTTGGTACTCTTTTTGTTGAACTTTGATAATGGCATGTATAGGTTGACATTTGGATGTTAATTAAGTACTTTATGTAATGTATATATGTTTAGCCATGCGAATATGGCTTATTCGGTTATTATATGTATTTCATGTGGCTAATGTGCATGTATGGTTGATATTCAATTAAGGCTAAAAAAAAAAATAAAATTTATGAGAATCGAATTTAGTATTTATTCTATTTTGTTAAATGAAATCTCGTGTTTGTTTTGTAATACTCCTCAATCCTTCCGGCGACGGGTATGGGTTAGGGGTGTTACAAGCCTCGTTGATAGCTCGATAGTGAGCATTATATGTGATATGAGATCAAGATAGCTTCAGCTATATATCTGGCACTTAGGGTGCGAATTTCTTTGGTATCTAATAGTATTCCGAATGGTCCAACGAGTATATCAAAGATATGAAATGGTGAGAAATAGATAAGTAACAGTACAGGTATGCACGGAAACTATATGAGTAACTAATTTATGGAGGCTATAAGTTTATGGCTATTTATGTGATTGAATACAAGTTAACATTTTGATTAAAATTCATATTAATTGATTAGGGAATAATTGATAAGTTGGCTTATTAAATCATATGAGCTTACTAAGCTTTAGAGCTTACTTTGTTTAATTTTCCATGTTTTATAGTGATATCAAGCTAGTTCGGATTTGGGAAATCTTCAGAGACTTCATCACACTATTCAACTATCACTTTGGTACTTTTGAACTTAAGTATTTTGAGTATATGGCATGTATAGGAGCTTGGTCATTTTGGTACATATATGATAAAAATGAATGTAGCCATTTGTGTTGGCTTGTAAATGTTTAATGTTTGGTTTTGTATAAGCCATGAGAGTTGGCTTATTTTGGTTGATTTGGTTGTATATATATATATATATATATATGCAAATTGCCTTTGTTTTGTGTTGATAATTGCTATATTAGTGTTTGTGGTAAATGGTTGATATTTGAGAAGTATTATGCTTGTAAGTTTAGGCAAAATGATGCATGTTTGAAAGTGTCTATTTAGTTGAATTGTGAATGTGAATTTGGTATAAATGGAAGGGCCTATTTTGTGACTTGTGTGTTTTATGGATGATGGTATAGAACTAGCATGAATTAGGCTTGATTTAGTTGGTTTGAATGCCTATTTATGTCATGGTTTGGTGCCATTTGGTTTGATGTAGGTTTATGCAAATTTGGGTGGCAAAATGGCTTGGTAAATAACTTATTTTTGTCCATACGGGCAAAGACAAGAGCGTGTGTCTCAGCCGTGTGTGACACACGGTCAGGTTACACGGCCGTTTATCCCCTGGTACTGATTTAAAAATCAAGTCAGTATCCCCTGGTATTGGCCGTGTGGCATAAGTCAGTATACCCTACAGGTTTGGCACGGCCTAGCACATGACTAGCACACGGACATGTGTTGCCATTTCATAGGGCACACGGGCATGTGTATTGTCCGTGTGACCCATGTTAGAGAATTACACAGGGTCAGACACAGGCTGGGACACGGCCATGTGATCCCATTTCGAATATCCACACGGCCTATGACACAGACATGTCTTTGGCCATGTATGTGACAGCCCTAATGTGACCCTAGTTAGAAAGTGGTTTCAGGACCACAAAACCGAGTCATAAAAATAATTAACCGTTATATACTATGTTTATTGTTTGTGTACATGCATGTGTGAAAGTTTCATGCTTTAATTATTTTATTTGTATGTGAAATTTAGTAAATAGGACTTATATGAGACAATTTTGAAATGTGATAGATTAATTTTAAAGTGGCCTATTAATGCATGTTACAACAAGGTTGGACTTGCATGTCAAATATCCCTTTTTATTTTTAGTGGCCGGCCATGATGAAGCTTTTATATAAAATATATGTAGTGACTATTAATTAAATGACTTATTATTATAGAATAATAATTAGAAAAGGGGAAAATGGGTGAAGAAAACAAAGTGTTCATCTTTGTTTCTTCTAAGCCGAATGTGACGGAAGAATAAGGGAAAAACACCGTTCGGTCATCCTAGGCTTAAATTAAGGTAAGAAGGTTATGTTAATTCTTGAAATTTTAGTTAATTTTGTGTTAGTTACCAAGTTCCTTAGTTGACCCATGTTTAATTTTTTATTTTGGGAATGAATAGAACTTTCGGCCATAGTAGTTAATAGAGAATTTGGTTGTTGTTTCATGTTAATTTGGATGAATCTTGGTGGATGGGTGTTTGAACTAAACAAATGATCTTATGTGTGCATTAGATACTAAGTGGGAGGAATCGGCTATCATGTTGGATGCTATTGCCGAATATGAACTTAGTTATATTTGAGTAATGTATGTGCTTTGAATTGATGGAATGAAAAGAATGCTTAAAATGTGTTATAAACAAATTATTTGTTAAACTAAGGTTTGCTAAATTACGATTTTTCCTTGCCGAATATGTGCTAAATTAAAGAAGAGTTATGTTGAATGTTTTAAATGATTTAGATAACTATTAATCTAAGTCTAAGCTAGGTAAAAATTAAATGATTGTGGCTTAAATGTTTTATGGCAAGTGACTATATTGATGAAATGCAAATTCGGTCATGGAGATCAATGTATTTCTTATTGGATTTTGATAAACTTTGTTATAAGAGATATTAAGTATGAAATTGAGATGGCTATTAGTGTTTTGTGAGGAATTTTTAATTAAGTGAGGTATTCGGCTAAATCCTTTTGAACCAATGTATTGATGTTGATTATTTAAATGACATTAATTTTTTGTATTAAGTTGAATTAGAAAGTTGATAAATGTGTAAAGATGACTTAGGGCTTATATAAGCATTCAGCATTAGCTAAGAAGTGAGAATTTTGATAGTTGTTGTATATGTAAATGAGTAGTGCTATACGTATGTAATTTATTTAGTAATAATCGTATCGGTTAAACTAGTGTATAAGGAAACGAGATAAACTATGTGAGTTTTGCTTGTGTATGCGAAAGTAGTATAAGTTGAATGATCGATTATTAGGGTTATATGACCATTTTGAGTTTGAGTTATAAGTGACTATCATGGCTTGATAAGTTCTTGCCATTTTCAATTACAAATAAGTATAAAAAAATTGAATCATGGCATATTTATAAATTATAATGCATATTGAATTCATTATGTGATTGCCGAATGTGAATAATAAGTAGACAATATTGGTTAAGATACTAAACAAATCTGTTTGTATTATTAAGATAAAGAGCAAGGGGGATCGAAGTTGGATAAGGGAAAAGAGAAAGCAATAGAATAGCCAATCTACAACCGTTCGGATAGATCGAGGTAAGTTTGAATAGTCTCATTTAATACATAATTGATAATGTCTTGATATATGAATGGTAATTGTACTATGATTATTTGATTCTTTTGAATATAGTTATATGATGAATAAATCATGCTTAAGGCTTTAAGCCGAATAGTTTTTGGAAGCTAGATTTGGGAGGTAAGATGGACATATATTCTTATATGTATCACTGTGCCAAAAATTAATGATTTGGTGTCCATGTTATATCATTATTCGAATAAGTATATGAACTAGGATTGTGAAATATTATATGAATTGAATTCTTTTGCAAATAAATATGCATGATACTCAGTGCTGGAAAACATCCGGACTTTAAAGTCCGCAGGCTATGTGCTGGAAAATATCTGGACTTAAAGTCCGCAGGCTATGTGCTGGAAAATATCCGGACTTAAGGTCCGCAGGTTAAACGCTGGAATATATCCGAGGTAAATTCCTGCAGGCTTGTACTGGTATTGAATTTAAATCCCGAATGTATTTGGGTGAAATGTGCGATCTTGTCGTAATAAATTCAATTAATGTACTTACAACCCTAAGAGGATCAGGTATGTACCGTCTATATATATAAAAATTTTTGATTCAGTACAAATTGTGATTATTCAATTAAATAGTACTCTTTCGGCCATTTCCTAGGGTTGTGGAAGTCTATAGCTTATTCGGAATATATGAATCTTTGTTTAAGTGAAATTAAGTTAAGATTGACTATGAGCATGTAAGTATATTGGTTGAAATGTGAAGTAACATGAATGTGTGATTTTGAGTATATGTATTTATTTAGCCTTGTAATCGAATTTGATTGTCTGCATGATGCGAATTCGTGTTTAAGGAAAGTTTAAGATGATGTGTATGAACAATAGTGGTATATTTAATTTTGGTTACATTTGGTTACAAAGATGATTTGCCTTATAATTACTATGTTATAACTTTTAATGATTTTATTACTTAAATCTTACTAAGCATCGAAATGCTTACTCTGCTGCCCTTAATCCTCTATTTTATAGATCTCGTTTGTTAGCTACGATCTCGGGATTCCTAAAGTCGAAGTCGTTCACACTATCTAAGCTTAATCGGTACTCTTATAGCTGAACTTTGAAAATGGCATGTATAGGATTGACTTTTGATGTTAAATAAGTATCTTTTGGTGATGTATATATATGTATAACCATGCGAAAATGGTTTATTAAGTTATTATATGTGTTTCACTTAGTTATTGTAAATGTGTGGTTGATATTAGACTTATGTTTTTAAATGTTTTATCGTAAATTGAACTTAAAAATTGATCAATATATCCACTAACTTTTGATGGCTCTTTCAAATATAGTCAAAAGAAATTTCATGCTTGTTTGGTAATACTCCTTAACCCAAATCGGTGATCGGACACGGGTTAGGGGTGTTACATTTTATTGGTATCAGAGCTATGGTTTAGTCGATTCTAGGACTAACGTAGCATATATGAGCCTAGCTATACATGCCATTATGTGTTAATACGATAGTGTGATGAATTTCTGACAGTTAAAATGTGTTTTTGTTTAGTAATGGATCCCGATCCCAATCGAGCGGTAGCTAATGATGTAGAGAGTGTAGCGCCTGCTCCCGCGCACGGGACAGCGCCGATGGACTCTCAACCTGTTGCGAGTAATCAAAATGACGAGGCTAGACAAGCCTTTTATAATGTGATGAATGATTTGTTTAATCAATACATCTGAACTAATGCGGCTATTCCACAACCCGCACTCCCGAATAATATACCCCAAGACCTCGATACCTCCAGAATGGCGATCGATAAGGTTAAATAAGCTCCCGGTGATGTAATCCAAAAGCATGGGGCTCTCGAATTTAAAGCTACGAGATAGCGATGATGCCGAGCAAGTTTGAATTTTGGTTGACAACACTATTCGAGTACTTGATGAACTATCTTGCACACCCGATGAATGCATGAAGTGTACTATATCTTTGCTACGTGATTCTACCTACTATTGGTGGAATACGTTGATTTCTATTGTTCCCAGAGAGCGAGTAACTTGGGAATTTTTCCAAACCGAGTTTCGAAAAAAGTATATCAGCCAGAGATTCATTGATCAAAAACGGAAAGAATTTCTTGAACTTAGACAAGGTTCCATGTCGGTTACTGATTATGAACGAAAGTTTGTGAGGCTTAGCCGGTATGCTCGAGAATGCGTTTCTTCAGAAGCTATAATGTGTAAACGTTTCGAAGATGGATTGAACAAAGATATAAAACTGTATGTTGGCATTCGAGAAATCAGAGAATTTGTAGTACTTGTCGAGCGAGCTTCCAAAGCCGAAGAGCTCAGTAAGGAGAAAAGAAAAGCTGAAATGGGAGCAAGAGAGTTTCGTAAGAGATCTTCGGGAAAGCCCTTTCAACAATCATCGAAGAAATTTAAAGATGATTCAGGTCAATCTAAAGACACTTCGGACTTTTCTAAACGAGATCGTGATCGACCCCCTGTGAGTACGCGAGTCACTTCGGTTGCCAGTGTTGGAAATGATCGTCGGGACAGGACAGAGTGCCACTATTGTGGTAAATGGCATTCGGGGAGTTGTAGATTCCATGACCACTCCTGTTATAAGTGTGGATCAGCTGACCACTTTATCAAGGATTGCCCGAGACTATCTGAACAGAATGTAAATCAGAGCGGGAAACCGGGTGCTACTACAGCTCGAGGTAGACCATCTAGAAATGCGGGGAATGCTAGTGGCAATCAGAAAGGATCTAGAGATGTTACAACCAGATCTGAGGCTCGTGCTCCTGCTAGAGCTTATGCTATACGCGCACGAGAGGATGCTTCTTCGCCAGATGTTATTACTGGTACTTTCACTCTCTTTGATACTAATGTGATTGCATTGATTGACCCTAGTTCTACTTATTCATATGTATGTGAGACTTTATCATCCAGTAAGACTTTACTTGTTGAGTCTACTGAGTTCGTAATTCAAGTGTCGAATCCCTTGGGTCGTTATGTACTTGTTGACAAGGTGTGTAAGAAATGTCCCCTAGTAATCCGAGGTTCCTGTTTTCTGGCCGATTTGATGCTTTTACTGTTTGATGAATTTGATGTTATCCTCGGTATGGATTGGTTGACCGTACATGATGCAGTTGTGAATTGCAAAAGAAAAACCATTGATTTGAGGTGTGTAAATAATGAGATAATTCGAGTTGAGTCCACTGACTTGAACGGATTGCCAGCAATAATATCCTCAATGTTGGCTCAAAAATATGTTAGAAAGGGGTGTGAAGCGTATCTTGTATATGTACTTAATTGTAAAGAATAAAAAAAGAAGCTTGAATCAGTTCCAGTGGTTTGTGAATATCCGGATGTTTTTCCCGAAGAATTACCGGGGTTACCACCCGTTCGAGAATTAAAATTCGACATCGAACTAGTATCGGGTACCATACCAATTTCGATAGCTCCGTATTGTATGGCACCAACCGAATTAAAGGAATTGAAAGTTCAGTTGCAAGAGTTAACGGATAGAGGTTTCGCTCGATCGAGTTTCTCACCTTGGGGTGCACCAGTATTGTTTGTGAAAAAGAAGGACGGAACCATGAGGTTGTGCATTGACTATCGTCAGTTGAATAAAGTGACAATAAAGAATAAATATCCGTTACCGTGTATTGATGATTTGTTTGATCAACTGAAGGGAGCCTCAATGTTTTCAAAGATAGATTTGAGATCGGGTTATTATCAGTTGCGAGTTCGAGACTCAGATATACCTAAAACTGCTTTCAGGACGAGATACGGTAACTACGAGTTCTTAGTGATGCCGTTTGGGCTCACTAATGCCCCTGCGGTATTTATGGACTTGATGAATCAGATCTTCAGGCCGTATTTGGATCGGTTCGTAGTTGTGTTTATCGATGACATTTTGGTCTATTCGCGAGATGAAACCAAACATGTTGAGCACCTGAGATTAGTGTTGCAAATTTTACGGGATAAGCAGTTATATGCTAAGTACAGTAAATGTGAGTTCTGGTTGAGAGAAGTTAGCTTTTTGGGACATGTAGTATCCGTATCGGGTATTCGAGTTGATCCGAGCAAAATTTCAGCCATACTTGATTGGAGGCCCCCGAGAAATATTACTGAAGTTCAGAGCTTTTTGGGACTTGCTGGTTACTACAGACGGTTTGTAAAAGGTTTCTCGATGATATCTACACCAATGACGAAGCTACTACAGAAAAATATTAATTTCGAATGGTAGGAAAAGTGCCAGAAAAGTTTCGACCAACTGAAAACGCTTTTGACGGAAGCCCTAGTGTTAGTGCAGCTCGAATCTGGTAAAGAGTTTGTTCTTTACAGTGATGCATCCTTGCATGGGCTGGGTGGTGTATTGATGCAAGAGGGTCGAGTTGTAGCTTACGGATCGAGGCAATTGAAGCCACATGAGAAAAACTATCTGACTCATGATCTAGAATTAGCTGCCATAGTATTTGCTTTAAAAATATGGCGACATTATTTGTTTGGAGAAAGATGTCATGTATATTCGGATCATAAAAGCCTCAAGTATTTAATGACTCAAAGAGATTTGAATCTACGACAAAGGCGTTGGCTTGAATTGTTGAAAGATTATGATCTTGTTATTGACTATCACCCGGGAAAGGCTAATGTGGCTGCCGATGCTTTAAGTCGTAAGTCCCTGTTTACCTTGCAAACAATGAATGTCCATCTGTCTGTTTCATCCGACAATGTGTTGGTAGCAGAATTAAAAATCGAACTATTATTGATTCATCAAATGCGTGAATTCCAGAAAGTCGACGATGAATTGGTTGCTAAACGAGCTGAATGTGCTTCTAATGGGGAATCAGAGTTTCAAATAGATGACAACGATTGTTTGAGGTTCAGAAGTCAATTGTGTGTTCCAAGAAATTCAAAACTTATTTCAATGATTTTAGGTGAGGCTCATAGTAGCCGAATGTCAATCCACCCGGGCAGTACGAAAATGTACAACGATCTGAAACGTCAGTTTTGGTGGCATGGTATGAAAAAAGACATTTCTGATTTTGTTTCGAAGTGTTTGATATGTCAACGAGTGAAAGCGGAACATCAGGAGCCTTCAGGGTTACTTCAGCCGATCATGATACCCGAATGGAAATGGGATCGTGTCACAATGGATTTTGTATCGGGGTTGCCATTATCGTCAAACAAGAAAGATGCGATTTGGGTTGTTGTAGATAGATTGACAAAATCAGCTCATTTTATTCCTGTACGTACGGATTATTCCCTTAACAAGCTAGCTGAAATGTATGTTTCTCAGATTGTAAGGTTACACGGGGTACCTATTTCCATCGTGTCGGATAGAGATCCGAGGTTCACATCGCGATTTTGGAAGAAATTGCAAGAAGCATTGGGTACCAAGTTGCATTTTAGCATCGCTTTTCATCCCCAGACTGATGGTCAATCCGAGCGGATAATTCAGATACTCGAGGATATGTTGAGATGTTGCATCCTTGAGTTTAGTGGTTCATGGGAACGGTATTTACCTTTGATTGAATTAAACACAACAATAGTTTTCAATCAAGCATTAAGATGGCACCTTACGAGGCTTTGTATGGTCGTAAATGCCGTGACATAATCGTTGTTTTGGACCGAGCTTAGTGAAAGTAAAATCTTGGGTTTGAATTGATTAAAGATCTTGAGCAGAAAGTAAAAGTAATCCGTGAAAGTCTGAAAGTAGCTTCAGATCGTCGGAAGTCGTATGCGGATTTAAAGCGAAAAGACATTGAATATCAGGTCGGAGACAAAGTGTTTCTTAAAGTTTCACCTTGGAAAAAAGTGCTCAGATTTGGCCGTAAAGGCAAATTGAGTCCGAGGTTCATCGGTCCATATGAGATATCCGAACAAATTGGGCCAGTCGCATACAGATTGATTCTACCCCCTAAACTTGAAAAGATTCACAATGTTTTTCATGTCTCGATGCTTCAATGTTATAGATCCGATCCATCGCACATAATTAATCCATCAGAGGTTGAAATTCAATCTGATTTGAGTTATGAAGAAGAACCGGTTTGTATCCTAGCTCACAAGGTAAAAGAGTTGCGAAACAAAAAAGTTCCGTTAGTAAAGGTGTTATTACTCAAACACGGGATCGAAGAAGCTACTTGGGAAACCGAGAACTCTATGAAAGAACGATACCCAAATCTATTTACTGGTAAGATTTCCGGGGATGAAAATCCCTAAAGGGGAGGAGAGTTGTGATAGCCCTAATGTGACCCTAGTCGAAAAGTGGTTTCGGGACCACAAAACCGAGTCATAAAAATAATTAACCGTTATATACTATGTTTATTGTATGTGTACATGCATGTGTGAAAGTTTCATGCTTTAATTATTTCATTTGTATGTGAAATTTAGTAAATAGGACTTATATGAGACAATTTTGAAATGTGATAGATTAATTTTAAAGTGGCCTATTAATGCATGTTACAAGAAGGTTGGACTTGCATGTCAAATATCCCTTTTTATTTTTAGTGGCCGGCCATGATAAAGCTTTTATATAAAATATATGTAGTGACTATTAATTAAATGACTTATTATTATAGAATAATAATATAAAAAAGGAGAAAATGGGTGAAGAAAACAAAGTGTTCATCTTTGTTTCTTCTAAGCCGAATGTGAAGGAAGAATAAGGGAGAAACACCATTCGGTCGTCCTAGGCTTAAATTAAGGTAAGAAGGTTATGTTAATTCTTGAAATTTTAGTTAATTTTGAGTTAGTTACCAAGTTCCTTAGTTGACCCATGTTAAAGTTTTTATTTAGGGAATGAATAGAACTTTCGGCCATAGTAGTTAATAGAGAATTTGGTTGTTGTTTCATGTTAATTTGGATGAATCTTGGTGGATGGGTGTTTGAATGAAACAAATGATCTTATGTGTGCATTAGATACTAAGTGGGAGGAATCGGCTATCATGTTGGATGCTATTGCCGAATATGAACTTAGTTATATTTGAGTAATGTATGTGTTTTGAATTGACGGAATGAAAAGAATGCTTAAAATGCGTTATAAACAAATTATTTGTTAAACTAAGGTTTGCTAAATTACGATTTTTCCTTCCCGAATATGTGCCTAATTAAAGAAGAGTTATGTTGAATGTTTTAAATGATTTAGATAATTATTAATCTAATTCTAAGCTAGGTAAAAATTAAATGATTGTGGCTTAAATGTTTTATGGCAAGTGACTATATTGATGAAATGCAAATTCAGTCATGGAGATCAATGTATTTCTTATTGGATTTTGATAAACTTTGTTATAAGAGATATTCAGTATGAAATTGAGATGGCTATTAGTGTTTTGTGAGGAATTTTTAATTAAGTGAGGTATTCGGCTAAATCCTTTTGAACCAATGTATTGATGTTGATTATTTAAATGACATTAATTTTTGGTATTAAGTTGAATTAGAAAGTTGATAAATGTGTAAAGATGACTTAGGGCTTATATAAGCATTCAGCATTAGCTAAGAAGTGAAAATTTTGATAGTTGTTGTATATGTAAATGAGTAGTGCTATACATATGTAATTTATTTAGTAATAATCATATTGGTTAAACTAGTGTATAAGGAAACGAGATAAACTATGTGAGTTTTGCTTGGGTATGCGAAACTAGTATAAGTTGAATGATCGACTATTAGGGTTATATGACCATTTTGAGTTTGAGTTATAAGTGACTATCATGGCTTGATAAGTTCTTGCCATTTTCAATTACAAATAAGTATAAAAAAATTGAATCATGGCATATTTATAAATTATAATGCATATTAAATTCATTATGTGATTGCCGAATGTGAATAATAAGTAGACAATATTGGTTAAGATATTAAAAAAATCTGTTTGTATTATTAAGCTAAAGAGCAAGGGGAATCGAAGTTGGATAAGGGAAAAGAGAAAGCAATAGAATAGCCAATCTACAACCGTTCCGATAGATCGAGGTAAGTTCGAATAGTCTCATTTAATACATAATTGATAATGTCTTGATATATGAATGGTAATTGTACTATGATTATTTGATTCTTTTGAATATAGTTATATGATGAATAAATCATGCTTAAGGCTTTAAGCCGAATAGTTTTAGGAAGCTAGATTTGGGAGGTAAGATGGACATATATTCTTACGTGTATCACTGTGCCAAAAATTAATGATTTGGTGTCCATGTTATATCATTATTCGAATAAGTATATGAACTAGGATTGTGTAATATTATATGAATTGAATTCTTTTGCAAATAAATATGCATGATACTCAGTGCTGGAAAACATCCAGACTTTAAAGTCCGCAGGCTATGTGCTGGAAAATATCCGGACTTAAGTTCCGCAGGTTAAATGCTGGAATATATCCGAGGTAAATTCCCACAGGCTTGTGGTGGTATTGAATTTAAATCCCGAATGTATTTGGGTGAAATGTGCGATATTGCCACAATAAATTCAATTAATGTACTTACAACCCTAAGAGGATCAGGTATGTACCGTATATATATATAAAAATTTTTGATTCAGTACAAATTGTTATTATTCAATTAAATAGTACTCTTTCGGCCATTTCCTAGGGTTGTGGAAGTCTATAGCTTATTCGAAATATATGAATCTTAGTTTAAGTGAAATTAAGTTAAGATTGACTATGAGCATGTAAGTATATTGGTTGAAATGTGAAGTAACATGAATGTGTGATTTTGAGTATATGTATTTATTTAGCCTTGTAATCGAATTTGATTGTCTGCATGATGCGAATTCGTGTTTAAGGAAAGTTTAAGATGATGTGTATGAACAATAGTGGTATATTTAATTTTGGTTACATTTGGTTACAAAGATGATTTGCCTTATAATTACTATGTTATAACTTTTAATGATTTTATTACTTAAATCTTACTAAGCATCGAAATGCTTACTCTGCTGCCCTTAATCCTCTGTTTTATAGATCTCATTCGTTAGCTACGGTCTCAGGATTCCTAAAGTCGAAGACGTTCACACTATCTAAGCTTAATCGGTACTCTTATAGCTGAACTTTGAAAATGGCATGTATAGGATTGACTTTTGATGTTAAATAAGTATCTTTTGGTGATGTATATATGTGTATAACCATGCGAAAATGGTTTATTAAGTTATTATATGTGTTTCACTTAGTTAATGTAAATGTGTGGTTGATATTAGACTTATGTTTTTAAATGTTTTATTGTAAATTGAACTTAAAAATTGATCAATGTATCCACTAACTTTTGATGACTCTTTCAAATATAGTCAAAAGAAATTTCATGCTTGTTTGGTAATATTCCTTAACCCAAATCGGTGGTCGGACACGGGTTAGGGGTGTTACAATGTAAGACACACGGCTGGGCCACACGGGCGTGTGTCCCCTATATTTTGTAAAAATTTTCTATGTTTCGTAAGATTTTCCTAAGTTATCGGTTTAGTCTCGAACCACCCCAAATGCATGTTCAGGGCCTCGTAGGCTCATATTAGGGACAAAGTAGTTAATGTTGAATGATGATTGCATGAGATTGAAAAATGTATGTGAAATACATGTTTATTTATGTTATAAGTCAGGTAATGCTCCGTAACCCTATTCCGACGTTGAATATGGGTGAGGGTGTTATAGAATCCATCTTTTGCACCTTTTTCAATTTAGTCCTTTTTACCTAATTATCTATTTAAACTTCCAAATTTCTTAATAAAACTTTAATACGACCCTAATATAATCTCATAGACTTTAAATAAATACCAAAATAATAACTCACTCGTCGAAATCGTTGTCCCAAAACCACTATTTTCTACACTGCTGAAATTAGTCTGTTACACTTTTAGTCCTCATGAGAACCATATCTTTGCTCACCGTAGCTATACTATTAATTGATAGCTGCACTTGCCTTTGTCAACTTTTTATTTGGTTTACAACTACATCAATGACCCTGTGAACTCATACTAGAATAATAATCCATGCGGATTCAAGCTTGGTAGATTAACATGTGTGCGGATGCATTCTTGAATTGTTACACTCATGTGCTTAAAGACACATGTGAATTATCATGACTTGTAATTTGAGGACAAATCCCCGTGGACTGTCATAATTTATAAACACGAGAACAAGTCCATGCGAACTCTAGTCCTCCTTCAGTTAATATCCTGCCACAACACCAATACTTCTTTCAATTACATCTGGCAAGAACTTATTTTATCAATAATCCCACCACAATGCCAAAACTTCATCTATCAATCATCCCGCCATAAGGCCAATACCTCTTTCAATTAACATTCCGCCACAGGACCAATACTTTATTCAACCAACATCCCGCTACAACACCAGAACTTCTTCTATAAATATCCCACCACAACGCCAATATTTCATAATGTAACTCATTCCTGGACACCATATTTACTACCTGGAAGACATTAGCCTACCTCTTATTCTGAGTTTTTCAACCCGCCAACATAAGAGCAACTAGACGTTATGGTCGAATCTGCGATTTCACATTAAAGTGTTTTTCGAAAAACATAATTTCGTTAAAAAATCTATTCTATATTAAAACCTCTTTGTAATCTTAACGAAAATTTAGGATATCTTGTTCTTTGTTATAATTCAAGTCATTTTAGCAAAATGTTAATCATATTAGATTGCAATTACACTTAAAAATAATGTTTATTGCGTAAGTCTTTAAAATATGTTTTGCGTATTCGTGGTGTTTTGGTAAATCATGCATATCTTTTGAAAACCCGTGTCCTATTGCTAGTAGATATAAATTAATATAAATAAAACCCCCAAATAAATATTTAAAACTTAAAGAGGCCTTATTACAAAAAAAATTACAGAAAATAAAATTACTTATAATTTAAAAATCA
This sequence comes from Gossypium anomalum, assembly GCA_025698475.1. Classification (NCBI taxonomy): domain Eukaryota; kingdom Viridiplantae; phylum Streptophyta; class Magnoliopsida; order Malvales; family Malvaceae; genus Gossypium; species Gossypium anomalum. The sequence goes on from CM046958.1 coordinate 21,002,989, forward strand.
AATACGGAAGTACGTGTGGTTATGTGGCCACCTCTAAGTCCTTCACAGCACCGATCCGCCTAAGACTGGGGATTACCTGTATAGTTAAAACATAGGGTGAGTTTATGAAAACTCAGTGTATAATCCCATATAAGTAAACTGTCAAAAAACAAGCACAGTCTGGGCCTAAGCCCTTTTTAGTAACAGTGACAATATCTGTTTGGCCTTTAGCCTATCTCAATACAGAAACAGTCATGTGTTTGGGCCTTGGCCCATTACAGTAACAACAATCAGTGCAGTAACAGTTTAAACAGTATATAAGTCCTACACATCCAGCCGCTACACTCCAACTCCGTCCACCCCTACACTCCATGTGGGGATATAATCAACCCACCCATCCCTACACTCCAAATAGTACCAGTTGCGGCACTAAGCAGTAATATGTAGCTGGGCTGCCAATAATTTGGGCTCAAAGCCTTTCAGTACACTTCTTCCGATCAGTATAAACTCATCCCTAGGCAATGCATCATACAATCATGTCATGTTATATCATAGAATCATACATGATCCATTATAGTTTAAATAGTATGCTAAAATACGGTCGTACATGTACATATGTATATACATCACATAGGGCCAACATAGTCATCTTACCATATAAGGGCAAAATAGTCATTTTACCATATATGGGCAAAACAATCAATTTACCATATATGGGCAAAACAATCATTTTACCATATAAGGGTAAAACAGTCATTTTACCATATAGGGGCAAAACAATCATTTTACCATGTAGGGGCAAAAAGGTTATTTTATAAATTAGGGGTCCAGGTACACTTACCGACCCAACAGCAGATCCACAGTAGACTCGAGCGACCCGTGCAACCTTAACAGTAAAACAGTGAAAATGTGCCCATATTGCGGGCCCATGTGGGTCCACATGCCCGTGTGGCCCACATAGCCCAAAAATGGCCCTGGCCGTGTGGATTACACAACTTGACCCGATATTCTCTACAAGTTCGTGTGGTTTACCCGTATGGGGCCCACATGCCCGTGGGACCCACACAGCCCATTTCGGCCCAATAAGACCCAAAACGGTCTAAGCCCATGAAATCGCTCATGATGGCCTCTACGATCAAACGCCCATGTTTAGTTACACGGACTACCACACGAGCGAGTGTACGCTCGTGTAGCGTTATCAATTACTCATTACGACTTTTGCTGATTTCCATAGTTGGAATTGTGTTTACATACCTTGTTTGCGAAAATGCGCAACTAGCCCATGAGCACTCCAACCTATGTCCAATCAAGACATTCAATTAGTTAATTGACAATAGGGTTAAACAACCCTTCTTAACATTATCCCAAAATATTCATTAATACTTACCTTAGTCGATCGAATCACACACCTAGTCCGTTACACGAGACTGATTATGAACCCCTTTAGAGATATCCTGTAACATAACCAAGACTTAATAACCTAAACCATTTATTGATTATTCCCATAATTTACACCAACCGCATAACCACTTACCGAAAATGCCAAACTCAGAATAGGAGAAGAAACAATCGGCCCACACCCTCAAAAAAAGTCAAAAGCACTCGATTGAAAAGAAGCAAGGGCTAGCACAACCACACTCCTAAGATGGAGTATTCGGCTAAACAAAAAGGTTAAAGGAGAAAAGAGTCGAGAGGAAGAAAAGAGAGGGAAAGTATTTGGCCAAAGCAGACCGATTGAGAGAGAAGAGAAGAAAAAGAAGAAAAAGTCCACACAATGAGGGTAAAAGAAGAAAAAGCCATTGATCAATGAGAAAACTGATAAAGGGAGAGGGAAGAAGAGATATTCGGCCAAATAGGGAAAACCGATTAGAAAAGAGGAGAAGAAAGAAAATCGAGGGCTAAGGAAATTGAAGGGAAAAATAAAATAAAAAACAAAGTAGAACCGAAAGGTACCTGAATTCCCAAAGCAAAAATTCAGCACAAAGCAAAAGGTCAAAGAATGTTGTCAGTAACCGAAAAGGAGAGAAAATGCTCTACCCCAAGCTGAAATTCCAACTATCAGATCAGTCGCATAACACAGAATACACCACTACACTCTCGCTGCGCACTCTAGTTCCAAAACACTACCACCTTCAACTTGAGTGTTTTCAGTACAGTCTATGGATAGACTGGGACAATGCCTCGTCCCCAGCTGCACGATCATGAGACCCAGTCTCAGTCACAGGTGAAGCGGGTGCCTCCCTAGCTTCAACATTAGGCATATGGCCAAATGACGAAAACCCAGCCCAAGCACCTCCACAGCCTCCATCCCTGCCCTTTGTACCCCTTCCATGAGTACCTCTGGTGCTCATTATCAAATTACGTTTATCTTTATTAACAATTTTATGCATCAGTTTACAGTTCCAGTGTTTATTAACGAAAATTTTATGGAAAAAGTATTAGTAATTCAGAGTTCGTTTTTACAGATTATAGTCTTACTACAGTTTTTAGTTTACCCTAAATAGAGGATTTCAGTACAGTCTACTACCAATAGTAGTCTTGGTATTTCAATTCAAACAAACAACAGTTTCAGAAGACTTATAGAATCAGTGCCGGAGACTCGATGTACCACATATTCAGTAAAACATTTCAAAATACTTCAAATAATTTGAAATAGTTCTTTTTAGAATTTTCAAGCTTCAAAAGAAACCCAAATCCACAGCCGAGTTTTGTAACTTGACTCTGATACCACTAAATATAACAGACCAAACTCGACCTAGACGTTATGGCCGAATCTGTGATGTCACATTGAAGTGTTTTTTGAAAAACATAATTTCATTGAAAAATCCGTTCTATATTAAAACCTCTTTGTGATCTTAACGAAAATTTAGCATATCTTGCTCTCTGTTATAACTCAAGTCATTTTAGAAAAATGTTAATCATATTAGATTGTCATTACACTTAAAAACAATGTTTGTTGCGGAAGCTTTTAAAATATGTTTTACGTATTCGTGGTGTTTTGGTAAATAATGCATATCTTTTGAACACCCGTGTCCTACTGCTAGAAGATATAAATCAATATAAATAAAACCCCCAATTAAATATTTAAAACTTAAAGAGGCCTTATTACAATAAAAATTACCCAAACTAAAATTACTTATAATTTAAAAATCAAATACAGAAGTACGTGTAATTGTGTGGCCATCTCTGAGTCCCTCCCAGCACCGATCTGCCTAAGACTGGGGATTACCTGTACAATTAAAACACAGGGTAAGTTTATGAAAACTCAGACTGTAATCCCATATAAGCAAACAGTCAAAAAAAAAGAATAGTCTGGGCCTAAGCCCTTTTTATTAACAGTGACAATATCAGTTTGGCCTTTAGCCCATCTCAATATAAAAATAGCCATGTGTTTGCGCCTTGGCCCATTATAGTAACAATAATCAGTGCAGTAACAGTTTAAACAGTATATAAGTCCTACACATCCAGCCGCTACACTCCAACTCCGTCCAACCTTACACTCCATGTGGGGATATAATCAACCTACCTATCCCTACACTCCAAATAGTACCGGTTGTAGCACTAAGCAGTAATATGCAGCTAGGTTACCAGTAATTTCGGCTCAAAGCCTTTCAGTACACTTCCTCCGATCAGTATAAACCTATCCCCAGGAAATGCATCATACAATCATGTCATGTCATATCATAGAATCATACATGTACCCATTACAGTTTAAATAACATGCTAAAATACGGTCCTACATGTACATATATATATACATCACAGAGGGGCAAAATAGTCAGCTTATTATATAAGGGCAAAACATTTATTTTACCATATAGGGGCAAAATAGTCATTTTACCATATAAGGGCAAAACAATCATTTTACCATATAAGGGCAAAATAGTCATCTTACCATATAGGGCAAAAAGGTCATTTTATCAATTAAGGGTCCAGGTACAGTTACCGACCCAACATTAGGACCACAGTCATCTCGAGCAACCTGTGCAACTTTAACAGTAAAACATAAAAATGGGCCCAATGCCCATATTGCGAGCCCATGCCAGAAATGGCCCCAGCCGTGTGGATTACACAACCTGGCTTGATATTTTCCACACGTCCGTGTGGTTTACCTGTGTAGGGGCCATATGCCTGTGGGGCCCACACAGCCCATTTCAGCCCAAAATGGCCAAAGCCCATGAAATCGCTCATGATGGCCTTTACGATCAAACGCCCATGTTTAGTCACATAGACTACCACACGAGCGATCGTATGCTCGTGTAGCATTATCAATTACTCATTCCGGCTTTTTTTGATTTCCATAGTTGGAATTGTGTTTACACACCTTGTTTGTGAAAATGCGCAATTAGCCCACGAGCACTCCAACCTATGTCTGATCAAGATATTCAATTAGTCAATTGATAATAGGGTTAAACAACCCTTCTTAACATTATCCCAAAATATTCATTAATACTTGCCTTAGTTGATTGAATCACACACCTAAGCCGTTACACGAGACTGATTATGAATCCCTTTAGAGATATCCTGCAACACAACCAAGACTTAATAACCTAAACCATTTATTTATTATTCCCACAATCTGCACCAACTGCATAACCACTTACCGAAAATGGCAAAATCAGAATAGAAGAAGAAACAATCGACCCACAGCCCCAACAAAAGCTGAAAGCACTCGATTCGACAGAAGCATGGGCTAGCACAACCACACTCTTTAGATGGAGTATTCGGCTAACACAAAAAGGTGAAAGGAGTAGAGAGTCGAGAGGAAGAAAAGAGAGGGAAAGTATTCAGCCAAAGCAGACCAATTGAGAGAGAAGAGAACAAAAAGAAGAAGAAGTCTACACAATGAGGGTAAAAGAAGAAGAAGCAATCGATCAATGAGAAAACCGATAAAGGGAGATGGAAGAAGGGATATTCAGCCAAAGAGGGAAAACCGATTGGAAAAGAGGAGAAGAAAGAAAATCAGTGGCCAAGGAAATTGAAGGGAAAAGTAAAATAAAAAATAAACCAGAATCGAAAGGTACCTGAATTCTGAAAGCAAAAATTCGGCACAAAGCAAAAGGTCAAAGAATGTTGTCAGTAATCGAAAAGGAGAGAAAATACTCTACCCAAAGTCGAAATTCCCATAGCAAGAGTACAAATTCGGCTCCAACTATCCCACTTTTTCCTCTCAAATCCCTCAAACCGTCCACCCATCCCTTAAACCACTCCTCAAATCTCTCCTCCAATCTTTCAACCATCCAATTTGAACCCCCTTCCAACTCTTTAGAGTTTCAGCTAAGATAGAACTCTCCCATGTACTCACAGCAAAATAAAACGCTCCACTGCTCAATGTAGGACTTGAACCTCAGACCTCATGGAACATCAACACACCACCTAACCCCTAGACCAGCAGTGTAACATTCCTAATTAGGCCTTAGTCAGAATGTGGTTTCGGGACCACAAAACCGAGTCATAAAAATTTACTTTTGACTTAATTGCACATATTTATGTATGATAATATAAGTGTGACAAATTAAATACTTTAAAATTAGCCTTAGGCATGAGAATTTGCTTGAAATGACTTAATTGAAAATTTTAGGAAAGATGATAGGCCAATTTGTAAGGCTTAAATGACAATAAAGTGGAAGACATGGAGTTGCATGTCAAATATCCATTTTTATGTTTAGTGGCCGGCCAAACAATGATACATTCCACTAACTTAAGTTAATTTAGTATATTTAATTTGTAATGAAATAAAATATTGGGAATAAAAAGATTAATAAAATAAAAGATGAAAGGGGAGGTGTTCATCTTCTTCCTTGAGTGAAAACCGAAACAAAAGGGGGAAAAAAAAAGAGAGGGAAGCTCATTAGGGCAATTCGGCACACACTCATGGTCATTTGAAGGTGAGTTTTGAAGTGTTTTTGGAAATCTATTTCTAAATGCTTAAGTTAAATTGAAATGCACTTCTTGGCCATGTCTAAAGAAACCAAACTCTATAGTATTTTGAGGCTCTAAACCGTATATCATAATAGTAGAATTGGAAGTTGTCTTTCATGTGTTCTAAAATTTTTCTATGAGAAAAGAAAGTTGAGCTTGTTGAATGATTAGATGAGTAGTACATTGTGTATTCGGTCATAGGTGGTCTTGAATGAAATGTTCATTTTTGGTTGCTATTTTACTTTATAGGAAATAATTCATTGCAAGCCGAATAAGCTATAGTAGGTTAAGTGCTTACTTTAGTTTAGGTAATAAATAGAATTTAGCTAAATTAACTTGAGATGATATATATGTGAGTGTTTGCCGAATCTAAATTTGGTTAGATAGGGTAATTAAAATGGACTTTGAGATGTAGAATTATGAAATTAAAGAAATACGAGTTTGATAATGTAAATGGATAATAAGGTGAAATTGCCGAAATTGATCTTGAGGTATAGTGAATGATTGGAGTAGATGAGAAGCATGTTGGATAAGCATTAAATTGAAAATTTAATTTAAAGTATGTTTAAGCAAATGCCGAATCATTGTGTGTGTATATGAGGTAGAAGTATAAATTGGGGTTCACGATGATCAAATTGTTTTATTTATTTGAAGTGGAGTTGGAGCTCAAGATCAAAGGGAGCCAAGTTCGGAAAAGGGAAAGCAAAAGCAATTGAGTAACCGATCGAAGTTGTTCATCCTAGTAAAAGGTAAGTCCTTAAGTAAATTATGTTAGATAGGATAACATAGTATGTTTAAATCATTGGGAATAGATTGCTAAATCTTTGATCAATCTATGATAATGAGATGACTAAAGATAAAGAATTACGGCACTATGTGTGCGAGGTTAAGTGGCACTTTGTGTGTGCGAGAAAAATAATGCACTATGTGTGCGAATAGGCAAAAGCACTATGTGTGCAGACTTGCAAATCAAGCACTAAGTATGGATACATATACATATATACGGCAATGGTAGTATATGGCAATGGCTATGGTATTTTATTTATGTGTAAATAGAGTAGTTATGCATGGTGAATTCGGTAAGCATGTAACAAAAGATAAAAGGGTATGTTTATAACTTAATGTTTCTTTGTGAACACCTTGGTTGAATTCGGTTATTATCTAGTTAATCATTTAGTTTATAAATGGTTGATTTATCATAGTGTAAAATTTTCTTAGGACTTACTGAGTTAACAACTCATTTGATTTGGTTTGTTTTGTTATGTTTTGACATAGATCGACTTATCAAGAAAGGCTTGGGAACCATCAAGAAGTCATCATCACTTTTGTCGAACCTCTTGGTACTTTTGTTTAAAACTTAACATTATGGCATGTATAGCTTAGAAATTTTGGGAAGTTCGTAAATCTGATATATATTTTGTATTTTAGGCCATACGAATATGGCTAAAGTTTATGTATATTCATATATAAATCTTTAAATGTTTTAACTTATCAATCCTATAGATTAATCAACTCGAATTAGAATGTGGTACTTGTGAGATGCCTTAAATTAATTTTTTTTTTTATGAATGTGTTCACGGTCAATAGGGGTTAAATCACTACATAAAAATAAGGATTTTAGTTGGGTAACGATACTTGTTAAGTTTTAGATTTTACTTTTAAAATTCGATCGAACCTTAAACGTTCCCTTGTACAAATGAGTAAATTGTGATATATGAACATATATTAGTAAAACACGGACAATTGGGTGTTACATTTTATTGGTATCAGAGCTACGGTTTAGTCGGTTCTAGGACTACCGTAGCGTATACGAGTCTAGCTATACATGCCTTAATGTTAATATATGATAGTGTGATGGCTTTTGACGGTTGAAATTGTTGTTTTGATTAGTAGATGGAACCCAATTTAGAGAGAGCCTTGGCGGATGATGTTGAAAGTGTATAGCGGCTGCTCCTGCACAAGGAACACCGCCTGCTGAACCTCAATCATCTGCAAATAATCAAGATGATGGGGCAAAACAAGCCTTCTTTTCTATGATGAGCAGAATGGGTCGCATAATACGCTGGACTAACTAACCTTTTGCTCAACCATTTTCGAACTTAAATAATCCGCCTCAGGTTCCTGTCATACCAACGACTATTGATCCTTTGAGACTGAGTAAACCTCCTGTAGATTTAGTGAGAAAGCGCGGGGCTGAGGAATTTCGAGCTACGACTCATCGATGACGCTGAAAGGGTGAGTTCGGCTTGATAACACCATTCGTGTTTTCGAAGAGCTTTCGTGCACACCAGAAGAGTGCCTAAAGTGTGCTATATCCTTAATGCGGGACTCGGCCTACTATTGGTGGAGAACTCTGATTTCTATTGTTCTGAAGGAACGTGTTACTTGGGACTTCTTTCAGACAGAATTTCGAAAGAAGTATATTAGTCAACGATTCACTAACCAAAAGCGTAAAGAATTTTTAGAGCTCAAACAAGGTCGTTTGACGGTATCTGAATACGAGCGCGAGTTTGTAAGACTCAGTCGATATGCTCGGGAGTGTGTAGCTGATGAAGTCGCTATGTGTAAAAGATTTGAAGAAGGATTGAATGAAGATTTAAAACTACTGGTGGGTATTTTAGAAATAAAGAAATTTGTAACACTGGTTGAACGAGCATGCAAGGCTGAAGAGCTCGGGAAGGAGAAAAAGAAAGCTGAATCTGAAGCCAAAGACTTTCGTAAAAGAATGGCGAGTAAAACTACTTTCTCGACTCCAAAGAAATTCAGGGACGATACGAGCAAATCAAAGACGGCTACAGGAATTTCTATTAGGGAGCGACCGTTAACGGATTCTTGAGTTACTTCAGTTGCTAGTGTTGGTAACAGCCGACAAGAAAAACCCGAATGCACACAATGTGGAAGGCGACATGTAGGTGAATGTTGGGGTAAGTCTATTAACCGAGCTTGTTATAGATGCGGATCGCGGGATCATTTCATTCGAGATTGTACGGAACTGATGAGAAGAATAAGGTACAAGGTACAAGATCGACCAAAGCAATGTAACTAGAGGTAGACCATCGAGAAATACCGGAGGTAGAAGTGGCGATCGATATAGGGATTTACGATCTGGCGATCGATCGCGAGATTCGTGCTCTGCGAGCTTATGCCATCCGTGCGGAGGAAGCATCTTCTCCCGATGTTATCAACGGGTACATTTACTCTCTCTAATACGATGTCATTGCATTGATTGACCCTGGTTCTACTCATTCATATATATGTGAGACCTTAGTATCCAGTAAGACTCTACCTGTCGAGTCTCTCGAGTTCGTAATCCGAGTGTCAAATCCTTTGGTCGTTATGTACTTGTGGATAAAGTATGCAAGAAATGTCCCTTAGTAGTCAGAGGCTCCTGCTTTCCAGCTGATTTGATGCTTTTACCGTTTGATGAATTTGATGTTATCCTTGGTATGGATTGGTTGACCATCCATGATGCAATAGTGAATTGCAAAAGAAAGACTATCGATTTGAAATGCGCAAACGGTGAGATAGTCCGAGTTGAGTCTACTGATAGGATCGGGTTACCAACAGTTATATCCTCGATGTTGGCTCAAAAATATATGAGAAAGGGGTGTGAGGTATACTTGGCATACGTATTTGACAACAAAGAGTTAGAAAAGAAGCTTGAATCAGTACCAGTGGTCTGTGATTATCCGGATGTTTTTCCCGAGGAACTACCAGGATTACCACCTGTTCGGGAGGTAGAGTTTGGCATTGAATTTGTACCTGGGACTATATCGTATGGCACCAACTGAATTGAAAGAATTGAAAACTCAGTTGCAAGAATTGTCGGATAGAGGTTTCGCTCGTCCAAGTTCCTCACCTTGGGGTGCACCAGTATTGTTTGTGAAAAGAAGGATGGAACAATGCGATTATGCATCGATTATCGTCAATTGAATAAAGTGACAATAAAGAATAAATATCCGTTACAGCGTATTGATGATTTATTCGATCAAGCTGAAAAGAGACCTCTGTATTTTGAAGATAGATTTGAGATCGGGTTATTATCGATTCATGAGTTAGAGACTCAGATATACCCAAAACTGCTTTCAGAACGAGATATGGTCACTATGAGTTCTTAGTGATGCCATTTGGACTTACTAATGCCCCGGCGGTATTTATGGATTTGATGAATCGGATTTTCAGACCATATTTGGATAGATTTGTAGTTGTGTTTATCGATGACATTTTGGTCTATTCAATAAATGAAACAGAACATGCCGAGCACCTGAGAGTAGTGTTACGGATTTTGCGGGATAAGCAATTGTATGCTAAGTTCAGTAAATGTGAATTCTGGTTGAGAGAAGTTAGTTTTTTGGGTCATGTGGTGTCTGCATCGGGTATTCGAGTTGATCCGAGTAAAATTACAGCCATACTTAATTGGAAGTCTTCGAGAAATATTACTAAAGTTCGGAGCTTTTTGGGACTCGCCGGTTATTACAGACGCTTTGTAAAGGGATTTTCGACGATAGCCACACCATTGACAAGACTACTTCAGAAGGATGTTAAGTTTGTTTGGTCAGAAAAATGTCAGAGAAGTTTCGATCAACTGAAAACTTATTTAACTGAAGCTCCAGTGCTAGTACAACCCGAATCTGGTAAAGAGTTTGTCATATACAGTGATGCGTCTTTGCTTGGGCTGGGTTGTGTGTTGATGCAAGAGGGTCGAGTGGTGGCATATGCATCAAGACAACTAAAGCCGCATGAGAAGAACTATCCGACTCACGATCTCGAGTTAGCTGCAATTGTTTTCGCTTTGAAAATATGGCGACATTACTTGTTTGGTGAGAGGTGTCATGTATACTCGGATCATAAAAGCCTCAAATATTTGATGACTCAGAGAGAATTGAATTTGCGACAAAGACGTTGGCTCGAGTTGTTGAAAGATTATGAGCTGGTCATAGACTATCACCCGGGAAAGGCTAACGTAGTTCTTTGATCGCGTTAAGTCGCAAATCACTGTTTTCTCTACGAGCTATGAATGTTCACTTGTCCACTCTATCCGATAGTGCGTTGGTAGCAGAATTAAAGGCTAGACCACAGTGGATTCATCAAATTAGTGAAGCTCAAAAAGTCGATGGTGAAATGGTTGCTAAACGAGCTGAATGTGCCACGGGTATGGAATCAGAATTTCAAATTGATGACGACGACTGTTTAAGGTTCAGAAACCGATTGTGTGTTCCAAGAAATTCGGAACTTATCTCGATGATTTTAAATGAAGCTCATAATAGCCGAATGTCGATTCATCCTGGTTGCACGAAAATGTACAACGACCTAAAATGCCAGTTTTGGTGGTCTGGTATGAAGCGAGACATTTCCGATTTTGTTTCGAAGTGTTTGGTATGTCAACAAGTGAAAGCGGAACATCAAGTACCTTCAGGATTACTACAGCCGATCATGATACCCGAATGGAAATGGGATCGAATAACGATGGATTTTGTATCTGGGTTGCCGTTATCATCAAGCAAGAAAGATGCGATCTGGGTTATCGTAGATAGATTGACAAAGTCGGCTCATTTTATTTCCGTACGCATGGATTATTCACTCGATAAGCTAGCCGAGTTGTATATTTCTCAGATTGTGAAGTTGCATGGAGTACCTATTTCTATTGTGTCGAGATAGAGATCCAAGATTTACATCGCGATTATGGAAAAAACTACAAGAAGCTTTGGGTACTAAGTTGCATTTTAGCACTTTTTCACCCCAGGTGATGGTCAATCGGAACGGACTATTCAAATACTCGAGGATATGTTGAGATGTTGCATCCTTGAATTTGGTGGTTCGTGGGAACGATATTTACCCTTGATTGAATTTGCTTACAACAATAGCTTTCAATCAAGCATTAAAATGGCACCATACGAGGCCTTATATGGTCGAAAATGCCGTACTCCATTGTTTTGGACTGAACTTAGTGAAGGTAAAATTCTTGAGTTGATTTGATCAAGGAATATTGAGCGAGAAAGTAAAGATAATCGGTGAAATTTTGAAAGCGGCTTCAGATCGACAGAAGTCGTACGCGGATTTGAAAAGGAAAGACATTGCATATCAGGTCGGAGACAAGGTATTTCTTAAAGTCTCACCTTGGAAAAAAATACTCAGATTTGGTCGAAAAGGCAAATTGAGTCCGAGGTTTATCGGACCGTATGAAATATCGGAACGAATTGGACCAGTCGCATACAGATTAATTTTGCCCCCTGAACTTGAAAGGATTCACAACGTTTTTCATGTTTCGATGCTTCGATGTTATAGATCCGATCCTTCGCACATAATTAGTCCAGTAGAGGTTGAAATTAAATCCGATTTGAGTTATGAAGAAGAACCGATCTGTATCCTAGCTCGCGAGGTGAAAGAGTTACGAAACAAAAAGGTTCCTTTAGTAAAGGTGTTATGGCTTAAACATGGGATTGAAGAGGCTACCTGGGAAACCGAGAAGTCTATGAAAGAACGATACCCGAATTTAATCATTGGTAAGATTTTCGGGGACGAAAATTCTTTAAGTGGGGGAGAGTTGTAACATTCCTAATTAGGCCTTAGTCAGAATGTAGTTTCGGGACCACAAAACCGAGTCATAAAAATTTACTTTTGACTTAATTGCACATATTTATGTATGATAATATAAGTGTGACAAATTAAATACTTTAAAATTAGCCTTAGGCATGAGAATTTGCTTGAAATGACTTAATTGAAAAATTTAGGAAAGATGATAGGCCAATTTGTAAGGCTTAAATGACAATAAAGTGGAAGACATGGAGTTGCAAGTCAAATATCCATTTTTATGTTTAGTGGTAGGCCAAACAATGATACATTCCACTAACTTAAGTTAATTTAGTATATTTAATTTGTAATGAAATAAAATATTGGGAATAAAAGATTAATAAAATAAAAGATGAAAGGGAGGTGTTCATCTTCTTCCTTGAGTGAAAACCAAACAAAAGGGGAAAAAAGAGAGGAAGCTCATTAGGGCAATTCGGCACACACTCATGGTCATTTGAAGGTGAGTTTTGAAGTGTTTTTGGAAAATCTATTTCTAAATGCTTAAGTTAAATTGAAATGCACTTCTTGGCCATGTCTAAAGAAACCAAACTCTATGGTATTTTGAGGCTCTAAACCGTATATCATAATAGTAGAATTGGAAGTTGTCTTTCATGTGTTCTAAAATTTTTCTATGAGAAAAGAAAGTTGAGCTTGTTGAATGATTAGATGAGTAGTACATTGTGTATTCGGTCATAGGTGGTCTTGAATGAAATGTTCATTTTGGTTGCTATTTTACTTTATAGGAAATAGTTCATTGCAAGCCAGAATAAGCTATAGTAGGTTAAGTGCATACTTTAGTTTAGGTAATAAATAGAATTTAGCTAAATTAACTTGAGATGATATATATGTGAGTGTTTGCGAATCTAAATTTGGTTAGATAGGGTAATTAAAATGGACTTTGAGATGTAGAATTATGAAATTAAAGAAATACGAGTTTGATAATGTAAATGGATAATAAGGTGAAATTGCAAGAAATTGATCTTGAGGTATAGTGAATGATTGGAGTAGATGAGAAGCATGTTGGATAAGCATTAAATTGAAAATTTAATTTAAAGTATGTTTAAGCAAATGCCGAATCATTGTGTGTGTATATGAGGTAGAAGTATAAATTGGGGTTCGATGATCAAATTGTTTTATTTATTTGAAGTTGGAGTTGGAGCTCAAGATCAAAGGAGCCAAGTTCGGAAAAAGGAAAGCAAAAGCAATTGAGTAACCGATCGAAGTTGTTCATCCTAGTAAAAAGGTAAGTCCTTAAGTAAATTATGTTAGATAGGATAACATAGTATGTTTAAATCATTGGGAATAGATTGCTAAATCTTTGATCAATCTATGATAATGAGATGACTAAAGATAAAGAATTACGGCACTATGTGTGCGAGGTTAAGTGGCACTGTGTGTGCGAGAAAAATAATGCACTATGTGTGCGAATAGGCAAAAAAAGCACTATGTGTGCAGCTTGCAAATCAAGCACTAAGTATGGATACATATACATATATACGGCAATGGTAGTATATGGCAATGGCTATGGTATTTTATTTATGTGTAAATAGAGTAGTTATGCATGGTGAATTCGGTAAGCATGTAACAAAAGATAAAAGGGTATGTTTATAACTTAATGTTTCTTTGTGAACACCTTGGTTGAATTCGGTTATTATCTAGTTAATCATTTAGTTTATAAATGGTTGATTTATCATAGTGTAAAATTTTCTTAGGACTTACTGAGTTAACAACTCATTTGATTTGGTTTGTTTTGTTATGTTTTGACATAGATCGACTTATCAAGAAAGGCTTGGGAACCATCAAGAAGTCATCATCACTTTTGTCGAACCTCTTGGTACTTTTGTTTAAAACTTAGTAGACATTATGGCATGTATAGCTTAGAAATTTTGGGAAGTTCGTAAATCTGATATATATTTTGTATTTTAGGCCATACGAATATGGCTAAAGTTTATGTATATTCATATATAAATCTTTAAATGTTTTAACTTATCAATCCTATAGATTAATCAACTCGAATTAGAATGTGGTACTTGTGAGATGCCTTAAATTAATTTTTTTTTTTATGAATGTGTTCACGGTCAATAGGGGTTAAATCACTACATAAAAATAAGGATTTTAGTTGGGTAACGATACTTGTTAAGTTTTAGATTTTACTTTTAAAATTCGATCGAACCTTAAACGTTCCCTTGTACAAATGAGTAAATTGTGATATATGAACATATATTAGTAAAACACGGACAATTGGGTGTTACAAGCAGGCCCTTCCTGATATAAAATACCCACATTTATTTAAAAGCCTACTGCCTAGAGACAGGGTTTATTTCTTTAAAAACAAAACTTTTGCACAAGCCAAGGGTTGAACCCAAGACTTCTCAGACACTTCCCAGAACCGTTAACCACTGAAACAGACACATAGTTGTGTCACTTTCTTGCACGACTAAACATTTATGTGCAGCCTCCTAACTATTCCCATGCTCAAGGCCCAATACTTTTAGGCCCAAAATTTGGGCCTTTACAATTCTCCTACTTATACCCCTCTCACTTCCGTTCACCACTTCCAACATTCAATATAAAATATTAAATTATTAATCATGTTATTCCCAACTTATATTATCTAGTTCAAATGTAATGAAACTAGAATTGTAATTCAATTTATCTACTAATGTAACAGCCAGTTTTAGTCAAATCGAAACAGTGGTTTCAGGACCACAAATCTAAAGTTGAAATAAATATATTATTATTATTTTAATGTTTACAGCATGATATTATGATTGTGTGAAAATTTTGTTAAGAAATTTTATTATTTGAATGTTTAATTTGATAAAAAGGACTAAATGCCGTTAAGTGCAAAAGTGATGTTCTAATAGCTAAAAGGACTATTTGGCTATTAAATTAAATAGATGAGGGAGTTAGGTGGTAAACAGACCATTGGATGTTCAAATGGACATTTATGGACATTAGTTATATAAGTTTTAATGTATTAGTAAAGGGTAATTAAGTAATTAGTGTAATAAACTAAAATAAATAAAACAAAAACAATATTTTTGTTATGTTGTCATCTTCCTTAGCGGAATTAAGCAAGAAGAGAAGCCATTGTTAGGGCTTTATTGTAACATCCCTAACCCGTGTATGGAGCATTATTGGAGTTTTCAAAACATTTACAAATAATTCACGTCAATTAGTATTCATTTTTTGAGTTTGTTCATAATATCCCTTAAATGGACCCTCGAGGCCCAATATGAGTATTAGAATTGAGTCGGGACTAAATCGGGAACTCAAAGAATTTCTCGCAAAATTTTTAAAATTTTCCTAGATGCATGGCACACACACTCGTGTGGCTAGGGCACAGGCCGGTGTAACCTTAAGACACGCCCTTGTCACGAGCCGTATCTGACCCCGTGTAACTCTTTAACTTGTGTCACGCAGCCAGCCACATGCCCGTGTGCTAGGCCCAGTGGTTAATAAAAGTTTTCAAAATTAAGTTCAGGTTTCATATGACCAAAACACACTCCCGTGCTCGAGGCCGTGTTACACACACGGCTAAGACACACGCCCATGTCTCTGTCCGTGTGCTCAATTCTGAGTATTCTATCTCTCAAATTGAAGATGTCGGGGATACACGGCCTAGCCGCACACCCATGTACCAGGTCGTGTGTCACACACAGTCAAGACACATGCCCGTGTGTCTACCCGTGTGGACAAAATAAAGTCATTTCTAGCTTCATTCCTCACCCAAAATTTTGTCATGTACCTACATCGAAACTTGCATTTATATACCAACCAATCCAAGCATTATAACCAAGCTAATTTTATCATTTTACATGGTATTTCATTACATGCATATATATTTATAGTTTTATACTTAATAGATTTATTCATTTAGCATAACTCAACCAATCCATAATATACTCATGTTATTACCATAGAATAGCCTTAATAGACATACCAAAATAAATCATTACTAGCCATTCCAATGGCTAGTTTACAAGCCAGATTTATATGCCAACAATGGCCAAGTTACCTATACATGCCATTATACCAAAACAAGTTTCCTAATTATACTAAAATAAGCTAGTGGATAGTGTGATGATGCTCCAACTGATCTCTAACCTTAGCGAGATTCTGAGCACTATAAAACAGATAAAATAAAACCTAATAAGCATTATATGCTTAGTAAGTTCGTATAGTAGGAATTAAACTTACCAAGTTCATTTATTACAATTAAGCATACAATAACATGATTTTCCATCAACTTGGCAATTTGCCTAAACACATACGCTCAACCAAATAAGTTAGTCATATATTTTACTTGTACATCAAATAAACATGGATGAACTCATCATATTACAAAATTTCAAGTATTTCAGAAGCATTCGAGATATAATTCTCTTTGTCTCTCAGTTTCTTATCTCAGGAATTTTTTCCGCTAAATTTATTGAAATATCGATGGATACTCAAGTAGTACACTTAAGGTGTACATATTTCTAGGCTGTCAATTCTTATTCAGAGAGCATACTCTCAAGACACACGTCAGGATGCTCAAACGAGCCATGTAGTCATGTAACAGGACACTTATCCGAGCTGATCAGGAAACTCATAAGAGTTTTTACTCAGGAAGCTCATAGAGCCATTTAGATATCTTCGAAGAGATAATATCAGGAAGTTTCGGATAAGGTAACAGAAACTTCAAGCAAGCTTAATAGGATGCTTATGAAGGGCTACGTTTGTGTCTACATTATATGCAGAATCACAACTGATCGCATATCAGGACACTCACAAAGAGCTGCGGTAGTGCGCAACACATGCAAATCTCACTACCAATCAGGATGCTCACTGAACTATATGATAGGATGATCGAGAGGGCTATAATAGGGATTACTCAACTGAGCTAAATCCTATCCGTAATGAGGTCAATAGGATTACTCGTCTGAGCTAAATCCCATCAGCAACAAATGCAGGACCTCATTCAAAATAGGAAATCATATAAATGCATCGAAATTCAATATTCAAACGAAAATTATCAATTATCAGCAATATGATTAAACCAAACATATAAATAATTTTTATATCTTGACATTTATTAATTCACCGATACATACAAAATTCAAATTAAACATATAAATGTACACAATTTAGTTACACGAACTTACCTTGATAATTGTTAGTGTAAGAAAATCTACTAATCCGAAACTTTCTCTTTTCCTCGATCTAGCTTCGAATTTGAGTTATCCGGATCCAATGAAGCCAAGAAAGCTTATTTTCTCTTTCCTAGGATTTCCATGAAATATTTGGGGAAAAAGATGATATAATGATATTAATTCTATTTTAATTATTTATCATCTTTTAATTATTTCTATTTCTAATTTAGTCCTTGCCCTTTTTTTATCTTTCCATGGATGAATCATCAAAAATATCTACAAACTTTTCTTTAATGGTCTAATTACCATATAAGGACCTTAAGTGTTGAATTTCATAGCTATTTGATCCTTCTAGCTACTAGAATCCAACTTTTGCCTTTTTTGCAATTTGGTCCTTTCCACAATGAAGCACATAATCAGTAAAATTTTCTTATCAGAATTTTCATATAAATTTCCTATCATAATTCAAATCATGCAATAATATAAAAATAAATTTTCTTTTTGGATCGAATTTGTGGTCCCGAAACCACTAGTCTGATTTCACTAAAAATGGGCTGTGACAACTTTCCCCTTTAAGAATTTTCGTCCTTGAAAATCTTACCAGTAAAGAGGTTTGGGTATTGCTTCCTCATGGTATCGTCCGGTTCCCAGGTAGCCTCTTCTATACCATGGCTTTGCCAAAGGACTTTTTACCAATGCTACCTTTTTGTAACTTAATTATTTTGTTTCACGGGCCAATTTTTAAACGGTTCTTTACTATATGTCATATTAGGCTGAATCTCTACCTCTGATAGAGAAATAACATATGAAGGATCTGATCGATACCATCGTAACATAGACACATGAAAAACATTATGAATCCGCTCAAATTCTAGTGGTAAGGCTAACTGGTATGCAACAAGTCCAATTCTTTCTATGATTTCATATGGCCTAATAAACTGTGGACTCAATTTTCCGTTTCAGCCAAATCGGAGAACTTTCTTCCAAGGTGATACTTTCAAAAATACCTTATCACCAACCTAAAATTCTATTTCTTTTCGTTTAAGATCAGTATAGAACTTTTGACGATCAGAGGCTGCTTTTAAACTGTCCTGAATTATTTTCACCTTTTTTTCGGTTTCACGAACCAAGTCAACTCCGTGTAACTTTTTCTCACTAAGTTCTGTCCAATACAATGGAGTTCTACATTTGTGACCATATAGAGCTTTATACAGTGCCATTTTGATACTGGACTGATAACTATTATTATAAGCAAATTCAACTAAAGGCAGATATTTTTCCCAGTTACCTTCAAATTCCAAAATACAAGCTTCCAAAATCTGTATTACATGTTCAGATTGACCATCAGCCTGAGGATGAAACGCAATGCTGAAATGCAACTGTGTACCCAGGGCTTTTGCAATTTGCTCTAGAATCGAGATGTAAATCGAGGATCTCTATCAGAAATAATAGAGACATGCACTCCATGTAATCTGACAATCTCAGATACATATAATTTAGCCAATCTATCCAAAGAAAAATCCATACGTACTAGAATAAAATGTGAAGACTTTGTCAACCGATCAACAATCACCTAAATGACATCTTTCTTCTTTAGATACATGGGTAATCCCAATACAAAGTCTATTGTAATTATTTCCTATTTCCATTTTGGTATCGTAATTGGCTGTAATAATCCTGAAGGCAACTGATGTTTAGCTTTTACTTGCTGACATATCAAACATTTAGATACATATTCAGAAATATCCCGTTTCATTCCTAGCCACCAGTACATCTTTTTTAGGTCATTGTACATTTTATTACTTCCCAGATGAAAAGACATAGTACCATTATTGTAACACCCCTTAGCCGTACCCATGCCCGGGGACAAGTACAAGGCCTTACCAGATAGATATGCAGGCAGAACCAGAAAATACGGGTCATAAAATTTTGTTTCAACCTTAAATCAATTTATTAGCATGGGCTTACAAGGCCTTTGTTTAATACCAGGAATAAATCAGAACAATGTCAGACATTTGACATGAATTCTTTGAATAATACCCCACACGCCCGTGTAGGGCTTTACACACGCCCGTGGGTAGGGAAACACGCCCATGCCCTAAACCGTGGACAACACTAACTTATTGAAACGGCCATGGCACACGCCCGTGGGTTCACCCCATGCCTATGACTTGAGCAATCTGTTAAAATAACACGGCCAAGACACACGCCTGTGTCTCTAGCTCGTGCTTGATGCTAACTTAAAATTTTAGGTGCAGGGTACGTACGGCCATACCACACACCCATGTGAGTGGCCCGTGTGTCACACACGGCCAAGACACACGCCCATGTGTCCCACTATATGGACCCTATTAGGCTATTTTCCAGGCCCTTGGTCACCCTTTTTACACCCTCATACCTATTAGATATCAATTAACAAGTAATATTCACTTAATACTTATGAATTGACTTCATAAAACCTTATTGCATGGAAACCTCATATTATTGGTTTGTACATGCCATAATGTTCCTTAGTAGTTTGAAGAATGATAGCAGTATTTGCCTCAACATTGGATTTGGCTCGTTATTTACGCATTGTCAGTTATGATCCTCCCAATTCCGATGAATTGGTTACATTTTATAAATATGTCTATATTATAGTACATTCATAAACATTCATCAACTTATCTAGCATGATGGGTGGGATAACATACCATAGCCCAAAAATCATATATCATGGTCATTACAAAATGTATAAATGAGACATCCAAGCCTTTACATTGGTTATCCAATTGGCATTTAACAAAATAACACAAAAACACCTATACATGCAAATTAACAAAATGAAAGTATCCATATACCAAAGCGAACCTAGTTGATAGTGTTTTGTAATCTCCAACCGTCCTCCAAGCTTTATGAGTCCCGGGCTCTAAAATGTAGGGAAAAGAGAGGAGTAAGGATTTACATGCTTAGTAAGCTCGAATAACCGGAAAGCAAACGTACTAGGTAATTTAGCATTCAAACATATTTGGTTAGTAAACTCAACTAGCATGAAATGTTTTTCCTAATCATACACTCAATCAATGAGTTAGATATATATATATATATAAATATCAATAATACCATGGATTTTAACTTAGATAAGCTCATCATTTCACATTTCATCTTACACATGTATATCATATGAGCCTCATTGAGTTTATAGGAAATCTCGATGAAATACCCATTAACCGTCAATTCGTATGAATGATCATATTAGGTATGCACTCCCGTGAACCTCACATTCTTATGGCAGGATTACCAGTCCAGGCTAAATCCCCCATTCAGAAACTCATAAGGTGATACCGGGATTACCAGTCCATGTAACACTCTGATTTTCAAGATTTTTTGGGTTTTTGTGATTTTTTGGTAAATTTTGAAATTTTGGTGTTCTGAGTATTGGAATTGTGTTTAAATGTGTTAGTGGGCCTTTAGAAGTCCCAAGCCTAAGTTAAACTCGGTAAAATATCAAGGTTGGATTTTAAGTGAATAGGAGACTTGGTTAAGTGGGCTTTTAAGAAGAACTTCGTAAATTATGACACAAACAAGGCCTTGGTAAAGTGGCAAGGTGGCGCCACTAGGTTCCTAAATAAATGGCACCTGGGAAGGAATTGGAGGTCCAAGGTTCAAGTTGTAAGGTAGGCATATTGTTACTTTTTAATTTTAGGCATGTGCTGGGCATGTAATCACTCAATAGAATTTCGGCAAGGGCCTTAGGGAGGTTGGGCCTATTGCTTTAGTTGATATTAGGGTTAGGTTCTTTTCTTTTTCTGTCTTGGAAGATTAGGGTTAGCCACCTGAAAGCTTTCATTCATCTTTTCTAAGTTCTCACAAAAGCCGAAAACGCAAGTCCCTTCTCACTGTGCCGAATTTTCTTCCTCTCTTTTTCTTCCATTTTCTTTCTTTCTTTATGCTTCATCTTTTAGCCAAAAACCTTCTGATCACCTTATTCACCTCCGCTGTCGATCTCATCCTCTATTAAACCTTCATAGTCGATCGCCGTTAAAAGCCAAAATCTCGAAAGCTCACTACTTGTGCCGATTTCTTCAAAGCCAAAATCCTTTAGCATTTTTGCTCCTTTTGATCAACATTCATCTTCTCTAATCCCTTAGTATCTGTCAGCAACAATACTTCAAGGTTATAGCCTCAAATCATCATCTTCTTCATCACTTAAAAAGCTGAAATACCATAGATTTAGGGGCTTATAGCCGAAACTTCCGATCTCCTGGATTCGAGTTCTACCATCATTTAAAGGATAGATCTGCATCAGATCTGCATAGAAATCAAAGAAGAATAAGTAGTAAATGCTCATCACTTCAGATCTAGTCTTATTTTACAAGTTAGAAAAAGCCGAAGTCCCTAAAATCTATGGAGGCTGTCGATTTGGGCATAGGGCTTTAAGGGCCTTTAACCGATGATTTCTTTTGGTGATTAGTGCCTTCTTGAGTGTTGGATCGAAGGCTTGGATCTTTGGAGCAACCAAACTTGGATCTAGTCATCGATTTTCAGTAAAAAGGTAAGATTCTAAAGGCTTTAGGGGCATGGTTCGAATATGGGTAAGTGAATATTGGAATTAGTTGTTGTGGTTTGCGATCTAAGAATTGTGGTAATCAATTGTAGGACATCAAAAGGGATCTCAGTAGCATTCGTCGCGAAACAGGTGTGTATCGAACACCCTCTCACAGTTCCATTCGGCAAAAGCCGAAATGCCAAAATTCTGGCATTTCTTGGGGTTGTAAGTGTGCGAGTGCTCACAAGACGTTTAGAAATCATTAGATCTGAAATTGCAAAGTGGTAAGTTAGCCGTGTGTGAAATTTCGTGCACTTCGGTAATTGGGCCTCGATAGGCTAAAACTAGGCCCAATGGGCTTACGGGTCCATACGGATAAGATAATTAAAAAAATGGGCAATAAATATGTTCTGTTAGACTGCGGTATCGAAACTGCTTAAACCGATAAACTGGTCATAATACTTGGATTAAATGGGTGGACACTGTAGGGCCATTAGGGTTAAGGTTGACTTGAATGCATGACTGACTGTTTTTGTTTACTGCATACCATGTTTTTATTGTTATCTGATGCATGGGACAGGGATATTGATGGAGGAAGTACTGAAAGTGGCTTGTCTACGTACTGGAGGCTTTGCCTCAACTTACTGATAATTGAGCAGCAATGCTGCAACTGTGGAGTGTAGGGCTGGGTGGGTTGAGATATTCCCTACGTGGAGTGTAGGGCTGGTACTGGTGGAGTGTAGCGGTTGGCTATAGGCTGGGTTGGGCTTGCATTCACGAATATGTTTGTTCTATTCTGAAATTGGGCCTATGGGCCACATTATTTATCTGAAAAGGGCTAAGACCCGATTCTTCAGATTCGAAAAGGGCCTCGGCCTGGTACCCACTGCTATCTGATTGGGGCTTAGACTCAATGGGCTTGAGCTGTCTTGGGCTTTGGATGGGTTCTCCATACACACTGAGTTTTCCAAACTCACCCCTTTCTCTTCCATCCTTGCAGGTGAGCCCTAGTTGGTGGACTTGGAGCTGGGGGGATTCAGAGTGGCCACGAAGATTAAATTTTTGGATTTTAAATAAGTTTTGCATTTATTTTTGATTATTTTTATTTTGGTTAAAGTTGTAATAAGGCCGCTCTTTTATTACTTTTATTTTGGGTTATTAAATTGGCTAGCTTTGGGGTGCGTTTTATAAAAGTTACTTTTTCTCAAAATATCACGATAACCGAGCAAAGCTTCCGCAATGTAAATGTTTCCAAAGGAAATAAATATTTTAAATAGACTTAATTTTTTGTTCGTGGACAAGTAATTTGGTTAGAGTGTGGCAATGGATGTGTGCATCTCTAGGATTGGATCCAGGAAGAGCTTGGTACTTAAGCGGTCCAATAGACTCACCTCCTCTTTTCTAGCTTCCTACCTGGTGCACAGCTTCCATTCACTTTAACTTATAACAAAAACATTCTTTAAACCCTAAGAAGGATTTTTGGATAAAACATAACTACTTTAGTAACATTTCCTTGTGACACGCTGAATTCGGTCGTAACGTCTGGGCCGGGTTTGGGGTGTTACAGTCCAGGCTAAATCCCATTCATGGTAAACATCCTTAGTGAGCTAGGATCTGAATTACCAGTCCAGGCTAAATTCAAACCCTATTTGGATTACCCGTCCGGGCTAAATCCACAATGCACTCTTATTCTTCGGGAGGCTCAATCGTTCAGAAGGAACACCCGTCCGGGCTAGATCCTTTTCAGAAATAAGATCAATAGATTACCCATCTCGGGCTAAACCTTTACTGCAACACATGCAGGATCTCATTTTTCATATAAATCATGGTTCATCCATTGGATTTCCCATTTAACCTCAACCGAGACATTTATCATCAATTCATTATCCAATTGTATTTCACACATTTACATATTTTGAAAAAAAATGCAATTCATCATACATTTATTAATGTATATAATTAAGCATATTATGTGTTTACTTTAAGTTATCCGAACTTACCTGGTGTTCGTTTCGTCTTATGTTTCGGTCACTCCGAAACCTTCTGTTGCCCTCGATCGACCTCCGAAATTTGTTCCTTGGGGTCTATAACAATAGGAATAGATTATTAACCATTCATTTTATCCATTTCAAGTCTAAATTCCACCCCCAGTCAAAATGACCATTTTGCCCCTAGCCTTTCACGTTTTTACGATTTAGTCCCTAGGCAAGTGTAATGAAACTCATGCAATTTCTACCTTGCCCAAGCCTAGCCAAACATTTTTCTCCCCTATGGTAACTCACATTTTTCATTGGTTTCACATTCCTACCACACACATTTTATAACTTTCACAAAAGGGTCCCTAAAAGGGTTTCTCATGAAAATCACCTATAAAAAGATGTTTAACATACATCATCCTTTCATTTTCCTCCATAAACCATCAAAATACAAGCATGTCATGCATGGGTAAATTTTTGAACATGAACCCTAGAATGAAATATGGGTATAAATGGAAAGGACAAGCTACCTGGATCTCAAAAATACAAAGAACATTAAAAACAGGGCTTGAGAACACTTATTATTGAGCTTGAAAATTGAAGAAAACCTAGCTATGGAGGGCTTAAAATTTCGATAGCTATGGGGAAGAAGATGGCTAATTTTTGCTTCTTTTTCCTTTTTTAATTCATTAAAATGGCAAATAACAAAAATGCCCTTAAACCCCTTTCTTTAAAAATTCATCCATGCAAGCCCATTTTTGTCCAAATTTCTAGAACTTGGTCAAATTACTATTTAAAGACCTCTAATTCATAATCCAAAGCAATTTCATATAAATTGCTTCTAAAACCCATGTTTTGAAATTTATTCAATTTGGTTCCTAATTCCCAATTGAACATCTTATACTTAAAATTCCTTCATGAAACTCTAATGTAAACATATCCTCATATTCTAAACCTCATAACATTCATAAAATAAATATTTTAACGTTGGATTTGTGGCCCCAAAACCACTATTCTGACTAGGCCCTATTTTGGGATGTTACAATTATGAGCTTCATTCAAAATCTTCTGTACTAGTTCTAAATTCTTTGGTACACATATTTTGCCTCTGAATAACAGACAATCATCAGTCCCAATTTGAAATTCTGAATCAGGAGTCGATTCACATTGTCTTCGTTTTTCTTGTAACTTACTATTATCTTTCTAATCTTTGAAAATCTGCTGCAAAAATGTCAATCTAGCTTTTAACTTAGCTATAACCATCATCATACAATGACAATTGTGTATTCATTACTCGCCAAGCAAACAGGGATTTTCTACTCAAAGCATCTGCAACTACATTGGCTTTTCTCGAATGGTAGTAAATAACCAAATCATAATCTTTCAATAACCCAAGCCACCTGCGTTGTCTCAAATTCAAATCTTTCTATGACATTAAATACTTCAAACTTTTATTATCAGTGAATATGTGACATTTTTCACCAAATAAGTAATGTCGCCATATTTTCAATGTAAACACAATTGCTGCCAATTCTAGGTTATGTATCGGGTAATTTCTTTCATGTGGTTTTAGTTGTCTTGAAGCATAGGCTATTACTTTACCTTATTGCATCAAAACATAGCCTAAACCATTTAATGATGAATCACTATAAATTATAAATTCCTTACCCGGTTCAAGTTGAACTAACATAGGTGCTTCAATCAATAATGCTTTCAACCTATCAAAACTCTGCTGACATTTATCAAACCATTCGAATTTTACATTTTTTTTGCAATAAACGTGTAACACCCGGATTTAGGCTAAGAGGTATTACCGAACTAAACATTTACTTATCTCATTCACATGTTCATAAAATGCAATCCAAAATCAAGCTGAAATCTATACAAACATTCTAGATCATATGACATATTCGTATGACTAAATATTTACAATTACAAAATATCGTTCTCAACAGTCTAACCTATACATGCCACATCAACTCCAAAAATATAATAATACCAAAATGATCGATAGTGTGATGAACTACTGACGATCCACGAGTCGGTGGCCAAAATCGACAATCTAAAAAAATAGAGAAACAAACAGCAGAGTGAGCTTTCATAAGCTTAGTAAGTTTTAAGCATTACAAACAATTTAAACTTGTCATTTAAATTGAACATTACGTATCACAAAACTCGTATTCTAAATACAAATCACTCGGCCAAATATACACAAGTATACCAATTATAAAGCCTATTGGCTGAATATATATATGAAGACACAGAGAAATTTTCAGCTCATACTTCACTTTACTTTAAAACCAATTCACATATGAGTACATAATACGTACCTGACCATCATAATGTATCATACATAATCAATAGTAGTTTTCTTCGAACATTCAGTTTCATAATCTTACTCGAATCATAGGCATTAAGCCTGCTTGGTTTTAAAACCCGAATCCAGTCACTAGCACAAAGCCTGCGAGACTTTAAGCCCGGATATAGTACCAGCACTAAGCCTGCAGGATTTAACCCGGATATATATTACTAGCACGAAGCCTGCAGAATTTAACCTGGGTATATTACCAGCACGAAGCCTCCGGGACTTTAACCCGGATATATTTATATATCGAGTGCCAAGGATATTTACCCATATGATAACTCAGTTCACATAACATATCACGTTAGTACTTCAATTTCTTCATTCAAGTATAAGCACACAAAAAAAATACACCTTCAACCTAACTTTCGGTTTAACATTCATACACAAGAACACATAACCATTTCACTATCCCAGCTTAACTTCTAATATCCATTCAGTTACATGCCACATACTCAATTTATTTATTAAACAACCTCATTCAAGTAGACACAATAGGTCGCAATTCATTTATCATACTTATCTCATTACATCATCAATTATCTAATAAATGTGATTACTCAAAACTTACCTCGGATATTGTCGAACGATTACAACAGCTATTTGATTACTTTCTCTTTTCCTTTATCTGAATTTTCCCCTCTATGCTCTTGAGCTAAT
Organism: Gossypium anomalum; assembly: GCA_025698475.1. Lineage (NCBI taxonomy): Eukaryota > Viridiplantae > Streptophyta > Magnoliopsida > Malvales > Malvaceae > Gossypium > Gossypium anomalum. The sequence goes on from CM046958.1 coordinate 21,030,124, forward strand.
TCAAACAAATTTAACTTATTAAAGTCCCATCATACTAGCTTATGGCCGAATATGACAAGAAATTTACTAGGTCATATAGCTACCTTTAGCTCAAATACAAAATGGTCATACACATTTTTAATCACTTTAAACAATTTAATACAATTAATTTAACATTTCTTCAAGTACACCTTTATGACCAAATACACATATCAAATAAGTAGCTTACCTTAATACATAACCTACATAGCCAAAGTACGTATAACCCTAATGACCGAATATGCATATCACCAAAATTCCTATGACTTAACCTGTGACAGCCCTAATTTGACCCTAGTCGGAAAGTGGTTTCGGGACCACAAAACTGAATCATAGAAATAATTAACCGTCAAGTTCTATGTTTATTTTATGTTAATATAAATGTGTGAAAAATATCATGCTTAAATTTTGTTATTTGCATGTGAATTTTATTAATTAGGATTTATATGAGAAAATTTAGAAATGTGTTAGACAAATGTTAAAGTGATTAAATTATGCATGAGGTAAAAAAAAAAAAAAGGGTACTTGCATGTCAATTTATCATTTAGTTGAGCTAGTGGCCGGCCATGATAATAATTAAAGCTTATTATAAGTATTATTTATTAACATTTTAATCTTTAAAATGAATTTTGAATAAAGAATAAAATAAGACATTGTTTAGTGGGTGGAAAAACCAAAGTCTCACCATTTTTGCTCCTCATTGCCGTACCTAGAAGAGAGAAAGCTTGGAGAAGTCGGTTATGGTGGTTAGCTAAATTAAGGTAAGTTCAATAATGATTTTTGGATTTTTTAGCACTTTTGAGTTAGTCATTAAGGTCTTTGCTTAACCCATGACCAAATTTGGGATGGTGTGGTGTCTTGTGTATTCGGCCATGGTTGAAAAGGGGAGATAGATATGGTTGTTTTCATGCTTAATGAATAGGTTACAAATGGTTGTTAATTGAATTAGCCAAGGTTAAAATGGTTTATGGGATTGCCGAATCTAATTTAGGGAGAAGGAGAATTATATATGTTCCGCTATACTATTGATTTTGGAGGAAAAATGTTTAAGGTATTTTTGTTTATGTTCATAAAGCCTTAGTAATTGAATTTGAAAAATTTTAACTTGTTGATGGGAGGTGTGGAATGTGATATTTGGATGTGTTTCAAGGAATGTCATTAGGGTGGCTAGAGTCTAAGAACTTTTGATCAAGAAAAATGGTGGGAGCAAATTCGGTATAAGAGTTTAGATGTTAATTTCATTATATTTTATGTAAAATATATATATATATATATATAGATAGTAACTAATAAAAGTCAAGAATGCTAGAAATTCTGTCAAGGGAGGTACGATCTTAGAAGGAACCTATATGAAATTGTTGTATTAGGTTATAATATATAATTACATATGAAGGCTAAGTTTATGTAGTAAGGCAGAATAGGTTAAATAAATTATGGATGGCTTATATACATAGAATTATGTATGTATGTATTTTCTTTTGTAAAGCGGCATTGAAGATAAATGGTGATTGATAAGAGCATGCGTTTTTATATATATGCATGTGTATATGTGGTTGAACATAAGAAGGAATAAATGATTAAATGGTGATAGTTATATATATATATATATATATATATATATATATATATATATATATATATATATATACATGATCATCAAATGTGATTATTGAGTGATAAAGTTAAGTTAGTAAATAAACAAATATATCTGTTTTATTAAGCTCAAGAGCTAAGGGGATAGAAATCGGATAAAGGAAAAGAGAAAGCAGTCGGGTAACCTATCCGTAACAATTCAAATATACTCGAGGTAAGTCTTTGAGTAACAGAACTTAGTTATTGATTTGATTAAATCATGGCATATCGGTATAATAAATAAACGGTGATATAATGATTCTACTTGTATTCATGTAGTGAGAAAATAAATTTGTACTATTGACTAGTAGCCGAATATGTATAGAGATCATGTTATATAGCAAATCGAAGTCGTGCTCGTTGTATGTGGCTATTGAGCCTAAAGTGGAATGGATGATGTGTCTTGCACTTGTGTTCTTGTAATGAAATTTAAATACGAATGTGTTATGGTATATTGATATATGTGCATGAAAATTTGAGTTTATATCCGGGTTAAGTCCCGAAGGCATTTGTGCTAGTTATTATATCCGGGTTAAATCCCGAAGGCATTCGTGCTAGTTATTATATCTGGCTTAAATCTCGAAGGCATTCATGCTAGTTATTATATCCGAGCTAAGTCCCGAAGGCATTCGTGCTAGTTGTTATATCCGGGCTAACTCCCGAAGGCATTTGTGCTAGTTATTATATCCGGGCTAAGTCCCGAAGGCATTTGTGCTAGTTATTATATCCGGGCTAAAACCCGAAAGCATTTGAACTTGAAAAGAAACGAATTTACCGTACTAATTTCAATTTATGCGCTCATACATCCAAATTGATAAGGTATGTCTCGATTAATCATTCGTAAAGTGTATTATTTTAAATTATACTCGTTCAGACGAATAGTGAATTTCTGGCCTTTACTTAGATTTGATTTTGAGATTATGAACCTATTGATTGAAGTGTAAAGTAAGTATGCTTATGAGAAAGCGCGTATGTGCGATTATTTATTTAGTCTTATGAATGCTACGTTTTAGTTTTGAATGATTTCACTACTTAAAACTTACTAAGCATCAAAACGCTTATTCTCATTTGCTTTGATTCTCTGTTTTATAGATTTGATCGTCACCATCGGACTCAGAGTGTCGTGAGTCGAAGTCTTCCACACTATCTAAGCCTTTTGGTACACCTTTTACTTAAATTTTGATAATGGCATGTATAGGGTTGACTTTGGAGGTTACTTTAATATCTTTTGGTGATGTATATATTTATAGCCATGCGAAAATGGCTTGTTGAGTTGCTAGACATGTTTCTTATAAGTAATGTATTTGTGTGGTTGTTAATCGTTAAATACCCGAAATGTTTTAATGTGAATGAAACTTAAGAATGAATTAACGTACTTATGAAAATTGTGATGATTCTTTGGTACATAGTGTAAATAAATTTTGTCTTCGTAAGTATGCCCTAGGGAATTACTTTTATTTGATTGAAGTAGATTAGCGTTTGTTTGGTAATATCCCTTACCTCTCCGGTGACGGATACAGGCTAAGGGGTGTTACATAACCTTTAACCTTCTTAGCCGAATATTCATTAAATACCTAGTTCACATACACAAACACAAAACTCATATGGCTTATCATATTTTCATGTACATATCTTAACCATACAGCCGAATATATATATATATAGCTCATCAAACAGATATTTATTCACATTCCCTTAACACATATTGATCAATTTGTCCATGCATTAACCTTTGGCACATCCGGTCATTAAAGCAATAACCTATCTAGAATTCAAGCATTTTACACTAAAAATTCTCCCAAGGTCAAATTTATGCAAGTGAGTGGGTCCAAACGGAGGCAGAAATGTGTAAGCGTTTTGAAGAAGGTCTGAATTAGGAAATTAAGCTGCTAATCTGGATCCTCGAGATACGAGAATTTGCTACATTAGTTGATCGGGCCAAAAAGGCCGAAGAGCTCAACAATGAAAGGTAGCAAACAAAGAGAGAAGCTAGAATTTCTAGTAAGAGATCTAGTGGCAGAACGCACTTTTCCCCCATAAAGAAATTGAGAAGTCAACAAGAACGCTCCACCATATCGGTGGGATACTCAGGTAGAACGTCATAACCCGAAGTCTTGTTTCCCTAAGGTAACTAGTGTGAGAAGTGTAGATGATCAAAAGCTGAGATGTAAAAGTTGCAACAAATTCCATTTCGAAGAGTGTCGAATGAAGAACGGAGCGTGTTACAGATGTAGTTCTCTTGACCAATTCCTTAGAGATTACCCTGAGAGAGACGATAAAGAGGTGGAATTAGCCCTAAAGCCTAATGCTCCTATTTCTCGAGGTAGACCACCATGACATCTTAAAAGTGCTAGCGGCAGTCGAACTATTACAAAAGATTCTACGGCAAAATCAGAGGCTCAAGCCTCGGTGAGAACTTATGCGATACATGTTAGAGAGGGAGCTTCAGCTCCCGATGTCATTACGGGTACATTTTTTCTCCATAATACTCATGTTATTGCCTTGATTGACCCAGGATCGACCCCATTCATACATTTGCATGAAATTGGTGTCTAGCATGAATATGTCTATGGAACCAACAAAATTTGTAATCAAGGTGTCGAACCCTCAAGACAAGTCGGTGTTAGTAGATAAGGTTTGTAAGAATTTTCCTTCGACGATTCAAGGTCATTGTTTTCCAGCTAACCTTATGCTTTTTCCATTTGATGAGTTTGATGTAATACTTGGTATGGATTGATTGACCATCCATGATGTGATTGTAAATTGTGGTAGGAAGTACAAAGAATTGAAATGCTCAGATGGCGAAATTCTCCGGATAGATTCGAATGAGTTAGATGCACCGCCAGTTGTGATTACTTCAATGTTGGCTCAAAGGTATATAAGAAAAGGGTATGAAGCTTACCTTGCTTTCATATTGAATACTAAAGAATCTAAGTTGAAGATTGAGTCGGTACCGATAGTTTGTGAATATCTAGACGTGTTCTCAGAAGAGCTACCAGGATTACCTCCTGTTAGAGAAGTAGAGTTTGGTATTGAGCTAGTACCGAGAATGATGCCCATCTCTATTGCTCTGTACAGAATGGCCTCATATGAGTTGAAGGAGTTAAAGTCACAGTTGTAAGAATTGACTGACAAAGGTTTCACAAGACCGAGCTCTTTACCTTGGGGTGCTCCCCATATTATTCTTGAAAAAGAAAGATGGATCAATGAGGTTATGTATAGACTACCGACAATTCAATAAGGTGACTATTAAGAACAAGTATCCTTTGCCAAGGATCAATGACTTATTCAATCAGTTGAGGGGAGCCACTGGGTTTTCAAAAATAGATCTGAGATCTGGCTACTACCAGTTACGAGTTAAAGAGTCAGACGTGCCTAAGACTTCCTTCAGGACGAGGTATGGTCATTATGAGTTTCTTGTCATGCCTTTTAGTCTAACAAACGCCCCAGTTGCATTTATGGATTAATAAATCGTGTTTTTCGACCGTACTTAGACAAGTTTGTTGTGGTATGCATAGACGATATTTTGATCTATTCTCGAAATGATTCTGGACACACCGAACATTTGAGGATTATTTAACAGACTTTACGAGATAAGAAACTATATGCTAAGTTTAGCAAAAGTGAATTTTGGCTTCGAGAGGTTGGATTCCTCGGTCACATTGTGTCGGGTGAAGGCATTCGAGTTTATCCGAATAAGATTTCTGCTATTGTCGAGTGGAAGCCGCCAAAGAACGTAACTGAGGTTAGAAGCTTTTTGGGCTTAGCTGGTTACTACTGATGCTTTGTAAAAAGATTTTCTATGATGGCAACTCCCTTGACGAGGTTGCTGCGAAAAGATGTTAAATTTAAGTGGTCGAAAAAATGTCAGCAGAGTTTTGAGAAATTGAAGACATTACTGATAGAAGCTCCAGTTTTAGTGCAACCCAACTGGGAAAAGAATTTGTGGTCTATAGTAATGCGTCCTTAAATGGACTGGGTTACGTGTTTATGTAAGAGGGAAAAGTGATAGCCTATGCTTCGAGGCAACTGAAACTACACGAGAAAAATTATCCAACACACGACTTGGAGTCAACTGTCATTGTATTTGCCTTGAAAATTTGGAGACACCACTTGTATGGTGAAACTTGCCGTGTGTTTATTGATCACAAGAGTTTGAAGTACTTGATAACTCAAAAGGAATTGAATCTGAGGCAGCAGAGATGGTTAGAACTGATTAAAGATTATGAACTGATAATTGATTACCACCCGAGAAAGGCGAACGTAGTCGCCGATGCCTTGAGTAGGAAGTCCTTGTTTGCAATGAGGGTTATGAACACGCATTTGGTTTTGTCTGATGATGGTTCAGTTTTTGCTGAGTTAAAAGCCAGACCGACATTTCTCCAAGAAATTTGTGCAGCTCAGGTCAATGATAGTGACTTGCAGGCCAAGAGAGTACAACGTGAGATGGGTACTGAATCAGATTTTTAGGTTGATTGATAGGGTTTGTGTACCCAAAGATGATGAACTTATTCGAAAAATTTTGCAAGAGGCACATGATAGTCGTCTGTCTATTCATCCGGGAAGTGCTAAGATGTACAATGACTTAAAGACCATGTACTGGTGGAATGGTATGAAATGAGATATCTCTGAATTTGTCTCGACATGCTTGATATCTCAACAGGTCAAGGCTGAACACCAAGTACCTATAGGTTTATTACAGCCTGTAATGGTCCCCGAATGAAATGGGATAGGATTACCATGGATTTTGTGACTGGATTGCCATTGACCCTGAAAAAGAAAGATGCTGTTTGGGTTATAGTTGATAGACTAACGAAGTCGGCTCACTTTATTCCTGTGTGGACAGATTACTCTCTTGATAGATTGGCTGACTTATACATATCCGAGATTGTGAGACTACACGGGGTACCGTTATCAGTCATTTCAGATAGGGAACCAAGATTCACTTTGAGATTTTGGAAAAAATTGCAAGAAACCTTGGGTACAAAGTTGAGTTTTAGTACGAATTTCCACCCACCAACTGATGGTCAGTTTGAGCAGACGATTCAGACTCTCGAGGACATGTTACGGAGTTGCGCCCTTGAATTTCAGGGTAGTTGGGAAAAATACTTGCCCTTGGTGGAATTCGCTTACAATAATAGTTTCTAGACGAGCTTGAAAATGGCACCTTATGAGGCATTGTATGGCCGGAAGTGCCAAACACCACTGTATTGGATAGAACTCAAGGAAAGTTAGATTCATAGAGTTGATTTGATCAAAGAAACTGAAGAAAAGGTAAAAACGATATGTGATTGCTTGAAAGTAGCATCAGATAAGCAAAATTCATATGCTAATTTGAAGAGAAAAGAGATCGAGTTGAAGATTGAGTCAGTGATAAAGTATTCTTGAAAGTGTCCCCATGGAAAAAGGTTTTGAGATTTGGCCGGAAGGGCGAATTGAGCCCACGGTTCATTGGACCATATGAGATTACCGAAAGAGTTTGACCATTAGCCTACCGGTTAGCATTGCCATTTGAATTGGAAAAGATTCATGATGTATTCCATGTGTCCATGTTGCACAGATATAGATCAGACCCCTCTCATGTGATTTCACTGACGAAAATTGAGATTAGACTTGATATGACTTATGGTGAAGAACTGGTTAAGATTTTGGCTCGATAAGTCAAACAGTTGTGGAACAATAATATAGCCTTGGTGAAAGTTTTATGGCATAGACACAGGGTAGAAGAGGCCACATGGGAACTTGAAGAAGTCATAAGAAGTCAATATCCGAACCTGTTTACTGGTAAGACTTTCGAGGGCGAAAGTCCCTAAGGGGGAGAAATGTAACATCCCAAAATTGGGCCTAGTTGGAAATAATGGTTTTAGGACCACAAATCCGACCTTAAAATATTTCTTTTATGATTATTATGAGGCTTAGGATATGAAAATAAGAATGTGTCAAAGTTTCATGAATAAATTTTAAGTATAAGGTGTCCAATTGGAAATTAGGGACCAAATTAAATAAATTGCAAAACTTGGGTTCTAGAAGCAATTTGTATGAAATTGCTTTGGATTACTAATTGGAAGGTCCTAAATAGCAATTTTTCCAATTTTTAAGTTTTTGGACAAAAATGGGCATGCGTAGAAAAATTTGAAAGTTTTGTAAGGAGGGGCATTTTGGTCATTTCATAATAAACTTAATAAAAAGGGAAAATGAAAGTTAAAATCAGCCATCTTCTTCCCTATAGCTGCCAAAAATTCAAGAGCTCCATAAGCTAGGGTTTTGACATTTTCAAGCTCAATAGTAAGTGCTCCCTAGCCCCGTTTGTCGTGTTCTTTGTAATTTTGAAATCCTCGTAACATACTCTCTCTATTTCTACCCATATTTCAAGCTAGGGTTCATGTTTGGAAATTTACCCATGCATAAGGTGCTTGTGTTTTAATGATTTATGGAGGAATATGAGAGTTTAGAGGATAGTAGACAACTTTTACTAAGTAGTTTTTCATGGAAATGGCTTAAAGGACCATTTTGTAAAACTTGTAAAAATGGGTAGAAAAATGTGAAAGGAAGGAAAGTGTCGGCTGGTATGAGCTTAGGATACATTCAACTAGGCTTGGGTAACCAAGGAATTGCATGCATTTCATTATACAAGCCTAGGGACTAATTTATAAAAATGTGAAATGTTAGGGGCAAAATGGTCATTTTGCCCTAGGATGAGTTTTTGGCCGGAAATGAATGATGACGTCATAAACAGAATGTCTAGGTTTCTGGACACGATCGATGACATGGGCGTGTCTAGGCCGTGTGAGGGGCACGAGCTAGGGACACGGGCGTGTGCTCGGCCGTGTGAAAACCCCTGTTGGTTCGAAATTGAAAATAAATCAAAATAATTCCACACGGGTAGGGGACACGGGCGTGTCCCAAGCACACGAGTATGTACATTGCCTCCACACGAGCATGTGAGGCTTGAACCTAGAAATTTTTTAAAAATTTTCTTAAGTTCTCAATTTAGTCCCGGATCACTTCTAATGTATGTTTTGGACCTCGTAGGTCCATAAGAGGGACAACATGATTTTGTCTGATTGGTTTTAATTAGGAATGAAATTTTATAACCTGTTTTTCTCGGAATGTTCATGCTTTTGTACGGTAATTCCTTGTACCTTATCTCGGTCTCGGGTACGGGTAAGGGGTGTTACACAGTATCAAGTAGAGCAAATGTACCAGTAATGACGTCTGGTGTAGAAACATCTTTTCTAGCACGAATAGCACATGTCCTTGTCGGTGCTCATGCCTTATATTTTACTATTGAATCTTTTGTAGCACCTTGGCTACCACTGACATTACCTGGGTGACGGGGTGGTCTGCCTCTTGAAACAGGATTGCTCGGCTTTGGAATCTATTCAATATCTTTTTCAACCCTTTCTGGGAAATCATCGACACAATGATCAAGATAACCACATCGGTAACAGGCTCCACTTCTCAAACGGTATTCTCTAAAATGAAATTTGTTGCAATGCTTATACTTTGGTTTGGGATTATTGAGTCTTCCCACACTCGTTACACATGGGGACAAAGATCTTGGATTAGAACGTTGAGAACCTCAGTCTTTTCCCGAATATCCCACTAATGTTGTAAAACGATCATAATACTTCTGTGAATTCTTAGAAGTAGATGATTGCAACTTGCTCATAATTCTTTTACCAGAAACCCGAGCTTCTGTTTCAGCTTGTGGTTAATTAAAATTTTCAAAATCAAGTGCAGGTTTCACACAGCCAAAACACATGCCCGTGTTCGAGGCCATGTTGCACACACGGCTAGGACACACGCTCGTGTCTCTATCAATGTGCTCAATTCTGAGCATTCTATTTCTCAAATTTAAGATGCAGGGGACACACAGCCTAACCACATGCCCATGTACTAGGCTGTGTATCACACACCGTCAAGACACACGCTTATGTGTCTATCTGTGTGGACAAAATAAAGCTATTTCTAGCTTCATTACTCACCCAAAAACTTTGCCATGTACCTACATCAAAACTTGCATTTATATATCAACCAATCCAAGCATTATAACCAAGCTAATTCTATCATTTGACATGGTATATCGTTACATGCATACATATTTATGGTTTTATACTTAATAGATATATTCATTTAGCATAACTCAACCAATCCATAATATATATATACTCATGTTATTACCATAGAATAGCCTTAATAGACATACCAAAATAAATCATTACAAGCCATTCCAATGGCTAGTTTACAAGCCACATTTATTTGCCAACAATGGCCAAGTTACCTATACATGCTATTATACCAAAACAAGTTTACTAATTAGACCAAAACAAGCTAGTGGATATTGTGATGATGCTCCAACCGATCTCTAACCTTAGCGAGCTTTTGGGCACCATAAAATAGAGAAAATAAAACCTAATAAGCATTATACGCTTAGTAAGTTTGTATAACAGGAATTAAACTTACCAAGTTCATTTATTAGAATTAAGCATATAATAACATGATTTTCCATCAACTTGGCAATTTGCCTAAACACATACACTCAACCAAATAAGTTAGTCATATAGTTTACTTGTACATCAAATAAACATGGATGAGCTCATCATATTACAAACTTTCAAGTATTTCAGAAGCATTCGAGATATAATTCTCTTAGTCTCACAGTTTCTCATGTCAGGAATTTATTCTGTTGAATTTATTGAAATATCGATGGATACTCAAGTAGTACACTTAAGGTGTACATATTTTTAAGTTGTCAATTCTTATACAAAGAGCATACTCTCGAGCCACATGTCAGGATGCTCAAACTAGCCATGTACTCATGGAACAGGACACTTGTCCAAGCTAATCAAGAAACTCATAAGATTTTTTACTCAGGAAGCTCATAGAGCCGTCTAGATATGTCCGAAGAGATAATATCAGGAAGTTTTGGATACGGTAATAGAGAGTTCAAGCGAGCTTAACAGGATGCTCATGAAGATTTGTGTTTGTGTCTGTATTATATACAGAATCACAACCGATCGCATATCAGGACGCTCACAAAGAGCTGCGGTAGTGCATAACACATGCAAATCTCACTACCAATCAGGATGCTCACTGAACCATATAACAGGATGCTCGAGAGGGCTATAATGGGGATTACTCTTGTCCGTAATGAGGTCAATAGGATAACTCATCCGAGCTAAATCCCACCAACAACAAATGTAGGACCTCATTCAAAATAGGAAAACATATAAATCCATCGAAATTCAATATTCAAATGGAAATTATCAATTATCAACAATATGATTAAACTGAACATGTAAATAATTTTTATATCTTGACATTTATATAATTTGCCCATATATATATAATTCAAATTAAACATATAAATGTACACAATTTAGTTACATGAACTTACCTCGATAATAATTCGTATAAGAGAATCTAATAATCCAAAACTTTCTCTTTTCCTCGATCTAGCTTCAAATTTGAGTTACCCGGATCCAATTAAGCCAGGAAAGCTTGTTTTCTCTTTCCTAGGTTTTCCATGGAATATTTGAGGAAGAAGATGATATAAAATGATAGTAATTCTATTTTAATTATTTATTATCTTTTAATTATTTCTATTTCCAATTTAGTTCTTGCCCTTTTCTTATTTTTCCATGGATGAATCATCAAAAATATCTACTAACTTTTCTTTAATGGTCTAATTACCATATAAGGACCTCAAGTGTTGAATTTCATACCTATTTGATCCTTCTAGCTACTAAATCCAACTTTTTCCTTTAATGCAATTTGGTCCTTTTCGTAATGAAGCACATAATCAGTAAAATTTTCTTATTAGAATTTTCATATGACTTTTCTATGATAATGCAAATCATGCAATAATATAAATTTTCTTTTCGGCTCGAATTTGTGGTCCGAAAACCACTATTCTGATTTCTCTGAAAGTGGGATGTTACATTTACAATCAGCCAAGCTTTCTAGCTCAATAGGTGACTGAATTTTGTCTCGTTTTTAATAATTTCTATGTTTTTGAGATCGTTGCAACTTAGTCTAGCTAGCCCAGGGACTAATTTGTAAAAATTTTAAAGGTTTAGGTTTTTTCTATTGATGAATCTATGTGTGTTTTGATGTTTGATGATAGAAAATGCATGCTTGTTGTTAGATAAACAACATTTGTAAAGTGATTTTTAGTAAAATGTTCAATTAGGGATTAAATTATTAAATGTGTAAATTTTGTGGTTAAACTGTAAAATAAATAAAAAATATGGACTGCTAGGGATCTAATTGAAATTCAGCTAGCATGGGCTTTGGTCGAATTGCATGGATTTGTGATTTTATGAACTAAGGACTAAATTGTAAAAAAATGTTGAAATGCGAGGGGCAAAAGTGTAAATTTGCCTTAATGTGTATTTTGAACTAAATTGAATAGAGTGATAATTGAATAAGCTAAATTTGATATTATTTAGTTCAAGAAAGGCAAAATACGGATTTAGATCGGGGAAAGAACAAGGTTTTGGACTAATCAACTTATTTCGTCGTTTTTGCATTCGAGGTAAGTTCATATGTATTAAATATTATTATATTTGTGTTTTAAATGCTTTGATATTGTATATATTGAGAATACGACACTACAGACATATTCAATGATGGTTCAGCAAGTAAGAAATCCCGATTGAACCTTAGGAATAGATTAGGATACAAATGACATGTCATTAGGGGTTATGTCATTTGGGTGCTGGTCCGTACATTCTATCGGTGGCTGAGTTATCCAGCATGTGTTGCAGATACTCGTTAGCTTGTGTGAGCAGCATCGTGTAGCTTCATCATAATCGTTAGTTTGTGTGAGTAGAGCCGTTGATAGCTCAAGAGTAAGCATTATATGTGATACGAGATTGAGATAGCTTCGGCTATATATGTGGCACTTAGGGTGCGAGTTCCCCGAGTATCTGATAGTATTTTGAATGGTTTAACGGGTATATCAAAGATGTGGTTGTGTATAAGCTGATACGAGATGTTACATGTATGTACATGAACCGTATAAGTATTGAAATGAGGAAATTATGAAATTTATATCTAACTTTGTGAATGAATATGTGGTAGGTTGATGCTTCAATATGAATTATGTTATGTTATGTTTTATTTGCTTAAGTTGTGCTTATACGGTAAGTTGATTTAATGCTATACAAACCTACTAAGCTTTATAGCTTACTTTGTTTATTTTTCGTGTTTTATAGTGAAATCAAAGCTAGCTCGAATTCAGGAATCATCAGAGACTTCATCACACTATCCAACTATCACTTTGGTACTTTTGAACTTAAGCATTTCAGGTATATGGCATGTATAAGATTATGGTTATTTTGGTATATGTGTGTTAATGAATTTAGTCATTTGAAATAGCTTGTAATTATTAATTGTTTGGCTTTGTATATAGCCATGAGAGTTGGTTTATTTTGGTTGATTTGGTTGTGTATATAATTGTGCAAATGGCTCTTGTTATGTGCTTGATTATGGATATATGATGTTAGTTGGAATTTGGTAATTAGGGGTACTAAATGGATGAGAATTGAACTTGGTATGTTTGTGAGATTAGGCTAAATGATGCAAGTTTGAAAGTTTATATTGTTGTTTTGAGATTATGAGTTTTGGTATGAAATTGAATGGCATATTGTGGTATTGATGTGTTTTGTATTGGTTGGTATTGAAATGGTATGTATTATGCTTGATTAAGGTTGGTGGAATGCCTAATTATGCCATGTTTTTGTGCCAATTGGGTTGGTTTAGATTTGTGCAAATTTCGGTGGCAAGATGGCTTGGTAAATAGCCTATTTTTGTCCACACGGGTGTGTGTCTCAGCCGTGTGTGACACATGATCATGTTACACGGCCATGTGTCCCCTAGTGTTGAATTAAAAATCAAGTTAGTATGCTCCACACGGCTTAGCACATGGCCGTGTGACTTGACCGTGTGGCATAAGTCAGTATACCCTACAATATTGGCATGATCTTGTACACGGCCGGGCACACAGGCTAGCCACACAGGCGTGTGTGTTGGCCGTGTGACTCAAGTCAGAGAGTTATATGGGGTCAGACACGGGTTGGGACACAGCTATGTGATCCCATTTCGAATGCCCACATGGCCTGTGACACGGGCATGTGTCCCTTGTAGTTTGAAAATTTTTTCTAAGTTTCGTAAAAATTCCTTGAATTATCGGTTTTGTCCCAAACCACACCGAATGCATGTTTAGGGCCTCGTAGGCCTGTATTAGGGACAATGTGAATGATATTGAATGATAATTACTTGAAATTTTGAAAATGTGTGTGATATGTATGTGTAATTGTATAATACGTCCGATAGTACTCCATAACCCTATTCCGGCATTGAATATGGGTGAGGGGGTGAGGGGTGTTACAACTAATCAGTTCACAACATTCAATAATTCACACTAAAGCCCTCATGAATTGAAAGTTTATTAATTTGATACCTCTTCTCACTATGGAAATAGCTCAAAATGTAATCAATGTCTTCCCTGCAATTATGACCAAACTTTCATTTTAACAGTTTCGGGTGTGACACAAATTCCCATCTATAAATTTCTTAGCCCAAAGTTTAATAAGTTTTGACCCACTCTTCCAATACATGACCCAAACTGTCCAAATAAACTCTCTATATAAATTTTTCTGTCCAAATAATATATCCATGTAAATTTATTGAGGATTGACCAAAATATCATTATGTGACAAAATTACCATTTTGCACATTCTTTGTCTCATAACACAATTTCTTCACACTTATCTCCACTTATCAAAATCAAACCTTATTATTCATATTAATATATAAATATCAATCCAAGGGTAGAGAAAATTACATATGTTCCCTTATTTTGGTAAATTTGAAAACTTTAAAATTTAGTTCCTAAACTTTCCAATCTTTCTAATTTAGTCTCAAAAGTGATATTTATTACAAAAACACATGTCCAAACTAATCCTTATTTCAATTAATCATTAGTAACTCCCTTTTATCATTTTGGTTAGATCACACTTTAGTCCTCAAAGTTTTAAAAATTTGAGATTTGGTCTTTCTTGCCACATTCTCAAAAATTATTTTCATCAGATTCTATCTCGAATATCATCTTTGTTTCCATAAGAATCCTTTAACTAACTCATTTTGGAATTTTCTCAAAATTTTACTATATCCACCACCTAAACAGTGTCATGTATCTAATTGAAAATTTTGGAGTCTTACAACTCTCCCCTACTTAACTCATCTTCGATATTTCATGCAAAAGGTCAACAAGTAACTCTCATGATGTACTAGTTCTCTTTTTTTTTTTTACTTCATTCTTATTAACTTAAGGTATCGATTCTTAACCCCATTTAATTATTTTTTCCATACATGCAATCTTATTCCTGACAGTTACTGGATTGTGTTATTCATGAAACCGCAAAGACAATTAGAATTTATAATGGCCTACCATGAACTTGGAGCAAACAAGAATGGGTTTTATATCACACCTTAAAGTTCAATGCTTGACTCCCTTCCACAAAGTTCATTAATTTTGGACTTAAATTCTTCCTTACTTAACTTTAGATTCTCAACACATCAACTCTTTAAATAATTCCTACAATCTTAAGAATTCATCCATACTAATCATACTCGGCACTTTTCAATCATTAGAACAGATCGAATCCATTTGTTTTTCTTCACTTAGCTCAACTTGTTACAACATCGGCTTGATATGTATCCTATAGCTCGTTGTCCACATTTCTCATAATATTATATCATAATTTGAACTTCAAGCAAATTCTTTAATTCCATGTGCATGAAATCATTTTTCATATTATCCTTGTAGTTTCATATCATGGATCAATTTCATCTTAAAATCATAACTTGCTAGTATAGTTCACTTAACATCCATAATTGTAGCTTTTACCTAAGCATTGGAGTTACCTAGATGACTCTTTATCCATATTCCTCAAATACCTGAACATCCTTAATCGAAATATTTTAGAAATGGTCACCAAATGCTCATTATAGAGATGACTCGTTAAACTTCACTATTTCTTCCTAACCGAGGCATAAATCAACATAATTGCATCTCCCTTAACATCACACATAGATAACCTTTATTCAACAATTTTCTTATCTTAGGGGAAACCTTAATCATTAGATCCAATCTTGAAGTCCTATGGCACAAATATCTCATTTTAATGCAAAGAGATCCAAATACTTTGTTCGAAGTTCGATTGGTGTCATATACTATGTAATGACTCGAAATTCAATGGTGTCAGAAAATGCGGTTTTGGAATCCCATTTCCATAAACTGAGCCTGTAAATATTAAATATGAATATTTGTATAGATAATATAAAAATATATTACAGAATTATCAAGTAATTTTGTCAAATTAATAGTTAATTAGCTCAATGACTAAATTATAAAAGTACAATCGCTATAGTGTTTTCATTAACAAAAAAAGATTGAGGACCTAAATAAATATTAGGCAAAGGTACAAAATAGTAATATAACCATTTATTTAATAAGTGATAGTGGAAGGTGATGACATGTTGATTAATTATTATTAATGATTAGTTAATTTAATTAAATATGATTAATTAAGTAAATTAAGGTTTAATTAACCTATAAATACTAAATATAGTGGAAAGAATGAGAACCTTACCATCATTTTCATCCATGAGACTATCCACCATTGTAGAAACCTCTCCAAAATTTTTAGAGCTTTTAGCTGTTAGAGTTGTTTAACCTGAATCTGATCACTTGTTAAAGAAATATAGATCCACATTAAGCATAATATTGGACTAGGGTTGCGACCGAGGGTGCGGGGGCTTGTGGTACAGACCATGCCGCACAATTAAGATCTGTGTAGAATTACACTTCTTCTATTTGACATTTATTAGAATAAAGTTTTTCAACCTTTAAATAGGTGTAGTCGAAACTCCTTTTGTATCATTCGTTTTTCAACATTAGTGAATTTCTTCTCCTTTACCCGTGGTTTTTTTCCCGAAAGGTTTTCCACATAAAATCAGTGTGTTCTTATTTTTCTTATTTTGTGATCACTCTATTTCCATTATTGATGTCTATTATTAACATCGATCATGAACTAGGTAATGAAATCAAGGCTTTTCTTATAAGTGTTTTAGATTTGAGGTCATAGAAGCTTAATTTATCTAACAAATGTACCGATTTGATAAACTATTAAAGTTTCTGAAAGTTCCCATTGTTGATTAATTGAACTTGAAATTGATAGATTTTAAGCTTAAATTATGAAAATGATTAGATTGTAAAGTTAAGTTAACTTGTTCGTTAACTTTGTTATATTAGGGACCAAATTGAATAAATATAAAATCTATCATGAATTTTTTTTAGAAATAGAAAATAAGGTCCCTAATGAATATATGAGAAATCAAATTAAAATATGAATCTAGGAATCATAAGATATGTTTTGCTGAGTTTAGGGACTAAATTGAATAAAACATAAAATACGTGTGGCTTTTTAATTAAGTGTGAATTGGATGGAAATTGATAACTTTTTTTATCATATTATTGTACGTAGCTATAGATGACGTTGGGTCACCGAGATGGAAAATAAAAGCGAGAGACGTTGACGAGTGACACAAATTTTTTTATTTGTACTTTTATAAATCGAGATTGATTTGATTGCTTGCATGTACATATTAATTGTATAATTGAACATCGAGGTGAATATATAATTGTCATATGAATTGATTTGTTGTGATTGTTATTGAATATGATGATAATAGACTAAATTGAATAAAATGGAAAGTAAGTATGATTTTATGAAACATGATTTATAATATTTGAATGGATTGAATTATGTTATATGGTATGAATTAATTGTGGGTTGAGGAAGGATTGAGATATGATTGTGAAGTTGAATGTGAAATTAGATATATGAATTGGATTGAAATGAAATGAAATGAAATGAAAGCAATAAAAAGTTTTCATGTGATAGAATAGTACACAAGGTACAGAAATGCAAATGCGATCGAACAAAGGGTATAATAGGTGAGTAAGAATAATTGCAGGTATGGTAATGCATATATGTATAAATGTTGCCCATGTGAACTTAGAAAAAGCTTAGGATACGACTGGCATGTCAATAGGGACATATGCGCTATTGTACAAATTATAATGAGATCTAGCATTTGTCGCACATTATCGGGTTATATGTAACATAGGTTTAGCGTAGACAGATAACTTAATATAATGACAGCTTATATGAGCAATGTTAGCTTATGTGAGCAACTTTATTCACCTGTGTATTCTGTCCATTTTACTAAGGTTCTATTAGGCAAAACATTATAAATGAAATCGGAAACTTGAAAAGGTAATAAAATAGATTGATAAAAGAATATGGTAATGAAATCAATTATGTAAAAAAGTTATAGAGTATGTGAACTTGTAAATCTATATGAAACTATATGTGTGCTTTTATGTGACTCATGTTAAAGAGAATGAATAAAAGTGATTATGAAAATGGTTGGAAACAAGTCCTTGGAGCCAAAATGAATACGAATAGGTCAGTAGATTCCAGAAAGGGATTGAAAGGTAAGTTATAAAGGTAAATGGTACGGATTAATCATGAGATTTGGATGATTTAATGTCAATGACTTTTTAGTACAAATGTTGAATTCATGTTGAATATGAAAGCTAAATGGTTAAATGATACTATTTGATCATAGAATTGGATGGATTAATTCTAAAGATAAGTATGTTTCATAAACGATATGGAATGTTAAAGGATATAAAGTTTGGCATTTGATAACTAGTATAAACTGGTCATTTCAAATGCAATAATGAATGGAATGATTTGTTAATTGTTACACGTATACTCCCATATGAATTTGATAATGAAATTGCTTAGCATGATAGGGATATAAATTGGGTAGATATGGTATTTGTATTTATTATGATCAATTACTTATGTTAATATGTTAATATCTTGGATCATGCAAGTACCACTGAGGATTATCGTTCGGCATACAATTTGTTTATTTTGTGCGCAAATATAGGTGGAACTCGAAGTTCTAGAAGGTGATTTTAGCATCAAATCCATGAAACTCAACTCAACAATGTCTAGCTCTATTTTGTTAAATATATGGAGTGTTCCTAAGTTGAGTCAGTTTTTGGAAAAATAGGTGATCATGTTCACCTTTGAAGCTAGAATTGATATCTTAAAAATAGTCAAATGGTTGGATTGTATATTTGAGTTTTCACAAGGTTAGAAATGCATGGAATGTTTCTATGTTATGGCCTGTTTGACTATACATGTATATATTGAATGTTCTTAAACTAGTATCATTAAGAAAGTAGCTTACAAATTGAATAGAAATGGTAATGGTTATATTGCAAATGTGTATATGGATAAGGTAGTATTGTTTAGAATTGAATATGTTGAAGATGTATTTTTGGTTGTTTTAGTGAATGGTTATATTGCAAAATGTGACATTTTGGACCATTTACAATCAGACGATCATGTCGCGACATCGAACCCTTTTCATTGCAATGAGACCAAGTCAATATGTTGTGTCGCGACGTCAACTCGATATTTTTTTAATTCTAGCATTTGGTTCTAGTTAGACCCTAGGTTAGCAAAAGAGCTTTTGTAAGATTGTATAAGACCCGAAAATGAATATGTATCATATTATAAGCATGTAATACATTTTTTTTTTTGAAATTTAAAATGGTTATATTATGTAATTAATTGATCGTAGTTGCTTCAACAACAGTTGTCGCATCTCGTAGCTCAAACTCGATGATCGGGTCGAGTATAAGGTGTTACATACTCACTTTACTGCCCTCTTATGCCCTGTATATAACCATTACAGATAATCTATTTAATATTGTTTGACCACTTCATAGTTCCACGTAGTACACATTTTTCTTGACCCTAAATCCTTACTTGTTACATATAGTCCTTATGATTTATTTTGTTTTCCTCGGGACCATATACTTAAACTTTATTCATAAATTAAACTTTTATACCTATGATGATCTTACACATAAGTCACAATTCCCTTAAATTCTAAATATCCTAGCCATATCCAAATCCTAACTTGTTCATATTGTACTTATGTAGAAAACTTAATTTCCTCATTAACCACTTATTACAACGTTGAGTCAATCACTTTATGCTGCCAATATCATATCTTAAATTCAATCGTGCTTTTCTATCACTAATAGATTGGGCAATCTTGTACTCTCTTTCTTGTCCTTTGCCATGATTATTATCCATCATATTCACATCAAGCATCTTTTTGTACTTAACATTGGCTTAGATCAGATTAATCCTCCTTATATTGTACCCAAAATCATATCCTCACACTTTCTCCTTATAACTCCTTTGCTAGTTACTAAGGCATATACCCTATCACATGCACTCACCTACTTATATACACATACATTGTTTCCTTCTGTTGTCGAAGTCTATGATCAAATTCACTTATCCCATAATTATTCAAACTTATACTCTGTTTCAGATATCTACTTTAGCCACACTTTGGTTTCATAATCGCTATTTCCATAATTGACCGAGTATCCTTTACTGGTTGTTCAAATTATTATCTAAGTTCCATCTATATATGTTTGAACTGGTATCAAATTGTATATTACCTTTCACACTATAATGGTGATTATACTCAAATATCATACTTTAATCACTTTTTTAGGAGTCGTAAAAAATTCATAATTAAGTCCTTCTCATCCGAGCTTTTATAGCCACTATTGCTATTACGTAGACTAGGAAAGAAATCTTTTTATCTCTTTCTATATTTGGTTTTGTTTCCTGCTGTGGGTTCTTTCCTTCTTTTGCAGGTGCTCGCGAGAAATCCGGCAAAGACGAAGGCCTGATGATGGTCTGACAGTGGCGTTGATCTCGGTGTGACTCGGAGCCTGGAATCGTGGCCTCGCTGGAGGGTAGCTGGAAAGACGGAAACTGAAGGGTTTTCTGGAACCTTCTGTTTGTGGCGCGAGGAGAAAGGCAGAAACCTTAGGGTTTCCTGCCTTAGTGCAATAAGCTGGGCCAGTTGGGCTGTTTTAAGTTTGGGCTAGCCTGGTAGATGAGTTAAACTGTGTAATGTTAATTGTAATTGGGTCACAGGTGTAAGTGGGTCTGCTGGGTAGCTTTAGGCCTGTAGGGTAGTAACCTGGACTTGGACTGTTTTATCTATTTTTATTTGGTTTTAAGGCCCGGTTATATTTGGGCTATTACAGCTGCCCCTCTTTGCTTATTGCTGTGTAACAGGAATCAAGCAAAGACTCATAGAAAGACCAAATTTGACCGGCCCTATCAAATCATGGTATTCAATTTTCTTTATGACTGCCATGTTGATATCTTTGATCTGCTATCTGCCGAACATAGAGATGCCGAATCTGCTTCTTCGATTTGTAAAGATGCCAAATCATCTTGGATCTAGCTTCAGTGAAACTATATGAAGGTGTGACCTGCTATGTATCTACTCCCTGTTGAAGTGGATATGCATGACTTTGATCTGTTCTCTGACAATACAGAGACGACAAATCATCTTAGATTTGCTTTATCGTAAACACGTGAAAGCCAAATCAGCTATGTCTTCGATTTGTTCCTTGTAAGCACAAAGATGCCAAACCATCTTGAGTCTGTTTGAAAACATCTGAGAGTCAAATCTGCTATGTCCTTGATTTGTTTCTTGTAAACATAAGAATGCCAAATCATCTTGGATCTTGCTTCAGTATAAACATCTGAAGGTTAGATTTGCTATGTGTCTGCTCTCCGTCGAAATGGAGATGCCAAACTTCGATTTGTTCTCTGACAATACAGAGACAACAAATCATCTTAGATTTGCTTTATCGTAAACACATGAAAGCCAAATCAGCTATGTCTTTGATTTGTTCCTTGTAAGCACAAAGATGCCAAACCATCTTGAGTCTGTTTGAAAACATCTGAGAGTCAAATCTGCTATGTCCTTGATTTGTTTCTTGTAAACATAAGAATGCCAAATCATCTTGGATCTTGCTTCAGTATAAACATCTGAAGGTTAGATCTGCTATGTGTCTGCTCTCCGTCGAAATGGAGATGCCAAACTTCGATTTGTTATCTGACAATACAGAGACGACAAATCATCTTAGATTTGCTTCATCGTAAACACGTGAAAGCCAAATCAGCTATGTCTTCGATTTGTTCCTTGTAAGCACAAGGATGCCAAACCATCTTGAGTCTTTTTGAGAACATCTGAGAGTCAAATTTGCTATGTTCCTCGATTTGTTTCTCGTAAACACAAGAATGCCAAATCATCTTGAATCGCTTGGGATAAACATCCAAGGTTAGATCTGCTATGTATATACGCCTCCGTCGAATATGGAGACGCCAAACTTTGATTTGTTCTCTGACAATACAGAGATGCCAAATCATCTTAGATTTGCTTCAACGTAAACACATGAAAGCCAAATCAGCTATGTCTTCGATTTGTTCCTTGTAAGCACAAGGATGCCAAACCATCTTAAGTCTTTTTCAGAACATCTGAGAGTCAAATTTGCTATGTTCCTCGATTTGTTTCTTGTAAACACAAGAATGCCAAATCATCTTGAATCTGCTTTAGTATAAACATCTGAAGGTTAGATCTGCTATGTGTCTGCCCTCCGTCGAATATGGGGACGCCAAACTTCGATTTGTTCTCTGACAATACAGAGATGCCAAATCATATTAGATTTGCTTCAACGTAAACACGTGAAAGCCAAATCAGCTATGTCTTCGATTTGTTCCTTGTAAGCACAAGGATGCCAAACCATCTTGGATCTTGCTTCAGTATAAACATCTCAAGAAGGCCGATCATATATCTTTATGACCTATTACCCTACTATTCAGGGGATTAAAGCACGCTGTCTTTGATAACCTGTAGAATGATTATGCCTGATAATTAGGATGCTATACTTGAAATGAGTCAAATGTTCCTAATTAAACATGTTATGATGCAAAATGTTGTGAATATGACCCCTATCCTAGGTGCCATCATTGATTCCGTCATTTATCTTTTCTTTTCTCAAAGTTTCATTCTTGCTCAGCCTGTAGGCCTTCCTCCAATGCTACGATCTACTGAGGATGTCTGTAAGAATTGAATCATTGGTTTTGTCCATTTTCCTTTTAGACTGGAAGAAAGAAATTCCTCGAGTTCCTTCATCCCTTACTTACGTGAATTTCTCGAACAATTGTCCTGTTTTAGTTTCTTGTGTTATCTAGAAATTCCAAAGTAATGCGCAAAACTTTGTTTGTGAAAATATTTTAGTTCATCTATCATTATTTCAATGCAACATACTTAAAGAATAACGGAAGATGAATAAATCTTAAAGAATAATTATATTTGAATAAATTGTCAACAATACAAAGGAAATAAATCTGATAGCATATCTTTGAAAAGAAATAGAATCTAAAGATGGTAAAAAGGATAAAAGTTAGATGCTCTAGATATCGTCGCTTGAGTGTCTAACACCAGCTCCATGAAATCTTTCTTGAGTTTGACATGTGTTTAAAAGATCTAAAGTACTTTGTTGATGCCCCAATATACAATGTACTTCACTCTTTGCTAAGTCAGATATGGCAAGATTGTTGTATGCCCTTCAAAATTTGAGCTGCCCTTTCGGGTTTTCAACTCAAAACCCCTTTTGGTCACAAGGCGCCCTTTACGGGTTTTCATCTTGGCCTCTCCATTTTTTTTTTTGAAAACTCAAGGCGCCCTTTGCGGGTTTTCACCTTAGATTCTCTTCTCCTTTAGACAAAGTACTTTTTGACTAAGTCTGAGTTTACTTGATTGGGTAGGCTCTTCCCATCCATTTCTGTCAAAATTAATGCACCGCCAGAGAAAGCTTTCTTTACAATGTACGGCCCCTCCCAATTCGGCATCCATTTTCCCCTAAAGTCTTTTTGAATAGGAAGGATCTTTTTCAGCACGAGGTCCCCCTCATGGAATTCCCTTGGACGAACCTTTTTATCATAGGCTCGCATCATATGCTTCTGATACATCTGACCATGTTGGATGGCTCTCAGCCTCTTTTCCTCAATCAAGTTTAATTGATCATACCGGGATTGAACCCATTCAGCTTCATATAACCTTATTTCTGTCAAAATTCGGAGAGAAGGTATTTCTACTTTAATAGGCAACACTGTTTCCATCCCATAAACTAATGAGAATGGGGTTGCCCCAGTAGAGGTTCTGATAGATGTTCGATAGGCCAGGAGTGCAAACGGTAGCTTCTCATGCCAATCTCTATAAGTCTCAGTCATCTTTCCAACTATTTTCTTAATGTTCTTGTTGGCAGCCTCCACTGCCCCATTCATTTTTGGACGATAGGGAGAAGAATTGTGATGCTTGATTTTGAACTGATCACAAACCTCTGCTATCATTTTGTTATTCAAATTCAATGCATTGTCGGATATGATCTTCTCAGGCATTCCATACCGACAAATGATCTCTTTCTTCAAAAATCGACTTACAGCTGACTTAGTAACATTCGCATAAGAAGCGGCCTCTACCCATTTTGTGTAGTAGTCAATTACCTCAAAGATAAACCGATGTCCATTCGAAGCTTTCGGCGATATTGGTCCAATGACATCCATGTCCCACATGGAGAAGGGCCATGGAGAAGTCATAACATGTAAAGGTGAAGGTGGTATATGAATTTTGTCCCCATAAATCTGACACTTATGGCATTTCTTGGCGTAGTTGATACAGTCCCCTTCCATAGTGGCCCAATAATAGCCAAACCTCATGATTTGCCTTGCCATCATGAACCCATTTGCATGCATCCCACATACTCCTTCATGAACTTCTTCTAAAATCAACTTAGCTTCTACAGCATCAACACATCTCAAAAGTACTTGGTCTTTCCTTCTTTTGTACAGGATATCTTCGTCCAAGACATAGTCACAAGCTAACCTTCTCAAAGTTCATTTGTCATTTTCATTTGCCTGTTCTGGATATTTACAATCTCTTACATATCGCAATATATCCTGATACCAAGGGTTATCATCCTTTTCTTCCTCTTCAATGTTACAACAGCTAGCTGGAGCCTCATAGACACTCATTTGAATTGGTCTCACCTCTTTCTCTTTATTTGCCTTAATCATTGAGGCCAAGGTTGCTAAAGCATCTGCCATCTGATTTTCGTCTCGTGGGAGATAATTAAAGATGATGTCATCAAACTCCTCAAGTAACCCCAAAACTATCTTTCGGTAATTGATCAATTTAGAGTCCCTTGTCGCCCATTCGCCTCTAAGCTGATAAATTACCAATACAGAATCCCTATATACTTCTAGGGTTTTTATACCTTGCTCTATGGCTGCTTGAAGTCCCATGATGCATGCTTCATACTCAGCCATATTATTCATGCAATCAAAGTCTAACTTACACGTAAATGGGTAATGATCGCCTTTGGGGGATACCAAGACTGCCCCAATTCCGTTTCGAACTGCATTAGAAGCCCCATCAAAATTAAGCCTCCATGGAGAATCTTCAATCTTTGCTATACACATTAACTCCTCATTTGGAAAATCAAAGTTCAATGGCTCATAATCCTCTAATCTCTACTGGCCAAGAAGTTAGCTACCGCACTTCCTTTTATAGCCTTCTGACTTACGTAGACTATATCAAACTCTGAAAGCAAAATTTACCATCTCTCCATTCTCCCATTTAGAGCCGTTGACTCTATCATGTATTTCAATGGATCCAGCTTTAAAATGAGCCAAGTGGCATGGTATAACATGTACTGTCTTAATCTCCGAGTGGTCTAAATTAGCGCACAACACAACTTTTCAATTGGTGAATATCTCATTTCACAGTCAGTGAATTTTTTACTGAGATAATAAATTGCCTTCTCCTTTTTTCCCGACTCGTCATGTTGACCAAGCACACATCCTATAGAATTATTGAACACTGACAAATACAGTATTAACGGTTTATCTAGGCTAGGTGGGGATAATACCAGAGCATTCAACAAATACTACTTGACCTTTTCAAAAGCATTCTGGCATTTCTCATCCCAAGTACCTTGATTATGTTTTTTGAGGAGGCGAAAGATAGGATCGCATTTCTCGGTTAGTTGTGAAATGAACCGACCGATGTAATTCAACCTTCCTAGGAATCCTCAAACTTCCTTCTGAGTACGTGGTGGAGGTAACTCCCGTATGGCTCTGACCTTGTCTAAGTCGACTTCAATTCCCTTTTCGCTGACTATGAAGCCTAATAACTTTCCCCAGTCTGGCTCCAAAGGTACATTTTGTTGGATTGAGCTTCAACTGAAACTTTCTCAACCTCAAGAACAATCTTCTTAAGACCTCAATGTGCTCTTTTTCTGTATGCGACTTAGCAATCATATCATCAACATACACCTCAATATCCTTATGCATCATGTCATGAAACAAGTTCACCATGGCTCGTTGGTATGTTGCCCCTGCATTCTTCAGTCCAAACGGCATTACTTTGTAACAAAAGGTGCCCCACAAGGTTATGAAGGTAGTTTTATCCATGTCCTATGGATGTATCTTTATCTGATTGTATCTCGAGAAGCCATCCATGAAGGAAAACAACGAATATCCCACTGTGTTGTCTACTAAAGTGTTAATGTGTGGGAAAGGAAAATTATCCTTTGGGCTTGCTTTGTTCTGATCTCTGTAATCAACACACATTCGTACCTTCACATCCTTCTTAGGAACAGGCACAATGTTAGCTACCCATTCAGAGTACTTCACTTCTTGCAAGAATCCTGCGTCAAACTGCTTCTTGACTTCATCCTTTATTTTCAGAACAATATTCGGCCTCATTCTTCGCAACTTCTGTTGGACTAGCTTACAATCCTGTCTTATCAGAAGATGATGTACTACAATGTCAGTACTCAATCCGGGCATATCCTGATATGACCAGGCGAAAATATCTTTGAACTCTCGAAGTAACTCAACCAGAGCATGCCTTGTGTCCTTGGTAATTAGTGTTCCAATTTTCAACTCATTCCCTTCCTCTAGGGCTATATTCTCTGTTGCCTCTTTCTCATGTGGCATGATTTGTTTCTCCTCCTGTTTCACCATTCTTATTAGATCGAGAGATACGTCACAATCTTGAATATCTTCAAAATTCTGAGGTTCCTCTAAAGACATGTCTTACTTGCAAGAGAAATCAGGAACGGTAGTATCAGTGCTCATATCATTGATATCTAAGGACCTGTGGGGGTATGAAAGAATATACAAAGAATGAATGAATGATTGTTTATGTGCTATGAATAAAGGAATAAGAATTGCCAAAATTTAAAGAAATATTGGTCAATAAAAAGTGAAACAATACTCGTTTAAATTGATAAAAGTTATGTTTTATTTAAATAATAATAGATGAACATAAGCCTATTTTCACAAATGTAATCTTACTACTCCTAGGCCTTAGAGTAATAGACGTGTTTTGAGAATTACTCTGAAAAATTCCTAAAGACTATAGGAAGGTCATCCGCAGTCCAATTGTTCAGAGAGCTCCCTGGTTCGTAAGGGCGAATGCCCTCGAGGGTTCTTTGCTCCAATCCCTCCTCGTGTACAGCATTAATTTGATGACTTTCTTCTACCAGTAACCCTCCTGACCTAAAGTATTTGGATATAGATGGGAATGTCATCGGTTCCCACTCTATTTCTCCTCCATTCAAATGCGTCTTTCTACTCGCTTGGCGCTTCTCAATTTCTTGCCTCTTGTGCCTATGGTCTGGCTTGAAGCCCAAACCAAAGTGATATTTCTTCTCAATTAACTTTGGGATTTGAATCCCTCCTTGCAACTGTCTTCCTAGTCCTTTCCCTGGCAATGCTCCCTTCCCCATCATCATTTGCAGGGCCATCCTTGTAGCTCCAGACATATTGGGAATCGGCACCTCTCCTTCTTCCAAAATAAAGGTTGTATTGATGATTTCCAAAGAGCAGAAAGAACACTCAACAGCCTCTTCATTTGCCTTGATGTAAGGGGCCTTGTTAATGACTGCCACTATAATGTCTTCCTCCGCATTGATGGTTATTAACCGTCCATCTATCACTAACTTCAATTTTTCGTGTAATGAGGAGGGCACCGCTCCTGCCGAATGTATCCAGGGTCTCCCCAATAAGCAATTGTAGGAGGGTTTGATATCCATCACCAAGAAATTGACTTCATATGTATTTGGCCCAATTTCCAAGGGAATGTCAATTCGCCCCATCACCTTCCTTTCGGTTCCATCGAAGGCTCTTATTACATTGTGGCATGTTTTCATATGCGAGCTGTCAATAGGTAGTCTACTCAACGTGGATAATGGAAGGACGTTCAAAGCTGACCCGTTATCAACGAGTACACTTGGAAGAGTGTATCATTTGCATCGAGTAGTGATGTGCAAGGCCTTAGTTGACCCTATGCCCTCAGGTGGAATTTCATCATCATTGAAGTAGATGAAATTGTCAGCACTGATGTTATTCACCAACTGGTCTAATTTGTTAACAGATATGTCGTGAGTGACATATGTTTTGTTAAGCACCTTCAACAATGCATCCCGATGCACCTCAGAACTCAGAAGTAGGGCTAATACTGATATACGGGCTGGCTGCTTACGCAACTGCTCGACCACACTATAATCACTATGCTTAAGAAACTTCAGAAATTCCTTAGCCTCCTCCTCCCTCACTGGTTCATTGATGGGTACTTCAGTCTCTTTCTTCTTCTTGACATCAACATCCTTTGTTTCCGTGGGCTCTATTCTAATACCCCCTCATCATAACGCTTCCCACTTCTTGTATAGGAATCTTTATTTTGCACATCCCTAGATGCACTGGCTATATTCTCCCCCTTGGGTACTGTCACACTGCAGTCATAACTCCATGGCACCCTCTTGTCATCTTTGTAAGGGAAAGGAGTAGGTTTATGGATGACGACCTTGGGCCTGGTTTGTGCCCCCACTTCATTATTCCCTGGCAGGGAAATAATGATCCTTGGCTGGCTGGTTCCTTTTTGTTCACCTTCCAGCGCATTTATTTCTCTTTTATAAGAGCTACCTTCAAAAATTTGTAGCTCTTTATTATCTATAAAGCCTTGTACCAAGGCTTTGAATTCTTCGCAATTTTGGTTCTCATGACCCTCTTTTCCATGGAACTACAATAGTTCCCCGTTTTTTCTCCTTCTTTACCAGAGGTTATCATCCCTCTCTTTACCATCTCTTTTCAAATCACCTTCAAAGGCATCCTCACCTCAGCAACATTTTCCTTCATCCTTTTTTCACCAGCTTCACCAATGGCATTCACTCCTTGATTGCCATGATCTGGTAACGGATTTTCAGCATTAGGGGTACTATCAAATTTCAAAACCCTGTTCTTGATAAACCTCTCTACGACTTTCTTGAATCCGGTACAGTTCTCAATTGAGTGCCCCGATATTCTAGCATGGTACTCGCATCTGGCATTTGCGTCATACCATTTAGGATATGGAGGCTGTAATGGTTTTAAGTGGAAAGGGTCTATAGCATGCGCATCATATAAGCTTTGATAAAGCTCCCGATACGTCACAGGTATAGGCGTAAATTGTATCTTCTCATGCCTGGTGCTAGATTCCTGCCTTTGAGAGCCCTGTTGCCCAACCGTGGCTACTTTGGGTTGATTAACAGTGATTGTTTTCGAGTTGAAGCTACTTGTATTGTTCACCTCATTGTCTTTCCTTCTTGGGGCCGATCTTTTAGCTGTTTCCCCCTCAATTTTTCCACCCATTATGGCATTCTCTATCATCTCTCCTGCCATAACTATGTCTGCAAAACTTTTGGTAGTGCTTCCAATCATGTGAGTGATGAATGGAGCCTTCAGAGTATTGATAAACAATATGGTAGTTTCTTTCTCCAACAGTGGTTGTTGAACCTGCATTGCCACCTTCCTCCAACATTGTGCGTATTGCCTAAAACTTTCATTAGGCTTTTTCTCCATATTTTGAAGCATGATCCTATCTGGTGTCATGTCAGTCACATGATTGTACTGCTGCATGAAGGCTTGCGCAAGATCCCTCCATGAATTTATTCTAGCCCGGCTCAACTGATTGCACCACCTGGCTGCCGCTCTAACTAAACTATCTTGAAAGCAATGAATCAACAGCTGATCATTATTTACGTATCCTGTCATCCTTCTACAGAACATTGTGATGTGGGCCTCTAGGCAAGTAGTACCATTGTACTTCTCAAACTCCGGCATTTTGAATTTGTGAGGCAGCACTAGGTCCGGGACTAGACTTAAATATTTGGCATCAATCCCATGATGATTGCCGGCGCCTTCCAAAGTCTTGAATTTTTCTTTCAGCCATCTGCAGTGTTCATCTAACTATCTTGCAGCTTCAGCTTTCAAATCCTCCTTTTCTACCATATCTAGATCAGGGACGAGAGGATTGGTAGGGTTATCACCTAAATTGAATCCCAAGCCACTTGGGTAATTCATATGGATCCCAGCATCAACTGGCCTATGTTGAGGCCTCACAGTGAAAGATGGTCTTCTAGGAGGTGCTTCAGTTTGCAATGGCACATGAGGCAGAATAAAACCCGAAGGATGATCCTCACCCTCCTCATCAGAAATAGCCATGGGGGCCTTCCCTTTATCAGTGGCCCTTAAAAGCTGAGCCATTTCAGCCATCATATTCCTCTGAGCCTCCAGCATCTGCTCCCTCATGTCATTCTGCATCTTGGCCAAATGCTCTTGCAATTGGTCTTGCATATCCTTTTGCAACTGCTCGAACCTTTGATCCATACTCTTAGTTTTAGTGCGGGTGCCGTAAGGATGTGTGATTTCCAGATTTTCTTTTCTACCTCTGAAGTAAACTTTAACTAATTAGGGTCTTTCTATAACCTTGAATGCATATGATGTGATGTAATGCAAATGCATGAATGCAAAAAGGCATCGATCTCGATTCAATCTCATTTAGAAAACTTTATTTAGAAAAAGAATATCTTTACATATAAATGGATTACAAGTACGCTTTTGCCCTAATGCACAAGGTTTTAACTCTATCTAATAAAAGCGCTAACTGTCGTCCTATATCCGACGACGATCCATACATCAGACTCAATACATCAGCTCGTATTGCCAAGTCTTGCACATATTCCGCGACCTCTCGAATCTAGGCTACAGCTTCACCCATGACGTGATCCTTTTCTCTGACCTGTCCTCTAGACTGATGAAGTTCTTCCTTCAGATAATCTTCTCACGCCTCGAGCTACTCAATCCGAAGTTTACCATTATGCAATGCCATTTTCAAACCTTCAAGCTTACTTTTTAGCTCTTTTAGCTCAACCGTAGAGTCATGGTTTCGATGCCAACGAAGAGATCTTCCAAGACCTTAATCTTCAACCCTTTATTTTTTTCCTCTAATGCCAAATTCTGCGACTGCATTTCTTGGAACCTTTTCTCCCAATACTTGGCCCTAGCTTTTTCCTTTTGGACCTCCTTCTGCAATTGATCTGAAGACCCTCCTACTCTCGCTCTCCTTAAGGATACTTGTGCCTTTTTGTAATGTTCTTTCAAATCATCTCTGTCCTCTTCAATCTTCCTCTTTTCTTTCTTTTCTTTCTCGACCTCCATCTTTTGAACATCGACATCTAAGCTCAGGTACATCTTTTCTTCTTCAAGTTTTGCTATCCTCTTCTCAAGCTCCAAGTTCCTTCTCTCGAACTCTTACTTTATGATTTCTAGCTCCGAGGGCATCACTCGCAAATATTCCTCTATCGGTCAAGCTCCTTCCCCACTTGGCTTAGGGATGTTATCATTAATCCTTCTGCTTCTCCATTCGACATATTTCGATGTTGTAGAAGGGCTAATGGCTACTCTTTTCATCCGACAAGTCTTGTTCCAAGCACTAGAAACCTCACTAACCTTCCTCTTGTAATCGGCTCCCTTGTATACAAACTCACTTTAAGCCAATCCATGAGTCGCTGGTACGAACTGTCTCAATCCTACTACCTTAGCACGAGCAAAGGGCGTAACCAATGGTACCCCAAATTCCCAACAGAGGAACCCAGTCGAAACTGCCGCATCGGTAAAGAATCTCACCAGGAATCATCCACAGAGCCTTCCACTCAGCATCCTTTGACTGAAGGTTCTGAAGTAGTGCTATCCAATTCTTTTTTGGAACATCAACTCTCTTAGTTGAAGTTACTATGTCCTTTAACGGTGAATAATCCTCAAAGAACACCCGACAAACCACGCTATCTATCAATTAAAAATGGCTGTAGAACCAAGCCAGAAGTAACTGAGCACACCCTATAAACCTGCCTGCACCAGCCCTCCTACATGCTCCTAAGGATCTGAATGTCTCCGCCAAGATCGCAGGGACAGAAGTGACCCTTTTGCTGAGTCGATGAAAAAGATCCGTGGTTGCCTAAAGCCCTAGGGAAAATAATCAGTCCATACAAACCTAAAGCAAAAACATCTACCTTCTTCGTCTCATTAGGGTGTGTCAAAATTAGATCTTTCAAAGCATCCCACGAAATGCACTTGCACTCACCTTTTTCTTTAATTCTAGCCGTGATCCAGTGCTCGCTCATCCATGTAATGGTCATTAATTTCTTCAAAAAGGTAAGGACACAAGCAGCTCGAGAATAGATCCTATCAACCTGAAACTTGGGACAACGAAGTAAGGCAGTGTACTCCTCCAAGGTAGGTACCAAGTCTACTTCCCTAAAAGTGAAACAACTGTACGTCGGGTTCCAAAACTGAGCAAGGGCTCGGAACAAGTGCTCATCTATATAAACATCAAGCAAGTAAGGTAAGTCTCCGTAATTACCGTAGAATAATTGCTTGGTCTTATTGTCCCACTGATCCCAAATTTCCTTAAGCTCTTTAGATTATTCTGTATAACACTAATATGAGTATAATCCGACAGCTCTGACATATATCCCACAGCTATACTATCTCCCTTTTCTAGTTGAGTTTGCTCAGACCATCTATGGACGTTGGCGTTGCCCTCCACTCTATCAAGAAGTCCGTTCTCCATAACAAAACTTCCTAACTTAGAGAATGACCGTGAATCGATACCTTTGTAAATGCAAAAATGTTATGCAAACAAAAGAAAAGAAATAGTCAGTATCACATGATATCAATAAATCTCAATGATAATAAGGGTAATATCTATGGCTTAACTCTAACTAAGTTGGGCTTTTACGGGTTTTTTTTCTATATGAGGTTGGTTCTAAAGTTTGAGGTACCTGAACCAGCAGATTCCTCGATCCTCACCCATTATAGGCTCATTTGAATCGAGTTCAGTTTAGGGGGATACATTTCCCTATGGCTACACGGAAATGAAAATCTCACGAAACCATAAGTACGGATGTATCCCGAAAGTGATCCACTATCCTGCACGGAGGCGAAGACCTCACGAAGGCGTAGTTTCTCACTCCCACTTAAGGGTATGACCACAACGGTCATGCAAATGCAATGCGTATCTGAATATAGTAACACTTGCCATAACACAAACACATGTAATGCAAAGAGGATTAAAATTTAAAAATTTTTAATTTCCGACATTAAGACAAGAAATAATCAATTACACAGCTTGACTCTCTTATTAGTCCCCAGTGGAGTCGCCAAGCTGTCGAGACCATTTTTAAATCGAGTTTTGGAAAATGGGAATCGACTTTAAGAAAAACGAAAACGAGAG
Organism: Gossypium anomalum; assembly: GCA_025698475.1. Classification (NCBI taxonomy): domain Eukaryota; kingdom Viridiplantae; phylum Streptophyta; class Magnoliopsida; order Malvales; family Malvaceae; genus Gossypium; species Gossypium anomalum. The sequence continues at coordinate 21,063,439 of CM046958.1, forward strand.
TCGCCACCAATCTTTTTAGGTGTGATTGGATCACCTTTAAAACATTTTGTTTTAAAATCATTAGTCTTGGTCTACGAAATAAAAAGAACGGGTTCGGGAGTCAGTTACGTACGAGAAAGGATTAGCACCCTCGTAACGCCTAAAAATTGGTACCTAATTAATTATCGAGTGTCTTTAAGGTCGAAAATTTAAAAATTTTAAGATGCAATCCTCTTTAAAATATTTTGATTTTGAAAATTGGGATTCACTTGTATCAAAATATTGACACTGAGTTAGCCTTTTTGGAAATCCCTATCTCGAAATGCCAAAATGCCACATCCAGTAAGTTAGGACACAATGCTTTGAAATTCCAAGACGGTTGCTCGTATTTTGAAAATCTTAAAAACTTAGAAGGGTACTTGACTATTCGAACTCAACGAGAAAAATTGCAACCCAATAAGTTAGGGCACTACTTTTCTTGAGGCTTCCAAACACCAAGCATTGCCTTATTTTTTTTTGAAAACTTTGAAGTCTCGTTTTTTTTAAAAAAAAAAAGATTTGATGCATGAGAAATTGTATTACATTATAAATCATACATGATAACATATTATTGTAATAAGTAAATAAAACATGTAGTTAAGCAAAATGATAGCAATAATATAAAGATCATGCATACGTATATATATAAATATATATATATATATATATATATATATATATATATATATATATATATATATATATATATATATATATATAGCAAATCATACAAAGATATACATAGCATATATTGAAGATAAATAAGCAAAACATACAAACATACATAGTAATGATTAAGAAATGATGCATGATATACAATTTAATATATGAAAAAGAATAGTAATATAATATCAATGTATATGTTCATAAAATATAATATCAAATAAAATAACATTTAATACCTAAATGATATATATAAAATGTAAAAGAGTTATTATATATAAAATAAAGTGAGTAATTGTTTAACAAGATATGCATATAATACAAATAAAATATGATATTTAATAAAAATAGTATTTAATATACAATATATAATATATAATAACAAAATTTTATAAAAGAATAATAATTATATATAAAATAAAAATATATTGGTTTAGAAAAATAATTTATAAAATACCAAATATGTAAAATAATTTATATTTATAATTATAATTATATAATATATATAAATATAAGTTTAGAATAATATAAAATAAGTAATTAATGATTGAAATATAATGTATTATACAAATTATAATATTATAGTATCTTAAAATATATAATAATAGAATATAAGTAATTATTAACATATAAAAATAAGTATATAATATAAGTTAAAACTTTTAATGATAATAGTATATTACTAAAAAATGTTATAAAAATATCATTAATTAAAATAATTATAATTTATAATATGAAAGTGTATATATATAAAAATAATATATAATATGTATAATAAAATAATTATAAAGTAATGATGTATAAATAATAATGTAAAATAATAATAATTTGTGAAAAATATTATACAATAAGTAATAATAATATAAATAATATATCATAGAATAATTATACAATATATATAATATAAAAATAAGGTTGAAAATAGAACAAATAACAATATCAAAAATTTATATATATAATAATAATAATAGAGATAAATATATATATAGGGTTAAATTTGAAGTTCAGTAAAATTACAGGGGTGAATTTTTAAAAAATAAAGTTGGATTAAGGTCTTAATTAAAACACGCATAAAACAAAAGGGACTCATTGGGCAAATCGCCCTATTCTCAAAACGGCAGCGTTTTAATTCTGGACTTAAAATTACTATTGTAGGGACTAAATCAAAACTGAAACAAAATATTAGGGCTAAATAATAAATAAAATAAAATTGAATTGTAAACATAAAAAAGGGTGGAGGGACTAATTGGGTAATTAACCCAATCCTAAAAAACATGCGGATCCTCCCCGGGTAATCGGGTCAACGCGCGGATCCTGGGGCCATAAAACGTCGTCGTTTTAAACTTACCAGAATAAGCTAAAATGGCGTCGTTCTATTTAGACTATATAAACCAACTTTTAGTTTTTTTATTCATTTGTAACCCGAGTTTTTTAAAAAAAAACTTAAGATTTCTTCTGGAAGAAGGGAGAGGAGAGGAGCTCCGGGCTCTGGCCTCCGTAGGCCACGCTCCAGTCATTGGTCTTACACGCGCCCACGCGCCGTCGTTCACGGTGGTCTGAGGGTTTAAAACAGTCGTCCTTCTACAGGTAACTCCCTTTTTCTTTCGAATGTTACTAGTTTTTTAAAATACGATTCATATATTCCTATGAAAAGAGAAAAGAAACGTAATAAAAAATCACCTTCTAAAATAAAATCCGTTTCCTATTTCTTCTGTGTGAAATCTCCGTATGTATTTATTTCTATCAAAAAATCTCCCTGTACGTTGTTTTGATTTGGGCTTTTATAGCCACTGTTACTGTTACATAGACTAAGAAAGAAATCTTTTTATCTCTTTCCATATTTGGTTTTGTTTGCTGCTGTGGTTCTTTCCTTCTTTTGCAGGTGCTTGCGAGAAATCCGGCGAAGACGAAGGCCTCATGATGGTCCAACATGGCGTTGATCTCGGCGTGACTCGGAGCCTGGAATCGTGGCCTTGCTGGAGGGTAGCTGGAACGATGGAAACCGAAGGGTCTTCTGAACCTTCATTTGCTGGCGCGCGAGAGAGAAAGCGCGTAAACCCTAGGGTTTCCTGCCTTGGTGCAATAAGCTGGGCCAGTTGGACTGTTTTAAGTTTGGACTAGCCTGGTAGATGAGTTAAACTGTGTAATGTTAACTGTAATTGGGTCATGGGTGTAAGTGGGTCTGCTGGGTAGCTTTAGGCCTGCAGGGTAGTAACCTGGACTTGGACTGTTTTATCTATTTTTATTTGGTTTTAAGGCCCGGTTAAATTTGGGCTATTACAAGTTTCATTTTTAAAGCCTAGGGACGAAATAGGAATTTATGGAAAAGTTAGGGGCAAAATGGTAATTTTTTCTAGGACGTAAATTGAGTCCAAATGAGTATGAAATATGAGAATTTGATGATTAAAGCTATTTGTATAGATCTGGACAACTCACATTCGAGGTTAGATCGAGAAAAAGAAAAGGTTTTGAATTAGTAGATTTTATACGCAAACAAGTGTCGAGGTAAGTTCGTGTAACTTAATCAGGCATGTAAATATGTTTAATTGAATGTTGAGTTGTATGGAATCTGACTTATATTGATGTACATTACTTGAATGCTATAATGAGAAATTTAATACATGCTTGATACAGCGAAAAAGGGTTAAGTCCCGATTAAATATTAAATTTCGATGAATATATGTGTTTTCCCGAAACGAATAAGGTCCTGCATTTGCTGCAAACGACATTTAGCTTAGACGAGTAATCCTACTGGCCTTATTATAGAAAGAATTTAGCTCGTACGGGTAATCCAGATATAATACCTCTCGAGTATACACTATGATTGGGGTTTAGCATCGACTAGTAACCCTAATTAAACTCTTTTGAGCATACATTATATAAAGGACTTAGCCTGGACTAGTAATCCTATTATACGATATGTGGCTGGAGAGTGTGTTCGTTAATTAAGTGCCCTAATGGGTGCCCTTGAATAATAAATTGATGGATTATTGAATCGTACACCTCGAGTGTACTACTTGAGCATCCATCAGAATTTCAATGATTCAACGGACATAAAACTCTTGACATGGTAAGAGAATTTTGAGATGAAATGGTAATGTCTTGAAAGAATATTGCATGATGAGCTCATCTATGTTTACTTGATTAATATGAAGATCTTGGTGACTAACATGTTTGATTGAATGCATGTGTTTGTATGCTTAGATTTAATAAACGGGATTGGTAAGTTTAGTTTCCATTATACGAACTTACTAAGTATGTAATGCTTACTCCGTTTTATTTTCCCTGTTTTACAGTGCTCGAAAGCTCGCGAAGGTTGGAAGATTATTGGAGCATCGTCACACTATCAACTAGTTATTTTGGGTATACATAGTAAAATCATTTTGGTATAATGGCATGTATAGGACAACTTGACCATTAGTGGCTTGATAATGATGCTTGTAATCTAGCCATTGGAATGGCTAGTAATGGTTGTTTTGATCTACTTGTAATGTTATGCTATGGTAGTTAATTATATGTTAAGTAGTTGATCAACTTATGTCTAATATGGATTGAACCACGGTAAGATTGTAAGCATGTATGAGTGTGATGGTATGTCATGATGAATGATGAAATTTGTTTGTTTTGAATGCTTGAAATGGTTGGAATGTGCTTGGTATGTCTTAGTATAGGAAAATGGTAATTTTGGTGACAAATGAGGCTAGAAAATGGCTTCATTTCGTCCATACGGGCAGACACACAGGCGTGTGTCTTGACTGTGTGTGACACACAGGCGTGTGTCTTGACTGTGTGTGACACACAGCCTGGTACATGGGCGTGTGGTTAGGCCGTGTGTCCCTTACACCTAAATTTTGAGAAACAGAATGCTCAGAATTGAGCACACGGGTAGATACATGGGCGTGTTCGAAGGTCACATGGGCATGTCCCTTGGACCACACGGACGTGTGAATCCTGCACCTTGGTAATTTTTTGAAATGTCGTGAAAAATTCTTAGGGTTCCCGATTAAGTCCCGACTCGATTCTAATGCTCGTATTGGGCCTCGAGGGTCCAATTAAGGGACAATTTGGATGATCTCAGTTAATGAATAGTAATTTACATAAATTATTCATAAAATGTTTTGAAAGTTTTGGTAATGCTTCGAAACCCTATTCCAGTGACGGATACGAGTTAGGGGTGTTGCAAAGCCTTTATGTACATGCTATTTTTATATAAATTCTAAGCCATTATCCATGGCTTAACCTTCTTCTATCCTCGAGTAGTGATGTGTTTCCTCCAAATCAATAATTCAATCTTCTAAAAAATGGTTCCACATACATGTTTTAAACTACTAACACGTGAGCTCAAGAATCATAGTAAGTAACCAAGGATAAACCTACTTATTATATCCAATTATTAATAATGAGGCCCTATAACTATTTTATTCCTGAACTAATATTGCGGCCTTAAATGTTTCACTTAAATCTAAATCTCTTATTCAAAGTATGTGGTTCAACTTACCATTAATAGTTTGGTACTCAAACACAAGTTCCATTTCTTGTCATTTGGTTCATAAGTGTCAGCATTTCATTTACATTTCCTTTAATAAGGCATAAGATTATCGATTATCTCATTGTACCTAATAGTATTCAATTATGAACCAATTAATCCATTAGCAAAGTATAACATTAAGCGTTCACATGTTTAATTTAACTCAAATCGCCAAGTTTAATAATAAGAGTTCTTTCAACATTAGGGTGAGGGTAAGTTTACAAAAAGTTCTTAAGGTCATACACTTTATAGCTATACTTTGATTTTAATTTTAATCTGGTATCAGATTTTAGATTAATGGCCATTGTAATCTTAATAAGACAAGATTTGAACACTATAGGGAATCAACAAACACTATATGTTCACCGAAGTGCTAAGCCCAAAAGCAACAAAACTCTATATATATCATGAGAGCTTCCAAAGAGGTCGTGTATAGCTTGTGGTCACATAACATGCTTGACCAAGGGGTAACACATAAAACCTCTAAGTGTAGTGAGACAACTCTAGAACTCCACATAACACTAGTACAAAACTCTAAAGAAAACATAAACATAAGACCCTAATTGGAATGCCATTGTGTCTTAACCTTTCTACTAAATTTACATGGGCAAAGTTTAAGTAGCCATTTGATTTCATTTATACCCAATCATATAAACATATTCACTATTCTATACAAATCTACACTTCCATTAAGGTGCACTTACATAGTCTTTTCCATTTGATCCATCTTGAAGTGATTTCCATATATCATATTCTTAATAATTTCAAGAAGGGGTATTATGACCTTAAAGGTACATATATATAGCCAAAATTCTATTTATGATCACCATTCACATTTGGTTGTAATGGCACCCAAATTACTAATTTCTCACATGATCACATAATTCTAGCATATTTTCTCATTCACATTTTCATTTGATTATTGGGTGACCAAGTCACCGAGTCATTCACTTTATTGAGAAATTTTGTTTTTTTCTCAAGAATCATGTTTTGGCACTTTTCATAATTTATTTATTTTACCATAGGATATATTTTCACTTAAACATACTTTTTAATTTTGTACTTACCTAATTTACCCTTGTTCGAATTTTGAATGATGTGTACGTGTACACTGTCGTAAACATATATCCATGACTAATTAACATTAATCTTTTAGTTGCTTAACATATCTCCATGCCTAATTAACATCAAGATCACCTTTTCAAGCATCGTTCACAATGACTATGCAGGTAGTGTAACATTCCAATCCTAACCTTTAAAGAGGATCCGGGAGTGTCATGTCACCAACATAAAATAAATATCTTTAAAACAACATTTGGTATAAACCAACTTAAACTATTGTTTAATTTATTATAGAATGGAAACAGTTTGTCATTCAAGGCTAGAATAAATGTACACTTTAAGAACCATAAAGACTTCACTAAAATTTCATCGAAATCATAGTTTTATGAACACAAGTTTAAGTACAAAATTCATTCTTCAAAATATAAGAGTCTTGACACCACCCCCATGTCATGCATAATACTAAATATTAGAAGTCTCACAGTGGCGATTGTCCTTTAGCGTACTCTTCAAAATTCATTTACTTCATTAGCAAGATTTGGAAGAAAAGGTAACTAAGTTAGAAGAACTTAGTGAGTTCTAAAGGAAAGCATTACAATAGTTATATATGATTCGAGCAAAACCTTTCCAACTCTACACAGTTACAAAGCTTGCCAGTTGTCGAGTACTAAACACAGATAAACTATATGCCAGACACTATTCCTTTGGTGTGTACACTATGCCCATACAATCATACAAACAACTTTTTTCATGTTAGCCACACCCAAGTCCATAGTAAAGTTATATCATTCATTTTCCTTTATCATGATTTGACAATTTGATTTGTAACAACTCTTTCCTTACCAGAGGCTACACGACCATTTTCATGTATCGTGATGTAACATCCTAATTTTGGGCCTAGTCAGAATAGCAATTTTGAGACCACAAATCCAAAGTAGAAATTTTTTTTTATGATTGTTTTAAGGTCCATGACATGTTTTCATGATTGTGTGAAAGTTTCATGAAGAGATTTTATTGATAAAGTGTCCAATTTGGCATTTAGGACTAAATTGCAAAAGTTGCAAAATGTGAGTTCTAGAAGCTTTAAGCATGAAATTTCCATGGATTATTAATTAGAAGTCCTTAAATAGAAATTTACCCAATTTCTAATTTTATGTACAAAAATGGACATGCATGGATAAAATTTGAAAGTTTAGTAAAAAGGGCATTTTGGTCATTTGGTTAATAAAAGAATAAAAAGGGAAAAATAAGTCAAAAATTGATGTCCATCTTCTTCATATGCGCCAAAATTTCCATGCTCGCCATAGCTAGGGTTTCTCCAACTTTCAAGCTCAATAGTAAGTGCATCCTAGCCCCGTTTTTAATGTTCTTTGCATTTTTTGAAGTTGTCATCAACCGATCTAGCTATTTCTACCATTATTTTGAGCTAGGGTTCATGTTCAAAAACTTACCCATGTGTTACATGCATGTATTTTAATGTTTAATGGAGGAATATGGAAGTTTGGTGTGTGATAAACATCTTTTACTAAGTGGTTTTTCATGAAAACACCTAAAAGGACTTATTTGTAAAAGTTGTAAAAATGAGTAGTAGAAATATGATTTGATGAAAAATATGGGCTAGTATAAGCATGATATAGGTTCGGCTAGGCTTGGGTAACAAAGAAAATGAGTACATTTCATTTTACGAGCTTAGAGGCTAATTTGTAAATATGTGAAAGTTCAAGGGAAAAACTATAATTTTGCCAAAGTATGATTTATGGGATGTTTTGAACAATGGAATAATTAAATAAGTGAAATTTGCTATTATAGATTGAGAAAAACGAAGTCCGGACCTAAACCGAGGAAAGAACAAAGTTGTGGACTAAATCAAATAGTTGCCATATTTTGGTACTAAGATAAGTTCATGTGTAAATAATTCAACATTATGTTATTATGTATCTAATGCTTTGATATTACATGAAATGTATATTTGTCTCTATGGATTTGGTTATTGATGACTCGATGATGATCCGACGAAGATTTGGTACTACGAAATCCCCGGTTGAACCTTAGGAATAGATAGGATACAAATGTCATGACATTAGGGTTATGTGTGGTTTCGTGTAAGACCATATCAGGGATATGGCCTTGATATGTGATCCCATGTAAGACCATATCTGGGATATGGCATTGGCATCAATATGTGATTTCGTGTAAGACTATGTCTGGGACATAGCATCGATATGAGATATCGTGTAAGACCATAGCTGGGCTATTGCCACCGATATGTGATCCCATGTAAGACCATATCTGGGATATGACATTGGCATCTTATTATGTGTATGATATTTCCCGGGTATCCTTTAGTAGTCCAAGTGGTTCAACGGGTAATTCAAAGATTATGTCAAAGAAATGACAAGGTATGATCATGTCGGAAGGGTATAAGTATGTACACAAAGCTTATAAATATTGAGATTATGAATCGATGAGACCTCAGTAAGAAGTGAATGAATGAATCATGATCATGAGTTTTATTGTACATTATGTAAATGACACGATTTAAGATGTATCTATGATACTTGATGACATTGTGATAAATTATATTATGTTATGTGTATAATAATACATGACTAATGTTGTTAATTATTTACAGGCTAACTTACTAAGCTTTATGCTTACTCCCCTTCCTTTCCATTTTCCTTATAGTATCGCCAAGCTAGCTCGGGGATCGAAGGACATCAGAGCTCGATTCACACTATCAAACTAATCTTTTGGATATAGTGAATTTAAGTCTTTTGAGTATGGCATGTATAGGGGACTTGGTCATTTTGTTATGTGTCATATTGGTTAGCCAAAAGTGTTGGCTTATGATAATATTATAATTCATTCTGTACATGGCCATGAGATATGGCTTATATTGGTTATTGGGTTGTAAACCTATTTATTCACGCATGCATTTGCCTATGCAAATGGAATGTGGTTGGTGGTTGTGTGGATGTGATGAGTTATGTTGTAGCTATGAATTCTTGATGATTAAATTGGGATTTGTTTAGTATGATGATAACCATGGCTTGAATGAGAATTGGTAAGTTGGGCTTGACAAAGTATGGTGTCTTGTGCATATATAAGATAATATGATATTGCCATAATCATGACTTGTTTGAGGATGATTAAGTACTTAATTATGCCATGTTAAGTGCCTTTGAAGTCTTGTATGTGTTTGTACAAATAAGGGTGGCAATTGGCTTGGAAAATAGCCTCAAATTTGTTCACACGGGTAGACACAAGAACATGTGTCTAGGCCGTGTGTGACACACGGTCTACCCCATAGGCGTATGATTCGGCCATGTGCCCCCTGCACCCTAATTTGGTAAAACAGAATGCCCAGTAGTAAACACACAAGTAGAGACACGGCCATATATCTAGATCGCGTGAGAGGCACGGCCTTGGGACATGGGCGTGAGCCCTGGCAGTGTGAAGCCTGCACCTTATTTATGAAAATTCATGAAAATTAAATTCGCCAGATGGCCTAGCACACGGGCATGTGACTTGGCTGTGTGACCCTGTAATGCCCCAAATTTTGGGCCTAGAGGAATTGGGCTTTGGTCTTTAGGTCTCAAAATTTTTTTAAGTGAGCAAGAAAATGACAAATGATATGTTGGCTTTAAGGGTTTAATGACTTTAGAGTGTCTAGGTGTGTTGGAGATGTTCTGGGTTCGAGTTTTGTGGTGGAGGAATTTTAATTTAATTATTAAAAGAACCAGGGTTGTGAGTAGTTGGGCTTTTAGATAAAAATAAGAGAAAAATGGCATCAAAAAGCCTCATGGTGGAGTGGCTAAGTAATGCCACTTAGGGTGTGGAAAGGTGGCATTAGTGGCTAGCAAGGAGATCCTAGGTTGGAATCCTAGCTTAGTATTTTTAGAAGTTTAATTTTGACCTTCTAGAATGTTGGAAGTGGCGTGAAGATGGACTCTAAGGGGAGTGTTCAGGAGAGAAAATTAAGGAAAGGATCAAGGGATTATCAGGGAGAAAAACGAGAAGATGAGAAGGGGGAAGTGATGGAGCTAAATGGAGAACTAAGGGCCAGCTAATTCGGCTATAAGGGCTATAAATAAGTGCCGAATGTAGGATTGCCAGGCTAGTGCCGAATTTCCTTCACCCTGTTACCGGAAACCCTTTTCCCTAAAAGTCGAAAACCCTTTTGTTTTCTTCCTTTTCTTTCTGCCGATTTCTCCAAAAGCTGAAAACCCTTGTTCTCTTTTTTATTTTTCTTGTGCTGATTTCCTTGTTTCACTTCTAGGTTTAGCCGATTCTTCTTCCTCTCTACCTTGGTGCCAAATAAGCAATTGTGCCATTCAGACCTCTTGAGCCGAATACTCTTTGACCGAATCTAGTGTAAGTGTTACTCTTCCAATTGGTTTTCTTTGCTAAGTATCAAATATTGTCCCTCACTCTTTCTAATCGAATATGGTAGGGAATTAGTATCGAATCTTGAATCTTAGCTCTCTGCCGAAATTGCTCTTTAGGTGTTCACGATTTTGGTAAGTATTCCTCTCCCTTTGGCTAAGGTGGCCGATTGTTCATAGTTAAGGTAAGGGGACCTGTGTTGGATACGAGTCACCTATTATTCTATTTTAATAGTTAAGATTGGTGCAGATCTAGGAGTTGATCGTGGTTAGGGATTTAAGAAGGGGTTGTCATACTTATCGCGCAAGGATTGGGGCTAAGGAGATCGCATCACGCTTGCTTACCAGGTGTGTACTTACACTACACACACTAGTAGATCGGCAAAAGCTGAAATGCCGAAAAGTCGAAAGTTTGGCTACGGTAGTTTGCGAGTGCACGAATACTCGTAAGGGGGAGACCGATAGGTTACCTGAGGCCCATGGGCGATTCCATGGACTTGGGTTGTGAATAGGCCAAGCGGGTCGAAATGGGCTAAATGGGCTCGAAGGGCTATTGGGCCCATAATAGGCAACATTTGATAAGCGATGCTATGTGATAGGAAATTTGTATATGAGCATGAATATAATGTGAGTTGGGCCGGATGGGCCATATAAATGAGATTGGGCCGAATGGGCCATATGAACGTGAATTGGGCCTGATGAGCCATATGAATATGAATTGGGCTTGACGGGCCATATGTATGAGATTGGGCCACGAGGGCCATATGCATGTATGTAGGGGTTTTGGGTCTAGTATATGATAACCACATAAAACTTAATTAATATATTGCGACCATGGACAAGTCATAGAGTTAAGGTGTGGCAACGGGTATTTGCATGTCTAGGATTGGATCTAGGGAGAGCTTGGTACTTAAGTAGTCTTAATGACTCACCTCCTCTTCTCTGGAATCCTACCTGGTGCATAGTGTTCGTTCATCTTAGCTCACGGGATTTGTTAACGGGCTAAGGTAAGTAAAAACCCGTAATAAAGAAAAATTACCGAAATGCCCCTAAGGGCAAAAATGACTAAAATACCCCTACATGTTGTGTGCAAGATTTATGATTGCTACATGCATTCATATGTATTCATGTGATATCCTGTTTAGGTTGCATATGGGTTGGGAATTATGGAACGGAGGGAGTATATGAGGGTTGCATGGTTGCTTGACAACCGTGGATGCACTGACGGCTTTTAAGCCCAATATGTGATTGGCAGCTTGCTGCAACTTCTGTAGTTCCGCAACCAGGCTACCATTGATGTGTATAAATTGGGTGGGTCGATATTTATATCCCCACAGGTTGTGAAAAGGGGGACGGAGCAGAAGTGTACTGGCTGGATTCTTGGGGTGGGTTGCACTACATTGCATTACATGTTTGATGTATGATGACTTTTGAATGCTTGTTTTTGTCGAGGGTTGTACACACTGAGTTTGCGAAAACTCACCCCCTCTTTTATTTTATTTTTAGGTGATGCTCAGTAGAAGGTTCGATGTTGGAGGGACTCTAGGTGGCCAGCTAGCAAGATAATTCGGAGTTGGTTTTTTAAACATTCAAGTTTTTATTTCTTCTTAAGTATGTTCAGACCAGATTGTAATAAGGTTTCCATTATGTTATTATTACTTGAATTATTATCATTATTTTCATTGTAACTACTAGAAGTTGAACATGGATTTCTTAAATTATAGTATGTTTTCTATGTCTCCGCAACTAAATTTTTAGGTTTCTTTTATTATAAGAAGGGTTTGAATGAAAACACGATTTTCGCTAAAACACTTCAATGTGATGCGCTAGATTCGGCCATAACGTCCGAGCCGGGTTTGGGGTGTTACATTTAGTGGTATCAAAGCCCAGGTTGCAAAACTCGGGCTGTGAATTGGGCCTTATTACTTGGATTCTTTTTGTGTTTTTTTTTAAATTTAATTGTTTTACAATGTTTTGGAAAAGAGGAAGTCTTGCTGAGGAGGACATCGAGTCTCTGATGTCGAACCAAGTAAGTATTCTTCTTCTAAAGTTTGTTTAAATTGCTATATAGTAGATAGTTAGAGGGCTACTTTAGATGATCTTGTTAGAATGAAACCAAAGCCCGCAGGAACTTGAAACTGTAGAGGATTTTTGAAAACAATCTTCTCTTTAATTACTTCTATAAAACATCGTGTTAATTATTGCAACTAACTAAAACTTCATAAAAATTTCTAATCCAGATAATATGCGAATCGACGATAAGTGCTAGAAGAGGTGCAAGAGGCCATGGCCGAGGTCGCGCGAAAGTTTTAGGGCTGAATCATCGATATCGGGCCATATGCCCGATGTTGGAGTAGAAGAGGCTCCGGCCTCACCTGTGGCTGGGAATGTATGATTGGGCTGCAGGAGAAGATGCATTGTCGCAGGCAATGCTGAGGATTTTTGAAAGGGTCGTTGGGCCCAACAGTGTCACTGGAAATCGGGGGTCCATTCCGGAGTGACTTCAATCGAACGGGACTGAGATCTTTAAGGGCATGGCTGGCGTGGCTCTTAACGTGGCAGAATATTGGTTAGAGGCCACTAAAAGAATAATGGAGGACCTAGACTGTTCACTGAAACAAAAGTTAAAAGGAGCTGCTACTTAGGGAAGAAGCCTACCAGTGGTGGCTGACGGCGGAGTGGGTCACTTGGGAGTTTTTCAAAGCTATATTCCAAGGGAAGTATATGGGTGCAAGCTATGTGGATGCTAGAAGGAAGGAGTTCCTAAACTTGACCCAAGGAAACAAGTCGGTGGCGGACTATGAGGCAGAGTTTCTACGCCTTAATAGGTATGCAAGAGTAATGGTGGCAACAGACTATGAGTGTCGCGTTAGGTTTGAGGACGGACTGAGAGATAGCCTTAAGGTATTGATATCTCCATAAAGAGAGCGAGTTTTCTCAGAATTGGTAGAGAAAGCAAAGATAGCGGAGGAGGTAAAGCGCACTGAGCGCCTAGATTGGGAAAAAGAAAGGGGTAAGGATAAAAGGGAGGCTGAGACTCCTGGTGTCGATCAGAGACCTAGGGCTAGGGCCAGAGTTATTGGGCCATTTAGAGCAGCAGGGGGTGCCACTTTGTGTTGATTGTGGGAAAGGCCATGTAGGCGAGTGTTGGAAGAGGACGGGAGCTTGTCTAACTTGTGGATCCATGGAGCATAGGATCAAGAATTGCCCTGAATGCCATTCAAAGCGGTCGTGGGCCGAGGTGGTGTCTGACCACCAAGGGGTGGTCGAAGAATCGCCAAACGAGCCGTGATCAGGCCAGGAGTGGAAACGATTTGGGTCATGGAGCACTGAGCAGAGGTGCTGGTCATGCTGAGGCGAGGCAGCCAGCTTTGGGCTATACAACACGTTGTCAAGAGGATGGAGACACTCCAAAGGCAAATAATGGTACGTACTTACCCATCAGGCGCTATTTACTTAAGTTGGAATTATAGTGCGCAACGAAAGCATAGTGGTGGTAGTACGATTAACGGTTAGTTGGAAATTTCTAGGATGAAATTTCTTTAAGGGGGTAGAGTTGTAACGCCCCGAATTTTGGGCCTAGAGGAATTAGGCTTTGGGCTTTAGGTCTCATAAAATTTTTAAATGAGAAAGAAAATGACAAATGATATGTTGGCTTTAAGGGTTTAATGAATTTGGAGTGTCTAGGTGTGTTGAAGAAGCTCTGGGTGTGGTGGAGGAATTTTAATTTATTTATTAAAAGAACTAGGGTTGTGAGGAATTGGGCTTTTAAATAAAAATAGGGGGAAAATGGCATCAAAAAGCCTTGTGGTGGAGTGGCTAAGTGACGCCACTTAGGGTGTGGGAAGGTGGCGTTAGTGGCTAGCAAGGAGATCCTATGTTCGAATCCTAGCTTAGTATTTTTAAGAGTTTAATTTTAGCCTTCTAGAAGATTGGAAGTGGCGTGAAGGTAGACTCTAAGGGGACTGTTCAGGAGAGAAAATTAAGGAAAGGATCAAGGGGTAATCAGGGAGAAAAATGAGGAGATGAGAAGGGGGAAGTGATAGAGCCAAATGGGGAACTGAGGGCTAGGTAATTCAGCTATAAGGGCTATAAGTAAGTGTCGAATGCAGGGTTGCCAGGCTAGTGCCGAATTTCCTTCACCCTGTTACCGGAAACCCTTTTCCCTAAAAGCCAAAAACCCTTTTATTTTCTTTTTTTTCTTTCTGCCGATTTCTCCAAAAGCTGAAAACCCTTGTTCTCTTTTTTATTTTTCTTGTGCCGATTTCCTTGTTTCACTTCTGGGTTTAGCCGATTCTTCTTCCTCTCTCCTTTGGTGCCAAATAAGCAATTGTGCCATTCAGATCTCTTGAGCCGAATACTGTTTGACCGAATCTAGTGTAAGTGTTACTCTTCCAATCGGTTTTCGTTGCTAAGTATCAAATATTGTCCCTCACTCTTTATAATCGACTATGGTAGGGAATTAGTATCAGATCTCGGATCATAGCTCTTTGTCGAAATTGCTCTTTAGGTGTTTGCGATTTTGGGAAGTATTCCTCTCCCTGTGGCTAAGGTGGCCAATTGTTCATAGTTAAGGTAAGGGGACATGTGTTGGATACGAGTCACCTATTATTCTATTTTAATAGTTAAGATTGGTGCAGAGCTGGGAGTTGATCGTGGTTTGGGATTTAAGAAGGGGTTGTTATCTTATCGCGCAAGGTTTGGGGCTAAGGAGATCACATCACGCTTGCTTACCAGGTGTGTACTTACACTGCACACACTAGTAGATCGGCAAAAGCCGAAATGTCAAAATGCCGAAAAGCCAAAAGTTTGGCTACTGTAGTCTTGCGAGTGTGCGAATACTTGTAAGGGGGAGACCGATATGTTGCCTGAGGCCCATGGGCGATTCCATGGACTTGGGTTGTGAATAGGCCAAGTGGGCCGGAATAGGCTAATGGGCCCGAAGGGCTGTTGGGCCCATAATAGGCAAAATTTGATAAGCGATGCTATGTGATAGGAAATTTGTATGTGAGCATGAATATAATGTGAGTTGGGCCGGATGGGCCATATAAATGAGATTGGGCCGAATGGGCCATATGAACGTGAATTGGGCCTGATGAGCCATATGAATGTGAATTGGGCCTGACAGGCCATATGTATGAGATTGGGCCACGAGGGCCATATGCATGTATGTAGGGGTTTTGGGCCTAGTATATGATAACCACATAAAACTTAATTAATATATTGCGACCATGGACAAGTCATAGAGTTAAGGTGTGGCAACGCGTATTTGCATGTCTAGGATTGGATCTAGGGAGAGCTTGGTACTTAAGTAGTCTTAATGACTCACCTCCTCTTCTCTGGAATCCTACCTGGTGCATAGTGTTTGTTCATCTTAGCTCACGGGATTTGTTAACGGGCCAAGGTAAGTAAAAACCCGTAATAAAAGAAAATTATCGAAATGCCCCTAAGGGCGAAAATGACTAAAATACCCCTAAGTGTTGCGTGCAAGATTTATGGTTGCTACATGCATTCATATGTATTCATGTGATATCCTGTTTAGGTTGCATATGGGTTGGGAATTATGGAACGAAGGGAGTATATGAGGGTCGCATGGTTGCTTAACAATCGTGGATCCACTGACGGCTTTTAAGCCTAATATGTGATTGGCAGCTTGCTACAACTTGGGTAGTTCCCAACTGGGCTACCATTGATGTGTATCGGTTGGGTGGGTCGATATTTATATCCCCACAGGTTGTGAAAAAGGGGGACGAAGCAGAAGTGTACCAATTGGATTCTTGGGGTGGGTTGCACTGCATTGCATTGCATGTTTGATGTATGATGACTTTTGAATGCTTGTTTTCGTCGAGGGTTGTACCCACTGAGTTTGCGAAAACTCACCCCCTCTTTTATTTTATTTTCAGGTGATGCACAGTAGAAGTTTCGATGTTTGGAGGGACTCTGGGTGGCCAGCTAGCAAGATAATTCAGACTTGGTTTTTTTAAACATTCAAGTTTTTATTTCTTCTTAGGTATGTTCAGACGAGATTGTAATAAGGTTTCCATTATGTTATTATTACTTAAATTATTATCATTATTTTCATTGTAACTACGAGAAGTTGAACATGGATATCTTAAATTATAGTATGTTTTCTACGTTTCCAGAACTAAATTTTTAGGTTTCTTTTATTATAAGAAGGGTTTTCAATGAAAATACGATTTTCGCTAAAACACTTCAATATTATGTGCCAGATTCGGCCATAACATCCGGGTAGGGTTTGGGGTGTTACAGACCCTATTGTGTTAATGACATCATAAACAGAGAATTACACGGGCTGAGGACATGGGCCTGTCCCAAGCCACACGGACGTTTGAGACCACGCGGCCTACCCACATGGGCATGTGACCCTCCAAAACAAGAAAATTTTCTAAGTGTTGTAAAAAATTTGAAATTTCTCGGTTTAGTTTTGAACCACTCCTAATGTATGTTTTGAGCTTCGTAGGCTCGTTTAAGGGATGATATAAATGTTTTTGAAAAGTTTTAAATTTAAATGGAAATCCATGTCTCAGTTTTGAATGTTTGTTTGAGTTTAAGTTCAGTAATGCCTCGTACCCTGTTCCAGCTTCGAATACAGGTAAGGGGTGTTACACGTGATATATCAGTTCAATGCTTATTACATTGAAGGCAACACCATGAATTCATTTTCCTTTTTCAATCCATTTTGTTCATTGCAGAAGAAAAGGGTAGTGACTTAAACATGAAGAAAGGTTCGTACTCCCTTTACACAGACAAACCGACTCAGACTAATAACAACTCATGTATCATCTTTAAAAAATGTCGATACTTACCTTGAAAAAAATATAAACAAAGGCATTACACACACATAGAAGTAAGAAGGAACTCACCAAATAATGCAGCAAGTTTAAGCAGTAGGACCTTTGCCCTTATCACGAGAACTTGTAGGAGTGTCTTGAGTTATAATATAGATAGTTAAACTTATCAGATCACTAACTAGAAAACTAAACAAGCTTGTAGGAAACATTAGCAGAAAACCTAGCATCGGAAAGTTTCCTTTCTTACACTCTAAATTGACCTTAAAGCATGAAACTCTAAGGTCACGTAAATAATTGAGAAAATAACCTAAAAGTTCATCAATATTTATCAAGTTCTAAAACAACAAATTAGTTGGCTGAGATAAGCGAACCCAATCTTCAAGCAAGCCTCAGGTCTTAGTTTTTTCGAGAGAAAAGGTGCATAGACAATTTGAGAAGAAAATATGGGTGCAAGAACAACATAAAACTTGCTCAAGAAGTCAATACTAACTTTATACAGATAAACACGGAAGCTAGGTTTAGTGGATAAGTCAGATTATCCCACTAAACCCCCCTTGATTCCTATGGCTAACCACTTTCTCTCTCATCATAATTGTGAGTCTTATCGACTATAGTAACTTAGTTCTCTTCTAACCAATTCTCATTTCTCTAACTAAATTGTTCAACCAGATTAATAATATAATAATAAAATAATAAATAGTTCTTTCAAACTAAGGACGTAATGTAATCGTCTAATAGTTGGGGTGGCGCATACTCCATAGAAAAGTCTGCCAAACCAGCAAGCTCGCCAAACACAAACTTCAGCTAAAGGTGCATTCATAGAATTTATATACTTAGTCAAATCTAACAGCTTACCCACTCAAAATTTTCTCTAAGTACCATACATCGACAAATAATAACTATATATTAGGACTTCATCAGATGGGATGTCACATGCAGCAATTATCTCTTGATGTCAACATCAACATGCACCACTCAATTTATGTGTCTATCAATTATTACCTCTTCTTAGATTAAATACTTAATAAATTTTACTTACCAATGATGGCCATGCATTTCTAAGATGAACATGTATTCACTTGATTGAATAAACAATCATATGCACAAACACTAATAACAAAGAATCAACAATAGCATATCAAAGATCCATAATCATTCTAGCCAAACAATGTTAAACCATAATCATTAAATTGAAAGTAAGAAGACTATCTGCAATCATGTTCATCAACATAACAACAAAACAACAAATAAGGTAAAGGAAAGATGAAAGATAAATAACCAATGGCGATTTTTTGAAGCTATTAAATGTTTAAGAAGAGATGATAGTCGAATCTGGTGGTTCTCCATGGCTAACTTCTGCTTGCTCTCTCATGGTGTGTAATAGCCCATTTTAAGTGAAATCAAAATAGTGGTTTTCGGACCACAAATTCAACATGAAAATATTTATTATATTATAATTTTAATGTCTACAGCATGTTGTTATCGTATAAAAATTTTGTTAAGAAATTTTACCGTTTGCATGCTTAATTTGATGAAAAGGACTAAATTACAAAAGATGCAAAACTTGAGTACTATAAGCTAAAGGTATTTAAAAGCTATGAAATTATATGTT
Source organism: Gossypium anomalum (assembly GCA_025698475.1). Classification (NCBI taxonomy): domain Eukaryota; kingdom Viridiplantae; phylum Streptophyta; class Magnoliopsida; order Malvales; family Malvaceae; genus Gossypium; species Gossypium anomalum. The sequence goes on from CM046958.1 coordinate 21,082,519, forward strand.
TAGAGGGTTTATGTTGTAAATAGATCATTGATATGCTGAGTGGACAATTATGGACACTTTTTAGCTGATATTAAAAGTTAACAAAAAGGTTATTTATGTAAATTGCTAAATAACTTAAGTAAAATAAAAAAAATACACAAAAATATCATCATTTTTTCTTCATCACCACCAAAAATAACATGGAAGTAGCCATGGTTAGGGTTTGAAAGCTTTGGTCACTTCTCTAGCTAGCATGTAAGTGCATTTTCGTCCTGTTTTTAATGATTTCTACTTTTTTGGAGTCGTTGTAGGTTAATCTAGCTAGCCCAAGGACGAATCTGTAAAACTGTTAAACGACTAGGGTTTTGCCATGAATGAATACATGTTGTTTGTGTTGTTTAATGGAAGAAAATGAACTTTTACTGTTAGATAAACAACTTTTGTAAACTGATTTTGCTTTAAAATGTCAATTAGGGATTAAAATTAATAATGTGAAATATTCATGGCAAAATTTGTGAAATAATGAATTGTATGAGTTGATAAGGACCTATATGAAATTCAACTAGCATGGGTTCGAGATGAAATTGCATGAATTTTAATTTACGAGCTTAAGGACTAAATTGTAAAGAAATCAAAACATTTAGGGCAAAAGTGTAATTTTGTAAAAATATAAATTTGGATTCAATTGAATAGAATGATTATTGAATGAATTGAATTTATTCATTTAGATCAAGATAAACCTCGTATGGCTTTAGAACGGGGCAAAGATAAAGTTTCAGTTTAATCGACTCCTATCTACGTTTTATCGTCGAGGTAAGTTCGTGTAATTGCATAATGTTTATATAATTTTTATTGAAATATATATATGTGTTGTGGACTACCATGTAAAAAATTGTTGCATATCCAGCGATGGTACGTTGGCTACCGAGCCCCATTTGAACCTTAGGAATTCATAAGATACGAATGACATGTCATTAGGGTTTACATGTTTCGGGTGCTAGTCTTAAATGTCCTACTAGCGGCTAAGGTCCAGCATTTGTTGTGGATACTCGATAGCTTGTGAAGCAGCACTATGTAGCTACTTTTTGAGCCACAACTCGTGTGAGTAGGCCCATTTCATAGCTTGTGTGAGCATACTCTTTTCATAACTCGTGTGAGCATATATGCAAAGGAAAAGATAGATTAGGGTTATATATTTAGCGCACTTCGGGTGAGCTATCCCGTGTATTCAACGGTATTCTTGTAACACCCCTTACCTGTATTCGACACCGGAACAGGGTATAAGGCATTATCGGACTTAAACACAAGCAAACATACAATTTCGAGTCATAAATTTGCGTCCAAATTAAAACTTTTTGTATTTAATCATAAAGTCCCTAATACGAGCCTAAGAGGCCCAAAATGTAATTTGGAAGCAGTTCGGGACTAAACTAAGAGCTTTGGAATTTTTGCTACAATAGGGGTCACATGCCCATGTGGCTTGGGACACGCCCGTATGGGTAAGCCGTGTGGTCACACACGCCCGTGTCCCTAACCCATGTAACTCTCTGTTTGTCATCTAAGAACAAATTGAAGTCATACGGCCAAGACACACGCCCGTGCCCTGAGGTCGTGTCCTTCACACGGTTGAGACACACGGCCGTGTCTCATACCTGTGTGCTCGATACTGAGCATTCTGTTTTGCAACAATTTAGGTGTAGGGGACACACGACCGAATCACACACCCATGGGGCTGACCGTGTGTCACACACGGCCTAGACACACGCCCGTGTGTCTGCCCGTATGGATAAAAACAAGGGTATTTACCAAGCCATTTTGCCACCCTCACTTGCACACATTTACATGACATCACATGACACAAATTCAAGCATGTAAGAGCAGCCAAACAATCACAACCAAGACAATAACATGTCAGTCTCATATCATTATTAATCATGCTTTAAACATCAATCTCTCCACATCAAATTATGCAAGTTTCCACATTTACAAATGACATTAATATAAATATACTCATGACCCAACATTAGCCAACTTCCAAGGCTATATACAAAATGAACCATGAACCATTATAAGCCAACACATATGACCAAAAGACCAAATCCCTATACATGCCATAAACTCAAAATACTTGAATTCATCAATACCCAAAATGATAGCTTGGTAGTGTAATAGGATCTCCGGCAATCTCCAACCCGAGCTAGCTTGACGGTACTATGAAACATGAGAAAGGAAGGGGGGTAAGCTATATAGCTTAGTAAGTCTGTATGAACATAATAAGCAACTCTTACCAAACATTTACCAAGACCAACAATATAAACACAAGATAATATAAATTAATATAAAGATCACAGTTATAACTTATTCGATCGCATTGTTTGCTCTATCAATTTGCAAGCATAATCTAACATATCTTGACATTAGCCTAACAATCGTAATCTCTCCATTATAACAGATTACTACAATCGAGCAATCATTTCAAACCTCATAATAAACTTGCACATCAATTATGGGTATTCTCATTTTAAGCTTATATTTTAACATCTTTCAATTGTTTAAAGCTCATATCTTCCTATAGTCATTTTAATAGGCAATTATGTCAATCTTTCATTTTCTCATATTCGATAAATCACAATTTATGTGAATGAAACATGCTATGTCATAACTCAATTTGGCCCGAAATCCAATTACACGATCGCCAACCGAATTTACCATGTATTTCATACATTACAAGTTTGTACCAATAATCACAAGGCTTTCACAAAAACATTTTCGTGGAAACCATGAACTCACAATGTCATGAAGTTAATGCTTATAAACTTATGTACATACCTATGCTAATTCGTAATACTTACATGCTCTTTCTCTTCCTTGACATACCCATTGAATTTCCCATTGAACCACTTGGAATACGAAAGGATACTTGGGAATCTCGTACACACAGTACTGTATTAGTGACATATCCCAGATATGGTCTTACATGTAATCTCGTATCGATGCCAATAGCCTAGCTTTGGTCTTACACAAAGTCTCATATTGATTCCATATCACAAATATGGTGTTACACGTAATCTCAGTAACCCTAATTTCATGACATTTGTATCCTATCCATTCCTAAGGTTCAACGGAGACTTTTGCTGTATCGAATCTCTGTCGGTCATTCCTGTAGTCTCGTACTCAATAGTATGCACATTTCATTTTAATAATATAACATTTACCACAATTATACCAATTAAGCATTTATACATATATAATTTAATGCTTATTAAACATACGAACTTACCTCGGCACAAAAATGGCGAAAGAGACCTAACCGTCAAATACTTGTTTTTCCCCCATTCTAATTCTGAACCTCATTTTTCTTGATCTATAATATCACATTTAACTTATTTAATCATTATACTATTCAAATCAGCCCAAAATCATATTATGACAAAAATTATATTTTTGGCCCTAAAGTTTCATATTTTTACATTTTAGTCCCTAGGCTCATAATATGAAATGTACTCAATTTCTTCAATACCCATGCCTAACCGAACCTTATACATGCTTATAGCAGCCCACATTCTTCTTTTATTCACATTTTAACACCCATTTTACAACCTTTTTACAAATAAGTCCTTTTTAGGCATTTTCATCGAAAATCACTCAGCAAAAGTCGTTTATCTAAAAACTAACATGCATTTTCTAGCATTAAACATCAAAATACAAAAATATCCATCACGGGTAAAATTTTAGACTTTGATTATGTCTTAAATTAGTGGTAAAAATAGATAGATCATGTTACAAGGATTTCAAAAACATAAAAATCATTAAAAATGGGGCTAGAACGGACTTACAATCAAGCTTGGAAGCTTGAAAAACCCTAGCCATGGTTTCTCCTTGTGAATTTCGGCCATGGGAGGAAGATGGAGAAAAATTGCCTTTTAATTTGGCTTTTTAATTCATTTAATTACCAAATTACTAAAATGTCCTTAATGAAAAACTTTAAAAACATACCTAACCATGTCCATTTTTGTCCAGCAACTTAAAAAATGGTCTAATTACCATTTAAGGACCTCCAATTTAAAATTTCATAGCAATTAGTGTAACACCCCAAACCCAACCTAGACGTTATGGCTGAATCTGGCGTGTCACAGTAAGATGCTTTTTTGAAAAACTTTGTCTTATTAATAAATCTCGCTTGAAAGATAAAAGCCCCTTTATTTAATTCAAAAGTCAACTTAATTATTTGTTAACCATTTTAAACTAGCCTTACTTTTGAAAACATGTTTGTTGCGGAAGCATTTCAGCAATGTTGCGAAAACGTGATGTTTTGAAAATAGATATCATTTTGGAAAACCGCGGTCCACTTTTAACAGAAATAAGTCATAATAGTTAAAACCCCAAATTTAAAAGCTAGAAAATTAGAGAAATGCCTTATTACATCAAAACCCAAAGGGAAAGTAATTTAAGTAAAGTAAAAGTAAAACGAAAATTTAAAGCTGTTCGTAGTGTGGCCACCTCCGAGTCCTCTCATACATCGAACCACCTACTGAGGATTACTTGAAAAATTTAAAAGAGGGGAGGTGAGTTTACGAAAACTCAGTGTGTACAACCCTCATTGATCATAAAGCATGCTTCACATCAATTTAGGCCTAAGCCCATTACAATAACGGTAGCACTTGGGCCTTAGCCCACAGTAGCCTCAGTTGGGCCTTAGCCCATGTCACAATCAGAATCAGATTATGCAATGCACAAATACCCAACCAACCTTGCACTCCGTATCCTATCCAACCCTACACTCCCATGGGGATTTAATTGACCCACCCATCCTTACACTCCTGTTGTAGCACCGGTTGCAGCACTAACCAATTTCGCAGCAGAGCTGCCAATCACATAATGGCTTTAAGCTGTCGGTGGATCCACAGTCGTCAAGCGACCGTGCGACCCTAACAAATCATATACTTCCTCCAAATCAATGATCCCATCCCCCATGCAGCATAATATCATATGAATGCAAACATATCATAAGTGGCACACAATAACAATCATATAACATGTAGGGGCATTTTAGTCATTTTGCTCTTCAAGGGCATAACGGTCATTTCACAATTCGAGGTCTAAGTACACTTACTGATCCATCAGTAGGTTCACAGTCATCTCGCATGACCTGTGTAACCTTTAGCAATCAAACAGAGCGATTGGCCCCAAAGCCCACTTAAGCAGGCCCATAGGCCCACACGACCCATTGGCCCACCAAGCCCGATTTCCATCCAAGCCATGTGAGTAACACGGTCGGTCCAACATTTTCCCACCTATTGGTGAGTTTTACACATCTAGGGCCTACGGGCCCATTGGGCTTGTACGACCCAACTCGACCCAAGGTTTCCCATTACGGCTACAGCCCACGAGTTCGCTCATGGTGCCCTCTACTATCGCATCTGATATTCCACACGTCCGTTCGAGTGCTCGTGTAGTACCCGTTGCCGTTCTTTCGACTTTTCGGCATTTTGGGATTTTGGCATTTTACGATTTTGGCATTTTGGGATTTTAGCATTTCGGGATTTGCGAATCTAGAGTTAAGGTGGTGTATGTACACACCTGTTATGGAGTTGCAACCCAACCACTTCTGAATCGAGAACCTATGATCAACCACAACCCCTCACCATCAGTCATATTTACAGTTAAACCCAAAAACCAAAGCATCGCAGAAAGTTTAACTGAATCATCGCTACTTACCAAACGAACTATTGTAGAGCCCCTTTCCCTCTTAAGATCCACGTATCTTCCCAAAGTTTTAGCCTTCACATGAAACAGTTAACCAATTCATCAAACTCCATAATCCCACATAATTGTGTCTAGGATTTAAAGTACTTACCAATAAAGAAGGTACCACTTGTAGGAACAAAGTAATCGGCTTAGCACTTTGATTACAGAAGTCGAGTCCTTAGCAACAATCACACAAAAAAGGAATTAAAAAGGTGTTAGATGATTACCACCCCAAGCAGGAAAGAGAGAAAGCAATCATTCGGATTAAGAGATACCAAATGCTGAACCTTTGAAAAGAAACCAAATGAGATTCGGCTAGGGGAAACACACTGTAGAACACTTACCCAAAAGAAAGATATGAAGAGAAGGGAGAAAATAATTTGGCTTTTACAATTTTGGCTACTTAAAGATAGAGGGTATTCGGTTTGGAGAACAGAAAAGAAGAAGAAGAAGAAGAAGAAGAAGAAGAAGAAGTGAACAATACTTAGGGTATTTGGCCAACAAAGAAAAAAGGGGAAATGATTCGACTTGACAAAGAACAGTGAAAGGAGGAATGAAATCTAAATAAAAGGAGCATTCGGCTTTTGAGAAGAGGGGACAAAGAAGAAGAAAAGATGAAGAGTAAAATGTCACTTAGGTATTCAGCCAAAGAAAATGAACAAGAGGCTAATAGGTTTTCAAGAGTCGTCGATTAGAGCCAAAACAAAACAAAAGAAGTAAAATTTCCAACCTGAGGTATTGAAACGTAAATGACCTATGGTTAGCTAACACCAAAACGGTACCCCAAAGGCTTATAGCCGAATTTTCATGACCAAAATGCTTTACAAATTCGTTCAGCCTTCAATACATTAAACACCTCCCCAACACCTATACACCCGAAACACTATGTGCCAGAGTTCAAACTCGGTAAGACTCTCCTCCAAATTCGAATCTTTCTTGATTTTCTCCTTAAATTTCTCCCGTCTATCTCTTCAAATTCGGCTAACAACAACACCAGCCAAATCTATTCAAACCCTTGGTGTTTCAGTCAAACACAACTTCCTCCCAAAGCCACGGGTAAAAGTAATTCCCATTTGTACAAGCAAGGATTCGAACCTCAGACCACTAGCATATACAACACATCACTTACCACTAGATCAATAGGTTTTTTTGTATCATACTTTACCAACTTTTATTTATAACCCTACTGACCAAAGAGAGGGGTTTTATCCTTAAAAACCAAAATTTTGTGGAAGTCAGGACTTGAACCCATGACTTCCCAGACGCTTCTAGAGCACACAACCACTAAGCCAGATACTCAATTGTGTCACTTCCTTGCACAATTAAATATTTATGTGCAGTCTCCTAACCACTCCCATGCTCAAGCCCAATAATTTCAGGCCCGAAATTTGGGGTGCTACAATTAGACACCTCTAGCATGTAGAACTCAACTTTTGCATTTTTTACAATTTAGTCCTTTTGACTAAATTGAGTGCCCAAACGTCAAAATTTTCGAACGAAATTTTCACAAAATCATTCTATAAAATTGTAGACCACAAAAATATAATAAAAATAAATTTTTCTATGTCGAATTTGTGGTCCCAAAACCACTGTTCTGACTAGACCTAAAATTGGGCTATTACAACTCTCCCCCCTTAGGGATTTTCGTCCCCGAAAACCTTACCAGAAAAGAGATTAAGGTAACGTTCTCGTAGTTTCCTCTACCTTATTGAAGAGCCCTCTTCGAGGGCAATACTTCCAAAAGTACTCTATCATTGATCTGGAATTCAATATCTTAAATTTTTAAATCTGTATACCACTTATGTTAGTCCGAAGTTGCTTTCAACTTTCATAAATCATTTTCATCTTTTTCCTCAGAATCACAAATTAATTCCACTTCGTATATCTTTTTCCAATCACCTTTGAACTTTGAAACATAGTGTCAGAGCATATTGCCAAAGATGAATTACGTTGCCAAGATGGAACTGTGTACTCAGATTATATTTTCGGTCATCAGAACATCTTTTTCAAATAACTGCATATTTAATACTCCTTGAATGAAGAAACGAGCTACTACTGAGTCTTGTACAACATTTTTTGCATCAACTCTAGATAATTCATTGCGCGTATTCTATCTTAGAGTAATGATAACAGAAATCAGAATCAAAAGTCGTCTCATACTGTACTTGTTTAGTTTACCACTCATTATCACATTCCTGAGGTTCTCAATCTTGCAAAGAAAATATCGCTTTAGCTTTTTAATTTAGCTAGATTCAGACTTCCATTAAATAAGATTAATTATGTAACCAACACTCACAAAATGAACAAAGGCTTTCCATTCAAGCATTTGCAACAATATCTACTACCTCAAAGGTTAACCGTTAACTATTCACAATCTTTCAATAGTTCAAGCCATCAACGTTGTCTTAATTTTAGATTTTTCTATACTATTAGATACTTTATGCTCTTAGAATCGAGAAGCATATGATGTTTTTCATTGAACAAATGATGTCATCAATTTCTCAACACAGACATACTTGCAGCTGACTCTAAGTCACTCATCAAACAATTCTTTTAATGAGACTTTAATCGTCTGAAAGCATAAACTGTCACTTTACATTCTTGTATTAAAACACATTCCAATCCGTTCGATAGTGCAACGCTGAAAATCACGAATTCTTTACTCAATTCAAATAGAACCCAGAACTAGTGCTTCAGTTAATAACATCTTCATCTGTCTTCAACTTTGCTAACATGCTAATCAAAGATCTTTACAACTGCATTACCTCAAGGAAACAAAATATCCTGATTGAACTCATTGTCCTTAATCAAACTTACCTGAGAAAAGAAAACGATCATACAATTTGAACTTGAGCTTCCACTATCTATACCATTGCTGATGTCAAATCCTTTCACGAAAATTAGAGAAATCCTGATACCAGAATCACCACGTTCCTATGATCGAACTAGAAATATACCCATAATAGACATAGTTATCACAAGCCAAAGAACACACTTTAAAGATGAGCCATGATTGATGATTTACAAAATAAAGATGATAACAAAATCGAGATAAAGAAATCCAAGATGCGAATACCATACTGGAAGTCCGAGAACATAGCTCATAAGAAATAATAAAGATCTTGATGATTCCTCAGAGAAAACTAAAAAAAAAACAATGCTTACATGCTCTGGAATCAATCGTAACAAAGATAATATATTTTCCAAATATATATATAAAACAAAACAACATCCAATAGAAACAGAAGAATAGCCTTACATAAATTTTCACCATCAACTTTTATTCCAAACATAATAGAATAGAACCCCAAAGTAAGATAGATAAGATATGCTAATCATCAACCAACCAGACCAATAGTGCTTTCATCTAACATTATAATCAACTAGCACTCTCATAAGATAAGAATTTCATCAAAAAACAAACAATCATATATATCTCTAAGGATAAATGGATATATAAAATACCCAGGAGAGATCATCATAATCTATTCAATTTCAACTGTTACACTTAAACATCTTTACGATTCAAATATCATTTCTTTGACTAATGCTGTCATAACTAATCCTGTATTATTCCATTCACTAATCAAAATCAATCCGGAAGAAATTCCAGCAAATACATACCTTAGACATCATACCTGAATGAGTCGATTAGCCGAGATTAACTTTTTCTTTAACCGTGACTTTGTAAAATTTGAATGATCTTTAGAATAACCTAACATCATTTCCAAAACTGTATTCACCTGCCAAACTATTCTTAACTCTGACCACATTATTAGTTATTCCGCTACTGAACTCTTTTCTCTCTCACTTGTGAGCTCATTCAACATAAATCTCGTGAAACTTCATCATAAAATACCATATTTGTAAGGGGGTGAGGTCGTAAAGCCTCTAACTCGACTCTTGTAACTGTAACACCCATAATACTAAGTCTTTTAGTATAGAAGATTTTCATACATACTAATAAAATGTGATTACATTAACTCGCAATTTAATTGAAACAATTAAGTAGATAGATTTTTCTTAACATTTTATATACAACCTTCACTTATAGAATATAATCTTTTAACCAAAATGATTTAATCCATAACTGGGCACGACCAAAATAAGCCTAGTAACTAAACCATATTAGCATGGCCGAAGTTTACACATACTACTTTGAACGAGATACATTTTAACCTATACATGCCGTAATGTTTACTAGAATTCGGCTAAAACAAAAGTAAGTACCAAAACGTTGAAGGATGGTGTGATGACTTTGACGATGGTTCCGTGGCATACAAGAATGGATCGCAAGAACCTAAACAAGTGACAAACAACGCAACAATGAGTATAAACTCAGCAAGTTATAAGCATTGCACTACTGTCCATTTAGAAAAAGGGCTTGAAAGAAACAAGATGAACATATTTCTTTAATTTTTATTTACTATTATTTTCTCAAATATAGTTTAATATTGTATTAAATTTAACTTGGTGGATATCATCATATCATGGCCGGCCACTAATTGAAAAAAAAGGAAATTTGACATGCAAGACCACCTTTGTTTAATCATGCACTAATTGATCCTTGTTAATTATCCTATCACCTTCTAATTTGTTTCATATAAGTCCATTTTGATAATTTCACAACAATTGACCAAATTAACGTACGAAACTTTCGCACATGCATTTACTCACGTCATAATCATGAAATAAAAATTTTAAATTATTTATAAGACTCGGTTTTGTGGTCCCAAAACCACTTTCCGACTAGGGTCAAATTAGGGTTGTCACAACTCTCCCCCTCTTAAAGAATTTTTCGTCCACGAAAAATCTTACCCGTGAATAGGTTAGGATATCGATCCTTCATAGTGTCTTCAAGTTCCCAAGTAGCTTCTTCAACTCCGTGTTTAACCCACGCACTTTTTACTAAAGAAATTTTCTTATTTCGTAATTCTTTTACTTCATGCGCGAATCTTTAACCGGTTCTTCCTCGTAACCCAAATCGGGTTGGATTTCAATTTCTAATGGATTAAGTATGTGGGATGGATCGGATCTATAACGTCGAAGCATTGAGACATGAAAACGCGTTGTGAATCTTCTCAAGTTCGGGGTAAAATCAATCGATAAGCAATCGCCCAATTGTTCGGATATCTCGTGCGGCCCGATGAACCTCGGACTTAATTTGCCTTTACGGCCGAATCGAGTACTTTTTCCAAGGTGAAACTTTAAGAAACACCTTATCTCCAACTCGATATTCAATGTCCTTCCGCTTTCAAATGCATAGGACTTCGACGATCCAAGTCGCTTTCAAGCTTTCACGGATTATCTTTATTTTCTGCTCAAAGATCCCCGATTAAATCAACCCCAAAGATTTTACTCTCACTAAGCTCAGTCCAAAATAACGGTGTACGGCACTTACGACCATATAAAGCTTCATAAGGTGCCATCTTGATACTTGATTGAAAACTATTGTTGTAAGCGAATTCGACCAAAGGTAGATATCTCTCCCACGAACCACCAAACTCTAGGATACAACATCTCAACATGTCCTCGAGTATTTGAATTATCCGTTCGGATTGACCATCGATCCAGGGGATGAAAAGCAGTGCTAAAGTGCAACTTGGTACCCAAGGCTTCTTGCAATTTCTTCCAAAATCTTGATGTAAACCTCGGTCCCTATCAGATACAATTGAATTAGGTACTCCATGTAATCGAACGATTTGAGAAACGTATAATTCTGCCAATTTATCAAGTGAAAAATCCATACGGACAGGGGATAAAATGAGCGGACTTCGTCAATCATCTCTACAATCACCCGCATTGAATCTTTCTTACTTTGAGTCACCGCAAAAACCGTATACAAAATCCATAGTGATTCGATCCCATTTCCATTCGGCATCGAGGATTGGATGAAGTAATCCCAAGGCACTTGATGTTCCGCTTTCACTTGTTGACATATTAAACACTTCGAAACATAGTCAGAAATGTCTCGTTTCATACCAGGCCACCAAAATTGACGTTTTAGATCATTGTACATTTTTGTACTTCCCGGGTGTACTGACATTCGACTACTATGAGCCTCACCCAAAATCATCGGAATAAGTTCTGAGTTTCTTGGAACACACAATCAGTTTCTGAACCTTAAACAGTCGTCGTCGTCAATTTGAAACTCTGATTATGTACCCGCGGCACATTCAACTCGTTTAGCAACCAATTCACCATCGACTTTTTGAGCTTCACTAATTTGATGAATCTACAGTGGTCTAGCCCTTAATTCTGCTACTAACGCATTATCGGATAGAGCGGACAAGTGTACGTTCATTGCTCGTAATGCAAACAGTGATTTGCGACTTAACGCATTAGCAACTACGTTAGCCTTTCCCGGGTGATAGTCGATGATCAGTTCATAATCTTTCAACAACTCGAGCCAATGTCTTTGTCGCAAATTCAATTCTCTCTGAGTCATCAAATATTTGAGGCTTTTATGATCCGAGTATACATGACACTTCTCGCCAAATAAGTAATGTCGCCATATTTTCAAAGCGAAAACAATTGCAGCTAACTCGAGATCATGAGTCGGATAGTTCTTCTCATGTGGCTTCAACTGTCTTGATGCATATGCTACCACTCGACCTTCTTGCATCAACACACAACGCAACCCAAGCAAAGACGCATCACTGTAGATAACAAACTCTTTACCAGATTCGGGTTGAACTAGCACTGAAGCTCTAGTTAAATAGGTTTTCAGTTGATTGAAACTTCTCTGACATTTTTCTGACCAAACAAACTTAACATCTTTCTGAAGTAGTCTTGTCATTGGTGTGGCTATCGTTGAAAAACCCTTTACAAAACGTCTGTAATAACCAAAGAAGTCCTAAAAAGCTCAACTTCATGTAATATTCCTGAGGCTTCCAATTAAGTATGGTCTGTAATTTTACTCTGATCAACTCGTATACCCGATCGCACACCACATGACCCGAAAACTAACTTCTCTCAACCTAACTCACATTTACTAAACTTAGCATACAATTGCTTGTCCCACAAAAATCTGTAACACTAATCTCGGTGCTCAAAGATGTTCGGTTCGCTTTCTCGAATAGACCAAAATGTCATCGATAAACACAACTACAAACCGATCCGATATGGTCCGAAAATCCGATTCATCAAATCCATAAATACCGCAGGGGGCATTAGTAAGCCGAAATGGCATTACTAAGAACTCATAGTGTCCATATCTCGCTCAAAGCGCTTTGGGGATATCTCGAGTCTCTAACTCAGAATCGATAATATCCCGATCTCAAATCTATCTTCAAAATACAGAGGCCCTTTTTCACCGATCGAATAAATCATCAATACGCGGTAACGGATATTTATTCTTTATTGTCACTTTATTCAATTGACGATAGTCGATGCATAATCACATGGTTCCGTCCTTCTTTTTCACAAACAACACTGGTGCACCCCAAGGTGAGGAACTTGGATGAGCGAAACCTCTATCCATCAACTCTTGCAACTGGGTTTTCAATTCTCTCAATTCCGTTGGTGCCATACGATACGGAGCTGTAGAAATCGGTGTAGTCCCAGGTACAAGTTCAATGCCAAACTCTACCTCCCGAACAGGTGGTAACCCCGGTAGTTCCTCGGGAAAAACATCCGGATAATCACAGACCACTGGCCCTGATTCAAGCTTCTTTCCTAACTCTTTGTCGTCAAACACGTATGCCAGATATACCTCACACCCCTTTCTCACATGTTTTTGGGCCATCATCGAGGATATAACTGCTGGTAACCCGATCCTATCAGAAGACTCGACTCGGATTATCTCATCGTTTGCACATCTCAAATCAATAGTCTTTCTTTTGCAATTCACTACTGCATCATGAACAGTCAACCAATCCATACCAAGGATAACATCAAATTCATCAAACGGTAAGAGCATCAAATCACCGAAAGCGAGAGTCTCGACTACTAGAGGACATTTCTTACACACCTTATCCACAAGTACATAACGACCCAAGGGATTTGACACTGGATTACGAACTCGAGAGACTCGACAGTGTAGAGTCTTACTAGATACTAAAGTCTCACATATATATGAATGAGTGGAACTAGGGTCAATCAAAGCAATGACATCGTGATAAAGAGAGTAAAAGTACCGTGATAACATCGGAGAAGATGCTCCTCTCGCGCACATGGATGGCATAAGTTCCGCAGAGCACGAGTCTCGGATCGATCACCGTATCGGTAAGTCCCTCTCGACTTCCCCTCTCCTACCTCCGTATTTCTCGATGGTCTACCTCTAGTCATTGCGCTGGGCCGATCTCGCACCTTGTACCTTATTCTTCTCATCAGTTCCGCATAATCTCGAATAAAATGATCCCGCAATCCGCATCTATAATGCACTTCGGTTAATAGACTTACCCCAACATTCACCTACATGTCGCCTTCTACATTGTGCGCATTCGGGTTTTGTTGTCGGTTGTTACCCACACTTGCAAATCAAGTAACTCGAGAATCCGTTGACTAGTCGCTCCCCTAATAGAAATTCCCGTAGCGCTTTTGATTTGTTAGTATCGTCCCGAATTTCTTTGGAGTCGAAAAGTAGTTTTACCCGCCGCTCTTTTACGAAAAATCTCCGGCTTCGATTCACTTTCTTTTTCTCCTTCCCAAGTTCTTCACTTTGCATGCCTGCTCAACCGATTGTTACGAATTCCTTTATCTCTAAAATACCCACCAAAGAGCTTTAAATCTTCATTCAATCCTTCTTCAAATCTTTTACACATAGCAACTTCATCATTCGCACCTCGAGCATATCGACCGAGTCTTACAAACTCGCGTTCAGTATTCGAATCTCACAAATGACCTTGTTTGAGCTCCGTAAATTCTTTACGCTTTTGATCAATGAATCGTTGACTAATATACTTCTTTCAAATTCCTCCGAAAGAAATCCCAAGTAACACGTTCCTTTGGAACAATAGAGATCGAGTTCTCCACCAATAATAGGCCGTGTCCCGCATTAAAGATATAGCACACTTTAGGCACTCATCAGGCATGCACGAAAGCTCTTCAAAAACGCGAATGGTGTTATCAAGCCAAAACTCGGCGTTTTCAAAGCATCATCGATGAGTCAGAGCTCGAAATTCCTCACCCGCTTTCTCACCAAAACTACAGGAGGTTTACTCACCTCAAAGGATCAATATTCGTTGGTATGTTAGGAACTTTGGCGGATTATTTAAGTTTGGAACGGTTGAGCAAATGGGTTAGTCCGGGCATATTGTGTGACCCATTCATTCATCATAGAAAAGAAGGCTTGTTTTGCCCCATCATCTTGATTATTTGCAGATGATTGAGGTTCAAGAAAGCGTGTTCCTTGTGCAGAGCAAACGCTACACTTTCAACATCATCCGCCAAGGCTCTCTCGAGATTAGGTTCCATTTACTAATCAAAACAATAATTTCAACCGTCAAAAGCCATCACACTATCATATACTAACATTAAGGCATGTATAGCTAGACTTCAAACGCGCTCTACGGTAGTCCTAGAACCGACTAAACCGTAGCTCGATACCAATAAATGTAACACCCATAATACTAAGTCTTTTAGTATAGAAGATTTTCATACATACTAATAAAATGTGATTACGTTAACTCGCAATTTAATTGAAACAATTAAGTAGATAAATTTTTCTTAACATTTTATATACAACCTTCACTTATAGAATATAATCTTTTAACCAAAATGATTTAATCCATAACTGGGCACGACCAAAATAAGCCTAGTAACTAAACCATATTAGCATGGCCGAAGTTTACACATACTACTTTGAACGAGATACATTTTAACCTATACATGCCGTAATGTTTACTAGAATTCGGCTAAAACAAAAGTAAGTACCAAAACGTTGAAGGATGGTGTGATGACTTTGACGATGGTTCCGTGGCATACAAGAATGGATCGCAAGAACCTAAACAAGTGACAAACAACGCAACAATGAGTATAAACTCAGCAAGTTATAAGCATTGCACTACTGTCCATTTAGAAAAAGGGCTTGAAAGAAACAAACAAAATAAATAAATATTACAAAGTCCCAAATATCCAAATCCTCATTACCATCTCATATAACATTTTACATAATTCTCGATGCATTGCTACTTATCGTTTTGTTGTTGTTTAGTTTATAGTAATTTTAATATCTCATCCATACCACCATGACCTTACGTTCTTCACTTTAAATACCACCCCCACATAGGTTACGGGCTTACTAAGCTCAGTTCTATATATATAAACATAATATCTATGCTTCATGAAATCAAAGTATCTACTCATTCAACTGTTCATAATTTATTCGATAAAGTCGTACACATAACATTCATAATTATTTGAAATTACACAGTAAGTCCGCACACTTAGTGCTTATTAATCTTACTTGCACACTTAGTGCTTAATAATCGAACTCGCACACTTAGTGCTTAATAATCAAACTCGCACACTTAGTGCAGGGAATTCAAACTCGCACACTTAGTGCCTACCTTATCATCGTAAATGTTTATACCCGTACACTTAGTGCCGAGATCATCAACTCAATACAAGCATTTGTATATATATATATTTATATTCTACCATTTAGTATACATACCTAGATAGTAGGATGATACATATCAATACAATAGTTTTGCTTAACAACTTACTTTGTGTTGGGTAGGACGGTTCCAACTCGGCTACTCGATAACCTTTCCTTTGCCTTTGTTTGATTCTCCTCCTTTATCTTCTTGAGCTAAATCAATGAGTTAATTAGTTTAACCGTTTTGTTAAATATTTATATCTAAATATTTATGATCTCATCTCATAAAATATACATGATAAATTCTTATTTTCCTACCATATGTTTTTGAGCTATTTTGCAAATAACTACATGCTATCACCCTACTATCAATAATCCGGGCACACAAGCATATATATATATGTATATATGTAATTGATATTCGGCAACCGTTCTTGCTAACTACTCATTTCTAGACAACTTTATATGCATATAGTCCAAAGGTGATATCATGAATGGACATACATTTATATAGATATAAATATATATAGCCGTATGTGCAAAACTTAAACTCAACATCACTTATGTTCTTACTTTGATATCCGAATATGTATACATACATATATATATATAAAATCAACCATTTTTGTTCAAACATTTGTATTTTAACTACCTAATGCAAGTGGTCTCAAAACCGAATGCATTCTTACTTCCAAGGTAACATAGTCTAGGATTTATTTCATTTCAAGGTTCATATCCATTATAAAAATTTAATCAATTAGACCAACATCACTCCCTTAATTAATCTTAAAGAATTTAAGTTAATTTCACACATGTACCCTTTTATGGCCATTCACCTATAATCAACTTTGTCTTCACCTATATATTTTAATCTATGTGGCCGAATATACATACTCCCATATAATGAAATTTTCATTTCCTTTAACCTTTGATTTCTACCAATTAATCACTTAGCCGAAAATCCTAAGCTAACTAATTCACACATTTGTTCATACCATACTCACGAATCAATTATCATCTAAATTCCAATTTCAATAATCAAATCTAAACTCTCATTTCTTACCACATTCAACAAAGGAATTTTAAGGCATTTCTTCCTATCCATCCCATAGCCGAACATTTCAATCCATTACCAAAATTCATCATTTACTAATTCACCCAACTCACATCTAATCCCCATTTATAACACATTCACAATTAACCATTTTCATACTCCAATCATCACAACATCAAAACATAATTCAAGAAGTACTCATCCATGGCCGAATTCATTTCTATCAATCTTAATAAGAAAAACAAAATTTAAACCATGGGCTAAGTTTGATTTCAAGCTAGCAACTTAAAACATGCATGAATTTCAAAAGATAACACCAAACATACCTCTTCCTAGCATACAAGCATGGCCGAATCCCTTAAGTTTTTCTTTCCTTTCCTTTTTCTTTGTTTTCGGCTAGAGAAGAAACAAGATGAACATATTTCTTTAATTTTTATTTACTATTATTTTCTCAAATATAGTTTAATATTGTATTAAATTTAACTTGGTGGATATCATCATATCATGGCCGGCCACTAATTGAAAAAAAAGGAAATTTGACATGCAAGACCACCTTTGTTTAATCATGCACTAATTGATCCTTGTTAATTATCCTATCACCTTCTAATTTGTTTCATATAAGTCCATTTTGATAATTTCACAACAATTGACCAAATTAACGTACGAAACTTTCGCACATGCATTTACTCACGTCATAATCATGAAATAAAAATTTTAAATTATTTATAAGACTCGGTTTTGTGGTCCCGAAACCACTTTTCGACTAGGGTCAAATTAGGGTTGTCACAGTAACGCCCCAAAATTTGGGCTTAGAAGTATTAAGTCTTGAGTATGGGAACAGTTAGGGGGCTGCACATAAATATTTAGTTGTGCAAGAAAGTGACACAAACACATGTTTGTTTCAATGGTTAAGTGCTTTGGGAAGTGTCTGAGAAGTCTTAGGTTCAAGCCTGGGCAGGTGCAAAAAGTTTTACGTTTTAAAGGAATCAACACTATCTCTAGGTAGTAGGTTTTTAAATAAAAATTGGTAAGATATGACAAAAAAAGGGTCTGCTAGCCTAGTGGTAAGTGGTGTGTGGGGTATGCCTTGGGGTCTAAGGTTTGAGGCTTGGCAATGTTGAAGGAGCATCTTACTTTGCTACAAGTGCTTTGAAAGTGTCCTAGGTTGACCGAAATTGAGGTGTTTGAAAAGTGTTTGAATGGGTGGTTGGGGACATAATGGTGGAGTGATTTTAGGAGGATTTTGTGGGATTTGAAGGCTGTAGAATTGTACTGAAATTAGGTAGTAGGTACACAGAATATCGGCTAAGTCAGTCTTCCTACAAAATTTTTGATTTTGGAAGCTCTTTCCTTTTTTGCGTTTTGGACTTTTACTCATAGGGTGCCGAAATTGTGCTAGAAACTTTGTTTTCTCTTTTTGTTTTATGATATTGTGACCGAATATTGTTGACCACTTAGGTAACTCTCACTTCAGGTTTATCTCGGGTTGCTATTCTTTGTAGAGCCTCTTTAGATCGACTTCTCTTCTTCCCTACTCTTATAGCAAAAAGCTCCCTCTCAAGTTTTCCTTTTTGCCCTTAACTGAATACCATTCTTCACCTCTCATTTAGTTTTCATCAATCACCATTTCTTTTTGTTGATACATTTGGCCAAATACTTCCCTCTCGGTCTCCTAGACCCTTCGACTATTGCTAACCGATTCTTGTCCTTCTCTTTTTGTTCGCTTGCCGAAAACCTCACTTTTCTTCTCTCCTCTTGTCATCCTTCCATCTTAATACTTTAATCGCTACTAAGTATACCTCTCCCTAGTTTGTTTTCGGCTTTTACAAGTGTTCTTTGATAAATCAGTAAGTACACTTGACTCCTTCTAGTTTCTCTCTACTGGTATGATCTTTCGTCTAACATTTTCTTCCTTTTGCTGATTACTGCTAGGGGTGCACCTCTTTTTGTGTACTTTCGATTTGTATGGGTGAGCGCTGATTGTTCCTTTCTCCCAATCTGGACTCCACATTTTCGGTAAGCGACCTTTCGATGAGTTCAAAATTGTTCTTTTGTTTGCTGGTTGATAAGGCTCGGTTGGTATGCAGGTAGCCTCTAAGGCATAAGGATTAGGCTCTTGCAACGAAGTAAGTGGGCAAGCCTGAATCGACTGGTTTAGACAAGTGTTAGGTAATACTTTGGATAAGGGCTTTGATCAAGGTTCACTTTAACTCGATTGTTAGGCTACTAACCAAAGCTTTTGTTGATATAGGTTGGAGTGCTCGTGGTCTAAATGCACATTTTCGCAATCAGGTGTGTAACCACACTGCTTAAATCTTAGGTCGACAAAAGCTGGAAAATATGACAAATGACGCTACACGAGCGTGCGCTCGCTCATGTGGTAAACCAAACATGTAAAACGTGGGCGTTTGATCATAAAGGTCACCATGAGCGATTTCATGGGCTTAGGCCGTTTTGGGCCATGTTGGGCCATATGGGCCCCACATGGCTGAACCACACAGACGTGTGGAGATTATTGAGCCAGGCTGTGTAGCTTACACGACCAAGGCTATTTTTTTGGGCTTTGTGGGCCACAAGGGTGTGTGGGCCTACATGGGCCACATTATGTGTAACACCCCTTACCTGTATCCGTCGCCAGAACAGGGTACGAGGTACTAACAAATTATAATACATACTATTAAACAAAACCGAGACAAAAATATGGCGTGCTATTTGATCATGAATCATTACAACATATGCCATTAACAATACAAGCCAATTTCAAAGACTTCGTACAAAAAGATTTTTTGATACTATAATTAATATTTTAGACCTAGGCAATCATGACACGTAACAAAATAACTAAGTCTCATCAGACATGCCATAATTCAAAATGTTGAGTTCAAATACCAAAAGTATTGATAGTGCAAAGCGATCTTCAACGATCTCTAACTCCCCATGCTAGCCGGATGACACTATAAGACAAAAGAGGAAAAGAAAGTAAGCTTATAGCTTAGTAAGTAAGTATATAAATAACAAATAAGGAATCTAATATGTTTACAACATAACTCAATTATGTCATATTCTTAAATTTTACTATTCACTCCCATTTGATCAAGCTTTCCTCCCTCCTGCGCCATGATCACTAAATAAATCATAACTCGAGTTACAAAACTCAAATTCAAATCCATAAAATTTCCTTGAATCTAGACTCATAAAAATTCTTACTAATTTTTTCTATAATTTTTGGTCCAGCCAATTAGTACAGTTTATTAGTTAAAGTTTCCTGTTACACATTTCTCGACCGATCGACCTCTGCTTCACTACTGAATTTAATTTCTCCCAAAGATACAATTCAAATAACCATGAAACCTGTTTCATTTAAAACTAGACTCAATGGAATTTAGAAATATAAACTATGTTTCTTAATTTGTTTTGTACAATTTTTAATGATTTTTCAAAGTTGGAACAGGGGATCACATAGTCATTCCTCGAGCAAGTCACACACAATTATAAATATCTCAAAATATAGAATTCCTTTACTTGTTCCGCTTTCTTTTATATGAAAATAGGCTTATTAAGCTTTAATTTCACATCTCATTCAGCCTCTAATTAAATTGTTACTATTTTTGGTGATTTTTCAAAATCACGTTATCACTCATCGTCCCACAAAGCTTTTAGTGCTAATTCACTCTTTCACACTTTCTTTGTATTAACCTCATTTTAACTTATATATATATCACAAATCATTTTCACCACATTTCATACATCACAAGTATAGGTCCATAATTACAATGTCACCATAAAGCCATCCCGTTGAACAATTGGATCAATTCCGATATACTTGATGGTTTCAAACACACTCCACCATCATATTTCATATAATTCGGCTCTCTTGTACACATGGTGAACACTTAGTACCACCCATGTGACCTAGCCAATTTATTACGTAGCTCTCTTGTCCACATGGTGTCCTACACTTGGAATCACACATGCGACCTAGCTACATTTATCTCTCCCGTAGCTCTCTTGTCTACATGGGATACATCCCGTATCACACATGTGACCTAGCTACCACATAGTATCTCGTAGCTTTCTTGTACACATGATGTGCACTCAAAGACCATACATGTGACCTAGCTACGCTCCATGTATTTTATTCGATCTTTCCGAATGTTCAACCGGGATTTCTCTCTCTATTACTTATTTCCATTCTTCCAATAGTCGATTTATGCTTCAACATTAGCTAATATATATAATGTAGGCTGAAATATAAAAATGTAAATGAAATTAATGTATTATTTACATACAAACTTACTTCTGCAAAATATGGGAATTTTGCTATTTAGTCCAAAACTTTTTCCTTCCCCTTAGAAGGTCGATTCCACGCCTTTCTTGATCTATAACAACACATTTAGCTCATTTAACACCTGAACTATTTATTTCAATCCAAAAATCACATTATACAAAAATTACATTTTTGCCCCCTAACTTTTACAAAATTATGATTTTGCCCCAAGGTTCAGAAATTTAATTTCAGCCCTTATTCTTATGTTTAATAACATGCTGATCATTTTTCTCTTCTATGGTAACATCAAATTCTCACTCTTACACATAGTTATGAACAATAGGTATTTTTATCGATTATGCCGTTTTGCTCGTTTTCGCTAAAAATCGCTTAGAAAAGATCATTCTCCTAACTTCAAACATTCATATTCTACCATCAAACATCAAAATAGATGCCTATCATTCATGGGTAAATTTTTAAACATAAACCCTAACTCGAAATAATGGTAGAAATAGGTAAACCGAGCTATGAGGATTTCAAAAATGTAAAGAACATTAAAAACGGGGCTTGAAATCACTTACTATGAAGCTTGAAAGTTGAAGAAACCCTAGCTATGGAGGAGAGCAAATTTCGGCAGCAACTAATGAAGATGATGGCCAATTTTTGTGTTATTTTTCCCATTTTATTTCATTTAATATACAAATGACCAAAACGCCCTTACTACTAAACTTTCCAAAAATTCCCTCCATGTCCCACTTTTGTCCATAACTTAGGAATTGGTCAAGTTGCTATTTAAGACCTCCTAATTAATATCCCAAAGCAATTTCATACTAAAAACTTCTAAAAAATGAGTTTTGCAATTTATTCGGTTTAGTCCCTAATCTCAACTTAAGCGCTCAATGCATAGAATTTCATCACGAAATTTTCACGAAATCATGAAATCATATCATAAACCTCAAAATAATCATAAAATAATTATTTCTATCTCGGATTTGTGGTCACAAAACCACCATTACGATTAGGCTCTAATTCGGGTTGTCACAATTCTCCCCCCTTTAGGGATTTTCGTCCCCGAAAATCTTACCGGTAAAGAGGTTCGGCTACTGTTTCCTCATAGTTTTCTCAGGTTCCCACGTAGCCTCTTCTATCCCATGTCTGTGCCACAATACTTTCACTAATGCTATACTTTTATTTCTTAACTGTTAATTTCCGAGCCAAAATCTTTATTGGTTCCTCCTCATAGGTCATATCCTATTCGAATCTCAATTTACGTTGGAGAAATCACATGTAAAGGATCCGAACGATAACGTCGCAACATTGATACATGAAACACGTTATGAATTCTTTCTAACTCGCGGTAAGGCCAACCAGATGCCATCGGGTCCGATCCTCTCGCAATCTCAGACGCCCCAATAAAATGCGGACTCAATTTGCCTTTTCGCTAAATCTCGAGAATCTTCTTCCATGGTGACACCTTCAAGAACACTTTATCACCCACCTGAAATTCAATCTCTTTTCTTTTTAAATCGCATATGATTTTTGTCGATCCGAAGCGACTTTTAAGCAATCACGAATTACGTTTACTTTCTCCTCGCTTTCTTTAACTAGATCAACTCAGTGAATCTGCTTTCTCACTAAGTTCGGTCCAATATAAAGGAGTCGACATTTGCGACCATACAAGGCTTCAGATGCGGTGCCATTTGTATACTTGATCAAAATCATTATTGTAGGCGAATTCAACCAAAGATAGATATTTCTCCCAACTACCTCCAAATTCTAAAACACAACATCTAAGCATATCCTCAAGTACTGGATTACTCTTTCCCGATCGACCATCTGCTTGTGGATGAAACGCAGCATTAAAGTTCAACTTTGTGCCCAAAGCTTCTTGTAACTTTTTCCAAAATCTTGAGGTAAACCTCGGATCTCTATCTCGATATTATAGACATAGGTACCTCGTGCAACCTCACAATTTCAAAGAATATATAGTTCACTAATTTATCAAGTGAGTAATCGGTGCGTCTTGGTATAAAATGGGCTGACTTTGTTAACCTATCAACCACTACCCAGACAAAGATCCTCTTTTTTAGAGTCAAAGGCAAATCGGTTACAAAATCCATAGTAATTTTATCCCATTTCCGCTCAGGCACCATTACCGGTTGGAGTAATCCTGAAGGCACTTGATGTTCAGCTTTTACTTGTTGACAGATCAAACACTTGGTTACAAATTCAGAAATGTCCCTTTTCATACCTGGCCACCAATATAACTTCTTTAAATCATTATACATTTTTGTGCTACCAGGGTGAACTGACAAATAGCCACTGTGCGCCTCATGTAATATTTTCTGAATCAATTCATCATTTTTCAGTACACAAACCCTATTTCGAAACATCAAACAGTCATCTGGTCCAACTTAAAATTTGAGTCGTAACCCGATTCGCACTGAGTTCTCTTGGTTTGCAACTCACTATCATTCTTTTGAGCATCACAGATTAGCTGGAGAAACAACGGTTTAACCCTCATCTCTGCCAAAATTGACCCATCATCAGACAATGCTAACCTCGTATTCATGGCCCTCAAAGTGAAAAGAGATTTCCTGCTCAAGGCGTCGGCAACTATATTCACTTTTCCTGGATGATAATCAATCACTAGCTCATAATCCTTCAATAATTCAAGCCATCTCCGTTGTCGCAGATTCAAATACTTCAAACTTTTGTGTTCAGTAAAAATTCGGCATTTTTCACCATACAAATAATGTCGCCAAATCTTCAAGGCAAAGACAATAGTGGCCAACTCCAAATCATGTGTAGTATAGTTCTTCTCATGTGGTTTTAACTGTCTCGAGGCATAAGCTACCACTTTACCCTCTTGCATCAACACACACCCAAGGCCTGTCAATGATGCATCACTATAAATTACGAATTCCTTCCCTGGCTCAAATTTGTACTAAAATTGGTGTTTCACAAATCGTGCTTTCAAAGATTTCAAAACTCTGCTGGCATTTATCACCCATTCAAACTTAACATTCTTTTGCAAAGAACTTAGTCATAGGAGAGGCAATCGTCGAAAATCCCTCGACAAAACGTCTATAATACCCAGCCAAGCCTAAAAAACTTCTAACCTCAGATACATTCTTTGGCGGTTTCCAATCAACGATCGCGAAAATCTTGCTCGGATCTACCCAAATACCATCACCTGAGACTATATGTCCCAAAAATCTGACTTCACGAAGCCAAAACTCACTTTTACTAAACTTAGGAAACAATTTCTTTTCTTTTAAAATCTGCAATACAGTTCTCAAGTGTTCGGCATGTTCAGACTCATCCCGAGAATAAATTAGAATGTCATCTATAAACACCACTACAAACTTATCTAAATATGGCCGGAAGATTCGGTTCATCAGGTCATAAATATAGCTGGAGCATTTGTTAAGCCGAAAGGTATCACAAGGAACTCATAATGTCCATACAGTGTCCTAAAAGCAGTTTTCGGCACATTCGACTCCTTAACTCTCAACCGGTAGTAACTGGACCTCAAATCGATCTTTAAAAATACTCAGGCCCCTTTAACTCGATCGAATAAATCATCAATCCTCTAAGAACGGGTACTTGTTTTTATAGTCACCTTATTGAGTGACGGTAATCAATACAAAGCCTCATTGAACCATCCTTCTTTTTACGAACAATACAGAGCACCCCAAGGAGAGAAACTCGGTCTCACAAACCCTTTGTCTGTTAACTCTTGCAACCGAGCCTTCAATTCTTTTAATTCACTGAGCCATTCTATATGGAGCAATCGAGATCGGTGCGATGCACTGCAACAAATCAATGGCAAACTCTATTTCTCTGTTCGAGGCAATCCGGCAATTCCTCCGAAATACATCCGAAATTCACGGACTATCTGATGATCGATTCAAACTTCAATTGAGGCAACTCAAGATTCATTACATAGGCCAAATAGGCTTCACACCCTTTTCTCTTGTATTTACGTGCGGACATGTGCGAAATCACCATAGGCAATTTATTTGATTCATCTGTTTCACCCACGAAATTTGTCCACTTTCACATTTCAACTCCAAAGTGTTTTTGTTTACAATCTACCTTGGCATCATACAATGTCAACCACCCATTCCCAAAAAAAGTCAAACTCATCAAATGGTAACAAACATCGATTAGCTGGAAAACAAAGACCTTGAATCATTAATGGGCAATTCTTGCAAACCTTGTCAACTAGCACATATTGGCCTAAGGGGTTCGACACTTTAATCGTAAACTCAAGAAACTCAACAGCAACTTTTTATTAGATACTAAATTCATGCAAATATAGGAATGAGTGGACCGGGATCAATCAATGCAATAACAATAGCATCATAGAGAGAAAATGTACCAAGAATCACATCGGAGATGATGCATCCTCTCGCACGTATGGCATAAGCTCTAGCAGCGCTCTAACTTCCGATCTCGCCACTAAATCTTTCATTACGCTTTCTCGCTAGCTCCACTTCCAAAGATTTCTTAGTGGTCTACCCTGCTAGCGGTGGTATTATTCGTCTAGCACTCAAAATTTTCTTCTTTAACTTTCTCCTGATACTACGATAAAATGCTCATGAGAACCGCACTCAAACAAGCTCGCTCGTTTCCCCAACACTCACCATAATGTTGCTCGCCACATTGCCGACACTCGGGCTTTCTAGATCGCACATTACCCACACTTGCCACCAAGTAGCTTGAGCTTTAGACCACTGAATATGTTCTACCACGATCTCTGTGTGAATCCCGATTGAAACTGTCATTTGAGGTTTTGTCTCTTTGGACCTCTTTCATTGAGATTGAAATGACTTGCTTAACGGCCTCTTTCCTAAGATCTCGAGCCTCAATAGCAGCTTTTTCTTCTTTCTTTATTCAATTCTTCTGGCTTTAAGAGCTCGATCAACCAATACTACAAATTCTTTCAACTCCAAAATTCCCACAAACACTTTAATATCCTCATTTAGCCCATCCTCAAACCTTTTGCACATAATGGCCTCGGTAGACACACATTCCTGGGCATACTTGCTGAGTCTTACAAATTCACGTTCATACTCTGCCACAGACATCTTGCCCTGTTTCAATTCAAGGAACTCCCTCCATTTTTGATCAATAAATCGCCGACTTATGTATTTCTTTCTGAATTCTTCCCGAAAAAATCCCAAGTAACTCTTTCTTTTTTAGCACCATCACTACAAAAGTCTTCCACTGCAGTGGTAGGTTTGAACCTCTCAAAAGTGATACAAACACACTTTAAGCACTCCTCGGGTGTACATGAGAGCTCATCAAATACTCGGGTAGAATTTTCAAGCCGAACTCCGCTTTCTCGGGATCATTATCGATCTTTGCTCTAAACTCTTCAGCCCCTTGTTTTCGAATCTTATCAACTGGAGGCTTGTTCATTCTTACCAAATCTATGCCTTGAGCAGCTACAGGAATCGTCTGAGGTATGGGAGGAGGTGGAGGAGGTTGAGCATTTGGGTTTACTCGAATAAACTCAGTATACCAATTAGCCGCAGTTCCGTCAGGATCCATTACTATATCAAAACAAAACACAGTTTAGAATAATCAGGAGTCACCACACTATCACAATATTTTTATGGCATGTATAGCTAGACTTTTACACACTCTTTATTAGTCCGAGAACT
Source organism: Gossypium anomalum (assembly GCA_025698475.1). Taxonomy (NCBI): domain Eukaryota; kingdom Viridiplantae; phylum Streptophyta; class Magnoliopsida; order Malvales; family Malvaceae; genus Gossypium; species Gossypium anomalum. The sequence goes on from CM046958.1 coordinate 21,109,785, forward strand.
GACTAAACCGTAGCTCTGATACCACTAAATGTAACACCCCTTACCCGTATCCGTCGCCAGAACAGGGTACGAGGTATTAACAAATTATAATACATACTATTAAACAAAATCGAGACAAAAATATGGCGTGCTATTTGATCATGAATCATTACAACATATGCCATTAACAATACAAGCCAATTTCAAAGATTTCGAACAAAAAGATTCGTTTGATACTATAATTAATATTTTAGACCTAGGCAATTATGACACGTAACAAAATAACTAAGTCTACTATACATGCCATAATTCAAAATGTTGAGTTCAAATACCAAAAGTATTGATAGTGCAGGCGGATCTTCAACGATCTCTAACTCCTGTGCCAGCTGGATGACACTAAAGACGAAAGAGGGAAAAGAAAGTAAGCTTATAGCTTAGTAAGTAAGTATATAAATAACAAATAAGGAATCTAATATGTTTACAACATAACTCAATTATGTCATATTCTTAAATTTTACTATTCACTCCAATTTGATCAAGCTGTCCCTCCTGCGTTATGATCACTAAATAAATCATAACTCGAGTTACGAAACTCGAAATTCAAATCCGTAAAATTTCCCTGAATCTAGACTCATAAAAATTCTTACTAAGTTTTTTCTAGAATTTTTGGTCAGGCCAATTAGTACATTTTATTAGTTAAAGTTTCCCCTGTTACACAGCTTGACTGATCTGACCTCTATTCACTACAAATTTAATTTCTCCCAGTATACAATTCAAATAACCATGAAACCTGTTTCATTTAAAACTAGACTCAACAAGGAATTTATAAATATAAACTATGTTTCTTAATTTGTTTTGTACAATTTTTAATTATTTTTCAAAGTTGGAATAGGGGATCACATAGTCATTTTGAGCAAGTCACACACAATTATAAATATCTCAAAATATAGAATTCCTTTACTTGTTCCGTTTCTTTTATATGAAAATAGGCTCATTAAGATTTAATTTCAAATCTCATTCAGCCTCTAATTAAATTTTTACTATTTTTGGTGATTTTTCAAAATCACGTTACTGCTACTGTCCCACAACAGTTTTAGTGCTAATTCACTCTTTCACACTTTCTTTGTATTAACCTCATTTTAACTTATATATATATATATATATATCACAAACAATTTTCACCACATTTAATACATCACAAGTATAGGTCCATAATTACAATGTCACCATAAAGCCATCCCGTTGAACAATTCGGATCAATTCCGATACTTGATGGTTTCAAAGACACACTCCACCATCATATTTCATATAATTCGGCTCTCTTGTACACATGGTGAACACTTAGTACCACCCATGTGACCTAGCCAATTTATTACGTAGCTCTCTTGTCCACATGGTGTCCTACACTTGGAATCACACATGCGACCTAGCTACATTTATCTCTCCCGTAGCTCTCTTGTCTACATGGGATACATCCCGTATCACACATGTGACCTAGCTACCACATAGTATCTCATAGCTTTCTTGTACACATGATGTGCACTCAGCACCATACATGTGACCTAGCTACGCTCCATGTATTTTATTCGATCTTTCCGAATGTTCAACCGGGATTTCTCTCTCTATTACTTATTTCCGTTCTTCCAATAGTCGATTTATGCTTCAACATTAGCTAATATATATAATGTAGGCTGAAATATAAAAATGTAAATGAAATTAATGTATTATTTACATACAAACTTACCTCGGTGCAAAATATGGGAATTTTGCAATTTAGTCCAAAACTTTTTCCTTCCCCCGTTCGAGATTGATTCCACGCCTTTCTTGATCTATAACAACAAATTTAGCTCATTTAACACTTGAACTATTTATTTCAATCCAAAAATCACATTATACAAAAATTACATTTTTGCCCCCTAACTTTTACAAAATTATGATTTTTCCCCTAGGTTCGGAAATTTAATTTCAGCCCTTATTCTTATGTTTAATAACATGCTGATCATTTTTCTTTTCTATGGCAACATCAAATTCTCACTCTAACACATAGTTATGAACAATAGGTATTTTTATCGATTATGTCGTTTTGCTCGTTTTCGCTGAAAATCGCTTAGAAAAGATCGTTCTCCTAACTTCAAACATTCATATTCTACCATCAAACATAAAAATAGATGCCTATCATTCATGGGTAAATTTTTAAACATAAACCCTAACTTGAAATAATGATAGAAATAGGTAAACCGAGCTACGAGGATTTCAAAAATGTAAAGAACATTAAAAACGGGGCTTGAAATCACTTACTATGAAGCTTGAAAGTTGAAGAAACCCAAGCTATGGAGAAGAGCAAATTTCGGCAGCAACTAATGAAGATGATGGCCAATTTTTGTGTTATTTTTCCCATTTTATTTCATTTAATATACAAATGACCAAAATGCCCTTACTACTAAACTTTCCAAAAATTCCCTCCATGTCCCACTTTTGTCCATAACTTAGGAATTGGTCAAGTTGCTATTTAAGACCTCCTAATTAATATCCCAAAGCAATTTCATACTAAAAACTTCTAAAACACGAGTTTTGCAATTTATTCGGTTTAGTCCCTAATCTCAACTTAAGCGCTCAATGCATAGAATTTCATCACGAAATTTTCACGAAATCATGAAATCATATCATAAACCTCAAAATAATCATAAAATAATTATTTCTATCTCGAATTTGTGGTCACGAAACCACCATTTCGATTAGGCTCTAATTCGAGTTGTCACATTATGGGCTTTGGGCCCATTTTCACTATTTGACTGTTAAGGTTCCACGAGTCGCTGAGACGACTGTAGACCAACTGTTGGGTCGGTAAGTATACCTGGACCCTAATTTGATGAAATGACCGTTATACCCCTGTGAGGTAAACTGACTGATATGCCCTGTGATATATGACTGTAATTGAGCATTGCATTTTTGCATACACGTATAATATTATGACATGACATATTGCATGGGGATGGGTTCATTATATTTGGAGGAGGTGTACTGTACTGGCAGCTCTACTACAATTTCTGAATAGTGCCGCAACCGGTGCTATTTTTGGTGTGTAGGGATGGGTGGGTTGATTTTATCCTCACATGGTGTGTAGGGCTAGACAGAGTAGTGTGTAGAGGTTGGTTGGGTAGGATTTCTGACTGCATATCTATACTGTGATTGTTGCTAAATTAAGCTAAGGCCCACACTAATTTTGATTCTAAAATGGGCTAAGGCCCATTCTGATACTATTACTGTCTTGGGCTAAGGCCCTAACTGAAATCGAACTGTTACTGATATGGGCTTAGGCCCAGACTATTTTTGCTCACTGTATGTTTGACTGTTTGCTTATTAAGCGATTACACACTGAGTTTTTGAAAACTCACCCTTCTACTTATCTGCGCAGGTAATCCTTAGGCGGATCAGTGCTGCGAGGGACTCAGAGGTGGCCACCCAACCGCACAGACTTCCGTATTGTATTTTTTAAATTATAAGCAATTTGATTTGGGTTTGTAATAAGTCCTCTCTAAATTTATTAATCTTTAATTTGGGGTTTTGTTTGATTTGGTTTATAACTGCTAGTGATAGGAAAACGCGAGTTTCCAAGAGAAACAATGTTTTTACAAAGTAAACGCAAGTAAGCAACTGTTTTAAAAAGCTTCCGCTATAAAATGATATTTCTGGAAATGAATAATGGTTTTTAAGTAAATAGCCTTTTGATTGGATCGTAAGTTTTAATTGAACGACTCATTTTATAAATCATCATTTAGATTACACAACAAAGGTAAACATGGAAAGGGTTTTCAACGACAATACACTTTACGAAAAACACTTTAATGTGAAAATGCCAGATTCGGCCATAATGTCCAAGCTAGGTTTGGGCTGTTACATTTAGTTGTATCAGAGCCAAGTTGTAAAACTCGACTGTGGATTTGGGTTTCTTTTAAAATTAAAATTTTAAAAAAGAACTATTTCACATTATTTCAAATACTTGGAAATGTTTTATTGAATGTGTGGTCCATCGAGTATCCAGTGCCGATCTTGTAAGTTCCCTGAAACTATTGTCTATTTAAATTGAAATACTGAGACTACTATAGGCAATAGACTATACTGAAACACTTTGTGTAAGGTAACCTAAAACTGTAGTAAGATTGCGATCTGCAAAAACAAAACTCTGAATTACTGATAATTTTTTCCATAAAATATCCTGTAATAAACACTGGAACTGTAAACTGATACATAAAATTTATAATTCAGATAAGACGCAAATCGATAATGAGCACCATAGGTACTTGTAGAAGGGGTACAAGAGGCTGCAGTGGTGGCCATGAAGGTGCTCAGACCGGGTCATCGTCATCGGGCCACATGCCTAACGTGAAAGCTAGAAAGGCACTAGCTGTAATATCCCGAATAAGGGCCTAATTGGAATAGTGGTTTCGTGACCACAAATCTAAGATAGAAATAATTATTTTATGATTATTTTGAGGTCTATGACATGATTGCATGATTGTGTGAAAATTTCGTGAAGAAATTTTATGCATAAAGTGCTTAAATTGAAATTAGGGACTGAATCGAATAATTTACAAAACTTGCATTCTAGAAGTTTTTAGTATGAAATTGCTTTGGAGTATTAATGAGGTCTTAAATATAAATTTGACCAAATTCTAAGTCTATGGACAAAAATTGGACATGGATGGAATTTTTGGAAAGTTTAGTAGTAAGGGCATTTTAGTCATTTGGTAATTAAAAGAAATAAAAAGGGAAAATAAAGCCAAAATTGACTCATCTTTTTAATGGAGGACGAAATTAGCATGGGGGAAGCCATGGCTAGGGTTTTCAAGCTTTCCAAGCTCAATAAGGAATCCATTCATGTAAAATATGACTCTTAATAATTTTTGTACAATTTATGGTGAATTTCTAAAGTCAGAACAGGGGATCTCGAAATCATTCAGACCCTGTTTCACAAGAATTCAAATATCAAACAATATAGAATTCTTTTGCTTCCCCTGTTTCTTTCATGTGAAAATAGACTCATTAAGCTTTATTTTCATATATCATTTGCATTTTCATTCAACTTCCACAATTTTTAGTGAATTTTCAAAGTCACGTCACTGCTGCTATCCAAAACAATTTTATTGCTAATTCACTCTTTCACACTTTCTTTGTATTAACCTCATTTTAACATACATATCACAAATCATTTTCACCACATTTCATACATCACAAGTATAGGCCCATGATTACAAGGTCACCATAAAATCATCCTCATGTATAACTTACTTGTTTATAACCTTACCACATCCCGTTCACTTATCATTATATACATATCATTACAATTACATAATTCAGTCCAAACAATTTAACATAGATAAATTCATTTTATTATAATCATTTATCTCATAAAAAATATCATTGACATTCATCAACATTCAATGTTCAATCAAGGCAATGACATTTTTATTCATATCATAATATTAGGAACTTTTACTCATACCTCTACGAATTTCTATTTATCCCATTCATCTTATCAAGTAAATCAAATACACTACATCATATGAGCATCAAGCATGTATGGATATTTATTACAACATGACCTTTCATCTCACGTGTTATCACTTATATATATATCATAAATTTTTATTCGTACTTTTCTAAATCGAGACTCATCATAATCATAATTTTATTCAAACACCTTCGCATCACATTGAACATGGTCAGTGTAGCTCGGTTGGAGAGTACCTCTGTCTAAACAAGACGGTGTTCATACGCGTCGGGAGACATCACACTATAACGGATAAGTGGCATGTATAGCTGGACTTTTACACATGCTAGGTTAGTCCGAGAACCGACTAAACCATAGCTCTGATACCATTAAATGTAACACCCCTTACCCGTATCTAAGGCCAGAACGGAGTACGAGGCATTACCAGACTTAACAATACACATAGACAAAAACCGGGCCATAAAATTTCATTTAATTTTTGGTTTAGCCAATTAGTACAGTTTATTAGTTAAAGTCTCCCCTGTTTCAGAGTACGACTACTCTAACCTCTGCGCACTACGAACCAAATTTCTCCCTGTACAGAATTCCAACGACCATGCCGTTTTTTTCCCATAAAAATAGACTCAATAAGGAATCCATTCATGTAAAATATGACTCTTAATAATTTTTGTACAATTTATGGTGAATTTCTATTGTCAGAACAGGGGATCTCGAATCCATTCAGACCCTGTTTCACAAGAATTCAAATATCACACAATATAGAATTCTTTTGCTTCCTTTGTTTCTTTCATGTGAAAATAGACCCATTAAGATTTATTTTCATATATCAGTTGCATTTTTATTCAACTTCCACAATTTTTAGTGAGTTTTCAAAGTCACGTCACTGCTGCTGTCCAAAACAATTTTATTGCTAATTCACTCTTTCACACTTTCTTTGTATTAACCTCATTTTAACATACATATTACAAATCATTTTCACCACATTTCATACATCACAAGTATAGGCCCATGATTACAAGGTCACCATAAAATCATCCTCATGTATAACTTACTTGTTTATAACCTTACCACATCCCGGTCACTTAATGAACACATCATTCACATAAGCAAATTCCTACACTTATTCATCACAAAACTCACAAAGCAGTACATAGTAAGTCTCCCGTTGAACACTTCGGATCAATCCTTGATACTTGGTGGTTTCAACACATAGCTCCACCCATCATATAGTTCTGCTCTCTTGTACACATGGTGAACACTTAGTACCACCCATGTGACCTAGCTTGATTTATTATGCGTAGCTCTCTTGTCTACATGTCTTTGTCCTTCACTGGAACCACGCATGCGACCTAGCTACATATATCCCGTAGCTCTCTTGTCTACATGGTGTACACATAGTATCACCCATGCGACCTAGCTACATCATAATGTCTCGTAGCTCTCTTGTACACATGATGTGCACTCAGCACCATACATGTGACCTAGCTACATACCATTTGTATCATCCAATCTTTTCGAAGGTTCAATTGGGATTTCCCTCTTTTTCAACAATTTCACCAATCAAGTAATTATCAACAAAAATATTTCCAATATTATTATAAAATCTCATAATACAAGTAAAATTGATGTATTACTTACATATAAACTTACTTCTCAAGGCAATAACATTTAATTTACACATTGCATTATTAAAAATCATATGAACTTACAATTGCTCATAATATCCATAATCATAGAAATCACATTTATGCATGATAATTCAATGCACTTCATGTACCATAGACATATTTTTAAATCAATTCATAAACTTAGCACCATAACATTTAATTTAACATAATTCAATTAATTCACTAAATTTAACTTTCAAATATAAAGTACAACATTATTGCAGTATTATTATCATACCAACTTACCTCGATCTAGAAACGACAATTTACTATTTTAGTCCATAACCTTGTATTTTCCTGATTTAAGCCCGAATCTCAATTTCCTTCATCTATAATATCACATTTAGCCTAATAATTAGTCACATTATTCATACGGCTCAAAAAATCATATTTTTACAAATTTTTATTTTGACCCCTAAACTTTTGCATATTTGCACTTTGTCCTCAAGGTTCGAAAATTAAACTTCATCCTATTTTCTTATGTTTTATGACATGCTGATCATTTTTCCCTTCTATGGCAACATCAAATTCTCACTCTAACATGTACTTATGACTATTAGGTATTTTTACCGATTAAGCCCCTTTTACTCGTTTTCACTTAAAACCGAGTAGCACAAGTTGTTTAACATAATTTAAAACCTCATATTCTATCATAAAACACCAAAATACACAAATTTCACCTATGGGTATTTTTCCAAATACGAACCCTAAGTTGAATTATTGCTAGCATAAGCTTAATCAAGTTACCGGGATTCCAAAAACGTAAAGAACTTGAAAAAACAGGGTTAGAACGGACTTACTATTGAGCTTGGAAAGATTGAAAACCCTAGCCATGGCTTCCCCCATGCTAATTTCGGCCTCCATGAAAAAGATGAGTTAATTTTGGCTTTATTTTCCTTTTTTATTTCTTTTAATTACCAAATGACTAAAATGCCCTTACTACTAAACTTTCCAAAAATTGCATCCATGTCCAATTTTTGTCCATAGACTTAGAAATTGGTCAAATTCCTATTTAAGACCTCCTCATTAATATTCCAAAGCAATTTCATACTAAAAACTTCTAGAATGCAAGTTTTGCAAATTATTTGATTCAGTCCCTAATTTCAATTTAAGCACTTTATGCATAAAATTTCTTCACGAATTTTTCACACAATCATGAAATCATGTCATAGACCTCAAAATAATCATAAAATAATTATTTATATCTTAGATTTGTGGTCACAAAACCACTATTTCGATTAGGCCCTTATTCGGGATATTACACTAGCTTCACCCATAACTGAGACTGGGTCTCATGATCGTGCAGTTGGGGACGATGCACTGTCCCAAGCTATGTTGTGAATTTTGGAAAGGGTCGTTGGGCCTAATACTGATACTGTGGGCCGTGGGTCAATTACGGAACGACTTCGGTCCAATGGGGCTAAAATTTTTAGGGGTATCGTTGGAGTTGCGCCTAATGTGGCTGAATATTGGATTGAGGCCACGGAGAGGATCATGGATGACCTTGACTACACACCTGAGTAGAAACTAAAAGGTACAGTGTCATTGCTACGAGATGAAGCCTATCAGTGGTGGCTTACAGTTAAATAAGGTACTCAACTCGACCAGTTGACCTGGGAATTTTTCAAGACCGCATTCCAAGGAAAATATGTGGGCACTAGTTATGTGGATGCCCGGAGGAGAGAGTTTCTAAATTTGACTAAGGGGGACAAATCTGCGGATGAATACGAGGCTAAATTTTTGTGACTTAGCCCCTATGCGCGTGGGATGGTGGCAACTAAATATGAACGCTGCGTTCGTTTCGAGGACGGCCTCAAACATAGTCTACGGGTTTTTATAGCTCTACAGAGGGAGTGAGATTTTGCTGCTTTAGTGGATAAGGCAAAGACGGCCGAGGACATAAAGCGCACTGAGTGCCAAAATCGTGAAAATGAAAGGGGTAGGAACAAGAGGGATTCGAAGTCCTCAAGCCCATTTTTGAGGCCTAAGAAAAAGGCCAGAGTTGATTGGCCGGTCAGAGTTGAGGCTCCTATTGCTATTACTGGACCGCAACCCTGTGTTGATTGTGGTAAGCGCCATAAAGGCGAGTGTTGAAGAAGGATTGGGGCATGCTTTAGGTGCGGATCTTTGGAGCACTGTATCAGAGATTGTCTACGGAGGCCCGATTAGATGCAAGTTATTGGTATGGATATTGTTCACTTACCGAGAGGCGTTCAGCAGCCACCTAGAGGCCGTGGTTAGGCCAGAGGTGGAAATGGTATGGGCCGTAGTCGTAGAGAAGAGGGTAGAGATACTAGTTATACTGAGGCAAGGTAGCTAGCACTGGTTTATGTTGCACGTCACCGAGAGGACGGAGACGCCCCAAATATTGTTACGGGTACATTCTTTATCCATAATGTACCTTATGTTGCACTGATAGATGTTAGATCTTCGCATTCCTATATACAACATGTATTGTACCTAAGACCTTGGGTTTATTGGTTGAAAGCACTACGAGTGAGGTTACTGAGTCCTCTAGAGGCAGATTTACCTTTGGACGACCAAGGAGTTATCTTTTTAGCGAATTTGATGGAACTCCCTTTTGGAGAATTTGACCTAATACTGGGCATGGACCAATTGGTTAAGCAACAAGTGAATTTGGATTGTGCTACTAAAAGGGTGGTACTGAGAACACTCAAGTTAAATGTGTTAGTGATTTGGAATTAGAGTGCGCAGCAGGAGCGTAGTGGTGTAGCCTGTATATGCGACTGTTTTGATAGATGGAAATCTCGGGGACGAAATTTATTTAAGGAGGGGTGAATTGTAACGCCTCAAATTTTGGGCCTAGAAGTATTAAGTCTTGAGTACGGGAATAGTTAGGGGGCTACACATAAATATTTAGTTGTAAAAGAAAGTGACACAAATGCATGCTTGTTTCAGTGGTTAAGTGCTCTGGGAAGTGTCTGAGAAGTCTTGGGTTTAAGCCTGGGAAGGTGCAAAAAGTTGTGTTTTAAAGGAATAAGTACAGTCTCTAGGCAGTAGGTTTTTAAATTAAAATGTGTAAAACATGACAAAAAAAGGGTTTGCTAGCCTAGTGGTAACTGGCGTGTGGAGTGTGCCTTGGGGTCTGAGGTTCGAGGCTTGGTGATGTAGAAGGAGCATCTTATTTTGCTGCAAGTGCTGTGGAAGTGTCCTAGTTTGACCAAAATTGAGGTGTTTGAAAAGTGTTTGAATGGGTGGTTGAGGAGATAATGGTGGAGTGATTTTAGGAGGATTTTATGGTATTTAAAGGTGGTAGAATTACACTAAAATTGGGTAGTAGGTATACAAAATTTTGACTAAGTCAGACTTCCCTCAAAATTTTTGGTTTTGGAAGCTCTTTCCCTTTTCCGTTTTGGACTTTTACTCCTGGGGTGCTAAAATTGTGCTAGAAACTTTGTTTTCTCTTTTTCTCTTGTGATCTTGTGACCGAATATTGTTAACCACTCGGGTAGCTTTCACTTCAAGTTTATTTCGGGTTGCTCTTCTTTGCAGAGCCTCTTTAGATCGACTTCTCTTCTTCCCTACTCTTGTAGCAAATCGCTCTCTCTCGTGTTCTCCTTTTTCTCCTTAATCGAATACCATTCTTCCCCTCTCATTCGGTTTTCATCAATCACCATTTCTTTTTGTTGATACATTTGGCTGAATACTTCCATCAGTGTCTCCTACACCCTTCGACTGTTGCTAGTCGGTTCTTGTCCTTCTCCTTTTGTTCGCTTGCCGAATACCTCACTCTTCTTCTCTCCTCTTGTCATCCTTCCATCTTAATACTTTAACTGCTACTAAGTATACCTCTCCCCAGTTTGTTTTCGGCTTTTGTAAGTGTTCTTTGATAAATCGGTAAGTACACTTGACTCCTTCTAGTTTCTCTCTACCGGTATGATCTTTCGTCTAACATCTTCTTCCCTTTACTGATTACTGCTAGGGGTGCGCCTCTTTCTGTGTACTTTCGATTTGTGTAGGTGAGGGCCGATTATTCCTTTCTCCTAATCTGGACTCTACATTTTCAGTAAGTAACCTTTCGACCAGTTTAAAACTGTTCTTTTGTTTGTCGGTTGATAAGGCTCGGTTGGTATGCAGGTAGTCTCTAAGGCATAAGGATTAGGCTCTTACAACAAAGTAAGTGGGCAAGCCTAAATCGACTGCTTTAGACAAGTGTTAGGTAATAGTTTGGATAAAGGCTTTGATCAAGGTTCGCTTCAACTCGATTGTTAGGCTGCTAACCGAAGCTTTTGTTGATATAGGTTGGAGTGCTCGTAGTCTAGTTGCACATTTTCGCAATCAGGTGTGTAACCACACTGCTTAAATTGTAAGTCGGCAAAAGCCAAAAAAATGACAAATGACGCTACACGAGCGTGCGCTCACTTATGTGGTAAACCGAATACGTAAAACGTGGGCGTTTGATCATAAAGGCCACCATGAATGATTTCATGGGCTTAGGTCGTTTTGGGCCATGCTGTGCCGTGTGGGCCCTACGGGCTTGTGGGCCCCACAAGGGTGAACCACACAGACGTGTGGAGATTATTAGGCCAGGCTGTGTAGCTTACACGACCAATGCTATTTTTTTGGGCTTTGTGGGCCACACGGGCATGTGGGACCACATGGGCCACATTATGGGCTTTAGGCCTATTTTCACTATTTGACTGTTAAGGTTGCATGGGTCGCCGAGACGACTGTGGACCTACTGTTGGGTCGGTAAGTATACCTAGACCCTAATTTAATAAAATGACCGTTATACCCCTATGAGGTAAAATGACTGATATGCCCTGTGATATATGACTGTAATCGAGCATGACATTTTTGCATACATGTATAATATTATGACATGACATATTGCATGGGGATGGGTTCATTATGTTTGGAGGAAGTGTACTATACTGGTAGCTCTGCTGCAATTTCTGCTTAGTACCGCAACCAGTGCTATTTTTGGTGTGTAGGGTTGGGTGGGTTGATTTTATCCCCACATAGTGTGTAGGGCTAGACGGAGTGATGTGTAGAGGCTGGTTAGGTAGGATTTCTAACTGCATATCTGTACTATGGCTGTTACTGAATTGGGCTAAGGCCCATACTGATTTTGATTCTGAAATGGGCTAAGGCCCACTTTGATACTGTTACTATCTTGGGCTAAGGCCCTAACTGAAATCGAACTGTTACTAATATGGGCTTAAGCCTAGACTATTTTTGCTCACTGTATGTTTGACTGTTTGCTTATTCAGGGATTACACACTGAGTTTTTGAAAACTCACCCTTCTACTTATCTGTGCAGGTAATCCTTAGGAGGATCGGTGCTACGAGGGACTCGGAGGTGGCCACCCTACCGCACAGACTTCCTTATTGGATTTTTTAAATTATAAGTAATTTGATTTGGGTTTGCAATAAGGCCTCTCTAAATTTATTAATCTTTAGTTTGGGGTTTTATTTGATTTGGTTTATAACTGCTAGTGATAGGAAAATGCAAGTTTCCAAGAGAAATAATGTTTTTACAAAGTAAATGCAAGTACGCAACTGTTTTAAAAAGCTTCCGCTAGAAAATGATATTTTTGGAAATGAATAATGATTTTTAAGTAAATACCCTTTTGATTGGATTGCAAGTTTTAATTGAACAACTCGTTTTATAAATCATCATTTAGATTACACAACAAAGGTAAACATGGAAAGGGTTTTCAATGACAACACACTTTACGAAAAACACTTCAATATGGCAACGCCAGATTCAGCCATAACGTCCAGGCTGGGTTTGGGGTGTTACAACTCTTATATATACACACATGTGACTTAACATTCATCATCATCATAATATCACAACAGTTGTATAATTCACTTCAGGCAAATTAACATACATATTTATGTTACACAAACTTTTCGATTATCTTATTCAAACATGTACACTTAGACATACATTCCATAAATTTTGAGTAAGTTTACTTATCGCATTCGCTTGATCAAACAAGTTAGGCACGTAACACCATATGAATGCCAAACAAACATAGATGCTTATCACAATATAAACTTTCATTTCGTGTCACTTTTTCATATTTCAAGAATAATTCCCATTGAACTATTATAGTTTCGATGGATATTCAGGTGGTATACTCAAGGTATGCATGTCAACAATCTGTCAATTCATATCCAAAAGTGTCCTTTTGGCACATATTCATAGAGCACACTCTGGAGCCACATATGATATAGCAGGATTGCCAGTCCAGGCTAAATCCTTTCGATAATGTATGCTCTAATGACTCTAGATTACTCATCTGGGCTAAATCCAATTCATAACATTTATATCATTTTATCCATTTCATAAAATCACCATAACCCATCGAAATACAACGTTCAATCAGAACAATGACATTTTACCCATATTTCTCAACTTATGGTTATTTCCTTTTTGTACATCATCACATACATATCATGAACTCTTATTCATACCTTTCCAAGTTTCAACTCATCACAACACATTTTTAAATATCTTAGTAGCACTTTCAACGTTTTCAAAAATAGCTCGGTTGGAAAGCATCTCTGTCTCAACAAAACAATTTCATCAGAGTCGGGAGATATCACACTATCGCAGGTTATATATGGCACGTATAGTTAGACTCTCGCACATGCTAGGTTAGTATGAGAATCAATTAAACCGTAGATCTAATACCACTAAATGTAACACCCCTTACTTGTATTTGACATCGGAACAGGGTACGAGGCATTACCAGACTTAAACACAAGCAAACATACAATCCGAGTCATAAATTTGCATCCAAATTAAAAAATTTTGTATTTGATCATAAAGTCCCTAATACGAGCCTACGAGGCCCAAAACGTACTTTGGAAGCAGTTTGAGACTAACCGAGAACTTTGGAAAATTTTACGACACTTGGAAAATTTTTGCTACAATAGGGGTCACACACCCATATGGCTTGGGACACGCCCGTGTGGGCAGGCCGTGTGGTCACACACGCCTATGTCCCTAACCCGTGTAAATCTCTGCTTATCACCCAAGAACAAATTGAAGTCACATGGCCAAGACACACGCCCGTGTCCTGAGGCCACGTCCTTCACACGACTGAGACACACGGCCGTGTCTCGTACCTGTGTGCTCGATACCGAGCATTTTGTTTTGCAAAATTTAGGTGCAGGGGACACACGGCCGAATCACACACCCATGGGGCTAACCATGTGTCACACACAGCCTAGACACACGCCCGTGTGGACAATATCAAGGGTATTTACCAAGCTATTTTGCCTTCCTCACTTGTACACATCTACACGGCATCACATGGCACAAATTCAAGCATGTAAGAGAAGCCAAACAATCACAACGAAGACAATAACATGTCATTCTCATACCATTATTAATCATGCTTCCACATCAAATTATGCAAGTTTTTGTAACATCCCAAAATAGGGACTAAACAGAACAGTGGTTGCGAAACGGTGAATTCGAGATAGAAAAGTTTATTCTGATTAATTTTTATAATTTACCGAGTGATTAGATACATGTGTTAGAGTATTGATGGAAAATTTTATAGATAGCATGCTTAATTTGCCTACTAGGGCTTAATTGCAAAAGTTGATAAATATGAATTTTAGATGCTAAAGGATTAAATGGAAGAGTATAATTGAAGTAGAGGTCCTTAAATGGAAATTAGACCATTAGGTTTTCTTGGACAAAAATTGTCATACATAGATAAAAATAACTAAAGTTTTAATGAAGGGTATTTTAGTCATTTGGTAATTAAAAGATTAAAAAGGGGAAAAAGATGGCAAAATGTGCCCATCTTCTTCATTAGGCCGAAATTTCAAGGGTTCTCCATAGCTAGGGTTTTTTCAAGCTTCCAAGCTTTATAGTAAGTGATTCCAAGCCCTATTTTTAATGTTCTTTACGTTTTTGAAGTCCCGGTGACTTGATTTAGCTTATTCTAGCAATAATTTAACCTAGGGTTCATATTTGGAAAAATACCCATAGGTGAAATGTGTTTATTTTGATGTTTTATGGTTGAATATGAATCTTTAAATTATGTTAAACGACTTGAGCTAAGCGATTTTAAGCAAAAACGAGTAAAATGACATAATCGGTAAAAATACCTAATGGTCATAACTACATGTTAGAGTAGGAATTTGATGTTGCTGTAGGTAAATAAATGAATCAGCATGTCATAAAGCATAAGAATTAGGGATAATGTTTCATTTTCGAGCCTTAGGGCAAGAGTGTAAATATGCAAAGTTTAAGGGCAAAATCGTAATTTTGCCAAAGTTTGAGTTAAGGAATTTTTTGATAAATCTGAATATTAAATAAGTTAAAATTTTCATTATAGATCAAGAAGAACAAAATTTGGGGTTAGACAGAGGAAAGAAAAAGGTTGAGGACTAAATCAAAATATTTGATCGTATTTTGTATTGAGGTAAGTTTGCGGTAAATAAATGCAATGTTTTATTATTTATAATTAATGATGTTTTTTTTCAGCATCTATATATTTATTTTGTAAATTTATTCCTTGATGATTCAAGAAAGAATTGACGGAGAAATGATATTTAAAAGTTCTGGTTGAACCTTAGGAATGTGTAGGATATAGATGTCATGACATTAGGGTTTAAGGATGCCAAGTAAGACCATGCCAAGGCATGGAATTGGTAAGTTTTACAAGGCAAGGAAATCATGTAAGACCATGGCATTGATAAACTACTATAAGGCAAAGATCCCATGTAAGACCATGGTGAGTTCATAAGGCAAGAATACCACGTAAGACCATGTCAAGACATGGCAATGGTTTAAAAAGGAAAGGTACCTGTGTATCCTTAGTATTCCAAATGGTTCAAAGGAAAATTCAAAGAGTGTACCAAAGGGAAGGTAAGATAAGTCCATGTTTGAAAGGTTCAGGTTATCTTAATAATTCATTTAGAATGTTGTTATTTATTTACATGCAAACTTACTAAGCGTTATGCTTACTCCCTTTCTTTTCTCTCTTTTTTATAGTATCGTAAAGCCAACTCGGAAAGCCG
The DNA here is from genome assembly GCA_025698475.1 of Gossypium anomalum. Classification (NCBI taxonomy): domain Eukaryota; kingdom Viridiplantae; phylum Streptophyta; class Magnoliopsida; order Malvales; family Malvaceae; genus Gossypium; species Gossypium anomalum. The sequence goes on from CM046958.1 coordinate 21,125,958, forward strand.
TAAGGACGTTGGAGATCGCCTCACACTATCAACGAGTTATCTTGGTATTTTATGACTAGAAATACTTTAAGTTATGGCATGTATAGGGACCTGGCTATTTTAAGTGTATGTCCTTATGATATGATTAAAGACTGGCATGTGAATACTTGGTAATTATTAGCTTACGATATAGCTAATTAAGAACATGTTTTGGCATTATGTATGCCTAAATGAGGTTTGATGGAAAGAAACTATGAAAGAGTAAGAGTTGGCCATGGAACAGTTAGGAAACAGTAGCAGTGACGTGGGTTTGAAAAATCACTAAAACTTTTAGAAATGGAATTAAATAGTGAATGAGATATACAATTAAATATTATTGAGTCTATTTTTATAGGAAAGAAACAGAGCAAGCAAAGGAAGTCTATATTCTAAGATATTTAAATTTATGTAAGACTCATTCAGAGTGACTTCGTGATCCCCTATTCCAACTTTTGGAAAATCACTAGAAATTGTAAAAAAAAATAATTATAAGTCAAATTTTACATTTATAGATTTCTTAGTGAGTCTATTTTCATTAGAAATAAACAAAAACATTATCTGATTTCTGTATAATGAGATAATCTATTTTTAGTGAATAGAGGTCAGGTCCGCTGAACTGCTAAACAAGGGAACCTTTAATGAATAAACTATACTAATTGGAAAAAACCAAAAATTCTGGAAAAATTATGGTAAAAAGATATATGAGTCTAGTTTCAGGAAACATTTGCAGATTTAAATTTTGAGTTTTATAACTCGAGTTATAATTATTTTAGTGACTGTTATGCAGATGAATAGTTTTATTATCAATAGTGAAATAAATTGTTTTGATTTGTGTAAGTAATCGAAAATTTTTTAATGTTCCCAGTTTGGTCCCAAATTGTTCCAATTACACGTTTTAGGGCCTCAAGGGCCCTTTTTATGGATTTATTGGATGAATGTGAGTGAATTACATTTTTTAAAGTAAATTTATTTTTTTATGCCTCGAACAAGTAAGATAAGTCTAGTAATGCCTTGTACTCGACTCCGGCGACGATCTTGGGTAAGGGGTGTTATAGTTTCCACACTTACAAATGAAATTAATATGAATATACTCATAACCTAACATTATCCAACTTCCAAGGCTATATACAAAATGAACCATGAACCATTATAAGCCAACACATATGACCAAAAGATTAAGTCCCTATACATGCCATAAACTCAAAATACTTGAATTCATTAATATCCAAAATGATAGCTTGGTAGTGTGATAGGATCTTTGGTGATCTCCAACCCGAGCTGGCTTGACGGCACTATAAAACATGGGAAAGGAAGGGCGTAAGCTATATAGCTTAGTAAGTCTGTATGAACATAATAAGCAACTCTTACCAAACATTTACCAAGACCAACAATATAAACACAAGTAATATAATTTACAATAAAGCTCATAGTTATAACTTATTCGGTCGCATTCTTTGCTCTATCAATTTGCAAGCATAATCTAACATGTCTTGACATTAGCCTAACAATCGTAATCTCTCCATTATAACAGATTACTACAATCGACCAATCATTTCAAACCTCATAATAAACTTCCACATCAATTATGGGTATTCATATTTCAAGCTTATATTTTAACATCTTTCAATTGTTTAAAGCTCATATCTTCCCATAGTCATTTTAATAGGCAATTATGCTAACCTTTCCTTTTTTTTCATATCCGATAAACCACATTTTATGTGAATGAAACATGCTATATCGTAACTCATTTTAGCCCGAAAGCCAATTACACGATCGCCAACCGAATTTACCATGTATTTCATACGTCACAAGCATGGACCAATAATCACAAGGCTTTCTCAAAAACATTCTCGTGCAAACCATGAACTCACAATGTCATGAAGTCAATGCTTATAAACTTATGTACATACCTATAAACTTATGTACATACCTGTGCTAATTCGTAATACTTACATGCTCTTTCTCTTCCTTGACATACCCATTGAATTTCCCATTGAACCACTTGGAATACGAAAGGATACTTGGGAATCTCGTACACACAGTACTATACTAATGCCATATCCCAGATATGGTCTTACATGTAATTTCGTATCGATGCCAATAGCTTAGCTATGGTCTTACACGAAGTCTCATATCGATGCCATATCACAGATATGGTCTTACAAGTAATCTTAGTAACCCTAATGTCATGACATTTTTATCCTATCTATTCCTAGGGTTCAACCGGGACTTTCGCTGTATCGAATATCTGCCGGTCATTTTCGTAGTATCGTACTCAGTAGCATTCACATTTCATTTCAATAATATAGCATTTACCATAATTATACCAATCAAGCTTTTATACATATATAATTTAATGCTTATTAAACATACAAACTTATCTCGACATAAAAATGGCGAAAGGGACCTAATCGTCAAATACTTATTTTTCCCCCGTTCTAATTCTGAACCTCGTTTGTCTTGATCTATAATATCACATTTAAGTTATTTAATCATTATACTATTCACATCAGCCCAAAACGCATTATGGCAAAAAATACATTTTTGCCCCTAAAGTTTCACATTTTTACGTTTTAGTCTGTAGGCTCGCAAAATGAATGTACTCAATTTCTTCAATACCCATGCCTAGCTAAACCTTATACATGCTTATAGCATCCTACATTCTTCATTTATTCACATTTTAACACTCATTTTACAACTTTTACAAATAAATCCTTTTTAGGCATTTTCGTCGTAAAACACTTAGCAAAAGTCATTTATCTAACAACTAACATGCATTTTATACCATTAAACATCAAAATACATAAAGATCCATCATGGGTAAAGTTTTAAACTTTGATTATGTCTTAAATTAGTGGTCGAAATAGATAGATCATATTACAAGGATTTTAAAAACATAAAAATCATTAAAAACGGGGCTAGAACGGACTTACAATCGAGCTTGGAAGCTTGAAAAACCGTAGCCATGGTTTCTCCTTGTGATTTTCAGCCATGGGAGGAAGATGGACAAAAATTGGCTTTTTAATTCATTTAATTACAAAATTATTAAAATGCCCTTAATGAAAAGCTTTAGAAACATACCTAACCATGTATATTTTTGTCCAAAAACTTAACCAACGGTCTAATTACCATTTAAGGACCTCAAATTTAAAATTTCATAGCAATTAGACACCTCTAGCATGTAGAACTCAACTTTTGCACTTTTTACAATTTAGTCCTTTTGACTAAATTGAGTGCCCAAACGTCAAAATTTTCGAACGAAATTTTCACAAAATTATTACATGAAATTTTAGACCATAAAAATATAATAAAAATAAATTTTTCTAGGTCAGATTTGTGGTCCCAAAACCACTGTTCCGACTAGACCCAAAATCAGGTTGTTACAATTCTAATCGGTTAAACGGGCATGAGTTTGAAAGGAAATGATAAGAGTTCAATATGAACTAAGGCATGTATATATGAAATTAATTGAAATGGTGCTACATGGAAATTATGTTATGTTGAGATGGATGATAAATCCAATTGATTCATGTTTAAGTTTAATGGCCATCCATGTTAAATTGCTTATGATTTATGTTCAAGTATGCTAACATGTTTGTGTTGATGCTTAGGCTTTGGACAAGCTATTAGTTGGATTATGACATGCTAAATTTTAATGTTATGTTATGAAATGGTAAGTTAAGTTTTATAATATACGAACTTATTTAGCAATGTATGCTTACTTTGTGTTATTTTCCATGTCTTATAACCTATCATACTATGCATCGGCTGTATCAGTAGATTTTGATGTTTTTAAGTCATGGTTATAATGGCATGTATAAGTGTTTTGTGCTTGATGAAATAGCCATTATGTTTGGCTTGTAAATATGGTATTTTGGGAAATGGATTGGTTGTTATGTTGGCATGTATATGTGGTGTTATAATTTTTGATATTTTGGCATTTTGGTGCTTAAATGGTGGGATTTGGAATGGAAAATAAAATGCATGCTATGAATGGTTCTTTTGATATGTTTGAATGTAGTCATTGTGGTATGTTTGGATGTGGTTGACTTATGGTCAATTTTGCTAAGGTTTAATGATGATAGATGTTGAATGGCCAAATTGGCATATTTGAGTGTGATTTTGGTATGTGAACATTGTGGTAAGTTTTGGCATAGACTTAGTTACAAAAAGTTGGTTGATTTATGGCTAAACTATGCAAATGTATAATACATGTTTCGTTGTTGTGATTGAGGTGCCTTTTGGGCATATTGGTTGTATGAAAAAAATACCATGATGATCTAACTTGTAGGAATGACCCAAGTCAAAGAGTTACACCGGACTGACACGGGCTGGGACACGGCCTAAGACATGGGTGTGTGTATCAGCCATGTGAGTCATACGGTTGTGTGACCCTTGCAGTATTAGAATTTTTAACTTTCTCCTAAAAATTCTATACGTTTCTGATTTAGTCCCAATTCACTTTTGATTTGTTTTTAGGGCCTCTAGAGCTGGTATAAGGGACATTATGTATGATTTTCATTGATATTGCTATGATTTCTGTTATGTTTTGAATCTTTTGAATAATTGAATGTTTTGGAATGTAAACTTCCAGTAATGCTCTATAACCATATTTTGGTGATGGTTAAGGGTTAGGGGTGTTACATGGTGGCTCCCCTCCCCTCCTAGGTGCTGCTTCACCTTAATGCTATCAAGATTTTGTTTTTCTTTATTGCTCTCAACTCTGAGTTAAATGCTCTCAAAAAGTGGTGTATTGGGGTGTAGCTAGTGTCTCCTATTTATACTTGTTAATCCCCTCTTAATCTCTTTCCATTTTTGGCATTGGTTCCTTGATTCATGGTATAGTTTGTTTGATTTTCTCCATGTTGATTGGTAGCTGCCGAAATTCCCTCCTTGCTAGTTGATAATTGCTTGATTTTCTCCCATGTAGTTGAGGTAGGTGAAGACCAAGTCTTCCTCCCCTTTTGTGGACGTTTTGGGCATATTTGGACAGTTTAGGCTACCACAAATTAGCGGTCCTCTCCAGCATTGAGTTGAGGAGTATTATGAGGTCCAACAAGCCAAATTAGGGCACCCAAAAATGACAACATCTTAGCCCAATCTCATAGGTCTTATGCTACAATTTTGCTGCAGCATTGAGTGTCAACATGTGAACTTCAATTGCTTCTTTTCTCTAAGTCCACCAGTCACCTTTATGGATGAAAATTTCCTATTCTAGTATATAAATCAACCAAAGTGCATTATTCTAATAAAAAATTACAAGTAATAGAAATTAGAATAATTACAATAAAAATTGTTATCAATCACCCTTAACTTGTAAGAAATTGTAAATTAAAAAGTATTAAAAGAACTCTATAATATAGATTTATCACACCCTCAAACTTAATTCATTGCTTGTTCCGAGTAATGACACCTTATAAATGCTAAAAAAAATAAACTCAAAACACTAAGCATAATTAATTCTCTATTTTTGTCATGCATCAAAAAAATTAAGCTCAAACTAGTTTTGCAAATATGTAACTCAAGTGCATATATCATCTAATTTTTCTTAAGTCTCAAAACTGCTAACAAAATTATGAATTGAATGCCTTCTCCTCATGAATGTGCACTAGCTCTTCCAAATCAATTTTTGTTTCCCTTAATTAAGCTAAGAAACAATCCTAAGGTTTAAATTATGTCATATGTTGAACAAAATAATTTCTCTCCACAATGTAGTAGGCATAACAATCGAAATCAATAGGTCTTAACAAGGTTGTAACGTAGCCTGGTTCAAGTTAGGGTAAAAAATGGATGTTTTTAGGCTAATCAACCGCAAACTTAACTTACCATGGCCTCCGAAATGCAATATCCCCTAAAATACCCAACTCTTCCCTTTTTTTCTCAATTTGGAAGCATGTGCTCACAAGTACCCTTTTTCACAATTACTATTTTTTTTTTACATAGGATACCTTCTCAAGCATACAACTACATGTAAATCAACATTTAGAATTTTAAATGAGCAACCAATAGCCCTCTCTAAGTCCCCCAAACTTAAACACAAAAACTCCCAAAATGAACTAAGTCTGAGGGTTGGTGGAAAAATAAAGGCAAGTATTTAAACAATGGACGGCTCGCTAATGCAAGGTTTAAGAAAAACGAGCCATACAACTCAAATTAAGTTTTCAATGGATAAATATTAATAAGGTTGTCTCAAAAGGCTCAAAAGATTCAAACAAAAATTTTCCTAATTCATTTTTAAATTGCTATGCCTCCTAGGATTTTGCCTCAAGGAAATTACCAAATTAATTCTAAAGACTTTCATGCATGCTTAGTTTTTCCTAAGGAATTAAAATTTTCATGCTTAGTATAACCCGGTTAACATAAAAATACTTGAAATGATAAGGATCTATGCATACACTAAAGTTAGAATTATTGTGCAAAAATTAAATATTGAGCAACCTTTCTCTTTAAACATACCTCCATGGAAGAATCAATTTTCTCAAATTATGACATGGTTCCCCCAAACTTAAGAGAAGTAATAAATTTATTGCTATAAAGCATATATTAGAAGGGTAAGAAAAAACAAAGAAGTGAATGTGAACTATGCACCAGGTAGGGTCCCAAGAAAAGGAGATGAGTCTTACTTGACTACTTAAAAACTAAGTCTTTCCTTGCCAGAGCTTATCCTAGACATGCACCTTCTCATTACCACACTTCTTATTTATGATGAAATAATAATTAGTATGTTTTATTATCATTCATAACTGCATATTAATATTATTATGCGAAAAGTAAAAATATAAAGAGTAATTAAAATCAAAAGTATATTAAAACATGAAAGAAATAAAAGATAAACTCCCTCAGGTACTAGTAGAGTCATCATTATCCAAAACTGTTTCCACTTCAACATGATTGTCTTCATTCTCAATTCTTCATCTTGCCTGATTTTTTGAGTTGGAGTCCAAGGCTTGAAAATAAAATCTGGAAACTCGGGCAAGAAATCAAAAGGGTTACGTAAGATTTTGGTAAGGATGTATCTGGGGTGGTGGCCGACGATAGTGTTTTCGAAGATGGCACAAGTTCGATGGCGGTAAGCTTAACTAACATGTATACTAAGGAAGCAATCTGTTAGAATTAAAGGGAAAATACCTAGGTAAAAATGACCCTTTTATTCCGCACATTACTTTTTTTCCCGGGTGCTCAAACAAATATAGTTTTCAAAGAATAATAGTCACTTATTAATTAAAATAACATAAAATAAACTACTTATGGGTCCAATAAAGTGAGCGAAATTTTATTCCGCTCAACTTCGTTGCTTCAATAGTGCTAAGACATTGACCATTTACCTTGAACATATCTCCCTTACCATCTTACATCTCCACTACTCCATGTGGTAATACTCAGTTGATAGGGAAATGTTTGGACCACCCAGACCTTAGTTTAATAAGATCGATTAGGTCAACAACCATTTTCCCTCTATAGTTGAAAATATTCTAATAGTGGTGAATGATCCTAACCACTGAGGCTTGAGTTTCCCAAGATCAAATACCTTAGATTGGATCAATCTCCTCTATCCCTCAATAGTCCCCTTTTCATTATTTTGTAGCAATATCCTGTGTGTACATAAAGAAATACTATTACTTTGACTATCTGCAACAATCCACCTTTTGCCTTCTTGTGCCTTTTCAAAATCATAGGTAACTCTACTTCCCAGTCTTCAATCAAATCTGGAAATGCAAACTCCCATGATTCAAATTGAGATTTTGAAACAAATTCCTTTGAATTGGTTTCCAACAAAGCAGACTTCCTTGCTCTTCATTATCACTAGGCGGGTCAGATGTTATGATACGCTCCAACAAATCGTATACAAAATTGAGTTCCCATTTTGTGAAGACCAACAAATCCTATCTTAGACTTAGCAGAACATTCCTCACCTGTATCAGGAAACTTCATGGCTTTGAATAAATTAAAAATTACCTGATCGTCTTGAACTTGCATGGTGAGTTCCCCTTTTTGGACATCAATCAGCATTCTACCAATTACAAGAAAGACCTTCCTAGAATGATATGAAAATCTGTATCTGCTTCAAAATTAAAAATAATAAATTCAATTGGAAATATAAATTTATCCACATATACCAATACATTTTTTATCTTCCTTTCAAGATGTGCCAACAATCTGTCTGCCAGTTGAAATGTAATCGCCGTTGGCTAACCTCACCAATCCCTAATCTTCTAAACATGAACATGGGCATCAAGTTTATACATACCCCCATATCAAATATATTTATTCCATAATAAGATTCTCCACTGTAGCAACGTATGGTGAAACTTCCTAGATCTTCCATTTTCGAAGGCAGTTTATTTTGTAGGAATGCACTACAGTCTTTTGTGAATGCCACAGTCTCAAAGTCCACCAACCTTCTCTTTTTTAGAGAGAATGTCTGTCACATCCCACTCAGCAGAGCCCTAGTATTCGGGTGTTGTTTTAAAAGTAAGAATTTTGGAATGTGTTCTGAATAAATGAAGTGATGGATTCGTTTAAGAAACAAAAGTTCATAACTACACCCTTGGGCGAAGTCCAAAAATTTTGAACTATAGTCCATAGGAATAAGGCTTAAGAGGATAGTTTTAAGTTATCAAACGACAGGATTGGACTAAGTATAAGTTGTTTTCCAAGTGTGTTTGTAATGCCTTAATCTGACATATTATGGAGGAGTGAAACTTATGGCTAAGTTAAGTACGACAATTCAAAGGATAATGGTAAGAGCGTATAAGTCTCTGAATTAGGCATATAGTTTATAGAAAAATGACATGTGAAGAAGTGTTCGCCCAGAAAGGACCATTTTGGTGTATAAAATAGGCGAACCAAGAATGTTCCTTTTATATAGCCCTGTGTAATAGGAACAGTTAATGAACCATAGGGAGGAATATTTGAGTAATAGTAGTACTCGCCCAAATGCATTTTTGGTGTATAGAATGGGCAGACTCTAATATGGAAATAAGTAGACAAGGATTCCTAGTCAGATTAGGATGATAAGTGAAACGAAAGTAATGGTTATGAAACATGATGGTTTTGAGGTATGAGGTCACGTCAGAAGGCATAATACCTCCAATGGCCAATATTGTCCTGTACGAGTTGATTTGTGAAGAAACTAGGTTAGGAACTAATCAAACATGAATTAGAAGAGTCAAAGGCTGAAGGAGTATAAAGTAAGTTTCTTAGATGTGGCTGATTTTGATAAGCCACTCAGTCTTGATGTTACGTTCACCAAGTTCCTATGAAGACTTGAGTTAAGTCAAAAGGGCACCTAGGTTAAGTTGTGGGGGCTATCGTCCTTCTTAAGGGTGAGGGCCAATAGCAGATGAAAGTTTCTCCTCAACAAATAAGTATGAAACCCCGATTGCTACTAGTGATTTTCCTCCCACAAAAGGTACGTTCTGAGGTTCTACTTGTTAACGGAACACAAATCTGTAAGTATACCAAAAGAGGTAAGGCTTAGTATTATGTTCGGGGTTTAAAGTGATGATTAAAGGTTACTTGAATAGATTTTGACAAAGTGTCTCTGTTTGACGAGGCGAAGAAGCCGTAGTACCTGGTTGAACGAAACATCTAGAACTCAAGCTGCTATTGTCATAAGAAAGAATTAGGTCTAAAGTTTGATAGCCTTTAAGGTTATAAGGTGAGTCCCTAAGCCGACTCTTTCAAATGTATTATGCATGTTAGAACCATCTGTGAAAATGAGCTAAAAATGCATGATGTGATGATTCTGTGAGAAATGTATATCTGATGAACTTGCATGAATGATTCGTATGAAAAATGTAACCGCCCGGTTTAGACCCTAGTCAGAACAGTGGTTTTAGGACCACAAATTTTAGGTCAAAAAATTATTTTAATATTATTTTGTGTGTTTATGACATGAGATCAGATAAGTGTAAAAGTTTGGTGTGATAATTTTATCGTTTAAGTGGTTAATTTGAATAAAGGACTAAATCGCGTAAAATGCAAAAGTTGCATTCTACTTGTTTAAAGTGCTTAATTGCCATGGCTTATTAAATGAAAGGTCCTTATGTTGTAATTAGACCATTAGATTAATGCATGGACAAAGTTGGACATGAGTTCGTGGATTATTAATGTTATAAAGCAAGGGTATAATGGTAAACTAGTTATTAAATGATGAATAATAAAATAAGACATGAATTAGTGCTTCATTCATCTTTATGTTCTCGAAATTGAAGAAGAAAAGATAGGGTTTATGTGTTTGAAGCATTCAGCCAACATCTAACTTGATTAAAGGTCCGTTTTGCCTCAGTTTTTGGTAATTTCTATTCTTTTTATGATCGTTGCTTGTGTTCTATTAACCCCATGCCTCAATTTCTAAAATTGTTGATGATTTCATGAGATGCCATTGTTGATTTTGTGAGCTTTGCGATGTTAAATTGTGAAATATGAAAGCTTTGTGTTATATTAATATGTTTTGTATTTGAATTTTTTATGAATTTGAGTATTTTGGGGTAAATTGTGAAAATGAGATTCTGAGGGACTAAAATTTGAAATAAATGAAATATGTGGGCATATATGAGCTAACGAAAAATTAGGCTAAGCATGTATGTAATGAAATTATGCATATTTTGTGATTTTATGAAATAGGGATTAAAGTGTTAAAATGTGAAAATGTGAGGGCTAATTTGTAAAATGCCCTAAATATGTGTTTGTGGATTCATTTGAATGAACGTGAGATTTAATAAGTCAAATTTGAATGCGTTTAGATCAAGAACCAAAGAAAACAGAATTAGATAGGGGAAAGTCAAAAGTAGTTGAATAGCTGTTTGTTTTCGGTCATTCCCGTACGAGGTAAGTCGATATACAAATAAATGTGTTTGAATTGAATTATTGTTGCTTATATGTCAATGAATAATGATGAATGGCAATTTTGAGTTGAATATGAGAAATCTGAGTAAGTTTCGATAATGTGACAACGTCCTAAAAGTCCCGTACGAACCATAGGAATAGTTAGGATACATATGTCATGACATAAGATTCTGATATGTAATTTTGTGTAAGACCATGTCTGGGACATTGGCATCGATTTTAGATTACGTGTAAGACTATGTCTAAGACATCGGCATCATATTTGATTTCGTGTAAGACCCTATCTGGGACAGTAGCATCGATATTTGATTACATGTAAGATCACGTGTGGAATGTTGGCATTGTACGAGCTATTCGTGTATGCTATTTGATTCCGTACGGTCCAACGGGCATTTTGAGAAATACATGATTGAATGAATGAATATCCGATTTAGGTACGTTGAAATGTGTTCAACATTTTTTAATGCGAAGTAAGTATATGTGCAAGTGATGATATGTGATATAAGTATGAGAAAATATGCCATATGTGCATATAAATTGGAAATATGTGAAATATATATGAAATATGAGGTTTGTGATAGTATTTGGCTAAGAAATATATGTATTTTGTGATGCTTATGTGCTTAAAATGATAAGTTTATTTGTATATGGCTTACTAAGCTTTTGAAAGCTTACTTTGTGTGTGTTTGCATTGTTTTTTTAGATATTGAAGTTACTAGAAGCTCGGGGATCGTTGAGGATCGTCACCACACTATCAAGCGTTATTTTGGTACCTCTTGAAAATGTATATATCAAAGTATGGCATGTATAGGCTAGGACTAATGTGGTATGTTTTGAGATGAGTACATCATGCCATGAGATATGGCTTGATAGTAGTTGAACTTATAGTGATTTTGGTATATGATATGTGATGCAAAAAGGGTATATTGGTGTATATATATGGCCAAATGAAATGGACTTTTTGGAAAGTTAGTTGTATGGTTGAAATGGTAGAAATCATATGTTTATGGTATGAATTAGGTACATGAAATTAGTATGTTTGAGTTGGAATTGTGTATGGAAATGATTAATGATATTGAAGCATGAATGATGCTTGATTTCGTAATGTTTTTAGTTGCATATTGGTTGTGAGTTAGATGCCATTTTGAACTTGTAGGAATGACCCAAAATGGGTGGCAAATTGGCTTTTCAAATGGCCTATTTTTGTCCACACGGGCAGAGACACAGGCGTGTGTCTCAGCCGTGTGTGACACACGATCATGTTACTCGACTGTGTGTCCCTTGGGGTACCTTTTGGAATTAAGGCAGTATACCCTACAGTTTTGACACGGCCTAAACACACGGGCGTGTCGGGTGGCCGTGTGAGGCACACAACCTTGTTACATGGGCGTGTGTGGTCATTTCAAAGGGTACAAAGGCTTGACACACGGGCGTGTGGTTAGCCGTGTGACCCAAGTCAGTTTCAACCACAGCCAAGGCACACGGGCATGTCTTCGGCCATGTGGTGCAAGTCAGTATGTATACTCTATTTTCACATGGCCTATGACACGGGCATGTCCGATAACCGTGTGAGGTACATGGCCTGCTCAGACGGGTGTGTGTCCATTGAAATGTTTAAAAATTCCTAAGTTCTCGAAATGTTTATATGTTATCGATTTAGTCCCGAATGTATGATTAAAGCTTTGTATGCTTGATTTAGTCCCGAATGTTTAAAAATTCCTAAGTTCTCGAAATGTTTATATGCTTGATTTAGTCCCAAATGTATCGATTTATATGATATTGTTTTAAATGAGAGGAATATTTGATAAATATTTGTTCTGAATTGAGTTACGAGTTTGATAATGCCTCTTAACCTATTCCGGCGACGGTTACGGGTTATGGGTGTTACATTTATTGGTATCAAAGCTACAATTTAGTAGATTCTAGGACTAACATAGCTTATGTGAGTCTAGCTATACATGCCATACATACGAACTGTGATAGTGTGATGAATCCTGACAATCAAAATGTGTTTTTTTATAGTAATGGATCCCGAACGAGCCGTAACTGACGATGTTTAAAGTAATGCGCCTGCTCTCACTCAAGGGGTAGCCTCGTCTGATTCTAGACCCGTTACTAGTAGCCATGAGGGAGAGGCTAAGCGAGCCTTCTTCCAAATGATGAATGAGTGGTTTACTTACTTGCTAGAACAAACCCAACTGCTTTCCAACCTCTGCCCCCACAAGTTCCCGTAGCTCCCCAAGTGGTAGATCCGATTGGTCTGAATAAGCCTCCAGTTGATAAGATTATAAAATATTAAGCTAAAGAGTTTCGTGCTACTACTGATGATGATGTTGAGAAAGCTAAATTTTGGCTTGAGAATACGATACGTGTGTTCGACGAATTATCCTATACTCCGGAAGAATGTGTTAAATATGTTATTTTAGTTCTAAGGGATATCACGTACCATTGTTGGAAAACTTTGATATCAGTGGTTCCGAGAGAACAAATCACTTGGGATTTCTTCTAAACCGAATTCTGAAAGAAATACATAAGTGAAAGATTCATAGATCAGAAATGCAAAGAGTTTCTTAAACTGAAGCAGGGCCGTATGTCTGTTACAAAATACGAGCGAGAGTTTGTTAGATTGAGTCAATATGCACAAGAATGTATCTCGACTGAAGCAATAATGTGTAAAAGATTTGAAGACGGCTTCAATGAAGACATTCGTCTGTTGGTAGGGATTCTGGAAATAAAAGAGTTTGTTGTGCTTGTTGAATGAGCGTATAAAGCTGAGGAACTCGAGAAAGAGAAAAGAAACGCTGACTCAGAAGCTAGAGAACTACGAAAATGATCATCAAATAAGTCATTTCAGTCAGTATCAAAGAGATTTCGAGATGATTCTAGTCGTCCAAAGGCTACTGCCGATTATTTGAGACAAGATCAAGAGAGGCCACCTATGAATTCAAAAGCTACTTCAGTAGCTAGTGTGGGAAGTGTCAAACCTACACCACCTGACTGTAAATATTATGGTAAACAACATCCCGACAGTTGTAGATTGAATGATCAAGCTTGTTTTAAATGTGGATCCTTAGATCATTTTATTTGAGATTGCCCCGAGTCTATTGAACAAGAAATTTACAGAATCCAAGACCGAGTGGCACTTCAGCTAGAGGCAAGCCTCCCAGAAATATGGGAAATGTGAGCGGTAGCCTAATAACTACTAAAGATACAGTTGTTTGATTTGAGGCTAGAGCACTTGCCAGAGCCTACGCCATCCGAGCTCGTGAGGAAGCTTCGTCTCCGGATGTGATTACGGGTACATTTACTCTTTACGATACTTCTGTGATTGCATTGATAGATCCAGGATCAACACATTCGTATATATGCATGAGTTTAGTATCCAGTATGACTTTACCTATAGAGTCTACTGAATTTGTGATTAGAGTATCGAACCCCTTAGGCAAAAGTGTCCTGGTTGATAAAGTGTACAAGAATTGTCCGTTGATGATTCGAGATAATTGTTTTCTGGCTGATCTGATGCTATTACCTTTTTACGAATTTGATATAACTTTGGGTATAGATTGGCTAACTTTACATGATGCTATTGTGAACTGTAAATGAAAAACTATTGATTTGAGATGCAAGAATGATGAGATAATCCGAACTGTGTCCAGTGATTTAAACAGGTTTTCGACGTGATATTTGCAATGAAAGCTCAAAAATATGTGAAAAAGGGTTGTGAAGCCTACTTTGCCTATGTGATTGATTCGAAAGTGACAGAAAAGAAAATAGCATCTGTACTGGTTGTCTGTGAGTTCCTTGATGTGTTTCCTGAAGAACTTCCGGGACTACCTCCGATTTGAGAAGTTGAATTTGGCATTGAATTAATGGCAGGGACTACTCCGATATCTATAGCTCCGTATAGAATGGCTTCGATCGAGTTGAAAGGATTGAAGTCTCAGTTGCAAGAATTAACCGACGGAAGATTTGCACAACCGAGTTTTTCACCATGGGTGCTCTGGTTCTATTTGTGAAAAAGAAAGACGGCATGATGAGAATGTGTATTGATTATCATTAGTTGAACAAAGTGACTATCAAGAACAAATATCCTCTGCCCAGAATTAACGATTTGTTTGATCAGTTGAAAGGTGCTACTGTATTTTCAAAGATAGATATGAGATCGGGCTATTATCAGTTAAGAGTAAAAGATTCAGGCATTTCAAAAATAGTTTTTCGAATGAGGTACGGACACTATGAGTTCTTAGTTATGCCATTTGGATTAACAAATGCACCTTCCATTTTTATGGACCTGATGAACAGAATTTTCAGACCGTATTTAGACCAATTTACTGTCGTATTCATTGATGACATTTTGATTTATTCACGTGATGAAAATGAGCATGTCGAGCATTTGAGAGTAGTACTACAGACTCTGCGTGATAAACGACTATTTGCAAAGTTTAGTAAATGTGAATTCTGGTTATGCGAAGTTGGTTTTCCGAGCCATATTGTGTCAACATCTAGTATCCGAGTTGATTCGAGCAAAATTTTAGCTATTTTGGATTGGAAGCCTTCGAGAAATGTTTCTGAAGTCCGTAGCTTACTGGGACTTGTTGGTTATTACTGACGATTCGTAAAAAGGCATTTCTATGATCGCGACTCCATTGACGAAATTGCTTCAGAAAAATGTGAAATTTGAATGGTCTGAAAAGTGTCAGAATAGTTTTGATCAGTTGAAAGACCTATTGAATGAAGCTCCAGTGTTAGTACAACCAGAATCCAGGAAAGAATTTGTGATATATAGTGATGCTTCGTTGAACGGTCTGGGATGCGTTTTGATGCAGGGAGGCAAAGTTATAACCTATGCCTCTAGACAATTAAAGCCGCATGAAAAGAATTATCCGAAAAAAGATCTCATGTTAGCTGCGATTGTGTTCGCTTTGAATATTTGGCGTCACTATCTGTTTGGTGAGAAACGTCACATGTTTTCAGATCATAAATGCAACACCCCTTACCCGATACCGTCGCCGGAGTCGAGCACGAGGCGTTACCAAACTTATCTTACTAGTTCGGGGCATTAAAAAATAAATTTTACTTTCAAAAGAATATAAATTCACTCACATTCATCCAATAAATCCCTAAAAAGGGTCCTTGAGGCCCTAAAATGTACAATTGGAATGATTCGAGACCAAACCGGGATCATTAAAAATTTTCCGATTACTTACACAAATCAAAACAATTTATTTCACTATTCATAATAAAATTATCCATCTGCGTAACAGTCACTAAATTAATTATAACTCAAGTTACAAAACTCAAAATTTAAATCCGTAAATTTTTCCTGAAACTAGACTCATATATCTTCTTACCATAATTTTTCAAGAATTTTTGGTTTGACCAATTAGTACAGTTTATTTATTAAAGACTCCTCTATTTTTCAGTTTAGTTGACTTGCCCTCTCTTCACTAAAAATCGATTATCTCATTATCAAAAAATCAGATAATGTTTTTGTTTGTTTCTAATGAAAATAGACTCACTAAGGAATCTATAAATATAAACTTTGACTTATAATTCTTGTTTTACAATTTCTAGTGATTTTCCAAAGTTGGAACAGGGGATCACAAAGTCACTCTGAACCAGTCTTACAGAAATTTAAATATCTCAGAATATAGACTCCCTTTGCTTGCTCTGTTTCTTTCCTACAAAAATAGACTCAATAAGCTTTAATTAAATATCTCATTCACCTTAAACCCTAATGTCATGACATTTGTATCCTACACATTCCTAAGGTTCAACCGGAACTTTTAAGTATAATTTCTCCGTCAATTCTTAGTTGAATCATCAAGGAATAAATTTAAAAAATAAATATATAGATGTTGCAAAATAACATCATTAATTATAAATAATAAAACATTGCATTTATTTACCGCAAACTTACCTCGATACAAAATACGATCAAATATTTTGATTTAGTCCTCAACCTTTTTCTTTCCTCGGTCTAACCCTAAATTTCATTCTTCTTGATCTATAATAGCAAATTTAACTTATTTAATATTCACATTTATCAAAACAGTCCTTAACTCTAACTTTGGAAAAAATTACGATTTTGCCCCTAAACTTTTGCATATTTACGCTTTTACCCCAAGGCTCGGAAATGAAACTTTATCCCTAATTCTTATGTTTTATGACATGATGATTCATTTATTTACCTACGGCAACATCAAATTCTCACTCTATCATGTACTTATGACCATTAGGTATTTTTACCAATTTTATCGTTTTACTCGTCTTCGCTTAAAATCGCTTAGCTCAAGTCGTTTAACAGAATTTCAAGCTTCATATTCTACCATAAAACATCAAAATAAACACATTTCACCTATGGGTATTTTTCCAAATATGAACCCTAGGTTAACTTATTGCTAGAATAAGCTAAATCATGTTACCGGGACTTCAAAAACGTAAAGAACATTAAAAACGGGGCTTGGAATCACTTACTATAAAGCTTGGAAGCTTGAAAAAACCCTAGCTATGGAGAACCCTTGAAATTTTGGCCTAATGAAGAAGATGGGCACATTTTGCCATCTTTTTCCCCTTTTTAATCTTTTAATTACCAAATGATTAAAATACCCTTCATTAAAACTTTAGTTATTTTTATCTATGTATGACCATTTTTTCCATGAAAACCTAATCGTCTAATTACCATTTAAGGACCTCTACTTCAATTAGACTCTTCAATTTAATCCTTTAGCATCTAAAATTCATATTTATCAACTTTTGCAATTAAGCATGCTATCTATAAAATTTTCCATTGATACTCTAACACATGCATCTAATCACTCGGTAAATTATAAAAATTAATCAGAATAAACTTTTCTATCTCAGATTCGTGGTTTCACAACCACTATTCTGTTTAGTCCCTATTTTGGGATGTTACATTTCTCCCTCACTTTAGGGATTTTCGTCCTCGAAAATCTTACCTGTGAAAAGATTTGGATATTGTTTTTGCATAACCCCTTCAGGCTCCCATGTAGCCTTGTCTACCCCATGCCTATTCCATAATAATTTCACAGGTGCAATACTTTTGTTCCTTAGTTGCTTGACCTCTCGAGCTAAAATCTTTTTCGGTTTTTCACCATAAGTCATATCTTGCTGAATCTCAACCTCTGTCTGTGAAATCAGATGTGAAGGATCAGAACGATAACGAAGTAACATGGACACATGGAACACATTATAAATCTTCTCTAACTCTGGTGGCAAAGCTAACTGACATGCTAATGGTCCAACTCTTTCAGTCACCTCAAACGATCCAATAAAACGCGGACTTAGTTTTCCTTTCTTGCCAAATCTAAAGACTTTCTTCCATGGGGATACTTTCAAGAACACTTTGTCACCAACTTGATACTCAATCTCGTTTCTTTTCAAGTTCACATAAGACTTCAGTCTATCTGAAGCTGCTTTCAAGCAATATCTGATAACTTTCACTTTCTCTTCAGTTTCTTTAACTAAATCAACCCCGTAAATCTTATTTTCTTTAAGCTCTGTCCAATACAAAGGTGTGCAACATTAATGTCCAAACAAAGCTTCATAAAGGTGCCATTTTCAAACTCGACTGGTAACTATTATTATAAGCAAACTCTACCAACGGCAAATATTTCTCCCAACTACCTTGAAATTCTAAGACACAACATCTGAGCATATTCTCAAGTATCTGAAAAACTCTCTCTGACTGACCATCGGTCTGAGGATGGAATGTTGTACTAAAACTCAACTTTGTGCCTAAAGCTTCCTTTAACTTCTTCCAAAACTGCGAAGAGAATCTCAGGTCTCTATCTGAAATAATCGATAATGGCACTCCATGTTGTCTGATTATGTAACAACCTAATTTTCAGTAGTGTCGGAAATAGTGATTCGAGATCACTAAATCTGATGAGTGAGTTAAAAATTTAATAAATTAATACTATGAGTCAAGTGTGATTATAGAAGTATTTTTTTAATTAGTGAATTTTGTGATTTAAAAGAATTAATTAGGTAAATCGGGTTAAAAAATGAGGTATTGAGAACTCGAATTCATAAACTGAGCCATAAATATTTTATAAATATTTATGGAGTGTTACTAAGTTAGTATTAAAGTTTCGTTG
Source organism: Gossypium anomalum (assembly GCA_025698475.1). Taxonomy (NCBI): domain Eukaryota; kingdom Viridiplantae; phylum Streptophyta; class Magnoliopsida; order Malvales; family Malvaceae; genus Gossypium; species Gossypium anomalum. The sequence goes on from CM046958.1 coordinate 21,144,947, forward strand.
GAAAATTTTAACGTTTGGTTAGTCAATTAATTAAAAAGGACTAAATTAAAAATAGTGCAAAATTTGGTAAAGTGATTAAATAGTTTAAGTGACTAATAAGGAGGGATTTAAAAGGCAATTAGACCCAAATTATATGGGCTGGACGGTTTGGGCAAGAAAATCAGGAAAAAGACAAGGAGAAACAAGGGCAAAATTGGAAATTTTGTAAATTAAACATATAAAATAAAGACAATTGAAAAATCTAGAGATATCATCATTTTTCTTCAGCAAAAACGCCATGGGAGGTCTGGAAGTTGCTGGTTTTTCATATTTTGACATATGTGAGCTCAATTTTTACTTTTTCTCAATAATTTTTATGTTTTTGTGACTTTTACAACTAGGTCCACTTGTTGAATTCATTAGTTTTTGGTTCTATGAAAGAAATTGAAGGTTGTTATGAATATGTGCTGGAAGTATGTGATGATATGGCATGGAATTAGAGCTTTAAATTGTTTATATGCTGGTTTTATTGACAGAATTGAATAGAAAGTGAATGTTTGGGACCTAATTGTAAAATAGTTTGAAGTTGGAGTTTTATGTGGAAATTCTGAATTTCAATAGTTATGAAATAACTTATCATGTATAAGAAAAGAATTAATTGATAAAATTATCTTAATTGAGGGGTTAATTGAGCAAGGACTGAATTGTATGAATTGTGAAATATGGGGCAAAATGGAAATCAACATTTTGCACTAAGACTGTTTTGGACAGCAGCAGTAGATGAACTTTGAAAAATCACCAAAAATTTTGGGAATCAAATTAGAGGATGAATAAAATATGGAATTAAATCTTATTGAGTGTAGTTTCTCATAAAAGAAATGGTGTAAGCAATGAATTTGTAAATCATGAGATATAATGAATTTTGTGAGACAAGGTCAGAATGAATTCAGGTTCCCCTATTATGACTTTGAAAAATCATAACAAATTAAATAAAAATAATTATGGGCTTAAATTTATATTTATAGAATCATGAATGAGTCTATTTTCAATATAAATAAAGAAGAACATCATCCGAGTCTTCTATGAAGAGATAATTAATTTTAAGTGAAGAAGGGTCAGAACTGCCAGACAGCAGAACAGGGGTGACTTCAAAGAATAAACTGTACTTATTGGCTAAACCAAAAATTCTGAAAATTTTATGATAAGAAGATATGTGAGTCTAGTTTTAGGAAAAATTAATGGATATTAATTTGGAGTTTCGTACCTCCAAATATAAATAATTTAGTGACTATGACACCGGTGGATAGCTTAAATATTCACATAAGTAATTAGTGAAAATTATGGATAAGGTTACTTACAAGTATGTTATTTATACCAAGGATGTGGATGGAGAGGAGGAGGAGGAAAAATAAATGAATGACTTGTGTATAAATTGATTACATGCCTGATTATAAATAATAAACGTTGAATTGGTAATGATATAATGTTTTATTTCATATGTTCATTATTAAATTGTAAATATTGAAAAAGTATGAAAATTGAACTAAATGTTCAAATTGAGTGGAACGCAGGTTGAGTACTTTCGTTCAATGGCTAAAACGAATTGATTTAAAAAAGACCATGGTTGGACCATGGCAACATGTGATATGTGATTTCCGTATAAGACCATAGCTGGGCTACGGCATCGGAGAGATGTGATTATGTGCTTCCGTATAAGACCATATCTGGGATATGGCATCGGTGTGATATATGCTACTGTATAAGACCATATCTGGGATATGGCATCAGTGAGATATGTGATTCGTGTAAGACCATAGCTGGGCTATGGCATCGATATGTGTTATGTGATCCGTGTAAGACCATAGCTGGGCTATGGCATCGATATGTGATATGCGATTACGTGTAAGACCATAGTTGAACTATGGCATCGAGAAAACGAAGTACTCAATTCCGTAAGACGTTCACTAATTTGACAAAATGTGGTAAGTGAAAGAGTTTATGGATTTAAAAGATAAATTTGTAGTGAACATGAAATTGAGCTCAGTTAAATGATTTCATCAATTAGATATTGTGTATGGCAGAATGTGTTAGTGAATTACATATTTATTGAATTGATATTTAAAGTTCAGAAAGTGAAATGTGATGATGTGTAAGACCATAGTTATACTATGGCAACAAGGAAATGACATACTCAATTTCGTAAGACGCTCGCTAATTTGATAAAAAAGGTGATAAATGACATGTGAAGTAAAGTGATAGTATTTAAGTAGTTAATAATATTGAGCTCACTTATATACATTTGTTAATTGAGATTGTGATCGACAAGAAGAGATAGCGAATTATATGCTTATGAATTGTTATAAGTATTTACCTGAAATACAAGAAAATAATGGTTATTGATATATGAAAGCATGAGATTATGACATACGAATTATGAATATGAAATATGTTTGATAAATGTGTTCATTCATAATTATGGAATTATGTACCTCATGTATACTATTTGCATAAAGATGATATTTCAAACACTTTGGTGAGTAAAACTCAAATATAAAATAGTATGAAATTAAGACAAGTTGATATGAAAATATATTTAGATTACAAAGATATGGTTGATATATGTTATGATTACATAACATGAAATTGTGTACATAAAAATGAGAAACAGAATGTTCGGGTTTAGGCACACTGGCCAGCAACACTGCAGCGTGTGCTCAGGCCGGGTAACTCAAGTTTCTTCTTGAATGCAAGTCAGAGAGCTCCACGGGCTTGGGTCATGGGCGTGTGTGACCACACGGCCTACCCACACGGGCGTGTCCCCAGTCACATGGGCATGTGACCCTTATACGTGAGAAAAATTTTAAAAGTTGCGAAAACTTTTCCTGAGGACCCAGTTTAGTCCCAACCCGATCTTAATGCACTATTTGAACCTCAAAGGTTCGATAAAGGAATCTTTATATCAATCTCAGTATTTGAACGATAAATGATTTAAATGATCTGTAAGTGTTCTGTACTTCTTGGTAATACCTTGTAACCCTGTTCCGGCAACAGATACGGGTTGGGGTTGTTACAGATTATCTCTGAAATATACAACTTGGCCAACTTGTCAAGTGAATAATCCATACGAGCTGGAATAAAATGAGCCGACTTCGTTAGCTTATCAATCACAACCCATACTACATCTTTCTTTCTCGGTGTCAACGGCAATCTTGTCACTAAATCCATGGCAACTTGGTCCCATTTCCACTCAGGAACTAACACAGGCTACAATAAACCTGAAGGTACCTGATGTTCACCTTTTACCTGCTGACAGATCAAGCATCTAGAAACAAACTCTGAGATATCTCTCTTCAGTCCTACCCACCAATACATTTTCTTCAAATCATTATACATCTTTGTACTACCTAGATGAATAGACAAAGAACTGAAATGTGCTTCCTCTAAAATCTTTCGAATAAGCTCATCATTCTTTGGTACACATATTTAATTTCTGAACATTAAACAACCGTCAGAACTGATCTAAAAATCTGACTCTATACCCGACTCACACTGAGCTCTTTTGGCTTGCAACTCACTATCATCTTTCTGAACTTCACAAATTTCTTCAGGAAACATTTGTTTAGCTCTTAATTCGGCTAAGATAGAACCATCATCCGATAAGGTTAAACTAGTGTTCAAAGCTCTTAAAGCAAATAAAGATTTTCTAGTCAAAGCATCAGCAACTACGTTTGCCTTACTCGGGTGATAATCGATCACTAGTTCATAATCATTAATCAACTCTAGCCATCTTCTTTGCCTCAAGTTCAAATCTTTCTGAATCAACAAGTATTTCAAACTTTTATGATCAGTAAATATTCGGCACTTCTCACCATACAAGTGATGTCTCCAGATTTTCAACGCAAATACAATGGCAGCTAGTTCTAAATCATGTATCGGATAATTTTTTTTCATGTGGTTTTAGCTGTCTGGAGGCATAAGCAATTACCTTTCCTTCCTGCATAAGTACACAGCCTAGTCCATTCAAGGATGCATCACTGTAAATCACAAACTCTTTACCCAGTTCTGGTTGTACTAAGACAGAAGCTTCAGTCAACAATGCCTTTAACTTGTCAAAACTCTGCTGACACATTTCAATCCATTGAAACTTGACATCTTTCTGTAGCAATCTTGTCAATGGAGTGGCTATCATGGAAAATCTCTCTACAAATCGTCTATAATAACCGGCGAGACCAAGAAAACTTCTAACCTCTGATACATTCCTGGGAGGCTTCCAATCAAAAATGGCTGAAATCTTGCTCGGATCAACTCTAATACCTTCACCTGAGACTATATGTCCAAGAAAACCAATTTCCCATAACCAGAACTCACTTTTACTAAACTTGGCATAAATCTGATTATCTCTCAAAGTCTGTAAAACTGTTCTTAAATGCTCTGAATGCTCAGTCTTATCATGAGAATAAATCAAGATATCATCAATGAACACAACTACAAATTTATCCAAGTAAGGTCTGAAAATTCGATTCATTAAGTTCATGAAAATGGTAGGAGCATTAGTCAAGTAAAATGGCATCACAAAGGACTCACAATGGCCATACCTAGTCCGAAAAGTAGTCTTCCGAACATCTGACTCTTTAACTCGCAACTGATAATATCCGGATCTCAAATCTATCTTAGAGAACACAGTAGCTCCCTTCAATTGATCAAACAAATCATCAATTCTAGGCAGTGGATACTTGTTCTTAATAGTCACCTTGTTAAGCTGCCGATAATCTATGCACAATCTCATCGAACCATCTTTCTTTTTCACAAAGAGCACTGATGCACCCCATGGTGAACAACTAGGTCTTGCAAAGCCTTTCTTTGTTAGTTCCTGCAACTGAAATTTCAACTCTCTCAATTCCATTGGAGCCATTCTATAAGGAGCAATAGAAATGGGTGTTGTACCCGGAACCAATTCAATACCAAACTTAACTTCTCTGATAGGAGGCAAACCTGGTAGTTCTTCCGGAAACACATCAGGAAACTCACATACCACAGGCACTGATTCAATTTTCAACTCTAGATCTTTAGTATTCAACACAAAAGAAAGATAAACTTCATATCATTTTCTTAAGCATTTCTGAGCAGACATAACAGAAATCATAGAAATTGAATTATCTGGCTCATCTGAAATAACTCGAAGAATTTCACCATTTTCGCATTTCAACTCAATGAATTTCTTTCCACAATTCACTATCACGTCATGTGCAGTCAACCAATCCATACCAAGAATCACATCAAACTCATCATGTAACACCCCAAACCCAGCCTAGACGTTATGACCGGATCCGACGTGCCACATCGAAGCGTTCAAAACATTCCGTATTACTTAGATTAGAAAACTTAGTTGGTGTTTTAAAAGATACCTTTTAAATAGATTAAAGTGAATGGAAGCTGTGCACCAGATAGGAAACCGAAAAAGAAGAGGTGAGTCCGTCAGACTGCTTAAGTACCAAGCTCCCTTCGGATCTAATCCTATACATGCACACCGGCATTGCCACACTCTAACATCACGTATATTCTTAAGAAACCCATTTGATTAAGTCCATTTTAGAAAAGTGATTAATTTTTGAAAATCATTTGCTTAGCGAAAGCCTTACTTGTAATCGTGTTATTTTGAAATCAATTATTGTTTTGGAAAACGCGCCCTAGAACTAATCCATTTCGATAGTTAAAGTAAATCATTTTCATCATAATAAAATATAAATCAAAACCATAAAAAGAAATAAGCAGCCTTATTACATTTAAAAACCCAAAACCGTAAACGGAAATAAAAGGACGTCTTGTTCATCAGAAAGAAACCGAATTTGCAGAAACATGTGGCCACTCCGAATCCCTTATGGCTCCAAGCCCACTATGGTTGGGGTTCACCTGCGTGGATAAAATAAAGGGGGTGAGTTTTGGGAAACTCAGTGTGTAAATTAACCCTACCATAGCCTAAATTAGTTCAAACCACAGAAACAGAATAAATTGGCCTTAGCCCAAAACAGAATCCAGAATAAAAGCCCATAGGCCCATAACAGCTCAAAACAGATATTTCATGTTTATGCAGAAACCCAACCCAAATCTTGCCATATACACCCCCACACCATCCTTTCCCCATGTGGGGAGACTACTCGACCCACCCAACTGCTACACACCATAGAAATATGCAGCATGGCTGCCAGAACAGATAATGTGACAGAGTCACCAGAAACAGATAATTGTGGCTGAGCCACCAGAACAGATATATATATATGTGGTAGAGCCACCAGATCAGATAATTTGTGGCATAGCTACTAGGACACTTCCTCCATAATATAACCCATGTCCCTATGCAACAGATATTCATTCATGGCATACATCATACATATTTAAATCATCATGCTTTTCAGACAAAATTAACCCTAGGGGTATAAAGGTCATTTTACACCTAGGGGTATCATGGTAATTTTCCATACATAGGGGTATTCTAGTAATCTAACTATTTTAGGGTTTTCATGCAAATTCTACCATTTATGTACAATCAGAAACACTTACCGCGCATACTTACCGAATTGGGCCCATTGGCCCTTTTTCCCGATTTTGGCCCATTAAGCCCAAAATATCAATAATGCATGAAATCGCGCGTACTGTAGTTTTGTCACTTTAGATGACCATAATTATTAACCATTTATCTTACGAGCATTCGCACACTCGCAAGTTCCCAAAATACCAGCTTTTTGGCATTTTGACTTTTCGGCTTTTGCCGATCTAGTCTATGAGAGGGTGTCAGTTACACACCTGTTTTATGATGATTCACTGACGAGATCCATGCACGAACTTCCTAAAATTATATTATTACTACGTTAATCTAACTACCGAAATGAACTACATATTAACCCTTACCATATTCGGCCAACCACACCTTAGGCACTAGCGATCCTACCTTTGTTTAAAGTAGTGACTAGATCAAGATCCGATCGTTCCACTTGTCCAAGCCCTTGTTCAGCAGCGTCTAAATCACACTATTATCAAATATGAACAGTTATCACAACCCCTTAGGGCTACAAGTCCAAATCGACAGCCTCCCTAACTTTTAGGGATTTCGACTTTTCTTAAAATACGAAATATAGGTTGGGTTGAAAAGACTTACCACCGGTTCCTTCGATCATTGATTCCAATGAGTTTCTACTTGATTTTGATGTAGATCTAAGCCCTCAGATGATAACAAAGGTCGAGCCTTCAGTGATTTTTAGAATTTGGCTATGTCCCTATGGCTATGCATTTTTGGCTTCTTTTTAACAGTGAAGAAAAGATGAAGATTTGTATTGGCTTTGTCGATAAACACTTCGGGTTTAGAGGACTAAATAATCGGCCAAAGATGATGAAAAGAAGTAAGAGGATTGACTAGGAGAAATCGACACAGAAGAAAATATAGCTTTCAGGATTTTGGCTTTTTATGGCAAATGGCTATAGGCTTAAAAATAATGGAAGGAAAGTGATGTTGCATAGAGTGATAGGAGGATTTGGCTATGGAGGGAAAGAAGAAGAAAAGAATAGCAAATGAAGAGAAAAAGAAAAGAAAAAGAGAGGGAAAGGATGATCCAAAAATGGCTCACTTACCCCCTAATGCTGAATTTGTACTGGTACTAACCCTAGCCGAAACTTGCCTACCTAAAGCTCCCCTTGGCCTGCCAACTCTTGCTCCTCAAGAGTCCACCATTCGGCCAACTCTACTCTCCCTAATCAGCTCTTAAATCCTCTCCCTTATCCCCTCCTTACTCAATCTCTTGAGCAACTCAAACTACTCCTGACAGACTTTTACTTCAGTTCTATTACCTCCCTTTTCTTTACATAAAAATTAATTCCCTTATTTTGCTGTCATTGTAACTTGAACCTCAGTTCTTCCTAGCATCCACGCGCCACTTCTAAAGCTCCTTAGTGGCATCACTTAGCCAACTCACCACAAGCTTCCTTGTGTTCTATTTTACCCAATTAATACTTAAAAGCCCAGTTAACCAGAACCCCACTTTCTTATGGATTTAAAATTAATTAAAATTACCGGGTTTTATCTTAAGCTTGGGCCTCCTAGAGGCCCACTAACATACTTATACCTACGCCAAGCAGATAGAACACAAAAATTTAGATTTCACCAAGATTCACAGAATTCCTGAAAATTTGGGCGTTACAACTCTACCCTCCTTAAAGAAATTTCGTCCTCGAAATTTACCTGGTCCAAACAGATGAGGGTATTGTTGCTGCATCGCCTTTTCTGTCTCCCAAGTAGCTTCCTCTCTGCCATGATTACGCCAAAGCACCTTCACTAATGGGACAGATTTTCTTCTTAGAACCTTAACATCTCGATCCAATATTTGCACAGGCTCCTCCTCAAAGGTCAAATCAGTTTGCACCTTAATTTCTGCAACTGGCATGATATGAGTAGGGTCAGAATGATAACGCCTTAACATGGAGATGTGAAAAACATCGTGAATCCTGTCTAACTCTAGAGGCAATTCCAACAGATAAGCCACTCGGCCTACCCGCTTCAAAACCCAATAAGGCCCAATGAACCGCGGACTCAACTTGCCCTTCTTACCGAACCTTAATATCTTCTTCCAAAGAAAAACCTTTAAGAAGACCATATCACCTACTGAGTACTCAATCTCCTTACGCTTCAAATCTGCATATGACTTTTGCCTATCAGATGCTTCCTTCAACCGGTCTCTAATCAGCTTGACCTTATCCTCAGTATCTGCCACCAACTCCGGTCCAAGAACCTGTCGTTCACCCAACTCGGTCCAACAACTAGGTGTACGACATCTTCGCCCATACAGTGCTTCATATGGTGCCATTCGAATACTTGCCTGATAACTGTTGTTGTATGCAAACTCCGCCAATGGCAAGTAATCTTCCCAACTACCTCGGAAGTCAATAACACATCCCCTCAACATGTCCTCCAGAATCTGAATAACCCTTTCCGACTAACCATCAGTTTGGGGATGGAAAGACGTACTAAAGTTCAATCGCGTACCCAACGCCTCATGCAACTTTTGCCAAAATCGTGATGTGAATCTAGGATCTCGGTCAGAGATAATCGAAACTGGGACACCATGAAGTCACACAATCTCCGCCACATACAACTTGGCTAACTTCTGAAGTGAAAAGTCAGTACGGACAGGCCTATCCACAATCACCCATATCGAGTCTTTCTTCGATGGTGTCAAGGGTAGCCCACTCACAAAGTCCACGGTTACCCTCTCCCACTTCCAAAGTGGTATCTTCACTGGATGCAACAATCCAGAAGGTAATTGATGCTTAGCTTTCACTTGCTAGCATGTCAGACATTTCCCCACAAATTCCGTTACTTCTCGTTTAAGCCCAGGCCACCAGTACAGTTCTCGCAAGTCGTGATACAACTTATTTCCTCCAGGATGCATAGCACGAAGTCCCCTATGAGCTTCCTTCAATATTGACTGTCTCAAGTCAGAGTCCTTCGGAACAAAAATTCTTCCTCGGAAGCACAAAACTCCTTCGCTGTTCAACCCAAACTCAGAAGTTTCCCCATCTTTGACTTGTTGGAAACGAGCAACCAAAGACTCATCTTTTAACTGCTTTTCGTTAATCTGATCCACCCAGTTTGGCCTTACTTGCAATTCATCCAATAGACTTCCATCATCATACAGACTTAGGCGAGCAAACATTGCTCTCAGATCAGATACGGCTCTACGACTTAGAGCATCGACTACCACATTAGCCTTGCCTGGGTGATACTCGATCGAACAGTCATAATCTTTAAGAAACTCAATCCATCTCCTTTGCCTAAGGTTCAGCTCCTTCTGAGTCAGCAAATACTTAAGACTCTTATGATCTGTGTATATAATACACCTTTCTCCGTACAAGTAATATCTCCAAATCTTAAATGCAAAGATCACTGCTGCTAACTCCAAATCATGAGTAGGATAGTTCCCTTCATGAGGCTTAAGTTGTCGTGATGTATAAGCAACCACCTTACCCTCTTGCATCAGCACACAACCCAAACCTACATGTGATGTGTAACACCCCTATCCCGTAACCGTCGCCGGAATAGGTAAGGGGCATTATCGGACTTGTAACCCATGTCAGAACAGTAAAATTTTGAACTTTTTCTAAGTAAACATTCAAAAGATGCCATTTTCGCATGGCTTATATATACATTAACCAAAATATTCTTCCGTCACTAGTCTATTCTATACATGCCATAAGATAATCCAAAACCTAGCGATTACCAAGCGGTGGATAGTGATAGTGTGACAAGTTCTTGACGATCCCCGAGCACTGTAGCTTCCTAATGAGATCTATAAAGCAGAGGAAACAAAGTAAACGGAGTAAGCATTACAATGCTTAGTAAGTTTTAAGCGATGTCAATAGATAACAATCAAATTATAACATAGTTGTTCGTATTTTTTTTTTCCCTCTTCCTTCGGGCATACCATCCTTTTACCGAATATGCACATCTCATCATATATAATAGGCGGATAAACGTTCACATAAAAGTGAGCTCATGTGACATAGATATATTGTATAATTTCACATAACCCCTCACACCGATCCGATGTCACATAATCATAGGAATAGTCTCATAGATTGCTCACGTATGCATCACATAACTACTTTATGATTTAGTTCAAATCAAGCTCACATATAAACTTGGAGTACATACTGTTTAACCTTTCGCATTGTATATATTTATAATCAATTCTTATTGCGAAGTCGTATAGCTTTAACCTCTACTCGGATTATCGGCGAGACCTTTAGCTCAGATGAAATCTCCACACGAAGTCAGCGGTTCTTAACCCAGACATAGTCACCACATATGGTCATCCGATCTTTAATCCCAGATTTACATCATAGAGTTTCATGCATATTTATTCACATGTTACAACATTCACATCGACTATCACATTCGTAATTCATTTACCTCATCAAATATCTAACAAAACACACCTTCCACCGTCTGTCATTTGGCCACAATATATATATATATACACATCTCATACATATCTCACATTAGCCATTTGGCTTTACCACAGATCCATCTCATACACATTTCGCGTTAGCCATTCGGCTTTGCCACATATATACACTTCCACGTTCATCACATTGGCCATTCTACCTTATCACATATATGCATGTTCACATTCATCACATTGGCCATTCGGCCTTGTCACATATATGCATGTTCACATTCATCACATAAATTCCTAAATCAAAATGTAAATTTTCATGTATTCACATCACAATTATCCAAACATACTTCACATACCACATATACTTTCACGTATACACTTTGTCTCAATGAATCTCGTCTATCATTTTCCAATGAATAATTCAATTTCATGCCATACTATCATTTCATATTCGAATACTTATAAACTTACAATTCCACAAACTTTAATATCAAAGATCCATCTAATACTCATATATCATTTTACATTATCACAAATTAGAATTCACGTATGGGTTTGATCGATAGCTTATGAGCAAATTAAAACAAGTTTTATCCATGTTTACAACATAACCACAAATTCTCTACAAGCTGTTTTTCCTGAGCAACAGTCACTAAATTATTTATAACGGGAGCTAAAAAACTCCAAATCAATTGAGGTTAATTTTCCCTGAATATAGACTCATATATATTTCATCCATAAAATTTTTAGAATTTTAGGTTTGGTCAATCAATACCAGATTTTTCTTAAAGTTTCCCCTGTTTCACTGTTTGACTAATCTGACCACTCTTTACTTCAAATCAAATTTCTCATTGTGCAGAATTCAAATTATGTTCTAGTTGATTTCATTTGAAACTAGACTCATTAAGGAGTCTAAGCATATAAATTTTGTCCTATAACCATCATTTTACAAATTATAATGATTTTCTAAAAACAGAACAGGGGATTTTGGAGTCGTTCTGACACTGTCCCACACAATTTTAAATATCTCTTTATAGGCAATTTCTTTGCTTACACGGTCTCTTTTATAAGAAACTAGACTAATTAAGCTTTGATTACATATTTTATTCAGCCTATAATTCCACACCAACAATTTATAGTGATTTTCTAAAAACACGTTACTGCTGCTGTCCAAAGCAAATTATTACAATTTGCTCTTAAATTTCAAGTCCAAACACTTATGAACTTACCATTTGAGTTTAAGACATATCATGGCCACATCATATCTTATTAAATCAACTCATTATGTCATATTATGATTGAATTTACTCAACGTTTAATCACTTAAAACTTACCTCGGAAGTGGTCGACGATTAGATATCCACGGCTATTAAACACTTTCTCTTTTCCTCTAACCGACTTTGATCCTCTTTGCTCGTAAGCTCTTCCTAAGACAATAGATTTGCTTGAGTACTTAACTAATATTATTCACTTAACAATCACATTTGGCAATCACATATCATTCAATTTAGCTAATTTCATAGCGAATTTTCTAAGTCAAGATAAAGCCATCAATATGCTTACCTATAGCCGAACGTACACATCAACCTATGTATCCATTCATGTGGCCGAATATGCATGTCTATGTTGAGGCCGATTATATACTAATACATTCTACAAATATGGTTACTTGTATTGGCTAAATACCATTTTGTTTCAAGTTCAAAACTCGGCTAATACCATATATACACTAATAATCAAATACTAACATTTGCACTTCACCTTAATAGCTAGCTTAGCAACCTTAATTTAACATTTAATTGTTCATAACACAATTAAAGTATTCTCTCCATTCGATCGATTCAAAACACATACATTACTCAATAATATTCAAAATCATATTCGGCCTTAGTACTCCCTTGTTAGCCGATTTTTCTTCATTTAGCAACTAGTGCACATATGTGCTCATTTGCTAGACTCTACTTCACCCAACTACCCTTTCTCATCCAAATAACATGAACAACATTTACTCATGACATCAAGCATTCTTTAATTCGGCTAATACTAGTATGAGCTTTAACCATTCATATTTTTAGAAAGGCCAAGTTCTTTCCTAAATACATTCATCATCAAGATTCAAGTAAAACAATCAAAATTCCTTCCCTTATAACCATAGCCAAAGCTCTATTCACCCATCATTAGAGGAAATTTTTGCATGGGCTAAGCAAGAACCATGATAATTTACCTAAAACAAGTAATTATTTCACAATTTCAACACAATATACTAACCTCCCTAAGGATTCAAGTGACCAAATTCTTCCCCTCCTTTGTTTCTTCTATTCGCCAAGTTGAACAACAAAGAAAGAACTTTGTTTTTTTCCTCCCACTCACCTCATTATTTATTACTCAAACTCTTTTATTCATCTTTAATTCATTTAATACATTTTTTTATTACATATTTCTCACCACTAATAGATATAATAATATTAAATCATGCATATAATGTCCATACTTATGAGCTTGGCGGCCACTAGCATTAAAAGTGGCAAATTGCCATGCAAACCTACTTATTTGCATCATTCAATAATTAATCACTTAAAATAAGCCACGCATATATTCAAAGCTTCTCACATAAGTCCTTTTTATTTAGAAACACATTCAATTTGACAAAAATCAAGCATTCAAATTTCACATGCATGATCACATATTTTAGACATAAAATATTATATTCAATTATTTCGTGACTCGATTTAGCGGTCCCAAACCACTTCCCGACTAGGGTCGAGAATAGGGTCATTACAACTCTCCCCTTAGGGATTTTCGTCCCTAAAAATCCTAGTAGCGACTAGGTTGGGATAATGTCCTCTTATTGAATTATGTCCATATAAACATTAGCTCATCAATAACAATTGTAATTCATTACTACTTTCACATCGATCTATAAAATCACTTTCTTATCTTAAAACAAATACATAAACTTTTCTACAAGTATACACATACATCTCATTTTCTTGATTTCATAAGCAATAATCACTTAATTGAATTTATGCTTGCATTTCAAACACATATAAATCACATATTAACATGTATAATACATAATATCAGCTCACATATTCATAACTCACATTTTCATTCATGTATAAGCTGTAACCTGGCCGAAAGTATACATATTCTCAAACATCCCAAAGAATATCCTTTATAACTTTATCATATCTCAATATTCAACTTAACTTATTTCCAAAGAAAAGTCAACTTCCACGTGCTGAACATTTAGTTCACTTAGCACATTCAATCATAGTTAACGTTACCAGTATCAATCGAATAGGCATAAAGCTTAATATAATACATCGGCATGAGATTTATTCTAGCGCATAATTCGTATATCCAAAATTATCAAGATTCATCAAAAATTCTTTCAAACTTTCGAATGTCGAAACTTAATCAAAATAATTTCTTGAAAAGATTAACAAAATAGTGTCCATTCAAAGAATAGCACATATAACTTCATATACCGAGAATCTCATAGACTAAATCCATAACATATTTTCAACTAAGCACTTAAGTGTACATATAACATAAATCCATTCCTTAACAATATATCCAAAATTTTTTTTTATTTTTTTTTTCATGTATCCACTTATAACAAAATTACAGCCGAAACAATAATCAATCGTCAATTTATATCTATTAATCCCCAATTCAAACTCAAATACCGAATATCATTATCTAATTAAAATTCAACATCTAACTTCAATTCTACTTCTTAACATTTGTCAATTTAAAGAGCGTCGTACTTGTCTGAGTATGTCATTTACTTAAAGCCATAGTCCAACCATGGTCTTACATGTTATCACATACCGAGTCGATGCCATGTCCTAGACATGGTCTTACACAACATCTCAAATCAATGCCTTCATACCAGACGAGGTCTTACATGAATCTCATTTCACACACTTAGTGCCCATCGTGATCGATCTCGCACACATAGTGCTCGGTTGAAGAACTCGCACATACAGTGCCTCAATTACCGATTTCGCACACATAGTGCTCGGTTAAAAGAATTTGCACACACATTGCCTCTAATCATTCGCACATATAATGCCCATATTCATTCATTATTACATATTGAAATGACTTAACTAAGTCTATAAAACATCATATATGTATACTTTAAACGTATTCTTTCATTTAATTTCGAATTCATATAGTAATGAACACTTAAACCTTGCTCGAATCACCGGCATTAAGCCCGCTAGGCACGAAGACCCGAATACACATCACTAGTACAAGACCTGCGAAACTTTAAGCCATAAATAATTTCAGCACAAAGGCCTTCGGACCTCAAGTCCGGATTTTGTCCCAAAGACGAATGCCTTCGGGTTTAGCCGGATACATCACCAAAGACGAATGCTCTTCGGACTTAGCCCGGATATATCACCAAAGACGAATGCTCTTCGGACTTAGCCCGATATATCACCAAATGAATGCTCTTCGGGACTTAGCCCGGATATATCACCAAAGACGAATGCTCTTCGGACTTAGCCCGATATATCACCAAAGATGAATGCTCTTCGGACTTAGCTCGGATATATCACGGCACAAATGCTCTTGAGACTTAGCCCTGGATATAACATACGAAATTTTATGCATATTTATCCATCAAGTATACATTTCACTAATTTATCACATTGGCATTTCATTTGCTTTATTCGTATACAATCACATAATGTATAACTTTCATTTGACATTCGATCTATATATACAAGGATCACATATCCACCTAATTCTCACGATTTATTTTCTAATGATCATTCGGATACATGCTTTATACACAACTATCTTGTAAACAAATTTGAGT
Organism: Gossypium anomalum; assembly: GCA_025698475.1. Taxonomy (NCBI): domain Eukaryota; kingdom Viridiplantae; phylum Streptophyta; class Magnoliopsida; order Malvales; family Malvaceae; genus Gossypium; species Gossypium anomalum. The sequence goes on from CM046958.1 coordinate 21,160,709, forward strand.
AAAGTAAGATCAATGGGCCATGATTCATATATCATACCTTTATAACATGCCATTCTAATTTTTATACTAAACTTAATTACTCAAAACTTACTAAATTTATCACATACCTTAGGGCTTATACTTCTAGTTCGCACATGATATATGCATATCATAAAAAATCATTGCATCATTCGAAAAGGCATAGCAAAATCAACAAGTACATTTCACATAGCATACCATATTCATAATTCACTCTTTTCTCAATTTTGACACATCATAAGCATGTTCCAATGCTCTCAATACCATCTATCACAGCTCGTTCAGGATCAAAATTTATTATTATACGAAAAACACATTTTAACTGTCAGAAATCATCACACTATCATTTTATCACTTTATGGCATGTATAGCTAGACTCACACGTGCTACGTTAGTCCTAGAATCGACTAAACCGTAGCTCTGATACCAATAAAATATAACACCCCTATCCCGTAACCGTCGCCGGAATAGGTAAGGGGCATTATCGGACTTGTAACCCATGTCAGAACAGTAAAATTTTGAACTTTTTCTAAGTAAACATTCAAAAGATGCCATTTTTGCATGGCTTATATATACATTAACCAAAATATTCTTCCGTCACTAGTCTATTCTATACATGCCATAAGATAATCTAAAACCTAGCAGTACCAAGCAGTGGATAGTGATAGTGTGACAAGTTGCTGACGATCCCCGAGCCTGTAGCTTCCTCATGAGATCTATAAAATAGAGGAAACAAAGTAAACGGAGTAAGCATTACAATGCTTAGTAAGTTTTAAGCAGTGTCAATAGATAACAATCAAATTATAACATAGTTGTTCGTATTTTTATTTCCCTCTTCCTTCGGGCATACCATCCTTTTACCGAATATGCACATCTCATCATATATAATAGGCGGATAAACGTTCACATAAAAGTGAGCTCATGTGACATAGATATATTGTATAATTTCACATAACCCCTCACACTGATCCGATGTCACATAATCATAGGAATAGTCTCATAGATTGCTCACGTATGCATCACATAACTACTTTATGATTTAGTTCAAATCAAGCTCACATATAAACTTGGAGTACATACCTGTTTAACCTTTCGCATTGTATATATTTATAATCAATTCTTATTGCGAAGTCGTATAGCTTTAACCTCTACTCGGATTATCGGCGAGACCTTTAGCTCAGATGAAATCTCCACACGAAGTCAGCGGTTCTTAACCCAGACATAGTCACCACATATGGTCATCCGATCTTTAATCCCAGATTTACGTCATAGAGTTTCATGCATATTTATTCACATGTTACAACATTCACATCGACTATCACATTCGTAATTCATTTACCTCATCAAATATCTAACAAAACACACCTTCCACCGTCTGTCATTTGGCCACAATATATATATATATACACATCTCATACATATCTCACATTAGCCATTTGGCTTTACCACGAATCCATCTCATACACATTTCGCGTTAGCCATTCGACTTTGCCACATATATACACTTCCACGTTCATCACATTGGCCATTCTACCTTATCACATATATGCATGTTCACATTCATCACATTGGCCATTCGGCCTTGTCACATATATGCATGTTCACATTCATCACATAAATTCCTAAATCAAAATGTAAATTTTCATGTATTCACATCACAATTATCCAAACATACTTCACATACCACATATACTTTCACGTATACACTTTGTCTCAAATTGAATCTACGTCTATCATTTTCCAATGAATAATTCAATTTCATGCCATACTATCATTTCATATTCGAATACTTATAAACTTACAATTCCACAAACTTTAATATCAAAGATCCATCTAATACTCATATATCATTTTACATTATCACAAATTAGAATTCACGTATGGGTTTGATCGATAGCTTATGAGCAAATAAAACAAGTTTTATCCATGTTTACAACATAACCACAAATTCTCTACAAGCTGTTTTTCCTGAGCAACAGTCACTAAATTATTTATAACAGGAGCTACAAAACTCCAAATCAATTGAGGTTAATTTTCCCTGAATATAGACTCATATATCTTTCATCCATAAAATTTTTAGAATTTTAGGTTTGGTCAATCAATACCAGATTTTTCTTAAAGTTTCCCCTGTTTCACTGTTTGACTAATCTGATGACTCTTTACTTCAAATCAAATTTCTCATTGTGCAGAATTCAAATTATGTTCTAGTTGATTTCATTTGAAACTAGACTCATTAAGGAGTCTAAGCATATAAATTTTGTCCTATAACCATCATTGTACAAATTATAATGATTTTCTAAAAACAGAACAGGGGATTTTGGAGTCGTTCTGACACTGTCCCACACAATTTTAAATATCTCTTTATAGGCAATTTCTTTGCTTACACGGTCTCTTTTATAAGAAACTAGACTAATTAAGCTTTGATTACATATTTTATTCAGCCTATAATTCCACACCAACAATTTATAGTGATTTTCTAAAAACACGTTACTGCTGCTGTCCAAAGCAAATTATTACAATTTGCTCTTAAATTTCAAGTCCAAACACTTATGAACTTACCATTTGAGTTTAAGACATATCATGGCCACATCATATCTTATTAAATCAACTCATTATGTCATATTATGATTGAATTTACTCAACGTTTAATCACTTAAAACTTACCTCGGAAGTGGTCGACGATTAGATATCCACGGCTATTCGCTTACTTTCTCTTTTCCTCTAACCGACTTTGATCCTCTTTGCTCGTAAGCTCTCCCTAAGACAATAGATTTGCTTGAGTACTTAACTAATATTATTCACTTAACAATCACATTTGGCAATCACATATCATTCAATTTAGCTAATTTCATAGCGAATTTTCTAAGTCAAGATAAAGCCATCAATATGCTTACCTATAGCCGAAACGTACACATCAACCTATGTATCCATTCATGTGGCCGAATATGCATGTCTATGTTGAGGCCGATTATATACTTAATACATTCTACAAATATGGTTACTTGTATTGGCTAAATACCATTTTGTTTCAAGTTCAAAACTCGGCTAATACCATATATACACTAATAATCAAATACTAACATTTGCACTTCACCTTAATAGCTAGCTTAGCAACCTTAATTTAACATTTAATTGTTCATAACACAATTAAAGTATTCTCTCCATTCGATCGATTCAAAACACATACATTACTCAATAATATTCAAAATCATATTCGGCCTTAGTACTCCTTGTTAGCCGATTTTTCTTCATTTAGCAACTAGTGCACATATGTGCTCATTTGCTAGACTCTACTTCACCCAACTACCCTTTCTCATCCAAATAACATGAACAACATTTACTCATGACATCAAGCATTCTTTAATTCGGCTAATACTAGTATGAGCTTTAACCATTCATATTTTTAGAAAGGCCAAGTTCTTTCCTAAATACATTCATCATCATGATTCAAGTAAAACAATCAAAATTCCTTCCCTTATAACCATAGCCGAAAGCTCTATTCACCCATCATTAGAGGAAATTTTTGCATGGGCTAAGCAAGAACCATGATAATTTACCTAAAACAAGTAATTATTTCACAATTTCAACACAATATACTAACCTCCCTAAGGATTCAAGTGACCAAAATTCTTCCCCCCTTTGTTTCTTCTATTCGCCAAGTTGAACAACAAAGAAAGAACTTTGTTTTTTTCCTCCCACTCACCTCATTATTTATTACTCAAACTCTTTTATTCATCTTTAATTCATTTAATACATTTTTTTATTACATATTTCTCACCACTAATAGATATAATAATATTAAATCATGCATATAATGTCCATACTTATGAGCTTGGCCGGCCACTAGCATTAAAAGTGGCAAATTGCCATGCAAACCTACTTATTTGCATCATTCAATAATTAATCACTTAAAATAAGCCACGCATATATTCAAAGCTTCTCACATAAGTCCTTTTTATTTAGAAACACATTCAATTTGACAAATATCGAAGCATTCAAATTTCACACATGCATGATCACATATTTTAGACATAAAATATTATATTCAATTATTTCTGGGACTCGATTTAGCGGTCCCGAAACCACTTCCCGACTAGGGTCAGAATAGGGCTGTTACATGATGCATCACTATACATGGTAAAATCCTTCCCAGACTCTAGCTGAATTAATAAATGTGCTTCCGTCAGAACTTTCTTCAACTTCTCAAAGGTGCTACTTCTCCGTCCATACAAACGGTACTCCTTTCCTTATAAGTTTTGTCAAAGGTGCTGCCATCACTGAAAAACCTTCTACAAACCTTCTATAGTATCCTGCCAAGCCTAGGAAACTTCAAATTTCTGACACCGACCTAGGTGGCTTCCATTCTAGAATTGCTTCAATCTTACGAGGGTCCACCTTAATCCTCTTAGCAGAGACCACGTGTCCTAAGAAGGTTACCTCCCTCAACCAGAATTCACACTTGCTGAACTTCGCATAGAGTTCCTTCTCCCTTAACACTTGCAGCACAATGCAGAGATGCTCATCATGTTTCGCTTTAGTTTCAAAATATACCAAAATATCATCAATAAAGACGACTACGAACCGATCCAAGAATGGTTGGAACACACGATTCATCAGACCCATAAACGCTGCAAGAGCATTTGTCAGCCAGAAACTCCTAATGACCATACCGAGTCCTGAATGCTGTCTTATGGATATCTGCCTCTTTGACCCTTAACTGATGATATCCAGATCAAAGGTCGATCTTGGAAAATACAGAAGCTCCTCTAAGTTGGTCAAACAGATCGTCAATCCTTGGCAGTGGATACTTATTCTTAATCGTCAGTTTGTTCAACTGGCGATAACCAATATACATTCGCATCGTCCCATCTTTCTTCTTCACGAATAGCACCGGTGCTCCCCATGGAGACACACTTGGCCTAATAAAGGCCCTATCCAACAGCTCTTGAATTTGAGCTTTTAGCTCTACTAACTCCTTTAGTGCCATCCTATACGGTGCAATGGACACTGGCGCCGTTCCAGGCAACAAGTCGATTCCAAACTTGACTTCTCGGTTTGGTGGCAATCCCGAAAGCTCCTCCGAAAAAATATCTTGGAACTCTTTTATAGTCCTAACCTTATCCACTGTCAGCCCCTCCTCTTCCGACTGACTTACAAATGCCAAATAGGCTTCACAACCTTTCCGAATCCATTTTTCAGCTCTCAATGCTGACACCACATTGGACAAATAGTCCCTTCGCTCACCTATCATCATAACCTCCTCACCTTCCGCGGTCCTTAGCACCATTCGCTTAGCAGCACAATCCAAAGTTGCCTTATGCTTAACTAGCCAATCCATTCCCAAAATGAGGTCAAACTCTCCGAACGGAAACTCCATCAGATCTCCAAGACAAATCCTACCTTGAGTTTCTAAGGGTACATCCCTATACAGTTTGTTTACCCTAACCGAGTGACCCAAAGGACTTAGCACAGATACCCCACTCACAATCTCCTCAGAGCGCATAACCAATGACCTAGATATGGCACATACAACATAGGAATGAGTAGATCCAATATCCACCAAAGCAGTATACGACATGCTAGAAACCAAAAACGTACCAGTTATGACGTCAGGTGCGTCACCTTTCTCTCAACGACGAGCTGCATACACCAACGCCGGCTGTGGAGCCTCGGCATTTTTGGCACCTCTGCCAGGTGCCCCTTGACCTCGACCATTTCCATTTTCACCCCTACCTTCTCCATGTCCTCTCAGTGGTTGTGGTCTACCTCTCGCGAGTTGAGCAACCCTCTTTTCAGCAACCTGAACCTGATCAGCTCTCTAAGGACAGTCCTTAACTCTATGCTCCACAGATCCGCATCGGAAACAAGCACCAGAGCATTTCCTACACTCACCTAAGTGTACCTTACCACAATCTCCACAGATTGGTGGTCTAACCATATTCACCGGAACTGCTCGAACTAGCTCCTCCACTCTCACCCTTTTGACATTCTTATTTGCTCCACCCGAAGGTCCGGAATCCCTTTAGAAATAGTTTCGATCTTTCTCATGGTTCTGCCTCTTAGTACGCTTCACCTCCTCAGCTATCTTACCTTTTTTCCACTAGAACCGCGAAATCACGCTCCCTCTGCGGAGCAATCAGCACCTTAAGATCATCTCTGAGTCCATCGTCAAAGTGGACGCTACGCTCATACTTCGTAGTGACTATTCCCACAGGATACCGACTTAGCCTCAAAAACTCAGCCTCGTACTCCGTAACTGACTTATTTCCTTGAACCAGATTCAAGAATTCCTTCCTACAGGCGTCCACATAACTTGCCCCAACATACTTTCCTTTAAAGGCCGTATTAAACAGCTCCCAAGTGACCCTATCAGTGGAGGTTCCATCTCTCACGGTGAGCCACCACTGATAGGCCTCGTCTCGCAGTAGCGATACGGCTCCGTTCAGCTTCAGCTCCACAGAGCAGTCCAAGTCGTCCATAATTCGTTCTGTGGCCTCCAACCAATATTCTGCCACATTCAGAGTTACACCAGATACGCCCCTAAAAATCTCCACTCCGTTAGCCCGGAGTCGTTCAGAAATAGATCCTCAAATTCCATTACTGGTACTTGCCCCGGCCACCCTTTCCAAAACACGGAGCATAGCCTACGACAGAGCGTCATCCCTGGCACCATGATCATGAGACTCCACTTCTGTTGTCGGTGGTACCGGTGCCTCCGCTGTCAACATATACCCAGAAGACGCAGTTCTTACTCGAGCACTACCTCGACCTCGTCCACGGCCTCTTCCACGAGCTGCTTTCGCACTCATATCGTATTATCTGATTACGAATTTTATGCATTAATTTCAGCATTCCAGTGATTATTACAGATGTTTTATGATTGAATGATGAATTGAGTTGGTTTTCGCAGAATCGATGTCTAGCTACAGTTTCTGTCTTTTAGCAAGCTTTTCTAGGGTTTCAGAGCATTCTATCTAGAGTATTCTAGATGAGTTTCAGTACAGACAGATAATTCAGAATATATTCAGAAAAGTTCAGAATACTTACAGACTTGGGCTGGAGATTCGAAATGCCACTCAAAGATCCAGATTTTGAAAACAAAGTTTTACAATGTTTATAAAACTTTTATTTTTGAAAACCTTTATTTTTCTGTAAACCCATTCCACAGCCAAGTTCTTGTAACTTGGCTCTGATACCACTAAATGTAATACCCCAAACCCGGCCTAGATGTTATGACCGGATCCGACGTGCCACATCGAAGCGTTCAAAACATTCCGTATTACTTAGGCTAGAAAACTTAGTTGGTGTTTTAAAAGATACCTTTTAAATAGATTAAAGTGAATGGAAGCTGTGCACCAGGTAGGAAACCAAAAAAGAGGAGGTGAGCCCGTCGGACTGCTTAAGTACCAAGCTCCCTTCGGATCCAATCCTAGACATGCTCACCGCCATTGCCACACTCTACCATCACGTATATTTTTAAGAAACCCATTTGATTAAGTCCATTTTAGAAAAGTGATTAATTTTTGAAATCATTTGCTTAGCGGAAGCCTTACTTGTAATCGTGTTATTTTGAAATCAATTATTGTTTTGGAAAATGTGCGCTAGAACTAATCCATTTCAATAGTTAAAGTAAATCATTTTCATCATAATAAAATATAAATCAAAACCATAAAAAGAAATAAGTGGCCTTATTACATTTAAAAACCCAAAATCGTAAACGGAAATAAAAGGACGTCCAGTTCATCAGAAAGAAACTGAATTTGTAGAAACATGTGGCCACTCTGAATCCCTCACGGCTCCAAGCCCACTATGGTTGGGGTTCACCTGCGTGGTTAAAACAAAAGGGGTGAGTTTTGGGAAACTCAGTGTGTAAATTAACCCAACCATAGCCTAAATTAGTTCAAACCACAGAAACAGAATAAATTGGACTTAGCCCAAAATAGAATTCAGAATAAATCCCATAGGCCCATAACAGCTCAAAACAGATATTTCATGTTTATGCAGAAACCCAACCCAAATCTTGCCATATACACCCCCATACCATCCTTTCCCCATATGGGGAGACTACTCGACCCACCTAACCGCTACACACCACAGAAATATGCAGCATGGCTGCCAGAACAGATAATTTAACAGAGTCACCAGAAACAGATAATTGTGGCTGAGCCACCAGAACAGATATATATATGTGGCAGAGCCATCAGATCAGATAATTTGTGGCCTAGCCACCAGGACGCTTCCTCCATAATATAACCCATGTCCCCATGCAACAGATATTCATTCATGGCATACATCATACGGATTTAAATCATCATCCTTTTCAGACAAAATTAACCCTAGGGGTATAAAGGTCATTTTACACCTAAAGGTATCATGGTAATTTTCCATACATTGGGGTATTCTTGTAATCTAACTATTTTAAGGTTTTCATGCATATTTCTACCATTTATGTACAATCAGAAACACTTACCGCGCATACTTACCGAGTTGGGTCCGTTGGCCTTTATGCCCGATTTTGGCCCATTAAGCCCAAAATATCAATAATGCACGAAATCGCGCGTACTGCAGTTTTGTCACTTTAGATTACCAGAATTATTAACCATTTATCTTACGAGCATTCACACACTCGCAAGTTCTCAAAATACAGGCTCTTCGGCATTTTAGCTTTTCGGCTTTTGCCGATCTAGTCTATGAGAAGGTGTCAGTTACACACCTATTTTATGATGATTCACTGACGAGATCCACGCACGAACTTCCTACAATTATATTATTACTACGTTAATCTAACTACCGAAATGAACTACATATTAACCCTTACCATATTCGACCAACCACACCTTAGGCACTAGCGATCCTACCTTTGTCGAAAGTAGTGACTAGATCAAGATCCGACCGTTCCACTTGTCCAAACCCTTGTTCAGTAGCCTCTAAATCACACTATTATCAAAATTAAATAGTTATCACAACCTCTTAGGGCTACAAGTCCAAATCGACAGCCTCCCTAACTTTTAGGGATTTCGGCTTTTCCTAAAATATGAAATATAGGTTGGGTTGAAAAGACTTACCACCGGTTCCTTCGATCAATGATTCCAATGAGTTTCTACTTGATTTCGATGTAGATCTAAGCCCTCAAATGATAACAAAAGTCAAGCCTTCAGTGATTTTTAGAATTTGGCTATGTCCCTATGGCTATGCGTTTTCGGCTTCTTGTAACAGTGAAGAAAAGATGAAGATTTGTATCGGCTTTGTCGATAGACACTTAGGGTTTAGAGGACTAAAGAATTGGCCAAAGATGATGAAAAGAAGTAAGAGGATTGACTAGGATAAATCGGCACAGAAGAAAATTTAGCTTTCAGGATTTCGGCTTTTTATGGCAAATGGCTATAGGCTTAAAAATAATGGAAGGAAAGTGATGTTGAGTAGAGTGATAGGAGGATTCGGCTTTGGAGAGAAAGAAGAAGAAAAGAATAGCAAATGGAGAGAAAAAGAAAAGAAAAAGAGAGGGGAAGGATGATCAGAAAATGGCTCACTTACCCCCTAATGCCGAATTTATACTGGCACTAACCCTAGCCAAAACTTGTCCACCTAAATCTCCCCTTGGCCGGCCAACTTTTGCTCCTCAAGAGTCCACTATTCGGCCAACTCTACTCTCCCTAATCAGCTCCTAAATCCTCTCCCTTATCCCCTCCTTACTCAATCTCCTGAGCAACTCAAACACCTCTTGACAGACTTTTACTTCAGTTCCACTACCTCCCTTTTCTGTACATAAAAATTAATTCCCTTATTTTGCTGTCATTGTGACTTGAACCTCAGTTCTTCCTAGCATCCACACGCCACTTCTAAATCTCCTTAGTGGTGTCACTTAGCCAACTCACCACAAGCTTCCTTGTGTTCTATTTTACCTAATTAATACTTAAAAGCCCAGTTAACCAGAACCCTACTTTCTTATGGATTTAAAAGTAATTAAAATTACCGGGTTTTATCTTAAGCTTGGGCCTTCTGGAGGCCCACTAACATACTTATACCTAAGCCAAGAAGGCAGAACACAAAAATTTAGATGTCACCAAGATTCACAGAATTCCCGAAAATTGGGGCGTTACACATCAAATGACAATAACATGAGATCTGCCAGGAAACAATAACTTCTGATCATTAAAGGGAAATTTTTACACACTTTGTCTACTAGTACATACTGACCCAATGGATTCAATACTTTAATCACAAATCCTGTAGACTCTATGGACATGTTCATACTAGGCATCAATTTCATGCAAACATAGGAATGGGTCGAACCCGAATCAATCAAAGCAATAACGTTAACATCATGAAGAGAAAATGTACCCGTAATTACATCGGGAGAGGATGCCATTTCATGAGCACGGATAGCATAGGTCCTTACAGGTGCTCTAACATCTGGTCTCATTGCTGAATCCCTAGATGCACCTCTACCTGCCCCTATTCTTGAACTTCTCTGAGTTCTACTTCTAGCAGGGGAATTGCCTGATCTTTCACTCGGTATTACTTCTCTATTAACCATATCAGGACACTCCAGAATGAAATGATCCGATGCTCCACATCAGAAACAACCAGTCTCAGTTGCTCCACATTGACCTAGATGACGTCGACCACATTGAGGACACTCGGATCTCACAATTGAAGTGGTCTGAGCTTTCTGACCCAGAAATCTTCTACCTCTGTTTTGGCTAGAATACCCTGCTGAAAAATTAGATCCTGTAGAGAACTCTCTAGGCCTCTTGGATGTAGACTGAAATGACTTGCTCAACTGTCTTTTCTTTGTGTCTTGTATCTCAATTTCAGCTTTACCCTCTCCTTTTAGCAACTCCTCTACCTTACAAACTCTTTCAACTAAAATGATGAACTATTTTATTTCTAAGACACCGACTGACAGTCGAATATCATCATTGAGCCCATCTTCAAATCTCTTGCACATAATAGCTTTAGTAGACACACACTCTTGAGCATAATGACTGAATTTGACAAATTCACGTTCATATTCAGTCACTGTCATCTTACCCTGCTTTAGTTCAAGGAATTCTTTTATTTTCTGGTCAATGAACCTCTGACTAATGTATTTCTTACGGAACCCCTCCTGAAAGAAATCCCAAGTAACCCTCTCTTTCGGTACTGCTGACATAAGTGTCTTCCACCAATGGTAGGCCGAGTCTCGTAAAAGTGATACGACACACTTCATGCACTTTATAGGTGTGTAGGATAACTCATCAAAGACCCTGATAGTATTCTCGAGCCAAAACTCATCTTTCTCTGCATCGTCATCTTTAGTAGCCCGAAACTCTTCAGCCCCTTATTTTCTAATTTTATCAACTGGTGGCTTCTCTCTTCTGATTGTATCTGTGACTGGGGAAGCTACATGGGCATTTTGAGGATCATGAGTGGGTGGAGGTCTAACGGCCGGATTCGTACGAACGAACTCGGTAAACCATTCATTCATAGCTTGGAAGAAGGCTTCTCGAGCCCTTCCTCCCTGACTAACTGTAATGGGCCTTTCACTACTATCTGGTGGCACCGTCCCTTCTGCAAAAGTGGTACGTTACTTTCTACATCATCTGCATCAACTCGTTCGGAATACATAACTATAAAAGAAAAACATTTTAAAATCGTCAGGAGTCATCACACTATCAAAATTTAAGTACGGCATGTATAGCTAGATTCTTACTCATACTGAATATTCTGAGAACTGACTAAACTCTTGCTCTAATACCAATAAATGTAACAGCCCTTACCCGAGACCATCGCCGGAGTCGAGCACAAGGCGTTACCAGACTTATCTTACTTGTTCGGGGCATAAAAAAATAAAATTTACTTTTAAAAATAATTAATTCACTTACATTCATCCAATAAATCCCTAAAAAGGGCCCTTGAGGCTTTAAAACGTGCAATTGGAACGATTCGGGACCAAACCGGGAACATTAAAAATTTTTTGATTACTTACACAAATCAAAACAATTTATTTCACTATTCATAATAAAACTGTCCATCTGAGTAATAGTCACTAAATTAATTATAACTCGAGTTACAAAACTCAAAATTTAAATCCATAAATTTCCCCTGAAACTAGACTCGTATATCTTCTTACCATAATTTTTCCAGAATTTTTGGTTTGGCCAATTAGTACAGTTTATTCATTAAATGTTCCCCAATTTAGCAGTTCAGCGGACCTGACCTCTCTTCACTAAAAATTGATTATCTCATTATAAAGAAATCAGATAATGTTTTAGTTTATTCCTAATCAAAATAGGCTCACTAAAAAATCTAGAAATATGAACTTTGACTTATAATTATTTTTGTACAATTTCTAGTTATTTTCCAAAGTTGGAATAGGGGATCACGAAGTTACTCTGAACCAGTCTTACAAAAATTTAAATATCTCAGAATATAGACTTCCTTTGCTAGCTCTATTTCTTTCCTATGAAAATAGAATCAATAAGATTTAATTCTATTTCTCATTAACCATTTAATTTCATTTCTATAATGTTTAGTGATTTTTCAAAACCACATCACTGCTGCTGTTTCCTAACTGTTCCATGGCCAACTCTTACTCTTTCACAGTTTCTTTGCATCAAACCTCATTTAGGCATACATAATACCAAAACATGTTCTTAATTAGCTATATCATAAGCTAATCATTACCAAGTATTCACATGCCATTATATAATCATATCATAAGGACATACACACAAAATAGCCAAGTCCCTATACATGCCATAACTTAAAGTATTTCGAGTCACAAAATACCGAGATAACTCGTTGATAGTGTGAGGCGATCTCCGACATCCTTACGATTTCCTGAGTTGGCTTTATGATACTATAAAAAGAGTGAAAATAAAGGGAGTAAGCATAAAGCTTAGTAAGTTTGCATGTAAATAAATAACAACATTCTAAATGAATTTTCAAGATAACTTGAACCTTTCGAACATGGACTTATCTTACCTTCCCTTTGGTACACTCTTTGAATTTTCTGTTGAACCATTTGGAATACTAAGGATACACGGGTACCTTTCCTATTTAAACTTACCATTGCCATGCCTTGACATGGCCTTACGTGGTATCCTTACCTTATGAACTCACCATGGTCTTACATGGGATCTTTGCCTTATAGTAGTTTATCAATGCCATGTCTTGACATGGTCTTACATGATTTCCTTGCCTTGTAAAACTTGCCAATGCCATGCCTTGGCATGGTCTTACTTGGTATCCTTAAACCCTAATGTCATGACATTTGTATCCTACACATTCCTAAGGTTCAACCGAAACTTTTAAGTATCATTTCTCCGTCAATTCTTAGTTGAATCATCAAGGAATAAATTTACAAAATAAATATATAGATGCTGAAAAATAACATCATTAATTATAAATAATAAAACATTGCATTTATTTACCGCAAACTTACCTCGATACAAAATAAGATCAAATATTTTGATTTAGTCCTTAACCTTTTTCTTTCCTCGGTCTAACCCAAACTTCTTCATCTATAATACCAAATTTAACTTATTTAATATTCACATTTATCAAAACATTCCTTAACTCTAACTTTGGCAAAATTACAATTTTGCCCCTAAACTTTTACATATTTACACTTTTGCCCCAAGGCTCAGAAATGAAAATTTATCCCTAATTCTTATGTTTTATGACAAGCCAATTCATTTATTTACCTACGACAACATCAAATTCCCACTCTAACATGTACTTATGACCATTAGGTATTTTTACCGATTATGTCGTTTTACTCGTTTTCGCTTAAAATCGCTTAGCTCAAGTCGTTTAACATAATTTCAATCTTCATATTCTACGCAAAACATCAAAATAAACATATTTCACCTATGGGTATTTTTCCAAATATGAACCCTAGGTTAAATTATTGCTAGAATAAGCTAAATCAAGTTACCGGGACTTCAAAAACGTAAAGAACATTAAAAACGGGGCTTGGAATCACTTACTATGAAGCTTGGAAGCTTGAAAAACCCTAGCTATGGAGAATCCTTGAAATTTCGGCCTAATGAAGAAGATGGGCACATTTTGCCATCTTTTTCCCCTTTTTAATCTTTTAATTACCAAATGACTAAAATACCCTTCATTAAAACTTTAGTTATTTTTATCTATGTATGTCCAGTTTTGTCCATGAAAACCTAATCGTCTAATTACCATTTAAGGACCTCTACTTCAACTATACTCTTCAATTTAATCCTTTAGCATCTAAAACTCATATTTATCAACTTTTGCAATTAAGCCCTAGTAGGCAAATTAAGCATGCTATTAATAAAATTTTCCATCGATACTCTAGCACATGCATCTAATCACTCGGTAAATTATAAAAATTAATTGGAATAAACTTTCTATCTCAAATTTGTGGTTTTGTAACCACTATTCTGTTTAGGCCCTATTTTGGGATGTTACAATAAAAGCCTGAAATATTTGATGGCTCAGAAAGATTTGAATCTATGACAGAGAAGATGGCTAGAGTTGTTAAAAGGTTAAGAGCTTGTTATTGATTATCATCCGAGAAAATAAAATGTTGTTGCTGATGCTTTGAGTCGAAAATTATTATTTGCATTACGTGCTATGAATGCTCAATTGTGTATATCTGATGATGGTTCAGTTTTAGCCGATTTGAAAGCGAGACCTTTGTACTTACAATAGATTTATGATGCACATAAAGTTGATAATGAGATAATAGCGAAACGAGCTCAGTGTGATTTGAATTCTGATCCAGAATTTCGAGACGACAATGATGATTGTTTGAGATTCTAAGATCGAATTTGTGTTCCAAAAAATCCAGAGTTAATTCAGATGATTTTGAAAGAAGCTCATAACAGTTGTTTATCTTTACATCCGGGAAGTACGAAAATGTATAATGACTTGAAACAGCTATACTGGTGGCCTAGAATGAAAAGAGATATCTTCGACTTTGTTTCGAAATGTTTGATATGTCAGCAGGTTAAAGCTGAACATCAGGTGCCATCCAGTTTGTTACAATCGATTATGATTCCCGAGTGGAAGTGGGATAGAGTGATGATGGATTTTGTTTTGGGTTTGCCCCTATCTTCAAGAAAGTAAGATGCGATTTAGGTTATGGTTGATAGATTAACGAAATCAGCCCACTTTATTCTGGTACGATCATACTACTCACTTGAAAAGCTAGCTGAGTTATATCCTGGCACAATTAAATACTTATATACAACCTCCTTACAAACCCAACTTAAGGCCCAATACTTCTAGGCCCAAATTCGGGGCATTACAACTCTACCCCTTTAAAGAAATTTCGTCCTCGAAATTTTTGACTATCAAAAAAGTCGCACAACCTAGCCAACCACACTACGCTCTTGCTGCGCACTCTGATTCTAACAATACAAGCACACAAAACCATCTATCCATTGGAGCAGATAGATATCACATGCATACCATTTCCAAAACACACAAAAAATAAATACAAGCTCTAACTTTAAGTGTAACAATACAGTGTAATATCTAAGAAATCACAATATTTCTATCTACTGCTTTTTAATGAAAACAAACATTAATTTCAGAAACTTACGGATTCGGTGCAGGAGACTCGTTGTGCCACACATTTTAGAAAAATACCTCAAAACACTTTACATAATTGAAAACAACCTCATGAAATACAAAATTTTGAAAACCCATTCCACAGCCGAGTTTTGCAGCTTGGCTCTAATACCACTAAATGTAACACCCTAAGCTTGGCCTAGACGTTATGGCCGAATCTGGAGTGTTACATCAAAGTGTCGTTCAAAAATCGAGTTGCAATTAAAAGTTTATTTCTAAAACTAAAACCTTTTGTACGGGGTTAGCAAATCATCTTGTCACAAACGTTTGCCATAATATTTGTCTTTGGAATATTAATTCAACTTAAATCGTGGAAGTATTTTGAAAACTGTGAATATTTTTAAAACCCAAGTTTTCTTGGGCTAGCAGTTTAATATAAGAAATCAAAAGCCCACTTAAAACTTAAACCTACTATCGCCTTATTACAGAATAAAAACCTCAAAATATAAAAATTTAAATAAAAAGTCTACAGCAGAGCATCAGCAGTCGTGTGGCCATCTCCGAGTCTCTCGCGGCTTTAAACCGCCTAAGGCTGGGGATTACCTGTACAGTTAGACAGAAGGGTGAGTTTGCGAAAACTCAGTGTGTAATCCCTTATAATACGAACAGTCAGACATACATTATACAGAAACAGACTAGGCTTAAGCCCATTACAGAAACAGTATTAGGTGGGCCTTAGCCCAATAACAGAATCAGGTGGGCCTAAGCCGAAAACAGAATCAGTATCAGATGCAGATATGCAGACAGATTCCTAGTCCAGTCCAACCAAAACACCACCCGTACCTACCAGCACCATGTGGGGATAAAATCGACCCACCCAACCAACACACCAAGCTTAGCACCGGTTGCGGCACTAAGTCAACAGGACTGCTAAGCGCCATAAACAGAATGGCTCAGCGTCGTAGACAGAACTACTAAACATTGTAAACAGAACGGCTAAAGGCCATAAATATCGCAGCAACGCTGCCAGTTAACAGAACGGCTATAAACCGTAAGTATCGCAGAAAGGCTGAAAGCCTTGTACAAAATGGCTACAGGCCGTATACTTCCTCCATCACTAATAACCCAACCCCATGCAATATGTCATAAATATTATGTGTATGCAAAGTCATACTCGGTACAATCACATATGTAAATCATAAGCACATCAGTCATACGGAACATAAGGCATAATCGTCATTCTACCATACTGGGGTATTACAATCATTTTACCCTACAGGGGCATTACGGTTATTTTACACAGGGTCTTAACGACCCAGCAGAAGGCCCACTGTCGCCTCGAGCAACTTAAGTAACCTAATAGACATAACAGTGCAAATGGGCCTAAGGCCCATTACTCGGCCCAAGTGGGCCTACAAGCTCGTGTGGCCGATTTGGACCAAATTCAGATACGGCTAAGTGTCCTACATAGCGCAGTCCAATATTTATCACTTACCGCGGATCTAATTCGTGTTGGGCCCATGAGCCCATTGGGCCTACACGGCCCCTTCGGCCCATTGAGGCCTTAACAGCCTAAGCCCACGAGAACGCTCGTGGCGGCCTCTACTGTCAGTCGCCCATGATTTATGAGCTCAGTTTACCGCACGAGCGATCGCATGCTTGTGAGGCCTCAAATGCCGAAGTTTCGACTTTTCGGCTTTTGCCGACTTCCAACAAAGAAGGACGTGAATACACACATGTTTATGAGAACGCGCCAAAGTCCACAATCTCCAACCTTGGCACATCCTGCATTGAATCTTCATCACCAATTCATCTGGTTTGCTCTATTTAAAGCCAGCTTCTCACCAATTCTCATGTTAGCTTCCCGATGTGGGATTACTTTCAACCATTAGGAAAATTCCTTATTTTTTTATGACCACTTCAACCACAGAGTTCCAGTCCAACTCCACCTATTACATAGCTCAAACAGCAAAATAAATACTCCATTGCGCATCCCAAGACTTGAACCTTAGACCTCACAGTTACACAACACGCCACCTTGCCACGCCACCAAAGGCTTTTTTTGTGTCACCATTTAGCCTCAATTAATTATAAGGTCTACAGGCCAAAGTCTAGGTTCCTTTTAAAAGAAATACCAAAATAAATTGCAAGAGACAAGACTTGAACCTAGGCTCCCTTGCAACCTTAATGACGCCACAACCACTAGACCACATGCTTCCTTGTGTTATTTATTTCCCACAATATTATAAAAGGCCTACTTCCAAGCATTCAGGCTTTTACTCACTTAAAACCAAAATTTTTGCTAAAGCCCAGGTTTGAACCCAGGACTTTTCCAACTCCTCTCAGGACCCTTAACCACTTGAGCAGACATTTAATTGTGTCATATCCTTGCACAATTAAATACTTATAGACAATCTCCTTACAGACCCAAACTCAAGGCCCAATACTTCTAGGCCCAAATTTGGGGCGTTCCAAGTAAAATGCCTATATGCGTGTTTTGGTGACAAGAAAAAGTCAGATGTGAATGAGTCTTTCAAGTATGAGTCTATAAGAAGTGTCTGTGTCTATCTCCGGAGTTGTCTAAAGGGGTCCATCGGGACTAAAAACATGAATCTCTAAAAGGAAAAGTCCATGGAACTCTGAAGCTCATATAATGTAATACCATGGTTGGGCTATGACATCATATGGAATATGTAAAGGACGGTTGGGTGGATACAAGCGTTGAGGGACAAACCTCATGACGGTGAGTTGAGGCGAATGCTTATTGTCAAAAACACCAATTTTTGTAAAAGTGAGCCTTTGTGACTATTTCTTAAAGGACGCCTTTATAGCTGGCTATCTCTATCGAAAGGAATCTTTTGTGGCAATCTTTATTAAAAGGAAGCCTTTGTGGCTATATCAATTAAAAGGATGCCTTTGTGACTATCTTAATTAAAGGAATGCCTTACAAAAAACTTCGCTAAAAGGATGCCTTCATGGCAAGACTCAGAAAGGAAAGCCACTATGTCTATATTTGGAAAGGAATACCTTCATGGCAGAATCTGAAAAACGGATCTCATGATAACTATCTTAAGACAATGTCTTTGGGTGGATGCTGAATAAATGGCGAACCTTATATAGTTACAAGACATTATTTGAAAGGTTAGTGTGCACAAGAATACGTGGCAAGGAAAATGTATGAGTTAAAATTAACAATTGAAAGTACACGAAAGTAAGGAAGATATGGGCAAATTCTGAGTTGAGTATTAGGTGCAGTTTACCTCGCCTGAAGATAATGGTAAGACTAGTGAGTATGAAATAAGTTATTAAGTCTGATAATAAGGGAAGTGAAGAGGTTAAGGATTTCGTAAAGATAAGATTTAAGAAAGGATAAGGAAGGTTAAGAAATGTTAAGTATAGTACGCTCAAGAGAAAGAAAAATAGTTCTGAATAAAGAAAGATAGTAGCCTCAATCTTGTACCCTCTAAAGAAGAAAGAGAGGTCAAGAAATACCCAAAGATGTGCAAAATATCATATGCAATGTAGAATGAACAAAAAAACGTATCCTAAGATTTAGCTTACTAAGTTCTTATGGACTTACAAAAGTTTTTTTTTATGTTTTTAGGTCTGTAAAGATACATACATCGAGAGATGATGCTAGGGCTATGCTAAAGAAGCGGCTCGCTAGGTTGTTATGCATATGAAGGAAAACTCACATTTACTGTATTTTGCAAACAAACTGTTTATCACTTAAAGTTTGTAACACGATTCTCAAATACTCAGCATGTTCAGATTCATTACGAGAGTAGATCTAAATATCATCAATAAAAACAACTACAAATTGGTCTAAATACGTCCTAAAAATCTAGTTCATCAAGCCCATAAAAACAACAGGTGCATTTGTTAGTCCGAAAGGCATAACAAGAAATTCGTAGTGTCTGTACCTTGTCCTAAATGCAGTCTTTGGCACATCTGAGTCTTTAACTCACAACTGGTAATAACCCGACCTCAAACTAATTTTTGAAAACATTGTTTCCCCTTTTAACTAATCAAACAAATCATCAATCTGCGGTAGAGGGTATTTATTCTTTATAGTCACTTTATTCAGCTGTCTGTAATCAATACACATTCTCATCGTGCCATCTTTCTTTTTCATAAACAATACCAGTGCACCCCAGGGAGAGAAACTCGGTCTAGTAAAACCTCTATCCCAACTGAGCTTTCAATTCTTTTAACTTTGTCGGTGCAATACTGTACGGCGCTGTCGATGTCAGCATTGAACCCGGTACTAATTCAATACCAAACTCAACTTCTCTGATAGGTGGTAAACCCGGTAACTCTTCGGAAAATACATTTGGATAATCACATACAACTAGTACTAATTCAATCTTTATTTCGGTCACTTTCGTATCAAGAACATAAGTAAGGTAAGTTTCACACCTCTTTCTCATAAATCTCTAAGCTAACGTAGATGAGATCAAAATTGGCAAACTATTCAAATCATCAGATTCAATTCTAATAATCTCATTGTTTTGACATGTAACACCCCTAACCCGTATCCGTCGCCAGACTAGGGTAAAAGGCATTACATGACAAATCAAAATATTTAACATTCATTTCAAAAACTTCATATCATTAAAGATCAAATATCAATGTAGACTCCCTTATATAGGTCATCGAGACCTCAAACATGCATTAGAAAGGGGTCGGGACTAAACCGAACACATAGAAAATTTTTCCAAAACTTAAACATTTTTCAAACAAGTACAGGTCACACGCCCGTGTGAACAGGCCGTGTGCCTCACACGGCATTAGATACCCCCGTGTGTCTAGGCTGTGTCAGAACAGGGCATATATACTGAGTTGCTCTCACGGCCATAAGACACGCCCATGTGTCTTGGCCGTGGTCGACACTGGCTTAGGTCACACGGCTAGCCATACGCCCCAGCCTGACTTAAAATTGTAGGGTACCCCAGGGGACACACGGCCATGCAACATAGTTGTGTGTCGTACACGACTAAGACACACGCCCGTGTCTCTGCCCGTGTGGACAAAAAATAGACCATTTGAAAAGCCAATTTGCCACCCAATTTGGGTCAAACCTACAAGTACCAAAACAAGCACAATTACATACCAAATTCAATAATAAAACATACATCATTCATATCATATCGTTATCAACCAATTTCATGTTCATAAACTATACTCAATCATACTAAATCATGAGCCAAAATAATATTAAAATCATATGTATCGTAATCCCAATTCATCTCATTCATTCACATGTTAAAACCTTACCAAATTGACCACTTCACTGGGCTATTCAAACATATCATATTGTATCACATATATCATACCAAAACTACATTCATATATACAACATAGTCAAGCCAAATCACATGGCTAGATAAACACTTAACAAAACATATTCAAGCAGTTCTAGCCTATACATGCCATACTTTAATATATACAATTTCAAAAGTACCAAAATAAGGTTTGATAGTGTAGTGATGATCCTCGACGATCCCTGAGCTCATAGTAGCTTTGATATCTATAAAATAATGCAAACAGACACAAAGTAAGCTTTCAAAAGCTTAGTAAGCCATATACAAATAAACATATCATTCAAAACAAATAAGCATCATCAAATCATTTATACTTTGTAGACAAATGATATCACAAATCTCATATTCATATACTTACCTTTCTTTCTCAATTAGGCTATACAAAGCAAACATACCTAAATCGGATATAATTTCACAAAGTTAGTAATTTTCTCAGAATGCCCGTTTGAACCGTCCAGAAATGTAAGGATACGCGGAAAGTTCAGAAAGCATATACAATGCCAACGTCCCAGATGTGGCCTTACATGTAATCAAACATCGATGCCACTATTATAGACAGGGTCTTACACAAAATCAGATACGATGTCGATATCCCAGACATGGTCTTATACGTAAAATAGAAGTCGATGCCAACGTCCCAGACGTGGTCTTACACGATAACATGTATCGGAATCCTATGTCATGACATATGTATCCTAACTATTCCTAAGGTTCGTACGAGACTTTTTAGACGTCGAAACTTTATCGATACTTTCTCGGGTTGCACATATTTAGCTGGGACACTCATTCATCACAATTCAATGTCAAATGAATAATAGTAATTCAATTCAAACAAGCTTATTTGTATATCGACTTACCTCGTACGGATTCGGATAGACGAAGTCGGTTACTCGACAACTTTTGACTTTCCCTGATTTAACTCTGTTTTCCTTAATTATTGATCTAAATAAGTTCAAATTTAACTTATTCAATCACAAATTCATTCAAAACAATCCATAGACACATATTTAGGGCATTTTACAGACTAGCCCTCACATTTTCACATTTTGACACTTTAGTCCATAATACACAAAATCACAAAATACACATAATTTGCTTGTACACAAGCTTGGCTGAATATTCATAGCTCTCATACAAGTCCACACATTTCATTTATTTCACATTTTAGTCCCTCAATTTACAAATTTCATAATTTAGCCCATTTTACTCAAATTCATCAAAAATCCAAAGATAAAACATGTAAACCCAACATCAAACTTCATTTATCAACAACTAACTTCACAAAACTCATAATTTCATCAATGGCACTTTTCAAAATTATCATCAAAATCAGAAATTGAGGCATGGGTCTGATAGTGTACGAAGCAACGATTATAAAAACGTAGAAATTATCAAAAACCGAAGCAAAAACATACCTAAATCAAAGCTTGCAAGTGCGAACCCTAGCTAAGCTTTTCTCTTTTCATTTTCTTGATTTTTCGGTTGAAAATGAACACAAATGACCATATTTTCATAACTTTTTTTTATTTTAATTCATTTAATAAACAATTTACTTAAATATCCTTAATGAATAACATTTTAAAACACACAATAAAAAGTCATAAGTGTCCACTCATACTCCTAATGGTCAATTTGCAACATAACGACCTCTCAAATAATAAGCCAAATCAAATAGGTACTTTTAACAAGTACCAGTCAACTTTTACATTTTACGAGATTAGGTCCTTTTATCAAATTAAACACACAAACGATTTAATTTTCATACAAAACTTTCACACATACTAATTCATATAACAAAAGCACAGAAAATAATATTTCATTATTTTTTTGACTCGAATATGTAGTCCTGAAACCACTATTCCGACTAGGGTCTAAACCGGACTGTTACAATTCCCCCTTAGGGATTTTCATCCCCAAAAATCTTACCGTTGAACAGATTCGGATATTGCTGCCTCATAGCATCTTCAAGCTCCCACATGGCCTCTTTAATATCGTGTTGATGCCATATCACTTTTACTAATGAAATTTTCTTATTTCGTAGTTCTTTGATCTCGCGAGATATGATACGGATTGGCTTCTCTTCGTAAGTCATATTAGACTGAATTTCAATCTCAGACGGAGGAATCACATGCGACGGATCAGATCTGTATCGTTGAAGCATCGATACGTGAAACCCATCATGAATCTTTTCTAATTCTGGTGGCAACAACAATCTATATGCTACTGGCCCAATACGCTCAGTAATCTCATACGGCCCGATGAACCTTGGACTCAATTTGTCTTTTCTACCGAACCAAAGTACTTTCTTCCACGGAGACACATTCAAAAACACTTTTTCGCCAATCTCAAACTCAATGTCTTTCCTTTTCAAATCTACATAAGATTTCTGAAAATCAGTAGCTGTTTTCAGACTATCTCTGATCACTTTCACTTTCTGTTCAGTTTCTTGTATCAGATCAATCCCGTGAATCTTATTTTAGCTGAGCTCAGTCCAATACAAGGGTGTACGGCATTTACGACCATATAAAGCTTCATATGGTGACATTTTAATGCTTGACTAAAAACTGTTACTATAAGTGAATTCAATCAAAGGAAAATATTGTTCCCATGTACCTTCAAACTCAAGAATGCAACATCTCAACGTATCTTCGAGTATCTAAATAATCTGCTTGGATTGACTGTCTGTTTACGGATGAAAAGTAGTACTGAAATGTAATTTCCTACCCAGAACATCTTGCAACTTCTTCCAGAATCATGATGTAAATCTCGGATCTCTGTCTGACACAGTAGATAATGGCACACCATGCAATCTCATAATATTGGAAATGTATAACTCAGCTAATTTATCAAGTGAGTAATCGGATCAAACCAGAATAAAATGAGCTGATTTTGTCAATCGATCAACTACAACCCAGACAGCATCTTTCTTTCTCGGAGACAGGGGTAAACCCAAAATAAAGTCCATTGTCACTCTATCTCATTTCCATTCTGGAATCATAATCAGTTGTAACAAACCAAATGGCACCTGATGTTCAGCTTTAACTTGCTGACAGATTAAGCGCTACGAAACAAGATTGGAGATATCTCTTTTCATTCAGACCACCAAAAATGTTGTTTCAAATCATTATACATTTTCGTACTACCCAGATGAACAGATAACTGACTATTGTGAGCTTTGCTCAAAATCATCTGCATTAACTCTGGATCTCAGATTCGATCTCAGATTCTCAGACAATCGTCTTTATCAACTCTGAATTCTGAATCAGACTCTAAATTACACTGAGCTTGTTTAGTTAAAATCTCATTATCAATGAGTTTAGATAATTTGTTGTAATAACAAAGGTCTGGCTTTCAATTCAGTAAAATTAAACCATCATTGGATAGAACCAAATGAGCATTCATTGTACGCAGAGCAAACAGTGATTTTTGACTCAAAGCATCAACAACGACATTTGCCTTACCCGGATGATAATCTATCACAAGTTCATAGTCTTTCAGCAATTCAGGCCGTCTTCACTGTCGTAGGTTTAAATCTTTCTGAGTCATCAGGAATTTCAAACTCTTATGATCAGAATATACGTGACATTTCTCACCGAACAGGTAGTGGCACCAAATCTTTAGAGCGAACACAATCGCAGCTAACTCAACATCGTGTGTCAGATATTTCTTTTCATGCGGCTTCAACTGTCTTGAAGCATAAGCAATAACTTTGCCTTTTTGCATCAAAACACAACCCAGACCAGTCAACGGAGCATCACTATAGATCACAAATTCTTTACCCGATTCAGGTTTTACCAATACCAGAGCTTCAGTTAACAAAGTTTTCAACTGATCAAAACTATTCTGACACTTTTCTGACCACTCAAAATTCGCATCTTTCTGAAGCAGTTTTGTCAACGGAGTCGCAATCATTGAAAAGCCTTATAATAACCAGCAAGTCCCAGAAAACTGCGGACTTCAGGGACATTCCTCGGAGGTTTCCAATCTAGAATAGATGAAATTTTGCTCAAACTAACTCAGATACCAGATGCTGATACAATATGACCCAGAAAACCAACTTCTCGCAACCAGAATTCGCAGTTACTAAACTTCACATACAACTATTTATCTCACAAAGTCTGTAGCACTATTCTCAGATGCTCGACATGTTCGGACTCATCACTTGAACAAATCAATATGTCATCAATGAATACAACAACAAATCAATCTAAATACGATCTGAAAATTCTATTCATCAACTCCATAAAGATAGCAGGTGCATTAGTCAATCCGAAAGGCATAACCAGGAATTCATAGTGGCTGTACCTCGTTCTGAAAGCAGTATTTGGAATATCAGAGTCTTTTACTCGCAACTGATAATAGCTTGATCTCAAATCTATCTTCGAAAACATAGCAGCTCCTTTCAACTGATCAAACAAATCATTAATTTAGGGCAAAGGATACTTATTCTTGATAGTCACTTTGTTCAACTGATGATAATCTATACACATTCTCATCGTACTGTCTTTCTTTTTCACAAACAGAGCCGGAGCACAAAGAGGTGAGAAACTCGGTCTAGTAAACCCTCTATCGGTTAACTCTTGCAACTGAGACTTTAATTCTTTTAATTCATTCGGAGCCATTCTATACGAAGCAGTCAAAATTGGAGTAGTTCTAGGCACTAATTCAATGCCAAATTCAACTTCTCTAACCGGAGGTAAAATCGAAAGTTCTTCAGAAAACACATCAGGAAACTCACAGACAACAGGCACAGATTCAACATTCTTTTTTGACACTCTTGAATCAATAACATAAGCAAAATAGGCATCACAACCCTTTCTCACAATACTTAAAGCTTTCATCGAAGATATCACAGCAGGCAATCCATTCAAATCACTAGATTCAATTCTGACTATTTCATCATTCTTGCATCTCAAATCAATAGTTTTTCACTTGCAGTTCATAACAGCATCATGCAAAGGTAACCAATCCATACCCATAATTATATCAAATTCATCAAAAGGTAACATCATCAGATTAACCGAAAAACAAGTATCTCGAAACATAATCGGACAATTCTTGTAGACTTTATCAACCAAAACACATCTGTCTAGGGGGCTCGAAACTCTAATTACAAATTCAGTAGACTCTACAGGCAAAGTCTTACTGTTCACTAAGTTTATGCATAAATATGAATATGCTGATCCAAGATCTATCAAAGCAATCACAAAAGTATCATAAAGAGTAAATGTACCTGTAGTCACGTCTGACGATGAAGCTTCCTCACGAGCTCAGATAGCATAGGCTCTGGCAGGTGCACGAGCCTCAGATCTAATAGCTGTATCTTTTGTTCCCCTCTGATTGCCACTAACATTTCTCGTATTTCTAGGAGGTCTACCACGAGAAGCATTGCCACTTTGTACACTTTTTTTGTTCAACAGATTTAGGAAAATCATAGATAAAATGGTCTAACGATCCACATCTGAAACAAGCGCGATCATACATTCTACAATTACCGGAATGTCTTTTACCACAATGCTTACACTCAGGGTGATCAGATTTAGCATTTTCGACATTGGCAACAGATGTAGCTGGACCTTTGGAATTTGATTGTGATCTAGCACGATCTCTATTCGAATGCCCCACATTAGCTTTTGAACGACTATTATTATCTCTAAACTTCTTTAATGCATACTGAAATGATTTTCCCGATGATCTCTTTCGCACTTCTCGAGCTTCAGAATTAGCTTTTCTTTTCTCTTTCTCGAGATCTTTAGCTTTACATGTTTGTCCAACAAGCACAACAAATTCTTTGGTTTCCAGAATCCCAACTAGCAAACGGATATCTTCATTCAAACCATCCTTGAATCTCTTGCACACAATTGCTTCAGTCAAGACACATTCTCGTGCATACTGGCTCAATCTTACAACCTTATTTAAGCTCGAAAAACTCTTTACGTTTTTGGTCGATAAATCTCTGACTGATATATCTCTTTCGAAATTTAGCTTGAAAGAAATCCCAATTGACCTGCTCACTCGGAACCACAGATGTCAATATCTTTCACCAATGGTATGTTGTATCTCTCAGAAGGGAAATGACACATTTTATACATTCTTTAGGATTCAAAAATAATTCATCAAATACTCGTATTGTGTTCTCTAACCAGAATTCGACCCTTTTAGCATCATCATTTGATGTAGCTCGAAATTCTTTGGCCCTATACTTTCTAATCTTATCTACCAAAAGCTTACTTAGCTGAACAGGGTTCACTGATGGCATAACAGGAGTTTGTAGAGAATTAATCGAGGGTGGAGGTTGTTGAACAGTCGGATTGGTTCTAATGTATTGACTAAACCAATTGTTCATCATTTGATAGAAGGCTTGTCTAGCCTCACCATCACGGCTACTCGTAGTCGGTCTAGAATCGGATGGCACCTTCCCTTGCGCTGGAGTAGGCGCATTACTTTCGACATCATCCACTACGGCTCTTTCGGGATCCATTTGCTATACAAAAGCACATTTTTAAAGTCAGGATTCATCACACTATCACAGTTCATAAATATGGCATGTATAACTAGAATCGCATACGCTATGGTAGTTCTAGAACCAACTAAACCATAGCTCTGATACCAATAAAATATAACACCCCTAACCTGTATCCGCCGCCAGACTAGGGTTAAAGGCATTACCGGACAAATCGAAACATTTAACACTAATTTCAAAAACTTCATATCATCAAAGATCAAACATCAATATAGAGTCCCTCATATAGGTCATCGAGACCTCAAACATGCATTAGAAAGGGTTCAGGACTAAACTGAACACATACAAAATTTTTCCAAAACGTAAACATTTTTCAAACAAGTACAGGTCACACGCCCGTGTGAACAGGCCGTGTGCCTCACATGTCATTAGACACGCCCGTGTGTCTAAGCCGTGTCAAAACAGGGCATACATACTGACTTACTCACACAGCCACAAAACACGCCCGTGTGTCTTGGCTGTAGTCGACACTGACTTGGGTCACACGGCTAGCCACACGCCCGTGTGCCTTGGCCGTGCTCGAGCCTGACTTAAAATTGTAGGGTACCCCAGGGGACACACAACCGCATAAGATAGTAATGTTTTGTACATGGCTGAGACACACGTCCGTGTTTCTGCCCGTGCGGACAAAAAATAGACCACTTGACAAGCCAATTTGCCACCCAATTTGGGTCAAACCTACAAGTACCAAAAAAAGCACAATTACATAACAAATTCAGCCAAATTCAATAACAAAACTTACATCATTTATATCATATCGTTATCAACCAATTTCATGTTCATAAACTATACTCAATCATACTAAATCATGAGCCAAAATCATATTAAAATCATATGTTTCATAATCCCAATTCATCTCATTCATTCACATGTTAAAACCTTACCAATTGACCATTTCACTAGGCCATTCAAACATATCATATTGCATCACATATATCATACCAAAACTAATTTCATATATACAACATAGTGAAGCCAAATCACATTGCCAGATAAACATTTAAGAAAACATATGCAAGCACTTCTAGCCTATACATGCCATACTTTAATATATACAATTTCAAAAGTACCAAAATAAGGTTCGATAGTGTGGTGACGATCCTCGACGATCCTTGAGCTCACAGTAGCTTTGGTATCTATAACACAATGCAAACACACACAAGGTAAGCTTTGAAAAGCTTAGTAAGCCATACACAAATAAACATATCATTCAAAACAAATAAGCATCATCAAATCATTTATACTTTGTAGACAAATGATATCACAAATCTCATATTCATATACTTACCTTTCATTCTCAATTAGGCTATACAAAGCAACCATACCTGAATCAGATATAATTTCACAAAGTCATTCATTTTCTCGGAATGCCCGTTTGAACTGTTTGAAAATGTAAGGATACGCGAAAGCTCAGAAAGCATATACAATGCCAACGTCCCAGACGTGGTCTTACATATAATCAAACATCAATGCCACTATCCCAGACAAGGTTTTACACGAAATCAGGTACGATGCCGATGTCCCAGACATGGTCTTACACATAAATCAAAATTCGATGCCAACGTCCCAGACGTAGTCTTACACGATAACACGTATCGGAATCCTATGTCATGACATATGTATTCTAACTATTCCTAAGGTTCGTACGGGACTTTTCAGACCTCAAAACTTTGTCGACACTTTCTCAGGCTGCACATATTTAGCTCGGACATTCATTCATCACAATTCAAGGTCAAATGAATAATAATAATTCAATTCAAACAAGCTTATTTGTATATCGACTTACCTCGTACGGATTCAGATGGACGAAGTCAGTTACTCGACAACTTTCGACATTCCCCGATTTAACTTTATTTTCTTTAATTCTTGATCTAAATTCATTCAAAATAATCCATAGACACATATTTAGGGCATTTTACAAGCTAGCCCTCACATTTTCACATTTTGACACTTTAGTCCCTAATTCACAAAATCAGAAAATAGACATAATTTGTTTGTACACAAGCTTGGCCAAATATTCATAGCTCTCATACAAGTCCACACATTTCATTTATTTCACATTTTAGTCCCTCAATTTTCAAATTTCACAATTTAGCCCATTTTACTCAAATTCATCAAAAATCCAAAGACAAAACATGTAAACCCAGCATGAAACTTTCATTTATCAACAACTAACTTCACAAAACTCATAATTTCATCAATGGCGCATTTCAAAATCATCATCAAAATCAGAAATTGAGGTATGGGTTTGATAGTATTTGAAGCAACGATTATAAAAACGTAGAAATTATCAAAAACCAAAGTAAAAACATACCTAAATCAAAGCTTGCAAGTGTCGAACCCTATCTAAGCTTTTCTCTTTTCTTTTTCTTGATTTTTCAGTTGAAGATGAACACAAATGACCATATTTTCATCACTTTTTTTATTTTAATTCATTTAATAAATAATTTACTTAAATATCCTTAATGAATAACATTTTAAAACACATAATAAAAGGTCATAAGTGTCCACTCATACTCCTAATGGTCAATTTGCAACATAAGGACCTCTCAAATAATAAGCCAAATAAAATAGATACTTTTAACAAGTAGCAGTCAACTTTTACATTTTATGCGATTAGGTCCTTTTATCAAATTAAACACACAAACGATTTAATTTTCATACGGAACTTTCACACATACTAATTCATATATCAAAAGCACAGAAAATAATATTTAGTTATTTTTCTGACTCGGATATGTGGTCCCAAAACCACTATTCTGACTAGGGTTTAAACCGGACTGTTACATGACATTTTAGTTCAATCATCTTTCGTCTACAATCCACTATAGCATCATGCATCGTTAGCCAATCCATACCCAAAATCACATCAAATTCATCAAATGGCAATAAGATCAAACTAGCCAAAAAATAAAAATCCCGATGCATTAACAAGCAATTCTTGCAGACTAAGGGGTTCAATACCCTAATCACAACTTCAGTAGACTCTATAGGTAAAGTCTTACTGGATACTAAATTCATACATATATAAGAATGAGTTGATCCTGGATCTATCAATACAATCACATTAGTATCATAGAGAGTGAAAGTACCAGTGATAACATCTGGAGATGACGCTTCTTCACGAGCGCGAATAGCATAAGCTCTGGCAAGTCCTCTAGCATCAGATCTCACAGCAGTATCTCAAGTTGTACCTCTACCACCACTCACATTTCCAGCATTACGAAATGATCTTCCTGTCACAACAGGGTTGCTCGATCTTACATTCTGAGACTTATCTTTTTCATCAAGCTCAGGACAATCCCAAATGAAATGTTCATGTGAGCCACATCTAAAACAGGCTTTTTCATTCAATCTATACTCTCCAAAATTTCGTTTTCCACATTGTCCACATTTAGGTTTATTTGATCTAACACTACCTACACTTGCCATTGGCTAGAGTTTTTGAACTCGTAACTTACTTCCCACGATCTCTACTAGAGTATTCCACCGGTATATTTGATCAACTAAAAAAATATTGAGGTTTCTTTGATGAAGAATAATACGACTTACTCATTGATCTTTTTCTCGAGTCTCTAACTTCAAAATCTACCTTTCTCTTTTCTTTGTTAAGATCCTGAGCTTTACAAGCCCTTTCAACCAGAACGACGAATTCTTTCAACTCAAGAATTCTAACTAGTAGTTTTATATCTTCATTCAACCTGTCAACGAACCGTTTACACATAATTTCCTCAGTTGAAACATACTCTCGAGCATACTTGCTTAACCATATGAATTCTCTTTCATACTCAGTGACAGTCATCCGACCTTGTTTGAACTCTAGAAACTCTTTGTACTTCTAATCAAGGAATCGCTGACTTATGTACTTCTTTCAGAATTTAGATTGGAAAAACTCCCAAGTAACCCGTTCTCTGAGAACCACAGATATCAACGTTTTCCACCAATGGTATGCATTATCTCTCAGTAAAGATACAACTCATTTAATACATTTATCAAGAGTGCAAGATAATTTATCAAATACTCGGATCATGTTTTTGAGCCAGAACTTAGCTCTCTCCGCATCATCATCAACAATAGCTCGAAACTCTTCAGCCCCATGTTTCCAAATCACATCCACTGGCGGCTTGTTCAACCGTGTCAAATCTATAAATTGAGGAATAGTAAGGTTTTGTTGAGTAATAGGTGGGGTAGAGGTTGTTGAGCAGCCGAATTCATTCAAACGAACTCCGTGAACCACTCACTCATCATCTAAAAAAAGGCTTGTTTAGCCTCTCCCTCGTGGCTACTCGTTATTGGTCTAGAGTCGGATGGCGCTGTCCCTTGAATAGGAGCGGGCGCGTTAATCTCTACATCGTTAGCTATAGCTCTTTCGGGATCCATTACTATACGAAAACACAATTTAAGTTGTCAGGAATCATCACACTATCGTAGAGTATATATGGAATGTATAGCTAGACTTTCACACACGCTACGTCAGTCCTAGAATCGACTAAACCATAGCTCTGATACCAATAAAATGTAACACCCCTTACCCGTATTCACTGTCAAAATAGGGTTATAAGGTATTACAGATTAATACACGTCATTTATCATACATAACTCATACATTTATGCATTCATATTCAAATACCATTCAACACAATCGCATTGTCCCTAATAAGGGCCTACGAGGCTTTAAACATGCTTTAGAAGTGGTTCGGGACTAAATCGATAACATATAAAAATTTTAAAAACTTAGAAAATTTTCAAACATATATGGGTCACACGCCCGTGTGAACAGGTAGTGTGCCTCACTCGGCTTCAGACACACCCGTGTCACATGCCATTTGAAAACAGGGCATACATACTGACTTGGGTCACACGGCCGACAACAAGCCCATGTGTCTAGCCTGTGTGCCCTTCGAAGTGGCCACACACGCCCGTGTGCCAGGCCATGTACTAGGCCGTGTCAAACTGGTAGGGTATACTGACTTATGCAACAGGGCCAAGTCACACGCCCGTGTGCTAAGTCGTGTGCCATTCAGGGGGATATACTGACTTGTGCCATTTGGCCTATCACACGCTCATATGTGAGGCTGTGTGGAGCATACTGACTTCAATTGGACTAAATTGTCTTTCGCTTATTTCTATTCTTTCTCTAGGAATTGCTTTTACCGCATTTAAAACAAAATATGTATATTGTGAAGAAGACTATTTGTCTTTACCTCTTTTTTTTTCTTTTTTCAATCTAAATTGGATTAAATTATGGGGTGTAATTATATTCCTATTGTCAGTGTCAGACTTAAGTGTTACAGAATAGGTTTTGTTTTCTAAATTCAATTTGAGTAGATACTAAACATAAGATAAGTAAGTAAAGAATAGAAATGAAGGATAAATAAGGGGAACAAATAATTACAAGTAGTATTCTTCGTCTTTCTAGCCTTCAACACAAGAAAAGGGTGTGTAAAATACCTTTTCTTGTATTAAAATAATAACAATTCCAGGACCCGTTCGTCAAAGATTTATATTCTTAGTTTTGATTTTTCCAGATTTTTTAGAACCCTTTATTTTTTGATTTACTTATAATAGAATAAGTAATAAGGATAATATAATAAGTATAAAATAAGTCGAAATAAGTATAATATACTAAGTAATGGACAACCAAAAAAAGAGAAGGAATCTTTAACCTAACCGTGTGTTGCACACGACTGAGACACACGCCCATGTCTCTACCCGTGTGGACAAAAATTAGGCCATTGCAAAGCCAATTTGCCACCTTTTTAAACATACCTACACAAGTTCATATGGTAACATTTTAAATCACAACTATGCAGCCAAAGTTCACCAACCAACACATCGTCATACATTATCCATTTCAACTAAATTCAACACCCAATTATATACCATTTACTCAATCAAATACCAAACAATTTAACTTACTTTACTAAGCATAATTCACACATATATTTCATTTAACTAAACCAATTCAAACATACATAACCACTTTAATTCAACATAGGGTTATTACTATACATTAAGAGTAGAACTATTTGCATATTCATAAACATCTTCAAGTTCATCAACTTATGCCAACACAAATGGCCAAATACATGTTCATCAAACATGCCCAAAATGACTCAAGCCTATACATGCCATATACCATATATACATAGCTTCAAAAGCACCAAAATAGATATTCGATAGTACTATAAAGTCTCTAACGAATCCCAGATCCAAGCTAGCTTCGTAGAACTATAAAATATAGACAAATAACACAAAGTAAGCTTCATAGCTTAGTAAGATCGTATGTGAACATGAAATAATTACAACATTCATTAACAACTCAAATTGGACAATATCATCAACATTTAAAGCATCAATTCATGAATTTAACATAAAACTTATCCATATCTCAATTCAAAAGTTCACAACTTTATCAACTTGATACTTGAATAGATTTTCGTACATACCTGTGCCGATTGTAACACCCCAAACTTGGCCTAGACGTTATGGCTGAATCTAGCGTTGCCATATTGAAGTGTTTTTTGTAAAGTGTGTTGTCGTTGAAAACCCTTTCCATGTTTACCTTTGTTGTGTAATCTAAATAATGATTTATAAAATGAGTGGTTCAATTAAAACTTGCAATCCAATCAAAAGGGTATTTACTTAAAAATCATTATTCATTTCCAAAAATATCATTTTATAGCGGAAGCTTTTTAAAACAGTTACGTACTTGCATTTAATTTGTAAAAACGTTGTTTCTCTTGGAAACTCGCGTTTTCCTATCACTAGCAGTTATAAACCAAATCAAATAAAACCCCAAATTACAGATTAATAAATTTAGAGAGGCCTTATTACAAAAACAAATACCAATATCAAATTACTATTAAATCCAATAAGGAAGTCTGTGCAGTTGTGCGGCCACCTTCGAGTCCCTTGCAGTACTAATCCACCTAAGGATTACTTGCGCAGATAAGCAGAAGAGTGAGTTTTCGAAAACTCAGTGTGTAATCCTTTAATAAGCAAACAGTTAAACACACAGTGAGCAAAAACAGTCTGGGCCTAAGCCCATATCAATAACAGTTCGATTTCAGTTAGGGCCTTAGCCCAAGACAGAAACAGTATCAGAGCGGGCCTTAACCCATTTCAGAATCAGAATCAGAATCAGTGTGGGCCTTAGCCCAATTTAGTAATAGTCACAGTACAAATATGCAGTCAGAAATCCTACCCAACCCACCTCTACTCATCACTCCGTCCAGCCCTACACACCATGTGAGGATAAAATCAACCCACCCATCCCTACATACCAAAAATAACACCAGTTGCGGCACTAAGCAGAAATTGTAGCAGAGCTGCCAGTACAGTACACTTCCTCCAAATATAATGAACCCATCCCCATGT
Organism: Gossypium anomalum; assembly: GCA_025698475.1. Classification (NCBI taxonomy): domain Eukaryota; kingdom Viridiplantae; phylum Streptophyta; class Magnoliopsida; order Malvales; family Malvaceae; genus Gossypium; species Gossypium anomalum. The sequence continues at coordinate 21,195,494 of CM046958.1, forward strand.
AATATGTCATGTCATAATATTATACGTGTATGCAAAAATGTCATGCTCAATTATAGTCATATATCATAGGGGCATATCAGTTATTTTACCTCATAGGGGTACAACGGTTATTTCATTAAATTAGGGTATAGGTATACTTACCAACCCAACAGTAGGTCTACAGTCGTCTCGGCGACCCGTACAGCTTCAACAGTCAAACAGTAAAAATGGGCCCAAAGCCTATAATGCAGCCCATGTGGGCCCACACGCCCGTGTGGCCCACAAAGCCCAAAAATATGGCCTTGGTTGTGTAAGCTACATAGCCTGGCCCAATAATCACTACACATTCGTGTGGTTTACCCATGTGGGGCCCACAAGCCCGTGGGGCCCACACGACCCATTTCAGCCCAACGTGGCCCAAAACGGCCTAAGCCCATGAAATCGCTCATGGTGGCCTCTATGATCAAACGCCAACGTTTTACGCGTTTGATTTACCACATGAGCGAGCGCACGCTCATGTAGTGTCATTTGTCATATTTTTCGGCTTTTGCCAGCTTACGATTTAAGTAGTGTGGTTACACACCTAATTGTGAAAATGCGCAACTAGACCACGAGCACTCCCACCTATAACAACAAAAGCTTCAGTTAGTAGCCTAACAATCGAGTTGAAGCGAACCTTAATCAAAGCCCTTATCGAAAGTATTACCTAACACTTATCTAAACCAGTCGATTCAGGCTTGCCCACTTACTTCGTTGCAAGAGCCTAATCCTTATGCCTTAGAGACTACCTGTATACCAACCGAGCCTTATCAATCGACAAACAAAAGAATAGTTTTGAACTCGTCGAAAGGTCACTTATCAAAAACGTAGAGTCCAGATTAGGAGAAAGAAACAATCGGCCCTTACCCACACAAATCGAAAGTACACACAAATTGAAAGTACACAGAAATAGGCGCACCCCTAGTAGTAATCGACAAAGGGAAGAAGATGTTAGATGAAAGATCATACCTGTAGAGGGAAACTAGAAGGAGTCAAGTGTACTTACCGATCTATCAGAGAACACTTGCAAAAGCTGAAAACAAACTGGGGAGAGGTATACGTAGTAGCGGTTAAAGTATTAAGATGGAAGGATGACAATAGGAGAGAAGAAGAGTGAGGTATTCGGCAAGTGAACAAAAGGTGAAGGACAAGAATCGGTTAGCAACAATCGAAGGGTCTAAGAGACAGAGAGGGGAGTATTCGGCCAAATGTATCAACAAAATGAAATGGTGATTGCTGAAAACCGAATGAGAAGGGAAGAATGGTATTCAATTAAGAGTAAAAAAGGAGAACACGAGAGGGAGCGATTTGCGATCAGAGTAGGAAAGAAGAGAAGTCAATCTAAAAAGGCTCTACAAAGAAGAGCAACCTGAGATAAACCTAAAGTGAAAGCTACCTGAGTGGTCAACAATATTCAGTCATAACATCACAAGAGAAAAAGAGAAAACAAAGTTTCTAGCACAATTTCGGCACCCCAGGAGTAAAAGTCCAACACGCAAAAAGGGAAAAAGCTTCCAAAACTGAAAATTTTGAGGGAATACTAACTTAGTCAAATTTCTGTGTACCTACTACCCAATTTCGGTACAATTCTACCACCTTGAAATCCCAAAAAATCCTCCTAAAATCACTCTACCATTATCTCCTCAACCACCCATTCAAACACTTTTCAAACACCTTAATTTCGGTCAACCTAGGACACTTCCACAGCACTTGCAGCAAAATAAGATGCTCCTTCTGCATCGCCGAGCCTCGAACCTTAGACCCCAAGGCACACTCCACATGCCACTTACCACAAGGCTAGCAGACCCTTTTTTTGTCATGCTTTACCCATTTTTATTAAAAATCCTACTGCCTAGAGACAGTGCTTACCCCTTTAAAACACAAAACTTTTTGCACCTGCCCAGGCTTAAACCCAATACTTCTCAAACACTTCCCAGAGCACTTACCACTGAAACAAACATGTGTTTGTGTCACTTTCTTGTACAACTAAATATTTATGTGCAGCCCCCTAACTGTTCACATACTCAAGGCTCAATACTTCTAGGCCCAAAATTTGGGGCGTTACAATTTACCCCTCCTTAAAGAAATTTCATCCCCGAAATTTCCAACTATTAGAACAGTCGCATATACAGACTACACCACTACACTTGTAACACCCCAAACTCGGTCTAGACGTTACGGCCGAATTCAGCGTGCCACATGGAACTGTTACTAAAGAAGTTACGTTTTATCTAAAAATCTCTCTTAGGGTTTAAATAATATTTCTATTTTAGGCTTAAGTGAATGGAAGCTGTGCACTAAGTAGGAAACCAGAAAAGAGGAGGTGAGTCTATTGGACTGCTTAAATACCAAGCTCTTCCTGGATCCAATCCTAGACATGCACACATCCATTGCCACACTTAAAGCATGTTTACTTGTTCACAAACATCAACTTTAGCTTAAGTTTATTTAAAATATTTATTTCCTTTTTAAAACATTCACGTTGCGGAAGCTTTGATCAGTTATCGTGATATTTTGAAAATAAGTAACTTTTATAAAACACGCCCTAATGCTAACCAGTTTAATAATCCAAAGTAAAAATAATTAAAAGAGCGGCCTTATTACAACTTTAAGCAGAATAAAATAATTAGAAGTAAAACGTGAACTTGTTTTAAAAAAATCAGAATTTAATCTTTGTGGCCACTCCGAATCCCGCCCAGCTCCAAGTCCTCCAACTAGGGCTCACCTACAAGGATGGAAAAGAGAAGGCTGAGTTTGGAAAACTCAGTGTGTACAGAAACCCATCCAAAGCCCAGGTCAGCTCGAGCCCATTGGGCCTAAGCCCTAATTAGTTAACAGTTAGTACCGGTCCGAAGCCCTTTTCAGAATACAGTAAACTGGGCCTTAGCCTCTTTTCAGATAATAGTGTGGACCATAGGCCCAATTCCAGAACATAACAGATATAGTATATGTGTGTGTATGCAAGCCCAACCCAGCCTATAACCAACCGCTACACTCCACCACCCGCATTGTCACTACACTCCATGTGGAGAATATCTCAACCCACCCACTTTACACTCCACCAGCAAAAAGATGGTCATTGCTCAAATATCAGTAAATTGAGGCAAAGCCTCCAGTACATGGACAAGCCACTTTCAATACTTCCTTCATCAATATCCCAGTCCCATGCAATAGATAATAACAATAATATGGTATGCAGTAAACAATAACAGTCAAGTCATGCATTCTGGTCAACCTTAACCCTAGGGGTATATTAGTAATTTTGCTCCTAGGGGTAAATCTGTAAACATCTTCACTCATAAAGGTATTTCAGTAATTCTATCGGTTTAAACAGTTTTAATTTCACAGTCTAACAGAACATATTTATTGCTCTTTTTTTCATTATCTTACCCGTATGGACCCGTAAGCCCATTGGGCCCAGTTTAAACCTAACGAGGCCCAATTATCGATGTGCACGAAATTTCACACATGACTAACTTACCACTTTGCACTTCCAGATCTAATGATTTCTAGACATCTTGTGAGCACTCGCACCCTCACAAGCCCACGAAATGCCAGAATTTCGACACTTCGGTTTTTACCGAATTAAACTATGAAAGGGTGTTCGATACAGACCTGTTTCGTGACGACTGCTACTGAGATCCCTTGCGATGTCCTACAATAGTTTACCACAATTCTTAGATTTCAAAGCACAACACTAATCTCAATATTCACTTACCCCTATTCGAACTATGCCTCTAAAAGCCTTTAAAATCTTACCTTTTTGCTGAAAACCGATGACTAGATCCAAATCTGATTGCTCCTATAATCCAAGCCTTCGATCCAATACTCAAGAAGACACTAATCACCAAAAGAAATCATTGGTTAAAGACCCTTAAGGCCCTATACCCAAATCAACAGCCTCCCTAGATTTTAGAGACTTCGGCTTTTTCCAACTTGTAAAATAAGACTACATCTGAAGTGATGAGCACTTACCACTAATTCCTCTTTGATTCCTACGTAGATCTGATGCAGATTTATCCTCTAAATGATGGTAAAACTCAAATCCAGAAGATCTAAAGTTTCGGCTATAAGCCCCTATGGCTATGCGTTTTCGGCTTTTTTTGTAACAGTAGAGAAAAGATGGAATAGTAGGGTTTTTCTGTGGTCTTGTCGATAGGAACTTGGGGTTTAAATAACTAGAGAATCGATCAGGGAAAAGAGAAAAACAAGAGGGTTCTGCCTTAGAAGAAATTAGCACAAATAGAAATCAGGCTTTCGGGATTTTGGCTTTTTGATGTAATCAGTTTTAGGCTTAAAACTACTAATAGAAGATGAAGATCAGTAGTAGGGTAAAGAGATTCGGTAGGAAAGGAGAAGAAAAGAAAAGAAAGTAGATGAAAATAAGATAAAAGCAAAGAAGAGAAAATACGGTCAGAAAAATGGCACAACTAACCCTAATGCCAAATTTATATTTGGCACTAACCTGGCCGAAATTTACCTCCCCTAAAGAACCCCTTGGCTAGCCAACTCTTGCTCCTCAAGAGTCCACCATTCAGCCAACACTGCTCTCCCTAATCAGCTCCTAAATCTTCTCCCTTATCCCCTCCTTACTCAATCTCCTGAGCAACTCAAACTCCTCCTGACAGACTTTTACTTCAGTTCCATTACCTCCCTTTTCTGTTCATAAAAATTAATACCAAATAATTTGCTTACCTTGTGACTCGAACCTTAGTTCTCCTTAATCATCCACACGCCACCTCTAAAGCTCCCAAGTGGTGTCACATGCCAACTTACCACAAGCTTCCTTGTGTTTTATTTTTCCCAGTTAATACTAAAAAGCCCAATTAACTAGAACCCCTTTTTCTTACGTATTTAAAGTTAACTAAAAATTACCGGGTTTTAACTTAAGCTTGGGCCTTCTAGAGGTCCACCAACACATTTAAACATATCTCTAATATTTAGAAAACGAAAATTTCAAAATCTACTAAAAAATCACAAAACCCGAAAAATCCTGAAACTAGGGCATTACAACGCTCCTATTGTGAACTCTAATTCCAAAACACTAACACTTTTAACCTGAGTGTTCTCAGTACTACCCGTTTAATAGCACAATCCAAATTCACTTGTTGCTTAACCAATCGGTCCATGCCTAGTAATAGGTCAAACTCTTCAAAAGGGAGTTTCATCAAATCCGCCAAGAAGATAACTCGTTGGTCCTCCAAAGGTAAATCTACCTCTAAAGGACTCAGTAACCTCACTCGTAGTGCTTTCAACCAATAAACCGAAGGTCTCAGGTATAGTACATGTTGTATATAGGAATGTGTAGATCCAACAACAATCAGTGCAGTATAAGGTACATTATGGATAAAGAACGTACCCCTAACAATATTTGGGGCTTCTCCATCCTCTCGGTGATGTGCAGCATAAACCAGTTTTGGTTGCCTTGCCTAAGTATAACCAGTACCTCTGCCCTCTGCTCCACGACTACGGCCCATACCATTTCCACCTCTGGCCTAACCACGACCTCTTGGTGGCTACTGAACACCTCTCGATGGCTGAATAGTATCCATACCAGTAGCTTGCATCTGATCGGGCCTCCATAGAAAATATATGATACGGTGCTCCAAAGATCTGCACCTAACGCATGCCCCAATCCTTCTCTAGCACTCGCTTTGATGGTGCCTCCCACAATCAGCACAGGGCTGCAGTCTAATAACAGCAACAAGGGCCTCAACTTTGACTGGCCTATCTACTCTGGCATTTTTCTTAGGCCTCAAAAATGGGCTTGAGGACTCTGAATCCCACTTGTTCCTACCACTTTCCTTTTCATGATTCTGGCGCTCAGCGCACTTTAGGTCCTCAGCGATCTTCGCCTTATCCACTAAAGCAGAAAAATCTTACTCCCTCTATGAAGCTTTCAAAACCCGTAGACTATCTCTGAGGCCATCTTTGAAACGAACGCAGCGCTCATATTTAGTTGCGACCATCCCACGGGCATAGCGGCTAAGTCACAAAAATTCAGCCTCATATTCAGCCACAGATTTGTCCCCCTGAGTCAAATTCAGAAATTCTCTCCTACAGGCATCCACATAACTAGGGCCCACATTTTTCCTTGGAATGCAGTGTTGAAAAATTCCTTGGTCAATCGGCCGGGCTGAGTACCCTCTTTAACTGTAAGCCACCACTAATAGGCTTCATCTCGTAGCAATGACACTGCACCTTTTAGTTTCTACTTGGGTGTGCAGTCGAGGTCATACATTATCCTCTTCGTGGCCACAATCTAATATTCAGCCACATTAGGGGCAACTCCAGTAATACCCCTAAAAATTTTAGCCCTATTGGACTGGACTCATTCCGTAACCGACCCACATCCTACAGTACCAGTACTAGGCCCAACGACCCTTTATAAAATTCGCAACATAGCTTGGGATAGTGCGTCGTCCCCAGCTACACAATCATGAGACCCAGTCTCAGTTACGGGCGAAATCAGTTCATCTCTAGCTTTCACATTATGCATGTGGCCCGATAACGAAGACCCGGCCCGAGTACCTCCACGGCCTCCGCCGCGACATCTTGTACCCCTTCCACGAATACCCCTAGTGCTTATTATCGATTTGCGTGTTATCTGAATTATAAATTTTATACATCAGTTTACAGTTCCAATGTTTATTACAGGATACTTTATGGAAAATATTATCAGTAATTCGGAGTTTTGTTTTTGCATATTGTAATCTCAGTATTTCAATTTAAACAGACAATAGTTTCAGGGAACTTATAGGATCGGCGCCGGAGACTCAGTGTACCACACATTCAATAAAACATTTCCAAGTAATTCAAATCATGTGAAACAGTTCTTTTTCGAAAATTTGATTTTAAAAGAAAACCAAATCCACAGTCGAGTTTTATAACTTGGCTCTGATACCACTAAATGTAACATTGGAAACACAAAAATTTATATACTTTTTCAAACTAATTTTTACTTAAATTCATGCAAATTCGGTTAAATTCTTGTCGAAAAATAATTAAATATTGTAAAATAATTAAATCGTGTTAAAAATATGAACATGGTGAATTTAGTTAATTTTATACCTAATTTTGACTATTTTTGACAGATTTGCGCAAAGGGCGTAAATTGGCTCGGCTGACAATACTAAAAGCACAAAATTGAGAAGCAATTTAAAGTTTCGAGGCACATTAATTTTTAGCCTAAGACGGTCCAGAAATGTGTATTAATTCATAATTTAATTAATTTTAATTTATTCCCCATTTAATTTGGGTTAAATAAATTATTTTTAATTAATTATGGAGAAAGGGTCCAGTTGAACCGCACTGGTCGAACCTTATTGGGTGAACCAAACCAGCCACTAAATGGGCAGCCCAGAACCGTCCATATGCTGGCCTAAATCAACATTTTAGCTAATTAAATATGCTTGCAAAAAGGCCCTTGAAGAACTTTCAAAATGCATTCAAAGCCCTTTTTTAATTGTGGCTTTATGAAACTTCCCCAAGCTTAAAATAGCAAAGTTGAAACTCTCAACTTTGCCATGTGTGTGGCCGGCCAAGGGAGGTCTCTTAGGCTGATTCTTTTTGCTATTTTTAGCTGTCATATTCAGCTATAAAAGCCACCCCTTGCTGATCATTCAAAGCATCCCTCATCCCGCAACATTCTCTCATTCTCTCTTCTCCTCTCTCACTTTTTCTCTCATTTTTTTCCATCTCATTTCCCTTATTGTTCAAGTTCTCTTGGGAAAGAGGCTCTCATCAGCCATTTTGGAGCATCAATTAGGTGTTCATAAGCCACCTTGATAGCCGAGGGCAATGAAAGACGAAGAACAGAGCAACTAGTCAAGCCACGGAGAAACACCGGATTTGCTTCTTGTTCCCTATCTCTTTAATTTTTGTTGTTGTTTTGACGAACATGTTTATGAATATTTATGCTATTGAAATGGTTATTTTAATCAATTTATCTTAAACTTAAGTTGTGTTGGGTTGATTATATTCTGCCTGCTTGAATTGTTAAAATGATGTTTATGTTGTTATAGGCCTCGGTAAATTTCTTGGTTAAGTAAAATCATGGCTAAGTTATTTTTGCAGTATAATTGTTAAATAGCTAATGAATTAATTATTTAAACGGATTGAAATTATAATTAATTGACACAATACTTAATCAGTGCATGTTTATTCTTCTAAGGTAGCTGAAGGTTAAATTAGCAACGTATCTGGCGATATTATTGCCTTGCATAACTTGCAAGGTTATTGTGATTAAACTATTTCAAGGTAGGGATGCCTTGTTACCTCACATAGTCTTTTATATGCTTATTAGATTCAATTAATCGTTTGAATTAACATAGGGATATGCAAGAGATTAGTTCAATTTAATGAGTATATATGCGCAATAACATGTTTGCTTATTAGAATCTGTTTAGCCGATTGAATTGACATAGGGATATGTCAAGAGATGAATGGATTTTTGTATGTGAGTATGTTCATAAGTTATCCAATTACCGAGTTTCATGAATTTATTCCTAGCAATGTAAACATGAGTTTAATTATTCTAAGTTAAAGAAATATAATTAATCCAACACAAGTATGTTACCTTGATTAAATCTTATTTGAAATCGCGCATTAGAACTCCTTTCTTTTATTTTAATTATTTACTTAGTTTTTAAATAGTTTTTGACCATCTTATAAAACCAAATTATTTTTTTACCTTACCAAAGTGTTTTACAATTAATTTCATAAATAATTCTTTTTACAGTCCTTGTAGGTACGAGAACTCGACATTTACTTGTCACTTTATTACTTGTTGCGATTGTGTAAACTTGCACATTTTTTGTTCTTCCAAGTTTTTGGCGCCGTTGTCGGGACTATTTTAAAAAAAAAGCCATTATTTGTGAATTTGTTAGTTTTTCATTTTGGTTTACTTTACTATTTAATTTTTAACTCACTTAATATTTTTGTGATTATTTTAGGTGTTTATGAGTATTATTGACTTACTCCCTGCAGACCTTGAGATAGAACGAACCTTTTGACAATGAAGAAGAGAAGCGAATCAGAGAAGGGCTGAAGGAATGAATTTCGAGAATATGAATCAAGGAAATAGAGCAAACCTTGCTCAAAATCCTATCCTTATTACTGACGATAGGGATAGAGCCTTAAGACAATATGCCGTGCCAGTATTTAACGATCTTAATTCGGGCATTAGGAGACCCAAAATCGAGGTACAACTATTCGAGCTGAAGCCAGTTATGTTCCAGATGCTTCAGACTGTGGGCCAATTTAGTGGAATGCCTACTGAAGATCCTCATCTTCACCTAAGACTACTTATGGAGGTGAGCGACTCTTTCAAATTAGATGGAGTACCCGAAGATGCATTATGATTGAAGCTATTCCCGTACTCACTAAGGGACAGAGCTCGAGCCTGGTTGAATTCATTGCCACCAAACTCAATTTTTACATGGCAAGAGTTAGCCGAAAGATTCCTCATGAAGTATTTCCCACCTAGCAAGAATGCTAAGTTGTGGAGCGAGATCACTGCCTTCCAACAAATGGATGATGAGTCCTTGTATGAGGCATGGGAACGATACAAAGAACTATTACAGAAATGCCCTCATCATGAAATCCCACATTGCATCCAACTTGAAACATTTTATAATGGTCTCAATGCTCACACGAGGATGGTAGTGGACGCTTCTGCTAACGGTGCTCTCATTTCTAAGTCTTATAATGAGGCTTACGAAATCATTGAGTGGATTGCCAGTAACAATTATCAATGGCCAACCAATCGAGCCGTGTCAAGAAGACGAGTCGCTGGAATACATGAAGTGGATACTCTCACTTCACTCGCATCTCAGGTATCTTCAATATCCTCAATGCTTAAGAATCTTACCACTAATGGGTCTAATAGTTTTGCAGCCCAACCACCTCACCAATTTGAGAGTATAGCCTGTGTTTATTGTGGGGAGGGACATTTGTTCAAAGAATGTCCATCAAACCCTGAATCCGTATATTACATAGGTAACCAGAACCAAAATTGAGGAAGGAAAGGACTGCAATCCAACTTCTATAACCCATCGTGGCGAAACCACCTGAGTTTTTCCTGGAGTAACCAAAAGGCTGGAACGAGTAACAACTATGCTCAACCTAGACCGACTTAGCCGCCTAGTTTTTCCCAACAATCTTAGAAACCAGCTCAGGCTAAATCGTCCAATAGCTTAGAGAATTTATCAAAGGCATACATGGAAAAAAAACGACGCCACACTCAGGAACTGACCACAAGGTGCTTTACCTAGTGATACGGAGAATCCAAGAAATTCGGGGAAGGAACATTACAAAGCATTAACACTGAGGAGTGGAAAGACAGTAGAGCCCAACACTATCGAAGATGAAAAGGAGCCAACTGATGCTCAAGACTCAGAGGAAGTTCAACCGAGTGTTGAAATTCCACTTTCACAAGAACCAAAATCTGTAAAACCCAACAAGGTAATTCCATAACCAGCTAATTCTGATCAACTAACAACTCCGTTAGATGTAGAATTACCACAGAAGATGAATCAACCAGTTCTAGTAAAGAAACCACCACCACCCTACCCTCAAAGACTTCAGAAGTAGAAATAGGAAATTCAATTCAAGAAATTCCTAGACGTACTCAAGCAACTTCACATCAACATCCCGTTGGTTGAAGCACTTGAACAAATGCCGAACTATGTCAAGTTTATAAAGGATATCCTGTCCAAAAAATGAAGACTTAGAGAATTTGAGATGGTAGCTCTGATAAAGGAATGCAGCACATTTCTTCAAAACAAACTACCCCCAAAGCTAAAGGATCCTGGATGTTTTACCCTTCCTTTCAACATTGGAGCAATGTATTGTGGTAAGGCACTATGTGACTTGGGTGCAAGTATAAACTTGATGCCAATGTCAATATTTAGAATGCTAGGGATAGGTGAAGTTAGACCTACTACGGTTATACTTCAACTAGCAGATCGATCCTTAGTACATCCAGAAGGAAAAATTGAGGACGTATTGGTACGAGTAGATAAATTTATCTTCCCTGCTGATTTTGTTATCCTAGACTTCGAAGCAAACAAAGAAGTGCTGATTATCTTAGGAAGATCATTCTTAGCAATAGGAAAGACCCTTATTAATGTGCAGAAGGGCGAGCTTACAATGCGTGTTCAGGATGATCAGGTAACATTTAATTTTTTTAAGTCTATGCAATTCCCTGACGTGATTGATTATTGTTCTGCAGTATCCGACTTAGAGAATTTAATAGTGGAGAAAGAACTCAATTCTGTTGAGGATCCACTGGAAAGAATTTTGACACCAGACCCTCTAAATGATAAAGAGGAGGATGAGTACTTAGCTTTGTTAGAGGCTAATCAAAGGGGATTTAATCCATAATCCTGCTTTGAATCTTTAGAGTTAGAGAAAAGGGATTTTGCCCAACCAAAAGCGTTAATCGAGGAGCCACCTAAATTAGAACTAAAGGTACTTCCCTCACATTTGAAATATGTTTATGTAGGCAACTCTTCTACTCTGCCTGTGATTGTTTCAATAGAATTAACTACTGAGCAAGAAGAGAAAACTCGTCTTGGTTTTGAAACAATTCAAGAAGGCTATCGGATGGACCATAGTCGATATTAGTGGTATTAGTCCATCTGTAAGCATGCACAAGATTATCCTAGAAGATGGTGTAAAAGGGACGATTGATGGACAACGAAGACTGAACCCCATCATAAAGGATATGGTGAAAAAGGAGATTATCAAGTGGTTAGATGCGGGTATCATTTATCCCATCTCAGACAGTTCTGGGTAAGTCCGGTCCAGTGCGTGCCAAAGAAAGGAGGTATCACAGTCGTAGAAAATGAGAATAACGAGTTGATACCAACTAGAATAGTTACGGGATGGAGGATTTGCATCTATTACCAAAAGCTAAACAAGGCGACTAGGAAAGACCAATTTCCTTTGTCACTTTTTGACTAGATGCTGGATAGACTCACAGGGCGAGATTATTACTGTTTTCTCGATGGATACTCGGGGTATAATCAGATTACAGTAGCACCAGAAGATCAACACAAAATAATGTTCACCTGCCCCTATGGTACATTTGCATTTAGACGCATGCCATTTGGTTTATGTAATGCACATACTACATTTCAAAGATGTATGATGTCTATTTTTACTGACATCGTTGAAAAGTACTTAGAAGTTTTTATGGATGACTTTTCAGTATTTGGAGATACTTACGATGATTGCTTAGGTAATTTAGCTAAGGTACTAAGACGATGCAAAGAAACGAACCTCGTACTTAACTGGGAGAAGTGCCATTTCATTGTACAAGAAGGAATTGTTCTAAGGAATTGGATAACGAGACATGGGATCGAGGTAGATAAAGTAAAGGTAGATGTTATCAAGAAACTCCCACCTCCAACATCTGTAAAGGGTGTTAGGAGCTTTCTGGGCCATGCCGGGTTCTATCGAAGATTTATCAAGGACTTTTCCAAAATTGCTAAACCCTTATGCAAATTATTGGAGAAGGACACGACATTTAAGTTTGATGAGGAATGCTTAAAGGCTTTCAAAGATTTAAAGAGTCGATTAGTTATGGCACCCATAATCGTCACACCAGATTGGGATTTGCCATTTGAATTAATGTATGACGCAAGCGACTTCGTTATCGGAGCTGTCATGGGCTAGTGAAGGAACAAAGTTTTTCGTCCCATCTACTATGCAAGTCAAACTCTTACAGGAGCTCAACTGAACTATAAGGTAACAAAAAAAGAGTTACTTGCTATTGTATTTACTTTTGACAAGTTTTGATCTTATCTTGTAGGTACCAAAGTAACTATTTATACAGACCACTCGGCAATTAAGTACTTACTTTCCAAGAAAGATGCTAAGCCGAGACTGATCCGGTGGGTGCTTATACTTCAAGAGTTCGATCTAGAAATTCAAGATCGAAAGGGAGTAGAAAACCAAGTAGCAGATCACTTGTCCAGATGAACACATACTGAAGGTAAGTCATGTCCATAATACCCCTTGGTTTGCTGATATTGCTAACTATTTAGCTTGTGGTTTGATGCCAATTGATAAGACTTATCAACAAAGGAGAAAGTTTCTTCATGATGTAAAGTACTATTTTTTGGGAAGAGCCATATTTGTTTAAAAGGTGTGTAGATCAGATGATTAGGAAATGCGTGGAAGAAGATGAAGTACAAAAGATTTTATACCATTGTCACTTAGCTCTGAGTGGGGGACACTTCGGAGGTACTCGTACGGTGGCCAAAGTATTGCAAGCTGGATTCTTTTGGCCAACACTCTTCAAGGATGCATATGCATACGTAAAGAGCTGTGACCGATGTCAAAGGGTCAGAAATGTCACCAACAGAAATGAGATGTTGTGAACAAACATCATTGAGGTAGAATTGTTTGATGTATGGGGTATTGACTTTCTTGGTCCTTTTCCTCCGTCTTTTGGTCACAAGTATATATTGGTAGTAGTAGACTATGTGTCCAAGTGGGTCGAGGCTGAAGCTTATTCGACAAACGATGCGAAGGTTGTAATGAAGTTCTTGCAGAAACACGTGTTCACAAGGTTTGGAACCCCAAGAGCTATCATTTGTAACATCCCGAAATAAGGCTTAAACGGAACAGTGGTTGCGAAACCATGAATTTGAAATATAAAAGTTTAGTTCGATTAAATTTTATGATTTACCGAGTGATTAGATGCATGTGTTAGAGTACCGATCAGAAATTTCAATGATTGCATGTCTGATTTGCATATTAGGGCCTAATTGCAAAAGTTGATAAATATGAGTTCTAAATGTTAAAGGATTAAATTGAAGTGCATAATTGAAGTAGAGGTCCTTAATTGGTAATTAAATCATTATATTTTCATGGACAAAAAAAGATATACATACGTAGAAATAACAAAAAAAATTTTAATGAAGGGCATTTTAGTCATATGATAATTAAAAGATTAAAAAAGGGAAAAAGATGGCAAAATATGCTCATCTTCTTCCTTAGGACGAATATCAAGGGGTTCTCCATAGCTAGGGTTTGTTTCAAGCTTCCAAGCTCCATAGTAAGTGATTCCAAGCCCCGTTTTTAATGTTCTTTACGTTTTTGGAGTCCCGGTAACTTGCTTAAGCTTATTCTAGCAATAATTTAACTTAGGGTTTGTATTTGGAAAAATACCCATAGGTGAAATGTGTTTATTTTGATGCTTTATGATAGAATATGAAGCTTGAATTTATGTTAAACAACTTTTGCTAAGCGATTTTAAGCGAAAACGAGTAAAACGACATAATCGGTAAAAATACCTAATGTTCATAAGTACATGTCAGAGTGAGAATTTGATGTTGCCATAGAAGGGAAAAATGATCATCGTGTCATAAAACATAAGAAAATAGGATGAATTTTAATTTCCGAGCCTTGGGGAAAAAGTGTAAATATGTAAAAGTTTTGGGGCAAAAGTGTAATTTTTCCAAAATTTGAGTCAAGGACTGTTTTGATAAATGTGAGTATTAAATAAGCTAAATTTATTATTATAGATCAAGAAGAACGAAATACGGAGGTAGACCGGGGAAAGAAAAAGATAGAGGACTAAATCGATATAGTTTATTGTATTTTGTTTGAAGTAAGTTTATGATAAATAAATATAATTTTCTATTATTTTATGTTATCATTGTTAATTTTCCAGCATGTGTATATTTATTTCATGAAATTATTCAAAGAAGACTCCAACATGAATTGAAGGAGAAGTAATTTCAGATAGTCCCGGTTGAACCTTAGGAATGTGTAGGATACGAATGTCATGACATTAGGGTTTAAGGATACCATGTAAGCCCGTGCCAAGGCATGGCCATTGGTAAGGTTCTAAGGCAAGGATACCATGTCAAGACATGACATTAATAAGTTACTATAAGGCAAAGGTCCTATGTAAGACCATGCCAAAGCATGGGATTGGTGAGTTCATAAGGCAAGGATACCACGTAAGACCATGACAAGTCATGGCAATTGTAAGGTACCCGTGTATCCTTGGTATTCCAAGTGGTTCAACGGGGGAAAATTTAAAGAGAACATCAAGGTAAGGTAAGGTAAGATGAGTTATACATCAAAAGGTAAGATAAGCTAATGATAGAAGAACAAAGGTAAGTATATAATGCTCATGTATGTTTGATAAGGAAAATATAAGTAAAATAATTCTTATGAAAGTTGTTATTTATCTACTTGCAAACTTACTAAGCTTAATGCTTACCCCTTTATTTTCTTTCTCTTTTATAGTTTTGACAAGCAATCTCAGGGATCATAAAGCACGTCGGAGATCCGAACACACTATCATCAAGAATTATTTTGGTATAGCTAGACGCTTCATTTTGAGTATGGCATGTATAGCATAGCAATCATTTTGACTGTATAATATTATGATATGGCTTATGGATGGTATGAAAATACTTGATGATGGTTAGCTATTGGATTGGCTAATCAAAGACATGTTTGGTTTTATGTATGCCTAAATGCTAGTTATTCCATGGAAATCATGAAAAAGGGTTAATTTAGCTTTAAAACAGTATTGATCAGTAGCAATGATGTGGATTTGAAAAATCACTAAAAATAGTATAAATGGACTTAGATAGTGAATGAGAGATATAATTAAATCTTATTGAGTCTATTTTCATATGGATGAACCAAAACAGATAAATGAGTTGTATTTTATGAGATACTTTAGTTTTAGTGAAACAGGGTTAGAATGATTTTTGAATCCCCTGTTCTGACTTTAGAAATTCACCATAAATTGTAAAAACACAATTAGAAGTCATACTATGTATGTATAGATTCCTTATTAAGTCTATTTTTAAGATAAATAAATGTAATAATCATTGGATTTCTGTATAGGAATAAATTTGATTTGTAGTGCACAGAGGTCAGATTAGCCAAACCCTGAAATAGGGGAGACTTTAACTAATAAACTGTACTAATTGGCCCAACCAAAAATTCTATAAAAAAATTAGTAAGTAGATATATGAGTCTAGTTTCAGGGAAAATTTACAGATTTTGATTTCGAGTTTCATAACTCAAGATATGATTTTTTTAGCAACTTTAATGCAGACAGATAGTTTATTGCGGGAAATAAAATAAATTGTTTGAACTTGATTAAGTTGTAAGGTAAGTTTAGTAACGGCTCGTGCTCGATTCCGGTGACGGTCTCGGGTAAGGGGCGTTACATCATTAGTGATGAAGGGTCCCACTTCGTAAACAAGTGGTTAAGATGGTTATTAGACAAGCACAAACTGAAACACAAGGTTGCAACAGCTTACCATCCGCAGACAAATGGGCAAGCTGAGCTGGCAAATAAGGAAATCAAAGGCATACTCGAGAAGGTAGTTTGCCCAAACCGACAAGATTGGTCCAAAAGGCTGGACAATGCTTTATGGGCTTACAGAACAGCATACAAGACGCCTTTAGGGATGTCACCCTACAGGTTGGTCTTTGGAAAAGCATGTCATCTACCCCTAGAGTTAGAGCACAAGGCTTACTGGGCTCTTCAACAACTCAACTTGGATCCTAAGCTTGCTAAAAAGAAACGGATGTTCCAACTCAATGAGCTAGAGGAACTCCGGCTATTCTCCTATGAAAATGCCAAATTACTCAAGGAAAGACTTAAGAAATGGCACGACAAGCACATTCGAGTTTGAGAATTTGAAGCAGGTCAGTGAGTTTTGTTATTTAATTCCAGACTAAAGTTCTTTCTAGGTAAGCTAAAATCACGTTGGTCCAGTCCATCTAAGATTCATCGCGTCTATCCATACGGAGTTGTCGAGCTCCAAGGTAAGGGAGGTAATTTTCAAGTTAATGCTCAGCGCTTGAAACACTATTGGGGAGATAAGATTGAACGGAATGAAATTTCGTTCATTTTATTGGATGTTTAAAATTTTATTATTTTCCTTTTTAATAAATGATTTAGGGTATATTTTCGGGATTAGTATGTTTAAATAAATTCTATCTAGGAGATTGGAACTTAAGTGAGACCGCTTGTGACCCCTCCAATCTTTCCTGGGAATTGATTTAAACATAATTTTCCTAAAAATTATTCTCTAAATAGAAATTTCAATTTTTGATTTTTCAAATAAAAGGATCAATTTTGATCCAAGTCTTAAATTGCAACTCAATTCCAAATTTTCATTAAGTCTAGGGACTTAATTGAATCATTTTTAAAATTTGGTTGCTCTTTTCATAAATAATAAAAATTAGATGCCTCTTTTTGTAAATATTTGCAAGAAATTCTTAAGGAACTTACAATTCCAGGTTCTAAGTGGATTGTGCCAAAGCAAGGAATCCACACTTGTCGAAGAGAATCTTTGACACCACTTGCAAAGGTATGGTTCTATTTCATCCGTTTCAGCCTTATGCCTAGCTCCCATGGGACTACAATCTCATTAGAGCGAATGGTCTTATTTTACTTGATCCTAACTGGTAAGACCATTGATGTGGGGAAGATCATCTTGAGGGAAATACAGAATTGTGCCATTAAATGCTCTGGCCTTGCTCACTTCCCCTTTACAATAACAATTTTATGCTTAAAAGCTAAAATTCTTGTGAATGTAAGGAAGACAGGGTATAGCCAAGGCACAATCACAGATTGGGACCTTTACCGAGTAGTTGGAGATTCAGTTCTACAGCAACTAGCTGAAGTAAATGAGGAATCTAAGGATCCTGATGAAGAAGAAGATCCCACGATGCAATTATTTGAAGTCCCTGATAAGGTAGAATCAGTGGAGCCAGAAGCTGAACCTGATGCTGAAACTTCAATGTTTAGAGCTCAATCACCGAGCCCAGACCTTCGGGATGAGCTATCAAAATTGATGGACTTAATGCAACATATGCAATGGCAGCAATAAGCCTACTAGAGATACCAAAAAATAAAGGATGACTCGATGAGAAGTGCTTTTAAGAAAATATACAATGACCCGTTTATTTTTGTGCCTGAGTTTCCAAATTTCATATTTGAACCATGGATTCCATTATCAAAGAATGAGCGAAGCGATTCATGAAAAGGCGATAGTGATGGAGCAAAAGATGAGTCAAATTCGGAAGGGTCTACAAATAAATAAAGGGGGGATCTTGACCTTACTTTATTTTTGTTCTTAGGAATAAGTTTAATTAGGAATTTTTTTAATTTTTTTCATAATAAAACAAGAGAGAAAAATCATTAATAAAATGTGAGCAAGTCACAAAGTGTAAAGTGTGGCAATAGATGGATACATGTCTAAGATTGGATTTAGAAAGAGCTTGGTACTTAAGCAGTCAAATTGACTCACCTCCTCTTTTCTAAAATCCTACCTGGTGTATAGTATCTATTCACTTTAAACAATGAGAGCATTGTTCATTTTAAGTTGGGGGGACCGAAAAATTGAGTTATTCCCACTTAGAATAAAATTTTTCTTTTAATTATGATTAGGATATTTTGTTCAAAATTTTGAATTTTGTTAAGTATGCTCAATTTGAGTATGAATAAAGTTCTATTATTTCAATAAATTATTATGTTAGCTTAATAATGACATGAATGTATTTTTAATAAACCATGCAAATTCGTGCCATAAAATTTTTAGTTCTTTAGGAATGTTAGGTATTCATGAAAGTTTAAGTCTTTAGAATTGACTTAGTAGTTTCTTGAGGCGAAATCCTAGGGAGCATGGAACGTTGGAAATGATTTAGGCAACTATTGTTTGGACCGTTTGAGCCTTTCAAGCCCACCATGGTAAATTTTTATCCTTTGAAACCCAACTTTGAGACTATATGGCCTAATTTTATTTCGACCCTTGCAATAATTAGCCATTACTTTTCGCTTAATGATCTTAAAATTGTCCCAAACACTAGACTCAGTAATATTCAAAATGTAATTCAAAAATAAGTTTGGGGGAGTTGAAAAGAAGTACCAAAAGCTCAAGAATTGCAGTACACAAAGTAAGTGCTTGTGTTATTTACAAAAAAAAAAAGAAAAGAAAAGAGAGCACATGTATTTGAAAGAGATGTACAAAAGAGCATATGAACATTTCACACAGTAAGCTTTAAAAGCTTAGTAAGTCCGTACCACAAATAAACAACAGTTTATAATATACGAAACGCCAACTAATAAACACTTAGTAGTTCAGAATTCAACCATCAATTCTATTCTTATCTCATATAACATATTCATTCGAATTCATCAAGCTTCATACACATCGTATCATTTACCACATAGATACCAAACATACCTGAGCTTTCCTGTATAATTTCATTTCATACTCACCTCTTGTTCAAATACATTAGTTCATTCGAAAACCTTTCCATGCTTAAAGAATTCGCACACTTAGTGCCATTTCAACAAACTGAAGCTATCTCGGTATCGCACACTTAGTGCCTTTCATAGCCGAAGCTATTCCAACTCGCACACTTAGTGCCATTTGTAGCCGAAGCTATTTTAACTCGCACACGTAGTGCCAACATAATCTATTAACATTATGCTCAAAACAAAATCAAATATCTATACAATTTTTTCATTATCAAAACATTAAAACATAGCTATAACATCAATTATCACATACGAACTTACCTCGTACTCGGAATTGACGATTCGGGCTGTTTACTCAATGACCTTCGACTTCCCTCAGTCTAAATCTGAATTCCTTTTTTCTTGATCTAGATGTATTCAAAATTAACCCTTTTATTCAACAAATCATTCAATTCAATCCATATACACATATTTAGGGCATTTTACAAATTAGCCCTCATATTTTCACATTTTAACACTTTAGTCCCTGTTTCATAAAATCACAAAATACACAAAATTCATCAACACCATGCCTTACCAAATCTTCCTATGGTCCCTAGTAACCCATAACTTTCATTTATTTCACATTTCAACCCCTCAATTTTATTTTTTTCAATTTAATCCCTAATATGCATTTTTACTCAAAATCACTTTACAAAACATGTATATCAAGCACTAAGCTTTCATATTCCACCAATTAACATCATAAAACTCATGAATTCATCAATGGCATAACTCAAAATATTCATCAAAATCAGAAATTCAAGCATGGGCTTTGTAAATTACACTACAACGATCTCAAAAACGTAAAAATTATCAAAAACTAAGTCAAAACCATACCTTAATTGATGCTTGTAAGTGCCGAATGTTCAAAGCTCAAGAACCCTAATTCTTTCTTCAAAATTTCGGCAAGGATGATGATAATAACACGAAATTGATGTTTTTGTTTTATTATTTACTTAATAATACATCATTTACCATTTTGCCCATCATTAAAATCATTCAAAACATTAACATATAAGGCTATAATTGTCCGCTTGCCATGAAAAAGGCATAATAACAATATAAAGACCTCAAAATTAAAGAGACACATCAAATAGGTACTTTAATAAACAGCAAGCAACTTTTACATTTTTTTTAATGAGGTCTTTTTATCAAATCGAGAACACAAATGATCAAATTTTTATACAAACCTTTCACACATGCTTAACCACATACTGTAAATACAAAAAATAATATTTAAATATTTTTCTGACTCAGATTTGTGGTCTTGAAACCACTATTCTAACTAGGGTCTAAACTAGGCTGTTACAACTCTCCCCCCTAAGGATTTTCATCCCTGAAAATCTTACCAGTGAATAGGTATGGATATTGTTTTCTCATAGTATTCCCGGGCTCCCATGTAGCCTCTTCAACCCCGTGTTGATGCCATAACACTTTCACTAATGCTATTTTCTCATTTCTCAACTCTTTGATCTCACGAGCTAAAATAGGAATCGGTTCTTCTTCATATGTCATATCAGGCTTAATCTCAATCTCCGGCGAATTAATCACATGAGAAGGGTCGAATCTGTACTGTCAAAGCATCAAAACATGAAATATATTATGTATCTTTTCTAGCTCAGGTGGTAACGACAGTCTGTATGCAACTGGCCCAACACGCTCAATTATCTCATACGGCCCATTAAATCTCGGATTCAATTTGCCTTTACGACCGAATCTGAGTATTTTCTTCCATGACGAGACTTTCAAAAAGACTTTGTCCCCTATCTGAAACTCTATATCTTTTCGTTTCAAGTCCGCACACGATTTCTTATGATCTGATGCTGCTTTTAGACTTTCACGGATCACTTTTACTTTTTCTTCTGTTTCTCTGACCAAATCAATCCCGTGGATCTTATTCTCACTAATTTCTGTCCAGTATAACGATGTTCGACATTTTCGACCATATAAAGCTTTATAAGGAGCCATTTTGATACTTTATTGAAAGCTATTATTATATGCAAATTCAATCAGTTGTAAGTATCGTTCCCACATACCCTCAAACTCAAGAATACAACATCTCAACATATCCTCGAGAATCTGAATAATCCGCTTGGATTGACCATTTGTCTGTGGGTGAAATTCAGCACTAAAATGTAGTTTTGTACCTAACGCATCTTGAAATTTCTTCCAAAAGTGCGATGTAAACCTCAGATCTCTATCCAAAACAATAGAAATAGGTACTCCTTGTAATCTCCCAATCTGAGAAACATACAATTCAACTAGTTTATCAAGCGAGTAATATGTGCGAACAGGAGCAAAATGAGCCGATTTAGTCAATCTATCAACAATAACCCAGATTGCATCTCTCTTGCTCGGTGACAATGGTAAATCGGATACAAAATCCATCGTGATTCTGTCACATTTCCACTTAGGTATCATGATCGTCTGAAGCAATCCATAACGTACCTGATGCTCGACTTTTACTTGCTGACAGACTAAACATTTCGAAACAAAGTTAGAAATGTCTCGTTTCATACCATGCCACCAGTAAAGCTATTTTAGATCATTATACATTTTTGTACTACCCAGATGAACAGATAATCGACTGCTGTGAGCTTCATTCAAAATCATCTAAATTAACTCTAGATTTCTCGGACCACAAATTCTATCTCTGAATTTCAGGCAATCATCATTATCAACTCTGAATTCTAAATCAGAATCTACTTCACACTGAGTTCTTTTTGCTAAAATCTCATTATTGATCTTCTGGGCTTCGATAATCTATTGTAAAAACAACGGTCTTACTTTCAATTCGGCTAGAATTGAACCATCATCAGACATACACAACTGAGCATTCAAAGCACATAATGCAAATAATGATTTCTGGCTCAAAGCATCAGCAACAACATTCGCTTTTCTCAGATGATAATCAATTATAAGCTCATAATCTTTTAGCAATTCTAACCACCTTCTTTGACGCAGATTCAGATCTTTCTAAGTCATCAGATATTTCAAACTCTTATGATCTGAATACACATGACATTTCGCACCAAATAGATAGTGGTGCCAAATCTTCAAAGTGAACACAATCGCAGCCAACTCAAGATCGTACGTCGGATAGTTCATTTCATGCGGCTTTAACTATCTCGAAGCATATGCAATGACTTTGCCTTCTTGCATCAAAACACATCCTAGACCGATCAATGAAGTATCACTATAGATCACAAATTCTTTACCCGATTCAAGTTGTACCAATACTGTAACACCCCAAACCCGGCCTTGACGTTATGGCCGAATCTAGTGTGTCACATCAAAGTGTTTTTTAAAAATTAATCTTTTCGGTAAAAATTCATTACTGAATTTAAATCATTTTATTAATATTTAACAAAGGTTCTTGTCAAAACGTTTACCTTATTAACCATCAGTGTTATATTAAATTAATTTAAAAACACAGAAGCTTTTTAAATTGATGAAGTTTAAAACGCGTGTTTTAGAGAACAGTAATTGTTTTAAAAACTCGCGTTTTAAAATTCATCGATTTACAAGCTTTCACATTTTTACATCAATTTAATATAACACTGATGATTAATAAGATAAACGTTTTGACGAAAACCTTTGTTAAATATTAATAAAAGGATTTAAATTCAATAACAAATTTTTACCGAAAAGATTAATTTTTAAAAAACACTTCGATGTGACACACCAGATTCAGCCATAACGTCAAGGCTGAGTTTGGGGTGTTACATTTATGGTATCAGAGCCAAGTTGCAAAACTCGATTGTGAAATGGGTTTTGAAAATGTTTCAAATTTCTAGAAAACTATTCTTGAAATATTTTAAAGGACACGCAGGTGTGGCAAACTGAGTCTCCTGTGCCAAATCCGTAAGTTTCTTGATAATAGATGATTGATCAGACTAAAATACAATACTGAGATTACTTTAGATATGAGACTATACTGTGATACTCTAGTTGGACTAAATTGAAATTTTAGGAAATTGAAAACTGTAGTGAGACCTCGTTCTGCGAAAACCAACTCTGATTATTGATTTTCATAAAACATCTTTTAATAATTACTAGAATTACTAACTGGTACATAAAACTTCTAAACCAGATAATACGCAGATCGAAGTGAGCACTAGAGGTACTCACGGAAGGGGTACACGGGGCCACGGTAGAGGCCGTGGAAGTACTAGGGCTGGGTCTTCCGCATCGGGCCACATGTCTAACGATGAGGCTAGAGAGGCATCGGCTGCACCAACAACTGAGACAGAGGTCAGGGTAAGTCTGTTAACTACGAGTAGCGATAACCCAGAGCTTAGTGCTGAGGCACTGACCCGGCTAGTAAAGGAAGTACTAAAGGAAGTTAAAAAGATTGGTGAAACGCTCTGGGCTAGGAGCTTGGACTGCAAGAAGAAGAGAGATTGTAGTTCTCCGAGGCTGGAGCCTCATTCTGTGAAGCATGTTAAAACGCGTCTGAACTTTCTAACTTATGAGCATTACAAAAGGCGTCATCAGGGCGAATGTTAGAGGAAGTTAGGAGAATGTCTCAGATGCGGGTCTAAGGAGCATAGGCTTGGGATTGCCATGTCACCTTTAAGCCAGGTATGTTTTGTCTAAGTGTGATGATTTGGACATAGAAATTGTATACATGTGATGTCTATCTGTTTCAATGGTTAAGTGTTTTTGGTATGTGTAAGAGGTTCCAAGTTCAAGTTAAAGTGTGTTAGTGCCATTGGGATCAGAGTGCGCAGCAGGAGGGTAGTGATGTAGCCTGGGTGGTGCAACTATTTTGATAGTTGGAAATTTCAAGGATGAAATTTCTTTAAGGAGGGGTGAATTGTAACGCCCGGAATTAGGCCTAGAAGTATTGGGCCTTGAGCCTGGGAGTAGTTAGGAGACTGCTCATAAATATTTTAGTTAAGTAAGAAAGTGACACAAATTTCATGTTTGCTTTATTGGCTAAGTGATTTGGGTGTGTTTGGGAGTGTTTGAGAAATCTAATTTCAAGTCTGGGCTTTTGCAAAAATTTTAGTTTTTCCCCTTAAGTGAACATTGGCTTTAGCTTGTAGGCCTTATAAATATTTGTGGGTAAAATGTGTCACAAAAAGAGCTTTGTGGCTTGGTGGCAAGTAACGTGTTGAGCAACTGAGAGGGCTTGGGTTCGAATCCTATTACATGCAAAAGGATATTTATTTTGCTACTCTTGCCATATGAGAAGCAGAAGTGGACTGGAATCTGCAAGGTGGAATTTGAATTGGTCAAAGAGTAGATGGTGGAGTAAATCAAGGAGGAGATTAAGGAGGATTTTTAGGAGGGATAGAGGGAGAAAATTAAGGGATTTTTTATGAGGGGAAGATTTGTGCACATTGGTGGACATCAACCACTCTGGAATTTGGCTTAGTAGTGGGAGCGTGACTCTCCATTTCGGGTTTTTGGCTACTCTTTGTTCTGAAGCCGAATGTAGTGTTGATTTTTGGGTATTTTCTTTCGTTTTGTGCTCTTTTCACTACTTTTTGGTTTCCTTGTTACCATTTTTCTCTTAACTCTTCGTCTCCAATCAACATTTTTGGTTGTTCTCCCTCTAGCCGGTTATGCCATTTTCTCCTCTTTCGTCTCTCTTTTTCTCCATTTTTGCTTTTAGTGTTTGTTTACCCATACTTCTCCTCTCAGTTAGCCCTCACTGTTTCTCTTTTCTTTTGATCTCTTGTCGAATAACCTTTATCATCTCCTCTCTTCTTGTCATCCTTTCAACATTAATATTCGAGTTGTTACCGTATTTCTCTCTCCCTACTTCTGCTTTCGATTTTTACAGTTGATCTTTGGTCAACCGGTGAGTTGTTTAATTTCTATTCCTTCTATTATCATCTCTTTCTTTAAGTATCTAGGCCAAATACTATTTCCCTAACTCTCTTTTTTTTTTTAGTTTCTTTTCTCTTTTCACTTTTGGGAGTAGTCAAATCTTCCATCTCAAGTGGGTTTTCCTTTTTGTGCCTTGGTGTTAGGGCATACTCTGGTAGGCCGATTGGTGGTTTCTCTTCACTTTTGGTCAACATTTCAGTAAGTGTTATACAGTTGGTGCAAACCTTTGATCGGTCAGTAAATGGATTCGGTTGTTAAAGTCTCAGTTGTATTGCAGGATATCTCTAAAGGAGGTCTGTAGACTATCTCTTGTAAAGGATTAAGTGTGAGATTTGTAGGTGATCGACCAAGGTAGGTGATTAGAACATTTTCGTCAAGTGGGATAGAGAGGGAGTGTTAAAATCCTGTTGTTAGGAGACTTATGGTATATCTTAACTGAATCAGGGTTCGGAGCTTGTGGATCTTAGCGTAGTTTTCGCAAACAGGTGTGTATTCCACACTGATTGGACGGTAGATTGGTAAAAGCTGAAAATCCCAAAAACTGAAATACGGCGAGTGATGCCACACGAGCATGTGATCGCATGTGTGGTGATTCGAGCCTACAAATCTTAGGAGTAAGACTGTAGAAGCTGTTATAGGCCTCGATAGGCCAGAATGGGCCGTGTGGGCCAATGTGCTCGTGGGCCCAACACAGATTAAATCCACGGTAAGTGATAAATATTAGACTAGGCTATGTAGGTCACATAACCGTGACTAAATTTAGGCTCACGAGCGTATGGGCCCACATGGGCCGAGTAATAGGCCTTGGGCCCATTTACACCGTTATGATCATTTAGGTTATCTGTGTCGCTCGAGGCAACTGTAGACCTTCTGTAACATCTCAAAATAGGGCCTAAATGGATTAGTGGTTGCAAAACCACAAATCTGAGATAGAAAAGTTTATTTCAATTAATTTTTATGATTTACCGAGTGATTAGATGCATGTGTTAGAGTATTGATAAGAAATTTTATAGATTGCATGTTTAATTTGCCTATTAGGGCTTATTTGCAGAAGTTGTTGTAACAGCCCGATTTAGGGCCTAAACGAAATGATGGTTTTAGAACCACAAATTCGAAGTCAAAAAATTTATTCCGATTAATTTTTAAGGTTTATTTATTGATTAAAATATTGTGTAAAAATATCGTTAAGAAATTTTATTGATAAAGTGCTTAATTGGACTTTTAGGACTAAATTGCAAGAGTTGCAAAATATGTGTTCTAATTCATAAGTACTTGATTGAAATGGGGTTTTAAAGAGGAGGTCCTTAAATGGTAATTAGACCATTATATTTCGTTTGGACAAAAATGGCATGAATAGGACAAAATTTTAAAGAAAGGCCTTAAGGGCATTTTAGTTATTTGGTAATTAAAAGAAATAAAAAGGGAAAATAAAGCCAAAATTGACTCATCTTTCTCATGGAGCCCGAAATTAGAATGGGGGAAGCCATGGCTAGGGTTTTCAAGCTTTCCAAGCTCAATAGTAAGTCTGTTCTAGCCCCGTTTTTCAAGTTCTTTACGTTTTTAGAATCCCAATAACTTGATTAAGCTTATTCTAGCAATAATTTAAGCTAGGGTTCATACTTGGAAAAATACCCATAGGTGAAATGTGTTTATTTTGATGTTTTATGGTAGAATATGAAGGCTAAAATTATGTTAAACAACTTTTGCTAAGCGGTTTTAAGCAAAAATGAGTAAAACAGCTTAATCGGTAAAAGTTGTTATTGTTGATAACTATGTGTTAGAGTGAGAATTTGATGTTTCCATAGAAGGGAAAAATGATAAGCATGTCATAAAACATAATAATAAGGGATGAAGTTTAATTCCCGAGCCTAGAGGCAAAAGTGTAAATATGTAAAAGTTTAGGGGCAAAATTGTAATTTTGCCAAAGTTTGAGTTAAGGACTGTTTCAAATAGTACATTAATTAAATAAGTAAAATATGATGTTTTAGGTCCCAAAAAATGAGATTTGAACCTAGAATGGGAGAAAAATCGAAAATCGAGAAAGTTGGTAAAATAGTCGTTTTAGTATGGAGGTAAGTTCATATGTATAATAAGCATTAATTTATTCATGTTTCAATGTAAAATTGATATTTACTATGATTGCCGAGGTGTTGAAAGTAAGTATAATTATGATGATTTAAATGTTCAATATTAATTCGACATGGAAATGAGAAAGTATGTAAGTTTGTATGTAAATAAGACATTATCTTTATTACGTTTTTATATTTCAGCATATTTTATGTATTGTAGCTGATTTTGTCATAATTGACTATTGGAAGAATGGAATAAATTATTAGAAAGTGACATACTTCCTGTTTGAACCTTCGGAATCGAAAGATACAGATGGTATGTAGCTAGGTCACATGTGTAATACGGGATGTATACCATGTGTACAAGAGAGCTACGAGACATTATGAGGGAGCTAGGTCACATGGACACCATGTAGACAAGAGAGCTATGAGATAAATGTAGCTAGGCTGCATGTGTGTTCCAGGTGAAGGACACCATGTAAACAAGAGAGCTACGAGATGAAGTGGCTAGGTCACATGGGTGGTACTAAGTGTTCACAATGTGTACAAGAGAGCCAAAATTATGTGTACAATCGAGCTAGGGCACATGAGTGGTGCTAAGTGAAGGCCACTATGTGTACAAGAGAGCTTCGATTTTAAAGGTGGGTTGTGTGCGATACCATCGCGTATCTGTTATTATTCCAAAGGGTTCAACTGGGAAATTGATTAAATGAAATTGTGTATGACTTTGTGATGATAAGTGTAAGTATATACGTGTGTAACTTATGAGTAATATGCTCGATATGTGATCGAAAATTGGAAAGATTGTTATGGGTAAGTGATGAATACAATTGACGTGTGAAAGATCAAAATTTACAATAAAACTGTTCTGGATAGTTGCAGTGACGAGAATCTAAAAATTTACCAAAAATAGTAGAAATTGAATCAGAGACTGAATGAGATATCAAATTAAATATTAATGAGTCTATTTTCATATAACAAAAACAGAGCAAGCAAAGGAATTCTATATTCTAAGATATTTAAGTTTCTATGAGACTGGTTCAGAAGGACTATGTAATCCCCTGTTATGAATTTGAAAAATCATTAAAAAATTGTACAAAAATAATTATGGGATATAATTTATATGTTTAGGTTCAAATAAAATAAACAGTAACATCATATGAGTTCTGTACGAAGAGAAAATTTATTTTTAGTGAAGAGTGGTCAGGGTAGTTGAGCAGTGAAACAGGGGTAACTTCAATGAATAAACTGTACTAATTGGCTAGACCAAAAATTTTGAAAATTTTATGGTAAGAATATACATGACTCTAGTTTCAAGGAAAATTAACGGTTTGTAATTTTGAGTTCTGTAGCTCTAGAAATAAATAATTTAGCTACTGGTACTCTGCTATACAGCTTATTTTGAACCTGTTTATAATTGTAATAGTGAAAGTATGTGTGTTTGTGATGGTAATATTCCGGGAACATATTGTGACTTTGTTTAATGTATGATAATGTATTGTTTATTAATATTTACATATTTACTTACTAGGCTATAATGCTTACTCCCTTCCTTTCCTTTTTCCTATAGTGTCACAGATGTTAGCTCGAGTTGGAGGTCGCCGGAGGTTAAATCACACTATCAAACTATTGATCTATACATAAAGGTTTTAAAGTATTTTTAAGTCTTTGGCATGTATGGGGACTCATTTAATTGTTATTAAGTTGCTAGGAGTTGGCCTAAAATACTGACCTATGCTATTTGAAGGTCTCTATTGTATAAAGTCATTTAATGTAGATAGTCTTGAATATGTTTGAGAACTTTAAAATTGATGAAATTTTATGTCTCGGTTTTAAATGATTACAAGTACTCAAGTCTGGTAATACCTCGTACCTTGTTTCGGCATCGGATACGGGTAAGGGGTGTTACACCTTCGAAGAGGTCGTTATCTGAGCTGGAACCCTAAAATAGGTAAAATGACCATAATGCCCCTGTAGGGTAAAATGACCGTAATACCCCTGTATGGTAAAATGACGATTATGCCCTTATGTTTCGTATGACTGATGTGCTTATGATTTACTTATATGATTGTACTGAGTATGACTTTGCATATGCGTAATAATTATGACATGACATACTGCATGGGGTTGGAATTTTGACATGGAGGAAGTATTGTACTGGTGACTATGTCACATTCACTATTTCTGGTGGCTATGCCACAATTACTGATACTAGTGGCTTTGCCACATTTACTGTTTCTGGCAGCTATGCTGCATTATTATTACTGGCAGCTTTGCTACGATATTGATGTGCTGGCTGGATGGGTCGATTTATATCCCCACATGGTGTGTTGGTTGGTACGGGTGGTGTGCTGGCTGGATTTGGGTGGGATGCATAGTTGCATTACACTGTACTAATATTGTATTGTGCTTAGGCCCACACTGTTACTGTATAGGGCTAAGGCCAGGTTGTACTAATACTGAATAGGGCTCTGGCCCAGACTGTTTTGCATATTCTAATTTCTCTTGACTGTTAGGGGATTACACACTGAGTTTTCGTAAACTCACCCTTTCCTTTTAACTGTACAGGTAATCCCCAGCCTTAGACGATTTGGTGCTGCGAGGGACTTGAAGGTGGCCACATGACTTTTACCGAAAAGATGAGAACCTTTGTTAAATATTAATAAAATGATTTAAATTCAATAACAGATTTTTACCGAAAAGATTAATTTTTGAAATACACTTCAATGTGACACACCAGATTCGGCCATAATGTCTAGGCCGGGTTTGGGGTGTTACAAATACCAGAGCTTCAGTCAACAAAGTTTTCAACTGATCAAAACTTTTCTGACACTTTTCAAACCATTCGAATTTCACATCTTTCTGAAGTAGTTTTGTCAACGGAGTCGTAATCATAGAAAAGCATTTTACAAACAGTCGATAATAACCAGGAAGTCCAAGAAAACTACGGACTTCAGAAATATTTCTCTGAGGCTTCCAATCCAAAATAGCAGAAATCTTGCTCGGATCAACTCGGATACTAGATACCAACACAAAATGTCCTAGAAAATCGACTTCTCGCAACCAAAATTCACATTTGCTAAACTTCGCATATAATTGCTTATCTTGCAAAGTCTGTAGTACTATTCTCAGATGCTCGGCATGTTCAGTTTCATCACGTGAATAAATCAAAATGTCATCAATGAATACGACAACAAATTGATCTAAATACGGTCTGAAAATCCTATTCATCAAATCCATAAACACAGCAGGTGCATTTGTTAATCCGAAAGGCGTAACCAAAAACTCATAATTTTCGTACGTCGTTTGGAAAGCAGTTTTTGGAATGTCTGAATCTTTTACTCGCAATTGATAATATCTCGGTCTCAGATCTATCTTTGATACACAGTAGCTCCTTTCAACTGATCAAACAAATCATCAATTCGGGGCAGTGGATATTTGTTCTTGATTGTCACTTTATTAAGTTGTCTATAATCAATGCATATTCTTATAGTTCCGTCTTTCTTTTTCATGAACAAAACTATCGCACCCTAGGGAGAGTAACTCGGTCTAGCAAAACCTCTATCTGTCAATTCTTGCAACTGGGCTTTCAACTCTTTTAATTCAGTCGGTGCCATTCTGTATAGAGTTATCGAAATTGGAGTAGTTCCCGGTACTAACTCAATACTAAATTCAACCTCTCAGATCAATGGTAAACCCGATAATTCTTCAGGAAACACATTCGGACACTCACAAACAACTGGTACTGATTCAATCTTTCTTTCGGTCACTTTACTATCAAGCACATACACAAAGTAAGCTTCATAACCTTTTCTCACATATTTCTGAACTAACATCGAAGATATCACTGCCGGTAAACCATTCATATCATCAGATTCTATACAGATAATCTCATTATTCTAACATCTCAAATCAATCATCTTCCATTTGCAATTCACAACAGCATCATGCTTCGTTAGCCAATCCATACCTAGGATTATGTTAAACTCATCAAATGGTAGCAACATCAAATCGGCCGGAAAATAATTACCCCGAATCATCAATGGACAATTCTTGCACACTTTATCAACTAATACACACTTGTTTAAGGGGTTCGATACTCTAATTACTAATTCAGTAGACTTTACAGGCAAAGTCTTATTGGATACTAAATTCACACATATATACGAATGAGTAGACCCTGGATCTATCAATGTAATAACTTTAGTATAATAAAGAGTAAAAATACCAGTAATAACATCTAGAAATGACGCTTCTTTTCGTGCTCGTATAGCATAGGCTCGTACAGGTGCTCTAGCATCAGATCTTTTGTACATGTACCTTTGAAGTGTCCCCTATTTGGAGCTGAGTGACAATGGTATAAAATCTTTTGTACTTTTTCTTTTGCCACACATCTCCTGATCATTTGATCTGCACACTTTTGAAACAAATATGGCTTTTCCCAGAAATAGTACTTCACATCGTGAAGAAACGTTTTCCTTTGATGATACGTCTTATCAATCAACATCAAACCACAAGCTAAAAATTTAGAAATATCAGCAAACCAAGGGGTCTTATGGACATGATTTACCTTTAGCATGTGTTCATCTAGAAATGTCTCCTGAATTGGTATAATAGGAGAGTTCCATTCTTGCGGCTCCAATCTGGACAAGTGATCTGCTACTTGATTTTCTACTCCCTTTCGATCTTGAATTTTTAGATCAAACTCTTGAAGTAGAAGTACCCATCAGATTAGTCTTGGCTTAGCGTCTTTCTTGGCAAGTAAATACTTAATCACTGAGTGGTATGTATAAACAATCACCTTGGTACCTATAAGATAAGATCGAAACTTGTCAAAAGCAAACACAATAGTAAGTAACTCTTTCTCTGTTACCGTATAATTCAGTTGAGCTCCTGTCAAAGTTCAACTTTCGTAGTAGATGGGATAAAAAGCTATATTATTTTGCTGGCCCATAACAACTCCTATTGCGAAGTCACTTGTGTCACACATCAATTCAAATGGCAAATTCCAGTCTGGTGTGACGATTATGGGTGTCGTAACTAACCGACTCTTCAAATCTTTGAACGCCTTTAAGCATTCCTCATCAAATTTGAATGTTGTTTCCTTCTCCAATAATTTGCATAAGGATTTAGCAATTTTGGAGAAGTCATTGATGAATCTCTGATAGAAACCGGCGTGGCCCAAGAAGCTCCTAATACCCTTTACAAATGTTGGAGGTGGGAGTTTCTCGATAACATCTACCTTTGCTTTATCTACCTCGATCCCATGTCTCTTTATCCGATGCCCTAGAACAATACCTTCTCGTACCATGAAATGGCACTTTTTCCAGTTAAGTACTAGGTTTATTTCTTCACATTGCCTTAGTACCTTCACAAGATTGGCTAAGCAATCGTCATACGTATCTTCGAATACTGAAAAATCATCCATAAAACCTCCAAATGCTTTTCAACCATGTCAGTAAAAATAGACATCATACATCTTTGAAATATAGCAGGTGCATTACATAAACCAAATGGCATGCATCTAAATACAAATGTACCGTATGGGTGGGTGAATGTTATCTTGTGTTGATCTTTCAGTGCTACTGTAATCTGATTATGCTCTGAGTATCCATTGAGAAAACAGTAATAATCTCACCCTGCGAGTCTATCCAGCATCTGGTCTAAAAATGGCAAATGACAGTGATCTTTCCTAGTTGCCTTCTTCTGCTTCTGGTGTTCGATGCAAATTCTCCATCCCGTAACCGTTCTACTCGGTATCAACTTGTTATTCTCGTTTTCAATGACTATGATACCTCCTTTCTTTGGCATGTACTGGACCCATGAACTATCTAAGATGGGGTAAATTATACCAGCATCTAACCACTTGATGATTTCTTTCTTGACTACGTTCTTCATGATGGGGTTCAATCTTCGTTTTCCGTCAATCGTCCCTTTTTCGCCATCGTCCAGGATAATCTTGTGCATGCATACAGATGGACTAATACTGAGAATATCGGCTATGGTCCATCTGATAGCCTTCTTGAATTGTTTCAACACTAGGATGAGTTTCTCTTCTTGTTCAATAGTTAATTCTACAGAAACAATTACATGCAAAGTAGAAGAGTTACGTAAATAAACATATTTCAAGTGTAAGGGAAGTACCTTCAGTTCTAATTTAGGTGGCTCCTCGAGTGACGCTTTTGATTGGGCATAATCCCTTTTCTCTAATTCTAAAGATTCAAAATGAGATTGTAGATTAAATCCCCTTTGATTAGCTTCTAGTAAAGCTAATTATTCATCCTCCTCTTCATTATTTGAAGGATCTGATGTCAAAATTTGTTCCAACAGATCCTCAACATAGTTGAGCTCCTCTTACACTATTAAATCCACTAAATCGAATACTGTATAATAATAATCAATTATGTCAGGAAATCACACAGACTTAAAAACGTTAAATGTTACCTGATCATCTTGAACACGCATAGTAAGCTCGCCCTTTTGAACATCAATAAGGGTCATTCTGGTTGTTAAGAATGGTCTTCCTAAGATAATTGGCACTTCTTTGTCTGCTTCAAAGTCTAGAATAACAAAATTAGCAGGGAAGATAAATTTATCTACACGTACCAATACATCCTTGATCTTTCCTTCTGGATGTGCTAAAGATCGATCCGCTAATTGAAGTGTAACCGTAGTAGGTCTAACTTCACCTATCCCAAATTTCCTAAATATTGACATAGGCATCAAGTTAATACTCGTACCTAAGTCACAAAATGCCTTACCACAATATGTTGCTCTAATGTTGCAAGGTATGGTAAAACATCCAAGATCCTTCAACTTTGGGGGTAGTTTATTTTGAAGATATACACTGCATTCCTTCCTACAGTCTCAAATTCTCCAACTCTTTAGTTTTTGGACAACATATCCTTCATGAATTTGACGTAGTTCCGCATTTGTTCAAGTGCTTCAACCAACGAGATGTTGATATTGAGTACGTCTAGGAACTTCTTGAATTGAATCTCCTGCTTATGCTTTTGAAGTCTTTGAGGGTAGGGTGGTGATGGTTTCTTTACTGGAACTAGTTGATTCATCTTCTGTGGCAATTTTGCATCTAACGGAGTTGTTAGTTAATTAAAATTAGCTGGTTCTGAGATTACCTTGTCGGGTTTTGCAGATTCTGGTTCTTGTGAAACTAGAATTTCAATACTCAGTTGAACTTCCTCTGCATCTTGAGCATCAGCTTGCTTCTTTTGAACTTCAATGGTGTTGGGCTCTACTGTCTTTCCACTCCTCAATGTCAATGCTTTACATTGTTCATTCCCTGGATTCCTTGAATTCTCCGTATCACTAGGTAAAGCACCTTGTGGTCGATTCCTGAGTTCAGTTGCAAGCTGGCCCATTTGATTTTCTAGGTTTTTCAATGTAGTTTCTTGGCTTTTGATTAAGGCATCATTCTTGGCCATGTATGCCATCAACAAATTTTCTAAGCCATTGGATGGTTTATCTTGGGTTGGTTTCTAAACTTGTTGAGGAAAACTAGGTGGCTGGGTCGATCTAGGTTCGGCGTAAGTGTTACTGGTTCCAACCCCTTGGTTACTCCATGAAAAATTGGGGTGATTTCACCATGATGGGTTATAGAAATTAGATTGCAGTCCTTGCCTTCCTCGATTTTGGTTCTGGTTACCTATGTAGTACATGGATTCTAGGTTTGATGGACATTCTTCGAACAAATGTCCTTCCCCATAATAAACACAGGCTATATTTTCAAATTGGTCAGGCTGTGCTGCAAAATTGTTAGACCCATTAGTAGTAACATTTTTAAGCATTGAGGATATTGATGATACTTGATATGCGAGTGAAGTAAGAGTGTCTACTTCATGTATTCCAGCAACTCGTCTTCCTAACGCTGCTTAGTTGGTTGGCCATTGGTAATTGTTGCCGGCGGTCCTTTCAATGATTTCATAAGCCTCATTATAAGACTTAGAAAGGAAAGCACCATTAGCAGAAGCGTCCACTACCATCCTCGTGTGAGCATTGAGACCATTGTAAAATGTCTCAAGTTGGATGCAATGTGGGATTCCATGATGAGGGCACTTTCGTAATAACTCTTTGTACCTTTCCCATGCCTCATACAAGGACTCATCATCCATTTGTTGGAAGGCATTGATCTCGTTCCTCAACTTAGCATTCTTGCTAGGTGGGAAATACTTCATAAGGAATCTTTCTGCTAACTCTTGTCATGTAGAAATTGAGTTTGGTGGCAATGAGTTCAACCAGGCTCGAGCTCTGTCCCTTAGTGAATATGGGAACAACTTCAATTGTAATGCATCTTCGGGTACTCCGGCTAACTTGAAAGAATAGCTCACCTCCATGATAGTCGTAAGTGCAGGTGAGGATCTTTGATAAGCATTCCACTTAATTGGCCCACTGTCTGAAGCATCTGGAACATGACTGGCTTCAGCTCGAACTGTTGTGCCATGATTTCGAGTCTCCTAATACCCAGATTAAGATCATGAAATACTGGCATGGCATACGGTCTTAAAGCTCTATCCCTATCATCAACAATAAGGATAGGATATTGAGTAGGGTTTGCTCCATTTCCTTGATTCGGATTCTCAAAGTTCATCTCTTCTGTCCTTCTCTGATTCGCTTGTCTTCTTCGTTGTCTGAAAGTTCATTCAATCTCAGGGTCTACAGGGAGTAGGTCAATAATTCGGTCAATACTCATAAACACCTAAAATTATCACAGAAAAATTAAGTTAAAAATTAAACAGAAAAATAAACCAAAATGTAAAATTAACAAATTCACAAATAATGACTTTTTAAAATAGCCCCTGGCAACGGCGCCAAAAACTTGGAATGACGAAAATGTGCAAGTCTACACAATCACAACAAGTAATAAAGTGACAAGTAAATGTCGAGTTATCGTACCCACAGGGACAGTGAAAAGAATTATTTATGAATGCAATTTAAAACACTTTGGTGAAGGAAAATATTTTGTTTAAAGAGGGTGATTAAAAACTTAAGAAAATAACTAATTAAAATAAATAAAAATGAAGTAAAAAGTTCTAATGCACGATTTCAAACTAAGATTTAATCAAGATGATATAATTTTGTTGGATTAATTACACTTCTTATCTTAGAATTATTAAACTCATATTTATATTGTTACAAATAAAATCACGGCAACCCGGTAATTTGCTAACTTATGAACATACTTACATACCAAAATCCATTCATCTCTTGACATATCCCTATGCCAATTCAACCGACTAAATAGATTCTAGTAAGCAACATGTTATTGCACATACATACTCATTAAAATGAACTAATCTCTTGCATATCCCTATGTCAATTCAAACAATTAATTAAATATAATAAGCATATAAAAGACTATGTGAGGTAACAAGGTATCCCTACCTTGAAACAGTTTAATCACAATAATCTTGCAAGTTATGCAAGGTAATAATATCGCCATCTACATTGCTAATTTAACCTTCAGCTACCTTAGAAGAATAAACATGCACAGATTAAGTACTGTGTCAATTAATTACAATTGCAATCTGTTTAAATAATTAATTCATTAGTTACCTAACAATTATAATGCAAGATTAATAACTTAGGCATTATTTTACTTAATCAAGCATTTTACCGAGGCTTCTAACAACATAAACACGATTTTAACAATTTAAGAAGACAAAATGCGATGAATTAAATTCAAGCTATGCTGATTAAATTAACCATTAACAACATAAATATTAATAGATATGTTCATTATAACAACAACAAAAATTAAATAGATAGGGAACAAGAATCAAATCTGGTGTTTTTCCGTGGCTTGAGTAGGTTGCTCCGTTCTTCCTTCTTGTAGCCCTCACTGATCAAGGCTTCTATGAAAACTCAATTGCTGCTCCAAAATGGTTGAAGAACACCCATTTTCCAAGGGAAGAAATCGACACAAGAGCAAGGAAAGTGGAATGGAAAAATGAGAGGAAAAAGTGATAGAGGAGAGAAGTGTTGTGAAATGAATGAGGGATGAATGAGATGCCTTGAATGATCAGCCAATGGGGGTTTTTATAGCTGAGGAGGGCTGCTAAAAGTAGCTAAAATTAGCAGCCAAAGAGCCCTCCCTTGGCCGGCCACACATGTGGCAAAGTTGATGCTTTCAACTTTGCTAAATATGGCTTGGGGCAAATCCATAAATCCACCAA
Organism: Gossypium anomalum; assembly: GCA_025698475.1. NCBI lineage: Eukaryota > Viridiplantae > Streptophyta > Magnoliopsida > Malvales > Malvaceae > Gossypium > Gossypium anomalum. The sequence goes on from CM046958.1 coordinate 21,232,912, forward strand.
TTGTGGAGGGGTTTGAATGCAGCTTTGAAAAGTCTTCAAGGGCTTCCTTGCAAGCTTAATTAATCAGCTAAAAAGCTGATTTGGGTCAGCATATGGACGGTTTTGGGCTGCCTAATCCTTGGCCGGTTCAATTCAATCGATTCGGTTCAACTGAACCACTTTTTCCATAATTAATTAATAATAATTTATTTAGCCCAAATTAAATTAGTTATAAATTAAAATTAATTATATTTTGAATTAATACACATAATTGGGCCATCTTAGGCTGGAAATTAATTTTCCTCGATACTTCAAATTGATTCTCGGTTTTTTGCTTCAGACAGTGTCTACCAAGCCATTTTTTACCCTTTATGCAATTCTGTCAAAAATAACCAAAATTACTCAAAATTAATTATAAAATTAACTAAAATTCATCATGTTCATATTTTAAGTACAATTTAATTATTTTATAAAAATTAATTATTTTTCAATAATAAATTAATCGAAACGGTATGATTTTAAGTTAAAAAGGGTATGTAAAAATGAGTAAATTTTCGTATTTCCATCAGTCCATCAACAAATCTTTTACACATGATCTCTTCAGTAGACACATATTCCTGGGCATATTTGCTCAAACGTACAAATTCTCTTTTGTATTCTATTACAGTCATCCGGCCTTGTTTCAATTCTAGAAACTCTTTATTTTTCTAATCGAGGAATCTCTAGCTTATGTACTTCTTTCGAAACTCGGTCTGAAAGAATTCCCAGGTAACCCATTCCCTAGAAACCACTGATGTCAACGTTTTCCACCAGTGATACGCATTGTCTCTAAGCAATGATACTACACATTTGATTCATTCATCTGGAGTACAGAACAACTCATTAAATACTCGGACAATGTTCTCAAGCGTAACTCAAATTTCGGCATCATCATCAACCGTGAGTTCAAACTCTTCAAATTTCCCATGTTTACGAATCTTATCAACGGGTGGCTTATTTAATCGAATCGGATCTATTATTTGCAGTACCACCAGGACTTGTTGAGGAACAGGTGGGGTGGAGGTTGGTAAGCAACCGGATTCGTTCATACGAATTTCGTGAACCACTCAATCATCATTTGGAAGCAGGCACATTTCTCTCAACATCATCAACTATTGCTCGTTCAGGATCCATTTGCTATATGAAAAACACGTTTTAACTGTCAGGATTCATCACACTATCAAAATTCATATATATGGCATGTATAACTAGACTCACATACGCTATGGTAGTCTTAGAACCAACTAAACCATATCTCTGATACCAATAAAATAGAACACCCTTAACCCGTATCCGTCGTCGAATTAGGGTAAAAGGCATTACCGGACAAATCAAAACAATTTGCAACAATTTATTATCATCATCCACAAACATAGTCAAATATCAATATAAAGTCCCTTATATAGGTCATCGAGACCTTAACTTGCATTAGAAAGGGGTCGGGACTAAACTGAACTCATGTAAAATTTTTCAAAACTTAAACATTTTTCAAAGATATACAGATCACATGCCCGTGTGAACAGGCCATGTGCCTCACACGGCATTAGACACGCCCGTGTGTCTAGGCCGTGTCAAAACAGGGCATACATACTGACTTGCACACACGGCCACAAGACACGCCCGTCTGTCTTGGCCATGGTCAAAACTGACTTGGCCACACAGCTTACCACACGCCCGTGTGCCTTGGCCATGCTCAAGCCTGACTTACAATTGTAGGGTACCCTAGGGGACACACGGCCGTGCAACATGACCGTGTGTCGTACACGGCTAAGACACACGCCTGTGTCTCTACCCGTGTGGACAAAAATAAGCCATTTGAAAAGCCAATTTGCCGCCCAATTTGGGTCAAACCTACAAGCATCAAACCAAGCACATTTACACCAAAAATTCAGCCAATTTCAATACCAAAAAATACACCAATCAAACCACAACATTATCAACCAATTTCATATTTATAAAATTATACTCAATTATATCAAATCATGAGCTAAAATCATATTAAATCATATGTTTCATAACCCCAATTCATTTTATTCATTCATATGTTTAAACCTTACCAAATTGACCATTTCACTAAGCCATTCAAAACAAATCATATTATTCATATTACACCACATATTTCATACCAAAAACACATTCATATACACAACCATGATCAAGCCAAATCACATGGCTAGATATACACTTCACAAAACATATACAAAAACTCCTAGCCTATACATGCCATATACCATATATACAACTCCCAAAATAGTGCTAAAAATAGATGTTCGATAGTGTCAATGAGTCGCTAACGATCCCCAGATCCGAGCTAGCTTTAAGACACTGTAAGACAGAGAACATTTCACACAGTAACTTTAAAAGCTTACAAGTTCGTACCCCAAATAAACAACAGTTTATAATATACGAAACATCAACTAATAAACACTTAGTAGTTCATAATTCAACTATTAATTCTATTCTTATCTCATATAACATATTCATTCGAATTCATCAAGCTTCATACACATAATATCATTTACCACATAGATACTGAACATACCTGAGCTTTCCCGTATAATTTCATTTCATACTCACCTCTTGTTCAAATACATTATTTCATTCAGAAACCTTTCCATGCTTAAAGAATTTGCACACTTAGTGCATCTTTAATTTGTCGAAACCGTAACAATCTCGCACAATTAGTGCCATATCAACAAACTGAAGCTATCTCGGTATCGCACAGTTAGTGCCTTTCATAGCCGAACCTATTCCAACTCACATACTTAGTGCCATTTGTAGCCGAAGCTATTCTAACTCGCACACTTAGTGCCATTTGTAGCCGAAGCTATTTTAACTCGCACACTTAGTGCCAACATAATCTATTAACATTATGCTCAAACCAAAATCAAATATCTATACAATTTATGAATTATCAAAGCATTAAAACATAGCTATAACATCAATTATCACATACGAACTTACCTAGTACTTGGAATTGACAATTCAAACTGTTTACTCAATGACCTTCGACTTCCCTCGGTATAAATTCGAGTTCCTCTTTTCTTGATCTATATGTATTCAAAATTAACCCATTTATTCAACAAATCATTCAATTCAATCCATATACACATATTTAGGGAATTTTATAAATTAGCCCTCATAGTTTCACATTTTACCACTTTAGTCCCTATTTCATAAAATTACAAAATACACAAACTTCATCAAAACCATGCCTTAGTCGAATCTTCCTATGGTCCCTAGTAGCCCATAACTTTCATTTATTTCACATTTCAACCCCTCAATTTACATTTTTTTCAATTTAATCCTTAATATGCATTTTTACTCAAAATCACTTTACAAAACAGGTATACCAAGCACTAAGCTTTCATATTCCACCAATTAACATCATAAAACTCATGAATACATCAATGGCATAACTCAAAATATTCATCAAAATCAGAAGTTCAAGCATGGGCTTTGTACATTACACTACAACGATCTCAAAAACGAAAAAATTATCAAAAACTGAGTCAAAACCATACCTTAATTGATGCTTGTAAGTTTTGAATGTTCAAAGCTCAAGAACCCTAATTCTTTCTTGAAAATTTCGGCAAGGATGATGATAATAACAACAAATTCATGTTTTTGTTTTATTATTTACTTAATAATACATCATTTACCATTTTTCCTATCATTAAAATCATTCAAAACATTAACATATAAAGCTATCATTGTCCACTTACCATGCAAATGGCATAATAACAACATAAGGACCTCACAATTAAAGAGACACATCAAATACGCTGTAATAGTCTGATTTAGACCCTAATCAAAATAGTGGTTTCGGGACCACAAATCTGAGTTAAAAAAAATATTTTTGTATTATTTTTCATGATTAAAATATGTGAATTTATTTGTGTGGAATTTTCGTATGAAAATTTTATCGTTTGAGTGCCCTATTTAATAAAAGGGCTTAATCGCGTAAAGTGAAAACTTGGTGGTTAATTGTAAACGGGCCAAATTGATGTTGTCTTTATTTTATAAGTACTTATGTTGCAATAGTGCCATTGGGGTTAGTGATGGACGGTTGAAACCTTGATATATATGTGTTAGTTATTATATTATAAAGGATATTATTGTAAAATAATTATTAAGTTATATTGTATAAAACATAAAATGATTAAAAGCCATGCCTGTTGATTTTGGGATAGCCGAATGTTAAAAGAAAAGAGAAATAATAAGGTTTTCAAAGTTTCAGCCACTGTTGAGCTTGATTAAGGTATGTAACTAGCTCGATTTTTGATAATTTTTATGTTTTTGAGATCGTTGCTATGTGTTTTAGCTAACCCATGTCTCAATTTCTGAGATTGTTGATGATTTCATAAGATGCCATTGTTGATTTTGTGAGCTTTGTGATGATAAATGGTGAAATATGAAAGCTTGATGATAGATAAATAGATTTTGTATTGGGATTTTTGAAGAATTTGAGTATTTTGGGCTAATTTGTGAAAATGAGAAATTGAGGGACTAAAATGTGAAATAAATGAAATGTATGGACTTGTATAAACATGGGTAACATTCGGCCTAAGCATGGTGTGTGCAAATTTTGCATGTTCTCTATTTTATGCAATTTGGTCTAAATTGTAAAAAGTGTAAAATGTTAGGGATAAAATGGTAATTTACCCATTTATGTGTTTTGGACTAAATTGAATAAAATTATAATTAAATAAGTTAAATTTGTATTGAATTAGATCAAGAAATCAGAAAAACAGATTTGGATCGGGGAAAGTCAAAAATTATCAAATAGTCGTTCCGGTCCGTTTGTGTCCGTACGAGGTAAGTTCATATGTAAATACGTGTTGTTAAATTAAGATGTATGTGTATTATATGTGTTGAATTGAGTTATAAAGAAATATATATTTGACTATAGTTTAAGTACGATGATAAATCGATTATGCTTGGCACTAAATGTGTGATACCGAGATAGCTTCGGTTTATGGAAATGGCACTAAGTGTGCAAGATTATAACAGCATTGGCTGAGTAAATACCACTATGTGTGCAATACCGATATGAGTTTGGTTTAATGTAATGGCACTAAGTGTGCGATATAATTATAGCTTCGGCTAATTAATTGGCACTAAGTGTGCGAGTTCATTGAATGTTCATTGATGATCAAATGAGTTGGTGCTTCAAGCATTAAAGTGATAAATATGATAGGTAAGAACATAATGATACAGGTATGTACGAAATCTAAGTGATTGATGATGTTAAATATGGAATGGATGAAAGATTATGCAATGAAAGTGAGTATGATTATGATTAGTAAATATATGATCTATGTGAAAATGAGATGTGGATACTAGTAAGTTAGCTATGATCAAATGAATTATATGAGAAAGGTGGAATCGTAAATGTGATTTGCCATATATGATTCAAGTACATGTAATGTATATATAAAATTCTGATATGAAATGTGAGCATGATTCAAATGATGATATATGAAATATATGAGAAGGAACGATGTATTATAAATGTGCTCGTTATATGAAATTGTGGTCCTACATTTTGGACAAGAGAATTATGAAAAAAAATGGAATATGGTTATTCGGGTTTGAAATGAATAAAAAGGAATTTATATATTTCTATGCATGAAATGAAATAAATGACTATGTTTCGGTTGGTTATGTAATGAAATTACTTAATGTGGCGATGTTGGATTATATAAGAAAAGTGATTGAATATGTGTATGAAGTTAACTAAATTTTAGCTAAATCAAGTTGAAATATATTAATGATTTTGTGAAGATTCAATTGCTTAAGACTTACTAAGCTCTCGAAGCTTACTCTGTGTGTTTTTCTTTTGTTTATAGAGTTTCAAAGACTTGCTCGAGTTGTAAGTCATAGGAGATCTCATCACACTATCCGGTTATCGCTTTGGTAAATTAAAAGCTTTAAGTTTTCGGTTATGTGGCATGTATAGGCTAGAAGTGTTTTAAGATGTTTTGTAATGTATATATAGCCATGTGATATGGCTTGGTTTTAGTATAGTTGTATATGTCTTTTTGGTATAAATCATGTGATGAAATGTAGCTAATATAATGTGTTCATGAATGTCCAAATGAAGCGGTCAAATTTGTATGTTTTGGTATATGTATATTTGAGAAAGTGGTAAGTTTTGATCATGAGGTTGAATGATATATTGAAACTTAAGCTTTGGTATGATTTTAGCTTAGATTTTTTATGATTTGGTTGATGAGGTAAGATTGGAATTTGTTGATTTGGTAATGGCATGATTACTGAATGATTTGGTATTTAAACTGGCTGGAATTATGTTGGAAATGAGCTTGGTTTGATGCTTGTAGGTTTGACCCAATTAGGGTGGCAAATTGGCTATTCAAATGGCCTATTTTTATCCACGCAGGCAGAGACACGGACGTGTGTCTCAACCGTGTGCGACACACGGTCACGTTACACGGCTGTGCGTCCTTTGGGGTACCTTACAATTGTATGTTAGGCTTAAGCACGGCCTAGGCACAAGGGCATGTCTATTGGCAGTGTGTGCTACACGGGTTTACACATGGACATGTGCCCTGACTGTGTGACCCTAATTAGTATGCTGACGTCACAAACAGAATACCCCCTATATTTGGCACGGCCGAGCACACGGCTTGAACACGGATGTGTGATAGGAACATGGGCTGGACACACGGGCGTGTGGTCTGGCCGTGTGATCAAGTCAGTATGTATGCCCTGTCTGTTCACAACTTAGACACACGGGCGTATCTGAGACCGTGTGAGGCACACGGTCTATTCACACGGACGTGTGACCTGTATATCTTGAAAAATGTTAAGTTTTTAAAAAAAATTATATGAGTTCGATTTAGTCCCAATCCATTTCTAATGCATGTTTATGGTCTCAATAACCTATATATGGGACTCTATAATGATGTTTGACCTATGAAGCTTTGATGTTTATGAAATGAATGTGAATGTTCTGTTTTGTCCGATAATGCCTCGTAACCCAAGTCCAGCGACAAATACGGGATAGGGGTGTTACATTTAATGGTATCAGAGCTATGGTTTAGGCGGTTCTAGGACTACCATAGTGTATGTGAGTCTAGCTATACATGCCACGTTTAACCTATGATAGTGTGATATCTCCTGACTCTAACAAAAATTGTCATTATGAGGCAGATATGTTTACCAACCGAGCTAATTCTGATAGTATAGAAATAAATACTCAAATGTTTGATTGAAAATGTGTTGAGGGTGAGTTGAGGCTCATAAAGGTATAAATGTATATGAAATTTGGCAATGAAAGGTATGTATGCATATGATCAATTGTTGTGTGAGCTATTTGAAAATGTGATGAGTTTATAAGCAAGTTACTATGAATATTTAAGCCATATGAGAACCATGAAATTTCTTTAGTATTGTGGCATGATTCATATGGATGAAATGATATGAGTATATAAGTTGTGATATGTGGCCTATGATTGCTATATGGATGCTTTGATTGTGAATTAGTGATTTGAGTTGGCATATGAACTATGTGTTAAGAATAAAGGTGATTAAAAGCAAATGATTATTAAATGAGTTGAGAATGTGAAATCAGTGATGAATTGACTATGTGTAATAGTATATGTTATGTGCATTTGTGTGTGAGTTGAATTTGAGGCTTTATTACTTCGCCCCCCTTTATCAGTAAAATGTTACAATGAAATTAGTAAGATCCAGGTTGAATAAGGTTATGAGTATGGAGTTACAGAAGTCTGTGTTCGGAAGGTCAACAATGTGGTTATAAGAGTGAATGAATCAGCAAATGAAGATAGTACTAAAAGAGATATGGGATAGTTCTGAAGACTATTCAGATTATGCAAAGTCACTATTACAGAAGAAGTTAACTCCAATCAATTGACCTATTCAGGTATGTTATCTAAAGAAAATATCAGATAGAAGCTTTTCTAAAATGATTTCTGTTAGTAAAGGGATAATGTGAAAAATTTCTGATGACAGAACTAGAGAGTTGAATAATGATTGAATTGTATTGATGGCTGAGTGCAGTGGTTATAGTTGGGTAGTCATTAAAACTTCTTCTGGGCATTCTGTGTGTACTTTTATTCTCAGAAATATATGCGGTTATTTAGTTCAGAAGGAATTCTTATTGTATGGGAACATTAGTTAAATATACTAAAAGATGAAAGTATGATTGATCTGTTTAGGTTGTATTTGACATTGCTATGTCCATCTCTGGTATTTATTTCCTTGAGTGAATATGAAAATAGTTGGTAAAATCCGTATGAGGCTAATATTATGTTTCTACTGGTTATTGTTCTGATGAAAATACGTGAAGATTATAATGTTTTTGTTACTGTGGATTCCAATATTTATGAGTGACATTGTTCTTTCTGGATCTTACCTACGATATCATTAGAATTGATATCATTCTACATGGGTTGTAACTTTCTGATACTCTGTGTAGCTTCAGAGATTGAAATTTCACTATTCTGGTTTTCTTATGATTCCATATGGTTATTTGCAAGAGGTCTCTCTCTGTCGGGAATGTTTATATTTATTATAATCATAACTTCTGTTCTGAAATTTGGGGAGTACTGCATGTACTGTTATCAGAGTTATAAAAGTTATGTTTCTGCATTGGTTGCTATCCAAATCATATTTGATTTTCTTTTGGTTCTAAATGCTTTATTAACAGCCTGGATATTATCTGTTGTTATGGATAAGACGTCGGTCTTATTATGACATTATGATTTCTATGTGATGATGGTGGCATCTATATAATGATATGTCTGAGGTTATTCTTCTAATGAGAAGAAAAGATTCCTTCAAAAAGACTGATTCAATGATTTAGTTTGACTGGAATTATTTGATTGAAAAGATGATCAAGTTATATATGTTTGAATCTATCTAATGGACTAGAAATAAACTTTGAATGTACATGTATGAATTCAGGATAGTTTGAGAGAAGAATTCATATTCTTGAAGACTTGATACAGAATTATATCTATCGGAATAGTTCTATCTGAGAAATGGTGGTAAATTAAAGTTAGTTTGAATGTTGAAGCTTTCTTTTTCCTGAAGACATTAACAACCAAAATGTCAGTTCCGGTTCTGTCTAAGTTGAATAAAGAGTTATGTGATATATATGACGACTACAAGAGTTTAAAATGTTTACTGTCAGAGAAAGATCCTAACTTGGCACAGCAAAGTTAGCTTGAATCGTTGAAAAACTTTTGAGTTTATAAGCGATTCTTATCTGAGAAAAATGATTATAGTTTTGGATGTTTTGAATGTGAAACTTTTGTGTGCTCTTGAGCAACGAATACGTGATTGATCTTATCAAGTAATGAACAGTTGTTAGCTATGAAATTTAGAAATGTGTTAGTGAATTATAAGTTAAAAAAAGGTTCAACATAAATTGATTTTTGATTCAGAAAGTGTGGTATAGATGATTATCTGTTACTTCAAGATAGAAAGTGTATACCAGGAAGCTCCGATATGGTATAACCATTGTTGCAGATGGCTCTTAGTGGTAGTTTATTTATTCTTATGGAATTAACAAGATATACTACAGTCTAAGATATGATATCGATGATTGAGTGTGAAATGTGATATTTCTGACTTTGTTGATTATAGAACTATAGTGTGGATGTATTTTGTATCAAAATTATAACTAAAAGATAGAGTTATTTAAAACGCTGTTAACTGTCCGAAGAAATCTTTTGGTAAGTATAGATTTCCTCTTTTGATTAAACGGCAGAGTTATCCATTTCTGTAATGGCAAGTCTGCTTATGGTGCCAGTCATCGTTGTTTCGGATTAAGATCTGGAACTTGAATGATAATTCTGACAGAAATTACAATAATCTGTGGGTATGAAATTGTAATGAAATTGAGGAACACAAATCAAATTCTCGAAATAATTATATATATCTCTGTATTTCAAAGTTTCAAAGCAACTAAGAAAGATTGTTGCTGTTTGATAAACTATCAGGTCTGGATAAAACCGACATTGTATAAGTTATTGTATGGTGACAGTTACCTAACTCCATTGTTTCAGAATAGTGTTTTGTGAGTAAGGGATTCATGAGATTTATATCATCGATGAGATAAAACAGAAAATGATGGTAACTCAATACAGTTAAAAGCAGGTTCATTTTGATGTGAAGTATAGTGAAAAACAGATCAGAATCTAAATGTACTGAGTGAGAGCAAAATACCTTACGCTACTTTCTGGTAAGATTTTTAGGGGCGAAAATCCCTAAAGGGGGGAGAGTTGTAACAGCCCAATTTAGACCCTAGTTGGAATAGTGGTTTTGGGACCACAAATCCGAGTTAGAAAAATATTTTTATATTATTTTTCGTGTTTAAAATATGTGAATTGATATGTGTGAAATTTTCGTATGAAAATTTTATCGTTTGACTGCCCAATTTAATAAAAGGGCTTAATCAAGTAAAGTGAAAACTTGGTGGTTAATTGTAAAAGGCCCAAATTGATGTTGTCTTTATTTTATGAAGTACTTATGTTGCAATAATGCTATTGGGTTTAGTGATGGACGGTTGAAACCTTGATATATATGTGTTAGTTATTATATTATAAAGGATATTATTGTAAAATAATTATTAAGTTATATTGTATAAAACATAAAATGATTAAAAGCCATGCATGTTGATTTTGGGATAGCCGAATGTTAAAAGAAAAGAGAAAGAATAAGGTTCTCAAAGTTTCAGCCACTGTTGAGCTTGATTAAGTATGTAACTAGCTCGGTTTTTTATAATTTTTACATTTTTGAGATCGTTGCTATGTGTTTTAGCTAACCCATGTCTCAATTTCTGAAATTGTTGATGATTTCAAAAGATGCAATTGTTGATTTTGTGAGCTTTGTGATGATAAATGGTGAAATATGAAAGCTTAATGATAGATAGATATATTTTGTATTGGGATTTTTGAAGAATTTGAGTATTCTGGGCTAAATTGTGAAAATGAGAAATTGAGGGACTAAAATGTAAAATAAATGAAATATATGGACTTGTATGAACATGGGTAACATTCGGCCTAAGCATGTTGTGTGCAAATTTTTCTTGTTTTCTATTTTATGCAATTTGGACTAAATTGTAAAAAGTGTACAATGTCAGGGTAAAATGGTAATTTTCCCATTTATGTGTTTTGGACTAAACTGAATAAAATTATGATTAAATAAGTTGAATTTGTATTGAATTAGATCAAGAAATGAGAAAAATAGATTTGGATCGAGGAAAGTAAAAAATTATCGAATAGTCGTTCTGGTCCGTTCGTGTCCGTACGAGGTAAGTTCATAGGTAAATACATGTTGTTAAATTGAGATGTATGTGTATTATATGTGCTGAATTGAGTTATAAAGAAATATATATTTGACTATGGTTTAAGTACGATGATAAATCAATTCTGCTTGGCACTAAGTGTGCGATACCGAGATAGCTTCGATTTAATGAGATGGCACTAAGTGTGCGAGATTATAACAGCATTGGCTGAGTAAATGGCACTATGTGTGTGATACTTATATGAGTTTGGTTTAATGTAATGGCACTAGGTGTTCGATTAATTATAGCTTCGGCTAATTAATTGGCACTAAATGTGCGAGTTCGTTAAATGTTCATTGATGATCGAATGAATTGGTGCTTCAAGTATTAAAGTGATAAATGTGATAGGTAAGAACATAATGTTACAGGTATGTACGAAATCTATGTGATTGATGATGTTAAATATGGAATGAATGAAAGATTATGCAATGAAAGTGAGTATGATTATGATTAGTAAATATATGATCTATGTGGAAATGAGATGTGGATACTAGTAAGTTAGCTATGATCAAATAAATTATATGAGAAAGGTGGAATTGTAAACGTGATTTGCCATATATGATTCAGGTACATGTGATGTATATATGAAATTCTGATATGAAATGTGAGCATGATTCAAATGATGATATGTGAAATATATGACAAGGAACGATGTATTATAAATGTGCTCGTTATATGAAATTGTGGTCCTACACTTTGGACACGAGAATTATGAAAAAAAATGGAATATGGTTATTCGGGTTTGAAATGAATAAAAAGGAATTTATATATTTCTATGCATGAAATGAAATAAATGACTATGTTTCGGCTGGTTATGTAATGAAATTACTTAATGTGGCGATGTTGGATTATATAAGAAAAGTGATTGAATATGTGTATGAAGTTAACTAAATTTTGGCTAAATCAAGTTGAAATCTATTCATGATTTTGTGAAGATTCAATTGCTTAAGACTTACTAAGCTCTTGAAGCTTACTCTGTGTGTTTTTCCTTTGTTTATAGAGTTTCGGAGACTTGCTCAGGTTGGAAGTCGTAGGAGATCTCAACACACTATTTGGTTATCACTTCGGTAAATTAAAAGCTTTAAGTTTTCAATTATGTGGCATGTATAGGCTAGAAGTGTTTTGAGATGTTTTGTAATGTATATATAGCCATGTGATATGGCTTGGTTTTAGTATGGTTGTATATATCTTTTTGGTATAAATCATGTGATGAAATGTAGCTAATATAATGTGTTCATGAATGTCCAAATAAAGCGGTCAAATTGGTAAGTTTTGGTATATGTGTATTTGAGAAAGTGGTAAGTTTTGATCATGAGGTTGAATGATATATTGAAACTTAAGCTTTGGCATGATTTTAGCTTAGATTTGTTATGATTTGGTTGATGAGGTAAGATTGGAATTTGTTGATTTGGTAGTGGCATGATTACTGAATGTTTTGGTATTTAAATTGGTTGGAATTATGTTGGAAATGAACTTGGTTTGATGTTTGTAGGTTTGACCCAATTAGGGTGGCAAATTGGCTATTCAAATGGCCTATTTTTGTCCACACAGGTAGAGACACGGGCTTGTATCTCAACCGCGTGCGACACACGGTCACGTTACATGGCTGTGCGTCCTTTGGGGTACCCTACAGTTCTATGTCAGGCTTGAGCACGGCCTAGGCACAAGGGCGTGTCTATTGGCCGTGTGTGCCACACGGTTTTACACACGGGCGTGTGTCCTGACCCTATGACCCTAATTAGTATGCTGACATCACAAATAGAATACCCCTTATATTTGGCACGGCCGAGCACACAGCTTGAACACGGGCGTATGGTCTGGCCGTGTGATCAAGTCAGTATGTATGCCCTGTCTGGCCAGGGCTTAGACACACGGGTGTGTCTGAGACTGTGTGAGGCACACGTTCTACTCACACGGGTGTGTGACCTGTGTATCTTGGAAAATGTTATGTTTTTCTAAAAAAAATTATATGAGTTCGATTTAGTCCCAATCCCTTTCTAATACATGTTCAAGATCTCAATGACCTATATGTGGGACTCTATAATGATGTTTGACCTATGAAGCTTTAATGTTTATGAAATGAATGTGAATTTCCGTTTTGTCTGGTAATGCCTCGTAACCCTAGTCCGGCAATGGAGACGGGTTAGGGGTGTTACATTGGCACTTTAATAAATAGCAGGCAACTTTTACATTTTTCGCGATTAGGTCTTTTTATCAAATCGAGCACACAAACGATCAAATTTTTATACGAAACTTTCACACATGCTTAATCACATACTATAAACACGAAAAATAATATTTAAATATTTTTTGACTCAGATTTGTGTTCTTGAAACCTCTATTCTGACTAGGGTATAAATCGGGCTGTTACAAGCCCCTTGATTGCTCCATCAAAAATTTAAATGATTCTACCATAAAAGATTGTAAAAATTTGACTGCGGTCCATTTCAATTTTGATTCCTCATGTAATAGATTGAATCTAGGTTTGGTAGGAAACTCTCGAAAACATGGTCATCCCTGTAATATACACAAGAGATATTTTCAAACTGGTTCAGCTCCTGACCTGTCATGTTAACACTGGAACCATTAGCAGTTATGTTCTTAAGCATAGTAGACATAGAAGATACCTGAGCTGCCAGTAAGTGCATCAACTTCATATAATCCTACCATTCTTCTTCCTGTGGCTACTCGATTAGTCTACCACTGATAATTTTTGCTAGAAATTATTTCAAGAATTTCATAAGCTTCATTGCAGGACTTAGATAGAAGGGCTCCATTTGTAGAAGCATTTACACCCATTCTAGTATGTGCTTTGAAACCATTGCAAAAAGCCTCCAATTGAATAAAATGTTGAATACCATGGTGTGGAAATTTTCGCAATAGCTCCTTAAACCATTCACATGCATCATATAGAAATTTTTCATGAAGTTGTTGAAATATGATGATTTCTTTTTGAAGCTTGGCATTCTTATAGGAGGAAAATATTTCATCAAGAATTGTTCAGCCAATTCTTTCAATGTAGTTACGGAACCGAGCGATAAGGAGTTCAACCATGCTCATGCTCTACCTCTCAACGATTATGGGAATAATTTCAATCATAAAGCATTTTTGGTCACACCAGCCATTTTGAAAGAGTTGCTCGCCTCAATGAATAAATAGAGATGAAGGTGTGGATCTTCAATAGGCATCCCATTAAATTGGTCCACCGTTTGAAGCATTCAGAACATCACTGGCTTCAATTCAAACTACAATTCCTCAATTTTGAGTTTCACAATTCTCGGGTTAAATTCTTTGAATAAAGGCATAGGATATTGATGGATGGCATGGCCTCTATAATCAACAACAATGTCTGAATTTTGAGCGTTAGTAGCTCTATCTCTTTGATTTTGTTGTGCAAGATTCATTTCTGTAGCTTATCTCTAAGCTACGTGTTCTCTTCTTCTCTGCCTAAAGGTGCATCCAATTTCAGGATCAATTGGAAGTAGATCGATAATCCGATCTATATTCATAAACACCTGAAAAATCACAAACATAACTAAGTTAAGATTAAAAGAAAAATAAACCAAATTGAAAAAAAATAACTTAAAAATAATGACTAAAACAGTCCCAGAAACCAACGCCAAAAACTTGTTTGTGAATTTTCGAATGATGTGCAAGTGTACACAGTTGTAAATAAGTAATAAAGTAGTAAGTATAAAGTCATCGTCTCCACAGAGATTGTATATGTGAATCAATAAGTGCAAAATTAATTATTAAACACTTTGGTGAGTAATAAGATTTGGATGTGATGATTTAATTTAGGATTTAACTAAACTAAACTAAACTAAGAATGCAAAACAAATTAAATAACACAAAAGAGAATGGTAGTAGAAAATTTTAACTATAAATTCAACAACAAAAATATGAAAGGCTAGAATAATCATTTCTCTTTAACATGAAATCATTGAAAACAATGTGTTAAAATTTTATGATTAATTTGTGGCAATATGATGATTTATTAATCCAATTTCTTCAAGTTGTAGGCTTCTCTCAAAGTCCTACATTAATCTTTTAGTTACTTAACATATATTTATGCCTAATTAACATCAAGATCACCTTCTCAGGCATCGTTTATAAGGACTATACATGAAGCAATTATCTCTCAATATCGACATCAACATGCCCCATTCAAGTTGTGTGTCTATCAATAATTACCTCTTCTTAGATTAAATAATTAAATCATTTTACTTACTAATGATGGCCATACATTTGTAAGTTGAACATGTAATTACTTGAATGAATAAACAATCATACGCATAAACATTAGTAATAAAAAATCAACAATAGCATATCAAAGATCTATAATCATTCTAGCAAAATAACATTAAGCCATAATCATTAAATTGAAAGCAAGAAAACTATTTTCAATCATGTTCATCAACATAACAACAAGACAACAAATAAGGTAAAAGAAAGATGAAAGATAAATAGCCAATGGTAGTTATCCTAGGCTATTAAATGTTTAAGAAGAGATACTAGTTGAATTTGGTTAACTTCTCTTTACTCTCTTACGGTGGCTCTCCTCGTCTCCTAAGCGTTGTTTCAAATTAATACTCTCAAGATTTTTCTTTTCTTTACTGCTCTCAACTCTAAGTTGAATGCTCTAAAAATGTGGTGTGTTGTGGTGTAGCTAGTGCCTCCTATTTATACTTGTTAATCCCCTTTAATCCCGTTCTATTTTTGGCATTGGTTCCTTGATTCATGGTGGAGTTTGCTTGATTTTCTCCATGCTAATTAGTGGCTCCTAAAACTTCCTCCTTAATGTTTGATAGTTGCTTGATTTTCTCCCATGTAGTTGAGGTCAGTGTAAACCAAGTCTTCCTACCCTTTTATGGACAGTTTGGGCTGTCCAAACTTAGTGGTTCTCTCTAATATCGGGTTGAGGGGTATTCTGACATCCAACAAGCCAATTTCGTACGTCCAAAGATGACAACATCTCAGCCCAATCTAGTAGGTCCTATGTTGCAGTTTTGTTACAGCATTGAGCGTCAGTATGTGAACTTCAACTACTTATTTCCTCTGAGTCCAATAGTCACCTTTATGGATGACAATTTCCTATCCTAGCATATAAATCAACCAAAGTGCATTATTCTAATAACAAATAACAAATAACAAAAATTGTTATCAACCACCCTTGTATGAAATTGTAAGTTAAAAGGTATTAAAATAACTCTATAATTTAGAGTTATCAACCCTATCATAGCATATTAACACCTTTTTCTACATTAATTGCAAAATTCATAAATTTTCTCAATTGTCAAAATTTTGTTGTCAATTATCTCATGGCCACCAAATTTTCACAATACAATATTAGAAAATATGGCATTTTATAACCAAGCATTTTCACCATAACTTACCAACTGCTTATTTCAAAATATTTAATCCATGGAATTTATACCTTATAATTTCATAATAAATTTCCTAATTTTCACATGATTATATCATTTACCTAAACATTATTGCATTAGGTAAGTAAGAGTATCCAAAGGTGCTTACCTCTTGGGTGCATTATCACAAATAATTATGCCTCTATGATTTTGAATCCACCCTCAATTAGCTTGAAAAATCCATTTCTCAACATTCCTCTTTTTTTCATAAACAAAAAATCCGTTGTAAAACCAAGGGTTAGGAACTAGAAATTATTGCTTGAAATTTAAAGATCATTGTCCTTAAGGATATCTCGCAGATTCGTGTATCCCCTAAGATTTAAAAAATAGTTCTGTTAACCATAGAAAAACAATGAACAAGGAAGAACAAACCAATTAAAGACTCAGCTAAAACTAGAGTACAAATCTTTGAGAAAGCAAAGTGCATTTGAAAGAGAAGGTAAACAACATTGAGTAATTCTGAAGTGCAGTCATGTATGGTATTTATAGGTACCATGAATGCCAAAAATAGAAAAACATAACATTGGGAAAATAATTTTGGCAAAGAATATATGATTTTATTGGTTAATAATAATGTTAGGAAATTTGATTTAGTTAGAGAATCAAGTAACCTTGTTTAACTATAACACTAAAAATAAAATAAAATAAAAATAGGAAAAACTAAAAAAGAAAAATTGAACTCGGGCCTAATATCTCGCATAGGGGGAGAATCAACCCATTTGAACTTAACTAAGCTTTTGGGCTTCGTCCTTGTGTGCGGGTGCCATCCTCTTATTTTTTCTCTTATAGGCCCAATGTAAAAAAATGATATATAAACATCATCTTGAGAGATTTCTTTAAAGGATATGAAATTGTGTAATTCTTTAAAATGCATAAAACTTCCAATAGTGCCCTTACATATTTCAATGAATTAAGAAAGAATTTTAGTTGAGTATTTTGATACAGTGTAATTATCCTGGTGTGTATTGGACTATGAATCAAAACTTTTGACAAATGAGATTTAATTTACTAAACAATTGGTGAAAAGAAATTTCTACGAATCAATTATTCAATATGTAAACTAGCATTCTCATTTATCACATTATATCTATGATTCGTTCTTCAACGCAGTTGTGCGCTAATAAGCCATGTGCATGCTTGGTTTTTATAAGTGCTCTAGAGTTTGCCAAAAATCTCATAGAAGTAATCCCACTTCACACTTATATAGGTCATCCCATCAAGTGTATTTTGTAGAGCAATACACTACTTATAAATTATATGAATTTGATTAAGAGTTTTTACTCAACCTCAACATCAATGCAATTCTCGTTTAAGCACTATTTACACCATAGGAGTGACATAATCTTATAGTGCTTAACAGGTCAACTAATGACTTCGTTCTTACCCATATGAACCTAATTCATGGGATCTCAAATCACATAAATTGAATTTCCATCATTATCCTTTGGCGATTGTAACACCCTAAACCCGGCCCAAACGTTACGGCCGAATTCAGCGCGTCACATGGAAATGTTACTAAAGAAGTTATGTTTTATCCAAAATCTTTCTTAGGGTTTAAAGAATGTTTTGGTTTTAAGTTAAAGTGAATGGAAGCTGTGCACCAGGTAAGAAGCCAGGAAAAAGGAGGTGAGTCTATTGGACTGCTTAAGTACCAAGCTCTTCACGGATCCAATCCTAGACATGCACACATCCATTGCCACACTTTAAGCATATTACTTGTCTACGAGCAAAAAATTAAGTTTAAGTATGTTTAAAATATTTATTTCCTTTGAAAACATTTACGTTGCAGAAGCTTTGCTCAGTTATCGTGATATTTTGAAAATAAGTAACTTTTATAAAACGCGCCCTCGAGTTAACCAATCTAAAAACCCAAAATTAAAATAATAAAAAGAGCGGCCTTATTACAACTTTAACCAAAATAAAAATAATAAAAAATAAATGCTAAACTTATTTTTTTTTAAAAACCAGAAATTTAATCTTCATGGCCACTCTGAATCCCGCCCAGCTCCAAGTCCACCAAATAGGGCTCACCTGCAAGGATGGAAGAGAAAAGGGTGAGTTTGGAAAACTCAATGTGTATGGAGAACCCATCCGAAGCCCAAGACAGCTCAAGCCCATTGAGCCTAAGCGCTATTCAGATAACAAAGGTACCGGGCGAAGCCTTTTCGAATCTGATGGCCGGCCTTAGCCTCTTTTCAGATAACAGTGTGGCCCATTGGCCCAATTCCAGAACATAACAAACATATTCATGTATGCAAGCCCAACCAAGCCTATAGCCAACCGCTACACTCCACCCGTACCAGCCCTACACTCCATGTGGGGAATAGCTCAACCCACCCAGCCCTACACTCCACAATTGCAGCATTGCTGCTCGGATATCAGTAAGTGGAGGCAAAGCCTCCAGTACGTGGACAAGCCACTTTTAGTACTTCCTCCATCAATAACCCAGTCCCATGCATCAGATAATAATAATAAAATGGTATGCAGTAAACAGTAACAGTCAAACATGCATTCTGGTCAGCAGTTTAAGCCTATTTAATCCAAGTTTTATGACCAGTTTACTAGTTTAAGCAGTTTCGATTCCACAGTCTAACAGAACATATCTATTGCCCATTTTTTTATTATCTTACCCGTATGGGCCCGTAAGCCTATTAAGCCCAGTTTTAGTCTATCGGGGCCCAATTACTGAAGTGCACAAAATTTCACACACGACTAGCTTACCACTTTGCAATTTCATACCCAATGATTTCTAAATGTCTTCTGAGCACTCGAACGCTCACAATCCTACGAAATGCCGAAATTTTGACATTTCGGCTTTTGCTGAATTGAACTATGAGAGGGTGTTCGATACACACCTGTTTCGCGATGACTGTTACTGAGATCCCTTTTGATGTCCCACAATTGATTACCACAATTCTTAGATTGCAAACCACAACAACTAATTCCAATATTCACTTACCCATATTCGAACCATGTCCCTAAAGCCTTTAAAATCTTACCTTTTTGTCGAAAACCGATGACTAGATTCAAGTCTGGTTGCTCCAAAGATCCAAGCCTTCGATCCAACACTCAAGAAGATACTAATCACCAAAAGAAATCATCAGTTAAGGACCTTTAAAGCCCTATGCCCAAATCGATAGCCTTCCTAGATTTTAGGGACTTCAGCTTTTTCTAACTTGTAAAATAAGACTAGATCTGAAGTGATGAGCACTTACCACTTATTCTCCTTTGATTTCTACGCAGATCTGATGTAGATCTATCCTCTAAACGATGGTAGAACTAGAATCCAGGAGATTTGAAATTTTGGCTTGTGACAACCCTAATTAGACCCTAGTCGGAATGTGGTTTCGGAACCACAAAACCGAGTCAAAAATTTATTTTTGTGTTTTAATTACATAAATTTATGTGTGATAGTGAATATATGAAAAATTAAATGCTTAATATTAGCTTTAGGAATGTGAATTAATTCGAAAGGACCTAGTTGATGAAGTTAGAAAAGATGATAGATGAATTTTAAGGAGTAAATAACAATAGAGAGAGGAAGCATGGATTTGCATGTCAAAATGCCCAATTTTGACTTAGTGGCCGGCCAAGTAATGATGCATTCCACTAATTTAAATTAGATTAGTATATTTAATTGGTAAGAAAATAAAATATTCATAACATAAAGATTAATAAAAATAAAAAAATGAATAAAAAAAAGGGTGTTCATATTTGTTATTCTTTAGCCGAAAAACCAAGAAAAAGAACAAAAGAAAAGTTTGAAGAGGTTCGGCCATGCTTGTAACTAGGTTGAGGTATGTTTGATGTTATTCTTTGAAATTCATGCATATTTTTAGTTGTTAGTTTGAATTCTACCTAGCCCATGGTTTAAATTTTGCTATTTGATGGAGATGATATTCGGCCATGGATGTTGTCTTTCTTGGTTGGTGTTTTGATGTTGTTGTGATGAGGCATGAAGATGATTGAGTTTGAGTGTTTAATAAAAAGGATTGGATGTGAGTGTGTGTGAATTAAAAAAAAATGATGGGTCTTAGCAACTTCATGAAGTGTTCGGCCATGATGCTAAAATGTTGTACTTGTGTTTAAACTTAGAATTTATTTAGTTATATGGTTAGTATAGGTATGGATGACTGAATATGAGAGCATGAATAGATGAGGAGTTTTGTAATTAGAAAAAAAATTGGTTAATTGATATGTGGTAAATGTTAAGTGTTAAATAAAATGGAAATGATATTATATTGGAGTATGTATATTCGGCCACATGAATGAATACATAGATTGATGTCGCATATATTCGGCCTTTATTTAAGTATATAGGTGATAGTAAATTTAGTTTTTGCACATTCGGCTATAGGTAAGCATATTGATGATTTTATCTTGACTTAGATAATCGACTAAAGGAGAATATTGGCTAATATGTTGAATTTAATTCATGATTACCTATATATGATTGAATGTAAATATATTTGAGAAGACGATATAATGGGAAGTGATGTTGCATTCGGCATTGGAGAAATTGAAATATTAATTAGACTATTGATAGTAAGGTGATATTAATTGGCTATGAACCGAATAGCTTAAGAGCATAAGGTAGAAAGATAAAAATTTTACCATGTTGTTCCTTATGTTATAAAATCATTAAAATGTGGATACAAATATATATAGCAAGGTGGTTAAATGAGTTAATTTATTTGTTTAAGCTCAAGATCTTAAAGGAGAGGAGTCCAACAAGGGAAAATCGAAGATCATCGAGTAGCCGACTTGGAATTATTTTACCCAACACAAGGTAAGTTCATAAGTAATCACGAGGTTAATTTAAATTATGCATAAATGACTTTAACATGTCATGAAAGAATTTCTTTATTAAGTATTTCCTTGGAGAAATTATACATGTTTACTGCTGTGGCCGTATATGCCAAATGAATTAATTAAATTGTTTTATCATAGAACAGATTTAAACACATATTGGAACGATCGAGAAACAAGGGAGGGAACATACGAGTACCTATCAATTTTTCAAAACTCTTGCGAGACCAAAACCACAACACCAACAATAGGCACAAAAACAATCGGCCCACACCAAAAAGTAAGGAAAGACCAAAAGAAGATGAAAAAAAGAAAGAGGGACGATCGGCTAGGATAAAAACCAAAAGAAAAGAGATAATAGGGAAGAAAGAAACTATATTCGGCCAAGATGAAGAAAGGTGAGTGAGACAAGAAGAGAAGAAAAAATTTGGCAATTAGCCCTTAGGAGTTTCGGCAAAATGAACAAAGTACAAATCGAATAAGAGTGTCAAAGGAGAAAGAAAAAAAACTCGAATGGTCAATACGCAACTCGACTATCAAAGGAGTACGAAACCAAAAGAAAGAAAAGGAGCAGCTACCAAAAACCCAATAAACTAGACCAATTCGGCACTAAGTGCCTATGATCAATTTGGTACCCAAAGAATCCCAAATTTGGCCAACTCCACCCCTTGTCAAACTCCACGATTTTATCCACCAAAATCTCCTCTATATCCATAACAACTATTATCCAAACCCTTGATTCTCTCCCTTTGACCAAGTCCACAACCACCTTAGCAGAATTTCAATCCAACTCTACCTCTCTCACCTCATGGCAATAAAAATAAATACACCTTGTATGCCATGGGATTCGATCCCGAATTCTCCCAGTTACCAAGTCACGCCACTTGCCACCAAGACACAAGGCTTTTTGTGACAAAAACCCTTCACATTTAAATATAAGGCCTAAATGCTAACATCCAAATTCACTTAAGAACAAAAACTAAAACTTTTGAAAAAGCCAGAACTTGAACCCAGGCTTCTCTAACACTCCTAAATATGCCCAAGCACTTAACCATTACAGTGGACAATCCATTTGTGAAATTTTCTTGCACAACTAAATTCCTATTGTTCCAATACTCGAAGCCCATTTCTTCTAGGCCCAAAATTTAAGGCGTTACAATAGGACCCACTAAATAAAATACCATAATTAATGGTCCCTTTTAAATATTTCACAAGTCTGACTATAGTAGCACAATGTTCATGACTTGGGTTATGTATATATTTTTTCTCAGTCAACATGCAACATATGCTTTATTTGGTCATGTGAAATTCATTGAATGCATCAAAATCCCAAAAATTGTGCATACTTTGACTAAGAAATAAGTTCATGTATATTTTTCTTCAGTTGAGTGTTACTATCATAAGGAGTACTCATCGATTTGGTATCAAAGTGTCCAAAATTTTTAGAAGTTTCTTAACATAGTACTCTTGTGATAGAATCAAGCTATCACCTTTCCTTATGATCTTAATGCCCAATATAACATTTGTTTCCCCCATATCTTTCATGTCAATTTTAGAAGCAAGATATTTTTTTCTCGAGTAGTAACTTATGATTAGTACTAAAAATCATCATATAAGCAGATAATCACACAATCACTATTAACACACTTTGTGTATACACATTTGTCCACTTTTATAAAGGAAAATCCATCATTTACTAGAGATTGATCAAATTCCTCTTGTCGTTATTTAGGACCTTGTTCCAAACCATATAAAGCTTTGAGAAGTTTACAAACCTAAGATTCCTGACCTAGAATAATACATTCTTCAGGTTGTTTCATGTAAATTTCTTATTCTAATTCTCCAATTGAAAAGGCTGATTTAACGTCCATTTGGTATATAAAAAGTTTATGTATAAAAGCTAAGGCAATTAAAAAGTGAATTGAATAAATCCTTATTATTGGAGCATTATATTCTATTTCCTCCTTCACTTTACAGAAAGTTTAAAAAAAATCCTCCTCTTCCTCTTTAGATTCAACAAATCTTTTCAGGAAAGGAAGTTTTATAACAAACGGCTTCGATTCTTTGATATTAGGCTAAATTCAATTGATTTTTTGGGAACAACTATTTATTTTCATCTTCTTCTTAAGATTCCAATCTACTTACTGTAGTCGCTAATTGACTAACCTTTTTCTTGAGATTTTTAATTCTCGCTCTTACCTTTTTCTTGAGATTTTTAATTCTCGCTCTTACCTTTTTATGAAATTGTTTTGTGTTAGTAGCAAGTGATTTAATAATTTCTTCAAGAAACATATGTGAATTAGAAGAAAATGGCTGTGTGGGAAAAAGCAACATTAGTTCATAGCCAAAATTTGGATAACCCATCCACCCATGATTGTAAGTATTGACATACGGATAATATCTCCATTGTGGCCAATCGAGAAATCCTCCAATAATATTGACACGCTCAAAGGAATTGTAACACCTTATGCTCGGTCCGGTCGCCCGACCTAAACTATAAGGCATTACAACATTAAATCCTGAACATTTATCATAAAATCAATCAAAAATAAATAAATAAATCATAACAATTCATTTCCATGTTAGTCAATCAACATGGGACCTAAATCGAAATTATAAAAAAATTAAAACAAATCAGAAACCATTTTGGATTAAAATGAGTAAAATGTGAAAACAAAAGTCATACAGCCGTGTGGCTTAAGAACATAGTCGTGTAGCCAAACTGTGTAACAACCTGAGTCCGTGTGACTCAGGGTCACACAGCCATGTTGTCAAGTCATGTAACTCTCTGAGGCCATGTGGTCAGTCTTGCACAAAAAATCAAAAAGGCCGCATGGCCGTTTCATGTAATCGTGTGGGACACACAGCTGTGTGGTAGACCATGTGTAACAGCCCGTTTTTGGTCAAATAGAAACAGTAGTTTTGGGACCACAAATCTGAGGTCAAAATAATTATTTTATTATTTTAATGTCTACAGCATGATAATATGATTTTATGAAAATTTCGTTAAGAAATTTTATCGTTTGAATTCTTAATTTAGTAAAAAGGACTAAATCGCGTAACTTGTAAAACTTGAGTTCTATTATCTAAAGGTGTCTAATAGCTATGGAACCTTAAAGAGGAGGTCCTTATGTGGTAATTAGCCCATTTATAAAGTTAGTGGACATTCTTAGACATGTATTAAATGAATTATAATAAATTATAATAAAGGTTAAATAAGTAAATTAATAAATTAACTTAAGTAAAATAATAAAAATAAGGTTATCATCTTCCTAATTTGGATATCACCACCGAAAATTCATATGGGAGAAGCCATAACTAGGATCCGAAGCTTCGGTTACTTACTAGCTTGCATATAAGTTCATTTTTGTCTTGTTTTTAATGATTTTTATGTTTTTTTAGATCGTTGTAACTTAATCTAGCTAGCCTAGGGACTAATTTGCAAAACTGTTAAAAGTTTAGGTTTTTACCATTAATGAATATAGGTGTATTTTGATGTTTGATGATAGAAAATAAATGGTTGTTGTTAGATAAACAACCTTTGTTAAGAGATTTTTGATAAAATTTTCAATTAGGGATTTATTTGTGAAATGTGAAAAGTTTGTGGTTAAATTGTGAAATAAATGAAAAATATGGGCTACTATGATAATAAGGGAAATTTGGCTAGCATGGGGAGGGACCTAATTGCATGAATTTGTATTTTTATGAGATAAGGACTAAATTATAAAGATGTTGAAATATTAGGGGCAAAAGTGTAATTTTTCCATAGTATGCTTTTTGGGCTAAATTGAATAGAATGATAATTGAATAAGTTAAATTTGATATTATACAGATCAAGAAAAATGAAGTTCAGATCTAGGTCGTGGGAAAAACAAAGTATTGGATTAATCGATCCATTTCGTCATTTTTACGATCGAGGTAAGTCCATATGTTAATAAGCATTGATATAATTGTATTTTAAATGCTTTATTGTTGAATTAATTGTGAATACGACCTTACGGATACATTTGACGACGATTCAGCAATGTGAAATCCTAGTTGAACCTTAGGAATAGATTAGGATACGAATGACATGTCATTAGAGCTTATATGTTTGGGTGCTGGTCCGTACATCCTACCAGTGGCTGAGTTATCCAGCATGTGTTGCCAATTCTTTTCAACTTGTGTGAGCAACACCGTATAGCTACGTCATGACCGTCAACTTGCGTGAGCAAACTCGTTGACAGCTCGAGAGTGTGCATTATATGAGATATGAGATTGAGACAGCTTTGGCTATGTATTTGGCACTTAGGGTGCGAGATTCCTGGGTATTCGATATTATTCTGAATTGTTCAATGGGTATATTAAGGATATGGATGAGTATGAGACTGATACGAGTTAGTACAGATATGTACATGAACCATACAAGCATTGAATTGAAGAAACTTGTGAATTTCATATCTAACCTTGTGAATGAATATGTGATAGGTTTGTGGATCAATATGAGTTATGTTATGATATGTTAATTACTTAAATTGTGTTTATATGGTAAGTTTTACTTTAAGCATACAAGCTTACTACGCTTTATAGCTTACTCTATTTACTTTCCCGTGTTTTATAGTGAATATCGAAGCTTGCTCAGATTTGGGAGTCGTCGGAGATCTCATCACACTATCAAGCTATCATTTTGGTACTTGGCATGTATAGGAGTTGTGGTTATATTAGTCTTTATGTTGATAATGGATTTAGCCATTTGATTTGGCTTGTAATTGATGAATGTTTAGTTATGTGTACAGCCATGTGACTTGGCTTATTTTAGTATTTTTGGACTATGTCTATATATATTTGCAAATGCCCTTTTATGATGTGGTTTAAAATTTACATGTGAAAGGATGTTGTGAATTGGTAGCTTAAGTATAAAATGGTTGAAATTTGAGATAGGTATGCTTGTGGTTTTAGGTAAAGTGATGTATAATTGAAAGTGACCATATTGAGGATTTGATAATGTGAATTTGGTATGAAATTGGATGGCTTGTTGTGATACTTGTGTGTCTTGTGATTGATAGTATTGATATAGCATGATTTGAACTTGGTTTAGATGAGTTTAAATGCCATTTGAAGATATGGTCATATGTAAATTTGATTGGTGTAGGTGATTGTAATTTGGGTGAGAAAGATGGCTTGGAAAATAGCCTATTTTTATCCACATGGGTAGAGACACGGGAATGTGTCTTAGCCGTGTGTGACACACGGTCACGTGACATGGCCGTGTGTCCCTTGGTGTTTAATTAGAAACCAAGTCAATATGCTCCATATGATCCAGCACACGGGCGTGTGACTTAGTTGTGTAGCATAAGTCAGTATACCCTACAACTTTGGCATGACCTAGCACACGACCTGGCACACGGGCGTGTGAGGCCATTTCAAAGGGCACACGGGCTGGTCACATGAGTGTATGGTTGGCCGTGTGACCCAAGTCAGATAGTTACACGAGGTCAGACACGGGCTAGGACATGGCCATGTGATCCCATTTCGAATGTCCACACGACCTGTGACACGGGTGTGTCTCACACGGCCAGGCCACACGGGTGTATGTCCCCTGTATTTTGAAAAATTTTCTAAGATTTCCAAAGTTTCCCTGAGTTATCGGTTTAGTCCTGAACCACTTCTAATGCATGAATTAGGCCTCGTAGGCTCGTATTAGGGACAATATGAATGATTGTGAATGATTTTTATTTGGAATGAAAAAATGTATGTGATATGTATGTTTGTTTAAGTAATAAGTTTAGTAATACTCCATAACCCTATTCCAGCGACGAATATGGGTTAGGGGTGTTACATTTATTGGTAACAAAGCCAGGTTTAGTCGATTCTAGAACTAACATAGCGTATGTGAGAGCCAGGGTTAGGGGTGTTACACCATGCCCTAGACCATGTGTGCCCAAAAATACCTTCAAACACAAGCCATTTCACATACCAAAGCTTAGACACCAAGCTATGCAATAAACAACTTTCAAACCTATTCAAAATATGCCAAAACAAGTCAAAATATATCAATTCACAATCAACCTATTCACAATCAACCTATGCGTCTAACCAATATGCCCTCATTGGCACCTCAATTCAAATATATACAACCATTCAACCAAAATATGTGCCACAGGTTAAATTCATTCAAACATTCTTCAAATTCTAGATGCAAAATACCATAGTTTAGCCATAAACCGAACCATCAAATGCTCATATACCTCACCCTAAATTCATAACTTACCATAACCAAACTGACCATCTCAACAAAGTACAAAACATTCCAAATTGCCTATTAACATAAACATATCGAAGCAACCATTTAAATGCATCTAAATATCAACTCATGTATACACCATCACACACCACGACCAACCAAGTTACCAAATAAAATTTACATAACACATAAACCATGTTCTTCAATATGCACATCATATTATCATAATACTTATGAATTACATATCTAAAGCCCTATTTACATGTCACTTATAATTGGGTCAAAATAAATAGATAGCTACCGAAAGAGTTGTCAGATAGTGTGATCTCTAATGACATTCCAATCAATAGCGAAAGTTCAACGATCTACCAAAACCAAAACCAAATAAAGTAAGCTTGCGTAAAGCTTAGTCAGTTCGTAAAATCAAACATATCATACCTATCAATTTAAATATAAATCGTACATAAAAATGAAACTAACAATTCCTTTATTGTATTTCACCAGTCAAACTACCCAAAGTAATTAAACCTGGATGATTCATATCATCAAAACAAAACATGTCAAATAATCATGTACCAAGTTATAATTCATCGTATCATCTTGTTCCTCTTTCATCTTAATAGCTAAATGTTTTGCCTGGAGAATAACAGTAAATCAACTTCGTATACATGGGAGGGTAATGCTCATACAAGCTAACATAATGACATTAACTGATACATGATGTTGCGAACAAAAGCTTCAAAGAATTCGCAACACATGCAGGAGCTCAAGCCGTCGGTATGGTATCCATCATGGTACATAGTACATGCTAAATACAACACCAGCATAGAGTGTTTGCTAAAAAAAATGGTACAAAGTACCTAGTACTGAAATCACCAGCAACTAATTCCAGCTAAATATACACCGGAAAAAAGTGCTTGCTACGCTCTAATGACATGTCATTTGTATCCTAACTATTCACTAAGTTCACACGGCTTAATCTGTTTTTCTGAAACCATTTCATGCTCAAACCTTATCTTTCCATTTCATTAACAACCAATAGACCAAAGCATTATCCAATTTCACAAATCAATCACATACTAAGTTAAAACATTAACAACATTGTAACACCCCTATCCCGTATCCGTCGCCGGACTAGGGTTAAAGGCGTTACCAGACAATCGGAACATCTAACATTCATCTCCTAAACATTATAGCATCAAAGGTCAAACATTATTATTAAGTCCCTCACATAAGTTATCGAGACCTTAAACATGCATTATAAAGGGGTCGGGACTAACTCGAGCTCATACAAAATTTTTTGAAACTTAAACAATTTTTAAAGTTGTACAGGTCACACGCCCGTGTGAACAGTCCGTGTGCCTCACACAGCATTAGACACGCCCGTGTGTCTAGGTCGTGTCAAAACAGGGCTACATACTGACTTGCACACACGGCCACGAAACACGCCCGTGTGCCTTGGCCGTGGTCGAGCTTGACTTAAAATCATAGGGTACCCCAGGGGACACACGGCTGTGCAACATGACCGCGTGTCGCACACGGTCTCACGTTCGTGTGGACAAAAATAGGCCATTTGAAAAGCCAATTTGCCACCCAAATCTGGCTCAACCTACATGGAACATACCAAAATTTTTGCATAACAATTTTAGCCAATTTCTATACCAAAACATACATCAACCATGCCATAATATTATCAACCATTTACATGTTCATTTCACATATCAATTCATGTCATTCCATAAATCAAAACATACCAAAACTTATAGTTTCATAATCTCAAACACATGATCAAATCTCTTGCTAAAATCTTACCAATTTCCATAAGTAAACACATACCAAAACTTACCAAACTTACCATTACTCTTAATCATTCATGAACACACCAAATAGATCATATTGCTTCACATTTCATATACCAAAAATCAAATCATAATCACAACCATACCAAGCCATATCACATGGTTAAATATATACATCACAAAACATAATCAAAACACTTCTAGCCTATACATGCCATAAACTATATATACATCTCTCAAAATGGTACAAAGAATAGATATCCGATAGTGTGAATAAGTCATTGACGATCCCTGGATCTGAGCTAGCTTTAAAACACTGAAAGATAGAGAACATTTCACACAGTAAGCTTTAAAAGCTAAGTAAGTTCGTACCACAAATAAACAACAGTTTGTAATATACGAAACATCAACTAATAAACACTTAGTAGTTCATAATTCAACCATCAATTCTATTCTATCTCATATGACATATTTATTCGAAATCATCAAGCTTCATACACATAGTATCATTTACCACATAGATACCGAACATAACTGAGCTTTCCCATATAATTTGATTTCATACTCACCTCTTGTTCAAATACATTAGTTCATTCAGAAGTCTTTCCATGCTTAAAGAATTCGTACACTTAGTGCATCTTTAATTTGTCAAAACCGTAACAATCTCGCACACTTAGTGACATTTCAACAAATCAAACCTATCTCGGTATCACACACTTAGTGCCTTTCATAGCCAAAGCTATTCCAACTCGCACACTTAGTGCCATTTGTAGCGAAGCTGTTTCGAACTGCACACTTAGTGCCATTTGTAGCCGAAGCTATTTCGAGCCGCACACTTAGTATCGAACATAATCTATTAACATTATGCTCAAAATAAAATCAAATATCTATACAATTTATGCATTATCAAAGCATTAAAACATAGCTATAACATCAATTATCACATACGAACTTACCTCGTACTCAGAATTGACGATTCGGACCATTTACTCAATGACCTTCGACTTCCCTCGGTCTAAATCTGAATTCCTCTTTTCTTGATCTATATGTATTCAAAATTAACCCTTTTTATTCAAAAAATCATTAAATTCAATCCATATACACATATTTAGGGCATTTTACAAATTAGCCCTCACATTTTCACATTTTAACACTTTAGTCCCTATTTCATAAAATCACAAAATACACATAATTTGCTTTTACACAAGCTTAGCCGAATTCTCCTAGTACTCATACAAGCCCACACATTTCATTTATATCACATTTTAGTCCTTCAAAATATTATTTTCACAATTTAGCCCATTTTACTCAAATTCATCAAAAATTCAAATACAAAATATGTTAACCCAAAACATATCTTTTATTTACTATCATTAAACTTCACAAAGCTCACAATTTCATCAATGGCATATTTCAAAATAAAAAATTGAGGCATGGGAACGATCTCAAAAACGTAGAAATTATCGAAAACGGATCAAAAAACATACCTTAATTACAATAAAAAGGGGTCGAACCCTAGCTTAAACTTTTCTTTCTTTTTGTTTGCTAATTTTAGTCATGGATGATAGAAAATAAATTGATTTTAACTTTGTTTTAACTAATATAACATTAATATGCATTTTACCAATTTAACCTTATTATAAATCATTAAATTTCCATAAACTAATACCCATTTATGTCATTTAATTCATTCTATGGTCAAATAACCTCATAAGGACCTCATAATTATAAAGCCAAATCAAATAGGCATTTTTAGCATATAACAGACAACTTTTACATTTTACGCGATTAGGCCCTTTTATCAAATTGAGCACACAAATGATTATATTTTCATACGAAACTTTCACACAGGTTAATTCACATATCACAAGCACAAAAAATAATATTTAAATATTTTTCTGACTCAGATTTGTGGTCTCGAAACCACTATTCTGACTAGGGTTTAAACCGAGCTATTACAAACATAATCAATGTAATATGAATTTATCAAAATACGATAGCTAACGACACACGATGAAGACTACTTGATGACTTTTCCTTTCCCGCATTAGTCGATCGACTGATTTGTTTCTTGATCTAAATATAATAGTTTAATTAAATTAACCAATTTAAACATATTAAAACACTTAAATTCATGCAATTAACTCTTTAATGGCATTTTACACATTTACCCTAAACTTTTACCTTTTATTCAATTTAGTCCCTAAACCCAAAACTTCTAGTTAAATCACAAATTCATTCAAAAATGGCATTCAAATTTTATTCTATGCATAACCCATAATTATTGATAAATTAAAATAGTTTCATGTTATTTTACAATTTTAACAACTTAGTCCTTAAACTTTAAAATTAACAAAAAATTACTTTACAAAATAGTCTTATTTAACTATCAAACTTAATAATCTATCATCAAAATTCAAGAAAATCACAAATTCATCCATGGAAAAGTTCTAAACATTTAACAGTTTTATGAATTAGTCCCCAGGTTAGCTAGATTAAGCTACAACGATTTCAAAAACATAAAAATTATTAAAAATGGATTAAAAATTTATACCATGCAAATGAATATAGCTTGGTCGAACCTTATGGATGCAACAATGGTGTTTTTCACTCTCAATTTCGATGGTAATGAAGAATGAAGATGACCTCGTGCTTTTCTTTTTTGTTTTCTTTATTATTTATTAATTAATTTACCATTTTAACCTTTAAAAATAACCGTACACCATAATCTAAATAGGTCTAATTACTATATAAAACCCTCAATTCATGGTTTTGTAACCATTTATTACAATTAAACTAATAGTGATTGACTTTTGTAGCTTTTACGATTTAGTCCTTTTTACTTAAGTAACTCTCTAAACGTTAAAATTTTATGACCAAATTTTAATAAGACACTATCATAACCCTGTAAATACTAAATAAATAAAAATTATCGACTCATTGGTCAGAATTGTGGTCCCAAAACTACTGTTTCTGACATAACTGAAAAACAAACTATTACAAGAATCCTTTTGGAATCCGGGACACATATAATGCACTAATTGTAATCAACATAAATACCACAAGCCTTCACTTGTTGAGAATTTCTTATAGCCAATTTTCAAACAAGATAGGTTAATTTAGAAATTCAATTCTCAAGAGAAGAAATATGTACCTTATTCACTTTTCTTGGAAAGTCTTAATTGAATTTGAATTGTTGTGAATATGCAACCATTATCCAAGGTTAATGATGCTAATAATAAATAAAATTACCGGTATCAATACCCTACAATAACGTAAAAATTTGATGGTTATTAGAACCAACAAAAATAAATTCCTATTCAAAAATATAAATTTTTTATATAGTAATGAGTACGGTTGAATCCACATGTAACATCCCGATTTTGGGCCTAGATGGAACAGTGATTTCAGGACCACAAATCCAGAGTCATAGAATTATTTTATTATTATTTTATATGTTGTGGCTTGATTATATGAGTGCATGAAAATTTTGATGAAATAATTTTAGCGATTGCATGCTTAATTGCGAAAAAGGACTAAATTGCATAAAGGGTAAAAGTTCTATTTTAGTACCCAAATGTGTTAAATACTTAGGGAATTAAAATTGGGGGTTTTTAAAGTGCGAATAGGTCATTAAATAAGTAATGGCCGGCCATGAGACAAGGAAATTAAAAAGTCAAAATTGTTAGGTGAGTTTGGTGACTTATTTGACTAAGAATAAAATAAAATAAAGAGAAAAGATTTCATCTTTTTTTCTCCATCTTTTCTCCACCAAAAAACACAAGAGAAAATGGGGTTCTGAATCTCAAATTTTCAGCAACTTAAATCCTTTGCAAGTAAGTGATTTTCTTAGTCATTCTTGATAATTTTTGTATTTTTGGAATCCTTGTAGCATGAGCTATCTAATGGGGGGATTATTTTGCAAAATGGTTAAAAGTATAGGGTTTTGCCATGTGAATATTTATGTTTTTTGGTGAACTTTTATGGAATAAAATGAATCTTGGTTGTTAAATAAACAACTTTTGTGAAAGGGTGTTCATGAAAAACACCTAAATTAGACCATTTTGTAAAGTTTGTAAAATAGGGTGTAAATGTGTGTAATAATTGAAATTTTGAGTTGCTATAAGTATGAAAAGAATTCGGCTAGGCTTGGTAAAGGATGAAATTTGATAAAAAATGATTTACGAGCCTAAGGGCAAAATCATAATTTTTGTAAAGTCTAAGGGCAAAACGGTCATTTTTTTAAATTATGAATTATAGAATGTTTTAATTAATGTAATGATTAAATGAGTGAATTTCATCATGATAGATCAAGAAAATCGAGATTTGGGCTTAAATCGAAAAGTACAAGGTTATGGACTAAAATGGCGTAATTAGCCGAAATTGCATTCGAGGTAAGTCCGTGTGATTTAATAAGCATGTTATTAATGTTATTATTATCATACTTGAAAATCTCCTTGTTATTATTGTATTGAATTATGTGTTAGTGCTAGGGTGTATGAGAAAATATTATACCCTACGAAATAATCGAAAGCTTAATATGTAGATTTCACTTTCTGTATTTATGAAATATTGGAAATTGATGAAATATGATATCTTGTTGAGATGAGTAAATTATAGAATGATGAAATGAACTGAAAGTTCTTATGGTGACAAACCTTGTGAATTGTATGATCAATTCTTCGAACGAGCTTGGCTACGATGTGACCCTTGAGAAATCCCGGTTGGACATATGGAAATACCTAGGATACGGACATCGCGACACTACTGTTATATGAGCCAGTGTAAGACATGTCAGGGACATGCATCGGACACATTATGAAATGCTAGTGTAAGACATGTCTGGGACATGTATCGGCATTGAGACGAGAGCTAGTGTAAGACATGTCTGGGACATGCATCGGCTACGAGATGTGCTAGTGTAAGACATGTCTGGGACATGCATCGGCACAGATGTGAGAGAGCCAGTGTAAGACCATATCTGGTATATGGCATCGGCATCAATATGTGTAAGATTTCCCGATTATCCTCTAGTATTCCAAGTGGTTCAACGGATAGTTCAAAGCTTACGATGAAAACGAGAAGGTAAATATATGAACCTGCTGAAAAGGTACAAGTATATATTCGAAGCTTAAATGCTATTGCGAACATGAAACAATGCACCTTTGGTAAGGATACAAATAAGTAAGTTATGCCTATGAAAATGAAATTGTGGTGACCTTGTGATTATGGTTTTATGTTTATGATGTACATATATGTATTCTTACCATGATGGTTGAAATGTGATTGATGATTATGTGTGAGACTTTGAGGCCACATTAATTTGAGACATGAAATGTATATTCCTTTACTTAGTGGCCTGTGAACATGAAAGGAGAAATGGATTGGCATAAATGCCCATTTAAAAATGATCATGAAAGAGTGAAATATAGTATAAAATAGTTTCAGAGAGCAGTAGTAGTCCAACTTTTAAAATACACAAAAAATAGTAGAAAGTGAATTAGAGACTGAATAAAATATAGAATTTAAGCTTATTAGTTGCAAATAGAAGAAACAGTGTAAGCAAAAAAATTTAATATTATGAGATATTTGAAATTGTGTGAGACATAGTCAGAACAATTTTGAAATCCCCTATTATGATTTTGGAAAATCATCAAAAATTGTACAAAAATTATTATGAGTTAAAATTTGTATTCCTAGATTCCTTAATGAGTCTATTTTTAAGATAAATAAATGGGAACATCATTAGATTTTTATATGAGGAGATAATTAATTTTTAGTAAAGACTGGTCGAAGCTATCAGGTAGCGAATCAGGGGTGACTTTACAAAATAAACTGTACTAATTGGCTAAACCAAAAATTCTAAAAATTTTATGGTGAAAAGATATATGAGTCTAGTTTCAGGAAAAATTAGCAGATCTTAATTTGGAGTTCCGTAACTCCAAATATAAATAATTTAGTGACTGTAACTCAAGAAAACAGCTTGACCTGAACATAGGTAAAAAGGCAATAATGATAATATTTCCTTGAGATCATGTTGTAAGAATTGGTGAAAGCATATTGATGAATTGCTTATTATTTTCATATGGACTTACTAAGCATGAAGCTTACTCCCTCCTTTCCATTTCTCTTAGCTTGTCAAGTTAGCTCGGGGTTGGAGATCGTCGAAGGCAGCATCACACTATCAAACCTTCGCCTTCAGAATATGAATATATGTTATGCGTGTTCAAGTGAGTAGCATGTACAAGGGCTAGGATTTTATGATATGTGTTAATATGATTAGCCAAATGTTTTGGCCCTTCTCGAATTATTTGTATTTGGCCATGATATGTGGCTTATATTGGTTATTGGCTTGTAAGCCTAAGCATGTGTATGCATGGTTAAATGCTTCATGGGATGTGATCATGTTGTTGATGTGAATGAATTATAAAGATGTCTTAGATGCTTAATCTTGTTAAAGCATAGTGTTGAGTTGCATGAGTGGATATGAAGTTGCCTTGATCATGTCTTATTTGTGTTTGATTAAGTGCTCTAATGTGCCATGTTAATGGCCAATGAAAGTAAGCATGTGCGTATGAAATTGAAGGTGACCAATGGCTTGGAAAATAGCCTCAAAATTGTCCGCATGGGTAGACACACAGTCTGCCCACAAAGGCGTGTAATTCAGCCATGTGTCCCCTGCATCATGTATTTTAGCCTCGAATTGGCCATACAGGCTGAGACACGGCCATGTGTCTCAGTCGTGTGAAGGACATGGCCTGGAGACACGGGCGTGTGCCTAGGCCGTGTGCCCTTGCTTTGGTGATGAAGTTATAAACAGAGAGTTACACGGGCTGAAGACACGGGCGTATCCATGCCATACGGGCATGTGAACCCACACGGCCAAATCACACGGGCGTGTGACTTTCCAAAGTGTGAAAATTTTCTAAGTGTTGCAAAAGTTTCATATGTTTACGGTTTGGTCCCGAACCCCCCCCGAATGTATGTTTTGGGCCTCGTAGGCCCATATAAGGGACGTTAAGCATATGTATGAAAGTTTTTAATTTAGATGAAATTTTATGGCCAGTTTTTACATGATTGATCGTATTAAGTCCGGTAATGCCTCGTACCCTGTTCCGAACTCGAAATACGGGTAAGGGGTGTTACACCACAAATATTGGTGATAATCTTATTTATTTAACAAAAATAAGTAAAATAAAAATAAAGGGGTTTGGAATATAAAAACAAAAATTAAATCTATCAAAAGAAAGATAGCAAAATAAAATATACAAAAATCGATTGCATTAGAATCTAATTAAAGGTAAAATCTCATTTTTGATTCATAGGTTTGATCATTGATATAAAGATGAATTTCAATATTCTATGATAAATTGGTTATAGTTACCGATGAAGCACCTAGCAATTAATCTCACCTTACCTTATAGATAACCAAGAAGAAGCTCATTAAAATTATTTCCCTTATTAACAAACAACCCTGTAATGAAGAATCTAGAATTTAGTTTATCAATAGCATTAAGAACTAAAAAGACTCAATTCTAGCCAACAAACACATATCAGTAGGGTTTATTTAGACTAGATCACATATCCACATAACATGAATTGAATATATAGCTTATACTTAATCATGCTATTTGTCACAAGTATTAGAATAATTAAACAATTCTAACTGATAAACAAATATTCTGAGTTATTAAATATGAGCTATATATTCAATAAACTTGAATATTTGTATTTAAAGTAGAAGATATGCAAATACCAAAGGATAAAAAAAATATATAGTTCAATTATATCTTACAAACTTGAAGAATCAAAACGTTAAAATTTCTTTGACTTGAAAATAGTTTAGCAAGTCATGGAGAGAATAAAACGCAAAATCAAAATAATACTGAAGGTGACTATCAAAGACTATATCTAATTCTAAACTTAAAACTATGTATTTATAGAGAAAAATTCTAATAAGGGAGAAAAGACAAAGTGCCTTTAATGAATTGAAACAATTTTTTAGGTTTTGGGCAAATTTGCTTTGCGAACTTCTAGGACATTTTTGGGTTTTTTTTTTTTTGACATTTTTAGGTTCAATTCGTGAACTAAGTCTAGTTGATCTTCCAATTTCCTTTGAAATGGTATATTATGGGATATGACCAAAATACTAAAGTAGTGTGAGTTGAAATTCCAATCCACAAAAACTTGCAAAATTAATCTTCATTCTCACTTTTATCCAATTATTTCATCTAAACCATGAAAAATAAAATATGAGATAAAATAAAATAACTAAAGACTTAAATAGTACAATTCAAAGGAAAAATTATCACAAATACATTGGAATTTATGCATTTATCAACATCTCAAGCTAAGTCATTTTATAACCTGCCTTTTGCCTATAGAGAACAAATAAAATATAAAGGCCCACTAATATAAAGCCCAAACCCATGTAGACCAACTTAGACAAACCAACTTGGATCATGACGATGCAACTCCATGACGATCATAACTAGTAATCTTCTCCCTTGAAACCTCTTCACACCCTAAACCAAGCATCACCGTCTTAAGGCCCGCGCGATCCAAAGAAGATATATTGAGAAGACCCTTGTATGCACCCATTAATCCATCATATCCATCAATTCACCCATCACATCCAACAACACTCTAGGTTGACACTAATCACCCTATTATGGATCCTAGGCTAGAGGGATAAAGTCCCATGATTGTGTTGAAAAAAATTGTTTAGAAAACAATGTTTTCAACATAGTGGAAGTTTACAATTTTTCTTAAAATAGACCCTTGTGATATTTATAGTAATAAACCCTAGACCAAATTATCACTTGTGCTTTGGGTGAGGCAATCTAGTTCGTTTCCTAGTTTTCTACCAAATGATCTCGGCTATCCTCAAACCCTAGCTTACTTTGAATGTAGGCTCAAACTATATGAACCAAATGCATAGAATGAAAACTTTGATTAACTCTCAGTGGGAAAATTAATTTCTTTCTATAAAAAGCCAGAAAAAAATTTGAGCTTAATAGAAAATAGAATTTATTTTGTAAATAAATTGTCACCACTTTTTAGTAGAGTAATGATGCTCAATTAGCATACCAAGTAGGTCATTCTATAATTCTTATTTATAGGAAAAATGTACAAGAGTTTTACTTGAACAAGGGGTAATTACGTAACATTATTTTAATAGAAAAACATTGTTTCCTTGTTAGGAAGCCCTAAGGGGTGACAACAACCTTTAGTGGGACTAGGGTTTCTGCCCCTCATGTATTGGGCGTAATATGTTATATTTCTACATTTAACTAACACATATAATTTAACAAACCTAATAACCACTTTTTTTCTATTGCCTAAAATATTAATTAATTTACCAAATTAAATTATTTTTCTATAAGGTCATGATGCGAGTCTCAAGACCCAGTTTTAGGCCCATGTATGTGATGGACTTATGCTACCTTAAGGCCTAAGAACAGGGTCAAAGGCTAAGCAAATCAAACCAATATTTGATTAAAGACAATATGTAAGGATGAATATTTTGAAGGAAAAGGGGAATGATACATACACGAAATGAGTGAAATTTATTAATGTCAATTCAACCAAGCTGCCAATTTTCAAGCTAAAAAGATTAGTCAACTTGCGACGAATTATTGGATAGGATCTAGACATTTATGTGCTTATATGTTTGCATAACATTTGAAGAGCTATCTTCTAGATTCAAAATGCACTTTGAATCACTCGATTTTGAGTTCAGGAGCTCAAGTTATGACCGTTTTAGTGAAGACTGTGCAAACAAAATTTCTGGAAGGGATTATTACAGAAATTACAAGTTTCGGGCTTTTAATTCAAGTTTAAATTATATTGGGTTCGAGTTTTAGGCTTAATTTTTATTATATATGAGTCTAATATTGTAGTTATTAATTTTTATTATTTTATTATTTATTTATTTTAAATTTTAGATAATTTTTAAATACTTTAAGTTATTTAAGAGTTTTATATCAACGAGAAAGTTTAATTTAAAACTACTTCTTATTTAGGGGTTTTAGAGATTCAGTACACTTAAGAGTTTAATATCAACAACTTCCTGTTTTGAGTTAATAAATTCTCTTTGAGTTTGTCTCTTCAAGAATTTATCTTAAGTTTTCTTTTAGAAGAGTTTTAACAATATTTTAAGATTGCGGGAATTATCTTCAAATTATTTTTTGTCAAGTTTTCTTTCTTGGAGGAGAAATTAGAGCTTTTTGAAGGGGGTTGTAGATTCATTGGGTTTTTCAAGGTTCCTTAGGACTTTTACATATCATCTTCATTTTCTTCCATCTATCTTCTTTATTTTATTTTGTTCTTGTTTAATTATTAAAATATTTTATTTATTTAATTGTTTTTTCCCTATCTTAATTATCTATTTTAATTGTTTCCTTTAATTCTTTTAGATCTAATTTGGGTTTGTGTGTGTTTCACGTTGAATCAAACTCTAAGTGCTCCTTCATTCTTCCAGAATCCTAGGCCAAACCCGCAACTTGGACAAACTTATGATCCTGTTCTGCTCTCATTTTGAATAAATTAATTTAATTTCTAAGTCATCTTTTGTACTCAGCGAGAAAATGCATTCACTGTGAATAGTGATACATACGATATATTTCTCTTAATTGTTGTTTTCATTCATTCCAAAGTATCAGTATACATGCAATTCGTTTTGAGTTATATCAAGCTAACGGAAGAATTGATTGGATACATATAATTAGGGCTCAAATAATTTATAATTAAGTTATGGCTCCTCGTCTATTAATTACAACATTATTTAATCATGGAGTCATTTCACTAAAGTACAATGATTAAACTCTCCCTTATTATATATCATTATAAAAGCAACTTTTTAGATGTTTGCCCAATGACCTTGTCATAAGTGTTACCCTCGTAATTAAGGCTCAAATAATTTGTAATTAAGTTCTGACTCTTCGTCTATTAATTATAAAATTATTTAATCATGGAGTCATTTCACTAAAGTACAATGATGATTGAACTCTCCCTTATTATATATCATTATAAAAGCAACTTTTTAGATGTTTGCACAATGACCTTGTCATAAGTGTGTTACCCTCATATGATATCTTTTATCTTTTTAGTTAAATTTATTCACCCAATATGATCTAATTTTATATCATGGTAACCATTACATCTTCTTCATGAAAAAATCAATTACTAACAAATAGTGATTAAATAATTTACCCTAGAAAAAGGACCCGTGGTCGTGTTACTTTTCCATCTATTATGTAATGCTAATGAAAGGGTATCATTTACCCTTTATTGGGTTATGAATTCCACTATTGTAAACGAAACTATGTCAAGAAAAAGTTACATACCCAATCTACCAACTTTTGGTTCTCTAGTTATTTGAACTCAAGCTTTCAATACATCAAAGTATACAAGTCACATGCACATAGTCAGTCATTTACTCAAGATTAGGGTAAGTTATACTATGAACATCACAAATGAATTAATTCATAAATAGATCTAGGATTAATTCGACTTGGGTCTTGTCTGATGTAATGTCAATCTAGACAATCACATTTAAGTCTCTATTTTTGGGGAGTCAATCGCTTCAATCCCAAGATAAGGTATTTCCCTTTTGGACTTGATACCTTACATAATAGTCCTTTAATCAATTTGCTTAATTTCAATTCATCAAGCTATGGACCTTTAAGGCTTTCTACTAATACAAGTTGTCTTCTTGCAATATGATCTTTGGGGAGTCAATCACTTCAATCCCAAGACAAGCTATTTCCCTTGTGGACTTGATACACTACATCATAGTCTTTTAATCGATTTGCTTAATTTCAATTCATCAGACTATAGACCTTTTAGATTTTCTACTAATACAAGTTGTCTTCTTACACTATGATCTGACCACATAATGCAACTTAGTCTTAGTTAAACATTAGGTAATCATTGAGCTAATTTTTGCTTACATTTTATTCTGCATGCAAAAACCATTAAGGATAAATACAAACGATATTAATGTGAATAATAAAATTTTATTTAAATCAATTTATTTAAAAAATTACAAGTACAAATGACGAATAAACTACAT
Source organism: Gossypium anomalum (assembly GCA_025698475.1). Lineage (NCBI taxonomy): Eukaryota > Viridiplantae > Streptophyta > Magnoliopsida > Malvales > Malvaceae > Gossypium > Gossypium anomalum. The sequence goes on from CM046958.1 coordinate 21,274,601, forward strand.
TTAAAATACAAAATCCTAACAAATTATTCTTTCTTTCTCACTATAAATATCTCTTGAACGAGAAGTAAGATAAATCCAAATACTTGAACTTATTTTTTCCGAGTTCTATTAAACCACCTTGTCATCTTTCATAAGTAACGGCCTTTCACGTCGCCCTTCATGTGAATAACCATCATAACAACAATTATCTACCCCTCTCTGAATACGAACCACCTTTATAATATCCACCCCACTGAATGTGAAGCATCCTTACCATCTACTTTTATGTTATATCAATCTTTTTACCAACTTTTGTTATATCTTTTTTCTCTTACACACTTCCCCCGTCTTTCTTGCGTAATATTTCCCTGCACCATTATTATTATTTTTTTTACTTCTTTCCATTTTCTTTTTCATTTGAATTATTAATTCTTTATTTATCTTCGTAGAACGTTCTTTCATTAGAAAAAGAAAGATCTGAATCGTGTTATGCATCCGACACAAGAATAAAAAAAAAAACAAACTGTATACGAATCAAATTAACTCGAGATATAAAAAAAAATTTAGTATTTAGTACACAATTAGTATATATATTTTTATTCTGCAAGTAATTTTAAAAATTGTTGTGTTTTTTTTTATAAAATATTTATATTTTTAATATTTTATTATATTATTATAGGACACTTTATCAATCTCCTGACTCTATTTGTAGAGTTTAAAAACTCTACTCACAAATTACCAAATAATTTCCCTTAAAAAATTGGTATAAATATACAATAACATATTTGGATATTATTATTTTATATTTTCATAAATTTACGTAATTAAACTACTAAATCTTTTAAACTTATTGAGTGTTTTTCTGCGTGTCCCCTCAAATGGGTTAACTCTGTGTATTTTTATGATACGATCATTATTCATAGATGTTGCATACTAGGTATGTTTCCATGCATGATGACACGTATTCTACCTTAGGGTTAACATGTGTATACTTAAAGTGGGTTCACACCATGTGTAGGCAAACTCATATTGTGCGTCCTCATCTAGTGCTCGCCTATGTGCGAACCCATACAGAGTGCAGGTCAGGACCTGAAGGACTAGTGGGTTAGTGGGTTGATAATAGTTAGTATCATAACAATTGTCGCACCAAATTGTTGAGTGGTTTTCCGTGTGTCTTCTCAAATGGGTTAACTCTGTATATTTATATATTATGGTCATTGTTCATAGATGTGACATACTAGGTTTCCATGCATGATGATGCGTACCCTACCTTAGGGCTAATACGTGTATATTTAAAGTGAGTTCACACCATGTGAAGTAGTAGTGGAGCTAAGGGGGCAGGCAAGAGCCCCAGCCCCTATTAAAATGGAAAATTTTTCATTTAGGCCTTTTATAATTTACAAAATTTTAAATTAGTAATTGTAAAAATACACTTTGGCCCCCAAAATAATAAAAATTTGATTTAATCGTTTAAAAATTATAAAGATATAGTTTATTAAAATGATGAAATTATATTTTTACAATTGTAAAAATATATAATTTAATTTTGGCCCCCCTAAATTTTTTTTGGCTCCGTCACTGAAAGGCAAACCTATATTACGCGTCCTCATTTAGTGTTCACCCATGTGTGAGCACTATGCATATGCGAACCCATACAAAATACGAGCCAAGACTCGACGAACTAATGACTCAATGAATTAATAATAGTTAGTATGATTACAAAACTTATTTAAAAATTTCTTTTATAATAAAATATCAAGAAAAACAAGGGATGGGGGAATTGCACATTTCACAAAAGCTGCTAACAATATCCCGGGCAAATTTTAAACCATGAAACGTTATATAATTCAAAGAAAAAATTTATAGACATTTGATACGAAAAGTTTAATGTTGAGAAAATTATCGATGATTGGATATTTTTAAGGCCATAAAAACCTATTTTTTAAAAAAAATTATAATTTCGAATATGTTTTTCAACCAAATTTACTATGTTTATATTTGCAACTACAACTACTTATGAAGTATGAATAAAATTATATGAAACTGTGATTTTACGTCATTTTTATCTCTTTTCAATAAGAGCGAATTATTTATTTGTAAGCCTATACTTGAAAACATACTTTTTTACCAACTTATAATGTTATTGAAATAATACATTTTTAAAATTCTTATCTTATTTTAAACATAATAATTTTCAAAAGAATAACTTATTTATACTTAAATCAACATTTACAAATGGTTAGATATTAATTTTTTTAATTCAAATTCAAAAGAAAAATTATTTGAATAGATTTTTTGGTATTTGAATATATTAAATATGTGAATTGATTAAGTAATTTTTTTGAAATATTTAGAAGATAATAGAAATTTAAATTAAAAAAAAGAATTCAAATAATTACCATCTAAAAATAGAAAATCTATGGAATGGTGTTTGATTTCAAGCATTTCCATGAGAGAGATTGTTATAAATTAAAGAGGGTTTTGGAAAGAGTAGATTTTCCTTTTTGGTGGCTGTCACGTGGCAATGCATCCTTGTCACATGACTTCATGGAGCTCACCACTTCTCTTGGTCTTCTTTTAAGCTTAACTTTGAGATAAGAATAAAAATATATTATTAATAAAAAGAAACCGTTAGCTAGCAGACTTTTCAAGGCAAGGCAACCAATTAGGTTTTGTTTAGTTGCAAGAAAGAATATTTAAAAATACTTATAAATAGAAGGATAATAAATTTTAATGCATTTGAACTTATATTTTTTTACATTACTAATAATATTATACTAATCAAATTAAGAGTCAATCAATATAATAATAATATTAAAATAATATAAATAGTGTTTGGATTTAAACTATGAAAATAGTCATATTAAATATATATAATTAATTAGTAGATAATATTACAATAATATCTATACTATTTATTAAGTGTTTTATTGAGTTGGTGTCACTCCCAATCGAGTCGCTAACTCAATTAAAAAATTACATAAATGTCTTTTCATAATCAAAATAGGTTATACTATTTGAAGACATTTTTGTGTTTTTATTTTAACAAAAACTAATTAAAATATTATTTAAACCCTCGACAATTGGATTAATAAACCTTAAATTTACTATTCAATCAAAACTTCATTTTAATGTATATATATTATATATATATATATTAACATAATCTCCATTAGTTGTATATATTGATAATGTTGTTAATTTAGTTGGTGTCACAAATCAACTTGATATTAACTCATAATTGTTGACAAAATTATTATAAATAATTTTAGTGCATCTAGTATTATTTATTTGATATATTTATGTGTTTAAATTTTATTTTACTTACAATTTAATCTATTTTTTTATTTTAACCTCGTACATTTCTCATGTATTATTACGATTAATTAGTTTCAAACCATACATTTCATTATTCATTGTATGTTATTTTTAAATACACAATTATTTTTAATATGTGATTTTTGGATAGAATTTTTAATTTTCTTAAAAGAATAGAATTAAAATAATGTCAAACAATAATTATTAAACTTATATTTATAACAAATTACTATAATACTCATAAGAATAAAATATTAAAAATAATATAATTAAATATACAAAGAATAAAAAATGCAAATAAATAAAAGCATATTTAAATAATTGATACAAGAAACAAAATCATAATTAAATATTTAGAAGTTTATAGTCAAATATATTATACATAATTAATATGGTATTTAAATGCATAAATTATGATTTGCCCTTTTTTCTTTTATCAAGATAGATAAAAAGGAAAGAACTGTTTGAGTTCGAAATTGATTCCTAATATATAATATATTAAAATATTCAACCTAATTTTATATTATTATTTTTTGGTAACCCCAAATTTTTTTATTACCATTCTACATATAAAACTCAAAACCCAAAAAGATTTCTTAAAAGGTGAACCGAGAAAAGTTAAAAAGTGCTGAAGTTTGCACATTAAAGACAAATAAATCCTCCATGTATCTGACAAAGAACATTTTGTTTAGAGTAAATTATCCAACTCTAGAAGGAGTTTTCTGTAATTCTAGTACTCCCAACAGAAGAAAATTATTATGAGAAAAGGCTTACTTAACGTGTTAGAGTGATCTATGTTGTATCTACTCAAGGCCTAAATGTTGGATAAAACTTTTCGTTACTTAAACAATGGCAGCAGCAGCTCCTATATATTCCTAGTCTCTATATACTATATATATCCATCTTTGTATATATACAGAGAGTGTGGTATTTAAGACAAGCTCTCACTATTTCTATTTATTTATTTTTCTCTCTAAACATCAAATCTTTTAAAAAAGAATAGTCTGGTTTGATTCTTGAGACGAAGCTTAAACCATGAAGCTTTTGTTTTTAGTTCTTGCAATAACCCAATGGTTCATTTCTCGAGTCTAGAGCTTTTGTAAGTAGGGGGGTTGGGGGGGTTTCTATATGGATTTTGGGGTGGTGGGTTTGGAGGGTATTGTGGGTTCAGAGACTAGTACTGGTTTTACTTTGGTTGCTTCAGAATCTGAGACAAAGCAGAAGTTGTATGGATCTGCGTTTCTCAAGCAAGAGAGATCTGGCAGTAGTGAAGATGACTGGAGGAGTTCAAAGCTGGCCAAATTTGATGATATTTCAGCCTCCCTGTCCCAACACAGAAATACTTTATTTCGATCTAATACCTCTATCTTCTTTGATGGACAACAACAGCAGCAAATGCTGAGCTTTTCTGCTCCCAAATCAGAAGCTCTTTCAATGGGGAGGAGTTCCCAAAATGTCATATTCCCTTACTTTCATCTCACATCACCAGCATGTACTAGAAATACAGGTATATATATATTGGGGGGGATTATTAATGACCTATTCAACAACATTTGTGGAAATGAAATACAGCATGCTTGTGAGTTGTAACCAAGGATCAGACATGTTTTGTTTTTGGTTTTCTGATTTGAGTTTCTGGTGAAGGGTCTTTTCATGGAAATCTAAGAGTGGTGTTGTGTTTTAGAGTCTTGTCAATCATCTTCCTGATTTAGGGGTGAAAAATATTTTTGGTAATAACCCAAACAATGAGCAAGGGAAGGAAAGAAGAACATTTGTGCAAGAACGAAAGAATAGTAGTGAAGAGTGAGAGAATCAAATGGTCCATCTTTTGATTGTTTTGGGGTTATTCTTATGTTTCCTTTTTGTTATCTTTACCTTTTCCCCCATCTTCCTTTTATGTAATGTTTGCTTGTTGTATCAAAGGCCACAAATCCATCACTCAAATGTTGCAGACAAGTTTATGATTTCTGGATTAACTTGCCTTCACCAATTTCTAAACAGTCCCTTTTTCCCCTTTTTCTCTTAAGAGGAAAATCTAAAACCTTTTTCATTTCCACTATGCTGCTTTGATAGCCTTGAAAGTTTTTGGCTTTTCTGTCTTCATATGTTTTATTTTTTGTTCTGTCTTTTTTTGATGCTGCAGTCTTTTTGTTTCAGGCTACAATACTGGAGGATTTAATGGTGCAGATATGAATGGAGGACCATTCACTTCATCTCAATGGATGGAGCTAGAACATCAGGCTTTGATCTTCAAATACATGACTGCAAATGTGCCAATACCATCAACTCTTCTCATTCCTATAAGAAAAGCCCTTGATTCTGCTGGTTTCTCTAGCTTTTCTGGTGGACTCCTCAGACCCAATACATGTAAGTTCCTGTCTCTTGGAGAAGTAAGAAAATCAAAACATTTTCCTTTTTTTTTTTTTTTAACTGTTCATGTAATTTGGATCCAAACGCAGATTTAACTAAGTACATTTTCTTCTGTTTGTTAGTTTTAGTGCATTTTTTTTTTTTGTTTGTTAATCTGTTTTGTTCACAAGGGTGTTCCATTTATTTGTTCTTGGGATGTTTTCCAGCAGTGGGATGGGGAGCTTTCCATCTTGGGTTCTCAAACAACACTGATCCGGAGCCAGGACGGTGTCGTAGAACAGATGGAAAGAAATGGCGGTGCTCAAGAGATGCGGTTGCCGACCAGAAGTATTGTGAGCGGCATATGAACAGGGGCCGCCATCGTTCAAGAAAGCCTGTGGAAGGTCAATCCGGACGTTCCACCGCATCCACCACCACTACTACCACCAAGCTGATGCTTTCTGTCTCGTCCTCTTCAGCATCAGTGGTAAGGCCAAACGGTGGAAACGGTGAGTCCAACAGCCTCACCATTGCACAGCAGCAGCCTGCTGGTGAATCTAATCTTTCGCACTCTGGTCCACTAAACAGGTGATACGATAATCCTCCCAGCATACTTGTAATTATCATATATCGGTATTTGACAAACTAGCCATTGATGGATTCAAAATCTATTGGTTACTTTCTGCAGGTGGCTTCTGAATAAAGAAAGCATTGGTGAAAGAATGCATGATACTGCTCCTGGGAATGAGTTTGGAGTTGTTTCTTCTGAGTCACTCCTTAACCCTTCCCACAAAAGCTCTTCCCTCATTAAGTGCATTAATTTTGGCTGTTCTCAAGATCTTGATAGTCAAGAAACCGAATCACATCGATCAGTTCGCCAGTTCTTTGATGGCTGGCCTAAAACCCAGTCCGACTGCTCTTCCATTTTCTTGCCTGAAGTTGATGTTCAATCAGACCGGACTCAGCTTTCCATTTCAATGCCGATAGCGCTCTCGGATTTCATGTCCTCTACATCGTCACCCAACAATGAAGATGTAACTCATTCACCCCTGCGATTATCGCAAGAACTTGACCCTATACAGATGGGATTGGGAGTAGGCAGTGTTGGTAATGAAACAAACTGGAGGCAAGCGAATTGGATCCCCATCTCTAGGGAGACTTCCATGGGCGGTCCTCTGGGTGAGGTATTGCACAGCACTAACAGCAGCAGCGCAGAGTGCAAGAACTCATCGGCACTTAACCTTATGATGGAGAAGTGTGATTATAGCCCTCGGCTCGGATCGTCTCCTACAGGGGTCTTACAAAAGACAATGTTTGGTTCGCATTCGAATAGCAGTGCTGGAAGCAGTCCAAGAGCAGAGAATAACAAGAATGATCTCCTTGGTTCAACCATTGTTCATTCTTCCTCTTTGCCAGCTTTGTAACCACTTCATCCACCGAGGCAAGTCCTGAAGAAGAAGAAGAAGAGAAGCATGAATTTTATGTATGTTCCGACAAGCATGAAGAATTAGTTATGAAAGCTTAATTATGATGTTAAACCCTAAAATACTTTTTTTTTAATCCAAGGTTTGTGCCGCTATTATATCAAATATAACCAAGTAATTGGGCAATGGTAGTTGTTTAAAGTTGAACAAAAATTTGATTTTAGTTTTGTTGTTGAGCATGGCGGTTGTTAAGTCACTGCTGTGGACAAAGGTTATAATTTCAATATATAGTGAACATGGGAGTTTGAGTTGAATATATATAGCCATGGTAATAATAATAATCAAATCTTGTTCGGGAGGGTGAAATTTAATTCCACTTTAACAATTTTACATGTGTTCTTTTTATTAAATATTTTACTGGCAATCGAAATAATTTCCTTTTATTTATATACTTCCAAGTTTTTGATATATTTGAGAACTTTTACACTCTCCATACATTGGATTTCGTCCTTATTGGAGTTTGTTTTGTAAAATGCGACATAAGTGTTTTAGCTTAAATGTTAGAAAAATATTTATAAAACAATAAAAGTTAATTAAATTTTTAATTGAAAATAGCAATTAATACTCAATTGAATCTTTAGAATATAGTTTTTGGTCCAAATCCCGATCGAGTCGTTTATTGCTGAGGCGGAAAAATGCTAAATTGAATATTTCAATTGATATTTTTAACTATTTTATGAGGGATTAAATGATTTTTTATTATAAAAATTCTAAAAAAAAAAGTTATTTAAAAAGTATTTAAAAATATTTTTTTTGTTATTTTGAAGGATTGGAGTCTTCGTTTCCGATAATAAGAAAATGGGGAACTTAAAGTGTGATGGTGATTGAATTAGTATGAGGTCTCAAGTGAGTTGAGTGACAATGAATTCAGCGTTTGATTATTTTGGTTAAGGAAAGGTAATGTAAAGGATGCTTATAAGAATGAACTAAAAAGACAATATAAGGTCATAAAATAAAAAGCTCTACTAAGCTCTACTAATTTTTTATCAAAAAGTATGTAAAATTTATTATATTGTAATAATTAAAAAAATGATAGAATTAATTATATAAATATTTTAAAATTATTAAATATTATAAAATTTAAAAGGACTACTTTTATAAAAATTTTTATCATTTTAATAATTTGATATAATTTCTTTTTGGTGATAAACAAAAGAGAAAGTTACATCAAATTAAATTGAGCGAAAACATCACTAGCTTTCTCTTATTAAAGGAACCCCAAAACTTCATTAGGTGCAACATCAATAACATGTAGGCTTGACCTCCATGCTAAACTCAATTTAGCTAAATAGTCAGCAACTAGATTACATTCGCTGGAACATATCTTATTTGCCACTGACCTTTAGCTCTCATAATCCAGTGGACTCTCCTAAGCATTGTGATTCCTAAGTCTGCCATCGCATTGTCTTGTAAAACTCTGACAACCTCCAGATTATCTATTTGAGTTATGGCCCTTCTGATACCTTTACTAAGGAGAACAAGAAAACCATCTAAAATGCCACATAATTCAGACTCAAAAACTGTACATCTTCCCAAGTAATGATAAAACCCCAAGATCCAATTCCCATACTGATCACACAACACAACACCAGTCAAAGAATTCCCATTATCTCTTGCCACTGCACCATCAATGAATAAATGCATCCACGTTCCTTCCAAGGTTGCATGAGAACCAAAAAAATGGCTAGTGCATTGATCCCCATAAAGGCTTAACTCATATTGCTGTGCCCAACTAAAAGAAACCTTGACAATCTCATAAGCCATCCAGTTATGCCTTGGAATATAAGCAAATTCCTATTCTTCCAAATTCACCAAGCAATAAGACCAAAAAGGCAAGACCAAATAACCCCTCTACCAGATAACCTCACGTGACACCCAAAATTAGAAGTGAACCTATCATGTAGTGTAACACCCTCAACTCGCTCGATTTTTTGAATCCAAATATCGTGCATTATTGTAACGCCCTAATTTACTAATTTTTTTACGGATTCTGTAATAATTAAGTATTTGTATCCGTAGTTAAGTGCTTTATTTTTATGTTTGAGGTATTGGGTTTGAGTCTCAATTAATTGTTTTGCTCCTAGGCCTTTCGAATTTAAAATAAAATATGTTTGCTGTCAAAATTTTGGAGTTGATTTTTAAATGAGTTTGTTTAATTTTAGATTAATTAATTAATAAATAAAAGATAATCAAGTTTTTAATATATAAGGTTTTATCTTTTAGGTTTTGTTTTGAAAATAAATAAAAGAAAGTAGTTAATATGTGTGTTTTTATCCTTTTTTTTTTCTTTTAAAATAAATCTCAAATTTTTTGTTTTATTTATTTTATTAGAAAAAAACCTCACGTTTTGCACCTCTGTTGTTTCCCCTAATTCATGTCGCAATTCCAATTTCAAATTTTGACACTTTGCTTTTAATTTTTTTCTTATTTCTTTTGTTCTTCGTTCTTCTATCTTTCGTTTCTTGTTTCATTGGGCTAGTGCTAGTGTTTGAAGCAATAGTTTGTGATTCCTTGCCTGCTAATCCAAGGGTAAGGTATTTAAGTTCAATATTTATGCACTATTTGTAGTTGTGTTGGACGATGGTTGCGTTAATCGTTTTAGTGATGTTGTATTATTTTTTATGCGATTTAGGAGTAGTACAAGAGGTACTGGGCGACCCTCCAACGATTTAGAATTTGTGTAATAGCTGTTCGTGCTTCGATAAGGGTGTATTTGTGTTATGAAGGGTTGTTTTATTTGATTGGGTTCGATTTTTAGTCACGATTTCGCAATTCATTACTGAAATTGGTTGTGTTAATTGTTAATTAGGTTCTGAGGTTATTCGTATTTGAATCGACATCAGAAATATACCAAGTGTGTAACGAGAAACCAAAAAACTAGCGAGTGGCGAAAGCCGAAATTGGGGCTTGTCGACGCCACACGGCCGTGTGGTAGGTTATGTGTGAGGTTGTGTGTGACACACGGGCAAGGCCATTTTGGGTCGTGTGGGCCCAATTTTTAAAATTTTTCCCTAGGGTCGTAAATGTCATCCCGATCAACTGTGGGCCTTTCGTGGGTTCGGTATGTGTTATATAAGCCTTAAAGCATGAAATCTGTTATTCTGTTAGTATGAATTTGACGTAAATAACGCCAAAATGCATGTCATGTGATGCGATATGTTTGATCTGTTATGTATAAGCATGTCCAATATCTGTTATGAGCATGCACGATATATATATTATGGTATCTGTTAATCTATTATATCTAGTATTCTGCTTGTATCTGGCTATGGGGCGAGTTATGTATTATGTGGAGGAAGTGTTTTATGTGAGGCATTAACTTGCCATTATACTAGCAGCACTACTGTGATTTTTCTAAAAAGTGTGTAAGGATACTAAGTGGTGTGTAGGGTTGGGTGGGTGTTTTATACCCCACATGGTGTGTTGGGATGGTCGGAGATGGTGTGTAGCGGATAGGGGTAGGATTGTAATTTGCATATGGCTCTAATTTTGCATGAGACATTCGCTAGTAACTATTTTGTTATGTATTCAATCTGTGATTCTATTTCTACTAGTTTCACATTGAGTTATAAAACTCACTCTCCGTTTGTTTGTCACATTCAGGTAACCCTCAAACTTAGGCGGGTCGGTGCAATGGGAGCTCGGATATGCCCACAATTCCATAAAACTTTATTTACATAAATTTGGCTTATTTAAAATTTGATTTTGAGAGTTTTATAAATTTTGGACTTTTTGGAAATTTGGATTTATTTTTGGATTTGGACTTTTAATTTTTGTCTTGGCATGACATTTGATAAAATAATTTTTTTTGGAAAATGGCTATTTCTGCGGTTACCTGTTTTTAAGAAAACAAACTCAATTTTTTAAAATGTAATGTCTTAAGAACATCTGCTGCAAATTATTTGATTTATTTAGAAAATGTAGACAATGAATAGTTTTAACTATTTAGTATGACAAACATTTTCATGAACGGGTTTTAATTAGCAAAGTTACGCGAAGTCTTTCAATAAGCGAGAGTCAGATTTATAACTACTTTACGTAACATTTTCAGATTCGGCCATAACGTCTAGGCCGAGTTTGGGTTGTTACATTTAGTGGTATCAAAGACAGGTTACGAAATTTGGGTTGTGAAAAATTTTGGGTTCAAAATTGTATTTGTAAAATCTATTTTTCTAAAAAGAAGTTTACTTATAAATGAATCAGAAAAGTAAGTATGTAGAATACAGAGTCTCTGGCATCGATCCTATAAGTACTTCTAACATAGAAATACTTTAGTTAGAAAACTCTGAAATGATTAAAACTGCATTGAGTTAGTTAGAGATTGAAATTTTTTGAAATATCTGATAACTTTTTCTGATAATAATTTGAACCATAACATACTTGCTAATAAATACTGAAATTGATATATAAAACTTTGTAATGTAGATAAAATTGTGAATATGATGAGTGCTCATGGAATGAGTAGCCGTGGTACTCGTTGGCGCGACGGTCGCTGTAGAAAGATGTAACACCCCTTACTCGTATCCAACGCTGGGACAGGGTACGAGGCATTACCGGACTTAAACATAACCAATCATACAAAACCAGGCCATAAAATTTCATTCAATTTAAAACCATTCATACACATGCATATCGTCCCTTATACGGGCCCACGAGGCCCAAAACATGCATTGGAAGTGGTTCGAGACTAAATCGAAAACTTTGGAAAAATCAAAAAAGTTTTCATCAAAACAGGGGTCACACGCCCGTGTGGCTTGGGACACGCCGGTGTGGGTAGGCCGTGTGGTCACACACGCCCGTGTCCCGGGGCCGTGCCCTTCACACGGTTGAGACACACGGCCATGTCTTTATCCGTGTGGCCAAGAAAATGGCTATTTACCGAACCATTTGCCACCCTAATTTTCACACTCACATAACACTTTCAATGGCACAATTAAGCTACCAACACAACCATAATCAAGGCTTAAACATATCAAAACAATTATTTACTGTTCATAACAAAACTATCCACTTGAGTCATGGTCACTAAATTATTTATATCTTGAGCTAAAGAATTCTAAATTAAGATCCGCTTGATTTTTCTGAAACTAGACTCAAATATATTCTTACCATAAAATTTTCAGAATTTATGCTATAGCTAATAAGTACAGTTAATTCTTCAAATTCATCCCTGTTCTGCTGTTTGACAGTTTCAACCTTTCTTCACTAAAAATTAATTATCCCTTGGTACGGGATTCAGATGATGTTCTCGTTTATTTCTCTTGAAAATAGACTCATTAAAAATTTAAATATATAAATTTTAACCCCCAAGTATTTTTATACAATTTTTAATGATTTTCCAAACTCAGAACAGGGGAATCCAAAATCATTCTGACCTTGTCTCACAAAAATTCAAATATCTCATAAAGTGAAATTCTTTTGCTTACACTGTTTCTTCTATGTAAAACTAGACTCAATAGGATTTAATTTTATATTTTATTCAACCTATAATTTGATTTCCACAATTTTTGGTTATTTTTCAAATTTATACTACTGCTGCTATCCAAAACTATTTTAATGCTAATTTTACTCTTTCATGATTTATTTGTATTAACTTTCATTTAGACACACATAACACCAAAGCATATCCATAACTAGCCATTCCAATAGCTAGTCATTATCGAATATTTACATGCCATTCATTGGCCATATCATAATGACACATACACAAAATGACTAAGTCCCTATACATGCCATAGACTCAAAGGTTTGCGTTCATTTACCCAACATGATAGCTTGATAGTGTGATAGCATCTCCGACGATCTCCAACTCGAGCTAGCATACAACCCTATAAGATATGGGAAAGGAAGGTGAGTAAGCTACAATGCTTAGTAAGTTTGTATGCAAATAATAAGCAACAATAGCCATACATTTATCATACAACTAACATAACATAACACAACATAAACGTTATTAAATCTTCATAGGCATAACTTACTCAATCACAATGCTTACCCCCTTCAATTTATAAGCATAATTTAATACATCTAGACATTTTCCAACATACTTAATCTCTCCCGCACAACATACTATAATAATCATTAACAAATCATTTCAAGCTACATAGTAACATGCACATTAATTATGTGTATTCATATTTTCAAGCTCAGAGCTTAACATCTTTCAATGATTTAAACTCTTAACTTCTCATACTTTCATAACCATTTTCATAGGCAATTATGCAAATCTTTCATTTTTCACACATATCCAATGAATCACAAATCAAGTGAACTAAACATCTTATTTCTCAATTTGATATGGCTTAAAAGCCTAACACATGCTTCACAACTGAATTTACACATCATCAACATAAATACTTATTCACAAGATTAACTTAAGGTCACTTTCATATTGATCATGAACTCATAATATCATGAAGCCAACACTTATAAACTTTACGTACATACCTGTATGAACTCATAACACAGTCATATCCTTTCACATCTTTGACATAATCTTTGAATTACCCGTTGAACAGCTTGGAATGCTAAAGGATACTCGAGAATCACATACACATAGTAAGATGCCAATGCCATATCCCAGATATGGTCTTATATGGGATCACATATATCGATGCCGATAGCCTAGCTATGTTCTTACACGATGTCTCGTACCGATGCCGTGTCCCAGACATGGTCTTACACGAAATCATATATCGATGCCATATCCTAGATATGGTCTTACACAAAATTACACATAACCCTAATGTCATGACATTTGTATCCTATCTATTCCTAAGGTTCAACTGAGAATTTTACCACATCGAATCTTTGTCGAACGTATTCATAACAATAATTAAACAATTCATGCAATATCAAATATTAAATGCATAATATAAAATTTCATTATTTACACATGAACTTACCTCGATACCAAAAATGGTGAAAAGGACCTAACCGTCAAATACCCGTTTTCCCTCGTTCTAGGCCCGAATCTCATTTTTCTTGATCTATAATATCAAATTTAGTTCACTTATTAGTCACATTATTCAATGTGACCCAAAAATCATATTATGGAAAAATTACATTTTTGCCCCTAAAGTTTCACATATTTACATTGCCCCTACGCTCGTAAAATGAAATGTGTCCAATTTTTTCAATTCCCAAGCCTAGCCAAACCTCTTTGATACTTATAGCAGCCCACATTTTTCATTTAATCACACTTTTATGACATATTTTATAACTTTTACAAATTAGTCCTTTTAGGCATTTTCACTGAAAGTCACTTAGTAAAAGTCGTTTCTCTAACCATAAACATGCATTTCTATCATTAAACACAAAAATACACACATGTTCATCATGGGTCAAAACCTTAGACTTTAACCATATCTCAAATTAGTCGTAGAAATAGATAGATCTTGTTACGAGGGTTTTAAAAACATAAAAATCATTAAAAATGAGGCTAGAATGGACTTACAATCAAGCTTGAAAGCTTGAAAAAACCTAGCCATGGTTTCCTTTTGAAAATTTCGACCAAGGAGGAAGACGGAAAAATTTTTGGATTTATATTTTGTTTATTAAATCATTTAATTACTAAATAACCAAAATGCCCCTAACTTAAAAATATTCTATTTCACCTATTTCATGTCCATTTTTGCCCAAAAAATTATCCAATGGTCTAATTACCTTTTAAGGACCTCCAATTTAAAATTTCATAGCAATTAGACACCTCTAACTTCTAGAACTCAAGTTTTACACTTTTTACAATTTAGTCCTTTTGACTAAATTGAGTGTCCAAGCGCCAAAATTTTTGAACAAAATTTTCACAAAGAAATTTCATAAAATTGTAGACTATAAAAATATAATAAAAATAAATTTTACTATGTCAAATTTGTGGTCCCGAAACCACTGTTCCGACTAGGCCCAAAATCGGGCTGTTAGAACTCTCCCCCCCTTTAGGGATTTTTGTCCCCAAAAATCTTACTAGAAGAAATTGCTTTCAACTCTCATGAAACACTTTTACTAAATTTCCAGAATCACAAATAGATTTAACCTCGTATATCTCTTTCCAATAACATTTGAACTTTAGCACACAACGCTAGAGCACATCGTCAAAAATCTGAATTACTCTCTCTGAAACACATATACTCAGTTGATCTGTCAAATAAGAACTCTGCACATGCTGAAATGATCATACAGATCTTTGCTAAACAATCAACCACAATCCGAATAACATCTTCCTTTTCGGAGATTATGACAATCTCGATACGAAATTTATAGTAACTCTATCTCATTATCACTCCCGTACCATCACTGACTGTATTAGTCCTAAATACACTTGATTTTTTGCTTACTTGCTAACAAATAGACATTTGAACATAAACTCAAAAATATCATGGTACATACTCAATCACTAGAACGTCTACTTCATATAACTGCACATTTTATTATTTTAAGATGAACAGACGAGCTACCACTCACTATCACATTTCTGAGCTCCTCAGTTTCACAAAGAAAACCTTACTGTAGCATTTAATTTAGCTATAATTAGACCATCATCAAATAAGATCAATCAAGTAACCAGTGCTCACGAAAATGAACAAAGATTTTCCATCCAGGCATCTGTAACTATAACTGCTTTATCAGAGATTAATCAATAACTACTCGAAATTTTTAAATATCTCAAGCTATTGACACTGTCTTCATTTCAGATCTTTTTCTGCAACATTAGGTACTTTAAACCATTAGGATCAGGAAGCATATGACATTTTCCGACGAACACATGATATCATTGAATTCACGACACAGACATAAAAGTGGCTGCCTCTAAATCACCAGTCGAACATATTCCGATCTATTCAATAATACATCACTGAAAAATCGCAAATTCCTTTCTCAATTCATAGTGGACTCAGAACTAGAGCTTCGGTTAACAATACATTCAACTGTTTAGAACTTTGCTAACATGCATAGACCATCCAAATTTTCATAAATGTGATAACCATATCATTCAGAACAACTTTAACTCATAATATCATCATCAAATTAGAACAAATCTAATAGGTATATCTCAGTATCATACTCTCTAGAATATCAATCCTTTATTTAGATTGTCCATCGTTATACTCGTGAATGCACAAAATTTATTACCATAACTGAGGATACTTTAACTACATGTAACTCAAATCATATTTCAACTGACCAGCTTACTCTGATAAAAACAACCGAGTCGATTTCGACTATCAAATAATAACATAACAAAATGCTCTTTTCTTCATGCTATTAAAACAACTCAAACACACAATCTTTCAAAATTCTCTTATCATGCTAATCAAAGACCTTTACAATCACATTAGCTTAAAGTAGCAAGGATATCCCAATTGAATGCATTGACTTTAATTAACTTACCTGAGAAAAGAAATCCATCATACAAATTGAACCTGGTGATTTCACCACTTATACCTTTGTTGATGTCAATTCCTTACACGAAAATTAGAGAAATCCAGATACTGGAATCACCATGTTTCTATGATTGAACCATAAGCATAATCATAATAGACATAGTTATCACAAATTGAAGAACACACTTTAAAGATAAGCCATGGTTGATAATTCACAAAATAAGAATGATAGAAAAATCGAGATAAAGAAATCCAAGATACGATACCATATTGGAAGTCCGAGAACATAACTCACAAGAAGATAATAAAGATCTTGATAATTCTTCAAGGAAAACCAGAAGAAAAACTCTGCTTACCGGCTCTAGACTTCTATTATAACAGAGATAATATAATTTCCAAATATATATACATGTAAGATAAAACAACATCCAGTAGAAACAGAAGAATGACCTCACATAAATTTCATCATCAACTTTATTCCAAACATAATAGAATAGAATCCCAAAGAAATAAGGAAATGCTGGTTATAAATCAAATAGACCAATAGTGCTTTCATCTAACATTAAAGTCAGCCAGTATACTTATGCAATAAGAATTTCATCACAAAAAGAACAATCATATAAACCCCTGAGGATAAAATAATATATAGAATACTCACAAGAGATCATTGTAATCCATTCAACCACAATTGTTATACTCAGACATCTTTACAATTTAAACATCATTTCTGACTAATTCTATTATCATGAACCCCATATTATTTCATTCACTAACGAAAACCAATTCGGGAGAAATTTTAGCAAATAAATAATTTAGACATCATACCAGAATGGATCGATTAGCTGAGATTAACTTTTTCTTTAACCATGACATTACGTAATCTGACTAATCTTTAGAACAATCTGACGTCTCTTCCAGAACTGTATTCACTTGCCAAACTATTCTTATCTCTGACCGTATTAATAATTACTCCACCACTGAGCTCTTTAGTTTCACACTTGTGAGCTTATTCAATATAAATCTCGTGAAATTTTGTTATACAAGCAACACTAGTAAGGGGGTGAGGTCGTAAAGCCTCTAACTCAACTCTCCCAAAGACATACATATAACTCAGCATCCATCATCAACATAATATCATCACAATCACATAATTCACTTCAAGCAAATTAACATAGATATTTATGTTATACGAACTTTTTGATTATCTTATTCAAACAAGTGCACATAAATACATATTCCATCAATTTGAGTAAGATTACTTATCATGTTCACTTAATCAAATAAGTTAGGCACATAACATCATATGGATATTGAACAAACATGGGTAAGCTTATCACAATATAAACTTTCATTTCATTTCACTTTTCCTTATTTCTCAACTTATGTCTATTTCATTTTATACTTAGTCACATACATATCATGAACTTTTATTCTTACCTTTTTGAGTTTCATCTCATCACAAACACATTTTCAAACATCTTAATATCATTTCGGCCTTATCGAAAGTAGCTCAGTTGGAAAGCATTTCTGTCTCAACAAAACAATTTCGTCAGGATCGAGAGATATCACACTATCACAGGTAGTAATATGGCATGTATAGCTAGACTCACATACGCTATGTTAGTCTAAGAATCAACTAGACCATAGCTTTGGTACCACTAAATGTAACACCCCTTACCCGTGTTTGACACCGGGATAGGGTATGAGGCATTACCGGACTTAAACATAACCAATCATACAAAACTGGGCTATAAAATTGTAGACCATAAAAATATAATAAAAATAAATTTTACTATGTCAGATTTGTGGTCCCAAAACCATTGTTCTGACTAGGCCCAAAATCGGGCTGTTACAAAAGACTTGAGCTGAGTTATCCTTGATGGGTAGTATGCTCAATCTGGATACGAGTGAGACACCGACTACACCTAATGTTGAGACCGATTCTCAAAACGCTCGATTGGGGACAACACATTGTCCTAAGCCATGCTTAAAGTGTTGAAGAGGGTCGCTAGACTTCATTTTGGTTCTCGAAGGTGTGGGTTGGTAACTAAACGAATTCAGTCTAATGGTGCTGAGTAGTTTAAGGGCATCACTAGGGTCGCCTTGACTATGGCTAAATACTAGTTGCAGGTCACCGACAGAATCATGAATGGTATCGACTGCACCCTTGAGCAGAAATTAAAGGGTGCAGTATCTCTGCTTCACGATGAGGCGTATCAGTGGTGGATAACGGTTGAGAAGGGTACTCAGTTGGATTATATTACTTGGGATTATTTAAAGACCGCCTTCCAAAGTAAATATGTAGAGGCAAGTTATGTGGATGTCCGTAGACGCGAGTTTATAAACATCACTCAGGGGGATAGGATTGTGGCCGAGTATGAGGCCAAATTTCTGAGATTGAGCTGTTACGCTCGTGGGATGGTGGCGACTGAGTATGAGAAATGTGTCCACTTTGAAGATGGTTTAAGGGATATTATGAGAGTTTTGATAGCTCCAAAGAGGGAGTGAGAATTTGCCGTCTTGGTGGACAAGGCGAAGATTGCTGGGGAGGTTAAGCGCGTTGAGTGCGAGAATAGGGACCGAGAGAGGGGTAAGAATAAGAGGGATTTAGAGCCTTCTAGTTCTGTTCAGAGGCCTAAGAAATGGGCCAGGTCTGATAGGCCTTTGAGAGTTGGGGTTCTAGTTACTTCTATTATGGTTCAGCTATGTAGGGATTGTAGTAGACGTCATTTGAGTGAGTGTTAGAGGAGGTTAGAAGCATGTTTGAGATGTGGGTCAATGGAACACCATATCAGTGATTGCCCATAGTCTTGTAATCAGATGCAAGCACCAGCTCCGGGATTTGTTCAGCCTTAGCGGGTAGTTCAGCAGCTACCTAGGGGCCGTGGTCGGCCAAGGGTGGTAATGGTATGGCAGAGGGCAGAGAGCATTGGGCAGAGGTGCTAATCAGACTGAGTCGAGGCAGCCTGTGTTGGTTTATATTGCTAGACGTCGTCAGGACAGAGATGCTACTGATGTGATTATAGATACGTTCTTTATTAATGATGCCCTTTATTTTGCACTGATAGACATAGGGTTAACACATTCATATATAGCTTACTCTATTTCTGTAAACTTGGGGTTTTCGGTTGAAAGCACTTTTGGTGATATTACTGTACTTAGTTCGTTGGGCCAATCCGCTCGGGTCAATAAACTGTATAGGAATGTACCGTTGGAGGTACAAAGGGTTGTGTTTTCAGCTAATCTGATGGAACTACCGTTTGGAGAATTTGATCTGATTCTAGGGATGGACTTGCTTGTGGACCGTAGAGGCAGTTTGGATTGTGCTACTAATAGGGTGGTTCTAAGATTTGAGAATGATGTGGAGGTCGTTATGATTGGCAAGCATCATGATTACTTATCCAATGTGATCCCCGCTCTTGTGGTTTAGAAACTGGTTCGAAAAGGGTGTGTGTAACACCCCTTACCCGTACCCGAGATCAGAACAAGGTACGAGGCATTGCCGTACAAAAGCATAAATGTTCCTAAAAAAAGGGGTTATAAAATTTCATTCCAAATTAAAACCAATCAAAAAAGTCACATTGTCCCTAATGTGGACCTACGAGGTCCAAAACATATATTAAAAATAATCCGGGACTAAATCGAGAACTTAAGAAAATCTTTGGAAAATTTCTAGGTTTAAGTCTCACACGCCTGTGTGGAGGCAATGCATGCGCCCGTGTGCCTTACCCGTGTAGAATTATTTGGATTTATTTCCATTTTGAACCTACAGGGGTTTTCACACGACTGAGCACACGCCCTGTCCCTGGCCTGTGTCCCCCACACGGCCTAAACACGTCCGTGTCATTGCCCGTGTCCAAAAACCTGGACATTCAATTTATGACGTCATCATTCAATTAGGGGCACACAGCCAAGAGACACACCCGTGTGCTAGGCCATGTCCTTCACACTGTTGAGACACACGGCCATGCCTGTGTTTACTACCATGCATACTGGCCTAAAAATTTTAGGTGCAGCGGACACACGACCGTGTGTCACACACGGCCTAGACACATGCCCGTGTGTCTACCCGTGTGGATCATTTTAGAGGCTATTTTCCAAGCCTTTGGTCACCCTCAACCAACCACACATACCAACATATGCCTTGAACATCTATCATGATATAATTGTACCTTTAAAACCTTCTTGGCCAAGGTCATACAGGTTACTTCTTGTCTCATTTTAACCTATGATAATACTACCCTCTTTGTGTTAGGGTTACCATTTCAACAATCACATTTTATTCATGACACACTTTATAACTCATATTCGTTATGATCCAAATCATTTTCAAGTGATTTGGCCTCAATTCACATGAAACATTCAAAACATAACCATGCACATTTGGTAAGGTTACCACCTACATCAAAATGAGCCATATCTCATGGCCAAATACAAAATGATTAAGAATATCATTTAAGCCTTTACATTGGCTAGCCAAATGGCACATATGAAAAAATGACCAAGAATTCTATACATGCCATTATAACAAAATAAAAGTTTCTATATACCAAGGCAAAACAAGTTGATAGTGTTGACAATACTCCAATCGTCTTCCAATCTTCACGAGTCCGCGAGCTCTGTAAAACAGGGAAAGGAAAGGGGGTAAGCATTAACATGCTTAGTAAGCCCGGATAACGGTAAGGTAAACTTACCAGTTATTTAGCATTCAACCATAAAAGATAGTCATGCCAAACATGCAATAGTATAATCTCCCTATCATATACACTCAACCATCAAGTTAGTCTTATGCTAATACATTATAACATTAGTTTTAGATGAGCTCATCAATTTGAACAGTTCCATTTTCATTTTTCATTGTAATCCCGTTGAATTTCTCGGAATCTTGATGGATATCCCATATACCGTCAAATCATGTGAGTGACCGTTTTAAATACGCACTCCCGCGAACCTCACTCTTATGGCAGGATTACCAGTCTAGGCTAAATCCCTCGTAGTATAAACTCATAGAGTAGATGTCAGGATTACCAGTCCAGGCTAAATTCAGATCCCATCCGGATCACTCGTCTGGGATAAATCCATAATGCACACATATTCTTCAGGAGGCTAGATCATTTAGGAACACCCATCTGGGCTAGATCCTTTTTTACCATTAATTCATTTTTAGGAAAATCCATCAGATATCCTTTTTATTCAACCGAGACATTTTCTCATAACATCTATTTTTCATGAAATCATCATACATTGAATATCACTATTATAATTCATACATGAGCATACATTTTTAATGTATTTTAAATAGTTTACATTCAAGTTATACGAACTTACCCGGTAATCGTTTCGGATTTGAATTTCAGTTACTCCAAAACTTTTCGTTTTCCATGTCGACCTCTGGAATTGATTCCTCGAGGTCTATATCAGTAAAAATAAATTATTAATACTTCACAATGTTCATTTTAGGCTTAAGACTCACACCCGGGCAAAATGACCAATTTGCCTCAACCTTTCACACTTTTTACAATTTACCTTAGGCTCGTATAATGAAATGCATGTAATTCCTCGGGTACCCAAGCCTAGCCGCATGTATCTTAAGCTCAAACTAGTCAACATTTTCCTCTATTTCACATTTCTACCACACATTTCATACAATTTACAATTAGATCCCTTTTTGGTGTTTTCATGAAAAATCACCTAGTAAAATATGTTTATCCAACATCTAACTATCATAATCCTTCATAAATCATCAAAGAATAATCATCTCATGCTTGGGTCAAATTTCTAACATGAACTCTAGCTTGAAATATGGGTAGAAATAGAGAGAGCATGCTACGAGGATCTTAGAAATACAAAAAACATTAAAAACGGGGTTAGGGAACACTTACTATTGAGTTTAGAAATGTTGAAAACCCTAGCTATAGGGACCCTTCAATTTTCGATAGCATAGAGAAGAAGAATGGCTGATTTTTGCTTCCATTTTCCCTTTTTATTTAGTTTATTACCAAATGACCAAAATGCCCTTCCTTACTAACCTTTCAAAATTTTTCATGCATGCCCATTTTTGTCCAAGAACTTAAAAATTGGGAAAATTACTCTTTAAGACCTTCTAATTAATAATTCAAAGCAATTTCATACAAATTGCTTCTAGTACCCAAGTTTTGCAATTTATTCAATTTGGTCCATAATTTCCAATTAGACACCTTATACTTAGAATTTCTTTATGAGACTTTAACACATGCTTGTTTTCATATCCTAGACCTCATAATAATCACAAAACAAATATTTTAATGTCAAATTTATGGTCCCAAAACTACTATTTTGACTAGACCCAATTTTGGGATGTTACAGTATGAAACATATTTGACTTTTGTAAGTGATTCAACCTCTCTGGATTCTTTTGTTGGGAACATCCGAACAATTAGACAGTTTTCAAATATTTTCCCGTGGAATTACTGAGTTTTCCCCCATTTCAAGAATTGGAGTTCAGTATTGAGCTTCTACCGGGTACAGCTCTGATGTCCATCCCTCATTATCTTGTGGCACCAAAGGAGCTTATGGAGTTAAAGTCTTAGCTTTAGGAACTCCTTGATCGTTGGTTCATCCAACATCGATGTTGTTTGTAAAGAAAAAAATGGTACCATAAGGATGTGTATCGATTACCGTCAATTAAATAAGTTAACGGTGAAGAATAAGTACCCGCCTCCGAGGATCAACGATCTGTTTGATCAGTTTTGTGAAGCTTTTATATTTTCCAAGATAGATCTCTGTTCTGGGTACCATCAACTTAAGATTAAGGAGGTTGATGTCCACAAGGTTACGTTTAAGTCTCGTTATGGGCACTACGAGTTCCTAGTCATGCTCTTTGGTTTGATGAATGCTTCAGCTGCATTCATAGATCTGATGAACCGGGTTTTCCAGCTGTATTTGGATTAGTTCGTTGTGGTCTTCATCGACCACATTTTTGTATACTTTAAGACAGAAGATGATCATGATGAGTGTAACAGCCCATTTTTCAGTGAAATCAAAACAGTGGTTTCGAGACCACAAAATCGACCCAAAAATAAGGTTTATTTTTATTTCATTATATGGTCTGTATTATAATAGGCATGTCATGTGAAAATGTTGATACAAAAATTTTATCGATTAAGTGTTTAATTACGAGAAGGACTAAATCGCATAAAATGTGAAAGTTGAATTCTAGTAGCTATAAGGATTAAATAGCTATGGAATTCAAAACTAGATGTCTTTATATGGTAATTAAACCATTAAGAAAAGTATGTAGATTTTTATCTCTCTATTTGAGGGATTAATTTGAAAAATTATCAAGGTATGAAAAATGGGTCATGGATGTATATGCTAGAAATTAGAAATTTATGGTAGAAATGAAAGATTATTGATAGATAAACAACTTTTACAAAGTGATTTTTGATGAAAACATGATTTAGGGACTAAAATGAAAAGTTGTAAAATTTGATGAAAAATTTTAAAATTTTATGAATACATGTGCTGTAAAATTTGTAATGGGGCTTTGGTTAGGCTTGGAATAGGGAGTAATTTGCACAAGTTTCATTTTTTGAGCCTAGGGACAAAATCAAAATTTATTAAAAAGTTAGGGGCAACACGGTAATTTTGCCTAGGATGTAAATTGAGTCCATTTAAATATGAAATGTGTGAAATTGATGGTTAAATTCATTTATATAGATTCGGACAACACTAATTCGAGGTTAGATCGAGGAAAATAAAGGTTTCGAATTAGTAGATTTCTAATGCGAACAAGTGTCGAGGTAAGTTCGTGTAACTTAATCGGGTATATAAATATGTTTAATTGAAAGTTGTGTTGTATGGAATGTGACTTATATTGATGTACATTACTTTAAAGCTATAATGAGAAATTTAATACATGCTTGATATGGTGAAAAAGGGTTAAGTCCAGACTGAATACTGAATTCCAATGATTATATGCGCTTTCTAGAAACTAATAACATCCTGCATTTGTTGCGGACGAAATTTAGCTCAGACGAGTAATCCTATTGTCCTTGATATAGAAAGGATTCAGCCCGGACGGGGTAATCCCGATATAATACCTCTCGAGCATACGTTATGATTAGGGTTTAGCCTAGACTAGTAATCCTAATCGAGCTCTTCTGAGCTTTCGTTAAATAAAGGATTTAGCCTGGACTGGTAATCCTGTTATACGATATGTGTCTCGAGAGAGTGTCTCTTGGTTAAGTGCCCTAATGGGTACCCTTAAATAAGAAATTGATGGATTATTGAATCGTACACTTCGAGTGTACTACTTAAGCATCCATCAGAATTCAATGATTCAATGGACATATAACTCTAGACATGGCATGAGAATTATGAGATGAAATGATAATGTCTTGAAAGTGTATTGCATGATGAGCTTGTAACACCCTTTACCCATATCCGACAACGGAACAGGGTACGAGGCGCTACCGATCTCAAACACATACAACGATACATTTTCGAGTTATGAAATTTCGTTCCAATTTAAAACTTTTCACAATACACCTTCATGTCCGTGCTATAAGCCTACGAGGCCCCAAACACAGTTTAAAATTTATTTAGGACAAATCTGTGCATTTTAGAAAACTTTATAAAATCTCAAACAGTCAGGGACACACGCCCGTGTGGAAGGGTGACACACCTGTGTGTCTTCTTAACATGGCTATGTTGAAGGCCCGTGTGGCTCACACGGCCTGAACATATCGGGACACGCCCGTGTCCCTAGCCCGTGCAAATTTATTTTTCGATTCAAACCTTCAGGGATTTTCACACTGCTTGGCACACGCCCGTGTCTCAGACCGTGTGCAAAAACCTTGACATTCTGTTTCTGACGTCAACAACGCTTTAGGGGAACACGGCCATGGTACACACCCATGTGGTTACTACTGGGCATTTTATTTTGCCAACTTTAGGTGCAGGGGACACACGGCCTTACCACACGCCCATAGGGAAAGCTGTGTGTCACACACAGCCTTGACACACGCTTGTGTGTCAGCCTGTGTGGACAAAAACAAGGCGATTTACCAAGCCTTTTTGCCACCCTTACTTGCACCCACCTACACAACATCAAGCAAAACCATTCCAAGCGTAACACATATAACCAAAACAACCACTACCATGAGAATTTTCATCAAATGCATTTAATAAAAATAATAATATTAGCCAACATTAATAGCCTATACAAAATGAATATCATATCCATATGAGCCAACACTTGTGGCTAAACTAACATGACACTAAACAAAAGATCAAGTCCCTATACATGCCATACTCAAAACATTTAAGCTAGTTATACCAAAAGCTTCAGGTGATAGTATGATCGATGCCTCCGATGTCCCTTGATTTCCAATATTAATTTGGCGGCACTATAAGAAAATGGAAAGGAGAGGGAGTAAGCATAAAGCTTAGTAAGTTGCATGTAAATAAATAACAACGTCAACCACACATATTTAAACACATAGCATGTTATAACCCAACACAACATTCTTGAGTGCACAAAGATAGATATCACCACAAACTTGTACATCACAAATATAAGCCAAAGAATTTCAAAATCATCCCGAAATCATTTTTATAGATGGAACTTACTCATGTATTTCTTACCATTAGGGCATCATAACTAAACTCATACCTCATGATTTTCGAATAAAAACCTATACCACTCACAACATGATTATATCATTCCATATCTTTATGATAAGCCTTAAAAATAACCCATGAAAACCTTTGGAATACTAAAGGATATCCGGTAAGCCTCGTACAAGAAGGTAATTTGTCGATGCCATGTCCCAGGCATGGTCTTACACTAGCTCACATGTCGAGGCCGATGCCATGTCCCAGACATGGTCTTACACTGGCTCTTATATCGTGTCCGACGCCATGTCCCAAACATGGTCTTACACTAGCACATAATCAATGCCGATGCCATGTTCCAAACATGGTCTTACACTGGCTCTCATAACATTGTCGATGCCATGTTCCAAACATGGTCTTACACTGGCACACGAAATGTGGCAGATACCATGTCCCAGACATGGTCTTACACTAGCACACATATCTCCCCAAATGTCATGGCATGGATATCCAATCTATCCCTAGGTTCTATCGGGACTCTACTACATTAAATTTCATCATGCATTATTCATAAGGAATTTCAACCATATTTCACAAAATTAATCATTCAACACATAATAACGATAAAGTTGCCTTACTTATGTACAACTTACCTCGGTATACAAAAAGCGGACGACTAATTGGCTTTAGTCTACTAGCTTGGCCTTTCCTCGGTCTAGGTCTGGATTTCATATTTCTTGATCTAAAATGATAAAAATTAACTAATTTAATCATCATATTAATCAATGCATTTCATAATTCATATTTTGGCAAAATGATATTTTTGCCCCTAGACTTTCACAAAATTGCTATTTTACCCCTAGACTCATAAATCAGTTTTTATCAAATTTCCTCACTAACCAAGCCTAGCCGAATTCTTCTTATACTAGTAGTAGCCCAAAATTCCAATTATTACTCATACTTATCACTCATTTTGTCATCTTTATAAAATGGTCCACTTTAGGTGTTTCCATGAAAAATCTTTCACAAAAGTTGTTTATTTAACAACCAAGATTCATTTTCTTCCATAAAAATTTAGAAAAAAACATGAATACTCTCATGGAAAAACCCTAGACTTTCAACCATTTTGCAAAATAGTCCTCTCATTAGCTAGATTATGCTACAAGGGTCCCAAAAGTACAAAAATTATCAAGAAAGACCATCAAAATCACTTACTTGTAAGGGTAAAGAGTGACTGAAATTTTTAAGCTCCGAAATCCCTAAAATGGCTGAAAATTTTTGTGGGATGAAAAGATGAAGTCTTTTGTTTTATTTTAATCTTATTACTAGTCAAAATAGGTCACCAAATTTCACCTAATTTTGACTTTTTGATTTTCTTTGTCCCTATGGCCGACCATGCCATTAGTAAAGGCCTATTTGCTCTTTAAAGACCCTTAATTTTTTTTTTCTATAGCTATTTTACACTTTAGCTAATGAAATAAAACTTTTGTCCCTTATGCGATTTAGTCCTTTTTCGTAATTAAGCATGCAATCGCTAAAATTATTTCACCAAAATTTTCATGTACTCATATAAACATGCTACAACACATAAAATAATATTAAAAATAATTTCTCTGACCTTGGGTTAGTCGTTTCAAAACCACTGTTCTGACTAGGCCCAAAATCGGGCTGTTACAGGGCTCATCTATTCTTACTTGATGTATATGTAAACTTTGTGACTAACATGTTTAATTGGATACATGTGTTTAGGCAATTTAGCCAAATGGATGGAAAACTTGTTATTGTATGCTTAGATTTAATAAATGGAATTGGTAAGTATAGTTTCTGTTATACGAAATTACTAAGCATGTGATGCTTACTCTGTTTTATTTTCCTCTATTTTATAGTGCTCGGAAACTCGTGAAGGTTGGAGATCACTGGAGCATCGTCACACTATCAACTAGTCATTTTGGGTATACTTAGTAAAATCATTTTGGTATAGTGGCATGTATAGGACAACTTGGCCAATAGTGGCCTGAAATGTTATTTTGTAACCTAGCCATTGGAATGGCTAGTAATGGTTCATTTTTGGTATGACTAAGTAGACTATTATGATATATATATATATATATATATATACACACATGTGTTATGTTAAGAATATGTGATCAATGTTGTGAATGTCTAAGTTAAACTAAGGTAAGTTTATAAATACTTGTGCTTGCAATGATATGTCATGTTAAATGATGAAATTGCTTATTTTAAATGTTTGGAATGGTTAGTGTAACACCCCTTACCCGTGTCCGATGCCGGGACAGGGTACGAGGCATTATCAGACTTAAACATAACCAATCATACAAAACCAGGCCATAAAATTTCATCCAATTTAAAACCATTCATGCAAATGCATATCGTCCCTATTACAGGCTTACGAGGCCCAAAACATACATTGGAGGTGGTTCAGGACTAAATCGAGAACTTTGGAAAACTCAAAAAAATTTTCATCAAAACAGGGGTCACCCGCCCGTATGGCTTGGGGCACGCCTGTGTAGGTAGGCCGTGTGGTCACACACGCCCTTGCCCTCAGCTTGTGTAGCTCTCTATTTATGATGTCATACACAATTTGGGGTCACACGGCCAAGTCACATGCCCGTGTTCCGGGGTGGTGTCCTTCACACGGCTGAGACACATGGTCGTGTCTCTGCCCGTGTGGCCAAGAAAATGGCTATTTACCAAGCCATTTGCCACCCTCATTTTCACACTCACATACACACTTTCAATGGCACTTAACGTGACACAATTAAGCTACTTACACAACCATAATCAAGGCTTGAACATATCAAAACAATTATTTAATGTTCATAACAAAACTGTCCACTTGAGTCATAGTCACTAAATTATTTATATCTTGAGCTACAAAACTCTAAATTAAGATCTGCTTGATTTTTCCAAAACTAGACTCAAATATATTCCTACCATAAAATCTTTAGACTTTATGGTTTAGCCAATAAGTACAGTTAATTCTTCAAATTCATCTCTATTCTGCTGTTTGATAGTTTTGACCTTTCTTCACTAAAAATTAATTATCTCTTAGTACGAGATTCAGATGATATTTCTGTTTGTTTCTCTTGAAAATAGACTCATTAAGAATTTAAACATATAAATTTTAACCCCTAGGTATGTTTATACAATTTTTAATGATTTTCCAAACTCAGAATAGGGGAATCTAAAATCATTTTAACCTTATCTATTAAAAACTCAAATATCTCATAAAATGAAATTCTTTTGCTTACACCATTTATTCTATGTAAAACTAGACTCAATAGGCTTTAATTTTATATTTTATTCAACCTCTAATTTGATTCCCACAATGTTTGGTGATTTTTCAAAGTTATACTACTACTGCTGTCCAAAACTATTTTAATGCTAATTTTACTCTTTCATGATTCCCTTGTACTAACTTTCATTAACATACCAGTATAAACCATATCACACAATGACATTGGCATAGGCATATGAGTAATTAATATACTTGCAATCTATTAGCCAATATAAGCCAATTTATATGGCTACATACCAAATCAAATCCTTATTCATTACAAGCCAATACATTTGGCCATATCATAATGACACATACACAAAATGACGAAGTCCCTATACATGCCATAGACTTAACATACTTACATTCACTTATACCCCAAATGATAGCTTGATAGTATGATAGAATCTCCGACGATCTCCAACCTGAGCTAGCTAAATTAACCTATAAGAGATGGGAAAGGAAGGGGAGTAAGCTTCAAAGCTTAGTAAGTTCATATGAAAATAATAAAGAACTATTAACATTCATTTATTTTACCCATTCATAAGAATGTTATTAATACAATTTTCATTAAATCTCATGATTACCACTTACTCATTCATAATGCTTACTCTTTATCTTACAAACACTAGTTGCATGTCTTGGCATTAAATTAACAACCATGATCTCCTCATTATAGCAAATCACATTATTTAACAAGTTATTTCAACTCTCTTAACAACATGCACATCATTTACGAGTAATCATAATTTTCATATATAGCTTAACAATCTTTCACGCATCTATAGAATCATAGCTTAAGTATATACATCGTACTACTTCACAATTCGATTAAGCTCATATGCCTATCACATGATTATTATCAAATCTTATCATGCATCCATTCATCATATATGTAGATATTTTGTCACAAGGTTATCAATGTTTCATAAGCATAACTTGTTCGTGTACATACCTATACCTCACGTAATATAGTCACATACTTTCTCGTATGCATTCTTACCATATTTTTATAGTATACCGAATCCTTTACTCATGAGTTATCAGTACATACTTGTACTAACTCATGGCACATTCTCATATTTCCTCATCATTGACTTACTTGTCAAATAACTCACTGATTTACCCGTTGAACACTTGGAATACTATTGGATACGCAGAAACCTTGCACATAAGTGCCACATTCGTAGCTAAAGCTACCTCATATCACATAACACATAAATTCTCATTCTAGAGCTACTCAAGGGTCTGCTCACACAAAATGTCAGTCAGGACGTAGCTACACGGGTTGCTCACACAAGCTGTCAAGTATCCGCAACACATGCCGGACTACCCAGCCACCGGTAAGACGTACAAGACTAGCACTCGAAACCCAATAACATGTGTCACATATATCATGAGCTTAGACCACATAACTCATAAGCTCAGATCACATAGTCCTTAGTGACATGTCACTTGTATCCTAAACTATTCCTACGGTTCAAACGGGATTTTCTCGATGATACATCTTCGTTGAACTCGTTAACAAAATCATTCTCATTGACCACAATATTCTTCATACACTCTTTACAACAATTAAACATGGAAATTCATACATTAATAAAGCATTAAAAAATGATACAACATTTCATATTTACACATAAACTTACCTCAACACCAAAATGGCAAAAAAGGGACCTAACCGTCAATTTCTCGTTTTTCTCCCGTTCTAGGTCTAAACCTCAATTTTTTTGATCTATAATACATCATTTAGTCTATTTATCAGTCACATTATCCAATGTGATCCAAAAATCATACTATGTAAAATTACATTTTTACCCCTAAAGTTTGTCATATTTACACTTTTGCCCCTAGGCTCATAAAATGATTTTCATTCAAATTATTTGTTCTTTAAGCTTAGTTGAACCCTTTTTATAACTATAGCAGCCCACAATTTCCACTAAATCACACTTTTATGACAAATTTTATAACTTTTACAAATTAGTCCTTTTAGGCATTTTTACCAAAAACTACTTAGTAAAAGTCATTTAACACACAAAAAAAATTCTTATTCCTTCATTAAACATCAAAATACACACATGCCACACATGGGTAAATTTTTAAACATGAACCCTACTTCAAATCAAGGGTAGAAATAGGTAAATCTTGTTACGAGGATTTTAAAAACGTGAAAATCATTAAAAACAGAGCAAGAACGGACTTACTATGGAGCTTGGAAAGCTTGAACAAAACCCTAGCCATGGTGGTCTTCAAAATTGTGGCCGAGCGGTTGAAGATGACCAAAATTTGGCTTTTATTTTGTTTATTTAATCATTTAATTACTAAATGACCAAAATGCCCTTAACTTAAAAAATATTCCATTTCACCTATTTCATGTCCATTTTTGTCCAAAAAATTAACCAATGGCTTAATTATCATTTAAGGTCCTCCAATTTAAAATTTCATAACAATTGGACACCTCTAGCATATAGAACTCAAGTTTTGCACTTTTTACAATTTAGTCATTTTGACTAAATTGAGTGCCCGAATGTCAAAATTTTCAAACGAAATTTTCACGAAATCATTTTGTGAAATCGTAGACCATAAAAATATAATAAAAATAAATTTTCTTACGTCGAATTTGTGGTCTCAAAACCACTATTCCGACTAGGCCCAAAATCGGGCTGTTACAGTTAGTATTAGTTGAGTGTTTCAAGTGCAGGTCTTGGGTGAAATTTTGGGTGAGAAATGAAGCTAGAAATGGCTTTAGTTTTACCATATGGGTAGACACACGGCGTGTGTCTAGACCGTGTGTGACACACGACCTGGTAACATGGGCATGTGGTTAGGGTGTGTGTCCCCTGCAGCTTAATTTTGAGAAACAGAATGCTCGAAATTGAGCACAAGGGCAGAGAAACAGGCGTGTGTCTTAGCCGTGTGAGCCACACGGCCTAGAACATGGACATGTGTCTTGGCCGTTTGAAACCTGCACCTAATTTCGAATTGAATTAATTAACCACACGGCCTAGCATGCGTGCTTGTGGCATGGCCGTGTGTGCAAGCTAGAGAGTTACACGGGGTTGAACACGACCTCTAGCATGTGTCCCAAGGTCACATGGGCGTGTCCCTTGGACCACACGGGCGTGTGAGCCCTATACCTTGGAAAGTTTTAAAAAGTCGCGAAAAATCTTAAAGTTCTCGATTAAGTCCTGACTCGATTCTAATGCTCGTATTGGGCTTCGAAGGTCTAATCAAGGGACGTTATGAGTACTCTTGTTAAATGAATAATAAGTTATAAGATTTATCTGTAAAATGTTCTGAATATTTCGGTAATACTCTTAAACCCTGTTTTGATGACGGGCACAGGTTAGGGGTGTTACAATGAGTATCTTAGAGTAGTCCTTCAGATACTTCGAAAGAAATTGCTCTACATTAAGTTAAGCAAGTGTGAATTCTAGTTAAAGGAAGTAGCTTTTCTAGGGCATGTGGTTTCTTCAAAGAGGATCCGAGTTGATCCTAAAAATATTGAGGTTGTGCTTGATTGAAAACAGCATAGGAATGGTTTTGAAATTCGTAGTTTTTTGGGTCTTGTAGGCTATTATCAAAGATTTTTCGGGGTTCTTGTTGATTGCAACTCCTTTGACTAACTGTTGCATAAGAATGCCCTTTTTGTCTGGACTGATGAGCAGCAATCGAGCTTTGAGAAGCTTAAATCTACTTTGACTCATGCTCCTGTCCTGATACAACTTGAATCTGGTAAAGAATTCGTGGTATACAATGATGCATCTCATGTCAGTTTGGGTTGTGTACTAATGCAAGACAGTGAGGTTGTGGCTTATACGTCCCGACAGCTTAAGTCACATGAGGGTAACTATCCAACGCATGATCTCAAGTTAGTCAATGTTGTCTTTGCCTTAAAGATTTGAGGCACTATATGTATGGTGAGAGGTGTATTATTTATACCGATCACAAGAACCTTAAATATCTCATTACCCAGAAGGAGTTAAACCCTAGGCAGCTTAGATGGATTGAACTACTTAAGGACTATAATTGCACTATTGAGTATAATCCCGATAAGGCCATTGTGGTGGCTGATGCTCTTAGTCGTAAGGTAATGTTTGATTTGAGGGTGATGTTTGCTCGCCTAAGTCTATTTGATGATGGGGGTCTGTTAGCTGAGTTGCAAGTTAAGCCGACTTGAATTGATCAGATTTGAGATAAGCAATTGGGGGATGATTCTCTGGTTTTGCGATTCCGTCAGGTAGAGAAGGGTGGTACATATGATTTTAGGCTGAATAGTGTTGGGGTTCTGTGTTTCTGAGGATGGGTTTGTGGACTGAATGATCTTGATTTGAGACAATCCATTCAGAGGGAAGCACATAGTAGCCTTTATGCTATGCATCTTGGAGGAAATAAAGCATATTGGGATCTACGGGAGTTGTACTGGTGGCCTGGATTGAAATGACAGGTAACGAATTTTGTTTCTCGTTGTATGACTTGCCAGCAACTTAAGGCTGAGCACCAGTTACCTTCAGGTTTGCTTCAACCTGTTAAGATTCCCATGTTGAAATGGGAACGTGTGACTATGGACTTCGTTAGAGGGTTACCCTTAACACCTACTAAGAAGGATTCTATGTAGGTCATTGTGGATCGTTTAACCAAGTCTGCCCACTTTATTCTTGTTCGGATAGATTATTCTCTTCAAAAGTTGGCCAACTTATATATTTTAGAGATTGTGAGACTTTATCGGGTACTGGTCTCGATTATTTCTAATAGAGTTCCTCACTTCACTTCTTGGTTTTGGAGAAAACTGCATCAGGCTCTCGGTTCGAGATTGGACTTCAGTACTACATTCCATCCTTAGATAGACGGTCAATCTGAGAGTGTAATTTAGATACTGGAGGATATGCTTCGAAGTTGTGTGATCAATTTCTGAGGTAGTTGGGAGGATTTTTTGCCATTAGTCGAGTTCACTTACAATAACAGTTTCCAGTCCAGTATTCAGATAACACCTTACGAGGCTCTATATGGTTGTAAGTGTCGTATTCCATTGTGTTGGACTGAGTTGGGTAAGTGACAGGTTTTGGGCCCTGAGTTGGTTTCTAAGACTGAAGACAAAGTCAGATTGATTCGGGATCGTCTTAAGGCGACTTCTGATACATAGAAGTCCTATGCGGATCTGAAAAGGAGGGACATTGAGTATTCCATGGGTGATTATGTGTTCCTTAAAGTATCTCCACGGAAGAAAGTTCGGCGATTTGGATGTAAGGGTAAGTTGAGTGCTAGATTCATTGGGCCGTATAGGATTCTGAAACATGTGAGACTACTCGCGTATAAGTTAGAGCTACCTCCGAAGTTAGACCGTATTCATGATTTGTTTCACATCTCTATGTTAAGGCGGTATCAGTCGAACCCATCTCATATTGTTTTGGTTGAGGAGATTGAGGTTAGACCGGATTTGACATTTGAAGAGGAGCCAATTCAGATTCTGGACCATGACGTTAATGTATTGAGAAGGAAATCTATCCTTTTAGTGAAAGTTCTGTGGAAGAATCATGACACTAAGGAAGCGACGTGGGAACCTAAGGACTTGATTCATCAACAGTATTCACATTTGTTTGTATCAGGTAAAATTTGACGTCGAAATTTCTTTTAAGGGGTAGAGTTGTAACGCTTTGATTTATTAAACTTTGTTTTTATGAATTTCATAATAATTAAATCTCTGTATTAGTGGTTAAGTGCTTTAATTCTATGTCTGAGGTCTTGGGTTCAAGTCTCAGTTCAATAGTTTTGTTCCTAGGCCTATTGAATTTAAAATAAAATATGTTTGCTGCCAAAATTTTGGAGTTGATTTTTAAATGAGTTTGTTTGATTTTAGATTAATTAATAAATAAATAAAACATAATCAAGTATTTAATATATAAGGTTTTATCTTTCGGGTTTTGTTGTGAAAATAAATAAAACAAAGTGGTTAATATGTGTGTTTTTATCCTTTCTTTCTAATTTATTTTTGTTTTATTTATTTTATTACAAAAAAACCTCATGTTTTGCACCTCTGTTGTTTCCCCTAATTCATGTCACAATTCCAATTCCAAATTTTGGCACTTTGCTTTTAATTTTTTTCTTCTTTCTTTTCTTTTTCGTTCTTTTGTCTTTCGTTTCTTGTTTCGTTGGGCTTGTGCTAGTGCTTGAAGCAATAGTTTGTGATTCCTTAACTGCTAATCTAAGGGTAAGGTATCTAAGTTTAGTATTTTATGCACTATTTGTAGTCATGTTGGACGATGGTTGTGTTAATCGATTTAGTGATGTGTTATTTTTTTATGCAATTTAGGAGTAGTACAAGAGGCAGTGGGCGACCCTCCAGCTATTTAGAATTTGGATAATAGTTGTTCGTGCTCCAGTAAGGGTGTGGTTGTGTTATGAAGGGTTGTTTTATTTGATTGGGTTCGATTTTTAGTCACAATTTCGTGAATCATTATTGAAATTGGTTGTGTTAATTGTCACTTAGGTTTTGGGGTTATTCGTAGTTGAATTAGCATCAGAAATATACCAAGTGTGTAACGAGAAACCCAAAAAACAACGAATGACGAAAGCCAAAATTGGGGCCTGTCGATGCCACATGGCTGTGTGCGACACATAGCCGTGCGTAGGCCGTGTTAGAGGTCGTGTGTGACGCACGGTCTAGGCCATTTTAGGCCGTGTGGGCCCAAATTGCAGAATATTTCTCTAGGGTCGTACATGTCGTCCCGATCAACTGTGGTCCTTCCGTGGGGTCGGTATGTGTTATATAAGCCTTAAAGCATGAAATATGCTATTCTGTTAGTATGAATTCAACGTAAATAACGCTTAAATGCATGTAATATGATGCGATATGTTTGATCTATTCTGTATAAGCTTGTCCAATATCTATTATACGAGCATGCATGATATATATATTCTGATATTTTTTATTCTCTCATATATGGTATTCTGTTTGTATATGGCTATGTGGCGGATTATGTATTATGTGGAGAAAGTGTTCTGTGTGAGGCGTTAACTCACCATTATACTAGATGGTGTGTAGCAGATGGGACTAGGATTGTAATTTGCATGTGACTCTAATTCTGCATGAGACATTTGTCAGTAATTGTTCTGTTATGTATTTAATCTATGATTATGTTTCTATTAGTTACACATTCAGATAACCTTCACACTTAGGAGGGTAGGTACGATGGGAACTCGGATATTTATTTACATAAATTTGGCTTATTTAAAGTTTCGTTTTAAGAGTTTTGTAATTTTTGGACTCTCTAGACATTTGGGTTTATCTTTGGTTTGGACTTTTAATTTGGGTCTTAGCATGACATTCGATAAAAATATTTTTTCGAAAAATGACTATGTTTCTACAGTTACCTGTTTTTAAGAAAACAAACTCGATTTTCAAAATGTAACATCCTAAGAACTTTCGCTACAAATTATTTGATTTATTTAGAAAATGTGGTTAATTAAAGGTTTTAACTATTCAGTATGACAAACATTTTCATATAAAATGGGTTTTAATTAGCAAAGATACACGAAGTCTTTCAATTAGTGAAAGTCAGATTTATAACTACTTTACGTAACATTTCTAGATTCAACCATAACGTCTAGGCCGGGTTTGGGGTGTTACAATTACCAACATAAACAAACAAAAACTTAACCTACTTATACGAATTTCAAACAATTACAACTTATTAAATTGCATATTTCAAATTAAATACATAAGTATGTTCAATAAGTAAATACATTCGCAACGCATGGTATTTAAGGTACAAAGATTTCTAATTTAAAAACCTAACCTATTACGATTATTGTAACACCCCTTACCCGTATCTGATACCGACATAGGGTTCTAGGCATTACTAGACTTAAACATAAACAAACATACAAAACCGACCATAAAATTTTGTCCAAATTTGAAACTTTTCAATTACATGCAAATTGTCCCTTAAAAGGGCCTACAAGGCCCAAAACGTACATCAAGAGTGGTTCGGGACTAAACCGTGAAATTTAAAAATCTTTGAGAAGACTTAAAAAATTTTCTTGTTTTGGAGATTCACACGCCCGTAAGGGTAAGCCGTGTGGTCACACACGCTCGTGTGGCTCGGGACACGCCTGTGTTCTCAGCCCGTATAACTCTTTGACTATGACATCATCATACAATTAGGGTCACACGGCCAAGTCACACGCCCGTGTGCTTAGGCTGTGTAGCAAATTAAATTCTCAAAATTAAGTGCATACTTCACATGGCTTGGGCATACGCCCATGTTCTAAGGCCGTGTCCTCCACACGGCTGAGACACACAGTCGTGTCTCTGCCCGTGTGTTTACTACTGGGCATTCTGTTTTGCATTAATTAGGGTGTAGGGGACACACGACCGGATCACACGCCCATGGGGCAGACCGTGTGTCACACACGGCCTAGACATATGCCTATGTGTCTAACCGCGTGGACAATTTCTAAGTTATTTTCCAAGCCATTTGTGACCCTTAAGCAGTCACACACTTAAACCCACTTCATGGCATACAACTTGGCACTTTTATCATATGAAGCATAGATATTTTATGTTTTTAATAAGTCAACGTACAACATTTTCAAGTTAGTAGGTTTACCCAAGGTATTCCACACTAGGTTCATGAATAATCATCTTTGCTATCCTATTTCCAAGTTATACATTTGTACCATATTTATTGCCATACACATTAATCATATTTCATCCATTAGACATACATGCCACCCATCTCTCTCATTATCATAAACAATCCAAGTCACATCCAACATCCATCAAGCAGCCACAACAAGCATAAACACATTTGCATGCATGCATAATTGATTAGGGTTACAACCAAAATAATGAATATGAGCGACCTTTCATGGCCATATACAAAATGAATCATATCATCATCATGAGCCAACACATCTGGCTAATCAATATGACACATAACAAAAAGACCAAGTCCCTATACATGCCATATTCAAAATGTTGAATCTAACTATACCAAATTTTCCAATTGATAGTGTAATAAAAAACTCCGATGTCCTCTGATCCCTGAGCTAGCTTGGAGACACTATAAGAAAAGGGAAAGGAAAAGGGGTAAGCTTTAAAGCTTAGTAAGTTCACATGTAAACAGAATGCAATTTAAACAAACATTAATCATACATTTATCTTAATGAGCATAAACTTGAATTTTATTATCAAATCACTTAAACTTATTTGTCATATATATATATATATATATATATATATATATATATTCTTAACACAAGTTCATCACATCCTATGATGTTCCCATGAGTTTGATATACATACCTGTATCCACTTGCACATAACAACTTACTTTCTCATCTTTGACGTGTTCATCAAGATTACGCATTGAACTTCTCTTTGGACTACCCGTTGAATACTTGGAATACCATTGGATACATCAGAATCTCGTACCTAAGTGCCCCATATATAGCCAACGCTACCTCCTATCACATATCACATATTGCTCGCTTTCGAGCTACTCACGGGTCTGCTCATTCAAGCTATCGGTTAGGATGTAACTACACAGGCTGCTCACACAAGCTGTCAGGCATCCGCAACACATGCCGGACTACCCAGCCACCGGTAGGACATACAAGACCAATACCCGAAACCCCATAACATGTGTCACATAATCATGAACTCAGACCACAACTCATGAGTTTAGATCACATAGTTTCTAGTGACATGTCACTTGTATCCTAAACTATTCCTAAGGTTTAAATGGGATTTTCATACTTATCGCATCACTGTCAGACTCGCTCGAAATATCGACCTCAATGTACATAGTATCAATCATTTTCTCATGGAAGAATCAAGACATAATCATAACAACAATAAAGTATTTAAATTTACAAAATAACAAAACATTGAACATAAAGTATTCTTGGAGCTAGTGATCGTAGGCGTCCTCTTCCACTATACCTGGCTTACTCTGCTTGAGAAGGATCACTTAAAAGCCAAGGATTGGACCCAAGGTGAATCGAGACAACCGGAGGCTGGAATCTCACCATATAAGAAACTTTCTCTTTTCCCAAACTCTGTTTATTTTTATATTCTCCATTTTAAAATTTGCAATTTATTTAATTTCGCAATTTCAATTCAACTTTCAATTCTATTTTTATTTTATTTTTCCAAACCCTTTACTGTTCTTTTTCATTATTTTGTAGGAAATAGGATATTTTTGGTGCTCTCAACGACTGTATCAACGATGCCTTACGTCACTATTTTGATAGAAACTTTACATCTAATAGAGTTTGGGAGTCTAGGAAAGTTGATATAGTCATGTTAGAGGGTATTAATTTTGTCTATCTTTCTATTTTGCAAAACTGGGGTTGGATGGATTTCCTTAATATTTCATTGCTAACTTACTATAATATTGTTCGAGAATTTTTCTTTAATACTAAACTCAAACTCGATGAGTTCGACGACATCATAATAGCCATCACTTCTTTTTTAATGAAAA
Organism: Gossypium anomalum; assembly: GCA_025698475.1. Classification (NCBI taxonomy): domain Eukaryota; kingdom Viridiplantae; phylum Streptophyta; class Magnoliopsida; order Malvales; family Malvaceae; genus Gossypium; species Gossypium anomalum. The sequence goes on from CM046958.1 coordinate 21,314,493, forward strand.
TCCCCATACATCTTACCTTAGAAGAGTACATAGATTAAGAGTGACAATCCAACAGAAAATGAAGATGACAACATCTTTAATATGATAAGTGGCAAAAGTAACATGTTTTAGTCTCATTCTTAATGTGTTTTTGGATTATTATTCAATGTAATATGGTGAATTTTATGTCCCTAATCCTTTAAATTCATGTTTCTATACTTAGGAGAGCATTTGGGAGCAAAAGGATTGAAAATCAGAAAATTGGAGCAAGTTTCAGGAGCCACACGAGCTGTACATATAGCCGTGTGTCAGACCGTGTGGATTTCGCGAACTACGCTCCAAACAGTGCAAAATGTGATTTTTAGGTTTTTTGGGCATTCTACAGCCTATATATGACAAAGATAATAAGAGGGGAGTAAGTCATCAGAGAATATTAAAGAAAACAACTTGAAAAACATCATTGAAGCTGACTCTAAAGCAAATTTCCATCAAGATTGAAGATATTCTTTTGATTTCTTTAAAGTTTATTATGAGTTTCTTTATTTCTTATGGTTATAATGTCTTTAAGATGTTTTTATTTGCGGTTATGATCTAATTTTCTAAATACTTAGGGGAGATGAATCTTATGATGAATTATGTCTTTTGATTTCTGTTTATGACTAGAGGAAACACGTTGGATCCATTACTTTTTGACAATGAGATTGAAAAGACTACTCGCAGAAATCACAAAAAGGTTAAAGAAGCAAGGCAAAGTCAACAGAATATAATAAACGATCAAAAGAAAAAGGATATTACTATAGAGATGAGCGATAATCAAAATAATCAACTACCTCCCGTGTGTCTTACCCCTCGGACTATGTATGATTATGCTAAGCCCACTTTGATTGGGGCTAAATCGAGTATTGTCAGACCGACTGCTAATGCAAACAATTTTGAGATAAAGCCTAATACAATTCAAATAATGCAACAATATGTTTAGTTTGATGGTTTGCAAGATGAAGATCCAAATGCTCATTTGGCCAACTTTCTAGAGATTTGTGACACTTTTTAGATCAATGTCGGTACTGATGATGCCATACGCTTACAGTTGTTCCCATTCTTATTGAGGAGCAAGGAAAAATAGTGGTTGAATTCATTGCCATGAGGGTCTATCACTACTTGGGCGCAAATGACTAAAAAATTTTTGTTAAAATTTTTCCATTGGAAAAAATAGCTAAGTTGAGGAATGACTCTCTTCTTTTGTTCATTTTCATAATGAAACTCTTTATGATACATGGGAGAGGTTTAATGATTTGTTGAGAAGATTTCCTCACTATGGACTACCTTTGTGGCTCCAAGTTTAAAATTTTTTACAATGGTTTGAATACTTTGACTAGACAGATGATTGATACACCAGTTGGAGGAACATTGAACAACAAAACACTTGAGGCAGCTCAAGAAGTTATTAAGGATATGGCACTGAATAATTATTAGTGGCAATTTACAAAAGCAAAACCTGTTAAGCCAGCCGAAGTTTTTGATATTGATGTAGTTTTTATGTTGGTAAATCAGGTTGAAGCTCTTGGTAAGAAAATTGATGGTTTAAATTTTTATAAACAGATGAATCCGATGATGCAATGTGATACAAATGGAGTGGGGATGATTAATTCAGAATATTCACCCATCAAGTCTAACATGGAGCATGAACAAGTCGATTTTATGGGTAATAATTCTAGATCTCAAAATAACCCCTATAGTAATATTTATAATGCAGGTTAGAGGAACCATCCAAATTTCTCTTAGGGTGGTCAAGGAAATCAAAGGTGACAACCCCCTCCAAGTTTTCAACAACTTTATCAGCAAGAAAAAAAAACCAAGCCTTAAAGAGATGCTTACTAAATTTATTTCAATTTCTGAAACTCAATTTCAAAACACTGAGATAGCTTTGAAAAAGCAGCAAGCATCAATTCATAGATTTGAAAATCAAATTGGACAGCTTGCTAAATTGGTTTCGGAAAGACAGCAAGATAGTTTACCTAGTAACACTAAACCAAACCCAAAGGAGCATGTGAAGGTAATTACATTAGGGAATAGGGAAGTGTTTCCTAAGCTTAAAAAGAAGTTGAAACAAGAAACTGATGAGAAAGATGATAGTATGACAAAAACCAAAAAAAAAAGAAACACGATACTTAAAGAATACAAACCATCGATCCCATATCCAACAAAATTGAAGAAAGACTACATGGATGAATAATTTGGTAAATTTCTTGAACTTTTTAAGCAATTACATATTAACTTACCTTTTGTTGAAGCTCTTTTGCATATGCCTACATATATAAAATTTTTAATGGAGCTATTGATAAATAAAAGGAAGCTAAAAGAGCTATCCACTGTGGAACTCAATGAGGAGTATTTAGCCATTCTCCAAAATAAACTGCCTACTAAGCTGAAGATTTAGGAAGTTTTACTATCCCTTGTTTTATTGGTAGTTTAAACATTTAAAAAGAATTAGTTGATTTGGGTGCTAGTATTAATTTAATGCCTTATAAAATGTTCAAGCAACTTGGTCTTAGGGAACCCAAACCCACTAAGATGAGTATTCAATTTGCTGACAGGTTTGTTAAATGTCCTAAGAGCATTATTGAAGATGCACTTGTGAAAGTAGATAAATTCATATTCCCTATTGATTTTGTTATACTTGACAGGGATGAGGATATTGAGGTGCCTTTAATTTTAGGTTGACCCTTTTTAGCTACTGCTAGAGCTATTATTGATGTGGGTAATGGTAAACTTATGCTTAGGGTAGGTGATAAGATCATTTTTCAAATTTATGATGCAATGCGATTTTTTAGAGAGCAAGATGATTCCTGTTATTTTATCAACTTTATTGATCATGCTATTCAAGATTCATTGTAGGAAATTATTCATAAGGACACGTTGGAATTGTGTCTTGTTCAAGGAAAGGAGGTCGATACAGATAATGTTGTGATAAATGAGATGAAAACTAATTTAGATACTAATGAGTCTCCACTGAAACAGAAAGATTTTGAGGTTATTGAGATAAGTAAAGAACTAAAGTTGAAACCCTTTATTGAAGAACCTCCCAAATTGGAACTGAAGAAATTGCCAAACCATTTGGAGTATGCTTTCTATGGAAACAATTTTACATTGCCAATGATTATTGCTTCGGATTTAAAACTGAATGAGAAAGATGAGTTATTGCAAGTGTTGAAGAAACACAAACACAAAAGAGCTATAGCTTGGAAAATTTCTGATATTAGAGGAATTAGTCCTTTTTGCACTCACAAAATTTTAATGGAAGATGACTATAAGCCATGTGTGCAAGCTCAAAGGAGGTTAAATGCCAACATGAAGGAAGTTGTCAAGGCTGAGGTAATTAAACTTCTAAATGCTAGAGTTATTTATCCTATATCTAATAGTACTTGGGTGAGTCCTGAGTATGTTGTTCCTAAGAAGGAAGTATGACTTTTGTGGCTAATGAAAAGAGCAAGTTAACTCTAATAAGAACAGCTATGGGATGGAGAGTTTGTATTAACTACAGGAAGCTGAATGGTGCTACAAGGAAAGACCATTTTCCTTTACCGTTTGTGGATCAAATGTTGGAGAGATTATCTGGCCACATGTATTATTACTTCCTAGATGGACTTTCTGGCTACTTTCAAATCCTGATAACTCTTGAGGATCAAGAAAAAATGACATTTACATGTCCATATGGTATGTTTGCTTACCGAAGAATGCCTTTTGGATTATGTAATGCTCCTACCACTTTTTAGCATTGCATGTTAGCCATCTTTGATGAACCCGTAGAAGACATTATGGAGGTATTTATGGATGACTTCTCAGTATTCAGTAATTCTTTCTATATTTACCTTAAAATTTTAAAATGATTTTTGATAAGATGTGAGGAAATGAACCTTGTGCTTAATTAGTGAAAGTGTCACTTCATGGTTTAAAAAGGAGTTGTTTTGGGTCATAAAATTTCTAATAAAGGGATCGAGGTCGATAGAGCAAAAATTGAAACCATCAAAAATTTATCTCCTCCTAATTCAATTAAAGCTATCAGAAGTTTCTTAGGACATGTTGGGTTCTATAGGCAGTTTATTAAAGATTTTTCTAAAATAGCGAAGCCCTTAACTAATTTGCTAGAAAAAGATGTGTCATTTAATTTCAGTTAGGAATGTTTAGAGGTGTTTGATGTTCTTAAGGAAAAATTAATTAAAGCCCCGATTATGGTTGCACATGATTGGAATTTAACCTTTGAACTAATGTGTGATACGAGTGATTTTGTAGTAGGTGCAGTACTTGGACAGTGAAGAGACAAGCATTTTTAGCTAATTTATTATGCTAGCAAGACTTTGATAGACACACAAGAGAGTTACACCTTATTTAATATTGTCTAAAATTGTTGTGTACACTGATAACTTTGACCTTCGTTACATTTTTACTAAACCGTATACAAAACCTCGATTTATAAGGTGGATTTTATTGTTACAGGAACTTGATTTGGAGACTAAAGATAAGAAAGGAGCTAAAAATCTTACAGCATACCACCTCTAAAGGATCGAGAATCCTCACCTTGAAAAGCTTAATGAAAAGGAAATAAATGACTCATTTTTTGAAGAATTAATTTTTGCAGTAACTGATTCTGAAAGCCCTTGGTTTGCAGATATTGTGAATTTTTTGGTTGCTAACACCTTATTAAAAGGTTTGACTCATCATCAAAAGAAGCGATTCTTTTCTAATGTAAAAAACTATTTTTGGGAGGATCCTTTTCTTTTTCGTGTGTATGCAGACCAAGTAATTCGAAGGTGTATTTTGGTACTAGAAGTGAATAAAATTTTGGACCATTTCCATTCGGGACCGACAGGAGGACATTATAGTGCGATTAGGATAGCGCATAAAGTACTCAAATAAGGTTTTCATTGGCCCACATTGTTTAAAGATGCTAACAGGTATGTTTCTTCTTGTGATAGATGCCAAAGGATAGGTAATATTTCCAAACATGATTAAATGCCTCAAACTTACATGCTTTCCTGTGAAATTTTCAACATTTAGGATATTGATTTTATGGGATTGTTTCCTAGTTCTTATGGTAATAAATACATACTGGTAGCAGTAGATTATGTGTCGAAATGGGTTGAAGCTCAAGCTTTACCAACTAATGATGCTACGGTGGTAGTTATATTTCTTAAGAAACTATTATTTTGTTTTGGAACACCTCGAGAAATCATTAGAAATAGGGGTACACATTTCTATAACACTCAATTTGATAATATCTTTAAGAAATACGGTGTACATCATGGAATAGCTACCCCTTATCACCCTCAAACTAGTGGGCAAGTTGAAGTGTCGAACCGAGAATTGAAACGCATCCTATAAAAGATCGTAGAGACAAATAGGAAGGATTGGGCATTAAAATTAGATGATGCTTTATGGGCTTATAGGACTGTGTATAAAACACCGATAGGAATGTCTCTATACAGACTTGTTTATAGGAAGGGTTGTCACTTACCACTAGAACTCGAACATAAAGCATTTTGGGCAATAAAATTTCTGATTTACGATCCTAAACTTGCAGGTGAGAAGAGACTGTTGCAACTAAATGAGTTAGATGAATGGCGAGAAAATGCTTACTAAAGCTCGAGATTGTACAAAGAAGCAACAAAGCGACACCACGACAATCTTTTAAAGTAGCCCAAACAATTCACAGTTGGAGATCGAGTGCTTTTATATAATTCAAGGCTTAAATTGTTTCCTGGAAAGCTAAACTCGAGATGATCAGGCCAATTTGTAGTAAAAACCATATTTCTGTATGGCATAATAGATTTAACACATCCTGAATATGGTACGTTCAAGGTAAACAGTCATCAACTCAAATCTTATCTTGGTGGTGATATTAAAAACGAGAGAGAGGAGCTCTGACTCCAAGATTCGAATTAATTGTGAGCGTGAAAGGGAAAGTTGAGCTTAGACTTTAAATAAGCGATTCTTGGGAGGCAACCGAGTGTTTGAATTTTTATTTTCCTTAATTTTGTTGCGTGTTTAGTATGTATAAAAAAAAGGGCCACACGGCCTGGAAATACAGGCGTGTCCTAGGCCGTATGGATACTAGAGCAAATTTTTCCAATTTTCTTTTGACACACGGTAACAGAGAGTTACATGGTTTGGAGACATGGCCGTGTGTGAGACACAGCCTGGCACACAAGCATGTGGTAGACCGTGTAACCCAAACAGCCTCTCATACAGGAGTGGGAGAAGCAAAGGATCATCACACATGGCCTCACGCACAGGCGTGTGTGACACACAACCTGGACAAGCGGGTGTGTGGATACTAGGCATATTTTTTATTCTTTTTCGAAGCATCACACGAGGTAAAATGACCCACACGGCCTAGCGACATGGCCTTGTGTGGCTCACAGCATGGGCACACTGGAGTGTCCTAGGCTATGTGAGTCTTAGAGTTGATTTTTCTACAAAAAAGTTTGAGGTACATGGGCTGAAAGGGATTACATGGGCACTAGCCACGGTCATGTGGCCCAACATGGGCCTTTACACAATCGTGCCCCTCTTTTTTTACAGCAAACATAATTTTTTTATTTTACTTTTACTTATTCTTCTCACGATGTTTGCCCCTCCCCTTCAAACCCTAATCGTTGTCAAGCCTAACCATACTGCTAATCCCATCCTCTCCCAAACGCTGGTTCTTTCCCCATCTTCTTTATGCCACCGTAGCCCATTCCTCATATTTTCTTCTTCGTCGACCCAACCACTCTTCTCCCTTACCCTTCCCTCATCCTTGCTCACCTCCATTAGCCTTCCTTGTGCAACCATCGTCAAGAACAACCTCGACCACAAGCCACAGGCAAACCATCCGAGCTTGTCGCCTTTCCACTATGAACAATACACCAACCTACCCTAGATCTACGCTGCGCGCACCCCCTCCACTTTCTCCTTCATTTTCGAACCCAACCACCATCGTCATTCCTTCTCTAATGACCACTACTGTGATTTACCCCTCTGGTCACCGCCATTGTCGTCTAAACTTCCCTACCGTTTGTTCCCCTCACTTTTTGCTTGTTTTTATTTATTATTAATTGTTTTTGTTTTATTTTCTTTCTTTATTTTATTATTTTTATTATTATCTTTATTATTATGTAATCTGTCTATTAGTCCTATTAGCATTTTTATGTTGCTTTCTTTCGTATTAGTAATAGTTTGAGTTTTATTTTGTTTCTTTGACTTTTCTTTTTATTTAGTAGTAGTGTAACACCTCTTACCTATATCCAAGGTCGAAACAGGGTACGAGGCATTACCAGACTTAACCATACACATAGACGAAAAACGGGCCATAAAATTTCATTTAACTCAAAACTTTTTGAACACATGCATATACTCATATTTAAAGACATATAACATGGCATAAATGAGCACTTACACATCCATAATCATGCAGTAACATGTCATTCACTCTAAACATATTTGCTTACCATCCTGTATATAATATACATTCTTACATTAAGTAGAACTAGACATGCTAAGTCTTATTCTCATTTTAAACCATCATAATGTAGTTACCAATTTGTCCATTAAACATCCATATTCAAGGCAACATTACTCATTTCCGTTTAATTCATGATCTATAGGCCTGCATTTAACTTACCTGTTGTATTACCAATCATGCATAACAAACAAAGCTAACTATATCATCACATCAAAACATAGGACATGGCATGATTAATTAAACTTACAAACCATAATGGATAAGGACCACATCTCATGATCATATACGATAACTCAATGCAGACCGATACGTATGGCCAAATTCATGATAATAATACATATCACAAACCAACTTCCTATACATGTCACTCACTTGATATTTCTAATATTTGAGTTAATTCTCCCAAAAATGATAGCTTGATAGTGTGATTTTACCCGCGACAATCTCCAAACCCGAGCTGACCTGCCAAAACTGAAGAAGTAGAGAGGAGGGGTAAGCTTTACACTTAGTAAGTCCATATGAAATTAATAAGCAATTACCCACATATTTTTTTTAAGGTAAAACATCATAATTGTACAATTTACTCTTGTTCAGGTTAAGCTATTTTACTGAGTTATAGTTACTAATTCATTTATATCTGGAGCTACAAGACTCCAAATTAAGTTTTGTTAATTTTACTTGAAACTAGACTCATATACCTTTCTCCCATAAAATTTCCAGAATTTTTTGTTTAACCAGTTAGTATAGTTTATTCATTAAACTTTCCCCTATTTTGCTATCCAACAGTTCTGACCCCTCTTCACTAAAAATTATTTTTCTCATAGTACAGAATTCATATAATGCTCTCATCTATCTTTCTAAAGAATAGACTCAATAATTATTTTAATAATATAAGTTACAACCAATAGTTATTTTTATACAATTTTTAATTATTTTCTCAAATTGGAATAGGGGATCTCGAAGTCATTCAGACTCTGTCTCACAACAATTTAAATATCTCATAATATAAATTTTAATTGCATATACTGTTTCTTCTATGTGAAACTAGACTCATTGGGATTTAACATCATATTTTATTCATCCCCTAATTCAATTTTTACAATTTATGGTGAATTTCCAAAGTTGCACCACTGCAGTAACCCAAAACTGCCAAAGCTAAATTTACTCATTCACTACTATTATTCACCAAATCCATACAATATCATTTTATTCATAATGGTAAAAACACATAATTATGCTTCATAAGCATAAATATATAATCTCAATGTCATCAAGTATCAAGGACTTATTCCAAATCATGTCATTTTTATAGTATTCACCAAATACTATATACATCATAGATCATCACATGTCAAGACATCACACATAAGTTTAGTGTACATACCTGTACAACTTAGAACATAACTCAAAGACATACTCACCAATGGCTTATCTCATTGGGATCATCAACGAATACTTCGCCAAATTACCCATTGAACACTCGAAATATAATCGGATACACGGAATGCATGCACATAAGTGTCATACCCGCAGCTAGTCAAACTTAATAGCCTGCGAAAATTATGTAGCCAAGCTACCATGTAACCCGCCCATAAGCGAACTCGGACTCAACTCAATGAGCTCGGGCGTTCGTATCCATAAGTGAACTCAGACTCAACTCAACGAGCTCGGATGCCTAGTTACATCTCACGAACTCGGACTCAACTCAACGAGTTCGGAACTCAAATATCCCAGTGACATGTCACTTGTATCCTAATCTATTCCTAAGGTTCAAACGAGATTTTCCTCGATCATAAGTCTCTGCCATCTTCCACGGGATAGCGAAATCGAAACTTGGTAGCATTTCATAGTTATCAAGTAATTCACATAATTTTGCATATTACTCAACAATAACCACAAAGCATAATATTTCATGATAATAATCATCATATCATATAAATAACATTAAATTACTTAAAATGACAATTATGTTACTACATTTACACATGAACTTACATCTCATTTAATATCAAGGCAATAACATTAAATTACACATTGCATTATTAAAAATCATATGAACTTACCTCATATGCAAAAATCGCCATTTTTACCATTTTGTCCACAACCTGATACTTTCTGATTTTAGCCCGAATTTCGATTTTCCTTGCTCTATCATTTCAAATATAGCCTAATTAGGACTCATATTATTAAAATTAACCCAAAATCATATTTTGTCAAAATTACAATTTTGCCCCTAAACTTTGTCAAAATTACATTTTTGCCCCTAGGATCGTAAATTAAACTTCATCCTATTTCCTTATATTTTATGTCATGCTGATCATTTTTCCCTTCTATAGCAACATCAAATTCGCACTCTAACATGTACTTATGAACATTAGGTATTTTTACCGATTTTGTCGTTTTACTCGTTTTCACGTAAAATCACTTAGCAAAAGTTATTTAACACAATTTCAAGCTTCATATTCTACCATAAAACATCAAAATAAACATATTTCACCTATGGGTATTTTTCCAAATATAAACCCTAGGTTAAATTATTGCTAGAATAAGCTTAACCAAGTTACCGGGATTTCAAAAATGTAAAGAACTTTAAAAACGGGGCTAGGGAGCAGTTACAATTGAGCTTGGGAGTTTGAACAAACCCTAACCATGGCTGCTGCTGGTCGAAATGGTTGAATGAAGAAGATGATAGCTAATTTGGCTTATTTCCCTTTTTAATTCTTTTAATTATTAGTTTACCAAAATACCCCTAACTTAAAAATATTTTATTACACCCATTTCAAGTCCATTTTTGTCCAACAATTAACCAATGGTTTAATTACCATTTAAGGACCTTTAATTTAAAAACTCATAACAATTTGACACTTCTAACATGTAGAACTCAACTTTTGCACTTTTTACGATTTAGTCCTTTTGACTAAATTAAGTGCCCGAACGTCAAAATTTTCGAACGAAATTTTCACGAAATTATTCCATGAAATCATAGACCATAAAAATATAACAAAAATAAAATTTTCATCGTCGGATTTGTGGTCCCGAAACCACTGTTCCGACTAGGCCCAAAATCAAGGTGTTACAAGTAGTCTAGTTCTTATTATTAGACATCTTGATTAATTAGTAAAATTTTCTCTACGTAGTATTAGTTTTAGTTTTTGTATTAGGAACCATTGTCTATTTTAAAATTATCTGATCTGATTTCGTCATGAGATGGGTTGGTTGTTGATGTGTCTTATTCTATTTGCTGCTTTGTATCTCTACTATTTTGTACTGCTATTGATTTATTTTATTTTTTTGATATCTATTGTTGTAGATACATTATGATGAATACTCATGGTAAATCAAAGGTTTTCGTTCCTGCTTCTAAAAACTAGAAGACACCGGGGGTGACCTTATCCTTGGTTCCTCCCTCAGTCGCGAGACACCCACGTCTCCAGTTCCCTTTGGGTCCTCAAAAGCACCTGTGTCAGCACTTACGGTAGAGAACATTGAGATTAGGTCGTTGTATCAACTGGGCGGCCCTACAGGAGATACATTTGGTCGATAGAGTATGCACACTAATCGAGACAACTCCATGGGGCAATATTTTTTTCATCGTCAAGCCTACCTACTCAGAGCTTACATTAGAGTCCTGTTCGACATTTTTTCTACAGCACGCGATGTCAAGACATGATGAGCCATGCACGATCTCATTCCAGTTGGGTGGCACAATGCGTTATCTTAGCATCTCGGGTTTTGGAGTGACCATTGGTATCTACACTAATGAGTTTATGAGCACTTCAGGGTTCTCCACCCTATATCGGCATATCTATAACTCAACGAGTCTTTGTTTGTCTGATATAGCAGAGACGACGACACCTTATAACCCAAGCCAGTCGAAAGCCACATGCCTACATCCTGCCCTCCGTTACATCCACGCTCTTCTTGTACACACATTGATGGGACATAGGGAGAGTACTGGGGTGTGAGCACGACTGATGTTTGTTTTCTTTGGTGTATGACGCAGCGACGCCCCTTTGATCTTACATACTTCATTGCCCTCGCTTGTTGCCATCAGACTAACCGTAGTAGGAAGGGTCTTATCTGTTTGGGCCCTTACGTAACTCACCTAGAAATGTATTTTGGCCACCTTGATACTCCGAAGAAGACATCCTCCTTTACACTGGTTGGACAAATGATCCCGCAGAGATTATTGATTATAAGTCACACGAGGATGATTGAGTGACAACATGGAGTAGGTCCCCATCGATATATATTGTCTCATTTAGATCCTCAAGATGAGCACGAAGAGTTGCCAGATGATAATCCTCCTTGCCATGCAGACCCATCTTGTTCCCTTCCAAGTCACCCTACTGTCGCTCCCGCTATTATGCTCGAGGATCTTTCTGAGCTATTTGACCTTTTTGAGTAGTGATGCTTTGAGTGTTTCGATACCATCGACACGGCTTTGCATCAGATTTGCCAGCATCTTCATATCTCCCATTTTGATTATACATCACATGATCCCGACGCCTTTTACGACGATGATCACTGATCTATTTCTTTTTATTTTTTTATTTATATTATTTGTCATTGTACTTTTATTTTTATTTTTAGTTATTTTATTTTGATTTGTAAGACTTTTATTTTGATTTTTCTTTTGAACTATGTTGTTGTTTTTATTATTTTGATGGTTTTTTTTATTCGATTTTGTAATCTCTTTATCTTCTTATTTATTTGCGTTTATTTCTTATTAGTTTGCTCAGAAACATGTACTTCATTTAGATTTACCATGATTCTGATTTTCACTATTCTGGCAATTTCATCCAAATTCAGGGCAGTTTCAGTTCTCTCCCTCTCTTTTGATACTATGTTTATTCTGTGCTTATATTTGTTTGTACATTGAGGATAAGGTATATCTTAAGTGTGGGGAGGTTGTTTGTATATTTTTGATAAAATCACTGAATTATTTGTTGTGTTTAAGTAATTTTCTCATACCCTCCATTAGAGTGAATTTTTTTTATTTAGAATTTTTATTAATGTTGTTTTAAATTAATTTGTGGATTGTTATGTATTGGTTGATTTATACCTTAAGACACGAGAGAGTCAAGCATGATAAGTTGCTTTTTAGAAACAAATATTTTAGGTTGTCTCCTTGAATTGAATTATTATCTTGAAATTTTGAAATTGCAAGTTTGACATCAAAACCATATTTTATTTTAATATTTTATTTTATTTTTTTGTGCTTTTGAGCCTATAGAGCATATATTTTTTCGTACTCATTTTATTTTTGATTGTAGTATGTTAACTTGATTTGTTATTCTAGAACTTGTTTCGATTATGCATGTCAAAACCATATTATTAATTTAATATACTAAGATGATAGAGGCACTTAGGATTTAACCTGTAAAAATTTTACCTATTGAATTAACCCTGTAATACCCCTCAACAGAGTCCAAGACCAGGACAGGGTACGAGGCATTACCGGACTTAAAAAAAATAATCATGTAAAAATCGAGCCATAAAATTTCATTTAGATTTAAATTAACCATACGCTTGCATATCGTCCCTTACTTGGTTTTACGAAGCCAAAAAATACATTGGGAGAGGTCCGGGACTAAACCGAGAACCTTGGAAAGTTTTGGGAAAACTTAGAAAATTCTTCCATGAAACAAGGTCACACGCCCGTGTGGACACAGAGGCACGCTCGTGTGCCTTTGACACACCCGTGTCCTTAGGTTGTGACTCTCTGTTTATGACGTCAGCAAACAAATTGAACCACACGGCCAAGCCACACGCCCGTGTGCTAAGGCCGTTTTCCCTACACGGTTGAGACACAAGGCCGTGTCTCAGTCCGTGTGGCCAACACTTAGGCTATTTTCCAAGCCTTTATGTTACCCTTAATCTTTCACATCTATATACACACCAAGGACACATATCATGACATCATTTCAATGATTTAGCATCCCATATTAAAACATATTCACAAGCATTAGAACATAGCATAGATAGATAGGTCCACAACAATAATCAATATGAGCCACACCTCTTGGCCATATACAAATAACTCAATATAGACCAATACATTCGGCTAATTATAATTACACATATCCTAAAAACCAAGCCCCTATACATGCCACTCACTTGAAAACGCTATATATATATCAATACTCCAAAGGTGATGGCTTGATAGCCTCCGACGATCTCCAATCCCGAGCTAACCTGACAACACTAAAGAAGAGGAAAGGAAGGGAGTAAGCTTTATAGCTTAGTAAGACTGTATGAAAATAATAAGCAATTTATTAACTTGCTTCTTAAGGTAATACAACCATATTTGCACTTTTACTTATGTTCAGGTCAAGCTATTTTCTCGAGTCACCATCATTAAATTATTTATATCTTGAGTTACGGAACTCCAAATTAAGATCCTCTAATTTTCCCTGAAACTAGACTCACATATCTTCTTACCATAAAATTTTTAGAATTTTTGGTCTAGCTAATAAGTACAGTTTATTCTTTAAAATCACCCCTGTTTTGCTGTCCAATAGTTCTGACCCCTTTTCACTAAAAATTAATTATCTTCTCATACGGAATTTGAATGATCTTTATGTTTGTTTATTTTTAAAATAAACTCATTAAATATTCTAATAATATAAAATATAACCCATAATTATCTTTTTACAATTTTTAATGATTTTCCAAAATCATTACAGGGGATTTCAAAATCGTTCTGACTCTGTCTCACAAAAATTCAAATATATCATAATATGAAATTATTTTGCTTACACCATTACTTTATAAGAAACTAGACTTGATAAGCTTTAATTCCATATTTTATTCAATCTCTAACTCACTTTCCACTATTTTTTGTGTATTTTCAAAGTCAGACTGCTGCTGCTACCCAAAACTGTTTAGTGTAAAATAATGGCAACTAAGCTTATAACACCTTTACAATCCATTTTAACCATCATGGTAAAAATACATATTTGTACATCATAAGCATAGAACCATAATCACAAGGTCATCACAATTTCATTCTCATAGGCATAACTTACTTATTTGTATCCTTACCAAAGATGTATCGTTTCATGATCGTAATAGCATTTGAGCTTCGAATACATACCTGTACCTTTTCAACATGCTCATATGCTTACCTTCTCGTTTTCATCGCGAACTTTGAACTACCCGTTGAACCACTTGGAATACCAGAGAATAATCGGGAAATCTTACACATATCAATGTCAATGCCATATCCCAGATATGGTCTTACACTGGCTCTCATAATAATACCAATGCCATGTCCCAGACATGGTCTTACACTGGCTCACATAATGATGCCGATGTCATATCCCAAATATGGTCTTACACTGGCTCACATAATAATACCGATGCCATATCCCAGATATGGTCTTACACTGGCTCATATAATAATGTCGATGCCATGTCCCAGACATGGTCTTACACTGGCTCACATAATGATGCTGATGCCATATCGCAGATATGGTCTTACACTGGCTCACATAATAATGTCGATACCGTATCCCAGATATGGTCTTACACTGGCTCACATAATAATGTTAATACCATGTCCTAGATATGGTCTTACACTGGCTCATATAATAATGCTGATGCCATGTCCCAGATATGGTCTTACACTGGCTCTCATAACAGCAGTGTTTCAATATCCGTATCCTAGGTATTTCCAAAGGTCCAACCGGGATTTCTCAAGGGTCACATCGTAGCCAAACTCGTTCGAAGGATTTATCGTACAATTTACAAGATTAATCACCATAAGAACTTTCATTTCATTTCGTCATTCTATAGCTTACTCTTCTCAACATGATATCATATTTCATCGAATTTCCAGTATTCAATAAATACACAAAGTGTAATCGACATGTTAAGCTTTCGATTATTTCATAGGGGTATAACATTTTCTCATACACCCTAGCACTATTACATAATTCAATACAATAATAGCAAGAAAATTTTCAGGTATAACAATAATAACATTAATAACATACTTATTTAGTCACACGGACTTACCTCGAATGCAAATTTTGGCCAATAATTCCATTTTAGTCCATAACCTCGTGCTTTCCGATTTAAGCCTGAATCTCGGTTTTCTTGATCTATAATGATAAAATCCACTACTTTAATCATCATATTAACCAATACATTCCATAATTTATACTTTGGAAAAATGATCATTTTGCCCCTAGACTTTCACAAAATTTACGATTTTACCCTTAGGCTCGTAAATCAATTTTTATCAAATTTCCTCATTAACAAAGCTTAGCCAAATTCTTTTTATACCTATAGCATCTCAAAATTTCAAATATTTCACACAATTACCATCCATTTAACAAACTTCACAAAATGGTCTATTTTATGTGTTTTTCATGAACACCACTTCACAAAAGTTGTTTACTTAACAACCATAAATCATTTTCTTCCATAAATTTTCAGCTAACAACATAAATTCTCTCATGGAAAACCTCCAAACCCTCAAACCTTTTGCAAAATAGTCCCCCTATTAGCTAGCTCTTGCTACAAGGGTCCTAAAAGTACAAAAATCATCAAAAATAATCATCTAAATAACTTACTTGCAAGAGGATAGCTTGGCTGAAGTTTTAAGCTCCAAAAACCTTAATTTTGCTGAGAATTTCGGTGGAGAAGAAGAACACTAGAGCCTCCCTTTTCTTTATTTTATTTTAGTCAAATAAGTCACCAAAAGCTCACCTAACGTTGACATTTTGATTTTCTTTGTCCCTATAGCCAGCCATCTCATTATTAATGGCCTATTTTCTCTTTAAATACCCCTAATTTTGGTTCTCTAGCTATTTAACATATTTAGTTAGTAAAATAAAACTTTTTTCCTTTATGCGATTTAGTCCTTTTTTGTAATTAAGCTCACAATCGCTAAAATTAATTCACCAAAATTTTCATGCACTCATATAATCATGTTGTAAAACCCAAAATAACATTAAAATAATTCCTTGACCTCAAATTTGTGGTTTCAAAACCACTGTTCTGACTAAGCCTAAAATCGGGCTGTTACAAACCCCTAGTAAACCCCTTTGATCCTAACACATCTTTTTTCTAACCCGTTAAATTATCCTTGTTATTGACTCCCTTTTTGTCGAGATTTGATTTGGTTAGTTGCCTAACTATGTTTCATTTTTTTAATTTTTGAATTTTATTTTTGTTCTAAAAAAAGAGAAAAAAATGAAACAATGAAAAAGAAAAAATGTATATTTTATTGAGATTGAATCATTAGTTGCATATTCTGTTGAAAAGCGCATTTTTATTCTTGATTAGTCTTGTTGATGTAAATTATGTTAATTCATCAACTGAATGTTTTTTTCTAGTTTGGTAACTTATCAACTCAATCTCAATTATAACCGACTTTTCTGGCCTTTTCTATATCCTTAACCTAAGTCCCATTACAACCTTTTAAAGACCTCTTAATTGGTGTGTCATCTCATTTTATAGTGGTGGAGATTTGATTTTTAGCAAGCCTGTGATAATGACATTTCCTATTCGACTTTTGAGTGCACAATATTTGAACCTTAAACACTTTGAGTGCTTTGAATGATCTTTAGTGAGGATGTCAGTTCTTGTTGATTTTGAATTTAAGGTAATTATTTATATAAGGGGAGACACCTACATTTTTGTGCTTTAAAAATTTCGGCTTAGATTGCTTGAATCTTTAGTGCCCTTTTGGTTGAATTTTCAATGCATGATTGTTTGTGAACAATCTTGAAACGTTATTGATGAAAATGAAAAATTAAGGAAAGTTAACTTGAATGTAGGTTGAGAATTTTACTTGTGGACAAGCAAACGCTTAAGTTTGGGGATATTTGATAAATGTCAAAAGTAACATGTTTTAGCCTCATTCTTAATACATTTTTGAACGATTATTCGATGTAAAATGGTGAATTTTATGCTCCTAATCCTTTAAATTCATGTTTCTATACTTAGGAGAGCATTTGAGAGCAACATGAGCGAAAAACAAGTAAATATCAGAAAATCGAAGCAAGTTTCAGGAATCACACGAGCTGAGCCATTCCACACGGGTTGTACACACAGTCATGTGAGCCACACGGGCTAACACGTGACCATGTGCCAAACCTTGTAGATTTCGTGAACTGCACTCCAAACACGCTGAAAAATGCATTTTTTAGGTTTTTAGGCATTCTAAGACCTATATATGAAAAGGATAAGAAGAGGGGAGTAAGCTATTAGAGAATATTGAAGAAAACAACTCAAAACACACCATTGAAGCTGACTCTGAAGTAGATTTCCATCAAGTTGAAGATCTCCTTTTGATCTCTTTGAAGTTTATTATGAGTTTCTTTATTTCTTGTGGTTATACTGTCTTTGAGATGTTTTTATTTAAGATTATGAACTAATTTTCTAAATACCTAGGGAAGATGAACCCTATGATGAATTTTGTATTTTGATTTCTATTTTACACAATAAATACTTGAATCTTATTCTCAATTATGTGTGCTTAATTCTTGGTTTAATATTTTCGGACCATTAATCTATATTTTATGTGCTTAAATAAGAGGAGGAATAGACCCTATTTAAGAGTAGATCTAGCATAATTGAGTAGAGTTGCATGCAATCATAGAAATAAGACGACATAAATCTACTGGATTAGAGTCAAATCTAATAGGGGGATCAATAGATCGATTTAATGCGATAATAGGGGTTTTAATTAGAAATAAAATTCAATTAATTAACCTAGAGTTAGTTTCTCTAACTCTCGAAAAAGATATTAACATAATTTAGGGATTTCTATGGATCAAGATATTAAGTGAAGAGATTGTGTAATTTAGATTGATAATGACAGATGAAGTCTAGGTGAATTCTTTCCTGGGTATTTTTTAGCTTTCTGGTTTTTAATCATTTAATTTCCTAATTCGTTCTTTGTCGTGTTCTTTAGTTAATTAATTTAGTTAATTTTAGTTTGAATTAATCTCTCCAATTTTTCAGTTAAATAATAGAAAGACAATAATTACTAGTACTTTTAGTCCTCGTAGGAATGATATATTTGCTCACCGTAACTATACTATTAATTGATAGGTGCACTTGCCTTAGTCAGATTTTTAGTTGGTTTACGACTGCATCAGAAGACATTCTAGCACACAAGCATATTCCTTCACCCGAACATGTTTCTCATTCAGCTTCGTCCTCTCACGCAGCTCAACCTTCATCCAAGACCAATGGTGTTATCCTCAATGTTATCTATTCTTTGAGCAATGGTGTTCGAGGACTCAGAGATGAGGTTAATTCTAGGTTACCGACGTTGGAGATGTAAATGGCATCTCTCCTAGCTCGCGTTCCTTCAACACCTTCCTTCTCACCTCACAATGATTACTAGAGTAGATTTCTAGGCTTGCATTTTGCATATCATTGTTCATAACATTTGCACCTTTACTTTTGTTTATTACCTATGTCATGCACCTTAATGTTTTTTTTTTGTTATTTTAAGATACCTTTGTGGTTTTTTTTATGTTAGTTCTATATTTCTTATTTTCTTAATTTTCCTATCTTTTTGAACTGACCATGTTTTTCTCCTTAAGTTTTATTTGTCTTTTGATATAACAAAAAGGGGGAGAAGAAAAGGTAAATTAAGGTAAATTTATTAATTACTTTTATGCTAACCATATGCAAATTATGAAAATTTTGTGACCATTTTCCTTAAAGTAAAAATATATGTCAATTGTATGTCAATTTTTATTTTGGCCTTAAATTCAAAATGACTTTTATTAAGGGGGAACAATTATTCCAAAACAAATTTACCAAATGTTTTGTTATGTCAAAAAGTGGGAGATTGTTAAACTAAGTTTTACTTAATAAAATATTTTTTATATAACAAATTGAAGTGTTTTTGAATAAAAGTTAAAATTGAACAAAATTGATAAAATGATTATTCAAATTGAGTCTAATAGATAAAATTTTGAATATCTACTTTAAGCTTTTAGAAAATTTTTGAAACAACTTTAAAATCAACTTAAAATGATTGTAACCAAGTTAAAAATATTTTAATTAATCAAACTATTTTTCAAACAAATCAGAATTGCTCCAGGCCAAAAAGTATTGACATCTCTTTGGCCAAGTATCGATATTTTTGAAATATCGATACCCTTCAAATAAACAATACCAAATTGGCATTCTATTTCTCACAAAATCAACTAAGAATTGATACCTTTTTATAAGGTATTGGTAAATTTGTTATGGTATCGATATTTAAACTTCAACGGTTACTGAATTTAGCATTTATTGTAAAAAAAATTTGATACATTTTTATCTGGTATCGATACTCGTTGTTGTAGGTGTACTGGATGCCCTGTTTTCACATCCCTAACACCTCTATTAACTACCACAATAACCTCAACAGTTGGAAATCAATTAAGGGGTATAAATACCAGCTTCTAAAGATTCTACAAAAAAAAAAGTACATTAAAAAAATCATCAATCAAACAACCTTTGTACTCAATACTTTCATAATTCTCTTGTACACACTTGTGAGCTCTAATTGTCTTTTTTATGCTCAAGTGTATTGTTGTCTATTGTTGACCGATTGGGATAACCTACTTCCAAACTTTATTATCTGTCGAGTTTATAATTTAGAGTATGGTTCGGATATTGTATGTTTATTGGAGCTAAGAGTAAGTGGAAAGAAAGTGAATAATGTCATTGCTAATTTGGGTTTTAATTATTCTCACCTTCTTAAAGCTATTGATTTCTTAGAGGGTATTTGGGTGGGTTAGAAAGAATCAGTCAGGATCGAGATTATTCAGAATCACCCTTAGTTCATTCTTTTTCAGGTTTTTGGTAGTGTTCCTTCAGATTCCATTTTTATTTCATTTGTGTATGGTAGCTCGGACAAGAGGAAGTGGAAGTTTCTTTGGAATGATCTGATGGCTTTCATGCTAAGAAAAAAGTTTTCCTAGTTGATCATGGGTGATTTTAATGCCATTCTTTCACCTAATGATAAGAGGAGTAGTTGTTGCATTGGGAGGAGGTGTACACTCTTCAAAGGCTTCGTTGAAACAGCTGAGTTACATGACTTGGGGATTACAGGTCCTTCCTTTACTTGGTAGAAAGGTAAGACATTTGTGAGACTAGACCAGGCATTACCTAATGATGCATGGATGTTAGCTTTTTCAAGTTGTTTAGTGTCTCACGTTCTGTGAATTAAGTCAAACCATAGCCCTATTATCCTTTCCATGAGGTCGAAGTCCAATCTTGCAAGGGGTAGACCCTTTTGCTTCTTAGCTGGGTGGACGAAGCATTCTAACTTCCTATCTTTTTTCAAAGACAAATGAAGCTATTCGGGTAATATGACTGAGTCTTTATCTCAATTTATCTCATGTGTTGAGGAATAGAATAGGTCTGTTTATGGTTTTATAGGGACTTGTAAAAAGCAACTATTTAAGTCACTTTCAAGCATCCAAAAGGCTATGGAGTGATCAAATTCTAACAGTTTAGTCTAAATCGAGATGGATGTTTGAGACGAATTGGAGAATGTTCTTAGTCATGACAAATTACTTTGGAAACAAAAGTCTTGGTGTCATTGGCTTCATATAGGAGACCGAAATACAAAATTTTTCCATAGTCGCACGATTCAGAGGAGGAAATTTAATCATATTAATGCTTTGCGACTTGATAATAGTGAGTGCAGCTCGAAATAGAATGTTCTTAGATTTGAGACATTAGGTTTTTTTCAGAAACTTTATGGAGAGCAATCGAAGTCCATGATAAGTCTCCCGTTGGGCTTTTTTCCTATGCCAAGCTCTTCAAATGTTGACTTTTTGGGGAAACGAGTATTGGATAAGGAGATTAAGTAGGCTTTATTTGGTATGGCTCCCTTAAAAGCCTTGAGGAGTGATGGATTCCATGACCTCTTCTTTAAAAATCAATGGGATATTGTTAGGCCTACTGTGTGCAAGTAGGTACAAGGGGTTTTTGTAGGAAGGGATATTGATCCGAATTTGAATAATTCATTGATTATCTTATTCTAAAAATAGAGAATTCAGAAAGTTTTGCTCAATTTCGTCCCATTAGCCTCTACTTTGTCCTTTATAAGTTGGTAATGAAAGTTATAACCAACCGTTTTAAATTGGTTTTTCCTAACTTTATCAACCAAAATCAGGCTGACTTCATTACTGGGCGCGCTATTTCTAATAATATAATTATAGTGTAAGAATTTATTCATTCGATAAGAAGAAAGTGCATTGGTAAGGAATGGATGGCGGTAAAAATTGACTTGGAGAAAGCCTACAGTAAGGTAAGAGGAGATTTTATTGATACTTCTCTTCTAGTTGCTGGTGTATCGAATTCCATTCGAAGAGTGATTATGTCTGCCATCTTCTCTTCTACTATGCAGATTCTTTGGAATGGTGTTCCTACTCAAAAGTTTAAGCCAGCTAGAAGGGTTAGATAGGGGTGTCCTTTATCACCATATCTTTCTGTCTTATGAATGGAATGGTTAGGGTACTCTATTCGCGCGACAACTGATTTTGGTAGGTGGCACCCTATTCGCCTGTCATGTTCAGGACCTGTTTTATCTCACCTTTTCTTTGTAGACGATTTGGTTATTTTTTCTAAAGCTAACTTGGAGCAAGCGTATGTGTTGAAGAATGTCTTGCAGCAGTTCTGTGAGAATTTTAGGCATAGGATCAGTACTCAAAAAAAGTAATATTTTTTTCTCTAAAGGAACTGAAGGTGATTTAAGCTCACAAATTAGTGAGTTGCTTGGATTTTAGAAAACTCAGAAGCTAGGAACTTATTTAGGGGTGACTTTTCTTCATGATAGGGTCACTAATAGCACCTTGAATTTTGTGGTGGAAAAGGTGCGATGCAAACTACAAAACTGGGAAACAAGGAAATTATCCACCGTTGGCTAAGTCACACTGGTTCAATCTGTTCTTTTCTCGATCCCTAATTATTTTATGCATTCCATAATGATACCCAAGAGAGTTTACGCAGAAATCGAGTGAATGGTTAGGCAATTTATTTAGGGATGCTCTGGAGGACATTCGAAGCTAGCTCTAATTGGATGGGATTCCATTTGTTAGCCTCGGTCTCGTGGTGGTCTTGGGCTTCAACATTTGCATGATCAAAACACTTCATTTCTTATGAAGATTGGGTTCAATTTAGTTTCCAAGGATAATGCCTTATAGGTATGAGTTCTCTGAGCAAAGTATGGTTTGAAAGAACAATTATCTAATTCCATTGTTCGAAGCTAGTGCTCACATCTGTAAAGGCCTCTTTCCAAGCATTGGCCCTTATTTCGTGAGAATTTAGCCTAGTCTATAGGTAACGACACTAGTATATGTTGTTGGAAGGATTCTTGGATTCTGCCTTTAGGTCTTATAATTTTGCATATTCCTACACATGTTAATCTTAATTTGAATTACTCTCTCAATGAAGTGGTCACATCTAACGGAGATTGAAACCTTGATCTGTTTCACTTCTGGTTGTTTGATGATGTCATTAAGCAAATAGTAAGTATTCCTACTCCTTGCCCTTCTTTGGGTTCTGATAGGGTTATTTGGAAACGTACGTCATCAGGATCCTTTACAGTTTGCTTATAGTTTCTATAATTTCTAAAAATCAAATAAGCATTAATAAAAGCATTAATAAAATAATTTAAAAAAAAATGTTCATATAACAAGAAAGTTAAGAATTTATTTAATGAAATATATAGCAGTTCTAAAATATTGGTCATCCTGGAGTACAACAAAGGAAATTTTCATTCTGCAGAGGACAAACACTACTTTGAAGGAATTATTGGAGTTCCTTTTTTGCTCACTACACTATTGACACAACCCATGAAATATAGAGAATATATGTAGCAAAAAGAGTTCAGAAAATCAATGTCCTGAAGAATGAAACGAAATATCCTAAAATCATCACGAAAAATAAAACCAAAATGGATACATGGTATCTTGACCAGGCAGCTACCTCAAAGTTGCAGCTGCATGGAGTGTTGGTTTGTTTATCCTCAGAGCTTGCTGTTTCGGATAGAATCAAGGATGTAATTGTGCTTTTTAGCTTTTCAGAAAGCATTTTGTTGTACTCTTGTATTAGAGAGTCATTCCCAGATGACAATTTGTGACGATGCGTTGTGTTGGAGATACTAGTTTCCATAGTCGAGAAAAGAATTGACCCAATTTCACTTATGCAACGGAGCAGTTTTGCAGTTGAAGATTTCCCATCAAATGTATACCTCTGTTTCGAAAGGATGGCAACAAGTAGTTTAATATTTTGATACAAATTAGAAATGAAAAGTTGAATTAGACTAACATAATGCATTTTGACCTGCATCTTTGACAAAACTTCCTCGTATGTATCTTTAAAACTTGTCACAGAGTCGCACAACCTTTGAGGCATTTCCCTAGCTAGTAATGCTTCTTGTTTAAGTTTAGATATATCACCCTTTAATCTATCCTTCACTTCTAAATCTTCTGCAAGCTTTCTCTGTGAATGCAACAATTGAAACAGTGGAAGTATGAATTGTCCAGAAATTTAGTGATGAAAATGTCAAGTCCCTAAGGTGGTTAAACAAGTAGCAATGTACTGACCTGGAGTTCTTTCTTCTCTTCAGTGACAAATTCTAGCCGTCTCTTGAGATTTTGGAGTTCCTTTTTGTATTTCTTATTCAAATAATTCTGAAAAAGAAACCATTTATTAAATTTAACTTATGCAGCCCTTACTACGACCAATATCGATTTATGACAGAGAAAGGCATTACTAAAAACACATATGGGACGGATTGAAAGATGGAAGATAAAATGACTTTGAAATTATCAACTCACAGGAGTAACATCTTCTGGTGGAAAGGATTGAAATTTTCTTGCGGGTTTTGTTTGAAGTGAATCCAGGTCTGCTATGTAACCCTTGTTTATTTTGAACCAAGTGTCTTCATCAGCTACATCGCTAAAAGAATCTGGAAGAGGACTGAAGTCTGGCAACTGTGAATAATTTGATCTCTTGGCGACAAAGGCCTTGGGAGCTGCTTTAAAACAAGGTGTTTTAAAATCATCTCCCCTATTATTACATTCTTCTATTGGGCTTTCTTTCATGGATCCCTGCCCTCACCAAAAAGCAAACTTATAAACAGTCCTCAGCATAGAAATAACAACAACAACAACATAATTGACTGTAAATAGCGGCCATAAAAGAAGAATTGACCCTAAAATAATGAATAATTCTTTGATCGGTCAGCTTCAATTTTGATGTCAAACTTCATATTAGAGAATGGATTCCTAGAGACGAACTAAAAGATTATAAATGCATTAATAATTAATCATATGATTAGCTCTGCACCGATTTAGAATTCATATCAGTTGGTCCAAATCTCCAGATGACAAAATAAAATGATACTTGCAACCGCAGTTCAGTTACGGCCTATACTTCATGTGTAAGTTTGAGCCCATTAAAAGTTACACATTGCTGTCAATAGAATATGGAAGAGGAAGTTATAAAGGGAACATGTAATGCAGGAATAGATGTACTTCATTAACATAAGATTTGTGATTACGTGTATTACTGAAAGGGGTAGCCGAGAAAGCAGAATGAAAAACTTATAATTTTTAATGATAAATCAAGTGTTCTAAAAGATAGATAGATGGATTGTTTTCCAAGTAACATTGCTATAATATACACAAACTAGGTGATCTTCTGGCCTAGGAACCACGCAGCACAAACAGAATTTAGAAGCACACTGAAAAGAAATAGGAATTTCTATACTCTTATTTTGCAGTCTGCACAAGTTATACCTGACTAGAGCTTCCATCACCATCAGAAACCAAACTACTTAGGTTTTCGATCATCATCTGCTGGTCTCTAATGTACTGATCACGCTCTTTATGTGATCTTCTTTCTTTTTCTAGTTCCATTTCAAGCTTTTCGCGCTCTAATTCATACTGAAATTGGAATACAAGCAGATAAAAAATGTGTTAATGTATATGTTAATAATTAGTGCTAGAAGACTATAAATCTATAATCCTTTTGAAATAAACAAATAATGAACCTTAAGCATATCATTCCTCAGCTTTAATATCTCTTGCTCCAGAACCTCAGCATGAGATCCCTGAAAAAAGATGACCAATTTTAGATTGCCTTTTTAAGTCTAATATTAGCTTATGTCACCTGATCCTCACCTGAAGCTTCCTGCGTAGCTCCTCTATCTCTAACTTTTGCCTTTTCAGTAGGGCTGCATCCGTCAAAACCTAGATACAAGTTAAACTATAATTAACTTCATTTCACACTCAATGCCAAATCAATTAAAACAAAAATTCTAGATGAAAACTTGAACTCTTACTCTGTCATGTAACAACATAATAAATACTATAAATCCTATCAAACGTGTATGCGTGCGGATATCACGTATAGATATGTTTAAAACACAAATTTGGTAAGAGAACATTTTATGTTAAAAGTTAATTTTTTTCAAAGTTTACTCAAGAATTATTATTGGTGTGGTGGTGAAGAATTTGTTTATTTCCTAACTGAGTTGGTACCCGATTAACTTGTGACACCAACTCAATCAAGGGTTCTATTAATAATATAGATTTTATGATTAATATACAACCTAGCGTTGGAAATCCACATATTCTGTGATAATGTGGTGCAATATAAGAAAATGACCAACCTCATTCACTTGAGCACAATTAGTAACTCGTTTAGCTCTGCTAGCAAAAAGGAGAGTTCCCTTCGTCTCCTCAATATGAATCTATAATAAAATTAAACCAGAATGCTCAGTTGAGAGTCATTTTCATCTCCCCTTCTCAGAAAGATAAGAAAACCAAAAACAAGCCATTGAATAACCACATACAGTCAAAGTAAGCGCACCTCTTCAGGAGCTACAGTACATATAATTGAAGTTTTCGCATTCCCTCCTAGAGCAGGCTGGAGTATGCGGGTTAATTTACTATCACGATAAGGAATATGTGCCCTTTACATGTCAATAATTCATATAATTAGAACATATTTATTCTATACAAATAAGTTACTTCTCACAGGATAAGCAAAACAAGTACCTTTGTTTTGCACTATCACTAAGTTTGTTAATTACATTACCAAGAACCATTAAGCTCTTGTTAATATACTTTCCTTCCTTCAAACGTACTCCACCAGTTCCAGTCTTAGCAATCCGCTCAGAACCAGCCAAATCAACCAAATTCTGCTTTCAAATAAAGGAATTAAAATAACATTCATAAAACTAATGGGACAAGGTATAAACTAGATAAAAGGGGGGAAAGTCTATAGTAATATAAGGTACATACCAAAACTGAGACGCGTATGGCATCACTGCTTGAATAATCACCAAAAGAGCCTGTATCCTTTCCCTTGCTTTCTATCACCTAGTAATGTAAAATAAATACAACGAATATTAAAAGCAAAATAGTAATATTCATGTTCAACAATATGTTAAAAGAACATACCACTCTGAATATTGTATGAGACCTACTACTTCGTGCATTCATATTTGTCTCACCAAAATGCCTATTAACTGTAAGGAAAATGATTTAAACAAATTATTAAAAATAAACAACTACCCAGTTAAACCAATGGCAAAAATAATAAGTTTAAAGGACCTTCTCCAGACTCCAGGAGCTTCATCACTTGTTCAGCATTGTTCACAATTTCCTCCCTAAGACCCGCAACGAAAATCCCACGCTAAAACAAACAAGAAAAAATCAGTTAGTTTTGAGCATTGTGGTACACATTTGAACGGCATCAAAGTTTAATCAATGGCTGACCTCTAAATTCTCATGAATCTGCAATTTCTGATTCTCTACAGCGAAAAGGTCGTTAATTTCTTCATTGTAAATTTCCATGTAGGAAACTCGGATGAGAAACTCTCGATCAGAGATCTGGGAATTCAATTCAACAACAAGAAAATCAAAGCCAAAGCTTCTAAAATATATCGTTAACTGCTTCGGGAAAGAACCAAATTTCGTTAAATTACAATATTTATTTTCTGAAATATATCGTTAACTGCTCGATGAATAATTCCGGGATCGTTAGATGAACCGTTCATAGTGAAGGTCTTGCCGCTGCTTGTTTGCCCGTATGCAAAAGCAGTTCCTAAAACATAAATAAAATTGTAAATCATATACAAATTAATCAATTTTTATACCAGATCATCAAAATTAGGGCTAAAAAAGGGGATAAATTTAAACCGTTAAAGCCGTCCACAGCAGCATGAATAATATCCTTAGTAAGAAGCTCGTAAATATCTGAATTCGAGCAATTCTCATCGAAGACATGATCTAGAAACACAAAAAAAAAAAAAAAAAAAAAAAAAACTTCAAGGAATGAGAATTGGAATTGGAAAGGTAAAAAGGATTTGGGAAATGAAAATTTACCGAAAGCGTAAGAAACGCCGGAAATTGGGCTGCCGTGGAGCTTGTGAAGAGAGATTTGATTATCATCGACTCTCCATAAAGTTGAAGAAGAATTTTCATGACAAATTGGAGGTCTTACTCTCACTGCTACGCAGATCTTCTCCATTTTCTTTTTAAACGTTGAGTTGCAGAGCGAGAGCTAAGGCGGGATCTTTATTCATTGTGAAAACGGGGGAATTTGTATTTGAATGTTTTGGATTGACGGAAATGCCCTTAAAATGGAGGATTGGATAGGTATTCGGACCCTAAAGAACATGTCTACTGGCCCAGTTTCTTTGGGTAAGAGAATAGCCCACATGCCTCAGTTGGATGATTGTATCAACCTTACAAGAAGCCCATGTAATTTCCAAGGGCCAGCTTAGATCCTTTCGACTTTTGTAGTTCTTAATTGTATAGAATTCAAACAATGGTATACAACATAATTGTAGTAGAGTTAAAAAAAATTACTTTAGCAAAATTAAATATTTATCTTTTGAAAAATGGATAATGATAAATTTTCTCGATACTTCTACTTTCAAAAATAAAGTTAATTCTAACTAGAGTTGACACGTGGATAAATTTTATATGCCACATGGTTTTTTTTTTTTTTTGGTTAGGAAAATGGTTAATCAATCAAGTCTAAGGACTTGAAAAAAATTATATCAAGTAATCTATGAAAAAAGCCAAAATTAGCATATCTATTTTTAACCAAAAAAAAAACAGAAGAAAAATATTTTATTAAAGCAATTAAATTAAATTAAAAGTAATAACAATTTTTTTCACGATGAAAAAAAAAAAAAATCTGCCTTTCTCTCTTCATCACAAAAACTAGTGTCGGCGAGCCTCTGGCCATCATCCCATAACCGGAAAATTCTCCTAAACTGAAACGACTAAACCGATTGGGTCAATTTAGCCGATTTTTTTTTATTTTAACTGAAAATTGCTCTACCCTATTTAAACCTTCTTTTCCCCAAAAACAGCTTTGAATCCCCCAAATCTATGATTGAAACCTTAAAATTGAAAAAAGTTTCTATCTCTACCGTCAACCATAAAATCTCCTCTATTCATAATATGTGCTTTTCCATGACCCTGACTCCGTCACAGTTAAGATTTGAGAGATAGCAATGGAATCGACCCTAAGCTTATCAAAGAACAGAAATATAATAGATACACATTAAAAGATTTATTAAAGTATAGAGGTATATTTCCCATTAATCCAAAAAAACCCTTATCAAAGAACTTTTCTTTCATTAATATTTGACAACTTTTTATTATATTTTGATAGGTATACTTTGGTTATAACAAACGTTAACTAAACATGTTAATGCCAAACTTCTGTTATTAATGAATTCGTTCCAGATTGGAAAAGAGACATAGGAAAACGAACAGGGCCTTGAATCCTTAAGTATCATTTTTCTTGACAATGGAGCCTTCGGCTTACTTCTTTTTTTAGGGTAAATTATATAGATTGTTACTCAATTATTAGTTTATTTTTGTTTTGGTCATTCAAATTTTTTATTTATTTTAGTCACTAACATTATCAAATTTTAATATTTTGGTCACTCCTCCATTAAATCACTAACATAATATTGACATGGTGTTTTTTATAGGCATAATAACAAATTTAACCCTATAATGTTTATAAGTTCTATCAGTTTGATCCTAATTCTAAAAAATTCAACAGATTTATCCTTCAACTTTATACATTCTGCCAATTTAGTCTTAATTCTTAAAAATTCAAAAATAAAAATAAAATATTTAAAAATTCATTTTCAATTAAAAGATACAAAATTATAAATAAATACTCATTTTTTTCTTCTATTCCAACATGAAATTTTTTTTATTAAGTAATAATTTAATAAGTAAAATATTTTTCTTTCTTGTTTTTAGTTTTATTTTATATATAATAATTTATTTATTATACGTTTGACTTTATTACCCAGTTCTTGCTAAATTTATTGAGTGCTGGGCACTACCTTTACTCACAACCATTGACATCAACCGCCCTTACTCATAACTTCTTGATTTCTACATCCTCCATTATCGTGCTATTAAACTAGGAATCAATTGCGAAGCTAATAGCATAACCTTCCACTTATTGGTCTCTAAGCTCTCATCCTCACCTATGTATCCCCAATCATACCCCGCCCTCAAGCGCAACCTCAAACGCAATAAACTCGTTCTAAGCAACAACCTAAAGACATCTATTCTTACCTTTTTCAACCTCATGCTGTGATTCTTGACCTGACTTGAACATGGTGGTCATTAATGTTGAAAAAAATGGTAAAAGCTAAATATGCTTAAGTTTTCTTCGTGGTTTTTTCTCCTTAAATTATTTTATTTATAAAATTATTGTTTTAATAAATAAATGTCATATTAGAAAATGAGAGAATATATATATGCATTTATTTATAAATATTTTATATTTTTTGTATGTATTTTTATAAAAACTGAACTTTTAAATAATTTTAATTTTTAATTTTTTTAAATTTTAAATTTTTAAAAATCAAAATTAAATTGATAGAATGTGTAAAGTTGAAAGTTAAATTTGTTATTTTTTTTTAGAATTGTGACCAAATTGATAGAATTTGTAAATATTTGAGTTAAATTTGTTATTATACCAATAAAAAAAGTCACCTAACCTTCCCTTAGCAATTTAATGAAGGAGCGATCAAAATATTAAAATTTGACAATATTAGTGATTTAAATATAAAATTCTAAACATGAGTGATTAAAACAAAAACATGCAAATAATTAGTGACTATTTATATAGTTTACCTTTTTTTTATTAAGTTGTTGGTCTACTAAAAAACTTACATGTGCTCAATTTGATTGATATTAAGTACAGGGTTTGACTTTTGTGCTTGTAATTCATTTTCTTAACTCAATTAATTATTATAATACAATTGCGTGCATTAAGAAAAAAGAAAAATTTTGGTGAATGTACTGGTAAGTATTTCTACTATTAAATAGATCAAATTAGTACTTAAACTATTAAAAAAACTTCAAGTAAACTCAAATTTTAACAGAGTTAACATTTATTGTTTAAAAAAATCTCATTTTACTATTTAACAGTGTTATATTTTAAAAGCATTCTGCAAATAAAATACTTATTTGGAGTTGATTTGCAAATGAAAAAAAATTCATATTGTTTTTGAACAATATATGTTAACTCTATTATAATTCTTCATTATTTTGCTCTTTTTGTTTTTTTGAAAAATGGTTTCCATTTATTGAAGGGCAAAAAGGGAAACAAACAAAGCGAACAACAGAACATGCCGCCAGTATCCCAGTACAAACAGAAAAATCAAGAAAACCCAACAAACCAACCAAAAACATCTAGAAGGCAAAGAAAGGAAAGAAAAAAACCCCAGAACCGCAGCAACCAAGAAAACACATGGAAGCCAAAACTCTCCAATGCCCAAAGGTAGACCAAGACGTGTAGGACGGTGGATAGGCCAAGGATGAAGTAGGTCAAAAATACAGGGATATTGATTCGAAGAACCATAGAAGGGTAAAGAGCTAATTGAGAGGGTCGATCCACCACCTATCAGCAGCAACTGCCGATTCAACCTCCAACGGAACCTCCTCTAAAATTGATCATTCGAAATCCTAGAGACGCAAGTAGGTGAGCAATAGTATTTTGTTCCCCATAATAGTGTGTAATGGTGAGATCAGTGAAACCGGTATGCAGACTATGTTTACCCTCCCTGATAATAGTGTTAAGAACTCAAAAATTCCACAGAAAAATGTAGAAAGGGAAGAAGAATAGAAGAGAGAACAGAGGAAGAGAAAAGTTAAGAATAATTTTCTTAGTGTTTTTCCATAACCGTATTCCCTCATACAACCCATGATTAAAAGAGAGAATAACAGCAAAGAACGAACGTGGCACTTACAGTTGTGCAAAACACATCGAATCACTAACTATGCGCACCATTTTTACTGATTCAATTTAAAGATTGAAACTCACCGTTTTCCTTAATGAACTAACCGTTGCAACTAACCTTTATTTAACAGAATTTTAACTCTTCTTCTTTAACTAATATTTTAACCCATAACAAATACTGCCTCCCAGAAGAAAATCCTTGTCCTCAAGGATGGAAATGAGGAAATTTTCTCTGAAGCATGGTCAGAGACTCCCACGTAGCATCTTCCGGAAAAGAGTCGATCCACTCCACTAAAACCTCTGTAATAGCTTGATTTCCCCTTTTGACTATTCTTCTGTCAACAATCTTGACGGGTTTTTTCTGCATAGCACCATGATCATCATGCAAAGGGAGATGAACTTGAGCCGGACCGGAGCCAACATGTTTCTTCACTTGTGACACATGAAAAGTAGGGTGAATACGAGAGCCTGAAGGTAACTGTAAGGTGTAAGCCACTTCTCCGACTTTCTTGAGCACTGAAAAAGGCCCATAATACTTGAGAGATAACTTTTGATTAAGCACCCTGCACACTGTCTGCTGCCTATAGGGTTGCAGATGTAAATACACTAGATCTACAACATTAAAACTCTTTTCTGATCGATGTCTGTCAGCAAATTGTTTCATGCGAGATCTAGCCCTTTTTAAGTAGAAATGTAGCAGCTTCATGGCACTCTCTCTAGCCTGCAAACTCCTATCTATCACTGCCACCTATGAGGCACCTGCTAAGTAAGGCATATGTGTGGGTGGTGGTTGCCCATACAATGCTTCATATGGAGTAAGCTGGATAGAAGAGTGAAAAGAGGAATTGTACCACCATTCAGCAAGGGGTAGCCACTGGAACCACTGTGAAGGTGTTTCACCCGTCATACACCGCAGGTAATTCTAAAAAAATCTATTTAAAACCTCTATTTGGCCATCCGTTTGAGGTGGTATGCTGTGGACATCAAAAGTTTGACCCCTGCTTGTTGAAACAACTCTTGCCAGAAATTGCTAACAAAAATTTTGTCCCTGTCGAATATGATTGAATCAGGCATAGCATGAAGCTTGTAGACATTGTTTAAATATTCCTGGGCTACTTTTTTAGCTGTATATGGGTGAGATAGAGCCAAAAAATGTCCATATTTAGTCAAATGATCAACCACCACTAAAATGGAGTTTTTCCTGTTTGAATTTGGTTGGCCCTCAATAAAGTCTAAACTTATGATAGACTAGGCTCGGTTGGGAACAGGTAATGACTGTAGAAGTCCTAGGGAAGCCACTATTTCACTTTTTCACCATTGACAGACCAAGCATTCTCAAATCCACTTTTTAACATTAGTAGTGAGACCCTTCTAGTATACTAGGCTAGCCAGACACTTCTTAGTGGCATGCATTCCCGAGTGTCCCCCCACCGCACTAGCATGAAAGTGTTGAAACAATCCTTATCGTAGCTGCAAGTTTTTTCCAATAACAATTTCCCCTCTCCTACGTAAGAAACGACCATCCCACGGATATTTTTGGTTTTGAGTTTCAGGTTGCTGAACATCTTGTATGATTTTCTTGAGCTTAGCATCAGACTCATATAAATGTTACACCTGAGCTAGTAGACTCGAGATGACAGAACTCGTAGACAAATGAAAAAGTTGACCTTGCTCTAGTGTTGATCCCCTTCCTGTAGGAAACCTCAAAATCGTAACCCAACATCTTAGCCACCCAACGTTGCTGAAATGGAGTTACTGCCACTTGATTAGACAAAAAAAGCAGACTTTGATGGCCAGTATGTATCTTGAAGTGTCTTCCCACTAGGTAAGCATGCTATTTCCGCACAAGTAACAGAACAACTAACATTTCTTTTTCATATATTGATAGCTTTCTTGCTATTACAGTACGACTCCAATTCCAGTCGCACAAGCATCAGTATCCACTGTAAATTTGAGCTGGAAATTTGGTAGCACCAAGACAAGTGTTGTGTAAAGGGCATCTTTAAGTGATTGGAACGCAACAGTAGCCTGGTTAGACCATTGCCAACCATTCTTCTTCAAAAAATCTATAAGAGGTTTTGCTAGCACTCCATAATATCTAATAAACCTCCTATAATACCTGGGAGGCCAAGGAAGCTCCTCAATTCTTTGAATGATTGAGGAATTGGCCATGATTAAACACATTCGACCTTCGATTTGTCCGTAGAGACTGTTCCAGCACATAAAACATGGCCTAAGTACTCGATTTGAGTAGTGCCAAAACAACATTTAGTCTTCTTGGTAAACAATTGCTGGTCCTTCAAAAGAAATAGGACCTTCCTCAAATGCTGCAGATGTTAGGTCCAAAAGCTCGAGTACACCAATATATCATCAAAAAATACAAGCACACACTTCCTCAATAATGGCTTGAAGATCGAGTTCATAAGGGCCAGAAAACTAGAAGGGGCATTAGTGAGGCCAAAAGGCATTACGAGGAATTCGTAGTGCCCTTCATGTGTTCTGAAGGTTATTTTATGTATGTCAGATTCCCTCATTTGAATTTGATGGTGCCCCGACCTCAGGTCCAGCTTGGAAAACACTCGAGCTTCCCCTAGCTCATCTAATAACTCTTCAATTATAGGGATAGAAAATTTGTCCTTGATTGTATGATGATTAAGTTGTTTATAATCCACACACAACAGCCAACTACCATCATTCTTCTTAACCATCACTATTAGAGAAGCAAATGAGCTGTTGTTGTCTCTAATTATCCCAGCTTGAAGCATCTCGTGAATTAATTTCTCTATCTCAGTCTTTTGGATAGTCGGATATCTATAGGGTCAAATCTTTATCACCACACTCTCATCTTTTAAAGGGATTCTATGATCATGCAATTGAAGAGGTGGTAACCCCTTAGGCACCTGAAAAACGTCCACAAATTCGTCCAATACGGCCTGAATATTTTTTCAGATTCCTTCATTGTGATGGCCGACAGTGCTGCTTGCTTGGGCGTGCTCATTATCACTATATAAGGTCCCATTGTCTGTCCCATAGCCACAAAGCATTTTGTATTCGAACCATACTCCTCCACTACCAAAGAACCAGGAACAATACCTTGAATCATACAAGTCTATCCCTTAACCATAAATTGCATGGTTAATGAGCTAAAATTCCAAATGATGTCCCCTAACACTAATAGCCATGCATTCCCAAAACCACGTCACATCCCTTCAAGGGAAAAACCATAAAGCCTATTTCAAAATGATGGTTTTGGACCTCCTATGACACTCCTTTACACATTCCTCTAGTAAAGAAACAACTCCCATTTGCTACGGTCACCTTCAACTTTGCTTGAGGTATTACTGGCAAGGACAATTTACTGACCAATTTTGCATCTATAAAATTATGGGTACTACCAGAGTCAACCAAAATAATGACTATAATCGATCCTACCCAAGCAACTACTCTCATGGTGTTGTAGCCTTGTAACCCATTGAGAGCATGTAGCGAAATTATAGGGGATTTTGATGGTTCTTCTTCAGAATTTCCCTCCTCGAGTTTTTTTGAACACTCCTGAAACTCTTCTACTTCGCTATCCGATAGACGCTCCCACAAAAACTGGTATAGTTGTGATTTAACACATTTGTGGCCCGTATGGTATTTGGCTCCACACTAGAAGCATAAACCTTTTTGTTTACGTTTTGCCATAACAGCTAGTGGAATAGACCGAGTACCTGACTTATTGACTAAAGCATTGCTCACCGATTGTGAAGCAGCAACTGATCTTTAGGTGATGAAGAGTAACCTGATATGATGGAAGGATTTAGCATTGATCTAGGTGAGTGACTCGAAGGTGTTGGAAACTTTTTGGTTGGACAGGCTAGGAGCACCTCGATTTTCCTGGCTAATTGAAAAGCTTTCATCAGTGTAGCAGGTTCAAACAGATCCAAGTAGTGACCAATCTCAGCTTTTAGATTGCTAAGAAAAATGCTAAGGGCATAAGGTTCAGGTAAATACAATTGATTCAACAGTCCCCCAAACACCTCTTGATATTGTTCCACTGTACCTTGTTGTTTCAAGTTAACCAGCTCCTTCATAGGGTTGCCAAATTGACCAAAACCAAAACGGTCCTACAGACTCTTCATGTAGGCTGGCCACGACAGCATCTAGAGACCCCCATTTCGCTGGGAGTAAAAATGATACCATTCCAATGCTCTCCCTTCTAGATTCAACATCACCAAACGGACCTTGCTAGACTACGGTATTCCTTCAACCTTGAAATACTGCTGAAGCTTGGTCCACCAACCTCGAAAATCATTGCCATCAAACTTCAGACATTCAAGCCTACTGACCTTCTCATGCACCCCAACCATAGGCGATGAAGTTCACAAATGCACGTTCCCCACATCCGCCAAGTTCGGTCCAACAGGTACGATGGGTGCTTCGACCTCCTTTTGAGGAAAGCCAGGCGGTACGCCTAAAACCCTCTTCCCTTTGTCAAAATACTTGGACAAGATCGCTTGCAAATCCCCCCGAAACTCCTCTCTAAATGTTTGAAACTTGGAGTCCATGGTTGCTTCTAAACGAGTCATCTCCTCATGGATCTTGGAAATTTATTGCTGCATACTGCCCATCTCTTTCTGCAACCTCGTCAAAACTCCATCACCGGTCATTGTAGGGAATGTAGAGGCTTTGATACCTTTGTTAAGAACTCAAAAATTCCATAAAAAATGTAAAAAGGGAAGAAGAATAGAAAAGAGAATAGAGGAAGAGAAAAGTTTAAAATAATTTTTTAGTGTTTTTCCATAATCGTATTCCCTCATACAACCCATGATTAAAAGAGAGAATAACAGCAAAGAAAGAACGTGGCATTTACAGTTGTACAAAACACACCAAATCACTAACTATGTGCACTGTTTTTGCTGATTCAATTTAAAGATTGAAACTCACCGTTTTCCTTAATGAACTAACGGTTGCAACTAACCTTTATTTAACAGAATTTTAACTCTTTTTCTTTAACTAATATTTTAACTCATAACAAATAGCCGAAATTTTTTACCTGTCTTCTGTGTTGGAGCAGAGCTTTCGAATGGCATTGATAAACCATAACTTATACATATTATTATCCCATGCTTAGCACATTTATGAATGATTTCTCCTTAGATTTGTTGAATTTGATGCTCCTAATACTTTAATTTCACGTTTTTATACTTAGGTGAGCACAGGAGAGCAAAAAGAACAAGAAACGGGCTAAAAAGGGAGAAAATGGGCCGACATGGGAAAACAGCACTGCCTGGACTTCCTCACACGGGTAGCACACACGCCTGTGCCATTCTAGCAGGCTCGAACACGGCTTAAAACAACCTCAACACGGGCGTGTTGATCTCTCATCCTTGACCACGGCCTAAAGTAATCACACACGGTCGTGTCCCTACCGAGCCCTAGTTAAGTTTTATTCGAAAAAGGCGATTTTGAGGGCTTTTAGGCATTCTAAAGCCTATTTAAACACCCTAGAGGAGGATTAAAGGGGGACACACAGAGTAGGAAACAATGAATTACTCGAAGAAAGCCGATTGATCCATCTTAGAAGCTAGATTATTCATCAAGACTGAAGATCTCCCCTTAATTCCCTTCAGGGGTTTTGGGTTTTCTTTATGCTTTGCATTCATTATTCTTCTGAGATGTTTTCCTTATGAACTAAACCCCCTAAATACCTAAGGGGAATGAAACCTAAGATGAATCTTGTTATTATTATCTGAATTGTATGATAAATATTTAACTTGTTCTTAATTATGTGTTCTTAATTCTCGCTTCGGTATTTCAAGATATTGATTCAAGTTAATGCGCTTATTCAGAGGAGCAAAAGTCGTTAGAGATAGGGTGACAAGATTTTGTCAGATTAGGGTGAAACCTAATAAGGGGATCCATAGATCGAGTTAATACAACCCTAGGGTGTTAATTAGAAAGAGATTTCAATTATTCAATTTAGGGTTAGACGTTGTTAGTCTCGAGAGAGATAATAATATAAACTAGGGATTTCTAGGGAACAAGTTGAATGAATAAATCGTCTGATTCAGAGTCAAATAACAAGTGAAGTCTCGATGGATTTTTCCTTGGGTATTGTCTTAATCAATCGAATTTTCTAAAAATTATTTTCCCCAAATCTATTTTCTGTGCATTCTTAGGTAGTAAATTAGTTTAGATAAACAACCCCCATTATTCTTAGGCTAGATAATAAAAAGAAAGTTAATACTAGTACTTTTAGTTCGTTTGGGTTCGATATCCAGTCTTACTAAAACTATACTACTGTTCGATAGGTGCGCTTGCCTTCATCGTGATAATAGTTAGTTTGAGTACGATCAAGTATAAATTTTAAAACTTATCGCGAGTGACAATCAGACATGCAACGAATCCCCATAAAAAATAACTCTTTCCAAACTGAGGTCATAAGCAAAATCCACAAACCAAACAAAATTCAATGCTTTTGCAACGAAAGCAAAGAAGACATGGTGATGAAGTTATATGCATGCACCCAGCACCTAGTCATGGTAGTCACGCACAACCACATCAGAGCATGAAGTACAGTCGCGTCCCTTGTACATAGCATCGAAGTTTTCCTTTACCAAAAGCCCAATCATAGGGTGCCACTACTCGGCAAGCGAACCTACTAAAACCCCAGCAGTCATATCAAGGGTAGACATATCTCAAAGATACAAACGAATAAATGAGATGACCTCCAAAGAAGTATGGTGAAACCCATCATGGTGCCCACGGTTCCTCCTCATCTAGAGAACCCAAATCGTAGTAAGTATCAACTTTATCAAGTCTCCAGAATAAGTTGTAAATAAGAATCGAGCCAGCTAACAAAATCAGCATCATCGTATGACACAGGCTAAGTAATTTGCAGGTTTTACCATACCAAAGCTGCTAAAGGATAATCCCGTATGACATGGAAGTCGTCTCAAGTACGGTTTGACATTTAGGATAGTACTGAGTTGGAGAAATGCACTTGTTGTAGAGGTTAAAGAGAGTAGGGATATAGTTCTAAAAGAAACGCCAAGTTGTAATGTGCACTTTAGGTGGGACTCTAGCCTTCCACAAGGTTGTATACAGATCCCTAGAACACGTAAGAGGGTTGCGGGTAGTATAGGAATAGGTCAAATGTGTAGACGATAAGAGCATTTTGTAACCACTACGGACTGTATAGCAACCTGTATGATCCCCCTTCCAAACAAGCATGTCGTAACTAGCCAAACGTGAAAAAGGAATACTCAAGATCCGACTAGCTTCATTTTCAAAAATCATGGATCGCACCAAGGTGAATTCCATTGAGCCAAATTTGGTTGCATTAAATCACTTACCCAACTAACCGACATACTAACGGGTGTGTTCTCAATTCTACAGTTGCCACTACTTGGAAGCTAGCAATCATTCCAAATCGAAATGGATCATCCACTGCCCACCCGCCATCCAAAGCCCTTCTCTAACAAACTCTGAGAGTTCTAGATGTTTTGCCAAGTAAAAGATGAGTAAGACCCTAAACCCGCTTGTAAAAATTCCAAAGTAGGGAAATAATTGACTTTAAGAACATGACTCATAAAACAACTTAGGTTTGTCAAAATACGACAAACCTGCTTTGTAAGAAGAGAAATATTAAAACTTTCCATATCACAAAATCCCATACCCCAATTGCATTTCAGCTCGCACAAACAAGCCCAAGAACAACAATGAAGACCCATACGTCTTCCCAATTTTTGCCACCAGAACTTACTCATAAGTGCCTTTAAGTCACGACATAATGAATTGGGAACCAAAAAGCATTGCATAGCAAAAGTAGGGAGTCTCTATAAAACTAATTTTAAAAAAACCTCCCTACGCCATTGAGATAAAAACCACAAGTTCCATCTATCAATCCACCAACAGAAACAATCCTTGTAATGTTGGAAAGCTTCTCGCTTCCGCCTCTCAACTATAGGTAGCAGGCCCAAATAATATTTAGGATTAGTAGTGACACACACCCCCAATAAAGAGCCAAGACGAGAGCACTCAAACGGAACCACATTAACACTAAAATAAATCAATGACTTATCAAAATTAACCTATTGTCCTGAACATCACCCATACTCATCCAAGATAGCCTGAACCATAATGGGTGAGGCGCGGGCCAGACCAGCCAAGACGAAATCTACGGAACACCCTGTCACATTGTGCCAAACGAAACAAAAAAAGAAAGTCTTTCCCCATACAAAAGAAAAAGCTAAGGACTCAAGAGGTTGCCCTGGCGGAGACCTCTAGAAGGAAAGAAAGTATCACCCACAAACCCATTGAGAACAACGAAATAGGACAACATATGGACACACAACATGATCAGGGAAAGCCAGTTAGAGCAAAATCTCTTTCGAAGTGTAACAACCTCTAAAAAATGCCATTCAACCTGATCGTAAGTCTTGCTCATATCTAATTTGAGCGCAAAAGAACCTATTCTCCCTAACCGCCTCCGCTTAAAAAATTGGAGAACCTTATAAGAAATTAGGATATTATCGGTGATAAAATTTCTAGGGACAAAAACACTTTGAAATTCATCAAAACAAACATCAAGAACCGTAAAACAATTCATAAGCACTATGGAAATAATCTTGTACATCACGATGTAAGCGCTAAACAGGAACAACTGTGACATGTGCCTTGGATTTGCAACTTTAAGAATGAGGAATATATTCGTACTTTTATCCCAGAAAGGGAGACTTCCCTCTGAAGCACCCATAAACTGTAACCTCCCAAACCCGTCCTAAGGTTACATTAGCCACCGAAATGGCCAAGTAAAAACATTTGATTTGAAAATTGCTATCTTCAATAATTTTTCGAAAAAACTTAGCACGGTTGCATTAGATTTGTTGAAAACACCAATTTGTTAGGTCATTTATATTTTAAGTCCAATTTATTAGAAAATTGTGTCGTTTGAAAAAAAAACTCAGTTGACTTTGTCTACAACCTTTTAAAAACCTTATTTTACTGTTACGCAATAGAAAAAATGTTGCATTCGATTTTGTATAAAATCCATATTTGAAGTCGTGTTAGGCCAGTTATTTACTTTGTTTAGTTTCCATCCAAATATCTCATGTATGCAAAAATCCCAAATGAAAATCACCTATACCATAGTTTATACTTAATAAAAATTATAGTCCCCCAAAATAAATAAAAATGAATTAAGTAAAATCTAAAATACTGTATTATATGAAAATCTTATATGAGACTTCTAAATATTAAGTCTGGCCCTAATCCTAAGGGTTATCTATAAAGAGTAAATTAGGGGGTGAGCTTAAAAAGCTTAGTGTGAGTCTAAGCAAAAATAAGTATACAATCAATCAATGAGGCATACTATTAACATACAGTTCATACAATTTATCATGGCATATCAACATATGTGTATGACATGATCAATGATATAGTGCAATGGTCCTACCTATCCATCCGCTACACACCACGAGTTCTTCAAAACTCGTCATCCGAATACCAAAACAATAAGAGCTGAAGCTCAGTGTGATTAAACCACCAGTAATAGTATGTAGTTAAAACTGGCAGCAATACGCAAACAAGCTACTAATAAGATGCGATAAGTCACCAATAC
The DNA here is from genome assembly GCA_025698475.1 of Gossypium anomalum. Classification (NCBI taxonomy): domain Eukaryota; kingdom Viridiplantae; phylum Streptophyta; class Magnoliopsida; order Malvales; family Malvaceae; genus Gossypium; species Gossypium anomalum. Next base: position 21,355,856 of record CM046958.1, read on the forward strand.
TTCACAATACTTCAGGGTGCAATATACTGACTAAACAATGTTGTAGATTAAACGCTGGTACTCCACAAAACTCCTACATTACCCTAGCAATACCCTAGCCCCATGCAATGCAATATGACATACTTTCAATGAAGCAAATCACACTTTTCGGTATCAATCTCAATTCAGTGACATGCTTACATGTATTAAATTTATTGATAACGGTGGCATACTTTTATGCTCTCGAAATTAACAATCTCAATCAACGACATGCTTTTACAAGCAAACAATAAACAATGTCAATAAATAACATGCTTTAATTCTACAACTCAAATATCACACAATCAATCACAATTTTAGGCCGTAACATTTAGCCTTTACTTTTTATTACTTAATAATCTTGGTATACCTCTTAATTGTCAAGAGGCCGTTCGGTCATGTCCAAATTTAGCATGCATAATTAATCACATGCATGAAATATACCATTTTTTAAACACTAATACACACAAAGGTAAAACCCACACCTGATTTACGTGAATCCGATGTACTAACGTAACCACAACTTATACAATTTAGATCTAGACAGCTTTAGATCGAATCTATACATAACATAAATGAAATTTGATTAAAACCAGCCTTTAGACACCCCTATAAGGTTCGGCCAGAATAAGGATTAATAGTGTCAAATCAAATTCAATTTCTGATCACTTATTCTATTTTGATATATAATGAAGACATGAACGAGTTCTGATGTCACTGTTGATCCGTGATGTTCGGATTAGGTCTTTCAATCAAAATAACACTAAAAAATTAGTATAAAATATTCAGCTATGGCACTAGTAATATTCGGTCAAAGTACAAAATAGAGGAAAAAGGAAACGATATAAGATCTAATCAAAAGAAAAACTACTTACTCCACCAGAATGATAGATTTGAAGAACCAATGAAAAACTCGAGTAGTACAAATGAATTTGGCCAAAGTAATTAGTAATTTAGCAAGAAGAAAAGAATAAGAAGAAGAGAACACAAAGGGGCGAAACAAGGGTGAAGAGAAAATAATGAAAGAAAAAAAGAGAAAAGAAAGAAGAATTGAGAGAAAATAGAAGGGGAGGGGACAACAATAGGGGAAAAGAAGAGGAAAAAGATGAAAAAAAACTCAATATTAAATTAGTTTGATCTTTAAAAAAATTAATAGACTTTTGATAATTCAAATAAAGTCTTTGAATATTCAAGTTAATTAGATTTTCCAGTGTTTGAGTCACACTCAAATTTGACAATTTGCTAGGGGTGGACGGCACAAGCTTTAAAAAAAAGAATTTGCTAGCGAGGGGAATCAAACTCGGGTCACAGAGATGATTTCACTAACACTTAACCGCTAGGCCAGTAACTCATTTACATCCAAACTTATTTCCAATTGCTTAACTTTAGGCCATGTACAAGTTGGACAGGAGCAAAAGAAATGTATTACTAAATATGCAACACCAATGGGAATCAAACTCATGACCTCTTGAAGCATTAACAGTCTCTTAATCAACTACTCCACTTTAAGCTTTTCGACAACCCTTGAGTTTCCAGAAGCACTAAGTAGACCAAACTATAGGCAGAGGCCCAAATAATAGCAAATAAATTCAACACAACAATTCTTCCTAGAAAATTTTAACCTCCAGATTGGGGCGTGACATAAACAATAATTTGTAATGTCAAGTCTAATGATATGCTAGTACTTTTAAAAAACAAAGCAAGAAAATCGTCCTTTCCAGGAGCCTTCAGAGGAGGCATCCCGATTATGGTTGACCGAATCTCTTAAGGAGTAAACTAAGACATCAAGTCCTCATTCATTTGTAGGGTAATACAAATGTCGATCCCATTAACATATGAGATAAGTCACCTTGATTGGAAGAGGAGGACATATCAAAATAATATTGTTTTACCATCCCAAACATTGCTACAAGCGTAGTATAAGTAATGTCAGTCTCATCAACCAAACTAGTAATGATATTTACACGCTTTCTATACGAGGTAATTTATGGAAGAATGTAGTATTACGATCACCATGTTTCAACCAGTTAAGCGAGTCCTCTGGTACCAGAACAACTCCTCCTTATAAACCTTCAAGTTAAAAGCTAACTTAAGATCAATAATCTCTGCCAAAACATAATTTGAAAGTGCTTCTTGATTTAATTACACTAACCGATCTGTTGTACTCCAAACAAAACTATTTCGTTGCCTAGTTAACAATTTACTCCATGTAGATAAAATAAAGTCTAAAGCATGAAGTTGAGAAGGGATTGGCCTATTACATGTTGTCCAAACATTCTTAATTTCATCTGTGCATATGTGCTTAGAAACCCACTAGGATTCAAAATGAAACAAAATAGTAAAGGATCTATTGGAATTCTCAAATAGTGGATTGTAGAGAGTGACAACAAGTGGGCAGTGATCGAAAACCGAATGAGGGGCATGGAGAACCTTATAATAGGGGAAATTGTCCCTTCATGGAGTATCAGCAACACATCGATCTAAATGGTCCCTGATATTAGTACCTAATAATTGGCCTCTCTCCCAAGTGAACCATTGCCTAAAGAAACCTAAATCATGCAAACCACAATCCGCAAACGTTGACCTAAAGTCTTCCATCTAATGCTCCTATCAAACACGACCCCCTCTTTTTTCAAAAGAAAATGCAATCATATTAAAGTCACCGACTACTGAACATGACATGCCATGACCATACTGTAACAGTCTGATTTAGACCCTAATCGGAACAGTAGTTTTGGGACCATGAATCTGAGTTAGAAAAATATTTAAAAATTATTTTCTATGTTTATTTTGTGTGAATTTATATCTTTAAAATTTTCGTGGTTTAATTTTGTAGTTTGGGTGTCAGATTAAAAAAAAAAGGACTTAATTGCAGAAATTAAAATTTTGGTAGTTTAATATATAAATGGCCAAATCATTAGTGGCTTCCTAGATTGAAGGATTTAAGTGGTAAATAGCCCATTGGCATATTGAATGGATTATATTATGTGACTTTGTTATAAGTTTAATATGGTTAAGTTAGTAAACTAATAAAATAAGTTAGTATAATATAAAATATATCATAAAAACATAGTGCTCATATTTTAATCCACCATTTCCGAAACTAAATAAGAAATAAAGAAGAAGAAAACCTAGTTTGGCCATCTTCCAAGCTTAAATCAAGGTTCGTTCTTAGTCGGTTTTTGATAATCTTTATGTTTTTGAGATCGTTGCTTCGAGTACTACAAAACCTAAGCTTTAATTTTTTTTTATTTTGATGAATATTTAGAGTTATGCCATTGTTGATAACTTGTGATTTTTTTTGTTTGATGGTGAAATATGAAAGATATGTTTTAGATTAACATATTTTGTATTGGGGTTTTTGATGATTTTGAGTAATTAGGACTAAATTACAAAAATAAAAATTTGAGGGACTAAAATGTGAAATTAATGAAATATATGGGCTTGTATAGATATGGGTACCATTCAGCCTAACATGCGTACTTGTAAATTTTGTGTATTTTGTGTTTTGTGCAATAGGGATTAAATTGTAAAAATTGTAAATGTCAGGGGTAAAATGGTAATTTTCCCATTTATGTGTTTTTGGACTAAATTGAATGAAAATATGTTTGAATGAGCTTAATTTGAATATGTTTAGATCAAGAACCAAAGAAATTAAATTTGGACCGGGGAAAAACGAAAGTTGTCGACTAGCAGCCCCGTCTCGTTTTACTACGTCCGAGGTAAGTTTATAAGTAAATAGACGCATTTAGTTTTAAATAAGTACAAAATATACATGCTGAAATGAAATTTATGATTTTATTTAAGCTATATCCGAATATGATTTAGCTTAATTACTATGTTTCTGAAATTTTTTTGACCGAGTTACGAAGTCTGGAAGCCCCGTATGAACCTTAAGAATAGTTAGGATACATATGTCATGACATAGGATTCCGAATTATGTGTGCGAGTAAGACCATGGCATCGATATGTGATTCCGATATGTGTTCACGAGTAAGACCCTGTCTAGGACAATGGCATCGATCATGTAAGACCATGTTTGGGACGTTGGCAGTGTACGATTGTGTGATTATCCGAGTGTCCTATCAAATTCTGAATGGTTCATCGGCCAAGAGTAAATCGAGTTTGAATGTGTTAATTGAGCTATATACCAGGTATGAACTAATATGTTACTTACTTGAGGTAAGATACGTAAACACCATGACTATATATTATAAATCTTGTATGGTGCAAATAAAGTAGAAAATGTGTATGCTATGTGTATTTGGCTTACTAAATGAATAGTTAGTATGTCATGAATAACCTATATACATGTGTAAGTATGATATGGTATTCTCGGTTATGTAATTAATATATGTTCATGCAATATTATTATTTTGATATTCGAAATTTTACATTTGGATGAATATGTATTAAATTTTAATATGACTATTTGCCTTTGGAAATTGTTTACTAACATGATAAGTGCCTATGTGAATATTCGGCCAAATAAGGATTATATGTGCACAATGTCATATCGATTCTTGAACTTGTTTTAATGGTATGCATGCTTGATTATTTGGTGACATTTTGGACCCGAAATGTTGATTGCTGATGGTTAATTTGTTTATGTAAGTATTCGATCAAGTAAAAGAAATGGCATATGGAAGTGTACCATTATATCTCATATATGGGTTTAAGGATAAGCTTTGATCATGATACTATAATTCGAGTTAATAAGATAGGTTGAATGTATTATTGAATTATTAACTGCTTATGGCTTACTAAGCTATAATAGCTTACTGTGTATATTTGTTTTTGTTTTATAGATTCTAGAGTCAAGCTACGAGCTCAGGGACCATCAGCAAAGTTCATCACACTATCAGCTATTTTGGTACCTCTATAAGTTAAACTCAAATTATGGCATGTATAGGCTGGAATGTGGTTTGGGAAATATTGAGCTTTGATTTTGTATTAAGGCCATGTGGATATGGGTTATTTCTATGCTTGTGTTAGGTTCTGGTTTGATAATGGTATAAGTTCATTTTGATCATTTTGATTAATATGCTGTGTGCCATGAATGGATATAGTATGAGTTATTTGTTTGAATGTTGAATTTAGTTAATGACTTTGCATGAGGTATGGAGAAATCTGTCTTAAGCATGTTTGGCTGCTTTGCATGTGTTTTATACTAATTTATTTAGTGAATAAGTGCATTTGATCACCATGTTTAGTCTTAGTCTTATATGTTCTAGTTGTAATGTTTAGTGAAATTAATTTTAGTAATTTCGGTGATGAAATCTATGGATATGTTCATGGCCTTTAGTAGTGGAATTCGGTTATGTAAGGCAAATAATAATAAATAAAATGTCCCATGAATATTTTAATCATTTGTTTGTATGGAATAAAATGTGAAGTGTGGTGTTCAGGTAAAACGCACAGTATTTATATGAGTAAAAAGAATGTTCTGCCATGTTGTGTCATAATAAAGTTACATAAGTGATTGAATATTAAATTAGGTAATATGTTTTAATCGGTTATATTAAAAGCTTCATACGATTATGCCTAGTTATTTCCACTTATGAGTTTATATTTATTAAATGGGTGTGTTAGGTAACCTTAATGTTTGACTTATGAACTATATATTTATATTAATAAAGTAATGTCACATAAATAAATAAAATAAAAGTATTGGAAATAGTTTCTAATAATTTTTGATGATGTACGTATGTATGAATTATATATATTGGTTTTACATTCCATTAATCAAGCTATTAATTTGATGCATGTTCAGTATATAGCTAAATTGTTTAATAGACATAGATTATGTTTTATATTATGTCAAGTTAATAAAAATGACATAATAATATTGAATCTCTGATTTAGATTGTATATTAATGAAATTAAAAATTTCAAATTGTAATATGTTTTGTAAACCTGTAAGATATGTATTATGATAAGTAATGTCTCATAACCATCATCCGGTGACGGATATGAGTTAAGAGTGTTACATTTTATTGGTATCAGAGTCACGATTTAGTTGGTTCTAGGACTAACGTAGCGCGTGTGAGTCTAGCTATACATGCCATAATTATATACTGCGATAGTATGATTGATGAACCGTAATTTATACATATTTTTATCCCCTTCTTAACACATTTATTAATGATTTCTCCTTAGATTTGGTGAATTTGATGCTCCTATTCCTTTAATTTCATGTTTTATAATTAGGTGAGCATAGAAGAGCGAAAAGAATAAGAAACGGGCCAAAAACAGAGAAAATGGGCCGAAATGGGAAAACAACACGGCCTGAACTTCCTCACACGGGCAGAACACACGCCCATGCCATTCTAACAGGCTCAAACACAGCCTAAAACAACCTCAGCACGGGCGTGTTGATCTCTCAGCCTCGACCACGGTCTGAAGTAATCTCACACGGGCGTGTCCCTGCCAAGCCCTAGTTAAGTTCTATTCGGAAAAGGGCGATTTTTAGGGCTTTTAGGCATTCTAAAGCCTATTTAAACACCTTAGATGAGGACTAAAAGGGGGAGGGAGAATAGGGAGTAGGGAATTATTCCAAGAAAGTCGATTGATCCATCTCAGAAGCCGGATTCATCATCAAGACTGAAGACCTCTCCTCAATTTCCTTTCAGGAGTTTTGGGTTTTCTTTATGTTTTGTATTCTTTATTCTTCTGAGATGTTTTCCTATTTAGTTCTGAACTAAATACCCTAAATACCTAAGGGGAATGAAACCTAAGACAAATCTTGTTATTATTTTCTGAATTGTATGATAAATATTTGACTTGTTCTTAATTATGTGTTCTTAATTCTTGTTTTGGTATTTCAAGATATTGATTCAAGTTAATGCTCTTAGTTGGAGGATGAATAGTCCCTGTCTAAGAGTGACTTTATCATAATTAAGCGGGGTTGATTGCGCCCCTAGAGATAGGGTGACAAGATTTTGCCGGATTAGGGTGAAACCTAATAAAGGGATCCATAGATGGAGTTAATGCAACCTTAGGGTGTTAACTAGAAAGAGATTTCAACAATTTAATCTAGGGTTAGACGCTATTAGTCTTGAATAGGGATAATAACATAACTTAGGGATTTCTACAGAACAAGTTAAATGAATAAATCGTCCGATTCGGAGCTAAAAAAACAAGTGAAGTCTAGGTGGATTTTTCCTTAGGTATTGTCTTAATTCAATCTTTTTTCCAAAAGTAATTCCCCAATTCTATTTTCTGTGATCTCTTAGTTTAGTTAATTAGTTAATTAAAACAAACTCCATTATTCTTAGGCTAAATAATAAAAAGACAGTCATTACTAGTACTTTTAGTTCCTTTGGGTTCAACAATCCGGTTTTGCTAAAGCTATACTACTGTTCGATAGGTACACTTGCCTACATCGTGATAATAGTTAGTTTTAAGAACGATTAATTATAAATTTATAAAACTTATCACGGAAAATCACGATCAAGTTTTTGGCGCTGTTGCCGGGGAGCTAGAATATTAGGAACACTTAATTTTTTACTTTAGCCATTTACTTTTATTACAATTTAATTTTGTTTTTATTTTTATTTACTAAATTTTCTTTTTCTTTCTTCTATCAGGTTTTTATAGTTTATGACTAGAAGAAACCCGTCAAGATCACTACTTTTTGACGAAAAAATCGATCATACCGCTCGTAGAAACCGACGGGAAATAAGGCAAAGCCTAAGATACACAGAGGAAGAGCAAGAGGATGATATCTCAACTACAACCGAGGGGATGGCAAAAAATTAGGAAAATCCGCTACCTTCTGCAATACTCATTGTTCTAGTAAATCAGAATCTTGCTCCTCGTACTATGTATGATTATGCTAAACCTAATTTAATAGGAACTGAGTCAAGTATAGTTAGGTCTGCTATTGTTGCAAATAATTTTGAACTGAAACCTAACACAATTAAAACGATACAGTAATTTGTTCAGTTTGATGGTTTGCAGGACGAGGACCCCAACACTCACTTGGCAAATTTTCTGGAGTTTTGCAACACATTTAAAATTAATGGCATTTCTGACGATGCCATTCATCTTCGGTTATTCCCTTTTTTACTAAGGAACAAAGCTAAACAGTGGTTGAACTCGTTACCACTACTTGGGAACAAATGATCGAAAAGTTTTTATTAAAGTATTTTCCGTCGACTAAGACGACCAAATTACATAATGATATCTCTTCTTTTGTGCAGATGGATTTAGAAACACTTTACGATGCATGGGAGAGATACAAGGACCCACTACGAAGGTGCCCTCACCATGGGTTACCTCTATGGCTACAAGTTCAAACGTTTTACAATGGTGTAAACTGCTCAACAAGATAGATGATTGATGCAGCAGCTGGTGGGACCATTAATAACAAAACACCTGAAGAGGCTTACGAATTTATTGAGAAGATGTCACTAAATAATTATCAGTGGCAAGTCATGAGGACTAAGCCAACCAAAACAGCGGGCATTTATAACGTCGATGCGGTTAACATGCTATGAAATCAGGTAGAACTTCTAAATAAAAAGATTGATGGTTTACTTGGTTCTACGCAGGTACATCCAGTGATGAGGTGTGATTCAAGTGGGGGAAGTGTACATACAGAATATCAACCCTTCAATCCTACAACCGAAGAGGAACAAGTCCACTATATGGGTAACTGTAACTTTAGATCTCAAAATAACCCATACAGTAATACCTATAATGTAGGTTGGAGGAACCACCCAAATTTCTCATGGGGTGGTTAAGGAAATCGAAGGTCACAGAATCCTCCAGGTTTTCAACAACCACCTTACCAATAGGAAAAGAAATTGAACCTTGAGAAGATGCTATCCAAATTCATCGCAGTGTCAGAAACTCGTTTCCAGAATACCGAGACAGTACTGAAAAATCAACAAGCATCAATCCAAGGGCTCGAAACTTAGATAGGCCAGCTGTCCAAATTGATTTTTGAAAGACCATCAGGAAGTTTACCTAGTAACACCGAACCCAATCCAAACGAGTATGTGAAAGCAGTTACACTAAGCAGTGGAAAAGTATTAGCTAAATCTGAAAAGAAGCTAACACAAGAAGCCGTGATAAGCGAAAGAGAGGAGGAAAAACCCAATATTAATTACAAACCAGTGCCAAAGGAATATAAACCACTAGTTCCATACTCAGCAAATTTGAAAAAGGACCGCATGGATGTACAATTTGGTAAGTTTCTTGAACTTTTTCAGCAATTACATATCAACTTACCTTTTGTTGAAGCCATTTCGCAGATGCCTACATATGCAAAATTTCTGAAGGAGCTTCTAACAAATAAAAGGAAGTTTGAGGACTTATCTATAGTGGAACTCAATGAGGAATGCTCAGCCATACTCCAAAATAAACTGCCAACCAAACTGAAAGACCCAGGAAGTTTTACCATTCCCTGCTTAATTGGTAGTTTGAATGTTGAGAAAGCACTAGCTGATTTAGGCGCTAGCATTAATTTGATGCCATATAAAATGTTCAAACAACTTGGTCTTGGGGAACTTAAACCCACTAGGATGAGTATTCAACTAGTTGATAGATCTGTTAAATATCCTAGGGGTATTATAGAAGACGTACTTGTGAAAGTAGATAAATTTATATTCCCTGTTGACTTTGTTGTGCTTGATATGGACAAAAATGTGGAAGTGCCCTTAATTTTGGGGCGTCCATTTTTAGCCACAACTAGGGCTGTTATTGATGTGGGTGACGGTAAATTAGTACTTAGAGTAGGTGATAAAGAGATTATCTTTAAAATTTATGATGCTATGAAATTTTCTAAGGAGCAGGATGACTCATGTTATTTTATTGACTCTATTGATCATGCTACTCAAGACTCTTTTTAGTAAATTATACGGAAGGACACGACGGAACTGTGTTTAACTCAAGGAGAGGAGGTAAACGATGACTCTAATGAACATTCCTCAAGACAAGCAGAATATGAGGGTATTAAGATAAACGATGAACTCAAGCAAAAACCTTTTATTGAAGAACCTCCCAAACTGGAACTTAAACAATTGCCAAGTCACTTGAAATATGCATACCTTGGAAATAATTCTACATTACCAGTTATTATTGCGTCTAACCTGCAACCCAAGGAAAAAGAGGAATTACTCCAAGTATTAAGAGAACATAAAATGTAATATCCCGAATTAGGGCCTAATCAAAATAGTGGTTTCGTGACCACAAATCTGAGATAGAGATAATTATTTTATAATTATTTTGATGTTTATGATATGATTGCATGATTGTGTGAAAATTTCGTGATGAAATCCTATGCCTAAAGTGCTTAAATTGAAATTAGGGACTAAATCGAATAATTTGTAAAACTTGCATTTTAAAAGTTTTTAGTATGAAATTGTTTTGGAATATTAATGAGGAGGTCTTAAATAGCAATTTGGCCAATTTCTAAGTTTATGGACAAAAATTGGACATGGATGGAATTTTTGGAAAGTTTAGTAGTAAGGGTATTTTGGTCATTTAGTTATTAAAATGAATTAAAAACAAAATTAAAAGCCAATTTTTGTCCATCTTCTTCATTGGGCCGAAATTTCAAGGGTTCTCCATAGCTAGGGTTTGTTTCAAGCTTCCAAGCTCCATAGTAAGTGATTCCAAGCCCCATTTTTAATGTTCTTTACGTTTTTGAAATCCCGATGGCTCGATTAAGCTTATGCTAGCAATAATTCAGCCTAGGGTTCATATTTGGAAAAATAACCATAGGTGAAATTTGTGTATTTTGGTGTTTTATGATAGAAAATAAGGTTTTAAATTATGTTAGACAACTTGTACTACTCGGTTTTAAGCGAAAACGAGTAAAAGGGCTTAATCGGTAAAAATACCTAATAGTCATAAGTACATGTTAGAGTGTGAATTTGATGTTACCATAGAAGGGAAAAATGATCAGTATGTCATAAAACATAAGAATAAGGGATGAAGTTTAATTCTCGAGCCTAGGGGCAAAAGTGTAATTAGGCAAAAGTTTAGAGGCAAGAATGTAATTTTGCCAAAGTTTGTATTAAATGCTGTTTTGATGAATGTATGTATTAAATAAGATTAATTTGGCATTATAGATCAAGAGAAACGAGATTCAAGTCACGATCGAGGGAAAAACAAAGTTTACGAAGAATAGGCTCGATTGCTAATAATTTTGTACCGAGGTAAGTTCATATGTAAATGTAGTAACATAATTGTCATTTTAATTAACTTAATGATATTTATATGATATGATGATTATTATTATGAAATATTATGCTTTGTGGTTATTGTTGAGTAATATGCAAATTATGTTTATTACTTGTTAAATATGAATTGCTACCGAGTATCGGTTTCGATATTCTGTGGAAGACGACAAAGATGTGTAATTGAGGAAAAAGCCCGTTTGAACCTTGGGAATAGATTAGAATAAAAGTAACATGTCACTAGGATATTGAGTTCTGAACTTGTTGAGTTGAGTCCGAGTTCGTGAGATGTGATTAGGCATCCGAGCTCGTTGAGTTGAGTCCGAGTTCACTTATGGATGCGAACGCCCGAGCTCGTTGAGTTGAGTTCGAGTTCACTTATGGGCGGGTTACATGGTAGCTTGGCTACATAAGTTCCACAGGTTATTGAGTTTGTCTAGCTGCGGGTATGGCTCTTATGTTCATGAGATCCGCGTATTCGAATTATATTCCGATGTGTTCACTGGGTAAATCTTAAGTGAATAAGGAGAAGACCTAAAATGAAGGTGACATGTTGGTAAGTGTGGTAAATGAGAAAATTTGACAGGTATGTGCTTAAACCCTCGGGTTGAAAATTTGGTATGATGAAATCGTAGAAAGATATTAAATACAAATGAAACATGAATGTCTTGGTGTTGTTTATGCAAATAATGTTTTTGTGGCATTGTGTGATTATGTTACTTGCTATTTGCATGTGAACTTACTAAGCATTTGTGCTTACTCCCTCCTTTTCTTTCATTGTAGTTTTGACAAGCCGGCTTGAGAATCGGGATAGGTCAAAGACTCGTTCACACTATCTGAAGGCATAAATTGGTAAAATGGTTTGTGTGTTTTGAATGTGGCATGTATGGTAAAATACTCACTTTGTGTAAATGATCTTATGATATGGCTATGGTTTGGCAAGAAAAGGGTTTGTAAATGATTAGCCATTGGAATGGCCAATCTAAGTCATATTTGATGTTATGTATGTTTAAAATGATATTTAGTCCATGAAAATCCTTAGTAAAGTGAAATTTGCCATAAAACAGAATCTGACAGCAGTAGTGATGTAAATTTGAAAAATCACTAAAAATAGTAGAAATGGAATTAAATGATGAGTAAGTTATGAAATTGAAGATTAATGAGTCTATTTTCATATGGATTGAACAAAACAGGTATATGAATTATATTTTATGAGATATTTGAATTTTTGTGAAACAGGGCTATAGTGATTTCGGGATCCCCTATTCTGACTTTAAAAATTTATAATAAATTGTAAAAATATAATTAGAAGTCATGCTTTATATATACAGTTTTCTTATTGAGTCTAGTTTTAAGAGAAACAAACTTCATAGATGTTGAAATTCTGTACAGAGAGATATATGATTCGTAATACACAGAGGTCAGAGCATCAAACCCTGAAACAGGGGAGATTTTAACTAATAAACTGTACTAATTGGCTTGACCAAAAATTCTAGAAAAAAATTAGTAAATAGATATATGAGTCTAGTTTCAGGTAAAATTTATGAAATTGGATTTTGAGTTTCGAAACTCGAGATATGAATTTTTAAGAGACTGTGATGCAGATTGCTAGCTTGACTGGAAATTTTAAAAAAATAAATTGTTTGAGCGGTTTAAGTAATGAATTAAGTCTGTTAACACCTCGTGTTCGAATCCGGCGATGGTCTCGGGTACGGGGCATTACATTTGGTGGTATCAGAGCAGGTTTAGTTGGTTCTCGGACTAATGTGTTGTTTGTACGGGTTTTGCTATACATGCCATATATATAAATTATGATAGTGAGATGACTTCTGACCTTTTAAATGATTTTTTTATAGTAAATGGATCCCGATCTAGTTGCGGCTGATGATGTAGAGAGTAATGCACCAGCTCCAGTTGAAAGGGCGGTGCCAACTGAAAATTGACCTCCTACTGTTGGTCAAGGAGGAGGAGAAGAGGCTCGAGAAGCCTTTCTCCAGATGATGAATACACGTATCTCGAGTTCGTTCAATGCGAACTCAGAATGCACAACCTCCCCACCTCCCCGATTCCTCAACCTGTACCCTCGATGCACAAGGTGTAGATCTCATGAAATTTCACGAACTCCAGTTGACAAAATCCATAAACAAGGGGCCAAGAATTCGGGGCAAATATTGATGATGATACCGAGAAAGTAGAGTTTTGGCTCGAGAATTCTATTCGAGTATTTGATGAATTGTCTTGTACACCAAGAATGCTTGAAATGTGCTATATCATTGTTGAGGATTCAATTATCATTGGTGGAAGACATTGACTTGATGAGTACCAAAGAGAAAGTAATCGGGAGTTCTTTCAAGAAGAATTTCAAGAAATATATCGGTGAAAGATTTATTGATCGAGCGTAAAGAGTTTCTTGAATTAAAGCGAGGGGAACATGACGATTCTTCAATACGAAAGGGAGTTTGTCAGGTTGAGTAAGTATGCTAGAGAATATATTCCTACAGAAGCTAAAATGTGTAGACGATTTGAAGACGGACTCAATGAAGACATTAAAGTATTTGAAGACGATTTGAATTAAAAGAAATAGTAGTACTGGTTAATCGAGCTTGCAAGGCTGAAGAACTACTTAAAGAGAAGAAAAAGGTAGATGCTGAGACTAGAAATTGGAAGAAAAGACCGACGAGCAGTTCATTCTCATAGCAATCCAGAAAATCTAGAAATATGAATCCCCGTTCACAGGTTTCGGCTGGACAATCATATGAAAATTTTAAGAAGCAAAATGCGGTTCCTAAATGTAACACCCCTATCCCGTAACTATCGCCGGAATAAGTAAGGGCCATTACCGGACTTGTAACTCATGACAGAATGGTAAAACTTTTTTTTTTTTTAGATCATTCATTTGGATAAACACTAAACACAGCCAGGGATAAAATGTAAACTTCTATAAGTAAACATTCAAAAGATGTCATTTTCGCATGGCTTATATACAATAACCAAATTATTCTTTCCCTACTAGTCTATTCTATACATGCCATAAGATAATCCAATCTCATGGCTACCGTAATGGTAGATAGTGTGATGAAGTGCTGACGATCCCCGAGCTAGTAGTCAGAATCCACAACCTACAGACCAAAAACATGAACGAACAGAGTAAGCTTTCGTAAGCTTAGTAAGTTTTAAGCAAAACGATAATTTTGTTGAATCAATGACTTTTTTCACATATACTTAATCTAGATAAAATCTCATTTGACCCAATATACCTAACCAAAATTTCACATAATTTAATTCGCCTTTCTTTAGCCCTGAGCTTTAAGTCGCAAAGTGTTTTCATTCAATATTTTTGGTCATTCATTTCAACTGTTCGATGAAGTTAATCTAGAGCTTCATCTCGAACTATAATATAAATAAACGCATCACTTAACTCTCACATATATATACTTTCGTACAATAGTGATCTAGATGGTCGAATATTTCCAAAGCACATTCTTCATCAACTGAAGATGGATTCACATGGTAAGCACATTCTTCACCAATTTACAACTTTCAATAATCCTTTCCACTTGTTCATAATCACATCCATATTTTCAAGTATTTCAACATGACAAGTACTAAATTTCTGTAGGCACCTAAAGAACCAAACATATTCCTTATTACATATACGTAAGTTTACAGAATATGATCCTTACCTTGTACTGGCACATCTAGCTGAACCCAACCTGTACTCAAATCATAAGGCCTTTGGGCAGAATATACACTAATACATAAGAATATTTCATCCCATACTTCATTATACAAGCATACCATTACCAATTAGATCATTCTCATATTTGAAGTTATAATATTGATCACATTTACATACCTTTTTGATACTAATAATTCACTTTGAAATCAATTCACCGACGAGTAAGTAATACGTATCTAAACATCTTTAAATATGTAATACTTATTTGATGGTAACTTACTGCGGATACTCAATATCAAAGTCTTACTTGAATCTTCGGGTCTTTAAAACCCAGATATAGTACGAGCACGAAGCATATGGACATTAATTCAGAATAATATTCCTGCATAAAGCCTGCGGGATCTTAACCCGGATATAGTACTGGCACAAATGCCCTTCGGGACTTATCACATTTATACACTTTCACATCCATCACATTGGCCATTCGGCCTTATCACATATATACACCTTCACATCCATCACATCAGCCATTAGGTCTTATCTCATATATACACTTTCACATTCATCACATTGGCCATTCGGCCTTATCACATATACATATCTTGTACATCAATTTCATCATAACAAAATTGACTAGGTATACTAGTCATTTACAGCTTATAGCTTCACTTTAATACGGATTTGGTATTTTGATTACCAATATTTAATCGATAGCTTATAAGCAACTCAAATAGTTTAATTAAGGTTTACAACATAATCACAAATTCAGCACAAGTCGTTTTTTCTGAGCAATGATCATTAAATTATTCGTAAATGGAGCTACGAAACTCCAAATGAAGTGCCGTTAATTTTTCCCAAAATAGACTCATACATATTTTATCCAAAAATTTTCAGAATTTTTGGTTTGGCCAATCAATACCAGATTTTCATAAAGTTTCCCTATTTCACTGCTTTGAATATTCTGACC
The DNA here is from genome assembly GCA_025698475.1 of Gossypium anomalum. Classification (NCBI taxonomy): domain Eukaryota; kingdom Viridiplantae; phylum Streptophyta; class Magnoliopsida; order Malvales; family Malvaceae; genus Gossypium; species Gossypium anomalum. The sequence continues at coordinate 21,371,709 of CM046958.1, forward strand.
ATTCTTCACTACGAATCAAATTTCTCATTGTACAAAATTCAAAATATGTTCTAGTTTATTTCATTTGAAACTAGACTCACAAAAATTTTTGTACAATTTATAATGATTTTCTAAAAACAGAACAGAGGATTACAGTGTCATTCTCAAGACTGTCTCACACAACTTTAAATATCTCATTATCGGAAATTCCTTTGCTTACACGGTTTCTTTTATAAGAAACTAGACTCATTAAGCTTTAATTTAATGTTTTATTAAGCCTCTAATTCAAGTCCATAAATTTATGGTGATTTTCTAAAGTCACATTACTGCTGCTGTCCTAAGCAGATTATTTCAAATTACACTTAAATTTCCAAGCTCAAACACTTAAGAACTTACCATTTGAGCTTAGAACATATCATGGCCCATCATATCTTATTAAATCAACTCAATATGTTCTATTATGATTGAATTTACTCAACGTTTAATCACTTAAAACTTACCTCGAAAGTGGTCGATGACTAGATATCCACGGCTATTCGTTTACTTTCTCTTTTCCTTTATTCGACTTTGATCCTCTTTGCTCTTAAGCTTAAGTGAAACAATAGATTGGCTTAGGTACTTAACTAATATTATTCACTTGACAATCACATTTGGCAATCACATATCATTTTCAATATGTATTAATTAATTAAACATGCCATGACTCGATTTCATGCTTATTTAATCTATATCTAATTCACATTCACAAGCAAAGAGTCACTTAATTTATCATTCTTTCTTATACAAGAATTTAATCATATTGCCAAATGTCCTTATGTGTACATGGTACATACATAAGGCATACATATACATAATTCATATTCATTCCATTTAAGTACTTAAAACTTACAAAGGAATCAAACTCAAATATTTAAGAACCTACTTTTCAAACACACCTAGAGCCAAAACATATGTATATGAATATAAGATTTTCCCTCATTTGAAGAAAGCACAAATACATAATTCACTCTCTCACATACCCTTTTTGCACTTCACATTATCATATCCATTCAACACTTTCACTAAGTGTAGCCCAATATCTTATTCAACAACTAATTCGGATAACACATAAAGAACATCTCAATTTATATTCATTCAAAATCAAGCTAAAACTAAATTTAATTACTCAACTTAATATGCGGCATTTATCTACCAATTCAAATGACAAGTTGAATTCATGGTCGAATGCAACAATCAACCCAATTACATAATCAATTTATCACTTAGGTGCTAATTTGAATAATTCTCATGCAACTATTATCAATACACATTAATTTTTGTATAAGCCCCCACATTGCCGATTTTCACAATCAACATAGTCACAAGGGCTCACCCTATCCACTCAAAGTTCAATTCACCAATTAAGCAAATGCTATTAATGCTAAGAAATTTTTTTTTTACAATTTATCCTAGTTTGCCGAAAGAAATTATGCCCTAATTCATGAACTTAAACAACATTGGCCAACTTTCCAAGCTCATTTGAGCCATCAAGCACATTTAGTTTGTTCATACTCAACTAGAATCAATTATCCTCCCAAAATCATCAAACATACAAAATATACCCCATTAAGCTCATGACCGATTGCTACATGCTTCATGAACACAAAAATTTTCACATGGGTCTTGTTGCAAGCTTCAAAACCAACCAAAATTCACAAATTTTCAAAAAAAATAACATGAACCTTACCTTATTTGAAGCCTTCTTTTGCCGAATGCCCTAAGCTCAAAGGCTTCTATTTGCTTTCTCAACTCACGGCAAGAAGAAGAAGAAAATGGCCTTGTTATTTTCACCTCAAACATATTTTATTCATTTATTTTATTAATTTTTATTATTTCTATTTTATGAAACCATTTTCTTTAATATAAACAAATATATTATTAACATTATTTACTAACATACAAAGCACAAAATGCCAAAACACAGTCATCATTACCTTCCACTAACATTAAAAGGGGAAATTTGACATGCAACTCCACTATTTTGCATGCATGAATCAACTAGTCATCACACATTTCCCCATCATACTTTCAAAGTTTACTACTAAGCCCTTTTTAGTGAAATTCACATCTATAACTCTAAGTTAAAACATCAAAAATGTCACACATGAATTAACACATATTATAGGCATCAAAATGAATATTAAATTATTATTATGTCTCGATTTTGTGGTCCCAAAACCACTTTTCGACTAGGGTCAAATTAGGGGTGTCACAACTCTCCCCCCTTTAGGGATTTTCGTCCCCGAAAATTTCCACCGATGCATAGGTTAGGATAATGTCCTCTTATTGAATTATGTCCACAAAGACATTAGCTCATTGATAGCAATTGTAATTCATTATTGATTTCGCATCGATCTATAAAATCATTTTCTTATCTTAAAACAAATACATAAACATTTCTACAAGTATGCACATATATCTCATTTCCTTGATTTCATAAGCAATAATCACTTAATTTAATTCACAAATGCATTTCAAACACATATATATCACATATTAACATGTATAATTCATATCATCAACCCACATATTCGTAACTCACATTTTTATTCATGTATAAGCTGTAACCTGACCGAAAATACACATATACTCAAACATCCCAATAAATATCCTTTATAACTCCATCGTATCTCAATATTCAACTTAACTTATTTCCAACAGAAAATTAACTTCCATATACCTGAACATTTAATTCATTCAGCACATTCAATCACCGTTAACGCTACCCGTATACAGTCGATTAGGCATAAAGCCTCGTATAGTACACCGGCATGGGATTTATTTTAGCACATAACCCATATATCCAAAATTATCAGCATTCATCAAAAATTCTTACAGACTTCCAAATGTCGAACTTAATCGAAATAATTTCTTGAACATGATTAATAAAAAATAGGGGTCATTTAGCAATAGCACATATGACTTCATATACCAAGCATCCCATAGACTAAATCCGTAACACATTTATAACATGAATTCATTTCTTAACAACATATCCACCATCTTTTTATGTATTCACTTATTTAGTATACATAACATAATATAATATGAACTCACAAATTTTTACTTTCATTTGATTTTCACATACCTTCCGTACGTACCTGTATCACTTATTCTGATCTATCTTTATTTATCATCTTAAATATACCCGTTGAATCATTTGAAATCATTACGGATACTCATTAAGCACATATAGCTCTTACAATGCCATATCCTAGATATGGTCTTACATATTCTCACATATCGAGCCGATGCCATGTCCCAGACATGGTCTTACACACTATCTCAAATCAATGCCTTCGTCCCAGACGAGGTCTTACATGAATTCCATTTCACACACTTAGTGCCCACTGACCGATCTCGCACTTATAGTGCTCGGTTAAAGGAATTCGCACACATAGTGCCTCTAATCATTCACACACATAGTGCTCTTATTCATTCGTTATTACACATTGAAATGACTTAATCAAGTCTATAAAACATCTCATATGTACAGTTTAAACGTATTCTTTCATTTAACTTTGAATTCATATAGTAATGAACACTTAAACTTTGCTCGAATCACCAGCGTTAAGCGTGCTAGGCACAAAGGCCCGAATACACATCACCGCACGAAATGCCCTTCTTCGGACTTAGCCCGGATATAACAGCGGCACGAATACCCTTCAGGATTTAGCCCGGATATAACACCGGCACGAATGCCCTTCGGGATTTAGTCCGGATATAACACCGGCACGAATGCCCTTCGAGATTTAGCCCGGATCATCGTCGAGACCTTTAGCTCGGATGAAATCTCTATATGAAGCCAGTGGGTCTTAATCCGGACATAATCTCTGTACATAGCCATCGGGTCTTTACCCGGACATAATCTCTACATATAGTCAGCGGGTCTTTAAACTCGGATTCACATCACTGAGTCTCATACATATTTATTCACATGTTATCATATTTCACATAGCACAAATCACATTTGCAATTCAATCAACTCATTCGCATATAAACATATAACATGCTTCTTGACTTTAAGTCATAAATATCATTCAAATCTAATATATGTATACTTCTTTTACTAAACTTTCAGCTCAATAAGCAAACACACATAAGCATATATCCCCAATCTCTTTCTTGTTTATTTCTCTAATAGCCATTCAGCTACATAACATGTATAAGGTTTCTTTCTTAATAACCTTATTATAGTAAGGACAATAGGACATCATTTATCTATCATACATGTATATCATGTCATTTTAATTTAAACACCAAATTCAATTACTCAAAACTTACTTATATTATACCTTTCTCAATATTGACACATCATAAGCATGTCTCAGTTCCTCTCAATACCATCTGCTACAACTCGATCGGGATCGGAATTCATTACAATATGAAAAACACATTTTAACTGTCAGAAATCATCACACTATCATTTTTATCACTTTACGGCATGTATAACTAGACTCACAGGTGCTACGTAAGTCCTAGAATCGACTAAACCGTAGCTCTGATACCAATAAAATGTAACACCCCTATCCCGTAACTATCGCTTAATAAGTAAGGGGCATTCTTGACTTGTAACTCATGACAGAACAAAACTTTTTTTTTTTTTTTTAGATCATACATTTGGATAAATACTAAACACAGCCAAGGATAAAATGTAAAATTCTATAAGTAAACATTCAAAAGATGTCATTTTCGCATGGCTTATATACAATAACCAAATTATTCTTTCCCTACTAGTCTATTCTATACATGCCATAAGATAATCCAATCTCATGGCTACCGTAATGGTAGATAGTGTGATGAAGTGCTGACGATCCCCGAGCTAGTAGTCGAATCCCAAAACCTATGCACCAAAAACATGAACGAACAGAGTAAGCTTTAAGTAAAGCTTAGTAAGTTTTAAGCAAAACGATAATTTTGTTGAATCAATGACGTTTTTCACATATACTTAATCTAGATAAAATCTCATTTGACCCAATATACCTAACCAAAATTTCACATAATTTAATTCACCTTTCTTTAGCCCTGAGCTTTAAGTCGCAAAGTGTTTTCATTCAATATCTTTGGTCATTCATTTCAACTGTTCGATGAAGTTAATCTAGAGCTTCATCTCAAACTATAATATCAATAAACGCATCACTTAACACTCACATATATATACTTTCGTACAATAGTGATCTAGATGGTCGAATATTTCCAAAGCACATTCTTCATCAACAAAAGATGGATTCACATGGTAAGCACATTCTTCACCAATTTACAACTTTCAATAATCCTTTCCACTTGTTCATAATCACATCCATATTTTCAAGTATTTCAACATGACAAGTACTAAATTTCAGAGGCACCTAAAGAACCAAACATATTCCTTATTACATATACGTAAGTTTACAGAATATGATCCTTACCTTGTACTGGCACATCTAGCTGAACCCAACTTGTACTCAAATCATAAGTCCTTTGGGTAGAATATGCACTAATACATAAGAATATTTCATCCCACACTTCATTATACAAGCATACCATTACCAATTAGATCATTCTCATATTTGAAGTTATAATATTGATCACATTTACATACCTTTTGATACTAATAATTCACTTTGAAATCAATCCACCGACGAGTAAGTAATACGTAACTGAACATCTTTAAATATGTAATACTTATTTGATGGTAACTTACTGCGGATACTCAATATCAAAGTCTTACTTGAATCTTCGGGTCTTCAAAACCCGGATATAGTACGAGCATGAAGCATACGGACATTAATTCGAATAATATTCCTGCATAAAGCTCATGGATCTTAACCCTGATATATAGTATCGGCACAAATGCCCTTCTTCGACTTATCACATTTATACACTTTCACATCCATCACATTGGCCATTCGGCCTTATCACATATATACACCTTCACATCCATCACATCAGCCATTAGGTCTTATCTCATATATACACTTTCACATTCATCACATTGGCCATTCGGCCTTATCACATATACATATCTTGTACATCAATTTCATCATAACAAAATTGACTAGGTATACTAGTCATTTACGGCTTATAGCTTCACTTTAATACGGATTTGGTATTTTGATTACCAATATTTAATCGATAGCTTATAAGCAACTCAAATAGTTTTATTAAGGTTTACAACATAATCACAAATTCAGCACAAGCTATTTTTCCTGAGCAACAGTCATTAAATTATTCGTAAATGGAGCTACGAAACTCCAAATGAAGTGCCGTTAATTTTTCCTGAAAATAGACTCATAATATTTTATCCAAAAAATTTTCAGAATTTTTTGGTTTGGCCAATCAATACCAGATTTTCTTAAAGTTTCCCCTATTTCACTATTTGAATATTCTGACCATTCTTCACTACGAATCAAATTTCTCATTGTACAAAATTCAAAATATGTTCTAGTTTATTTCATTTGAAACTAGACTCACTAAGGCATCTAGCATATAAATTTTGTCTTTTAAAATTTTTTGTACAATTTATAATGATTTTCTAAAAACAAAATAGAGGATTACAGTGTCATTCTGCACTGTCTCACACAACTTTAAATATCTCATTATCGGAAATTCCTTTGCTTACACGGTTTCTTTTATAAGAAACTAGACTCATTAAGCTTTAATTTAATGTTTTATTCAGCCTCTAATTCAAGTCCATAAATTTATGGTGATTTTCTAAAGTCACGTTACTGCTGCTGTCCTAAGCAGATTATTTCAAATTACACTTAAATTTCCAAGCTCAAACACTTAAGAACTTACCATTTGAGCTTAGAACATATCATGGCCCATCATATCTTATTAAATCAACTCAATATGTTCTATTATGATTGAATTTACTCAACGTTTAATCACTTAAAACTTACCTCGAAAGTGGTCGATTTACTAGATATCCACGGCTATTCGTTTACTTTCTCTTTTCCTTTATCCGACTTTGATCCTCTTTGCTCTTAAGCTTAAGTGAAACAATAGATTGGCTTAGGTACTTAACTAATATTATTCACTTGACAATCACATTTGGCAATCACATATCATTTTCAATATGTATTAATTAATAAAACATGCCATGACTCGATTTCATGCTTATTTAATCTATATCTAATTCACATTCACAAGCAAAGAGTCACTTAATTTATCATTCTTTCTTATACAAGAATTTAATCATATTGCCAAATGTCCTTATGTGTACAATGTACATACATAAGGCATACATATACATAATTCATATTCATTCCATTTAAGTACTTAAAACTTACAAAGGAATCAAACTCAAATATTTAAGAACCTACTTTTCAAACACACCTATAGCCGAAACATATGTATATGAATATAAGATTTTCCCTCATTTGAAGAAAGCACAAATACATAATTCACTCTCTCACATACCCTTTTTGCACGTCACATTATCATATCCATTCAATACTTTCATTAAGTGTAGCCCAATATCTTATTCAACAACTAATTCGGATAACACATAAAGAACATCTCAATTTATATTCATTCAAAATCAAGCTAAAACTAAATTTAATTACTCAACTTAATATGCGGCATTTATCTACCAATTCAAATGACAAGTTGAATTCATGGTCGAATGCAACAATCAACCCAATTACATAATCAATTTATCACTTAGGTGCTAATTTGAATAATTCTCATACAACTATTATCAATACACATTAATTTTTGTATAAGCCCCCACATTGCCGATTTTCACAATCAACATAGTCACAAGGGCTCACCCTATCCACTCAAAGTTCAATTCACCAATTAAGCAAATGCTATTAATGCTAAGAATTTTTTTTTTTTTTACAATTTATCCTAGTTTGCCGAAAGAAATTATGCCCTAATTCATGAACTTAAACAACATTGGCCAACTTTCCAAGCTCATTTGAGCCATCAAGCACATTTAGTTTGTTCATACTCAACTAGAATCAATTATCCTCCCAAAATCATCAAACATACAAAATATACCCCATTAAGCTCATGACCGATTGCTACATGCTTCATGAACACAAAAAGTTTCACATGGGTCTTGTTGCAAGCTTCAAAACCAACCAAAATTCACAAATTTTCAAAAAAAATAACATGAACCTTACCTTATTTGAAGCCTTATTTTGCCGAATGCCCTAAGCTCAAAGGTTTCTATTTTCTTTCTCAACTCACGGCAAGAAGAAGAAGAAAATGGCCTTGTTATTTTCACCTCAAACATATTTTATTCATTTATTTTATTAACTTTTATTATTTCTATTTTATGAAACCATTTTCTTTAATATAAACAAATATATTATTAACATTATTTACTAACATACAAAGCACAAAATGCCAAAACAAAGTCATCATTACCTTCCACTAACATTAAAAGGGGAAATTTGACATGCAACTCCACTATTTTGCATGCATGAATAAACTAGTCATCACACATTTCCCCATCATACTTTCAAAGTTTACTACTAAGCCCTTTTTAGTGAAATTCACATTTATAACTCTAAGTTAAAACATCAAAAATGTCACACATGAATTAACACATATTATCGGCATCAAAATAAATATTAAATTATTATTATGTCTCGATTTTGTGGTCCCGAAACCACTTTCTGACTAGGGTCAAATTAGGGGTGTCACACTAAATCTCAGACTACTTCTGCAGCTAGTGTGGGAAATATGAGATTTGTTAAGCCCGAGTGCCAGCGGTGTGGCAGAAAACATTTTGGCCCATGTAGAGCGAATTAATGTTTTCAGTGTGGTTCTCTGGATCATTTTATTAGAGACTGCCCAGAAAGAGCTGAGAAAGAAAAAATTCAAAATGTAAAAGCTAGTGGTGCAGACTCGAGGGGAAGATATTCGAGAAAAGCTGGAAATGAAGCAAGCAGCAAAAATGTAGCCAGAGATTCAGCAGCTAAATCTGAAGCAAGGGCTCCAGCTAGAACTTATGCTATAAAGGCACGTGAAGATGCTTCATCACCTGATGTGATTACTGGTATATTTTCTCTTTATGATGTTAATGTTATTGCTTTGATTGATCCCGGTTCTACTCATTCATATGTGTGCATGAAATTGGTGTCTAGTATGAATATACCTGTTGAGAACACATAATTTATGATTAGAGTGTCGAATCCATTAGGTAAATGTGTGATAGTTGATAAAGTAAGCAAGAAATGCCCTTTAATGATTTGGGGTCATTACTTTCTGGCCGACTTGATGTTTTTGCCGTTTGATGAATTTGATGTTATTTTGGGTATGGATTGGTTGACATTGCATGATGCTATAGTAAATTACAAAGAGAAGGTTATAGAATTAAAGTGTGAAAGTGGTAAAATTTTGCGGGTTGAACCAGGCAAATCAGAGGTATTATCTAGTGTGATTTCTTCGATGTCGGCTCAAAGATATTTAAGGAAGGGTACGAAGCTTATTTGGCGTATGTAATTAATACAAAAGAAATTGAAAAGAAAGTTGAATCAGTGCCAATTGTGTGTGAATTCACGGATGTATTTCCAAAAGATTTACCGGGTTTGCCTCCAGTCAGGGAAGTAGAATTTGGTATTGATTTGATACCGGGAACAGCTCCAATCTCAATTGCTCCATATAGAATGGCACCAGCAGAGTTGAAAGAATTAAAGTCGCAGTTGCAAGAGTTGACTGATAAAGGCTTTGTGAGACCGAGTTTTTCACCTTGGGGTGCTCTTGTGTTATTTGTGAAAAAGAAGGATGGTTCTATGAGGTTGGGTGTTGACTATCGGCAGTTAAACAAGGTGACAATCAAAAACAAGTATCTGTTGCCAAGAATTGATGATTTATTTGATCAGCTAAAAGGAGTGACATGGTTTTCAAAGATTGACTTGAGATCCGGTACTACCAGCCATGTAGTAAAAGAGTCGATGTGCCTAAAATCGCTTTTAGAACAAGGTACGGTCATTATGAATTTTTAGTTATGCCATTCGGGTTGACAAATGCTCCTGCTGTGTTTATGGATTTAATGAATCGTATATTTCGGCTATACTTGGACAAATTTGTTGTGGTATTTATAGATGATATTTTAATTTATTCAAAAGATGAGACAGAGCATGTTAAGCATTTGAAGATAGTTTTGCAAACTTTGAGAAATAAGCAGTTATATGCCAAGTTTAGTAAAACTGAATTTTGGCTTCAAGAAGTTAGATTTTTGGGTCATATTGTTTCAGGTGATGGTATACGGGTTGATCCTAGTAAGATTTCAGCCATTGTTGATTGGAAACCATCGAAAAATGTAACCGAGGTTAGAAGTTTCTTGGGGCTAGTTGGGTATTATCGGCGGTTTGTAAATGGATTTTCTATAATTGCTGCTCCTATGACTAGACTACTCCGAAAGAATGTTAAATTTGAATGGACGGAAGAATGTCAACAAAGTTTTGAAGAATTGAAAAAGTTATTAACTTGAGCACCAGTGTTGGTACAACCCGAATCAGGTAAAGAATTTGTGGTGTATAGTGATGCTTCTCGAAATGGCTTAGGATGTGTACTTATGCAAGAAGGAAAAGTGGTGGCTTATGCTTCGAGATAGTTAAAATCTCACGAAAAGAGTTATCTGACTCATGATTTGGAATTGGCTGCTATAGTGTTTGCTCTGAAGATTTGGCGACATTATCTGTATGGTGAAAAGTGCCGAGTATATACAGATCACAAAAGTCTTAAGTACTTGATGTCACAAAAAGATATGAATTTGAGACAGCGAAGATGGTTGGAGTTATTGAAAGATTACGAGCTTGTTGCTTTAAGCAGAAAATTACTGTTTGCTTTGAGCGCTATGAACACTCGGTTAAAGGTATCAGATGATGGTTCGATTCTAGCGGAGTTAAGAGCAAGACCGATATTTTTACAAGAGATCTCTGAAGCTCAAAAAAATAATCAAGATTTGCAAGCCAAGAGAAAGCAGTGTGAAGCTGATATGGGATCAGATTTCAGAATCAGTTCTGATGGTTGCTTGATGTTTAAAAACCGGATTTGTGTACCAAAAAATGATGAGTTGATTCAAAAGATTTTGCATGAAGCACATAATGGTTGTTTGACAGTCCACCCGGGCAGTACGAAAATGTATAATGGCTTGAAAAAAATGTACTGGTGGAGTGGAATGAAAAGAGATATCTCCGAGTTTGTATCAAAGTGCTTAATTTTTCAACAAGTGAAAGCTGAACACCAAGTACCTTCGGGATTACTCCAGCCTATCATGGTTCCTGAATGGAAATTGGATCGGATTACTATGGATTTTATATCAGGGTTGCCGTTAACTCCGGAGAAGAAAAATGCCATCTGGGTAATAGTTGACAGACTGACTAAATCGGCTCATTTTATTCCGGTACGTACAGATTATTCTCTTAATAAGTTGGCTAAATTGTATATTTGTGAGATTGTTAGACTTCATGGAATAACTTTGTCAATCATTTCGGATAGAGATCCGAGATTTACTTCACGGTTTTGGCAAAAATTGCAAGAGGCGTTAGGTACAAAGTTAAATTTCAGCACTGCCTTTCATCCACAAACTGATGGACAATCAGAGAGAGTAATTCAGATTCTTGAAGACATGCTCAGATGTTGCGTATTGGAATATCAAGGTAGTTGGGAAAGGTACTTACCGTTGGTAGAATTTGCTTATAATTATAGTTATCAGACAAGTTTGAAGATGGCACCTTATGAAGCATTGTATGGTCGTAAATGTCAGACGCCATTGTATTGGACTGAACTCAAGGAAAATCAGATTTATGGAGTTGATCTAATAAAAGAAACCGAAGAAAAGGTGAAAGTGATTCGAATTATATTCCGATGTGTTCAACGGGTGAATCTTAAGTGAATAAGAAGAAGACCTAAAATGAAGGTGACATGTTGGTAAGTGTGGTAAATGAGAAAATTTGACAGGTATGTGCTTAAACCCTCGGGTTGAAAACTTGGTATGATGAAATCATAGAAAGATATTAAATACAAATGAAACATGAATGTCTTGGTGTTGTTTATGCAAATAATGTTTTTGTGGGATTGTGTGATTATGTTACTTGCTATTTGCATGTGAACTTACTAAGCATTTGTGCTTACTCCCTCCTTTTCTTTCATTGTAGTTTTGACAAGCCGGCTTGAGAATCGGGATAGGTCGAAGACTCGTTCACACTATCTGAAGGCCTAAATTGGTAAAATGGCTTGTGTGTTTTGAATGTGGCATGTATGGTAAAATACTCACTTTGTGTAAATGATCTTATGATATGGCTATGGTTTGGCAAGAAAAGGGTTTATAAATGATTAGCCATTGGAATGGCCAATCGAAGTCATATTTGATGTTATGTATGTTTAAAATGATATTTAGTCCATGAAAATCCTTAGTAAAGTGAAATTTGCCATAAAACAGAATCTGACAGTAGCAGTGATGTAAATTTGAAAAATCACTAAAAATAGTAGAAATAGAATTAAATGATGAGTAAGTTATGAAATTGAAGATTAATGAGTCTATTTTCATATGGATTGAACAAAACAGGTATATGAATTATATTTTATGAGATATTTGAAATTTTGTGAAAAAGGGCCAGAGTGATTTTTGGATCCCCTATTCTGACTTTAAAAATTTATAATAAATTGTAAAAATATAATTAGAAGTCATGCTTTATATCTAAAGTTTTATTATTGAGTCTAGCTTTAGGAGAAACAAACTTCATAGACATTGAAATTATGTACAGAGAGATATATGATTCGTAATACACAGAGGTCAGAGCAGTTGAACCCTGAAACAGGGGAGACTTTAACTAATAAACTGTACTAATTGGCTTGACCAAAAATTCTAGAAAAAAATTAGTAAATAGATATATGAGTCTAGTTTCAGATAAAATTTATGGAATTGGATTGTGAGTTTCAGAACTCGAGATATGAATTTTTAAGAGACTGTGATGCAGATTGCTAGCTTGACTAGAAATTTTTAAAAAATAAATTGTTTGAGCGGTTTAAGTAATGAATTAAGTCTGTTAACACCTCATGTTTGAATCCGGCGACGGTCTCGGGTACGGGGCATTACATAAAAGGGCCATAGCTTGGAAATTTTTTGACATCAAAGGGCTCAGTCCCTCTTTTTGCACCCATAAAATTTTAATGGAAGAGAATATAAGCCATGTGTGCAAGCTCAAAGACGACTGAACCCCAACATGAAAGAAGTTATTAAAGCTAAGGTAATTAAACTTCTAGACGCTGGAATTATTTATCCTATTTCTGACAGTTCTTGGGTAAGTCTAGTGCAGGTTGTTCCCAAGAAAGGAGGCATGACGGTTGTGACCAACGAGAAGAATGAATTAATTCGAACAAGAACAGTCACAGGTTGGAGAGTCTGTATTGACTACAGGAAGCTGAATGATGCCACAAGAAAAGATCATTTTCCCTTGCCATTCATTGACCAAATGTTGGAAAGATTATCTGGGCACATGTACTACTGCTTTTTAGATGGACTCTTTGGCTATTTCCAAATCCCAATAGCTCTTGAAGATCAAGAAAAGACGACATTTACATGCCCATATGGTACGTTTGCTTATCGTCGAATACCTTTTGGATTATGTAATGCTCCTGCCACTTTTCAACGCTGTTTGATGGCCATCTTTGACGAACTCGTGGAAGACATGATGAAGGTATTTATGGATGACTTCTCGGTATTCAGTAACTCTTTTCATCTTTACCTCAAAAATTTAAAACGAGTTTTAATAAGATGTAAGGAAAGGAACCTTGTGCTTAATTGGGAGAAATGTCACTTCATGGTTCAAGAAGGTATTGTATTAGGGTATAAAATTTCTAGTAAAGGGATTGAAGTTGACAAATCTAAAATTGAGACAATCGAAAAATTACCCCCTCTTAGTTTGGTCAAGGCTATTAGAAGCTTCTTAGGACATGCTGGTTTTTATAGAAGATTTATTAAGAACTTTTCTAAAATAGCTAAGCCTTTCACTAAATTACTAGAAAAAAATGTACCTTTTAATTTCAACCAGGAATGTTTAGAAGCATTTAATACCTTAAAGGATAAATTAATTAATGCTCTAATCATAATTGCACTTGACTGGAATTTACCTTTTGAATTAATATGTGATGCGAGTGATTTTGCAGTAGGTGCGGTTTTGGGACAGCGAAGAGACAAGCACTTTCAACCTATCTATTATGCTAGCAAGACTTTGACAGCTGCACAAGAAAGCTACACTACCACGGAAAAAGAATTGCTAGCTGTGGTGTTTGCATTTGATAAATTTCGATCATATCTCATATTATCTAAAGTTGTCATTTACACTGACCATTCTGCCCTTCGCTACCTCTTAACTAAAACTGATGCAAAACCTCGACTCATTCGATGGATTTTGTTGTTGCAGAATTTGACTTAGAAATTCGGGATAAGAAAGGAGCTGAAAATCTCATGGTGATCATCTTTCCAGCTTTGAGAACTCAAATACCAAAGAACTAGATGAAGTTTGAAATAAATGATTCGTTTCCTGAAGAACAATTCTTTGCTATATATGATTCTGAGGTACCTTGGTTTGCAGACATTTAGCCACTAATATTATCCCAAAAGGGTTGACACACCAACAAAAGAAACGATTCTTTAATGGTGTGAAAAACTACTTTTGGGACGACCCTTTTCTTTTCCGCATATGTGCAGATCAAGTCATTAGAAGATGCGTCATGAGGTCCAAAACATCAAAGATCTTGGAACATTGCCACTCAGGACCGACTGGAAGACACTACAGTGGAACTAAAACCGCACATAAAATACTTGAATCAAGTTTTTATTGGCCCTCGTTATTCAAAGACGCTAACAGGTATGTGACTTCTTGTGACAGATGCCAACGGACAGGTAAAAATAGGTTGATGTAGTTGAACGAGCTAGATGAGTGGCGAGCCAATGCATATGAAAACTCACGCCTATACAAGGAAGCAACAAAGCGGCGCATGATGCTCGTTTAAAGAAACGAAAACAATTCAAAGTCAAAGATTTTATCATGCTATATAATTCGAGACTCAAATTGTTTCCCAGGAAACTTAAATCACGATGGTCAGGACCTTTCGTAGTTCAATCTATTTTTCCATATGGCACAGTAGAGGTAAGTCACCCATCACAAGGAACTTTCAAGGTAAACGATTATCGTCTCAAACTTTATAACGGTGAGAATTTTAAGGATGATAGAGAGGAGCTACGACTCCACGAACCTCCTTGAATACACCAACAAGGGAAAGTCGAGCTTAGATTATAAACAAACGCTTCTAGGGAGGCAACTCGAGTCCTAACAGTTTTCATTTATTTAAATTTTATTTAAATTTCAAAATTTTTAATATCTAGATTACTAATTGAATCTTTGAACACAGGTTCACAAAATCCACACGGCCATACACACGGGCATGCCTTAGGCCGTGCCCGTAACATAAGAGACACGGCTGTGTGATACGGCCGTGTGAAAATAGAGTAAAATTTTTCCCAAAACACGGGATTCGATAAATTACCACAGTCGTGTGAGCTGGCCATGGGCAAATCTGCCAAAATGACATGGGTGTGCGACACGCCCGTGCCTAGAACTCGTGGTCGGCACTGCCAAAATAACAAGGGCATGCGCATAGGTACACGAGCGTGTCCTCAAGCCGTGCAACGAACTCTCAATTCACGACAAACACAGGCTGGACACGAACCCCATGAGCGTGTGATACGGTCGTGCCACTTACAAAATTAGATTATTTCTCTTATTTTATTTTTACTTTTATTTTTAGTTATTTTTAAAGATTCACTTATTCTTAAAACGCGGCTTATCTTTATGATTATTATCAGGTTATTTCTTCCTCAGAATCATGCCTTCCCTCCAGCTCTATTTTCAATTCTCTCTCTCGCTAATCCAGGGATCCCATCCATTCATAACTCAGGAAGTTTCACTTCTATTCCTATCTTATGATCTTATATTTAGATTTTTCAGTATATTTATCTTTGTACATTGAGGGCAATGTACATCTTAAGTGTAGGGGGGTATTCATTTCATTATCAGAAAAATCCTTGAATATTGCCTTGTTCTCTTACAAATCTATCATGTCATTTTTAGGATGAATTTTGATTAAATTATGATTTTTATTTATATATCTTAAATTAAAACATAGGCAGTCACGCATTGATTATTTAAACTTTAAGACATTAGAGAATTAAGCATGATAAATTGATTTTTGAGAATTTAAAATTTTAGGTTGTTTCCCCAAGTTTAGGTATTATCTTGAATTGAAATTCACAAGTTTAAACATCAAAAAGCCATAATTTTCGTGAGATTATTGAGCCTTTAAAACCATCTATTATTTCTTTCATGCTCACTTTTATTATTGCTTGAGTGCGTCAATATCAAATTGTTATTCTAGAACTTGCTTGATTATGCATGTCAAGACCACACCATTTGATTTGATATATCAAGATGATAGAGGCACTTAGGATTAAGCCACTCATGCCATGAAAAGCCTACCTCCACGATTAACCCTTAGTAAACCCCTTTGAGCTCAACAAGTCATTCCTTGTATTACCCTTAATATTAACCTTTAACTCATTATTGTTGAAATCCCCTCAATTAATTTGATCCCTATTTTTGTTGAGACTTAATTTGAATAAATTGCTTAGCTATGTCTTATTCTTAGTAGTTAGTCTATGTTATTTGACTTATTCTTAAATAATAATAATACATGTATACATATTAGTAATAGTGATCTTTTGTTTTTGGGCTTAAGTATTGAAATTCCATATTCTAAGAAGAAGCTCTGTGTTACGCAAGTAATATTAAATATTTTTCTAGTTAAGTAATTTTTTAATTCAATCTCGATTCTAACCTTTTCTTTCAACCTGTGACCACACCCCCTGACCGAGCCTCATTACAACCCTTTAAAGACCTTTTGATTGATGTATCACCTCAATATATAGTGGTGGAGATTTGATTTTCACGTAAGCCTATGGTAATAACTTTTCATATTGACTGATGAGTGCTAATTTCATTGTCCTTAAACACTTCGAGTGATTTGAGTGAATCTTTAGTGAGGATGCTAAACTCTATGAGATTTTAAATTGATGGTAACTACTTAGATAAGGGGAGATGCCTATATTTTTCATGATTAAATGCTCAACTTGGAATGTTTTAAACTTTAATGTTCTTCTAGTTGAATTCTCAATGTATGATTGCTTATGGATTAGTTTGAGATATTATTGATAGAAATTATAAGTTGAGAAAAAGGAATTCTTAATTATGAATTGAGGATTTTGCTTGAGGACAAGCAAACGCTTAAGTGTGGAGGTATTTGATAAACCGTAATTTATACATATTTTTATCCCCTGCTTAACACATTTATGAATGATTTCTCCTTATATTTGGTGAATTTGACACTCCTAATCCTTTAATTTCATGTTTTATACCTAGGTGAGCATAGGAGAGCGAAAAGAATAAGAAACGGGCTAAAAACGGAGAAAATGGGCCGAAGTGGGAAAACAACATGGCCTGCACTTCCTCACACGGGTAGAACACATGCCCGTGCCATTCTAACAGGGTCAACCACGGCCTAAAACAACCTCAGCACGGGCGTGTTGATCTCTCAGCCTCGACCACGGCATGAAGTAATCGCACACGGGCGTGTCCCTGCCGAGCCCTAGTTAAGTTCTATTCAGAAAAGGGCAATTTTTAGGGCTTTTAGGCATTCTAAAGCCTATTTAAATACCCTAGAAGAGGACTAAAGGGGAGAGGGAGAATAGGGAGTAGGGAATTACTCCAAGAAAGTCGATTGATCCATCTCAGAAGCCGGATTCATCATCAAGACTGAAGATCTCTCATCAATTTCCCTTCAGGAGTTTTGGGTTTTCTTTAGTTTTGTATTCTCTATTCTTCTGAGATGTTTTCCTATTTAGTTATGAACTAAATCCCCTAAATATGTAAGGGGAATGAAACCTAAGACGAATCTTGTTATTATTTTCTGAATTGTATGATAAATATTTGACTTGTTCTTAATTATCTGTTCTTAATTCTTGTTTTGGTATTTCAGGATATTGATTCAAGTTAATGCTCTTAGTTGGAGGATGAATAGTCCCTATCTAAGAGTGAATTTGTCATAATTAAGTGGAGTTGATTGCAGGCCTAAAGATAAGGTGACAAGATTTTGTAGGATTAGGTGAAGCCTAATAAGAGGATCCATAGATCAAGTTAATGCAACCTTAGGGTGTTAATTAGAAAGAGATTTCAATTATTCAATCTAGGGTTAGACACTATTAGTCTTGAATAGGGATAATAACATAACTTAAGGATTTCTACGGAACAAGTTAAATGAATAAATCGTCTGATTTGGAGCCAAAATAACAAGTGAAGTCTAGGTGAATTTTTCCTTAGGTATTGTCTTAATTCAATTGTTTTTCCAAAAGTAATTCCCCAATTTTATTTTCTGTGATATTTTAGTTTAGTTAATTAGTTAATTAAAACAAACCCTATTATTCTTAGGCTAGATAATAAAAAGACAGTCATTACTAGTACTTTTAGTTCCTTTGGGTTCAACAATCCGGTCTTGCTAAAGCTATACTACTGTTCGATAGGTACGCTTGCCTACATCGTGATAATAGTTAGTTTAAAGAATGATTATTTATAAATTTATAAAACTTATCACGGAAAATTAGGATCAGTGATGACTTTTGACATTTGAAAATGTGTTTTCATATAGTAAATGGATCCTGACAGAGCTGTAGCTGATGATGTCGAGAGTGTAGCGCTTCCTCCAGCGCAAGGGACAGCGCCAGTAGATTCTCGACCGATTTCGAGTAACTAGGGAGAAGAGGCTAAACAAGCCTTTTTCCAAATGATGAATGACTGGTTTACTTAGTATATCCAAACTAACTTGGCTACACAACAACCTCCACCCCCAATTGATCCATCTTCAATGTCTGTTGTACCTCAAGTAATTGATCCGTTGAGATTATATAAGCCACCTGTTGATAAAATCAGAAAATATGGGGCTGAAGAGTTTAAAGCTACTGATGATGATGATGCTAAGCGAGTTGAGTTTTGGTTTGATAATACTATCTGAGTGTTTGATGAGCTATCCTGTACCCCAGATGAATGTTTGAAGTGTGCCATATCTTTGCTTCGAGACACAGCATATCACTGGTGGAATAACCTAGTATCAGTGGTTCCAAGAGAGCGGGTGACCTGGGAATTCTTTCAGGCAGAGTCCCGTAAGAAGTATATCTACCAGAGATTTTTTGATCAGAAGCAAAAAGAATTTCTGGAACTGAAACAGGGTCAGATGACTGTGACAGAGTATGAGCGAAAATTTGTGAGACTCAGTCGGTATGCCCGAGAGTGTGCTTTCACTGAAGCCATAATGTGTAAAAGATTCGAAGATGGGCTGAATGAAGACATTAAAATGTTAGTTGGCATACTTGAGATAAAATAGTTCGTAGTACTGGTTGAACAAGCCTGCAAAGCTGAAGAGCTCAAGAAAAGAAAAGAAAAGCTAATTTTGAAGCTAGAGACTTGCGTAAGAGATCATTCAGTAAGTCAGTCCAGTCAACACTAAAGAAGTTCTGAGATGATTTCAGTCGTTCTAGAGCCACTTTGGGTTACTCTAGACGGGATCAGAATAGACCACCTCCTAGCGCAAGGCTACCTCGGTAGCCAGTATGGGTAATGTTAGATCTAATCAACCTGAGTGTGAGCATTGTGGTAAACGACATCCCGGTAGTTGTAGATTTCATGATCGGGCCTGTTTTAAATGTGGATCGACAGATCATTTCATTCGAGATTGCCCAAGGTTAACTGAAGAGATTCTAATACAGAATACGAGATCGGGTAATACTGCAACTCAGGGAAGACCACCTAGAAATGCAGGTAACGCAAGTGGTAGTGAGAAAGGAATTAAAAATACAGCAAACAGATCTGAGGCTCGTGCACCTGCCAGAGCCTATGCTATACGCGCACGAGAGGAGGCTTCATCCCCAAATGTCATTACTAGTGCATTTACTCTTTATGATACTAATGTAATTACATTGATTGATCCTAGTTCTACTCATTCTTATGTGTGTGAGACATTAGTATTCAGTAGGACTCTCCCTGTTGAGTCTACTGAGTTTGTGATTAGAGTGTCAAACCCCTTGGGCCAATGTGTTATAGTTGACAAAATGTGTAAAAATTGCCCCTTGATGGTTCAAGATTTGTGTTTTTTGGCTGATTTAATGTTGTTTCCATTTGATGAGTTCGACATAATTCTGGGTATGGACTGGTTGACATTACATGATGCTGTTGTGAACTACAAGAGAAAAACCATTGATTTACGGAGTCAGAATGATGAGATTATTCAGATTGAATCTAGTGATTTGTATGGTTTACCAGCAGTAATTTCTTCGATGCTAGCTCAGAAATATGTGAGAAAAGGGTGTGAAGCTTATTTTGCCTATGTGCTTGATAGTAAAGTGGCTGAAAGAAACATTGAATCAATGCCTGTTGTATGTAAGTATCCAGATGTGTTTCCTGAAGAATTACCGGGTTTGCCACCTATTCGGGAAGTAGAGTTTGGTATTGAGTTACTGCCTAGGACGACTCCGATATCCATAGCTCCGTACAGAATGGCACCTACAGAATTAAAAGAACTGAAAGCTCAGTTGCAAGAATTGACAGATAGAGGTTTCGCATGACCGAGTTTCTCTCCTTAGGGTGCACCTGTGTTGTTTGTGAAAAATAAAGACAGAACTATGAGAATGTGCATTAATTATAGACAGCTCAATAAGGTAACTATAAAGAATAAGTATCATTTGCCACGGATTGATGATCTGTTCGATCAACTGAAAGGGGCTACAGTGTTTTCGAAAATAGATTTGAGATCAGGCAATTATCAGTTGAGAGTTAAAGATTCAGACGTACCAAAGACTACTTTTCGCACGAGGTATGGACATTATGGGTTTTTAGTTATGCCATTTGGACTCACTAATGCACCTACTATTTTCATGGATTTGATGAATCAGATTTTCAGACTGTATCTGGATCAGTTTGTGGTTGTGTTTATAGATGACATTTTGATCTACTCCCATGATGAAACCGAACATGCCGATCATTTTAGACTTGTGTTACAGACTTTGTGAGAAAAACAGTTGTATGCGAAGTTTAGTAAATGCGAGTTTTGGTTTGTTTCAACATCAGGTATTCAGGTTGATCCAAGTAAGATTTCAGTAATACTTGATTGGAAACCTCCGAAAAATGTTTCTGAAGTTCGAAGCTTTCTGGGACTTGCCGGTTTTCAAGCGGTTCGTGAAAGGTTTCTTTGTGATTGCAGCTCTGATGACGAAGCTATTGCAGAAGGATGTCAAATTCGAGTGGTCTCAAAAGTGCCAAAAAAGCTTCGATCAATTGAAAGCCTTTTTGACTGAAGCTCCAGTGCTAGTTTAGCTAGAATCAGTTAAAGAATTTATTCTTTATAGTGATGCATCTTTAAATGGTTTAGGCTGTGTTTTGATGTAGGAAGGCAGAGTGATAGCTTATGCCTCGAGACAATTAAAGCCACATGAAAGAAACTATCCGACACATGACTTAGAATTGGCAGCTATTGTGTTTGCATTAAAGATATGGCGCCATTATTTGTTCAGTGAGAAATGTCATGTTTATTCTGATCACAAAAGCCTGAAATATTTGATGACTCCGAAAGATCTGAATTTGAGACAACGTCAATGGTTAGAATTGCTAAAGACTATGAGCTTGTAATTGAAAGGCTAATGTTGTTGCTAATGCTTTAAGCTTAAAATCACTGTTTGCTTTGTGTACAGTAAATACGCATATGGCCATGTCTGATGATGGTTCGGTAGTAACTAAATTGAAAGCAAGACCGTTATTTATTCAACAAATTTATGATGCCCAGAAGATTGATAATGAGTTGATTGCAAAACTAGCTCAGTGTGAGATGGATGCTGATTCAGAATTCAAGGTTGATGCTAATGACTGTTTGAGATTCAGAAACTGAATATCCATTCCAAGGAATTCAGAGTTGATTTAGATGATTTTCAATGAAGCTCGTAGCAGTCAGTTATCTGTTCACCCAGGTAGTACAAAGATGTATAATGATCTGAAACAACTTTATTGGCGGCATGGTATGAAATGAGACATTTCTAACTTTGTTGCAAGATGTTTAGTCTATCAAAAAGTAAAAGCTGAACATTAGGTGCCTTCCAGATTACTTTAGTCGATTATGATACCTGAGTGGAAGTGAGATAGGGTCACGATGGATTTTGTATCTGGTTTACCATTGACACTGAGCAAGAAAGATGCAATTTGGGTTATTGTGGATAGATTGACTAAATTGACTCATTTTGTTCTGATATGTACAGACTACTTGCTAGATAAACTAGCTGAAAGATTACATGGTGTGCCAAACACACGGGCATGCTTATGACCGTGTGGGAACAGGGCAAAGATTTCCCCAAAACACGGGCTACAATAAATCGTCACGGCTGTACGACATGGCCGTGGGCGAACCTGTCAAAACAACACGGGCGTGCGACACGCCAGTGCCTTAGGACCGTGGTTGAAACTGAGAAACTAGCACGGGCGTACGACACGCCCGTGTCTAACAGTCGTGGTCGAACCTGTTAATTTAACACGGGCGTGTGTCAAATTTTAGACGCGCTAAAATAAGAAAAATGTGAAACACACGGGCTGAATTTGGGGCACACGGGCGTGTCCCCTGGCCGTGTGGCCCAAAATTTATAAATAGGCTACACTTGTCTTCCCCACTCAAAAACCCTAACCCTAGCCGCTGAAAGTTCACACTGCCTCCTTGCCATGCTCATGTGTCACCTGCAACTCCATTTTTGACGCCCATTCTCCTCTTTTTAGCGTTTGTTCACTCTTTTATTATCTATTTCACTGATTTATAATGCTATTTATATAGTAATTTATATGTTTCATGTTATTTTTCATCTTCTTATTATAGAACAAGTTTTAATCTTTTCCATGTTCAAATTTTTTACTCATTGCATGAATTCTCTACTCCATTTGATTAGTTAGAAGTAAATATTCATGATTAGGTTAGTTGAAATTTCCACACCTTTTGTGTTGACATTCTCTCATCCATATAATATGTTGCATTCTGTTCTTTGTCATTTTAACTCATACCACAATGCTCATGCCACCAAAAAAAAATGCTATTGAACTTAGTGTTTTAGGTAAATTTAGCAATTGTGGCTGAACATATTCATGGCTTTTCCTCTTTGACTTTAGTTGCATTTTACCTTTTCCACTTATCAAGACGAATTAATGATTCCAATTGCAAGTTCACTATGTCATCTTTGTGAAAGAAGAAAGCCGTCGTCCCTGCCTCAAAGAAAAGGAAGGGAGCGTCATCTTCCTCGGGCCCTACCGCAAAAATTTGCCACCTGTTCCTACAGTTTCCCAACGGGCCCTAAGAGGAACTTTTTCAAATATTACGGGCCTGACCTTTAGCTGTAGGCCACTACATCGACTGGGCTATAGTAGAACAAGTTCAATTGGCTGATGCGATTCGGGCCCTCCTTACCATCGACCCATGGAACCTCTTCTTCGAGATTGTCGAACCGACGTATCTCAAACTCACAATGGAATTATGTTCAACATTCTATCTCCATACTGTCATGACAAACCATGATGATCCTGGCACAGTCCAGTTTCAACTTGGTGGTCTATTCTGCCAGTTGAGCGTTTTAGAGTTTGGTTCGGCACTGGGTCTTTACACAGAGGAGTTCCAAGAGGAGAACGATCTCGACACCTTAAACCGTCACATCTATTATTCTCCCTCGAAGTGCTGGAATGCCCTCGTCCCATGTTCAGCCAGATATGACCCCAGTCGTTCCAAGGCATCGTCTCTCCCTCCATCCTTGAGGTACTTACATTCTATTTTTTCTCACACTCTGACAGGTGGAGAGAGAGCACCGGTGTTGTTACTACTCACGATGTCTGCTACTTATGGTGCATGTCGCACGGGCACGTTATCGACCTCGCATATTTTATTACCTTTGCCATTCGCCACCAGACGGAGCGACATCGAAGGGGGGTCATCTCCATTGGCCCTTACGTGACTCGACTGGCCCGATACTTCGAACTCGTTGACACCACAGCCCAAGAATCATCCCTGACCCTCATTAGCCAGATGTCTCCACAAGGCATCTCGAGCATGCTTAGCATAAGGATGATTGAGAGGCGCCGAGGAACCAACCCTCCCCAATATTGTCTCACCTAATCCACCAAGGAGGAGGCTCCAGAGGACATTACTGATGATGTCCCTACCCAGCACGAGGACCCACCTTCCCAGCCACCACCACCCTCTCGTCTAGTTCATGCGGCGGCTTCATATACTGACATATCTAAGCGCCTCAACCGATTCGAGCAATAATGTTTTCAATGATTTGACAACATTGATGCCACTCTACAACAGATTTGTCAGCACCTCCACATCTCATTGCCAGTCCCACCACACGAACCATCCAGCGATGAAGATATTTAAAACCTTTTATTTATTATTTTATGTTTCTACTTTTATTTTTATTTAAGACTACTTTTTATTTTTCTTTCAACTTATTTTTATTAGGATTTATAATTTTTTAACAAATTTGAATCTCGGCTATTTCTTTATGAGTAATTATTCTTCCTAATATCCCCTAAACAGTTCCTACTTTTATCACAGTTATAAAGAGCTCCAAAGCTCACAATCACTTAGGAACTTCAAACTCCATTGGAAAAGGTTCTCCACGACTGCCATGCCCTGCTCAATGACAAGATATAATATTCTTTTGGCATAGCACTTGTGGTACCCAGCCTCTACCACCACCGGAGTATCCTCCTCCACCTCCATAACTCCAAACTAGGGAATTCATTCATTCAACACTCAGGAAGTTTCAATTCTCTCCCTATCTTATGATTTTCTATTTTTCCATATATCTATCTTTGTACATTGAGGGCAATGTACATCTTAAGTGTGGGATGTAATCATTTCATTATCCGAAAAATCCCTGAATACTACTTTGTTCTCTTGTAAATCTCTTATATCATGTTTAGGATGAATTTTGATTGACTAATGATTTTTGTTTATATATCTTGAATTAAAACATAGGCATTCATGCATTGATTTTTTTTAACTTTAAGACATTAGAAAATTAAGCATGATAATTGATTTTTAAGAATTTAAAATTTTAGGTTGTTTCCCCAAGTTTTGGTATTATCTTGAATTGAATTCCACAGGTTTAAACATCAAAAAGCCATAATTTTTGTGAGATTTTTGAGCCTTTTGAGCATATATTAATTCTTTCATACTCACTTTTATTATTGCTTTGAGTGCGTCAGTACTGAACTGTTATTCTAGAACTTGCCTGATTATGCATGTCAAGACCAAACTATTTGATTTGATATGTCAAGATGATAAAGGCACTTAGGATTAACCCACTCATGCCATGAAAAGCCTACCTCCACTATTAACCCTTAGTAAACCCATTTGAGCCTAATAAGTCGTTCCTTGTATTACCCTCAATATTAACCCTTAACCCATTATTGTTGAAATCCCCTAAATTAATTTGATCCCTATTTTTGTCGAGTTTGAGTTGAATAAATTGCTTAGCTATGTCTTGTTCTAAATAGTAGTCTATGTTATTTGGCTTGTTCTTAAAAAAAAAACATGTATACATATTAGTAGTTATCTTTTGTTTGTAAGCTTCATTATTCAAATTTCATAATCAGAGAAGTTATGTTGTACGCAAATGATGATTAAATATTTTTCTAGTTAAGTAGTTTTTCAAGTCAATCTCGATTCTAACCTTTTCTTTCAGCTTGTGACAACACCCCCTAACCAAGCCTCGTTACAACCCTCTAAAGACCTTTTGATTGATGTATCGTCTTAATTTATAGTGGTAGAGATTTGATTTTCATACAAGCCTATGGTAATAACTTTTCATATTGACTGATGAGTGCTAATTTCATTGTCCTTAAACACTTCGAGTGACTTGAGTGAATCTTTAGTGAGGATGTTAAACTCTGTGTAATTTTGAATCAATGGTAACTACTTAGATGAAGGGAGATGCCTAAGTTTTTCATGATTAAATATTCAACTTGGAATGTTTGAAGCTTTAATGTTCTTTTAGTTGAATTCTCAATGTATGATTACTTATGAGTTAGTTTGAGATATTATTGATAGGAATTATAAGTTGAGAAAAAGGAATTTTTAATTATGATTTGAGGATTTTGCTTGAGGACAAGCAAACGCTTAAGTGTGGGGGTATTTGATAAACCGTAATTTATACATATTTTTACCCCATGCTTAACGCATTTTTTGGATGATTTTTCCTTAGAATTAGTGAATTCGATGCTTCTAATGCCTTAATTTCATGTTTTATGCTTAGATAAGCATAGGAAAGCGAAAGGAACGAGAAACGGGCCAAAGTACGAAATCAACACGGCCTGGACCTCCTTACATGGGTAGCTAACACGGCCGTGTCAATTTGGCAGAATCGAAGCACAACTCACACGGGTAGAGCACATGCCCGTGCCAATCTAACAAGCTCGAACACGGCCTGAAGTAATCGCAGACGGGCGTGTTACACGGGCGTGTCCCTGCCGAGCCTAAGTTTAATCCAATTCAGAAAAGGCCACTTTTGAGGGTTCTTAGGCATTCCAAAGCCTATAAATACACCCCAGAGGAGAAAGAGAGAGGAGACGGAGAATAGGGAGTAAGGAATTACTCTAAGGAAGCCGATTGATCCATCTCAGAAGCCGGATTTATCATCAAGACTGAAGATTTCTCCTCAATTTCCCTTCAGGAGTTTTGGGTTTTCTTTATGTTTTATATTCTTTATTATTCTGAGATGTTTCCTTATTTAGTTATGAACTAAAACCCCTAAATACCTAAGGGGGATGAAACCTAAGACAAATCTTGTTATTAATTTCTGAATCGTATGATAAATATTTGGCTTGTTCTTAATTATGTGTTCTTAATTCTTGTTTGGTATTTCAGGATATCACTTCAAGTTAATGCTCTTAGTTAGAGGAGAAATAGACCCTGACTAAGAGTGACTTTGTCGTAATTAAGCAGAGTTGACTGCGCGCCTAGAGATAGGGTGACAAGATTTTGCCGGATTAGGTTGAAACCTAATAAGGGAGTCCATAGATCGAGTTAATGCAACCCTAGGGTGTTAACTAGAGAAAAGTATCGGTTATTCAACCTAGGGATTAGACGTTATTAGTCTTGAATAGAGATAATAATAAAACTTAGGGATTTCTACGAAACAAGTTAAATGAATAAATCGTCCGGTTCGAAGCCAGAATAACAAGTAAAAGTCTAGGTGGATTTTTCCTTAGGTATTGTCCTAAACCAATCGTTTTTCCCAAAAGTAATCTCCCAAATCTATTTTCTGCAATTTCTTAGTTTAATTAGTTAGTTAAAACAACCCCCTTTATTCCTTAGGCTAGATAATAAAAAGACAGTCATTACTAGTACTTTTAGTCCTTTGGGTTCGACAATCCGGTCTTGCTAAAGCTATACTACTATTCGATAGGTACACTTGCCTACGTCGTGATAATAGTTAGTTTCAAGAATGATTAATTATAAATTTATAAAACTTATCACGGAAAATCACGATTAGGATGTCATGAACTTGAACCGAAAAGTCAACAAAACACAGCAAGACTTGAAGATGATCTTCCCCTTTCTCCAATTGGTGGAACACAAGCAAGTGGTTGATAAAAGCCCACGGGTTGCCCTGAATAACCCGCACAATATCCAATTCAATATAAAAGCAAAAAATAAATCTTTTCTCGCCCAAATCAGAAATAGAAATTCCCTGAATCAAGTTCCATTAATTGGCCATTATGGTTTGCATCGCATCAAAAATGGACAATAGTAGTTGTCGAAACCATTTTTTGAAAAGTCGACTTTTATTTTTTAAAAAAAAATGGGAGTCGCCACCGATCCTTTTTATGAGGTGTGATCGGATCACCTCGTAATTCAATTTTTTTAATAAAATGTTTGATTTATTAAAACAACGATTTTTAGTACATGAAGTTTAGAAAAATGGGTTCTGGAGTCAGTTATGCACGAGGAAGGGTTAGCACCATCGTAACGCCTAAAATTGGTACCTAATTGATTAATTCGTGTCATAGTGTCGAAAGTTGAAAATTTGAAAATAATTTAAAAATGCGATCCCTCTTTGCATTAATGTTAATTTTGCTTACAAATTGCTTGAAATAAACGTTAAAAGCCCTCTCGTCTCGAGATAACAAAATGTCACATTCCGTAAGTTAGGACGCGACATCTTGAACCTTCAAGAATAAACTTGCCTTTGTTTTTATTTGAAATCTTATGTATTTTAATTTTTGAAAGGATATTCGGTTATTCGAGTTCAACGAGAAAATTAAAACCCCGTAAGTTAGGGTACGATTTTCTCGAATCTTCCAAATATGGAACATTGCCTCATTTTGAAAATTTCCTTTTTTACTTATTTGGGTAAGAATTAACGTAATATTAAAACTGGTATATGAATCAAATGTTACGCTAATAAGTGGCAACAATGTAAATATACTAATAAGCAATCCATAATACATTTCACTTTAATTCCAATATTAACAATCAAAGGAAAATAAAATAAATAATAACAATGATAACAACAATAATAATAATGATAAAATATGCACATGAAATGACAATACCAATTTTTAAATATAATAAAGATAAAGAAATAAATAAAATAAGGACATAAATAAATATAAGGAAAATAGTTTATAAAAATATTTAAAGTAAAGAATTAAGTTAAAAGATAAATGAAATTTAAGGCACAATTTGTAATAAGACATATAATAATAATAATAATAATAATAATAATAGGAACAATATATGTACAAGTAAAAACACAAATAATCTAATTTTTTAAAAGTATAAAAAGGGGTAATAAAAAAATAAATGAATAAATAATAATAAAACAATGATAGATAATAAAATAGTAATGGTAATGAAGGCATAGATAAAATAAATGATCAATGAAAGAAAAATAAAAAGTTAAGAAATGAAAGAATAATAACTAAGAGCATATGAGGATTAAAATAAAAATGAATGAACAATATATAAATAGATAAACAAATGAATAAAATAAAAGGACTAATGAATAAATAAACAAGCAAATGAATAAATGAATAAATAAAAGAATTAAAACAAAGGGGTTAATTCGAGGCTTAAATTAAACTTTAGGGGAGAAATCGGGGTAAAAAAAATAAAACAAAGGACCACATTGTATCGCGCGAATAAAAGAAAGGGACCAAACGGAAAATATTCCATGTCCTCTAAAACGCGTAGTTCCAAGGTGGACTGAAATGAAGCAAAGCTGAAATTACAGGGCCAAATTAAAAAGGAAATGGGAGCGAATTAAAACATCAATAAAAAGCAGAAGGACCCATGAAGCAAATGGACCATCTGGTAAAAAACACGCGGACCTTAACTGGAGCAAGTTGGGTCTCGGGTTAGTCCCCTTAAACGACGCCGTTTTAGCATTAAAAGGTCTAAGTGAAACGGTGTCATTTCACAATTGCTATTTAAATCAAATTTTTGTTCAAAATTTTCATTTCAACCTTGTTTTTTAAAAAAAAAAAAAAAACCAAAAGTTCTCCCTTTTCTCTACAGCAGGCCCTAAGGCTGGCCACCGGCGACTGTGATGGCGCCGCAATCCACAGTGGCTGGAGAGAGAAAAAGCCAATTTTTTTTTATTTTTTTCAAATAGAAACCTAGGTCTGGGCTCTAAAGCATTAAAAAATCTAACTAGTGCTCATCCCGGGGGAAGAAACTGAAGGGTTTTGCCTTTCACCGATGAAGCCTTCGCCAGAACCCTAACGGGTTCCCAAGTCCCTCAAATCGACTAAAAGGACCACACGGCGTTGACAATATCTCCAGTAAGATCTTTAGTGTAACATCTTGATTTTGGGCCTAATTAGAATAATGGTTTCAGAACCACAAATTTGAGGTCAGAGAAATTATTTTTGATATTATTTTATGTGTTATAGCATGATTTTATAGATATTTGAAAATTTTGGTGAATTAATTTTAGCAGTTGCATGCTTAATTTCGAAAAAAAGGACTAAATCGTAAAAAGTGCAAAACTTCAGTTCTAGAAGCTAGAGGTATTAAATAGCTATAGGATTTTTAGTAGAAGTCCTTATGTAATAATTAGCTTATCAATAAGTTAGGGGAAGATATTTGTTTGGTATTTTTGAAATTTTTTTGAAAAGAAAATGGCAAATTGGTAATTAAGTTAATAAAGGCATAATAAGACAAAAATTTCAAAGCTATCATCTTTTTTTTCTTTCTTCTTCAAACGTTTATGAAGAAAATGGGCAGCCATGGATGAGCAAACATTCGGCCAAGCTTTTATGGCTCATCTAGGTATGGTTTTTGTCCCATTTTTAATTATTTCTATGTTTTTGGAGTCGTGGTAACTCAATTTAACTATCTCGTACCTTCGTTTTCAAAACTATTAAAGTTTGTAAATTTTTCCATTGATGAATATATGTGTATTTTGATGCTTGATGATGGAAAATGCATCCTTGTTGTTAAATAAATGACTTTTACTAAGTGATTTTCGGTGGAAACGTCTAAAAGGACCTACTTGTGAAAGTTATGAAATACGTGTTAAAAATATGTTTTAATGGAAAATATTGGCTGCTATAAGCATGAAAAAGGTTCGACTCATTTTACGAACCTAGGGGCAAAAGCGTAAATATGACAAAGTTTAGGGGTAAAAATATAATTTTACCAACAACGTGAAATTTGGCTAATTTGAGTAGCATGATGTGTAAATAAATTAATTGTGTTGCTATAGATCAAGGAAGACGAGATTCAGACTTAGAATGGGGGAAAAACAAAGAGTACGATGAATAAGTCCTTTTCACCGGTTGTGCTACCAAGGTAAGTTGTATGTAAGTAAGGCAACTTTGTCATTATTATGTATTGAATGATTGATTTCGCATAATATGGTTGAATATGCTTATGAATAATGTATGGTGAATTTAATATGGTAAATTCCCGGTTGAACCTAGGAATAAATTGGATATCCGTGCCATGACATTTTGGGTGATATGTGAGCTAGTGTAAGACCATGTCTGGGACATGGATTCGACATTGTTATGTGAGCCAATATAAGACCATGTTTGGAACATGGCATCGACGTTGATGTGTGTGCTAGTGTAAGACCATGCCGGGGAAATGGCATTGGCCACATTTGAGAGCCAGTGTAAGACCACGTCTGGGACATGGCATCGGCATTGAGACAAGAGCTAGTGTAAGACCATGTCTGGGACATGGCATCGGCCTCGACATGTGAGCCAGTGTAAGACCATGTCTGGGACATGGCATCGACAATTTACCCTATTGTGTGAGGCTTATCAGATATCTTTTAGTATTCTAAGTGGTGCAACGGGTAATTTAAAGTTTATGCCAAAGATGTGAAAGGTTATGATTATGTTATGAATTGGTACATGTATATACTTAAAGTTTACAAACATTGACTTCATGACATTGTAAGTTCATGATTTCTATGAAAATGTCTTTATGAACACTTTGTGATTATTAAACATTTGGTAAGAATGTAAATGAGGAAGTCACATATATGAGAATGATCTTGTGATGACCTTGTAATTATAGGTCTATACTTGTTATGTGTAACTATGTGGTAAAGTTGATTTATGATCATGTGTGAGGCTTTTAGACCAAATTAAATTGAGACATGATATGTTTAAGTCTTTGTTGTTAATGGATAGGTTAAATTGGCCAATGAATGGCATGTAAATATTTGATAATGACTAGCTATTGGAATGGCTAGCTATGGATATGCTTTGGTATTATGTATGTCTAAATGAAAGAGTAAAATTAGCAATAAAACAATTTTGGATAATAGCAGTTGTATAACTTTGAAAAATCACCAAAAATTTTGACAATTGAATTAGAGGTTGAATAAGATATGAAATTAAATCTTATAGAGTCTAGTTTCACATAGAAGAAACGGTGTAAGCAGAATAATTTCATATTATGAGATATTTGAATTTTTGTGAGACAAGGTTAGAATGATTTTGGAATCCCCTATTCTAAATTTGGAAAATGGTTAAAATTTGTATAAAAATAATTACGGGTTATAATTTATATTTTTAAAATTATTAATGCGTCTATTTTCAAGAGAAATAAACAGGAACATCATCCAAATCTCGTATTAGGAGATAATTAATTTTTAGTGAAGAAGGGTCGAAACTATCGGACAGCAGAATAGGGAAGATTTTAAAGAATAAACTGTACTTATTGGCTAGACCAAAAATTCTAAAAATTTTATGGTAAGAAGATATGTGAGCCTAGTTTCAGGAAAAATTAGCAGATCTCAATTTGGAGTTCCGTAGCTCAAGATATAAATAATTTAGTGACTATAACTCGCGTAGAAAGCTTGATATGAACATAAGTGAATAGTGGAACTTTGTGCAATTATGATTGCATTATCTTGATAACATATTATGAGGATTGTTAAAAGCATGTTAATAAGCTGTTTATTATTTACATACCTACTTACTAAGCTATATGCTTACTCTCTCTTCCTTTCCTTTTTCCTATAGTATCACAGATGCTAGCTCGAGTTGGAGGTTGTCGGAGATCCTATCACACTAACAAGCTATTGATGGGTATCAATGATTTTCTAGCATTTTAAGTGTATGGCATGTATAGGGATTTGGTTATTGTGTACATGATATTAGGAGTTGGCCTAGAATATTGGCCTATGCTAATTGAAGGTCATTGTTGTATAAGGCCATTTAGTGTGGCCAATATTTGCTATGTTATAAGTTTATGATGAAGCATTACATGGATGTGCATGCTTGTTTAGGTTAGATGAATGAATGTGTGATAATTATGTGTGGCAAATACTAAATGTGAATGGTTGAGTAAGTTACATGTTATAATTAGTTAAGTGTGTGAATGCCATGGTGTGGTTATTGGGATGCCTAAAAATGCCATGTTGTGTGTTGATAAACTTAGTATGGGCGTGCAAGTGTTTTTGGATGGAAAAATGTTTGGTAAATAGCCTAACTATCATCCACATGGATGGCCACAAGGCCTAGCACATGGGCGTGTGACACGGCCGTGTGGCCCTAAATGGGTGATGATGTCATAAGTAGAGAGTTACACGGGTGGAGGACACGGGCGTGTCTTAAGCCACACGGGCGTGTGTGACACACAGCCTGCCCACACGGGCTTGTGACTCTTCAAAATATGAAAATTTTCTTAGTGTCTCAAAAGTTTCAAAAGTTCTCAGTTTAGTCCCTAACCACCTCCAATGTATGTTTTGGGCCTCGTAGGCCCATATAAGGGATTTTAAGATAGAAATTGAAAAGTTTTAAATTTGAATGAAATTTTATGACCTGGAAATGTTTGTATGCATGCGTTTGAGTCCAATAATGCCTCGTACCCTCTTCCGGCAACAGATGTGGGTAAGGGGTGTTACATTTAGTGGTATTAGAACTATGGTTTAGTCGGTTCTCGGACTAACGTAGCATATGTGAGTCTAGATATACATGTCATATCACTACTCGTGATAGTGTGATATCTTCCGGATCTAACGAAATTGTTTTCTTAAGACAGAGATGACTTGCAACCGAGCTGTTTTCAATAATGCTGAAAAATGATATTGAGATGATTGAAATGTGTTTATGATGAGATGAAACTTAGAAAGGTATGAATAGAAGTTCATGATATGTATGTGTTAATGTACGAAGTGAGATAACCATGAGTTGAGAAATGTGGAAACATAGAATAAAATGAAAGTTTATATAGTGATAAGCCCATCCGTGTTTGCTTGGCATGCATATGATGTTATGTGCTCAATATATTTGTTTAAGTGAATATGGTAAGCAAATTTACTCAAATAGAAGGAACATGTGTTTATGTACACTTGCTTGAGTAAGTGTAATCAGTATGTTCATATGGTAGAATCTTATGTTTAATTGTTAAATTAGAGATAATATGATGTTTTGTTTTATGTCTTTGTTACTGAACCATGAATATTATAATAGTTGATCGTGATTTTCCGTGATAAGTTTTATAAATTTATAAGTAAATGTTCTTGAGACTAACTATTATCCCGATGTAGGCAAGTGTACCTATTGAACAGTAGTATAGCTTTAGCAAGACCAGATTGTCGAACCCAAAGGACTAAAAGTACTAGTAATGACTGTCTTTTTATTATCTAGCCTAAGAAATAAGGGGTTTGTTTTAACTAAATAATTAATTAAACTAATAAGTAGTAGAAAATAGAATTGGGAAATTACTTTTGGGAAAAACGATTGATTTAGGACAATACCTAAGGAAAAATCCACCTAGACTTTTACTTGCTATTCTGGCTCTGAACTGGACGATTTATTCATTTAACTTGTTCCATAGAAATCCATAAGTTATGTTATTATCCCTATTCAAGACTAATAACGTCTAATCCCTAGGTTGAATAACCGAGACTTTTCTCTAATTAACACCCTAGGGTTGCATTAACTCGATCTATGGATTCCCTTATTAGGTTTCACCCTAATCCGGCAAGATCTTGTCACCCTATCTCTAGGCCTGCAATCAACTCCGCTTAATTATGACAAAGTCACTCTTAGCCAGGGACTATTCATCCTCCAACTAAGAGCATTAACTTGAAGTGATATCCTGAAATACCAAAACAAGAATTAAGAATACATAATTAAGAACAAGTCAAATATTTACCATACGATTCAAAAATTAATAACAAGATTCGTCTTAGGTTTCATCCCCCTTAGGTATTTAGGGGTTTTAGTTCATAACTAAATAAGAAAACATCTCATAATAATAAAGAATACAAAACATAAAGAAAACTCAAAACTCCTAAAGGGAAATTGAGGAGAAATCTTTAGTCTTGATGATAAATCCGACTTCTGAGATGGATCAATCGGCTTTCTAGGAGTAATTCCTTACTCCCTATTCTTCTTTCCCCTTTTAGTCTTCCTCTAGGGTGTTTAAATAGGCTTTAGAATGCCTAAAAGCCCTAAAACCTGCCCTTTTTCGAATGGAACTTAGCTAGGGCTCGGCAGGGACATGCCCGTGTGACACGGCACTGTGCGATTACTTCAGGCCGTAGTCGAGGCTGAGATATCAACACGCCCGTACTGAGGTTGATTTGGTCCGTGGTCAAGCCTGTTAGATTCGCACGGGCGTGTATGTTGCCCGTGTGAGGAAGTCCAGGCCGTGTTGTTTTCCCTTATCGGCCCATTTTCTCTGTTTTTGGCCCGTTTCTCGTTCTTTTCGTCTTCCTATGCTCACCTAAGTATAAAACATTAGGAGCATCAAATTCACTAAATCTAAGGAGAAGCCATTTATAAACATGATAAGCAAGGGATAAAAATATGTATAAATTACGATTTATCAAATACCTCCACACTTAAGCGTTTGCTTGTCCTCAAGCAAAATCCTCTCTTCATAATTAAGAATTCCTTTTCTCAACTTATAATTCCTATCAATAATATCTCAAACTAAATTCATAAGTAATCATATATTGAGAATTCAACTAAAAGAATATTAAAGCTTCAAACATTCCAAGTTTAGTATTTGATCATGAAAAACTAGGCATCTCCCCTCATCTAAGTATTTACCACCGATTCAAAATCTCACAGAGTTTAACATCCTCATTAAAGATTCACTCAAATCACTCAAAGTGTTTAAGGATAATGAAATTAGCACTCACCAGTCAATATGAAAAGTTATTACCATAGGCTTGCATGAAAATCAAATCTCCACCACTATAAATCGAGATGATACATCAATCAAAAGGTCTTTAGAGGGTTGTAGTGAGGCTTGGTTAGGGGGTGTTGTCACAAGCTAAAAGAAAAGGTTAGAATCAAGATTGATTTGAAAAATTACTTAACTAGAAAAATAATTAATCATCATTTGTGTACAATAAAGCTTCTTCTCTGACTATGGAATTTGAATACTGAAGCTCAAAAAGATCAAAACCAATATGTATTCATGTGTTTTTTTAAGAACAAGTCAAATAACATAAACTAACTATTAAGAACAAGACATAGCAAAGCAATTTATTCAAATCAAATCTCGACAAAAATAGGGATCAAATTAATTGAGGGGATTTGAACAATAATGGGTTAAGGGTTAATATTAAGGGTAATACAAGGAATGGCTTGTTAGGCTCAAAGGGTTTTACTAAAGGTTAATTGTGGAGGTAGGCTTTTCATGGCATGAGTGGGTTAATCCTAAGTGCCTCTATCATCTTGACATATCAAATCAAATGGTGTGGTCTTGACATGCATAATCAGGCAAGTTCTAGAATAACAATTCGATATTGACACTCTCAAAGCAATAATAAAAGTGAGCATGAAAGAATTAATAGATGCTCTTGAAGGCTCAAAATCTCACAAAAATTATGGCTTTTTGATGTTTAAACCTGTGGAATTCAATTCAAGATAATACCTAAACTTGGGGAAACAACCTAAAATTTTAAATTTTTAAAAATCAACTTATCATGCTTAATTTTCTAATGTCTTAAAGTTTAAATAATCAATGCATGAATGCCTATGTTTTAATTCAAGATATATCAATAAAAATCATAAGTCAATCAAAATTTATCCTAAACATGATAGGAGAAATTTACAAGAGAACAAGACAATATTCAGGATTTTTCAGATAATGAAATGATTACCCCCCCCCACACTTAAGATGTACATTGCCCTCAATGTACAAAGATAGATATATAGAAAAATATAAAATTATAAGATAGGGAGAGAAGTGAAACTTCCTGAGTGTTGAATGAATGAACTCCCTAGTTTGGAGTTATGTAGAGTGGAGGAGGATACTCCGGTGGTGGTAGAGTTTGGGTGCCACAAGTGCTTCGCCAAAAGAATATTATATCTCGTTATCGAGTAAGGCATGGTAGTCATGAAGAACCCTTTCCAATGGAGTTTGAAGTTCCTAAGTGATTGTGAGCTTTGGAGCTCTTTATAACTTTGAGGAAATTAGGAACTTTTTAGAGAACATTCGGAGGAATAATTACTCATAAAGAAATAGTAGAGATTAAAATTAATTAATAAAACCTAAATTAAAGATATAAAGATAGTATAAAAAAGGGAAATAATATTTAAATGTCAAAAGTGAAATTAATAAAGACTTAAAAATAGAAATAGAAATAAAACTTAAAAATAAAAATAAAAATAAAAATAAAGATAAAGATAAAGATAAAGATAAAAATTAAATTAAATATGATCATCATCGCCAGATGGTTCGCGAGGTGGTGGTGGCGATGAGATGTGTAAGTGCTGACAGATCTGCTAGAGAGTAGCATCAATGTTGTCAAATCATTGAAAACACTGTTGCTCGAATCGGTTGAGGCGCTCAGATATATCAGCATATGAAGCCACTGCATAAACTGGACGATGGGAGCGTGGTGGCTAGGAAGGTGGGTCCTCGTACTGGGGAGGGACATCATTAGTAATGTCCTCTGGAGCCTCCTCCTTGGTAGATTAGGTGAGACGATATTGGGGAGGGTAGGTTCCTCGGCGCCTCTCGATCATCCTCATGCTAAGCATGCTCGAGATGCCTTATGGAGACATCTGGCCAATAAGGGTAAGGGATGATTCTTGGACCGTGGTGTTGAGGAGTCTGAAGTGTCGCGCCAGTCGAGTCACGTAGGGGCCAATGGAGATGACCCCCCTCCGGTGTCGCTCCATCTGGTGGTGAATGGCAAGGGCTATAAAGTATGCGAGATCGAAGACATGCCCGTTTGGCATACATCATAAGTAGTAGACGTTGTCGGTAGTGACAACGCCGATGCTCTCTCTCTGCCCTGTTAAAGTGTGAGATAAAATAGAATGTAGATACCTTAAGGATGAAGGGAGAGATGATGCCTTGGTGCGACTAGGGTCGTCGCTGGCCGAACGTGGGACGAGGGCGTCCCAGCAACGTGAGGGAGAACGATGGATGTGGCGGTTGAGAGCATGTAAGTCATTCTCCTCTCTAAACTCCTCAGTATATAAACCCAATGCAGTGATGAATTCTGGGGCACTTAGTTGGCAGACTAATCCGCCTAAGCAAAATTGGACTGTGGCGGGATCATTGTAGTTCGTCATTACCGTTTGAAGATGGAACGTTGAACATAGTTCCATCGTGAGCTCCAGGTATGTCAGCTCGACGATTCCAAAGAAAAGCTCCCAAGGATCGGTGGTTAGGAGAGCCAGGATCGCATCAGCCAACTAAACTTGTTCTACCGCAGCCCAGTCAATGTAGCGGCTCACAGTTAGAGGTCGGGCTCGTAGTATTTGGAAAAGTTCTTCTTGCGGCCCGTTGGGGAATTGTAGGAAAGGGTGGCGAATTTTTGCGGTAGGGCCCAAGGAAGATGACGCTCTCTTTCATTTCTTCGAGGCGGGGATGGTGATTTTCTTTCCTCGTAAAGACGACATGGTGAACCTACAATTGGAATCGTGAATTCGTCTTGTTGAGTAGACATGGTAAAATGAAACTAAATTTTAAGAGGGAAACGGCATAAATATGTTCAGCCACAAAAATTAAAACAATAAGTTCAATAGCATACTTTTGTGGTATTGCATGGTAGAGTGAGTAAGAATGGCAAAGAATTTTAGGGAATGCAACATTATATATGGATGAAAATGTCAACAGAAAAAGCATGAATATTTCAACTATCTTAAACATGAATACTCACTTCTAACTAATCAAATGGAGTAAAGGAATCATGCAATGGGTAAGAACTTTAACATGAATAAGATGATAGTTATTCTAGATTATGACATTTAAGTGATAAAAATATGAAAGCAACATGAAAACTTGCATATTATTATGATAAATAGCCTTAGAAATCAGTAAAATAGACAAGGAAGAAGTAAACAAACGCTAGGAAGAGAGGATTGAGCATCAAAAATAGAGTTGGAGGCGGCGCACGGGCGTGGCAGGGAGGCCGTGTGGACTTGCAGCGGCTAGGGTTAGGGTTTTTGAGTGGGGAAGACAATGAATAGTGTAGGGTATTTATAGATTTTTGGGCACACGGCCAGGGGACACGCCCATGTGCCCCAATTTTTGCCCGTGTGTTTCGCGTTTTTCCTATTTTGGTGCATTTAAAATTTGACACACACCCGTGTACCTCGGGCGTGTTGGTGAACACGACCATGTCGCACGACCGTGTCTAGCTTCGTTCGCTTCTCCCACGCCAGTGTATGCAAGCCCCACGCCCATGTTAATTTGACAGGTTCAACCACGGGTGCTAGATATGGGCGTGTCACACGCTCGTGCTAGTTTCTTAGTTTCAACCACGGTCCTAGGGCACGGGCGTGTCGCAGGCCCATGTTGTTTTGACAGGTTCACCCACGGCCATGTCGCACGGCCGTGGCGATTTATCGCAGCCCGTGTTTTAGGGAAATCTTTTCCCTGTTTCCACACGGTCCTAAGCACGCCCGTGGGCTTGGCCGTGTCTCTATGGTGAACCTATTTTCAAGAGCTTCGTTAATAGGTTAGGTGTTTAAACACTAAAATTTAAAGAAGTTAATACAATTAGTGCTTAGGTATTTGATAAACCATAATTTATACATATTTATATCCCGTGCTTAATGCATTTTATGAATGATTTTTCCTTAGAAGTAGTGAATTCGATGCTCCTAATGCCTTAATTTCATGTCTTATCCTTAGGTAAGCATAGGAGAGCAAAAGGAACAAGAAACGGGCCAAAAAGGGAGAAAATGGGCCAAGGTATGGAATCAACAGGGCCTGGACCTCACCACACGGGCAGTTCATACAGCCGTGTTAATTTTGAAGAATTGAAGCACAACTCACACGGATAGAACACACGCCCGTGCTAATCTAATAGGCTCGAACATGGCCTAAAGTTATCGCACACGGGTGTGTCACACGGGCGTGTCCCTACCGAGCCCTAGCTAAGTTCCATTCGAAAAATGGCAAGTTTTATTGATTTTAGGCATTCTAAAGCCTATTTAAACACCCTAAAGGAAGACTAAAAGGGGAAAGGAGAATAGGGACTAAGGAATTACTCCAAGGAAGCCGATTGATCCATCTCAAAAGCCAGATCCACTAGCAAAACTGAAGATCTCTCCTAAATTTCCCTTCAGGAGTTTTGGGTTTTCTTTATGTTTTTGTATTTATTATTATTCTGAGATGTTTTCTTATTTAGTAATGAACTAAACCCCTAAATACATAAGGGGGATGAAACCTATGATGAAATCTTGTTATTATTTCTGAATCGTATGATAAATATTTGACTTGTTCTTGATTATGTGTTCTTAATTCTTGCTTTTGTATTTCAGGATATCACTTCGAGTTACTACTCTTAGTTGGAGGAGGAATAGAACCTGACTAAGACTAACTTTGTCATAATTAAGCGGAGTTGATTGCACGTCTAGAGATAGGGTGACAAGATTTTGTCAGATTAGGGTAAAACCTAATAAAGGAATCCATAGATCGAGTTAATGCAACCCTAGGATGTTAATTAGAGAAAAGTCTCAGTTATTCAACCTAGGGATTAGACGTTATTAGTCTTGAATAGGGATAATAACATAATGATCGTGATTTTTCATGATAAGTTTTATAAATTTATAATGAATTATTCTTGAAACTAACTATTATCACGATGTAGGCAAGTGTACCTATCGAACAATAGTATAGCTTAGCAAGATCGGATTATCAAACCCAAAGGACTAAGAGTACTAGTAATAACTGTCTTTTTATTATGTAGTCGAAGAAAAGAGGTTTGTTTTAACTAACTAATTAAACTAAGAACTTGCAGAAAATAGAATTGGAAAATTACTTTTGGGGAAGACGATTGATTGAGACAATATCTAAGGAAAAATTCACCTAGACTTGTACTTGTTATTCTGGCTCCGAACAGGACGATTTATTCATTTAACTTGTTCCGTAGAAATCCCTAAGTTATGTTATTATCCCTATTCAAGACTAATAACGTCTAATCCCTAGGTTGAATAACCGAGACTTTTCTCTAATTAACACCCTAGGGTTGCATTAACTCGATCTATGGATTCCCTTATTAGGTTTCACCCTAATTTGGCAAAATCTTATCACCCTATCTCTAGGCGCGCAATCAACTCCGCTTAATTATGACAAAGTTACTCTTAGTCAGGGTCTATTCCTCATCCAACTAAGAGTAGTAACTCGAAGTGATATCCAGAAATATTAAAACAAGAATTAAGAACACATAATCAAGAACAAGTCAAATATTTATCATGCGATTCAGAAATAATAACAAGATTTCATCATAGGTTTCATCCCCTTTAAGTATTTAATCATAGGTTTCATCCCCTTTAAGTATTTAGGGGTTTAGTTCATAACTAAACAAGAAAACATATCAGAATAATAATAAAT
This sequence comes from Gossypium anomalum, assembly GCA_025698475.1. Classification (NCBI taxonomy): domain Eukaryota; kingdom Viridiplantae; phylum Streptophyta; class Magnoliopsida; order Malvales; family Malvaceae; genus Gossypium; species Gossypium anomalum. The sequence continues at coordinate 21,413,142 of CM046958.1, forward strand.
ACAAAACATAAAGAAAGCCCAAAACTCCTGAAGGGAAATTTAAGAGAGATCTTCAGTCTTGCTAGTGGATCCGGCTTCTAAGATGGATCAATCGGCTTCTTTGGAGTAATTCCTTACTCCGTATTCTCCGTCCTTCTTTTTTTCCCTCTTTCGGGGTGTATTTATAGGCTTTGGAATGCCTTAGAACCCTCAAAAGTGGCCTTTTCCGAACTAGACTCAACTTTGGTTTGGCAGGGACACGCTCATGTGACACGCCCTGTGCAATAACTTTAGGCCGTGTTTGAGCCTGTTAGATTGGCACGGGCATGTGTTCTATCCGTGTGAGTCGTGCTTCAATTCTGCCAAATTGACATGGTCGTGTGAGCTGCCCGTGCGAAGAGATCCAGGCCGTGTTGATTCCATACCTTGGCTATTTTCTTCGTTTTTCGCCCGTTTCTTGTTTCTTTTTCTCTCCTATGCTTACCTAAGGATAAAACATGAAATTAAGGCATTAGGATCATCGAATTCACTACTTCTAAGGAAAAATTATTCATAAAATGCGTTAACCACGGGGTATAAATATGTATAAATTATGGTTTATCAAATACCCCCACACTTAAGCGTTTGCTTGTCCTCAAGCAAAATCCTCAAATCATAATTAAAAATTCCTTTTTCTCAACTTATAATTCCTATCAATAATATCTTAAACCATCTCATAAGTAATCATACATTAAGAATTCAACTAAAAGAATATTAAGGCTTCAAACATTCCAAATTGAGTATTTAATCATGAAAAACTTAGGCGTCTCCCTTCATCTAAGTAGTTATCATTGATTCGAAATCTCACAGAGTTTACCATCCTCACGAAAGATTCACTCAAATCACTCAAAGTTTTTAAGGATAATGAAATTAGCACTCATTAGTCAATATGAAAAGTTATTACCATAGGCTTGCATGAAAATCAAATCTCCATCACTATAAATCGAGATGATACATCAATCAAAAGGTCTTTAAAGAGTTGTAACGAGGTTTGGTTAGGGGGTATGGTTACAAGCTGAAAGAAAGAGATTAGAATCGAGATTGACTTGAAAAATTAATTAACTAGAAAAATATTTAATCATCACTTGCGTACAACAAAGCTTCTTCTCTGACTAATAGAATTTGAATACTAAAGTTTACAAACAAAAGATTACTACTAATATGTATACATTTTTTTTAAGAACAAGTCAAATAACATAGACTAACTATTAAGAACAAGACATAGCTAAGCAATTTATTCAACTCAAATCTCGAAAAAAAAGGGATCAAGTTAATTTAGGGGATTTCAACAATAATGGGTTAAGGATTAATATTGAGGGTCATACAAGGAATGGCTTGTTAGGCTCAAAGGGGTTTACTAAGGGTTAATCCTGGAGGTAGGCTTTTCATGGCATGAGTGGGTTAATCCTAAGTGCCTTTATCATCTTGATATATCAAATCAAATGGTGTGGTCTTAACAAGCATAATCAGGCAAGTTCTAGAATAATAATTCAATATTGACACACACAAAGCAATAATGAAAGTGAGCATGAAAGAATTAATAGATGCTCAAAAGGCTCAAAAATCTCACAAAAATTATAGCTTTTTGATGTTTAAACCTGTAGGATTCAATTCAAGATAAAACCTAGACTTGGGGAAATAACCTAAAATTTTAAATTCTTAAAAATCAACTTATCATGCTTGATTCTCTAACATCTTAAAGTTTAGCAATCAATGCATAATTGCCTATGTTTTAATTCAAGATATATCAATCAAAATTATCAGTTAATCAAAATTCATCTTAAAAATGATATGAGAGATTTACAAGAAAACAAAGCAATATTCAAGGATTTTTTGGATAATGGAATGATTACCCCCCCCCCCCACACTTAAGATGTGAATTGCCCTCAATGTACGAAGATAGCTAAATGGAAAAATATAAAATCATAAGATAGCGAGAGAATTGAAACTTCCTGAGTGTTGGAACGAATGAATTCCCTAGTTTGACGAAAGCGAGAATTGACAATAGAACTGGAGGTAAGGCTTGATTCGGAGGGCGAAATAACCTGATAATAATATAAAGGTAAGCCGCGTGAATTAATTAAAAAGGAACTAAGAATAACAATAAAAATAAGGGAAATAGTCTAATTTTATAGATGGCACGGTCGCCTCACACGCCCGTGTGGGTCGTGTCCAGCCCGTGTTTGTCGTGAGTTGAAAATTCATCACACGGCCTTAAGACACGTTCGTGTGTCCTGGCCGTATGTAACGCACGACCGTATGCGATGTGGCCCGCTTCGCCCCCGCCCGTGTTTTTTGGCAGTGTCGACCACGGGTGATAGGCACGGGCGTGTCGCACACCCGTGTTTTGGAAAAATTTGTACTCTGTTTTCACATGGCCGTATCGCATCTATTTTCGTGTCACGAGCACGGCCTAAAGCACACCCGTGTGGATGGCCGTGTGAGTTTTGTGGACCTGTGTTCAAAGGTTCAGTTAGTGGTCTAAATATGAAAAATTTTAAAATTTAAATAAAATTTAAATGAATGAAAACTGTTAGTACTAGGGTTGCCTCCCGAGAAGTGCTTGTTTATAGTCTCAGCTCGACTTTCCCTTGCTGATGTATTCAGTGTGGTTCGTGGAGTCGTAGCTCCTCTCCATCGTCCTTAAAATTCTCGCCTTTATAAAGTTTCAGACGATGACCGTTTACCTTGAAAGTTCCTTGTGATGGGTGACTTACCTCTACTGTGCCATATGGAAAAACAGATTGAACTATGAAAGGTCCTGACCGTTGTGATTTAAGTTTTCCAGGAAACAATTTGAGTCTTGAATTATAGAGCAAGACAAAATCTCCGACTTCGAATTGCTTCTGCTGCTTCAAGTGAGCGTCATGGCGTCATTTTGTTGCTTCCTTGTATAGTCATAAATTTTCATATGCATTGGCTCGCCACTCATCTAACTCGTTCAGCTGTATCAACCTATTTTGGCCTGCAAGTTTAGAAACAAGGTTTAGAAATTTAATTGCCCAAAAAACTTTGTGCTCTAGTTTGAATGGTAGATGACAACTTTTTCCATAAATGAGTCTGTAAGGTGATGTTCCTATGGGAGTCTTAAAAGTAATTCTATACGCCCATAAAGCATCATCTACTTTCATCGCCCAGTCTTTCCTGTTTGATTCTACAGTTTTTTCGAGAATTCGTTTGATTTCTCTGTTTGCCACTTCGACTTGTCCACTAGTTTAAGGATGGTATGGGGTGGCTGTTCTGTGATAAACTCCGTATTTCTTAAGATTTTTCTCAAATTGGGTGTTACAGAAATGAGTGCCCCTGTCACTAATAATTGTTTTAGGTGTTCTGAATCTTAATAAGAGTTTCTTAAGGAAACGTACTACCACTCTAGCATCATTAGTAGGTAAAGCTTGGGCTTTTACCCATTTGGACGTATAATCAACCACTACTAAGATGTAGGTATTCCCAAACAAATTAGGGAATGGACCCATGAAGTCGATACCCCAAACGTCAAATATTTCACATGGAAGCATATAGTTTTAAGGCATTTCATCACGTTTGGAGAGGTTACCTGTCCGTTGGCATTTGTCGCAAGAAGTCACATACCTGTTAGCATCTTTGAATAACGGGGGCCAATAAAAACCTGATTCAAGTATTTTATACGCGGTCTTAGTTCCACTATAGTGTCCTCCAGTTGGTCCTGAGTGGCAATGTTCCAGTATCTTTGATGTTTCTGACCTTGTAACACATCTTCGAATGACTTGATCTACACATATGTGAAAAAGAAAAGGGTCATCCCAAAAGTAGTATTTCACATTACTAATGAATCTCTTCTTTTGCTGGTGTGTTAACCCTTTTGGGATAATGTTAGCGGCCAAAAAATTCGCGATGTCTGCAAACCAAGGTACCTCAGAATCAAATATAGCGAAGAATTGTTCGTCAGGAAACGAATCATTAATTTTGGCTTCATCTAGTTTTCTAATATTTGAGTTTTCAAGCCTGGACAGATGATCCGCCGCGAGATTTTCAGCTCCTTTCTTATCCTGAATTTCTAAGTCGAATTCCTGCAATAACAAAATCATTCGAATGAGTCTAGGTTTTGCATCAGTTTTAGTTAGGGGGTATCGAAGGGCAGAATGATTAGTGTAGACAACAATTTTAGACGATATGAGATATGATCGAAATTTATCAAATGCAAAAACCACAGCTAGTACTTCTTTTTCAGTGATGGTATAGTTTTCTTGTGCGACTGTCAACGTCTTGCTAGCATAATAGATAGGTTGGAAGTGCTTGTCTCTTTGCTATCCCAAAACTGTACCTACTGCATAGTCACTCACATCACACATTCATTCAAAAGGTTCCAGTCAGATGCAATTATAATTGGAGCATCAATTAATTTATCTTTTAAGGTGTCAAATGCTTCCAAGCATTCTTGATCGAAATTAAAAGGCATATCTTTTTCTAGTAATTTGGTCAAAGGCTTAGCTATTTTAGAAAAATCTTTAATAAATCTTCTGTAAAAATTGACATGTCCTAAAAAGCTTCTAATAGTCTTGACCGAACTAGGAGGGGGTAATTTTTCGATTGTTTCAATTTTAGATTTATCCACTTCAATCTCTTTACTAGAAATTTTATGCCCTAATACTATACCCTCTTGAACCATAAAGTGACACTTTTCCCAATTAAGCACAAGGTTCGTTTCCTCACATCTTATTAAAACTCGTTTTAAATTTTTAAGGCAAAGATGGAAAGAGTTACCGAATACCGATAAATCATCCATAAATACCTTCATGATGTCTTCCACGAGTTCGTCAAAGATGGCCATCATACAGTGCTGAAAAGTGGCAAGGGCGTTACATAATCCAAAAGGCATTCTACGATAAGCGAACGTACCGTATGGGCATGTGAATGTTGTCTTTTCTTGATCTTCAAGAGCTATTGGGATTTGGAAGTAGCCAGAGAGTTCGTCTAAAAAATAGTAGTACATGTGTCCGGATAATCTTTCCAACATTTGGTCAATGAACGGCAATGGAAAGTGATCTTTCCTTGTGGCATCATTCAGCTTCCTGTAATCAATACAAACTCTCCAACCTGTCACTGTCCTTGTCGAGATTAATTCATTCTGCTCGTTAGCCATAACCGTCATGCCTCCTTTGTTAAGAACAACCTGCACTGGACTTACCCAAGAACTATCAGAAATAGGATAAATAATTCCAGCATCTAGAAGTTTAATTACCTCAGCTTTAACAACTTCTTTCATATTGGGGTTCAGTCGTCTTTGAGCTTGCACACAAGGCTTATATTTATCTTCCATTAAAATTTTATGGGTGCAAAAAGAGGGGCTAATCCCTTTGATGTTAAAAATTTTCCAACCTATGGCCTTTTTATTTTCTTTTAGTACTTGGATTAATTCCTCCTTTTCCTTGGGTTGCAGGTTAGAAGCAATAATCACTGGTAATGTAGAATTATTTCCAAGATATGCATATTCCAAATGATTTGGCAATTGTTTAAGTTCCAGTTTGGGAGGTTCTTCAATGGAGGGTTTTTGTTTAAGTTCATCGTTCATCTTAATACCCTCATACTCTACTTGTCTTAAGGAATGTTCATTAGGGTCATCATCTGCCTCCTCTCCTTGAGCTAGACACAGTTCTGTCTTGTCCTTTCATATAATTTCCTAAAAAGAGTCTTGAGTAGCATGAACAATAGAGTCAATAAAATAACATGAATCATCTTGTTCCCTAGAAAATCTCATAGCATCATAAATTTTAAAGATAATCTCCTCGTCACCTGCTCTAAGTACCAATTTACCATCACCCACATCGATTACAGCCCTAGCAGTGGCTAAAAATGGACGTCTTAAAATTAAAGGTACTTCCACGTCATCGTCCATATCAAGCACAACGAAATCAACAGGGAATATGAATTTGTCTACTTTCACAAGTACATCTTCTATAATACCCCTAGGATATTGAATAGATCTATCAGCTAGTTGAATACTCATCCTAGTAGGTTTGGGTTCCCCAAGACCAAGTTGTTTAAACATTTTATATGGCATCAAATTAATGCTAGCGCCTAAATCGACTAGTGCTTTCTCAACATTCAAATTACCAATTAAGTAAGGGATAGTAAAACTTCTTGGATCTTTTAGTTTGGTTGGCAGTTTATTTTAGAGTATAGCTGAGCACTCCTCGTTGAGTTCCACTGTAGATAAGTCTTCAAACTTCCTTTTATTTGTTAAGAGCTCATTCAAAAATTTTGCGTATGTAAGCATCTGCGAGATAGCTTCAACAAAAGGTAAGTTGATATGTAATTGTTAAAAAAGTTCAACTTACCGAATTGTGCATCCATGCGGTCTTTTTTAAATTTTGCTGGGTATGGAACTGGTGGTTTATACTCCTTCGGTACTGGTTCGTCACTATTTTTGGGTTTTTCCTCCTCTCTTTCGACTGTCATGGCTTCTTGTGTTAGCTTCTTTTTCAGATTTAGCTAATACTTTCCCACTCCTTAGTGTAACTGCTTTCACATGTTCTTTTGGTTTGCTGTTACCATGTAAACCACCTTGTGGTTGTTCGGAGATCAGTTTGGACAGCTGACCTATCTAGGTTTCAAGCCCCTGGATCGATGCTTGTTGATTTTTAAAGGCTGTCTCAGTATTCTAGAAATGAGTTTCTGACACCGAGATGAATTTGGATAGTATCTCTTCAAGGTTAGGTTTCTTTTCCTGTTGTAAAGGTGGCTGTTGAAAACCCTGAGGATTTTGTGGCTTTTGATTTCCTTGACCACCCCAAGAGAAATTTGGATGATTCTTCCAATCTGCATTATAAGTATTACTATATGGGTTATTTTAAGCTCTAAAGTTATTGTTACCCATATAGTTGACTTGTTCCTCTTCGATTGTAGGATTGAACGGTTGATATTCTGTATGCACTCCTCCTCCACCTGAATCACACCTCATCACTGGATGTACCTGAGTAGAACCAAGTAAACCATTAATTTTTTTATTTAGAAGTTCTACCTGATTTGTCAACATAGTAACCAAGTCGACGTTATAAACGCCTGGTGTTTTGGTTGGCTTAGTCCTCATGACTTGCCACTGATAGTTATTCAGTGACATCTCATCAATAAATTCGTAAGCCTCTTCATGTGCTTTATTGTTGATGGTTCCACCAGCGGCTGCATCAATCATCTGTCTTGTCGAGGGATTCACACCATTGTAGAACATTTGAACTTGCAGCCATAGAGGTAACCCATGGTATGGGCACCTGCGCAGAAGGTCCTTGTATCTCTCCCATACATCGTAAAGTGTTTCTAAGTCCATCTGCACAAAAGAAGAGATGTCATTACGCAACTTAGCCGTTTTAGCTGGAAAAAATACTTCAATAAAAATTTTTCGGTCATTTGTTCCCAAGTGGTAATGGACCCTCATGGTAACGAGTGCAACCACTGTTTAGCTTTGTTCCTTAGTAAAAAAGGGAATAATCGAAGGTGAATGGCATCATTAGAAATGCCATTAATTTTAAAAGTGTTGCATAATTCTAGGAAATTCGCCAAGTGAGTGTTGGGGTTCTCATCCTGCAAACCATCAAACTGAACAAACTGTTGTATCATTTGAATCGTGTTAGGTTTCAGTTCAAAATTATTTGCAACAATGGCAGGCCTAACTATACTTGACTCAGTTCCTGTAAATTTAGGTTTAGCATAATCATACATAGTACGAGGAGCAGGATTCTGATTTGCTAATTCAGCGGGTATGGCTAGAGGTAGCTGATTGTCTTGATTTTCAGCCACCGCCTCGGTTGTAGTTGAGATATCATCCTCTTACTCTTCTTCTGTGTATCTTAAGCTGTGCCTGATTTACTGTCGGTTTCTATGAGCTGTACGGTCAATTTCTTCGTCAAAAACCAGTGGTCTTGTCGGGTTTCTTCTAGTCATAAACTATAAAAACCTGTCAGGAAAAAAAATAAAAAATTAGTAAATTAGCACAAAATAAAAGTTAAATTGCAAGAAAAATAAATGGCTAAAGTAATAAAAATTGAGTGTTCCTAATATCTTAATCCCCAGCAACGGCGCCAAAAACTTGATCGTGATTTTCTGTGATAAGTTTTATAAATTTATAATGAATCGCTCTTGAAACTAACTATTATCACGACGTAGGCAAGTGTACCTATCGAACAGTAGTATAGCTTTAGCAAGATCAGATTGTCGAACCCAAAGGACTAGGAGTACTAGTAATAACTGTCTTTTTATTATCTAGCCAAATAACAGAGGTTTGTTTTAACTAACTAATTAAACTAAGAACTTGCAGAAAATAGAATTGGGAAATTACTTTTGGGGAAAACGATTGATTGAGAAATACCTAAGGAAAAATCCACCTAGACTTGTACTTGTTATTCTGGCTCCGAACCGGATGATTTATTCATTTAACTTGTTCCGTAGAAATCCCTAAGTTATGTTATTATCCCTATTCAAGGCTAATAACGTCTAATCCCTAGGTTGAATAACCGAGACTTTTCTCTAATTAACACCCTAAGGTTGCATTAACTCGATCTATGGATTCCCTTATTAGGTTTCACCCTAATCCGACAAAATCTTGTCAAGCTATCTCTAGGCCGCAATCAACTCTGCTTAATTATGACAAAGTTACTCTTAGTCAAGGTCTATTCCTCCTCCAACTAAGAGTAGTAACTCGAAGTGATATCCTAAAATACCAAAACAAGAATTAAGAACACATAATCAAGACCAAGTCAAATATTTATCGTACGATTAAGAAATAATAACAAGATTTCATCATAGGTTTCATCCCCCTTAGGTATTTAGGGGTTTAGTTCATAACTAAACAAGAAAACATCTCAGAATAATAATAAATACAAAACATAAAGAAAACCCAAAACTCCTGAAGGGAAATTTAAGAGAGATCTTCAGTCTTGCTAGTGGATCCGGCTTCTGAGATGGATCAATCGGCTTTCTTGGAGTAATTCCTTACTCCCTATTCTTCGTCCTTCTTTTCTTCCTCTTCTGGGGTGTATTTATAGGCTTTGGAATGCCTTCGAACCCTTAAAAATGGCCTTTTTTGAATTAGACTCAACTTTGGTTCGGTAGGGACACGCCCGTGTGTAATAACTTTAGGGCATTTTGAGCCTGTTAGATTGGCACGGGCATGTGTTCTATCCGTGTGAGTCGTGCTTCAATTCTGCCAAATTGACACGGCCATGTGAGCTGCCCGTGTGAAGAGGTCCAGGCGTGTTGATTCCATGCCTTGGCCCATTTTCTCCGTTTTTGGCACGTTTCTTGTTCCTTTTGCTCTCCTATGCTTACCTAATGATAAAACATGAAATTAAGGCATTAGGAGCATCGAATTCACTACTTCTAAGGAAAAATCATTCATAAAATGCGTTAAGCACGGGGTATAAATATGTATAAATTATGGTTTATCAGTTGCCTCCTGATAAGCACTTATTTATAGTCTAAGCTCGACTTACCTCTCCGTTGAATGGTCATGGTGGTTTGAGGAGTTCATACTCCTTATTCCTGCTATCAATCTCATTAAAATAAGGTTTTAGACGGGTGTTGTTTACCTTAAAAGTGCCAAACTTGGGGTGACTGACCTCGACTGTACCGAATGGAAAATACTAAGTACCGTAAGAGGGATTTCTTCATTCGGGTTGGTAGTGACAATGTGAGGATCTGCAGCATCTAGTAAGACTTTGTCTTCAACCTTAAGTTGATTTGGAGAGGTATCAAGCTCGTTCTGGCGTAGTTTTGGTTTATCATGTTTTCTCGGTTTATGTGCTCTCCATTCGTCTAGCTCCTCTATTTGTAGCCTTCATGCTTCATGAATGGGTCCTCTATTATTACTAGAACATGGCTCGTGAACTTCTTTCAAACTCAATTCCTGCAAAGTAGGTTGTATCATATTGTCAGTTTTAGTAGACTGGTGTGGACAATTACCTTCAATATTCGATGTGTTGCTAGAATTATGAGCTTGAAGGGTGATCGTTTCGTCTCCCACATGAAGTGTGAGCTCACCTGCACCAACATCAATAATTGTTTTAGCAGTTACTAAAAAGGGCCTCCCTAAAATCAAAGGGGTGTTGTTATCCTCCTCTATGTCTAGAACAACAAAGTCAATGGGGAATATAAATTTATCGATTTTAACTAGCACATATTCAATAATACCCCTAGGAAATCTTATAGTTTTATCTGCTAATTGAATGCTCATCCTAGTCTATTTGGGTTTCCCAAGACCTAGTTCCTTAAACATTTTGTAAGGCATGACGTTGATTCTTGCCCCTAAATCAGCTAATGCATTATTAACATCTAAACTACCAATTAAGCAAAGAATTGTAAAACTCCCTAGATCTTTCAATTTGTGGGGTAGCTTATTCTATAGAATAGCTGAGCAAACTGCGTTTAGTTCCACATGCGACGCTTCGTCCAATTTTTGCTTGTTCGCTAAAAGCTCCCTTAAAAATTTCATTGCATTCGGCATCTGCGATAGAGCTTCAATAAACGGTAAATTAATATGTAATTTTTTTCAAAAGTTTAAGGAATTTACCAAATTGTTCGTCTGAACGGTCTTTCCTTGTTGCGTTAGGGTATGGCACACGAGGTTTATATTCTGCACTTACCGTTTTGTTTTCATTATGACTTACCTCACATTTACCTTTGCTCACCATATTTTCTTGCCTCGGTTCTGGCTCAGACTCAACGAATCCTTCTTCATCTTGAACATTAATTGCGTTGAGCTATTCCCTTGGGTTAGGTTTAGTATTACTTGGTAAGCTATCTTGTGGTCGTTCAGAGATTAGTTTGGATAGCTCTGAGTTTCGAGCCCTTGGATTGATGCTTGTTGATTTTTAAGTGCTGTCTCGGTATTCCGAAAATGAGTTTCTGACACCGAGATGAATTTGGATAGCATCTCCTCAAGGTTCGGTTTCTTTTCCTGTTGATAAGGTGGCTGTTGAATACCCTGAGGATTTTGTGGCCTTTGATTCCATTGACCACCCCAAGAGAAATTTGGGTGGTTCTTCCAACCTACAGTATAAATGTTACTGTATGGATTATTTTGAGATCTAAAGTTGTTATTACCCATATAGTTGACTTGTTCCTCTTCGGTTGTAGGATTGTATGGTTGATATTCTGTATGTACACCTCCTCCACTTGAATCACACCTCATCACTGGACGTATCTACGTAGAACCAAGTAAACCATCAATCTTTTTATTTAGAAGTTCTGCCTAATTTGACAGCATAGTAACCGAGTTGACGTTATAAATGCTTGCTGTTTTGGTTGGCTTAGTCCTCATGACTTGCCACTGATAGTTATTCAGTGACATCTCCTCAATAAATTCGTAAGCCTCTTCAGGTGTTTTGTTGTTGATGGTTCCACTAGCGGCTACGTCAATCATTTGTCTTGTTCAGGGATTCACACCATTGTAGAACGTTTGAACTTGCAGCCATAGAGGTAACCCATGGTGAGGGCACCTTCGCAGTAGGTCCTTGTATCTCTCCCATGCATTGTAAAGTGTTTCTAAATCCATCTGCACAAAAGAAGAGATATCGTTATGTAACTTGGCCGTTTTAGCCGGTGGAAAATATTTTAATAAAAAATTTTTGGTCATTTGTTCCCAAGTAGTGATGGATACTCGTGGTAACGAGTTCAACCACTGTTTAACCTTGTTCCTCAGTGAAAAAGGGAATAACTGAAGAAGAATGGCTTCATTAGAGACGCCATTAATTTTAAAAGTATCGCAAATTTTTAGAAAATTCACCAAGTGAGTGTTGGGATTCTCATCCTGCAAACCATCAAACTGAACAAATTACTGTATCATTTGAATCGTGTTAGGTTTCAGTTCAAAATTATTTGCAGCAATAGCAAGCCTAACCATACTTGACTCAGTTCCTGTTAAATTAGGGTTAGCATAATCATACATAGTACGAGGAGCAGGATTCTGATTTGCTAATTCGGCGGGTATTGCTGGAGGTAGTTGATTGTCTTGATTTTCAGTCATCTCCTCGGTTGTAGTTGAGATATCGTCCTCCTGTTCTTCTTCTGTGTATCTTAGGCTTCGCCTGATTTTTCGTCGGTTTCTACAAGCTGTGGGATCAATTTCTTTGTCAAAAAGCAGTGGTCCTGACGGGTTTCTTCTAGTCATAAACTATAAGAACATGCCAGAAGAAAGATAAATAAAATTAGTAAATTAAAATAAAAATAAAAATTAAATTAAATTACAAGAAAAATAAATGGCTAAAGTAATAAAAATTGAGTGTTTCTAATATTTTAGTCCCCGGCAACGGCGCCAAAAACTTGATCATGATTTTCCGTGATAAGTTTTATAAATTTATAATTAAACGTTCTTGAGACTAACTATTATCATGATGTAGGCAAGTGTACCTATCGAACAGTAGTATAGCTTTAGCAAGACCAGATTGTCGAACCCAAAGGACTAAAAGTACTAGTAATGACTGTCTTTTTATTATCTAGCCTAAGAAATAAGGGATTTGTTTTAACTAACTAATTAATTAAACTAATAAGTTGCAGAAAATAGAATTGGGAAATTACTTTTGGGATCTAACTAGACTTTTACTTGTTGTTCTGGCTCCGAACCGGACGATTTATTCATTTAACTTGTTCCGTAGAAATTCCTAAGTTAAGTTATTATCCCTATTCAAGACTAATAACGTCTAATCCCTAGGTTGAATAACCAAGACTTTTCTCTAATTAACACCCTAAGGTTGCATTAACTCGATCTATGTATTCCCTTATTAGGTTTCACCCTAATCCGACAAAATCTTATCACCCTATCTCTAGGCGCACAATCAACTCCGCTTAATTATGACACAGTCACTCTTAGCCAGGGACTATTCATCCTCCAACTAAGAGCATTAACTTGAAGTGATATCCTGAAATACCAAAACAAGAATGAAGAACACATAATTAAGAACAAGTCAAATATTTATCATACGATTCAGAAATTAATAACAAGATTCGTCTTACGTTTCATCCCCCTTAGGTATTTAGGGGTTTTAGTTCATAACTAAATAAGAAAACATCTCAGAATAATAAAGAAGACAAAACATAAAGAAAACCCAAAACTCCTGAAGGGAAATTGAGGAGAAATCTTCAGTCTTGATGATGAATTCGGCTTCTGAGATGGATCAATCGGCTTTCTTGGTGTAATTCCTTACTCCCTATTCTCCTTTCCCTTTTTAGTCTTCCTCTAGGGTGTTTAAATAGGCTTTAGAATGCCTAAAAGCCCTAAAACTTGCCCTTTTCTGAATGGAACTTAGCTAGGGCTCGGCAGGGACACGCCCGTGTATGATTACTTCAGGCCGTGGTCGAGGCTGAGATATCAACACACCCGTGCTGAGGTTGATTTGGGCTGTGGTCAAGCTCATTAGATTGGCACGCGCGCGTGTGTCTTTGCCGTGTGAAAGTCGAGCCGTGTTGTTTTCCCTTGTCAGCCCATTTTCTTCGTTTTTGGCCTGTTTCTCGTGCTTTTCGTCCTCCTATGCTCACCTAAGTATAAAACATGAAATTAAAGGATTAGGAGCATCAAATTCACCAAATCTAAGGAGAAACCATTCATAAACATGATAAGCGAGGGATAAAAATATGTATAAATTATGGTTTATCAATAGTATGAAAATTGAATTGGAAGATCAAATTGAGTAGAACGCAGGAAATGAGTACGATCGTTCAATGAGGAATTGACGGATAATACCATGGTTGGACCATGGCAAAGTATGGAATGTACGACCATAGTTGGGCTATGGCATTTTGATTTTGTGAAAGACCATAGTTGGACTATGGCATCAAATAAACAATATACTCAAACCCGTAAGGCGTTCTCTAATTTGACAAATGTCAATAAGTAAAATGGAAGCTAGGTGTTTGAATTTAATTAGATATTAATATTGAGCTCAAGTAAATAAATTCATTGTTTGAAATTGTGGATGACAGAAAACATTTGTATAATAAATAAGTGTGTTAATTTATTTGGAATGAACTATGTGATTATTATGGTATTACATTAGTGATGAATGCTAAGACATATGTGTGTATTTTTTAAAGTCAAGCTAGAGGCTTTACGACCTCACCCCCTTACCAGTATTGCTTTATGACAAAATTTTACGAGAATCATGTTGAATAAGTTCGTAAGTGTGAACTAAAGAGTTCAGTAGTGAAATAATTAGTAATACAAACAAAGTTGAGTATAGTGTGATAAATGAACTTAGTTTTAAAAGAAATATCAGATTGTTTTAAAGATTATACGGATTATGCAATGTCACGGTTAAAGAAGAAGATAGTCTCAGCTAATCGACTCAATTAGGTATGGAGTCTAAAGATGTGTTTACTGAAAGTTATTCTGAATTTATTTTCGTTAGTGAGTGGAATGATACAGGGGTTTATGATAACAGGATTAGTCGGAGAAATGATGTTTTAATTGTAAAGATGTGTCTGTGTGTAAGAATTATGGTTAAATAGATTACAATGATCTTTTCTGAGTATTCTGAATATATATTCATTCATCCTCAGGGATTCACGTGAATGCCCATTTTCTGATGAAATTCTTATCGATTGAGAATGTTAGCTAACTTTAATATTAGATGAAAGTATTGATGGTCTGTTTGAATTATGAATGGCATTACCTCATCTCTTCGGGATTCTATCATATTATGTTGGAATACGAGTGGATGATGAAAATTTATATAAGACTACTCTTCTGTTTCTACCGAAAGTTGTTTTGCTTTGTACTCGTATATTTGGAATATATATATTACCCCTATTACAATTGATTTCAGAACATATGAGTGTTGATTTCTTCCGGTTTTCTCTGAGGAATCATCAAGATCCTTATTCTTTTTCTTATGAGTTAGGTTCTCGGACTTCTAATATGTGAATTCGTTGGCTTGTGATAGCTGTGTTTGTTATAGGTGTGATCCTGATTCGATCATGAGAATGTAATGCTTCTTATATCAGAATTCCTCTATTTTTTGTGAAAAAGAATTGACCTCGGCAAGGGTAAAAATAGTGAAAGCTCAGGCTCAAACTCTATGAAAATTTTCTTTTTCTCAGGAAAGTCCGATTAAAGTCAGTGAGTTCAAATAGGATATTTTGTTTTCCTTGAGCAAATGCAGTTGTGAAGGTTCTAATTAGAATTCTAAAGGAGTTGTAAAGATTGTATGTTTGAGTTAGTTAATAGCATGAAGAAAAGAGTATTTTAATATGCTATAATTTGGTATTTGAGATTGACTCAATTGTTTTCATTTGAATGAACTAGTCTATTGCATATCAGTAAAATCGAAAAATAACAGTTGAAAGTGTTATTAATCGAAGCGCTAGTTTTGAGTTCTGTTTAAACTAATTAGAGAATTCGTGATTTGTAAGTAATGCACTATCAAACGGATTGGAATGTGTTCTAAAATAGGAATGTAAAGTGACAGTTTATGCTTTCGAATGGTTAAAATCTAATTAAAAGAGTTGCTAAATGAGTGACTTAGAGTCGACTGCTAGTGTATCGGTGTTGAGAAATTGATTACTTTGTTTGTCCGATGAATAAAGTCATATGCTCCTTAATTCCAAGAATGTGGAGGATGAAATGTTATAGAAAATTGAATGGAAAGCCTTTGTTCATTTTGTGAGTGTTGGCTACATGATCATTCCTGTTTGATGGGAATCTGAATTTAGCTAAAATATGAAGCTGGAGTGATGTCTTCTTTGCAAGACTGAGAACTATCACAATGTGATGGTGAATGGCAACTAAACAAGTACAATGCGAGATGACTTCATATTTGGATTTCTATTATTATTAATACTTCGAGATGGGATTGATTTGTAATTCTAAGAAAAAAGGGGGGGTGAAAGTGATTCGTGAAAGTTGAAAGCAACTTCAGACTGACATATGGCATATGGGTTTGAAAATTTAAGATGTTTGAATTCAGGTCAATGACAGAGTGATCATGGAAGTATCCCTTCGAAGAGGACTCTCCGTCAAGATAGGGGAAACTACGAGAACGTTACCCTAATCTTTTTTTTGATGAGATTTTCGAGGACGAAAATCCTTAAGGGGGAGAATTGTAATCCCGATTTTGGACCTAGTCGGAACAGTGGTTTTAGAACCACAAATCCAAGGTCAGAGAAATTATTTTTGATATTATTTTATGTGTTATAGCATGATTTTATAGATATTTGAAAATTTTGGTGAATTAATTTTAGCAGTTGCATGCTTAATTTCGAAAAAAAGGACTAAATTATAAAAAGTGCAAAACTTGAGTTCTAGAAGCTAGAGGTATTAAATAGCTATAGGGCTTTTAGTAGAAGTCCTTATGTGATAATTAGCCCATTAATAAGTTAGTGGAAGATGTTTGGTATTTTTGAAATTTGTTTGAAAAGAAAAGGGCAAATTGGTAATTAAGTTAATAAAGGCATAATAAGACAAAAATTTAAAAGCTATCATCTTTTTTTCTTTCTTTTTCAAACGTTTATGAAGAAAATGCACAGCCATGGATGAGCAAACATTCGGCCAAGCTTCTATGGCTCATCTAGGTACGGTTTTTGTCCCATTTTTAATTATTTCTATGTTTTTGCAGTCGTGGTAACTCAATTTAACTATCTCGTACCTTCGTTTTCAAAACTGTTAAAGTTTGTAAATTTTTCCATTGATGAATATATGTGTATTTTGATGCTTGATGATGGAAAATGGATCCTTGTTGTTAAATAAACGACTTTTACTAAGTGATTTTGGGTGTCCAAAAGGAACCTATTTGTGAAATTTATGAAATACGTGTTAAAAATCTGTTTTAATCGAAAATGTGGGCTGCTATAAGCATGAAAAAGGTTCGACTAGGAATGGGTAGCAAAGAAATTGAATGAATTTCATATTACGAGCCTAGGGGCAAAAGCATAAATATGACAAAGTTTAAGGGTAAAAATGTAATTTTACCAAAAATGTGAAATTTGGTAATTTGAGTAGCATGATGAGTTAATAAATTAAATGTTTTGTTATAGATCAAGGAAGATGAGATTCAAACTTAGAACGGGGGAAAAACAAAGAGTATGACGAATAAGTCCTTTTCACTAATTGTGCTACCGAGGTAAGTTGTATGTAAGTAAGGCAACATTATTGTTATTATGTATTGAAAGATTGATTTCGCATAATATGGTTGAATATGCTTATGAATAATGTATGGTGAATTTAATATGGTAAATTTCCAGTTGAACCTAGGAATAAATTGGATATCCGTGCCATGACATTTGGGTGAAATGTGAGCCAGTGTAAGACTATGTCTGGGACATAGCTTCGGCATTGTTATGTGAGTCAGTGTAAGACCATGTTTGGAACATGGCATTGGCATTGATAGGCGTGCTAGTGTAAGACTATGCCTGGGACATGGCATCGGCCACATTTGAGAGCCAGTGTAAGACCATGTCTGGACATGGCATCGGTATTGAGACGAGAGCTAGTGTAAGACCATGTCTGGGACATAGCATTGGCCTCGACATGTAAGCCAGTGTAAGACCATGTTTGGGCATCGGCAATTTACCCTCGTGTGTGAGAATTATCAGATATCTTTTAGTATTCCAAGTGGTTCAACGGGTAATTTAAAGCTTATCCAAAGATGTGAAAGGTTATGATTATGTTATGAATTGGTATAGGTATGTACTTAAAGTTTACAAACATTGACTTCATGACATTGTAAGTTCCTGATTTCTACGAGAATGTCTTTGTGAACACTTTCTGATTATTGAACATTTGGTAAGAATGTAAATGAGTAACTCATATCTATGAGAACGATCTTGTGATGACCTTGTAATTATAGGTCTATACTTACGATGTGTAACTATGTGGTAAAGTTGATTTATGATCATGTGTGAGGCTTTTAGACCAAATTAAATTGAGACATGATATGTTTAAGTCTTTATTGTTGATGTATAAGTTAAATTGGCCAATGAATGGCATGTAAATATTTGATAATGATTAGGTATTGGAATGGCTAGCTATGGATATGCTTTGGTATTATGTATGTCTAAATGAAAGAGTAAAATTAGCAATAAAACAGTTTTGGGCAGCAACAGTTGTATAACTTTGAAAAATCACCAGAAATTGTGAGAATCTAATTAGAGGTTGAATAAGATATTAAATTAAAGCTTATTGAGTCTAGTATCATATAGAAGAAACGATGTAAGCAGAATAATTTCATATTATGAGATATTTTAATTTTTGTGAGACAAGGTTAGAATGATTTTGGAATCCCCTGTTCTGAATTTGGAAAATCGTTAAAAATTGTATAAAAATAATTATGTGTTATAATTTATATGTTTAAAATTATTAATGAGTATATTTTCAAGATAAGCAAACAGGAACATCATCCAAATCTCTTATTAGGAGATAATGTGTATTTTGATGCTTGATGATGGAAAATGCATCCTTCTTGTTAAATAAACAACTTTTACTAAGTGATTTTCGGTGGAAACGTCCAAAAGGACCTATTTGTGAAATTTATGAAATACGTGTTAAAAATCTGTTTTAATGGAAAATGTTGGCTGCTATAAGCATGAAAAAGGTTCAACTAGGTATGGGTAGCAAAGAAATTGAATGAATTTCATTTTACGAGCCTAGGGGCAAAAGCGTAAATATGACAAAGTTTAGGGGGTAAAAATATAAATTTACCAAAAATGTGAAATTTGGCTAATTTGAGTAGCATGATGAGTAAATAAATTAATTGTGTTGTTATAGATCAAGGAAGACGAGATTCAGACTTAGAACAGGGGAAAAACAAAGAGTATGATGAATAAGTCCTTTTCAACGATTGTGCTACCAAGGTAAGTTGTATGTAAGTAAGGCAACTTTGTCATTATTATGTATTGAATGATTGATTTCGCATAATATGGTTGAATATGCTTATGAATAATGTATGGTGAATTTAATATTGTAAATTCTCGGTTGAACTTAGGAATAAATTAGATATCCGTGCCATGACATTTGGGTGATATGTGAGCCAGTGTAAGACCATGTCTGGGACATGGATTCGGCATTGTTATGTGAGCCAATGTAAGACCACGTTTGGAACATGGCATCGGCGTCGATATGTGTGCTAATGTAAGACCATGCAGGGGAAATGGCATCGGCCACATTTAAGAGCCAGTGTAAGACCATGTCTGGGACATGGCATCGGCCTTGACATGTGAGCCAGTGTAAGACCATGTCTGGGACATGGCATCGACAATTTACCCTCTTGTGTGAGGCTTATCAGATATCTTTTAGTATTCCAAGTGGTTCAACGGGTAATTTAAAGTTTATGCCAAAGATGTGAAAGGTTATGATTATGTTACGAATTGGTACAGGTATATACTTAAAGTTTACAAACATTGACTTCATGACATTGTAAGTTCATGATTTCTACGAAAATGTCTTTGTGAACACTTTGTGATTATTAAACATTTGGTAAGAATGTAAATGAGTAAGTCATATATATGAGAATGATCTTGTGATGACCTTGTAATTATAGGTCTATACTTATTACGTGTAACTATGTGGTAAAGTTGATTTATGATCATGTGTGAGGCTTTTAGACCAAATTAAATTGAGACATGATATGTTTAAGTCTTTGTTGTTGATGTATAGGTTAAATTGGCCAATGAATGGCATGTAAATATTTGATAATGACTAGGTATTGGAATGGCTAGCTATGGATATGCTTTGGTATTATGTATGTCTAAATGAAAGAGTAAAATGAGTAATAAAACAATTTTGGACAGCAGCAGTTGTATAACTTTGAAAAATCACCAAAAATTTTGACAATTGAATTAGAGGTTGAATAAGATATGAAAGTAAATCTTATAGAGTCTAGTTTCACATAGAAGAAACGGTGTAAGCAGAATAATTTCATATTATGAGATATTTGAATTTTTGTGAGACAAGGTTAGAATGATTTTGGAATCCCCTGTTCTAAATTTGGAAAATGGTTAAAAATTGTATAAAAATAATTATGGGTTATAATTTATATGTTTAAAATTATTAATGCGTCTATTTTCAATAGAAACAAACGGGAACATCATCCAAATCTTGTATTAGGAGATAATTAATTTTTAGTGAAGAAGGGCAGAAACTGTCAGACAGCAGAATAGGGAATATTTCAAAGAATAAACTGTACTTATTGGCTAGACCAAAAATTCTAAAAATTTTACGGTAAGAAGATATGTGAGTCTAGTTTCTGAGAAAATTAGCGGATCTTAATTTAGAGTTCCGTAGCTCAAGATATAAATAATTTAGTGACTATAACTCGCATAGACAACTTGATATGACCATAAGTGAATAGTGGAACTTTGTGCAATTATGATTGCATTATCTTGAGAACATATTATGAGGATTGTTAAAAGCATGTTAACAAATTGTTTATTATTTACATACCTACTTACTAAGCTATATGCTTACTCTCTCTTCCTTTCCTTTTTCCTATAGTATCACAGATGCTAGCTCGAGTTGGAGGTCGTCGGAGATCCTATCACACTAGCAAGCTATTGATGGGTATCAATGATTTTCTAGCATTTTAAGTGTATGGCATGTATAGGGATTTGGTTATTGTGTACATGATATTATGAGTTGGCCTATGCTAATTGAAGGTCATTGTTGTATAAGGCCATTTAGTGTGGCCAATATTTGCTATGTTATAAGTCTATGATGAAGCATTACATGGATGTGCATGCTTGTTTAGGTTGGATGAGTGAATGTGTGATAATTATGTGTGGCAAATACTAAATGTGAATGGTTGAGTAAGTTACATGTTATAATTAGTTAAGTGTGTGAATACCATGGTGTAGTTATTGGGATGCCTAAAAATGCCAAGTTGTGTGTTGATAAACTTAGTATGGGCGTGCAAGTATTTTTGGATGGAAAAATGTTTGGTAAATAGCCTAACTATCATCCACACAGATGGCCACACGGCCTAGCACACGGGCGTGTAGCCCTAAATGGGTGATTACGTCATAAGCAGAGAGTTACACGGGTGGAGGACACGGGCGTGTGTGACCACACAGCCTGCCCACACGGGCGTGTTACTCTCCAAAGTATGAAAATTTTCTTAGTATCTCAAAAGTTTCAAAAGTTCTCGGTTTAGTCTCTAACCACCTCCAATGTATGTTTTGGGCCTCGTAGGACCATATAAGGGACTTTAAGATAGAAATTGAAAAGTTTTAAATTTGAACGAAATTTAATGACCTGGAAATGTTTGTATGCATGCGTTTGAGTCTGGTAACGCCTCGTACCCTATTCCAGCGACGAACGTAGGTAAAGGGTGTTACAATTAGCCTTATTATTTTTCTATATACGCAAATAACAGATTCAAAAAAAGAAAAAATAAAAATAAACATTTCACCTTTTAAAATTCTAATTTGTTTTTTGATTGCTTTTTTTCTTGTGTGTTACAATTTGGTTCTTTTTGCGGTTTTATAGCCGAATACAAAAGGTTTGCTACTATTTTCTACTATTTATTTGCTTTGTTTCTGCTTTCCCCTTTTTTACTTGTTTGCAGGCGTTGACGGAGGCGGAGAATGGATTTTTCCATTTTGATGCAAGCTTGCAGACAGACCTCGGGACGAGGCGTGGGCAACATGGCCGAGGAGAAACGATGCAGGGAAGACTCTAGGGTTTTGTTTTACTGAAAGTGTTTAATCACTTTGGGCTATTGGGCTTGTATTTGGGTTAGGGTTAAATTTGGGCTTGTAACAAATGGACTTGGACTATTTAATTAATTTTTTTACTTTTATTTTGGTTTGTTTTTTGTTTAGTGGGCCTAGACAAATTGGGCCTATTACAGTAGCCACTAAAATCAACCAACCAAACAGAAATCAAACTTAGCTGCAGGGTCCGGAAGGCTAGGTTTAACCAGCCATGCTTCATCCTCCTCATCTTGAAGGGTAAGACCAACAATGTCTTCTTCCATATTCAGACTAGAAGCACAAGAACAAACCCAAATTACAGAAAACCACGCAAAACACAAACTTCAGACAGAGAAAATGACGTGCCAAGAGGCAGATAAAAACTAAATTTAATTTTTTTTTAATAATACAAGGATTAAACTAATGAATTTAATAATAGAGAAATTAATTTACTCTGATTCTTATAATAATACTTTAATGATAGTTTCCCCTATACATTTTATATAATATGTTATAAAATTTAATTACAATTATTTTATGTTAGTATTTAATATATGGGTGGATAAAAAAATTAATTCCATTAATAAAGTTGGATTTGTTTTTTTTTGAAAACCTTATTTTTTATTATTTTATTACCTAAAAGAATTTTAAGTATGAAAAAAACTTTCCATTATTATAATTCTAAAAGAACCATTTTTATTGATCTGAAGATTTGCACGCATAACCAAAATGATTGATAATCAATTTAAAGCTAGTTAAAGGTTAAAAAAGAAGCTTAGGGAACAATTATTAAAGGTTAAAAAAGAAGTTCAGGGAACAAAATTGTTGCGTTTGATTTGACCCTCCACCATGAAAATTAATAGAGTAAAAAATAAAAACCCTACTAGCTCTCAACTTTGGTTAATTTTCCTTTTTTTTTTCTTTCATTTTTATGGAATCTATTTTTTCGGTGGTGCAATAAAAAATATTTATATTTGACATCATCTTTGAATTAGATAATTTAATTTTATAGAAAATAAAATTATCAATATTTTTTTAAATTTTTTAGTAAAATTATATCATTTGATCAACCTGCAGTGTAGAAATATTATACGGAAGGATTTTTTTTTATCTAAAATGACCGTACGTAATTGGTCTATTATTATATAAATTTACATTTTTTAGTAAAATTAATATATTTTTTTTGTTTTTTTATTGCTTATAGAGATTAATTTTTTTGAGGTTCGTAATTATTTTTTTTAAAAATGTTATCTCTAATGTTTGAACTAAAATTTTCTTTGAAAATATAATATATTTTATTATTGCACTGAGCATTTATCTTATTGACAATATATAATATAATATTAATAAAAATGATATCTACTTAATATTTATTATAAGTGTATAAATTTATATAAAGAGAGCAGGTAAGATATAAATTCTTAGAAGGAAAAAAAAAATCACTTGGGATACCTAAGTTGGGTTAGGAGAAAAATGTAAAGAAAAGCAAAAGAGGGTAACTTTGTCCAAGAAACCAACCAACAAACAACATTATGAACACTCAGAATCATGGATCAAAGTTGGTTTTTAATATTCAAAGCACCACCTTTAGTTCCTGTTTAATTTGTATTTTTCTAAAATAAAAAAAATAATTACCAGCTATTTAGCATGCTGTCGGTAATTAGTGTTCTTGCTTTTTTTCAATAAAGGTGGTTGTTGAAAAGTATAGAAATATGTAGATTAAGCTGATTAGCCACATTTTGCTCGGATAATCATGGCGGAAAACACTTTTTTATTTTCTTTATTGTTTCTCTAAACAAATTGTATTAATTAAAAAATAGGAATATTTCTTTTCTATTTTAGCTTTACTTAAAAGATTTCGATAATTTAATGAAAAATTCCTCAAATTTTAATATTGGTTTTATATTATGTGTAAGTTGTGCATTTAATTTTTGTACTGATTATTTTAGTTTTATACTTTTGTTAATTTTAAAATTTCAATCTTAACTTAAATAGTAACAACTAAATTTATAAACTAAAATTTTGAAATTTAAAAAGTACATATAATGTTAATTAAATTAAAGTACAAAAGTATCATACAAAGATAATATTATTAATCATAAGATTTATTTTTTCGGTTGAAACTAAGGTGTCCATCATCAGTAGTAATGTCTAATCTCTTCATCACGGGTGCTCTCTAAAGAAGTAAATGACTAGCAATGAAATGTGCTTCATTTCTATAGACGAGGATCGTAACCCCAACCTCATGATTAAAGGATAAGTTAAATAACCAGCACACCATACCTCTTAATTTTATTCATGAATTTACATGCAATGAAATTCCTACAAAATTCTGTAAATAATAATAATTTCTTTTGGGGAAAAAATAAAACATGTCCAGGCTGGTTGTATAGAGTTTAAGTGAGGAACTGGAATTATTTACGTGAATCACAACACTTTCACATGCTATGAATTGGCACCATGTGCTTAGGAAGGATCCAAATACTTAAGAATTAATGAGCAGAAACGGAAAATGAAAAAAGAAAAGAAAAAAACTCCAATTATTCTCTTCAATGAATAATTTATAAAAATTTTGTCAGTTTCTATCAACTTGCGTAAAATTATTTATATATCTATAAACAATCTAATTCTAAACGATTGGCTTGGAAGCTTGTAATAAGACTGAAATTTTGACATTATAGTGAACTTTTTCTTCTTATTTTGATCATGTCATATTCATCACTGATTCAAACAAAAAGTAAAAATTCCCATTAAAACTTTTACAGAATCCATGAAAATCCCCCCATCATATTTAACTTACCATATTATGTAATAAACCAAAATATTTCCACACTTTTAAGAGATGATCTTCCTCCTCCTCCGGCTGATGGTTCCAGCTTCATGCCTCACGTAATTCCCATCACTATGGATCAACGGTACGTCGTTGGCTTCCTCGCCATCGTCTTCCTCCTCGGTGGCAATACGGATGCAAGAACATCGTTGTAGCGACGCGAAGAATGCGGTCGCTACACCATTGATGAACCACATAGCAACACCATCTAGCTTCCCGCACCCACCAGCAGGTGAGCTGTGAGTGGATGATGAGGATCGGACCACCCTCGGCTCATCATTATTTGATCGGAGGTTGAAGAATCCGGAGCAGCTACTTGTAGCTGAGGTAGTGGCTGTCATGAATTTGGTATAAAATGAAAGGCTTGGAATAGGCAGAGTGAAGAGGAGGGAGGTTTGGCTGAGTTCAAGGTGTCCCTTAAGGCCTAAAGTTATTAAAGATACTTGAATTATAGTCGCTGTACCATACAATATGTGTAATTCCTACGTTTGCCCTTAATCCATTACGGAATTACAAAAATGTCCTAAAACGTGATCATGACTGATTCGCGTGAATGTCTTTAACATGATCTATGCTTAAAATTTTTTATATTATTTTATAAATTATAGTAAAAATGGACAAACTTTGCAAATTTTCTAAGGTTTCGTAAAAAAATATTCTATGGTTCTCAGGTTTGATGCAAATTAGATAAAACCTCCTGAAATTTAAATTAAATAAAAAGATAACTATCCTTTTTTTTTTTTATTAACCATGTATATTTTTTATTCATACATACTTTTCTCTATTTTTAATTACAAAAATTGAAGTTCTATAAAATTAAATTTTACATTAAGTAAAATTTAAATATTTTAAACTTATTTTACTTTGAGATGAATTATTTAAGCTATCTTATTTAAAATAAATTAAGTATGATTCTATAGAAGGTTTTAATGACAAAAACTGATTAAAATGAAAGCAAATTAAAAAAAAAGAAAAGAAAATGATAAAAATATAACTATTATCACTGACAATTTTGAAAATTAATTTAATTTAATTAATCAAACTCATATCTTTTTAAAAAATGTACTTTAGTTATTAAAATATCATTTCATTTATTTTCCTTCTTTTATTTTAATTAATATTTTATCAAAGATTTAATTATTTTATTTTAAAATAAATAATTGAATCAATTATTTTGAAAGTTAATATATAATTTTATTAAGATATTTAACATTTATTTGCATAAAGCTTTATTAAAACTAAAAAAATATAGTTAACTAATAAAAGAGTAAAATCGTCTTTTTATCCTCGATTAGCATATTTTTCATCAAATTTCAGTTAATAAATTTACCAAACCTTCGAGAAATTTATGTACTTTTTCTCTAAAAATTATTTATGTTGAGAGATATTTGTCATAATGTTGAATGTTGATGACTTAACTCTTAATTTGAGTCTTGTCTGTTTCTCATTGACACCAATTTCTTGTTAATATGAATTTTCTCCAATTTATATGATTCTATACTAAATAAATTTATTCCAAATATTTCAATAGGGATCATTACTCTGTTGATTGGAATAAAAAAATTTCAACAAATGACATTAGGATACTGATATGTATCATTATAATAAATTTAATATATATTAAAAATTTTCACATATTTTATATTAACATCATTTGTGTTTAAAATTGATTTAATAATAAATTTAAGTGGAGTGGTAACAAATTTGTATTTTAATACTATTGATTACATGTTCAATATTCAAATTTATAATATTTAACTATTTTAGTTAAAGATGTTATAACAGTATAAAATGACAAAAGTGCCATCATACTAATATTACTTATAATATTAAAAAAATATTTATATAATTTTTTAATTGAATTGATAATCTAATTAAAATTTATATCAACTCAATAAAATATTTATAAAATTATTATATTCAGGGCAGAATAATAATCCTTTAATCAATAAATAATCAAGTATCTTTTTAGATGTTACTGCAAAATAGCAATTTGAAATTAGAATTAACAAAAAAAAAACCCAAAACAATCTTAGTAATATATGTTGAGAAGGAGCCGGCGGCCCTGGCCAGCTTGCACGGTTATGTGTCCCAAAGCCAGCATGGTAGACAATCACCTTCCTTTCACGTTACTTCATTCTTTTATTTTTTTATACTTTTCGGTATTTTACTTCATTCCTTAATTATAGCAAACTGCCAATTCCAGTTTTTCCTTTTTTTTCATCCTATTTTAACCAAATAATTAAAAACTTATTATAAATAAAATTGCCATGACTTTCTAGTAATCGGCTCAATAATCCATTCCATTAGTTAAATTAGAATTTCCATTTTAAAAATATTAAATATCTGGTTTTTATATTAAATAAAGTAATTAGCTAATATAATTATTTTTTTAAATTCAATATTATGGTATTTGCTGGAAAACATCAGTGACTGTCATCGGTTGGTGGTACGTCGGTGATAATCACAAATAAACAGAGCAGAGTAATAGCGACGATAGTTAAGGCATGAAAAAGAGGGGAAATGAAAGTAATTTGAAAGATGCTTTCATTAAGAGATAAAAGGAATATTTTTAAATTACACCCACAACCTATTTATATATCAAAATTTTAGTCCCTAACTAATTAACTAAGTAACAACCTTTAGTTAGATTTACAAACTAACCAGTAACCAACACCAGCCTTTCAACACTCCCCCTCAAGTTGGAGGGTGATAAAGATCCTTAACCCCCAACTTGGACATCAAATACTCATGTTGTTGGACTCCAAGTGCCTTTGTGTAACAGCCTGATTTTGGGCCTAGTCAGAATAATAGTTTCAGGGCCATAAACTTGACGTAGAAAAATTTATTTTTTTTTATATTTTTATGGTCTGCAATTTTATGGAATGATTTCGTGAAAATTTCGTTCGAAAATTTTGACGTTTGGGCACTCAATTTGGTCAAAAGAACTAAATTGTAAAAAGTGCAAAAGTTGAGTTCTACATGCTAGAGGTATCCAATTGTTATGAAATTTTAAATTGGAGGCCCTTAAATGGTAATTAGACCATTGGTTAAGTTGTTGGACAAAAATGGACATGGTTAGGTATGTTTTTAAAGTTTTTCATTAAGGGCATTTTGGTAATTTGGTAATTAAATGAATTAAAAGCCAAATTAAAAGCCAAATTTTGCCCATCTTCTACCCCATGGCCGAATTTCACAAGGGGAAACCATGGCTAGGGTTTTTCAAACTTCCAAGCTCGATTGTAAGTCCGTTCTAGCCCCGTTTTTAATGATTTTTATGTTTTTGAAATCCTCGTAACAAGATCTATCTATTTCTACCACTAATTTAAGAAATAATCAAAGTCTAAAATTTTACCCATGATGGATATTTGTGTATTTTGATGTTTAATGGTAGAAAATGTATGTTTGGCGTATGATAAACGACTTTTATTGTGATTTTCAATGAAAATGCCTAAAAGGACCTATTTGTAAAAGTTATAAAATAAGTAGTAAAAGTGTGATTTAATAAAAAACGTGGCTAGTATGAGTACAATAAAGATTCGGCTAGGCTTGGGTAATGAAGAAATTTGATGAAAATCATTTTACGAGCCTAGGGACTAAAATGTAAAAATGTAAAACTTTAGGGGCAAAAATATAATTTTTGCCATAATGTGATTTTGGGCTGATTTGAATAGTTAAATTATTAAATAAGTTGAATGTGATAATATAGATAAAGAAAAACAAGGTCTGGACCTAGAACGGAGGAAAAAGAGTATTTGACGGTTAGGTCCTTTTCGCCATTTTATGTCGAGGTAAGTTCGTATGCAAATAATTCATTATTTTTAATTATATTTTAAATGATTTATTATTATATGAATTGTGATTGACCATTGAGCGTGCTCAACAAAGTTCGACAAGCGTGAAATCCCAGTTGAACCTTAGGAATAGATAGGGTACAAATGTCATGACATTAGGGTTACTGAGATTACGTGTAAGACCATATCTGAGATATGGCATCGGTATGAGACTTCGTATAAGACCATATCTGGGATATGGCATCGATATGAGATTTCGTGTAAGACTATAGTTGGGCTGTTGGCATCGATACTAGATTACATGTAAGACCATATCTGGGATATGGCATTGGTACAGTATCGTGTGAATAGGACTCCCGAGTATCCTTAGTATTCCAAGTGGTTATGAGTATATTTGTATTAATGTCATTTGTGAATGTGGAAACTTGCATAATTTGACGTGGAAAGGTTGATGTTTTTAGCATGTTTAAAAATGGTATGAGAATGACATGTTATTGTCTTGGTTGTGATTATTTGGTTGCTCTTCATGCTTGAGTTTGTGCCATGTGATGTTGAGTAAATATGTGCAAGTGAGGGTGGAAAAATGGCTTGGTAAATAGCCTTGTTTTTGTCTACATGGGTAGACACACGGGCATGTTTCTAGGCCGTGTGTGATACACGGTCAGCCCCATGGGTATGTGATCCGGTTGTGTGTCCCCTGCACCTTAATTTTTGCAAAACAGAATGCTCAGAATTGAGCACACGGGCAGAGACACGGGCGTGTGTCTTAGTCGTGTGACAGACACAGCCTTGGGACACGATGTGTATCTTGGCCGTGTGACTTCAATTTGTTCTTGGGTGACAAACAGAAAGTTACACGGGTTAGGGACACGGGCATGTGTGACCACACGGTTTGCCCACACGGGCGTGTGACCCCTGTTTTAGCAAAAATTTTCTAAGTGTTGTGAAATTTTCCAAAGTTCTTGATTTAGTCCCGAACCGTTTCCAATTTATGTTTTGGGCCTCGTAGGCTCGTTTTAGGGACGATGTGAATGTAAATGAAAAGTTTTAAAATTGGATGGAAATTTACTCTCGGTTTTGTATGATTGCTTGTGCATAAGTCCGGTAATGCCTCGTACCCTATTCTGGCGTTGGATACAGGTAAGGGGTGTTACACTTTGTCATTACATCTGCAAACTGCTCATCAGTACGCACATGTTGTGTCTGAATCAACCCTTCTCGTATTTTTCCTCTAACAAAATGGCAATTTATTTCAATGTGTTTAATTTACTCATGAAATACTAGATTTGCTACAATTTGAAGTGTGGCTTGGCTATCAGAAAACAACAAGGCTGAATCAAATTGATCAAAACATATATCTTTTAACAGACCACTTAACCATACTATTTCAGCAACTGTTGATGCCATACTCCTATAGTCAGCTTCAGCTGATGAACGTGAAATCGTGCTTTGCTTCTTTGACTTCCAAGAAACAAGCGAATTGCCAAGTGTAATACAAAAACCAGTTATTGATCTTGTAGTCATAGGACATGCAGCCTAATCAGAATCACAATAGGCAACAAGTTGCGCTTTGTTTTCAGCAGCCAAAAAAATCCCTTCCCCTGGACTCTTCTTTATGTACCGAACAATTCGAAGTACTGTTTCATAGTGAGATTTCTTTGGTTTTTACATAAATTGGCTGAAGTGTTGAACCGAATATGATATATCTGGCCGTGTATTTGTTAAGTATAATAATCGACCCATAAGTCTTTGATATGCTGACACATCTAGCAACAACTCATCATTACAGCCTCTTAAATGCACAAGATCATCATATTCAGCTGTGGTAAACCTCTTATTTTGCTCAAGTGGTGTGTTGGCCAGCTTGGCTTCGCCAAACCCAGCATCCGTTATCAACTCCAATGCATACTTCCTCTGACTTCAAAAAAATGTCCTTGTTTGATCGTGCTATCTCAATGCTATGGAAATAATTTAGTTCTCCCAAATCTTTCATTTTAAAAATCCTATGAAGAACCTTTTTTAACCTATCAATCATCCCAATGTCATTTTTGGTAATCTGCAAGTCATTTATATAAACAAGTAATACAACAATCTTATCACCTTATTTTTTTGTGAACAAAGAACAATCATGTTTGCTCTGAACATATCCAACATGTAAGTGTAACACTCCAAACCTGACCCAGAAGTTAGACTCGAATCTGGCATGTCACATTGCAGTGTTTTTCAAAAACCATGTTTTCATTAGAAACCCTTCTTATTTAAAACATAGTGCATTGAAAACTTCTTAATTTTATTTCCAAAATTTCTTTTTACTTTGCGGAAGCTAATTCTAAAAGTAACCGATTTACGAAAATGTGATGTTTAAAAGTTAAGTTGTGAAAATGTAGTGTTTTGATAATCGCGATCTACTTCTATCAAACATAGTAAATAAAATTTTCCCAAATAAAAAGTTAAGAAAGAAAATAAAGAGGCCCTATTACAACCCAAATCAAAAACCAAAGGGCTTAACTAAATAAACGAAATAGAAAAACATGTGCAGATGTGTGGTCGTCTCCGAGTCCCTCTGCGACACCGATCTACCTAATGCTGGGGATTACCTGCATAGTTAATAAACGGGGTGAGTTTACGGAAACTCAGTGTGTAATTCCCTTACTAGAGTAACAGTCAGTGGTACACATCCAATCCTTAATTGACCCACCCATCCCATCCCATCCCATCCCATCCAATCACTATACACCAACTCCGTCCCCCGGTACACATCATGTGGGGATATAACTATCGATCCACCCATCCGATAAACATCAATGATAGCCTGGTTGTGGTACTACCTTTATTGCAGCAAGCTGCTAGCATATATAAGGCTTTAAGCCTTCAGTAGCGGTATTATAATTGGCACAAAGCCATCGGTAACTGTAATAAGTTCGGCACATAGCCATCAACTAGAGTAACATAATCGGCATACAACCCTAGGTACATGTAATCGACACCGAGTCGTCAATAATCATATATTGGCACATAGCCTTAGGCAAATACGTTTGGCACACAACCATAATCAGGTTGGCACAGAGCCATATGTAGGTTGGCGTAAAGCCATAATCAGAATAATTGGCTTTAAGCCATTGGTAGCTGTATCATGTTAGGCACATAGCCATCAACGACGGTAATATAGTTGGCACACAGCCTCGGGTAAATATGATTGACACAGAGTCGTCAGTAATCATATATTAGGCTTAAAAGCTACCGGTGGATCCACGGTCGTTAAGCAACCATGCGATAATTAATCGGTGGATCCATGGTCGTCAAGTAACCATGCAATCCTCAATCGGTGGATCCAAGGTCGTCAAGCAACCATGCGATCCTTAATCGGTGGATCCACGGTCGTCAAGCAACCATGCGATCCTCATATACTTCCTCCATTCCATAATTCCCACCCATGTGCAACATAATATTATATGAATGCAGCAAGTATACACACGACATACAAAATCATACCAATCACAGTCACAACAGTCCAATCACAGTCATACATTCTCAGTCAGAACATAGTCAAATCAATCAAATTGTATTATCAGTGAGTCATATACTCTAGAAGGCAGAAAAGTCTTTTTACCTATTACGGGTATTTTAGTCATTTCACCCTACAAGGGTGTTTTGGTAAATCTCAAACCAAGGGTATTTTGATAATTTTGCAAACCAAGGGTATTTCTGTAAATTTTCAAATCAGGGGTAAATCTGTAATTTTCTGAATCAAGAGTATTTCGGTAATTTTCCAAATCAAGGGTATTTCAGTAATTTTCCAAATCAAGGGTATTTCGATAATTTTACAAATCAAAAGTATTTCGGTAATTTTACAAGTCGAGGGTATTTCGATAATTTTACAGGTCGAGGGTATTTTAGTAATTTCACAAATTAGGGGTGCCATCGCCGTGTGATCGACATTTCGACATTCCGGCATTTGTCGTTCTACAACTAGAGTAGTGCGGAATACACACCTATTTATGAGAACGCGTCGAAGTCCACGATCACCAACCTTGGCACATCCTGCATTCAGTCTTCTTCCCAACTCATCTGGTTCGCTCTATTTAAAGCCAGCTTCTCACCAATTCTCATGTTAGCTTCCC
The DNA here is from genome assembly GCA_025698475.1 of Gossypium anomalum. Classification (NCBI taxonomy): domain Eukaryota; kingdom Viridiplantae; phylum Streptophyta; class Magnoliopsida; order Malvales; family Malvaceae; genus Gossypium; species Gossypium anomalum. The sequence continues at coordinate 21,445,550 of CM046958.1, forward strand.
GGTGTGGGATTACTTTCAACCATTAGGAAAATTCCTCATTCTTATGACCACTTCAACCATAGAGTTTCAGTCAAACTCCACCTCCTTCGCAGCTCAAATAGCAAAATAAATACTCCACTGCGCATCCCAAGACTTGAACCTCAGACCTCGCAGTTACACAACACACCACCTTGCCACTCCACCACAAGGCTTTTTGTGTGATAAAAACGTCCATAATTAACTTTAAGACATATGTGCCAGCATCCAGATTCACTTAAGAGAAAAACCAAAATGAATTGTATGAGCCAAGACTTGAACCCAGGCTCCCTTGCAACCTTAAGGACGCAAAAACCACTAGACCACATGCTTCCTTGTGTCATTTATTTAAGACAATAATTTAAAAGGCTATCATCCAAGCATCCAAGGTTTTATTCACTTAATATCAAAATGTTTGCTAAAGCCCAGGTTTGAACCCAAGATTTCTCCAACACTTCTCAGGGCTATTAACAACTAAAGTAGACATTTAATTGTGTTATTTCCTTGCACAATTAAATACTTATATACAACCTCCTTACGGACCCATACTCAAGGCCCAATAATTTTAGGCCCAAATTCAGGGCGTTACAGTAAGAGAGCCTCAGTCAGCTTCAAATTCCATTGTTGAGAAGCTTGTTTCAAACCATAAAGGGACTTGAGTAAACGACAAACCTTATGCTCCGCCTCTTTATGAAAACCTTCCGAAAGGTCCATGTAAACCTCTTCATAAAATTCACCCTAAAGAAATGCATTATACACATCCATTTGAAAAAGCAGCCAATCAATCGTAGCAACAACTCTAATAACAGTATGAATAGTAACCTGTTTAGCGACTGGAGAAAAGGACTCTTGAAAATCTACTCCTGCTTGCTGCCGATAACCTTTACCAATAACCCGTACCTTGAACCGATCAATGGAGCCATCAGATTTATATTTCACTTTATAAACCCATTTGCAGCCAATGGGAATCTTACCATGAGGCAGTGACACCACCTCCCACTTGCCATTCTTTTCCAAAGCTTGAATTTCCTGTTTCATAATGTCAATCCATCTTGAATCCAGAATAGCCTTTTGATAAGTTTGAGGTTCAGTAATAGCAGAAATATTAGTAGCAAAAGAATGAGAAGGTTATGGTAAATGAAAAGAAGATTAAAATCGAGAAATGGCATACTGACCTATCTTAAGTGAAGGAGTAGAGGATTGGTTAGAACGAACATAGTTTTGCATCCATTTTGGTTGTTTAGGAAGACGCAAAGTACGACGTTAGGGTGGTGTAGGTGATGGAGGAACAACAGGTGAATCGATGGAAAAAAAGGAAAAAAACAGATGATGAATCGGGTCGTGAAGCCATGATATTAGAGAGATGGGAAAAAGAATAATCAAGGTCAAGAAAAGTGGTACTATCAGATGTAGGGAAGAAAAAAAGGAGATCGAACAGGAAATTTAAGAGGAAAATTATTTTCATGAAAAATAACATCTCGATTAACAAAAAATGTTTTTGTGTGGAAGTTGAATAAAATATAACCTTTTTGGATAGTAAAATACCCTATGAAAGTAGATGGTATTGCTTTCGGGGAAAATTAATCACGATAATGAGGCGTGGTGGCATAGCAAAGACAACCAAAAACGTTTAAACAAGAAAGATCAGGTAATTTCTTGTAGAAAACCTCAAAAGGACTTTTCCAATCTAAAAGAGGAGTCGGTAAATGATTAATAATAAAATAGGCTGCTAAGACACACTCTCCCCAAAATTTGCTATGCATATGAGATTGAAATTTTAAAGAGCGGGCTACTCAAGTAAATGTTGATGTTTATGCTCAACCACCCCATTTTGTTGTGGAGTGTGAGTACAAGAACTTTGGTGTATAATTCTCATGGTACGAAAAAATTTAGTACATGTAGTGTTAAAAAATTCACTTCCATTATCACTCCGTATAATTTTAATAGTAGCAGAAAATTAATTTTTTATCATAAGATAAAATTGTTTGAGCTGTACTAGAACATCACTATTTAAACGCAAAAGATACACCCAAGTCAAACGAGTAAAATCATCTACAATAGTCAAGAAATATCTATGCCCACTATGGGTTAAAACTCTATACAGACCCCACAAATCTAAATGAATAAGAGAAAACGCTGCCTCAGCTCGAGTTTTACTTATTGGAAATGGCAGTCTAGTTTGTTTTGCTAGAGGACATACAAAACATTGTTGTAGAGAAGTACTATTGGAAAAAATACATGGTTGCAAAGGCATCTTATTCAACCTCGAAATAGAAGCATGAACAAGTCAGGAATGCTAGAGTAAAGACGAACCAATAGTGGCAGTTGTATGAAATGAGATGTTATCCATGGTTGATGTAGATTTTGGTGATAGAATTGAAGCTGAATTTGGGGGAAAGATAATTCAACAAGGATGAAAGATATACAGACCATCTTGTTCTCTACCAATCCCCTTCATCTTTCCACTTAAGAAATCCTGAAATATGCAGAAATGGGGATAAAATGAAACAAAACAATGCAATTCTTTAGTAAGCTTAGAAATGGAAAGCAAATTATAACGAAAATCTGGTATATACATCACATTGGCTAATTTAATATTAGGAGAAACAATGCAAGAACCAGTATGTGTGATTGGCGAGGATGAACCAGTAGGTAATCGAACACAAGATGAAGACGATGCACATGAAACAATAGATTCTAAACAGTGAAAGTTAGATAGCATGTGGTTTGTAGTGCCAGTGTCCAATATCCATTCACAAGGTAAGAACATGCATGCCAAACTAGCCTCAACCAAACTTGCAGCAGGTGTTATAGAATTGTAACACCCCTTACCTGTATCCAACACCAGGACAGGGTACGAGACATTACCAGACTTAAACACAAACAATCATGCAAACGAAGCCATAAAATTTCATCCAAATTAAAATTTTTCAAACACATGCATATCGTCCCTTATACGGGCCTTCGAGGCCTAAAACATACATCAGGGTGGTTCGGGACTAAACCAAGAACTTTCGATAAACTTTGGGCAACTTAACAAATTTTCTTGTTTTAGAGAGCCACACGCCCGTGTGGGTTGGGCTGTGTGGTCACACACGTCCGTGTGGCTTGGGACATGCCTGTGTCCTCCGCCCGTGTAACTCTCTGTTTGTGACGTCAGCAAAACAATTTGAACCACACGGCCAGGCTACACACCCTTGTGCTAGGCAGTGTGATAAACCGTAATTTATACATATTTTTATCCCTCGCTCATCACGTTTATGAATGGTTTCTCCTTAGATTTGGTGAATTTGATGCTCCTAATCCTTTAATTTCATGTTTTATACTTAGGTGAGCATAGGAGGATGAAAAGAATGAGAAACGGGCCAAAAACGGAGAAAATGGACTGACAAGGGAAAACAACATGGCCTGGACTTCCTCACATGGGCAGTACACACGCCTGTGCCAATCTAACAGGCTCGACCACGGCCCAAATCAACCTCAGCACGGGCATGTTGATATCTCAGCCTCGACCATGGCCTGAAGTAATCGCACACGGCCGTGCCACACGGGCGTGTCCCTGCCGAGCTCTAGCTAAGTTCCATTCGAAAAAGGGCAAGTTTTAAGGCTTTTAGGCATTCTAAAGCCTATTTAAACACCCTAGAGGAAGACTAAAAGGGAGACGGAGAATAGAGAGTAAGGAATTACTCCAAGGAAGCCGATTAATCCATCTCAGAAGCCGGATTCATCATCAAGACTGAAGATTTCTCCTCAATTTCCCTTCAAGAGTTTTGGGTTTTCTTTATGTTTTGTATTCTTTATCATTCTGAGATGCTTTCTTATTTAGTTATGAACTAAAACCCCTAAATACTTAAGGGGGATGAAACCTAAGACGAATATTGTTGTTAATTTCTGAATCGTATGATAAATATTTGACTTGTTCTTAATTATGTGTTCTTCATTCTTATTTTGGTATTTCAAGATATCACTTCAAGTTACTGCTCTTAGTTAGAGGATGAATAGTCCCTAGCTAAGAGTGACTTTGTCATAATTAAGCAGAGTTGATTGCGCGCCTAGAGATAGGGTGACAAGATTTTGCTGGATTAGGGTGAAACCTAATAAGGGAATCCATAGATTGATTTAATGCAACCTTAGGGTGTTAATTAGAGAAAAGTCTCGGTTATTCAACCTAGGGATTAGATGTTATTAGTCTTGACTAGGGATGATAACATAACTTAGGAATTTCTACGGAACAAATTAAATGAATAAATCGTCCGGTTCGGAGCCAGAATAACAAGTAAAAGTCAAGGTGGATTTTTCCTTAGGTATTGTCCTAAATCAATCGTTTTTCCCAAAAGTAATTTCCCAATTCTATTTTCTGCAACTTATTAGTTTAATTAATTAGTTAGTTAAAACAAACCCCTTTATTTCTTAGGCTAGATAATAAAAAGACAGTCATTACTAGTACTTTTAGTCCTTTGGGTTCGACAATCTAGTCTTGCTAAAGCTATACTACTGTTCGATAGGTACACTTGCCTACATCCTGATAGTAGTTAGTCTCAAGAATGTTTAATTAAAAAATTATAAAACTTATCACGAAAAATCATGATCAAGTTTTTGGCGCCGTTGCCGGAGATTAAAATATTAGGAACACTCAATTTTTATTACTTTAGCCGTTTATTTTTATTTTAATTTACTAATTTTCTTTTTCTTTCTTCGGGCAGGTTCTTATAGTTTATGACTAGAAGAAACCCGTCAGGACCATTGCTTTTTGACGAAGAAATTGATCGTATAGCTCGTAAAAATCGACGAGAAATCAGGTGAAGCCTAAGATACACAGAAGAAGAACAGGAGGACGATATCTCAACTACAACCGAGGAGATGGCTAAAAATCAAGACAATCAGCTACCTCTAGCAATACCCACTGAATTAGCAAATTAGAATCCTGCTCCTCGTACTATGTATGATTATGCTAAACCTAATTTAACAGGAACTGAGTCAAATACAATCGGGCTCTATTGCTATTGTCGCAAATAATTTTGAACTGAAACCTAACATGATTCAAATCATACAGCAGTTTGTTCAGTTTGATGGTTTGCAGGATGAGAATCCCAACACTCACTTGGCAAATTTTCTAGAAATCTGTGACACTTTTAAAATTAATGGCATCTTTGATGAAGCCATTCATCTTCAGTTATTCCCTTTTTCACTGAGGAACAAGGATAAATAGTGGTTGAACTCGTTACCACGAGGGTCCATTACTACTTGGGAACAAATGATCTTAAATTTTTTATTAAAATATTTTTCACCGGCTAAAACGACTAAGTTACGTAATGATATCTCTTCTTTTGTGCAGATGGACTTAGAAACTCTTTACGATGCATGGGAGAGATACAAGGACCTACTGCAAAGGTGCCCTCACCATGGGTTACCCCTATGGCTGCAACTTCAAATGTTCTACAATGGTGTGAATCCCTCGACAAGACAGATGATTGACGCAGCCGCGGGTGGAACCATCAACAACAAAACACCTTAAGAGGCTTACAAATTTATTGAGGAAATGTCACTGAACAACTATCAGTGGCAAGTCATGAGGACTAAGCTGACTAAAACAGTAGGCGTTTATAACGTCGATTCGGTTATTATGTTGTCAAATTAGGTAGAACTTCTGAATAAAAAAATTGATGGTTTACTTGGTTCTATGCAGGTACATCCAGTGATGAGGTGTGATTCGAGTGGAGGAGGTGTGCATACAGAATATCAACCATTCAATCCTACAACTGAAGAGGAACAAGTCAACTATATGGGTAACAATAACTTTAGATCTCAAAATAACCCATATAGTAACACTTATAATGCAGGTTGGAAGAACCACCCAAATTTCTCTTGGGGTGGTCAAGGGAATCAAAGGCCATAAAATCCTCAGGGTTTTCAACAACCACCTTATCAACAGGAAAAGAAACCGAACCTTGAGGAGATGCCATCCAAATTCATCTCGGTGTCAGAAACCCTTTCCAGAATACCAAGACGACACTTAAAAATCAACAAGCATCAATCCAAGGGCTCGAAACTCAGATAGGTCAGCTATCCAAACTAATCCCCGAACGACCACAAGGTTGCTTACCAAGTAATACTGAACCTAACCCAAGGGAACAACTCAACGCAATTAATGTTCAAGATGAAGAAGAATTCGTTGAGTCTAAGCCAGAACCGAGGCAAGAAAATGTGGTGAGCAAAGGTAATGGTGAGGTAAGTTATAATGAAAACAAAACGGTGAGTATAGAATATAAACCTTGTGTGCTATACCCTAAAGCAACGAGGAAAGACCGTTCAAACGAACAATTTGGTAAATTCCTTAAACTTTTGAAAAAAATACATATCAACTTACCATTTATTGAAGCTCTATCGTAGATACCGAATGCAATGAAATTTTTAAGGAAGCTTTTAGCAAACAAGCAGAAATTGGACGAAGCGTCGCATGTGGAACTAAACGTAGTTTGCTCAGCTATTCTACAGAATAAGCTACCCCACAAATTGAAAGATCTAGGGATTTTTACAATTCCTTGTTTAATTGGTAGTTTAGATGTTAATAATGCATTAGCTGATTTAGGGGCAAGCATCAACGTCATGCTTTACAAAATGTTTAAGCAACTAGGTCTTGGGAAACCCAAACAGACTAGGATAAGTACTCAATTAGTAGATAAAACTATAAGATTTCCTACGGGTATTATTGAAGATGTACTAGTTAAAATAGATAAATTTATATTCCCTATTGACTTTGTTGTTTTAGACATAGAGGAGGATAACAACATCCCTTTGATTTTAGGGAGGCCTTTTTTAGCAACTACTAAAACAATTATTGATGTTGGCACAGGTGAGCTCACATTATAACGCAACCTACTTTGCATGAATTGAGTTTGAAAGAAGTTCATGAGCCATGTTTCAGCAATAATAGAGGACCCATTCATGAAGAATGAAGGCTACAAATGGAGGAGCTAGACAAATGGCGAGCACATAAACCGAGAACACACGATAAACCAAAACTACGCCAGAACGAGCTCGATACCTCTCCAAATCAACTTAAGGTTGGAAATAAAGTCTTACTAGATGTCGCAGATCCTCACATTGTCACTACCAACTTGAATGAAGAAATCCCTCTTACGGTACTTAGTATTTTTCCATTCGGTACAGTCGAGGTTAGTCACCCCAAGTTCGGCACTTCTAAGGTAAACAACACTTGTCTAAAACCTTATTTTAATGAGATTTATAGCAGGAATGAGGAGTATGAACTCCTTAAACCACCATGACCATTCAACGGAGAGGTAAGTCGAGCTTAGACTATAAATAAGCGCTTCTCGGGAGGCAACCCAAGCACTAATTGTATTAACTTCTTTAAATTTTAGTGTTTAAACACCTAACCTATAACGAAGCTCTTGAAAATAGGTTCATCACAGAGACACGACCAAGCACATGGGCTTGCTTAGGACCGTGTGGAAACAGGGCAAAGATTTCCCTAAAACACGGGCTGTGATAAATCGCCACGACCGTTCGACATGGCAGTGGGCGAACCTGTCAAAACAACACGGGCGAGCGACACGCTCGTGCCCTAAGACCGTGGTTAAAACTTAGAAACTAGCACGGGCGTGTGACACGCCCGTGTCTAGAACCTGTGGTGGAACTTGTCAAATTAACAAGGGTGTGGGGCTTGCATACACAGGCGTGGGAGAAGCGAACAAAGATGGACACGGTCGTGCGACACGGCCGTGTGCACCAACACGCCTGAGGTACATAGGCGTGTGTCAAATTTCAGACGCACCAAAATAGGAAAAACGCGAAACACACGGACAAAAATTGGGGCACACGGACGTGTCCGCTGGCTGTGTGCCCCAAAATCTATAAATACCCTGCACTATTCATTGTCTTCCCCACTCAAAAACCCTAACCCTAGCCGCTATAAGTCCACACGGCCTCCCTGTCATGCCCGTGCGCCACCTCCAACTCTATTTTTGATGCTCAATCCTCTCTTCTTAGCGTTTGTTTACTTCTTCCTTATCTATTTTACTAGTTTCTAAGGATATTTATCATAATAATATACAAGTTTTAGATGTTCTTTTCATATTTTTTATCACTTAAATTTCATAATCTAGAATAACTATCATCTTTTTCATGTTAAAGCTCTTACCCCTTGCATGATTTCTTTACTCCATTTGAGTAGTTAGAAGTGAGTATTCATGTTTAGGATAGTTGAAATATTCATGCTTTTTGTGTTGACATTTTTCATCCATATATCATGTTGCATTCCCTAAAATTCTTTGTCATTCTTACTCATAATACCATGCAATGCCACAAAAGTATGCTATTGAACTTATTATTTTAATTTTTGTGGTTGAACATAATTATGCCTTCTCCCTCTAAAAATTTAGTTTCATTTTACCGTGTTTACTCAACAAGATGAATTCATGATTCCAATTTCAAGTTCACTATGTCGTCTTCACGAGGAAAGAACCCACCTCGAAGAAACGAAAGGGAACACCATCTTTCTCGAGCCCTACCGCGAAAATTCGCCACCCTTTCCTACAATTCCCCAATGGGCCCCAAGAAAAACTTTTCCAAATACTATGGGCCCAACCTTTAACTGCGGGCTGCTGCATCGACTGGACTGCAGTAGAACAAGTTCAGTTGGCTGATGCTATCCGAGCCCTCCTTACCACCAATCCTTGGGAGCTATTCTTTGGGATCATCGAGCCGACATACTTAGAGCTCACGATGGAACTATGCTCAACGTTCCATCTTCAAATGGTAATGACGAACTACGATGATCCCGGCATAGTCCATGTAACGTCCATAATATTACTAAAAATTTTATATATATATATATATATATATATCACATTCGGCATTCACAGTGAATTCTAGCATAAATATATATATCACATTCGGCATTCATCTAAATATCTCAATATGAACTCACAAATCAAGTAAACTAACACTTCGAGATTTAATCCAAACATTATCAAATCCATACATAGGACTTTAGCCATATTCGCATGGCTTTATATACAATATTATCAAATTATATTTACAATCCAAAACTAGTCAAATCCAACTAAGATGTCGCAAGGAGATTTTTAGTTCATCCTTACCCGAAGTCACTATGTAGTCCTACACCATTAATCAACAATTTGAAAATATCATAGCAATTATCTCTAACGCCCCGTACCCGAGACCGTCGCCGGATTCCAACACGAGGTGTTAATAGACTTAAGTCATTACTTAAACCGCTCAAACGATTTATTTTTTTAAAGTTTCTAGTCAAGCTAGAAATCTGCGTCACAATCGCTTAAAAATTCATATCTCAAGTTTCAAAACTCAAAATCCAATTCCGTAAATTTTACCTGAAACTAGACTCATATATCTATTTATTGATTTTTTTCTATAATTTTTGGTTAAGCGAATTAGTATAGTTTATTAGTTAAAGTCTCCCCTGTTTCAGGGTTTGACTGCTCTGACCTCTCTATATTACGAATTAGATATCTCTCTGTACAGAATTTCAGTGTCTATGACATTTATTTCTATTCAAAATAGACTCGATAAGAAATCGGTACATATAAAGTATGACTTCTAATTATTTTTTTTACAATTTATTATGAATTTTTAAAGTCAGAACAGGGGATCCAGAAATCACTCTGGCCCTGTTTCACCAAAAATTCAAATATCTCATAAAATATAATTCATATACCTGTTTTGTTCAATCCACATGAAAATAGACTCATTAATCTTCAATTTCATAACTTACTCATCATTGAATTCCATTTCTACTATTTTTAGTGATTTTTTAAATTTACATCACTGGTGCTGCCAGATTCTGTTTTATGGCAAATTTCACTTTACTAAGGATTTTCATGGACTAAATATCATTTTAAACATACATAACATCAAATATGACTTAGATTGGCCATTCCAATGGCTAATCATTTACAAACCTTTTTCTTGCCAAACTATAGCCATATCATAAGATCATTTACACAAAGTGAGTATTTTGCCATACATGCCACATTCAAAACACATAAGCCATTTTACCAATTTAGGCCTTCGGATAGTGTGAACGAGTCTTTGACCTATCCCGATTCTCAAGCCGACTTGTCAAAACTACAATGAAAGAAAAGGAGGGAGTAAGCACAAATGCTTAGTAAGTTCACATGCAAATAGCAAGTAACATAATCACACAATCCCTCAAAAACATTATTTGCATAAACAACACCAAGACATTCATATTTCATTTGTATTTAATATCTTTCTACAATTTCATCATACCAAGTTCTCAACCGGAGGGTTAAGCACATACCTGTCAAATTTTCTCATTTACCACGCTTACCAACATGTCACCTTCATTTTAGGCCTTCTTTTTATTCACTTAAGATTCACCCGTTGAACACATCAGAATATAATTCGAATACGCGGATCTCATGAACATAAGAGACATACCCATGACTAGACAAACTCAATAGCTCATGGAACTTATGTAGCCAAGCTACCATGTAACCTGCCCATAAGTGAACTCGGACTCAACTCAACGAGCTCGGGCGTTCGCATCCATAAGTGAACTCGGACTCAACTCAACGAGCTCAGATGCCTAGTTACATCTCACGAACTCAGACTCAACTCAACGAGTTCGGAACTCAACCATCCTAGTGACATGTCACTTGTATTCTAATCTATTCCCAAGGTTCAAACGGGCTTTTTCCTCAATCACACATCTTTGCCGTCTTCCACGGAATATCGAAACCGATATTCGGTAGCAATTCATATTTAACAAGTAATAAACATAATTTGCATATTACTCAACAATAACCACAAAGCATAATATTTCATAATAATAATCATCATATCATATAAATATCATTAAGTTAATTAAAATGACAATTATGTTACTACATTTACACATGAATTTACCTCGGTACAAAATTATTAGCAATTGAGCCTATTCTTCGTAAACTTTATTTTTCCCTCGATCGCAACTTGAATCTCGTTTCGCTTGATCTATATTGCCAAATTAATCTTATTTAATACATACATTCAAAAATAGCATTTAATACAAACTTTTGCAAAATTACATTTTTGCCCCTAAACTTTTGCATAATTACACTTTTGCCCCTAGGCTCGAGAATTAAACTTCATCCCTTATTCTCATGTTTTATGACATGCTGATCATTTTTCCCTTCTATGGTAACATCAAATTCACACTCTAACATGTACTTATGACTATTAGGTATTTTTGCCGATTAAGCCCTTTTACTCGTTTTCGCTTAAAACCGAGTAGTAAAAGTTGTCTAACATAATTTAAAACCTCATTTTATATCATAAAAAACCAAAACACAAATTTCACCTATGGGTATTTTTCCAAATATGAATCCTAGGTTGAATTATTGCTAGGATAAGCTTAATCGAGCTACCGGGATTCCAAAAACGTAAAGAACATTAAAAACGGGGCTTGAAATCATTACTATGGAGCTTGGAAGCTTGAAACAAACCCTAGCTATGGAGAACCCTTGAAATTTTGGCCTAATGAAGAAGATGGACAAAAATTGGCTTTTAATTTTGTTTTTAATTCATTTTAATAAATAAATGACCAAAATGCCCTTACTACTAAACTTTCCAAAAATTCCATCCATGTCCAATTTTTGTCCATAGACTTAGAAATTGGTCAAATTGCTATTTAAGACCTCCTCATTAATATTCCAAAACAATTTCATACTAAAAACTCCTAGAATGCAAGTTTTACAAATTATTCGATTTAGTCCCTAATTTCAATCTAAGCACTTTAGGCATAGGATTTCATCACGAAATTTTCACACAATCATGCAATCATATCATAAACATCAAAATAATTATAAAATAATTATCTCTATCTCAAATTTGTGGTCACGAAACCACTATTCTGATTAGGCCCTAATTCGGGATATTATAACTCTCCCCCCTTTAAGGATTTTCGTCCTCGAAAATCTTACTGGTAAACAGGTGTGGGTATTGGTTTCTCATAGTTTCTTCAGGTTCCCATGTAGTCTCTTCTACCCTGTGCTTTTGCCACAATACTTTCACGAGAGTGACACTTTTATTTCTTAGTTGTTTGACTTCTCGAGCTAAAATCTTAATCGGTTCTTCTTCGTAAGTCATATCCGGTCGTAGTTTAATTTCTATCAGTGAAATTATATGTGAAGGATCTGAACGATATCGACGTAACATAGATACGTGGAACACATCATGAATCTTCTCTAATTCAGGTGGTAATGCTAGCCGATATGCTACCGGTCCAACTTTTTCAATTATTTCATACGGTCCAATAAAACCCGGACTTAATTTGCCCTTCCGTCCAAATCTAAGGACTTCCTTCCATGGAGACACTTTCAAAAATACCTTATCACCAACTTGAAACTCGATTTCCCTTCGTTTCAAATCCGCATAAGATTTCTGTCTATCTGAAGCAGCTTTCAAACAATCTCGAATCACTTTCACCTTTTCTTCGGTTTCTTTTATTAGATCAACTCCATAAATCTGATTTTCCTTGAGTTCAGTACAATACAATGGCGTCCGACATTTATGACCATACAATGCTTCATAAGGTGCCATCTTCAAACTCGTCTGATAGCTATTATTATAAGCAAATTCTACCAACGGTAAGTATCTTTCCCAACTACCTTGAAATTCCAATACGGAACATCTGAACATGTCTTCAAGAATCTGAATTACTCTCTCTGATTGTCCATCAGTTTGTGGATGAAAGGCAGTGCTGAAATTTAACTTTGTACCTAATGCCTCTTGCAACTTTTGCCAAAACCGTGAAGTAAATCTCGGATCTCTATCCGAAATGATTGACAAAGGTATTCCATGAAGTCTAAGAATCTCACGGATATACAATTCAGCCAACTTATTAAGAGAATAATCCGTACGTACCGGAATAAAATGAGCCGACTTAGTTAGTCTGTCAACTATTACCCAGATGGCATTTTTCTTCCCCGGAGTTAACGGCAACCCTGATATAAAATCTATAGTAATCCGATCCCATTTCCATTCAGGAACCATGATAGGTTGGAGTAATCCCAAAGGTACTTGGTGTTCAGCTTTCATTTGTTGACAAATTAAGCACGTTGATACAAACTCGGAGATATCTCTTTTCATTCCATTCCACCAATACATTTTCTTCAAGTCATTATACATTTTCGTACTGCCCGGGTGAACTGCCAAGCAACCATTATGTGCTTCATGCAAAATCTTTTGAATCAACTCATCATTTTTTGGTACACAAATCTGGTTTTTAAACATCAAGCAATCATCAGAACTGATTCTGAAATCTGATCCTGTATCAGCTTCACACTACTTTCTCTTGGTTTGCAAATCTTGGTCATTTTTCTTAGCTTTACAAATCTCTTGTAAAAACATCGGTCTTGCTCTTAACTCTGCTAGAATCGAACCATCATCTGATACCTTTAACCGAGTGTTCATAGCTCTCAAAGCACACAGTAACTTTCTGCTCAAAGCATCAGCAACCACATTCGCTTTTCCCGGATGGTAGTCAGTAACAAGCTCGTAATCTTTCAATAACTCCAACCATCTTCGCTGTCTCAAATTCAAATCTTTTTGTGACACCAAGTACTTAAGACTTTTGTGATCTGTATATACTCGACACTTTTCACCATACAGATAATGTCGCCAAATCTTCAGAGCAAACACTATAGCAGCCAATTCCAAATCATGAGTAGGATAATTCCTTTCGTGAGATTTTAATTGCCTCGAAGCATAAGCCACCACTTTTCCTTCTTGCATAAGTACACATCCTAAGCCATTTCGAGAAGCATCACTATACACCACAAATTCTTTACCTGATTCGGGTTGTACCAACACTGGTGCTTCAGTTAATAACTTTTTCAATTCTTCAAAACTTTGTTGACATTCTTCCGTCCATTCAAATTTAACATTCTTTCAGAGTAGTCTAGTCATAGGAGCAGCAATTATAGAAAATCCATTTACAAACCGCCGATAATACCCAACTAGCCCCAAGAAACTTCTAACCTCGGTTACATTTTTCGGTGGTTTCCAATCAACAATGGCTGAAATCTTACTAGGATCAACCCGTATACCATCACCTGAAACAATATGACCCAAAAATCCAACTTCCCGAAGCCAAAACTCACTTTTACTAAACTTGGCATATAACCGTTTATCTTCTCAAGTTTGCAAAAACTATCTCAAGTGCTCAAAGATGCTCTGTCTCATCTTTTGAATAAATTAAAATATCATCTATAAACACCACAACAAATTTGTCCAAGTATGGCCGAAATATGCGATTCATTAAATCCATAAACACAGCAGGAGCATTTGTCAACCCGAATGGCATAACTAAAAATTCATAATGACCGTACTTTGTTCTAAAAGCAGTTTTAGGCACATCCGACTCTTTTACTCGCAAATTGTAGTACCTGGATCTCAAGTCAATCTTTGAAAACCATGTCGCTCCTTTTAGCTGATCAAATAAATCATCAATTCTTGGCAACGGATATTTGTTTTTGATTGTCACCTTGTTTAACTTCCGATAGTCAACACACAACCTGATAGAACCATCCTTCTTTTTCACAAATAACACAGGAGCACCCCAAGGTGAAAAACTCGGTCTCACAAAGCCTTTATCAGTCAACTCTTGCAACTGCGACTTTAATTCTTTCAACTCTGCTGGTGCCATGGAGCAATTGAGATCGGAGCTGTTCCTGGTATCAAATCAATACCAAATTCTACTTCCCTGACTAGAGGCAAACCCGGCAATTCTTCTGGAAATACGTCCGTAAATTCACACACAACCGGCACTGATTCAACTTTCTTTTCAACTTCTTTTGTATTAATTACATACGCCAAATAAGCTTCATAACACTTTCTCAAATATCTCTGAGCCGACATTGAAGAAATCATACTAGATAATGCCTCTGATTTGTCTAGTCCAACCAGTAGAATTTTACCACTTACACACTTTAATTCTATAACCTTTTCTTTGCAATTTATTATAGCATCATGCAATGTCAACCAATCCATACCCAAAATAACATCAAATTCATCAAACGGCAACAACATCAAGTCGGCTGGAAAGTAATGACCCCGAATCATTAAAGGGCATTTCTTGCATACTTTATCAACTATCACACATTTGCCTAATGGATTCGACACTCTAATCATAAATTCTGTGTTCTCAATAGGTATATTCATACTAAACACCAGTTTCATGCATATATATGAATGAGTAGTGTAACGCTCCCACGCCCGAAACCGTCACCGGAGTCAAGCTTGAGGTGTTACTAAACTTATCTTACCTTTTAAACAACTCTAAACCACTTATTTTAATTTTTAGAATAAACTGTTTTTCTGCGTCATAGCTGCTTAAAAAGTCATTTCTCGAGTTTCAAAACTCGAAATTAAGATCCGTAAATTTTTCCTGAAACTAGACTCATATATCTATCTACTAATTTTTTTCTAGAATTTTTGACTTAGCCAATTAGTACAGTTTATTAGTTAAAGTTACCCCTGTTTCAGAATTCGACTACACTGACCTCTACTTACTACGAACCACTTTTCTCCCTATACAAAATTAATATAACTATACTGTTTGTTTCTATTAAAACTAGATTCAATAAGGATTCTAACCAAATAAATTACAACATTCAGCATAATGAATGATTATACATAATGTCACCTAGCCTCATAAACTTTCTTTACTTCTCATTTTCTACCTTCTTCTTTACTTACTTACCTTCTTTCTTACGACCTTTCACTATTCATAAATATAATCTACCTTCCCTTTTGCTGATAATTCATCAGTAATTTAACGTGTACAATGACCCATTGAACCACTCGGAATACTAAGGATACCGGGTCGTTCCTGCTCTATCAATATCTCGCCAATGCCATGTCTTCGACATGGACTTACATGAATTATTCCTGTCTCTAATGCCATATATATATAATATGGGCTTACATGGCTCATTCCTGTCTCCAAAGCCATATATCCGATATGGACTTACATGGCTCATTTCTCTCATTACATCTCGTCTCCTCAAACCCCAATATCCTAACATTCCTAAGGTTCAAACTGGGGCTTCCTAATACTTTTTCTCTGTCACTTACTTTTAATTCGACTTTAAATATTCTCATGAAATAAGTATATAAATGCTGGAAATTGACAATAATAATGTAAAATAAAAGAATATTGCATTTATTTATCAGTAAACTTACCTCGTATGCAAAAAAAAATAGCTACTTTTACCATTTCGTCCACAACTTGGTATTTTCTCCATTTTAGCCCGAATTTCAGTTTTCCTTGCTTATTGAGCTTGGAAAGCTTGAAAACCCTAGCCATGGCTTCCCCCATGCTAATTTCGGCCTCCATGAAGAAGATGAGCAAAATTGGCTTTTAATTTTGTATTTTAATTCATTTTACCCCTAAATGACCAAAATGCCCTTATTACTAAACTTTCAAAAATTTCTTCCATGTCCTAATTTTGTCCATGAACTTAAAATTGGTCAAATTGCTATTTAAGACCTCCTAATTAATATTCTAATTCAATTTTATGCAAAATAATTCTAGAACACAAGTTTTGCAATTTATTCAATTTAGTCCCTAATTTCAAATTAAGTACTTTATGCATAGAATTTCTACACGAACTTTTCACACAATCATGCAAACATATCATAGACCTCAAAATAATAATAAAATAAATTTTTCTACCTCAGATTTGTGGTTTCACAACCACTGTTCCGTTTAGGCCCTATTTCGGGATGTTACAAGTAGAACTGGGATCAAATAAAGCAATAACATTAACATCATAAAGAGAAAATATACCAGTAATCACATTGGGTGATGAAGCATCTTCACGTGCCTTTATAGCATAAGTTCTAGCTGGAGCCATTGCTTCAGATTTAGCTGCTAAATCTCTGGCTACATTTTTGCTGCTTGCTTCATTTCCAGCTTTTCTCGAATATCTTCCCCTCGAGTCTGCACAACTAGCTTTACATTTTGAAAATTTTCTTTCTCAGCTCTCTCTGGGCAGTCTCTAATAAAATGATCTGGAGAACCACACCGAAAACATTCATTCACTCTACATGGGCCAAAATGATTTCTGCCACACCGCTGGCACTCAGGCTTAACAAATCTCATATTTCCCACACTAGCTGTAGAAGTAGTCTGAGATTTAGGACCCACATTTTGCTTCTTAAAATTTCCATATGATTGTCCAGCCGAAACCTGTGAACGAGGATTCATATTTCTAGAATTTCTAGATTGCTGTGAGAATGAAATGCTCGTCGGTCTTTTCTTCCAATTTCTAGTCTCAGCCTCTACCTTTTTCTTCTCTTTAAGTAGTTCTTCAGCCTTGCAAGCTCGATCAACCAGTACTACCATTTCTTTTAATTCAAGAATCCCAACAAATATTTTGATGTCTTCATTGAGTCCGTCTTCAAATTGTCTGCACATTTTAGCTTCTGTAGGAATATATTCTCTAGCATACTTACTCAACCTGACAAACTCCCTTTCGTATTCAGTAACTGTCATGTTTGTAACATCCCGAAATAGGGCCTAAACGGAACAGTGGTTGCGAAACCACAAATCTGAGGTAGAAAAATTTATTTTATTATTATTTTGAGGTCTATGATATGTTTGCATGATTGTGTGAAAAGTTCGTGAAGAAATTCTATGCATAAAGTACTTAATTTGAAATTAGGGACTAAATTGAATAAATTGCAAAACTTGTGTTCTAGAAGTATTTTGCATAAAATTGAATTAGAATATTAATTAGGAGGTCTTAAATAGCAATTTGACCAATTTTAAGTTCATGGACAAAATTAGGACATGGAAGGAATTTTTGAAAGTTTAGTAGTAAGGGCATTTTGGTCATTTAGGGGTAAAATGAATTAAAATACAAAATTAAAAGCCAATTTTGCTCATCTTCAACCCCATGGCCGAATATAGCAAGGAGAAACCATGGCTAGGGTTTTCAAGCTTCCAAGCTCGATTGTAAGTCCGTTCTAGCCTCGTTTTTAATGATTTTTACTTTTTGGAGTCCCTTAGCTTTCGATTAAGCTTATGCTAGCAATAATTCAACCTAGGGTTCATATTTGGAAAAGTACCCATAGGTGAAATTTGTGTATTTTGGTGTTTTATGATAGAATATGAGGTTTTAAATTATGTTAGACAACTTGTACTACTCGGTTTTAAGCAAAAACGAGTAAAAGGACTTAATCGGTAAAAATACCTAATAGTCATAAGTGCATGTTAGAGTATGAATTTGATGCTGCCATAGAAGGGAAAAATGACCAGCATGTCATAAAACATAAGAAAATAGGCTGAAGTTTAATTTACGAGCTTTGGGGCAAAAGTGTAAATATGCAAAAGTTTAGGGGCAAAACTGTAATTTTTCCAAAATATGATTTTGGGTCAATTTGAATAATGTGAGTCCTAATTAGACTATATTTTAAATGATAGAGCAAGGAAAACTGAAATTCGGGCTAAAATGGGGAAAATACCAAGTTGTGGACGAAATGGTAAAAGTAGCTATTTTTGCATACGAGGTAAGTTTACAGTAAATAAATGCAATATTCTTTTATTTTACATTATTATTGTCAATTTCCAGCATTTATATACTTATTTCATGAGAATATTTAAAGTCAAATTAAAGGCAAAGTGACAGAGAAAAGTATTAGGAAGCCCTGTTGAACCTTAGGAATGTTAGGATATTGGGGTTGACAGACGGACAGACAGATGACAGATGAAAATGAGCCATGTAAGTCCATATCAGATATATGGCTTTGGAGACAGGAATGAGCCATGTAAGCCCATATTAGATATATATATGGCATTAGAGACAGGAATAATTCATGTAAGTCCATGTTGAAGACATGGCATTGGCAGGATATTGATAGACAGAACGACCCCAAAGATCCTTAGTATTCCGAGTGGTTCAATGGGTCATTGTACACGTTAAATTACAGTGAATTATCAGCAAAAGGGAAGGTAGATTATATTTATGAATAGTGAAAGGTCAGGTAAGAAAGAAGGTAAGTAAGTAAAGAAGAAGGTAGAAAATGAGAAGTAAAGAAAGTTTATGAGGCTAGGTGACATTATGTATAATCATTCATTATGTTGAATGTTGTAATTTATTTGCTTGTAAGCTTACTAATTCTAGTGCTTACTCTCTTTATTTTCTTTTTCTTATAGTTTTTATCAAGCCACTCGAGGATCGAAGGAAACGTCGGAGACCCGATCACACTATCGAAGGAATCACATTGGTATAGTTAGACGTTTCGTTTTGTGTATGGCATGTATAGGAACTTGGTTTCTTTTGATATGATATGATCAATGAATGATGTGTAAATACTTGCTAGTGATTAGCTAATAGAATGGCTGATGATATACATGTTTAATTGTATGTATGAATAAGTAGTAACTATCACATGAAAACTAAGAAAAATGTGAAAGTAACTTAAAAACAGATTCAAGTATCAGAAATAATGTAATTTTGAAAAATCACTAAAAATCGTAGAGACATGGTTTGATGGTGAATAATATATGAAATTAAAGCTTATTATGTCTATTTTCTTATGGAATAAGCAAAACAGGTAAAGGTATTATATTTTATGAGATATCTGAGTTTTAGTGAAACAGGGTCAGAGAAAATTCTAGATCCCCTGTTTCAACTTTGGAAATTCACCATAAATTGTAAAAAAAAATTAGGTGGTGTAATTTATATTTTTAAAATCCTTATTGAATCTAGTTTTAATAGAAACAAACGGTATAGTTATATTAATTTTGTATAGGGAGAAAAGTGGTTCGTAGTAAGTAGAGGTCAAGATCAGTTACTCAAACAGGGGTAATTTTAACTAATAAACTGTACTAATTGGCTTAGTCAAAAATTCTAGAAAAAAATTAGTAGATAGATATATGAGTCTAGTTTCAGGAAAAATTTATGGATCTTAATTTTGACTTTTGAAACTCAAGAAATGAACTTTTAAGCAACCATGACGCAGAAAAATAGTTTATTCCGAAAATTAAAATAAGTGGTTTAGAGTTGTTTAAAAGGTAAGATAAGTTTAGTAACACCTCAAGCTTGACTCCGGTGACGGTTTTGGGCGTGGGGGCGTTACAATGTTCCCCTGCTTTAATTCAAGAAACTCTTTACGCTTCTGATCAATAAATCTTTCACTGATATATTTCTTCCGAAATTCTTCTTGAAAGAACTCGCAAGTTACTTTCTCTTTCGGTACTACTGAAGTCAATGTCTTCCACCAATGATAAGCTGAATACCTCAACAATGATATAGCACATTTCAAGCATTCTTCAGGTGTACAAGACAATTCATCAAATACCCGAATAGAATTCTCAAGCCAAAACTCTGCTTTCTCGGCATCATCATAAATTTTTGCCCTGAATTCTTCGGCCCTCTTGTTTACGGATTTTTTTCAACTGGAGTTCCGTGAAATTTCATTAGATCTACACCTTAAGGCATCGGGGTACAGGTTGAGGAATCGGGGGAGGTTGTGCATCCGGATTCGTACGAACGAACTCAGTATACTAGGCACTCATCATCTAGAGAAAGGCTTCCCGAGCCCCTTCTCCTCCTCCTTGACCGACAGTAGGAGGTGGATTTTCAGTTGGCACCGCCCCTTTAGCCGGAGCTGGTGCATTACTCTCTACATCATCAGCCGCAACTAGATCGGGATCCATTTACTATAAAAAAAATCATTTAAAAGGTCAGAAGTCACCACACTATCACAATTTATATGTATGGCATGTATAGCAAAACCCGTACATACAACACATTAGTCCGAAAACTAACTAAACCTGCTCTGATACCACCACATGTAACGCCCTGTACCTGAGACCTTCGCTGAATTCGAACACGAGGTGTTAACAGACTTAATTCATTATTTAAACCGCTCAAACGATTTATTTTTTTAAAATTTCCAGTCAAGCTAGAAATCTGCATCACAGTCGCTTAAAAATTCATATCTCGAGTTTTGAAACTCAAAATCCAATTCCGTAAATTTTACCTAAAACTAGACTCATATATCTATTTACTAATTTTTTTCTATAATTTTTGGTTAAGCCAATTAGTACAGTTTATTAGTTAAAGTCTCCCCTGTTTTAGGGTTCGACTACTCTGACCTCTCTGTATTTCGAATAAGATATCTCTCTGTACAGAATTTCAGTGTCTATGACATTTATTTCTCTTAAAACTAGGCTCGATAAGAAATTGGTACATATAAAGTATGACTTCTAATTATTTTTTTTACAATTTATTATGAATTTTTAAAGTCAGAACAGGGGATCCGGAAATCACTCTGGCCCTGTTTCACCAAAAATTCAAATATCTCATAAAATATAATTCATATACCTGTTTTGTTCAATCCATATGAAAATAGGCTCATTAATCTTCAATTTCAGAACTTACTCATCATTGAATTCCATTTCTACTATTTTTAGCGATTTTTCAAATTTACATCACTGGTGCTACCAGATTCTGTTTTATGGCAAATTTCACTTTACTAAGGATTTTCATGGACTAAATATCATTTTAAACATACATAACATCAAATATGACTTAGATTGGCCATTCCAATGGCTAATCATTCACAAACCCTTTTCTTGCCAAACTATAGCCATATCATAAGATCATTTACACAAAGTGAGTATTTTGCCATACATGCCACATTCAAAACACACAAGCCATTTTACCAATTTAGGCCTTCGGATAGTGTGAACGAGTCTTTGACCTATCCCGATTCTCAAGCCGGCTTGTCAAAACTACAATGAAAGAAAAGGAGGGAGTAAGCACAAATACTTAGTAAGTTCACATGCAAATAGCAAGTAACATAATCACACAATCCCACAAAAACATTATTTGCATAAACAACACCAAGACATTCATATTTCATTTGTATTTAATATCTTTCTACGATTTCATCATACCAAGTTCTCAACCCGAGGGTTTAAGCACATACCTATCAAATTTTCTCATTTACCACACTTACCAACATGTCACCTTCATTTTAGGCCTTCTTTTTATTCACTTAAGATTCACCTGTTGAACACATCAGAATATAATTCGAATACGCGGATCTCATGAACATAAGAGCCATACCCGCAGCTAGACAAACTCAATAGCCTGCAGAACTTATGTAGCCAAGCTACCATGTAACCCGCCCATAAGTGAACTCGGACTCAACTCAATGAGCTCAGGCGTTCGCATCCATAAGTGAACTCGGACTCAACTCAATGAGCTCGGATGCCTAGTTACATCTCACGAACTCGGACTCAACTCAACGAGTTCGGAACTCAACCATCCTAGTGACATGTCACTTGTATTCTAATCTATTCCCAAAGTTCAAACGGGCTTTTTCCTCAATCACACATCTTTGCCGTCTTCCACGAAATATCGAAACCGATACTCGGTAGCAATTCATATTTAACAAGTAATAAACATAATTTGCATATTACTCAACAATAACCACAAAGCATAATATTTCATAATAATAATCATCATATCATATAAATATCATTAAGTTAATTAAAATGACAACTATGCTACTACATTTACACATGAACTTACCTCGATACAAAATTATTAAAGAATCGAGCCTATTCTTCAGAAACTTTATTTTTCCCTCGATCGCGACTTGAATCTCGTTTCTCTTGATCTATAATGCCAAATTAATCTTATTTAATACATACATTCATCAAAACAGCATTTAATACAAACTTTGGCAAAATTACATTTTTGCCCCTAAACTTTTACATAATTACACTTTTGCCCCTAGGCTCGGGAATTAAACTTCATCCCTTATTCTTATGTTTTATGACATGCTGATCATTTTTCCCTTCTATGGTAACATCAAATTCACACTCTAACATGTACTTATGACTATTAGGTATTTTTATCGATTAAGCTTTTTTACTCGTTTTCGCTTAAAACCGAGTAGTAAAAGTTGTCTAACATAATTTAAAACCTCATTTTCTATCATAAAACACCAAAATACACAAATTTCACCTATGGGTATTCTTCCAAATATGAACCCTAGGTTGAATTATTGCTAGCATAAGCTTAATCGAGCTACCGGGATTCCAAAAACGTAAAGAACATTAAAAACGGGGCTTGAAATCACTTACTTTGGAGCTTGGAAGCTTGAAACAAACCCTAGCTATGGAGAACCATTGAAATTTTGGCCTAATGAAGAAGATGGACAAAAATTGGCTTTTAATTTTGTTTTTAATTCATTTTAATAAATAAATGACCAAAATGCCCTTACTACTAAACTTTCCAAAAATTCCATCCATGTCCAATTTTTGTCCATAGACTTAGAAATTGGTCAAATTGCTATTTAAGACCTCCTCATTAATATTCCAAAACAATTTCACACTAAAAACTCCTAGAATGCAAGTTTTACAAATTATTCGATTTAGTCCCTAATTTCAATCTAAGCACTTTAGGCATAGGATTTCATCACGAAATTTTCACACAATCATGCAATCATATCATAAACATCAAAATAATTATAAAATAATTATCTCTATCTCGAATTTGTGGTCACTAAACTACTATTCTGATTAGGCCCTAATTCGGGATATTACATTATCATATACAATTAGTGGCGTATATATATATGACATACAATGTCCAATTATTTACATAAAATATATATATATATATATATATATATATATATATATAAACCATTCCATCTATCAACCAATCCCTAATCTATTTAGTATCATTTATCACTAATTACATCTTTGTTCAATAAAATATATTTGTTGAGCCGATCACCTATCTTATCTTTCTCTCTTCCCAAGCATCGTATAATAATACTCGAAAATTTAATTAAATCCGTTGTCTAACATCCATGCACATTCCATTACTCCTAATTTAATGTTTGAATGAAGTTTCATTTGCTTAACTAAAGCCCCACAATTGTCATCGCCCACTTAGTACTAAATTTGAAGGTCCGCACATATAGTGCGTTTACTTACTTGCACACCTAGTGCCATATGTTATCGCACACATAGTGCCATGAAATCTCGCACACATAGTGCCATAACCAAGCATGCATAGTGCTGTATTTTTTTTCTTATCTATAACTACCACAATATCATAGATAAATCAATGTTTTCATGTTTGGTTTCCAAGAACTCATACGTTCCATGGATTCTTACTAAATTTATTATATGACATTTATGAAAAATGTTAACCGTAACTTAAAATTTCTTAAGGACTTACCTTTTTAGTCTGATGAACAACTCTGATTGGCTACTCGATCGCTTTCGTTTTCCCTTTTGTCAGACTTGACTCCTTTTGATTTTGAGCTCCAACTCCAACTAATCAAATAAAATAATTCAATCATCGTAGCCCTCAATTTATATTCATTCCTCATAAACACATTCATAGATTCGGTATTCCATCTAATATTAACCAAGCCGTAACAATATAACAATTAAATACTATTAAGCTCATATACTTCTAATTTCATAAGTTCAACATTTTAATGCTCATTGTAATCACTCCATTATTCTTAATTTAAATTCGGCAACACATATACCAAACTATTTTAGCCGAATTCTCCATAACACATAAACTAAAATATGTACCTTAACTTACTATATTTTTATTATGCCTTTCACTCCTAAAATATAAAAATATAGATCTTATTCCTCTTTTCATGTTTCGGTCAATTACTTAATTTACCTCATAATCATGAATTTTGCATTTTTAACTTATTTATCATGACTTATTCAACTTACATTTAACCATTTCTCATACAAGAAAATAGCAAATAAAATGAGCATTCTATTCAAATCCTCATATGGCCAAATGCACAATGTACTACCTAACTAATAATTCAATAAGTTCAACCTCATTCTCCCATCTACATTTTCAATACAACATGAAAACAAACCTCAAATTCTACCACATTGATATAGGGCTTAGTGCCCAAACTACCATAGAACTTTGATTTCTTTTTAACATGGCCAAGAGATACATTTACAAATAACTTAAACATCTAAAGGTAAAATTCCAAAAATAACTTCAAATCTTACCTCCAACTAGCAAAAGAAGGTGCCGAATTTTCCTAATGAAATTCCCCTTTTTCTTTCCTTTTGGTTTCGGTTTGTTGCAAGGAAGAAGATGAACACTTTTCTTTTCTTTTATTTCATCTATTTATTTTAATTCATTTTGATTAGAATATTTTATTCATTAGCAAATTTAATATACAAATTAATTTAAACTAGTGGAGGGACATCATTACTTGGCCGGCCACTTAGTGCAAAAATGGGCATTTTGACATGCAAATCCAAACTTTACTATTTTGAAATTATTTGATCCTTACTTATTTACCTAACACATTTTCTAAGTTTCTCAAGTAAGTCCTTTCAAGTGAAATTCACATTTATAAGACTAAATTGAAGCATCAACTTTTCACACATGCACTATCACACATAGAAAATATTGCTAAATAAATTTTTAAATAATTTCATGACTCAGTTTTGTGGTCCCAAAACCATATTTCGAATAGGGTCAAATTAGGGCTATCACAGTCCAGTTTCAATTAGGCGGATTAGTCTGCCAACTAAGCGTCCTAGAATTTTGCACTGCATTGGGCTTATATACCGAGGAGTTTAGAGATGAGAATGACTTACATGCTCTCGACCACCACATCCATCATTCTCCCTCAAATTGCTGGGACGCCCTCGTCCCACGTTCGGCCAGCTACGACTCTAGTCGTACCAAGGCATCATCTCTCCCTCCATCCTTAAGGTATCTACATTCTATTTTATCTCACACTTTGACAGGGCAGAGAGAGAGCACTAACGTCGTCACTACCCACGACGTCTACTACTTATGGTGTATGTCAAACGGGCATGTCTTCGATCTCGCATACTTTATAGCCCTTGCCATTCACCACCAGACGGAGCGACACTCGACTGGTGCGAAATTTCAGACTCCTCAACACCGCGACCCAAGAATCATCCCTTACCCTCATCGGCTAGATGTCTCCACAAGGCATCTCGAGCATGCTTAGCATGAGGATGATCGAGAGGTGCTGAGGAACCTACCCTCCCCAATATCGTCTCGTCAAATCTACCAAGGAGGATTCCAGAGGATATTATTGATGATGTCCCTCCCCAGCACGAGGACCCACCTTCCCAGCCACCACGCTCCCATCGTCCAGTTCATGCAGCGGCTTCATATGATGACATATCTGAGCGCCTCAACCGATTCGAGCTACAGCGTTTTCAAAGATTTGACAACATTGATGTTACTCTCCGGCAGATCTATCAGCACTTCCACATCTCATCGCCACCACCACCTTGCGAACCATCCGGCGATGATGATGATATTTAATTTAATTTTCATCTTTATTTTTATTTGTATTTTTAAGTTTTATTTCTATTTCTATTTTTAAGTCTTTATTAAATTCACTTTTGACATTTAAATATTATTTCCCTTTTTGATACTATCTTTATATCTTTTATTTAGGTTTTATTAATGAATTTTAATCTCGGTAATTTCTTTATGAGTAATTATTCCTCCTAATGTTCCCTAAAAAGTTCCTGATTTTCTCGCAGCTCCAAAGCTCACAATCACTTAGGAACTTCAAACTCCATTGGAAAGGGTTCTCCATGACTACCATGCCTTACTCGATAACGAGATATAATATTCTTTTGGCGCAGCACTTGTGGCACCCAACCTCTACCACTCCTAACTAGGGAGTTCATCCATTCAAGACTCAGGAAGTTTCACTTCTCTCCCTGTCTTATAATTTTATATTTTTCTATATATCTATCTTTGTACATTGAGGGCAATGTACATCTTAAGTGTGGGGGGTAATCATTTCATTATCTGAAAAATCCCTGAATATTGTCTTGTTCTCCTGTAAATTTCTCATATCATGTTTAGGATGAATTTTGATTGACTTATGATTTTTATTCATACATCTTGAACTAAAACATAGGCATTCATGCATTGACTATTTAAACTTTAAGACATTAGAAAATTAAGCATGATAAGTTGATTTTTAAGAATTTAAAATTTTAGGTTGTTTCCCCAATTATCTTGAATTGAATTCCACAGGTTTAAACATCAAAAAGCCATAATTTTTGTGAGATTTTGAGCCTCCAAGAGCATCTATTAATTCTTTCATGCTCACTTTTATTATTGCCTTGAGTGTGTTAATATCGAATTGTTATTCTAGAACTTGCCTGATTATGCATGTCAAGACCACACCATTTGATTTGATATGTCAAGATGATAAAGGCACTTAGGATTAACCCACTTATGCCATGAAAAGCCTACCTCCACAAGAAACCCTTAGTAAAACCTTTGAGCCTAACAAGTCATTCCTTGTATTACCCTTAATATTAACCCTTAACACATTATTGTTGAAATCCCCTCAATTAATTTGATCCCTATTTTTGTCGAGATTTGATTTGAATAAATTGCTTAGCTATGTCTTGTTCTTAATAGTTAGCTTATGTTATTTGACTTGTTCTAAAAAAAATGCATATATTAGTAGTGATCTTTTGTTTTTGAGCTTCAGTATTCAAATTTCATAGTCAGAGAAGAAGCTTTGTTGTACACAAATGATGATTAATTATTTTTCTAGTTAAGTAATTTTTCAAATCAATCTCGATTCTAACCTTTTCTTTCAGCTTGTGACCACACCCCCTAACCAAGCCTCATTACAACCCTCTAAAGACCTTTTGATTGATGTATCATCTCGATTTATAGTGGTGGAGAGTTAATTTTCATGCAAGCCTATGGTAATAACTTTTCATATTGACTGATGAGTGCTAATTTCATTATCCTTAAACACTTCGAGTGATTTAAGTGAATATTTAGTGAGGATGTTAAACTCTGTGAGATTTCGAATCGATGGTAACTACTTAGATGAGGGGAGATGCCTAAGTTTTTCATAATTAAATACTCAACTTGGAATGTTTGAAGCTTTGATGTTCTTGAGTTGAATTCTCAATATATGATTACTTATGGATTTAGTTTGAGATATTATTGATAGGAATTATAAGTTGAAAAAAAGGAATTCTTAATTATGAAGAGAGAATTTTGCTTGAGGACAAGCAAACGCTTAAGTGTGGGGGTATTTGATAAACCGTAATTTATACATATTTTTATCCCTCGCTCATCACGTTTATGAATGGTTTCTCCTTAGATTTGGTGAATTTGATGCTCCTAATCCTTTAATTTCATGTTTTATACGTAGGTGAGCATAGGAAGACGAAAAGATCAAGAAATGGGCCAAAAACGAAGAAAATGGGCCGATAAGGGAAAACAACACGGCCTGGACTTCCTCACACGGGCAGCACACACGCCCGTGCCAATCTAACAGGCTCGACCACGACCCAAATCAACCTCAGCACGGGTGTGTTGATATCTCAGCCTCGACCACAGCCTGAAGTAATCGCACACAGCCGTGCCACGCGGGCGTGTCCCTGTCAAACCCTAGCTAAGTTCCATTCGAAAAAGGGCAAGTTTTAGGGCTTTTAGGCATTCTAAAGCTTATTTAAACACCCTAGAAGAAGACTAAAAGGGAGACGAAGAATAGGGAGTAAGGAATTACTCCAAAAAAGCCGATTGATCCATCTCAGAAGCCGTATTCATCATCAAGACTGAAGATTTTTCCTCAATTTCCCTCAGGAGTTTTAGGTTTTCTTTATATTTTGTATTATTTATCATTCTGAGATGTTTTCTTATTTAGTTATGAACTAAAACCCCTAAATACCTAAGGGGGATGAAACCTAAGATGAATCTTGTTATTAATTTCTGAATCATATGATAAATATTTAACTTGTTCTTAATTATGTGTTCTTAATTCTTGTTTTGGTATTTCAAGATATCACTTCGAGTTAATGCTCTTAGTGTAAGGATGAATAGTCCCTAGCTAAGAGTGACTTTGTCATAATTAAACGAAGTTGATTGCGCGCCTAGAGATAGGGTGACAAGATTTTGCCAGATTAGGGTGAAACCTAATAAGGGAGTCCATAGATCGAGCTAATGCAACCTTAGGGTGTTAATTAGAGAAAAGTCTCGGTTATTCAACCTAGGGACTAGACTTTATTAGTCTTGAATAGGGATAATAACATAACTTAGGGATTTCTACGGAACAAGTTAAATGAATAAATCGTCCGGCTCGGAGCCAGAATAACAAGTAAAAGTCTAGGTGGATTTTTCCTTAGGTATTGTCCTAAATCAATCGTTTTTCCCAAAAGTAATTTCCCAATTCTATTTTCTGTAACTTATTAGTTTAATTAATTAGTTAGTTAAAACAAACCCCTTATTTCTTAGGCTAGATAATAAAAAGATAGTCATTACTAGTACTTTTAGTACTTTGGGTTCGACAATCCGGTCTTGCTAAAGCTATACTACTGTTTGATAGGCACACTTGCTTACATCGTGATAATAGTTAGTCTCAAGAACATTTAATTATAAATTTATAAAACTTATCACGGAGAATCACGATCACAGTGTCCTTCACACGACTGAGACACATGGCCGTGTCTCTGCCCGTGTGACTAACACTTAGGCTATTTTCCAAGCCTTTTTGTTGGTTAATCATTCACCTGCTTAAACACTTCATAGACACATACTATAACTTCAATTTAATGGTTTAATATCCTTTATTAAAACTCATGGTAGTATTTGTATGATTACATACATGGGAATCACATACTCGTATAATACCTAGTCTAAACACACCCCTTCATATTCTTTGGCTTTACCATTTTAATCACTCTTTATACTCTTATACCATGTTCAATAACATACCATTTACTGTCAACAAAAACAACAAGCATACATATCATGATACCATCTAATCATAGCAATCAAGCCAAATCATATAACCACTTCACAGGATAATATCACATAACTTGGATAATTAGGCTTACAAGCCATAACAATCATAAGCCACATCTCATGGCTATATACAATGTACTAATATAAGCCAACATCTTGGCCAAAACATAAGAACACATATCAATAATTAAGTCCCTATACATGCCATTCACTTGAAGACATTAAGATTCATCAGTACTCCAGAGGAGGTAGCTTGATAGTGTGATGCTATCTTCGACGATCTCCAACCCCGAGCCAACCTAACAACACTAAATAAATGGAGAGGAGGGAGTAAGCTTAAAGCTTAGTAAGTCCATATAAAAATAATAAGCAAATTATCAACATGATTCCATGGTAATATAACCATAATTATACTTTTGCTTATATTCTGGTCATGCTGTTTTCTCGAGTCATAGTCACTAAATTATTTATAGCTTGAGCTACAGAACTCCAAATCAAGATCTGCTAATTTTACTTAAAAATAAACTCACATATCTTCTTATCATAAAATTTTCATAATTTTTTAATTATCCAATAAGTATATTTTATTCTTTAAATTCTCCCCTATTTTGTTGTTTGAAAGCTTCAACCTTTCCTTAATAAAGATTTATTATATCTTAGTATGGGATTCGGATATTGTTTCCATCTATTTCTCTTGAACTTAGACTCATTAAGGAATTAATCATATGAATTCCAGCCCATAATTATTTTTGTACAATTTCTAGTGATTTTTCCAAATCAGAATAGGGGAATCCAAATTCATTCTGACTCTATCTCACAAAATTTCAAATATCTCATAGTATGGAATTATTTTTCTTACATTGTTTCATTTATATGAATATAAACTCAATAAGCTTTAATTCATGTATTATTCAGCATCTAATTCGACTTACACCATTTTTGGTGATTTTTCAAAATCTCAAAATGACTATTGTCCAAAACTGTTTTAATGCAATATAATGATAACTACCATAAGTTCCTTTTCAACTAATCATGAACTCACCATTCATGATTCCATGTTTAATTTCACAATGTAAGCTAGCATGGTATTTAAACAAAATGTATAATCATAATTCATGCATCTTAGCTCACCAAGGTCCCGACATTTCAAGGTCTCAATAAGCATAAGCTTAGTGTACATACCTGCACCATACATTCTTAATCATATCATTCCACCTCTTAACCCAAAAACCTTAAATTGGCCGTTAAACCACCCGAAATACTAAAGGACACTCAGGATTATCATACACCAATTAAAATACCAAAGCCATGTCCCATACATGGTCTTACATGGATCCACATATCGTTGCCATATCCTGGATATGGTCTTATACAAGGTCTCATGTCAGTACCGATGCCATGTCCCAGACATGGTCTTACACTGGCATGCATATCAATCCCGATGCCATGTCCCAGACATGTCTTACACTAGCATACATATTAATGCCAATGCCATGTCCCAAACATGGTCTTACACTGGTTCTCATCTCGAATGCCGATGCCATGTCCCAGACATGGTCTTACACTAGCTCTCATCTCGAATGCCGATGCCATGTCCCAGATATGGTCTTACACGGGATCTCATTAACAATGGTGTCATGATATCTGAATCCTAAGCATTCCTTAGGGTCCCCCAAGATTTCTGAGATACAATGCTATTATCAAGAGTCCATTGAATCATCACAACCCAATTTCATTAGGGCATACATACATGTATCATATGATATCAAATGTTAAACACATAATAATGGAATTGTTGAATTACTTACACACAAACTTACAATTCATGTAATATCAAGCAATAAAATTCAAGTATAATATTGCATTATTATAATCACTCGAACTTACCTCGAATGCGAGCACGACTATTTATTCTGATTTAGTCCATAATCTCATTTATTCCCAATCTATGCCAGAATCTCATTTTCCTTATCTATAATTTCACATTTAGATTACTAACATTATTCATATGGGTCCAAAATCATACTTTTACAAATATGTATTTTGACCCCTAAACTTTCACTTATTTACACTTTGGCCCCTAGGCTCGTAAAGTGATTTTTATTCAATTTCCTTGCATTTTAAGCCTAGCCGAATCATTTTCATAACTATAGCAGCCCACAATTTCCACTAGAACACACTTTTATGACAAATTTTATAACTTTTATGATTTAGTCCTTTTAAGCATTTTCACCGAAAATCACTTAGCAAAAGTCATTTATTTAACACCCAACATTCATTTTCTACCATTAGACATCAAAAAACATGCATATCACTCATGGGTAAATTTTTAAACATGAACCCTAGCTCAAAATAATGGTACAAATAGGTATATCGAGTTACCGGGACTTCAAAAATGTAAAGAACATTAAAAATGGGGTTCGAGATCACTTACAAATGAGCTTGGAAGCTTGAACCAAACCCTAGCCATGGCTTCCATGCAAATTTTTGGTCAAAGGTTGAAGATGGACAAAAATTGGCTTATTTGGATTTTTAATTCTTTTAATTATTAGATTACCGAAATGCCCCTAACTTAAAAATATTCTATTTCACCAACTTCATGTCTATTTTTGTCCAAAAATTAACCAATGGTCTAATTACCATTTAAGGACCTCAAATTTAAAATTTCAAATCAATTTGACACCTCTAACATGTAGAACTCAACTTTTGCACTTTTTACAATTTAGTCCTTTTGACAAAATTGAGTGCCCAAACGTCAAAATTTTAGAACAAAATTTTCAGAAAATCATCCCGTGAAATTGTAGACCATAAATATATAATAAAAAATTTTACTGTGTCGGATTTGTGGTCCCGAAACTAGTGTTCCGACTAGGCCCTAATTTAGGATGTTACAACTCTCCCCCCTTTAGGGATTTTCGTCCCCGAAAATCTTACCAGAAGAGTGTTTTGGTTTTCACATAAGCTCCACTATCTCATAGTCATTGCTAAAGAACTTTTACTCAGGCTATGCTTAACTCTTAGCTATTTAATTTCTTATACTAAAGTCATGAGCAATTCTTCGTCATATGACACATCAATTGAATCTTGATCTTTATCTGCTTAAAAAGAACTAGCATACCAAGCAATCTGACAATCTCGAAGATACATGATTCCATTGATCTGTTAAGCAAAAATTCAATACATACTGAAATGATTTGCTGATTTCATCAAACATTTAGCAACAAGCCACAAAACATTTTTCTCTTTCAAAGATAAGAGTAATCTTGATAACAATTCACGTATCCAAACACAAAGATCAGAGATGCCGGGTTCCAAACTCGAGCACCAATACATCACTCCTGTGAGGTTTCTTGCAACTCTCTGAATAAACTCTAGATTTTTTACCCAAGCACTTGTAACCACATTTTTCTTTACTCAAAGATCATACAGTAACTAACTCATCATCTTTCAATGGTTCAAATCATCTATGCTATCTCAGATTCAGATCTTTCCGTAACATTGGATACTTTAAGCTATCTCATTACCTTATAGTCTTAAAACACATCATATTCAACTTAATGGCACATCATTGAAAATCAAGAAGTCTTTGCTCAATGCAGTCTAACCCAGGTCAAAAGCTTTAGTTAATAACATTCTCATCTGTTCAAAGCTTTACTAATATGTAATAGACCATTCCACTTTCACAAGATAAAAATTTTATCATTCTTAGCAACTTTAAGATCAAACCAATCGGGTTATCAATGCTTTCATCTAATGTCAAGATTAGAAAACATCCTCGTGCAATAACAATTTATCCGAAGATAGATAGCCCAGTAACACCTCTGAGAACAAATAAACTTATAGAGTACCCCAAGTGACACAGTCATAACCTGCTCACTGAAATTACCACATTCAGATATCTTACATTTCAAAATTTATTCCTCCAACTATTTCTGCCATCACAAATCCCATATTATGATTCTCATTGAAGAAAATCCAGTTAATACGTTTCTCGACATCGTACCTTACTAGTTCTTTCTTCACTTATCAATCCAATTTAATCTCTGATCATATTTATAATCACTCTACAGTTGAATTCTTTGGTCTCACACTTGCGAGCTTATTCAACACTGATCTCATAAAATCCTTTACAAACACCACTCTGGTAAGGGGTGGGGTCGTAAGGTCCCTAACTCATCTGTCATACACATATACATATAACACTATTTCATCATCATAGTAACATTTTCACAAGCATATCATTCACTTCAAACAAATTATTATTCATATTTGTATGGCACGAACCTTCCAATTACCTTATTTAAACAGTGCACTTATGCATGCATTCTATGGATTCTGAGTGTATGTGATTAGGTGAATTTGCTAATTTTTTTGGAAAGCATGATATTGTTATGCTTATTTAAATGAATACGATTGATAAGTTTACTTCCTGTTATATGAACTTACTAAGCATTAAATGCTTACTAGATTTTGTTTTCTCTATTTTATAGTGTTCAGAAGCTCGCAAAGGTTAGAGATTGGTCAGAGTATCATCACACTATCCACTAGCTTATTTTGGTAAAAATAATAAACTTATTTTGGTATAATGGCATGCATAGATTAACTTGACCAATTGATGGCTTGTAAATAGATGTTTGTAATCTAGCCATTGGAATGGCTTGTAATGTAACACCCCTAACTCGTAACCGTCGTTGAAATAGGTTAAGAGGCATTACCGGACTCGTAACTCAGTTTAAAGTAAACATTTATCAAATAGTCCTCATATTTCAGTCAATATCATTCATTCACATTCCATATGTAATCAAATCAAGCATACAAAGCTTTAATCATACATTCGGGACTAAATCGGTAACATATAAACATTTTAAAACTTAGAAAATTTTTAACATTTCAAGGGACACACACCCGTGTGAACAGGCCATGTACCTCACACGGTTACCAGACATGCCCGTGCCATAGGCCATGTGAAAACAGAGTATACATACTGACTTGCACCACACAGCCGGAGACACGCCCATATGCCTTGGCCGTAGTTGAAACTAACTTGGGTCACATGGCTGACCATACGCCCGTGTGTCTAGCCCGTGTACCCTTCGAAATGGCCACACACGCCTATGTATCAAGGTTGTGTGCCTCACACGGCTACCAGACATGCCCGTGTGTCTAGGCCATGTCAAAACTATAGGGTATATTTCCTTAATTCAAAAGTGTACCCCAGGGGACACAAGGCTGTGTAACATGACAGTGTGTCACACACAACTGAGACATGAGCCCGTGTCTCTGCCCGTGTGGACAAAAATAGGCCATTCATAAGACCACTTTGCCACCCAATTTGGGTCATCCCTACAAGCATCAAAACAAGCATAATAGCAACTTATATCATAACATTACTAGCCTATACATGTCATACATTAATATTTACAACTTCAAAAGTACCAAAATATCGTTCGATAGTGTGATGACGATCCTTGACAATCCTCGAGCTCACGGTAACTTTGATAATCTATAAAACAATTGAAAAACACACAAAGTAAGCTTTCAAAAGCTTATAAGCCATATACAAATAAATTCAACTCATGAATCAAGTATAGTTCAATTCATTCATTTAGGATTCATGACCATTTCACATATGCATTCTATGAAGCACATCATACTCATTTGTTCATATAAAAATCTTATAATCCCAATTTATTTCACTTACATATATAACATATTTCACTTTCATAAATATCACATATCATATTTTAATCACAATTAAACATATACTCACTCCTCATTCTCAACTTTATACACATTTTAAACATACCTGAATCGGATACACATTTCATATATTCATTCATTTCTTGGAGAGCCCGTTGAACAATACGGAATCAAATAGGATACGCGAATAGCTTGGAAAGCTTGTACAATGCCAACATCCCAGACGTGGTATTACATGTAATCAAATATCGATGCCAATGTTCCAGATAGGGTCTTACATAAAATCATATACGATGTGATGTCCTAGACATGGTCTTACATGTAAATCACAAGTCGAGGCCAACATCCCAGACATGGTATCACACATCAGAATCCTATGTCATGACATATGTATCCTAACTATTCCTATGGTTCGTACAGGACTTTTCGGACATCGTCACATTATCTGAACTTTCTCAGATTTTTCATATTCAACCCAAATAGCCATTCATCACTATTCATTAACATATAAGCAATAATAATTCAATTCAAACACATTTATTTGTATATTGACTTACCTTGTTCTTATTTGAATGGATGAAATCGGCTAATCAACGACTTTCGACTTTCCCTATCTAATTCTGTTTTCTTTGGTTCTTGATCTTAATCACCAATTTTGTTAGTTAAACCCTAAGAAATCTTTTTATTTCTTTTTCTTTTTGATTTTCGGCAAAACAATGTGATAATGAAGCTAAATTTTGATTTTGTTTCATTAATTATAACATTAATAATCAAATACAAATTTTGCCCTTAATGAAAACATTAGCAAAACATTTAATGGTTTGCCATTTATGTCAAATTCCACTAATCATGGTCTAATTACAACATAAGGACTTCACATTTAATAATCCATAACATTCAAGCACTTTTAACATATAACATGCAATTATTGCATTTTACGCGATTAAGTCCTTTTTGCAAATTAAGTACACAAATGATTGAATTTTCATACGAAACTTTCATACATACTTAACCACATACTGTAAACACAGAAAATAATATTAAAATATTTTTTTGACTCAAATTTGTGGTCTTAAAACCACTGTTCTGACTAGGGTCTAAACCGGGCTGTTACAAATAATGGTTTAATTTGGTATATTATTATAAGGTTATATCATGTTAATATATATATGTATATGGTATGGTTTAGTTGAATTAAAGTAAAAGATAAGCCTTTACAAAAATGGGTAAGTCTGATTATATGAAAATAGGTGATGTTATATCACACTTGGTAATGATGTTGGCTTGGTTTAATGCTTGGAATTTGGTTGTTAAATATGTGCAAGTGTTGTTGTAGATTAATAGAAAAATTTGGGTGAGAAATAAAGCTAGGAAATGGCTTTATTTTGTCCACACGAGTAGACACACGGGCGTGTGTCTTGACCGTGTGTGACACATAGCTGGGCACATAGGCATGTGGTTTGGCCGTGTGCCCCCTGCATCTTAAAATTTAGAAACAGAATGCTTAGAATTGGTACATGGGTAGAGGCACGGGCATATGTCTCAACCGTGTGTGATACATGACTTAGAATACGAGCGTGTGTCTTGGCCATGTAAAACCTGTGCCTAATTTGTGAAAATTAAATTGACCACACGGCCTAGCACATGGGCGTGTGGCAGGCCGTGTGGCACAAGTCAGAGAGTTACACGGGTAAGAACACGGCCTGGGACACGGCCTGAGACCTGGGCATGTCATTTGGTCGTTAAGCCACACAGCCTACTCATACAAGCATGTGGCTCCTATATTAAAGAAAAATATTAAAATTTTGCGAAGAATTCTTTGAGATCCCGATTTAGTCCCAACTTGATTTTAATGTTTAAATTGGGCCTTGAGGGTCCATCAAAGGACAATATGATTAGTTTCAGATATGAATAGTAAATGACATGAATTACATGAAATTATTCTGTAAACTCTAGTAATGCTTTGTAACCCTGTTCCGATAACGGATACGGGTTAGGGGTGTTACACATGATTACTTACCCAATTAAGCTTACTTGAAGTTCTCTCTCTTAGCTATGGTTTCCATAAAAGTAATTTAAGGAAGATTATGAAATAAGATGATATTAGGCTATTATCATCTTTATTTATTTCAAATTCTAATTTAGCCTTTTTTTTCTAATTTTTCATGGATGAATCATCATAAATATCTACTAACTTCTCTTAAAGGTATAATTACCATATAAGGACCTCAAATTTTGAATTGCATAGCTATTTGATACTTATAGCTATTAGAACTCAACTTTTGCATTAAACTGATTAAAAGACTAATATGTCGCCTATCAAGTCCAATTCGGGATGTAACACCCCACCAGGTGAAGCCTTAGTGGCTGGATACTGTTTAGGGAAATAAGACGGATGAGATAAGTTTTGAATATGTATAGTGTTATAACTAGACCACGAAAACCCTTTGAGCACACCTGTGATGCCTTGATGTTGGCGAGCACTAGGTTGGTACATAGTGATCAAGAAGTGTCTAGTTAAGAACGATTTGCCCAAAAGCTTTGATGGTACATAGAGTGGGTGTACCTCGTTATAGATAAAGGAAACAATATTTATGATGTGATTTTACATCAATGGTGTAGAATATCCTGTAAGGTTGCCTTTGAGCTAGTCAAGATGAAAGGAATAGTGTTTAGGAACCAACCAAATGAAAGTTGAGATAGTTAAGGACCAAAGGTAGGTATTCGATTAGTTTTCTTGGAAATTGTAGATTTGGATAAAACCACTCAATGACTGATGTAACGTTTAACAAGTTTTAATAAAACTTGGGTTGAGTTAAGTGGTTAAGATAGGTTAAGAAGAAAATATCTTATCTCTTCCTTTTCTTAAGATAATATAACTAGATAAAAGGTAAGGTGTTTCTCCGAGTTAAGTCTGAGACCATGATGTTTGAACAAGATTTCCTTAAAATTAAGGTAACACTCGATAATTGAGCTAGCTTTGAACTTATTAAGTACATTAAGTGTTACTTAAAAGGGGTGAAGTGTTGTTCGCCCAACTGATGCTCTTGGCGTGTTAAGTGGGTGTGCAACCAATGTTGGACTGTGACAAGAAATTACCTTGGAAAGGAATAAGTTATTAGAAAAAATAAGTCTAGTAAGCTATTAAAGAAACTTAGATAATAATGTCATCGCCAAAAAGGCATGAAATGCCAAGTGTGATTAGTTAGGATACTAGCTATGCTATGACGAAGTGATTAAGGACAAAGAATGGATTAAGGCCTAAGGGTATGTTCTATAAATATATGTATTCTCATACATGTCTCTTTATAGCTATTAATTATTTATCTGGTGGATTGTAAGGATCGAGATGTGTGCCAAATATCCATAGGGTCAAAGGTAAAATATCAAGGTAACCCGAGTAAGAAATGGATGACCTTTTTCGTTATTCTTCAAAAAGCAATCTCTTTTTATAAAAGGGGAGAAAATGAGAGAAATCCTTTCATTCTTCAAGCTAAGTTGAAGATATGAATCTAGCCTTTGAGATGCCCCTTGTTAAGTTAAGATCTGTAACCTTACATGCTAAGTTATTAAGAAGCAGCTCAGTTTAGTTGGGTAAAGTGAGTATGGTAAACTCTTATTTAGAGGTTTCTTATGTTCAATGTGAAAGAAAATATGCTAAGCATAGAGATCTTGATGAGTTCTCATGTTCTATCAATTAAAGGTTTCCAATCTACTTGATAGAAGCCCGGATCTAATGTTTAGAGCTATTAAAGACGCAAGCTAGGTGACTCTCTAGACTGACTCTTACATGCATGTTTGAAATCTAGATACTTTTGTGCTAAGTGACTAAATCATGAAACTGAAACTAGAAAAGCATGATACTATGCCTCTAATAAGAAAAAAAGTATATGCATGTACAATATGTCTGAAAGCATGATTGTGTCTGTCATGAGCAAGTCAATGCATGAAGGGACTATGCATGAAGTTTAAGGGGAATGTGTTACATGTCTGTAAGCATGAATGTATTTGTTATGAAAAAGTCTGAAAGAAATAGTTTGTCAAGCATGAGTCTGTATGAAGTGTCTGTGTATGTCTTCGGAGTCGTCTCAATGGGTCCGTTAAAATTAAAAACATGAATATCTGATAAGGACAAGTCCATGACCATGTCACTTTAAAAACCATATAGTGTAAGACCTTGCTTGGGCCATGTCATCATATGGAATATGTAAAGGATGGTTTGGTGAATACCAGGGATGAGGGGCAAACCTCACGACGGTGAGTATAGGCGAATCCTTATCACTAAACACATCAATTTATAAAAAAGGAAGCCTTTTTGGTTATCTTTGAAAGGACGCCTTTATAGCTATGTCAGTCAAAAGTGAGCCTTTATTTATATCTCTGTTAAAGAAGTGCATTTGTGGCAGTTTCTGTAAGAAAGTGTTTATGGCGAACTCTGTTATAAGAAAGCCTTTATGGCGATCTCTATTATAAGAAAGCCTTTGTGGCGATCTCTGTCATAATGATGCCTTTGTGGCTATCTCTGTTAAAGGAATACTTGGTGGCAAACTCTGCTAAAAAAGAACGCCTTTGTGGCAAAATCTGAAGAACGATATTCATGATGACATCTGAAGACAATGCCTTTGGGAACACTGAACAAATTATGAACTCTGCATAGTTACAAAAGATGGATAGAAAGACTAGTATGTGCCAGAGTATGTGGCAAAGTAAAGATACGAGTTAAGAGTAAGAATAGAAAGTGTACTAAAGTAAGGAAGATATAGCTAATTTTGAGATAAGTATTAGGCACAGTCTACCGCACGTGAAGATAATGATAAGACTCATGAGTATAGAATAAGTTGTTAAGTCCAACAATAAAGTAAGTGAAGAAGTTAAGGATGAGGTAAAGGTAAGGTTTTAGAAAGGAGATAGAAAGTAAAGAGATGTTAAGTATAGTACACCCAAGAAAGGGGAAAATGATTCTAAAGAAAGAAAGATAGAAGCCTCAGTATTGTACCTGCCAAAGGAAGAAAGGTCAAGAAATACCCCAATGATGTGCAAAATAAAATATGCAACATATAATTAATGAAAAAGGTATGCTAAGGTTTAGCTCACTAAGTTCTTACAAACTTACAAAAGTTTTTGCAGTTTTTAAGATTTAAAAGGAATTTACACCAAGAGATGATGTTAGGGCTACGCCAAGGAAGCAATGTTCTAAGCTGTTATGCATACATAGGGAAACAAGTGGCATGTCAAAGTTTGCGCATAAGTCATTTGGGTAGACATTCAATATGTTTATAGCTAAAGTATTGCGCCTAAATAAATAAGTAGCACTCTAAGTTGTACAACGTAGACTAAGAAAGAAAGTAGGAAAGTCTAATGTTTTATTGAGTTGTAAATGTAACCATACAATGTAAGCCATAAGAGATTCTGTTACTCGCATAAAGAGACGTTTACATCAATGAATAAAAGAAAAAGAGGAATTTTTAGCTACATATATAAGAAGGATGTAACACTTGAGATTCAGATCCGATAGATCTGGCCGGGTTGAGGGCATTATAGGGGAAATGTCTTATCTTAAGCATCAGAGCGGATGACTCCTAAAAGATAGAGACATAGATATGACTGACTAGACTAACAGTACATCAAGTAAGACCTAAGCAGAATAGACCCTAAATCCATTTATGGATTTATTCACTTGTGATGTTCATAATATAACATACCTAAATCCTGAGTGGATGGCGAACTATGTATGCATGAGTCGTACACTTTGTTGTAATTAAAAGCTTGAACTCAAATAGATAACGGACCGAAAGTTGGTGTGTTGGGTGTATGACTTCTTTAGTAAGTAGCGTCATTCACAAAAATGGAATTCATAACCCAAGACATGGGTAAATGATATCCTCTCATTGGGTTTACATGGTTGATGAAAAGTAAACATGGTCACTGGTTGTCTGCCTTTGTGACGGATAACTTGATCACTTTTTTATAGTGATTGACTTTTCATGAAGAAAGATGCAATAGTTACTATAAGATAAAATAGGATAATATTGTGAGAACGGATATCATCCCAAAAAGACTAAGGATATTCTATGAGGGTAACACAGTAATGACAAGTTCATTAGAAAAGCATTGCGCTGTTGCTTTCGTAATGGTATGGTGTTGGGGAGAGCTCAGTCACGATACTATAGTGGAATGACTTCATGACTAATTGAGTTTATAATTATTAGGTGAAAAGTCAAAACTTCATTATAAATAATTTAAGCCTCAACTACATATGTCCAATCGGTCCCTCTGCTAGCTCATTGAAGCCATAAATGAATTGTGTATTTAAATTTAAATGAATGGAATGAATAGAAAAAAGAGAAATGAGAAACATTCAGGAATTATTATGGTTTTTTATGAAATGGAGAAAGAAAATCATTTGGAAATTAATGTAGGTTTCTGAAAATATGGAAATGGAAATGTAAAAGAAAATGAAAATTTGGAATCTTATATAAATTACTTAAAAAATGATCCAAAGAATAAGTTTATGTTTTTGGACTATTTTGAAGCTTGAAAATAAAGATAAACTATTCAATCATAGTAAACATGTTGAGCTGTGAAATATTTAACATAATTTCTCAAAATTTTACTAGGGGCAAAATCATCAAAATTTTGCTGGGGTATAATAAGGATGAGAAATTTGTTTTATATAAATATGAAAGTTTATTTTGGAAATGTAACAGCCTGATTTTGGGCTTAGTCGGAACATTGGTTTCGGGACCACAAATTCGATGGTCGAGAAATTATTTTTAATATTATTTTGGTGTTATAGCATGATTATATGGTTACATGAAAATTCTGGTGAATTAATTTTAGTGTTTGTAAGCTTAATTGAGAAAAAAGACTAAATAACATAAAGGGAAAAAGTTTTGTTTTGCTAGTTAAATGTGTTAAATAGCTAGAGAACCATAATTGGGGGTCTTTAAAGAGCAAATAGACCTTTAAGAAAGGCTTGGCCGGCCATAGAGACAAAGAAATTGAAAAGTCAAAGTTAGGTGGGCATTAGGTGACTTATTTGGTAATAAAATAAAACAAAAAGGAAAAAGGTTGTCATCTTTTCATCTTTCTTCTTCATCCACCAAAAATGGCAGCAAACATGGGGGTTTTGAGAGCCCAAACTTTTAGCCACTTATATCCCTTACAACTAAGTGACTTTGATTGCTTTTCTTGATGATTTTTGTACTTTTGGGACCCTTGTAGCATAGGCTAGCTAATGAGGGGACTTTTTTGCAAAATGGTTGAAAGTCTAGGGTTTTTCCATAAGAGTATTTATGTTGTTAGCTGAAACTTTATGGAAGAAAATGAGTCATGGTTGTAAAATAAACAACTTTTGTGAAAGGATTTTCATGAAAAACACCTAAAATAAATCATTTTGTGAAGTTTGTTAAATGGATGGTAATTGTGTAAAATATTTGAAATTTTGAGATGCTATCGGTATAAAAAGAATTTGGCTAAGCTTGGTTAATGAGGAAATTCGATAAAAAAATTGATTTACGAGCCTAGGGGTAAAATCGTAAATTTTGTGAAAGTCTAGGGGCAAAATGGTCATTTTGCCAAAGTATATATTATGGAATGTATTGGTTAATATGATTATTAAAGTAGTGGATTTTATTATTTTAGATCAAGAAAATCGAGATTCGGGCTTAAATCGAGAAAGTACGTGGTTTAGGACAAAAAAAGGAATAATTAGCTGTTTTTGCATTCAAGGTAAGTCCTTGTGACTAAATAAGCATGTAATTATTGTTATTATTGTTATACTTGAAAATTTTCTTTCTATTATTGTATTGAACTATGTGATAGTGCTAGGGTGTATGAGAAAATGTTATACCCCTATGAAATAATCGAAAGCTTAACATGTTGATTTCACTTTGTGTATTTATTGAATATTGGAAATTCGATGAAATATGATATCTTGTTGAGAAGAGTAAATTATATAATGATGAAATGAAATGAAAGTTCTTATGGTGGTCAATCTTATGAATTGTACAATCAACTCTTCGGACGAGTTTGGCTACGATGCGACCCTTGAGAAATCCCAGTTGAACCTTTGGAAATACCTTGGATACGGACATTGAGACACTGTTATTATGTGAGCCAATGTAAGACCATTTCTGGGACATGGCATCGACAATATTATGTGAGCCAGTGCAAGCCCATGTTTGGAACATGGCATTGGCGTTGATATGTGTTGTAACACCCCACACCCGTATCCTACACTGGGACAGAATACGAGGTGTTACCTAACTTGATCACGTGCATTCATACGTATCCGAGTCACCAAGACTTGGTCAAATTTAAAAATTTGTCTAAACTCCACTAATATGGGCCTACGAGGCTTCAAACTTACATTTAAAAAAAAGCAATCAGACCAATTCGGGTCCTTCCACGAACTCTGTAAAATAACATTAGACACAGGGACACACGACCGTATAGGAGGGGCAACATGCCCGTGTGACCATTTCAACATGGTCGTGTTGTTGGCCCGTGTGGCTCACACGGCCTAAGCATATAGGGACACGCCCGTGTCCTTTACCCTGGTGGAATTAATTTCAAATTTGAACCTATAGGGGTTTTCACACGGCCTGGCACACGCCCGTATCCATGGCCCGTGTCTCTCACACGGCTAGGACACGCCCGTGTGTAAAAACTTGGGACATTCTATTTCTGACGTCAGCAATCCTTAAGGGCCACACGGCCAAGGCACACGGGCGTGTACTAGGCCGTGCCCGTCACACGGCTGAGACACACGGTCGTGTCTCTGCCCGTGTGTTTACTACCATGCATATTGACTTGCAAATTTTACATGCAGGGGACACACGGCTGGTTCACATACCTGTGGGGCAAACCATGTGTCACACACGGCCTAGACACACACTCGTGTGTCTACCCATGTGGACAAAAATAAGGCTATCTACTAAGCCTCTTTGTCACCCTTACTTGCACAACCTACATAAAATCAACCAACACCAATACAAGAAGGATCCTCATAACTAAAACAACCTCAATAGACAACATTTCATATATGCAATATACTCATCCATGAAAATAACATCTTTTATATTTATATAACAAAATGAATATTAGCCCTCATTCAAGGCTTTATACAAAATAAAGGGTTTTAACCTAAGCCAACACATTTGGCCAATTTCCCAGTGACACAAAACATTAAAGTCT
This sequence comes from Gossypium anomalum, assembly GCA_025698475.1. Classification (NCBI taxonomy): domain Eukaryota; kingdom Viridiplantae; phylum Streptophyta; class Magnoliopsida; order Malvales; family Malvaceae; genus Gossypium; species Gossypium anomalum. The sequence continues at coordinate 21,490,339 of CM046958.1, forward strand.
AGGTCCTATACATGCCATACTCTAAAAACAAGTAATCTAACTATACCGAGTGCTTGGGATGATAGTGTGATCGTTGCCTCTGACGTCCGTTGGTCCTCGAGCTATTTAGGCGACATTACAAAAAAATGGAAAGAAGAGGGAGTAAGCACAAAGCTTAGTAAGTTTCATGTATATGAATATAACAACACTTTACCATTCATCATCATACTCATAATACAAGGGTAGGCATAAGCATGACTTACTCATCACTATCCCATAAAATTCACATAGTTTATACTAAGCTCACATCTCATGCATTTCAGTTAAGTACCTGTATCACTCACCACAAGGTTACACATTTCTCGTTTAACTTAAACTATAATCCTCACCATTGAACCATTTGAAATGCTATCGGATATTCACTAAACCTCAATCATAGGGTATAATGCCGATGCCATGTCCCAGACATGGTCTTACACTGGCTCATCCGTCAAGTCGATACCATGTCCCAAACATGGTCTTACACTGACTCTCACGTATTCGTACCGATGCCATGTCCCAGACATAGTCTTATATTGACACATCATGTAGCCGATGCATGTCCCAGACATGTCTTACACTAGCTCTTGTCTCAATGCCGATGCCATGTCCTAGACATGGTTTTATACTGGCTTACAATAACCCATATTTCATGGCATGAATATCTGATTTATTTCCTGTGGTTCATACGTGAATTCTATTATCTCAATTATCATCATGCATTCTTATTTCCACAATCAAGCAATTCATGCTATATTAATTCAACGCATATAATGGCAATGTAGTTGTATTATTTATATACAACTTACCTCGAATCACAAAAATGTAAGCGATTGGTCGATTTAATCAACTTGCTTGGCCTTCGCCCGGTCTAGGTTTAGATTTTGTATTTCTTGATCTAAGATAACAAAAATTCACAAATTTAATCATTTTATCGATCTAGGCACTCAATAATTTATAATTGGGCAAAATGACCATTTTTCCCTAGACTTTTACAAAATGACCATTTTACCCTTAGGTCTGAAAATCAATTTCTATCGAATTTATTCATATCTTAAGCCTAGCTGAACCCTTTTTACTCTTATAGCGACCCAAAATTTCCATTATTTCTCACATTTATCATCAAGTTTTCAACTTATGCAAAATAGTCCCTATTACGGTTTTCATGAGAAATCCCTTCACAAAAGTTGTTTATTACAAACCTAATACTCATATTCTTCCATAAAATTTTAGAAAACTACATGAACACTCTCATAGTAAAACCCTATACTTTCAACCATTTTGCAAAATAGTCCCCTCATTTGAAAGCTCATGCTTCAAGGGGTCCAAAAATGCAAAAATCATCAAGAAAAATCATCAAAATCACTTACTTGTAGAGAGACTAAGTGGCTGAAAATTTTGAAGCTCATAAACCCCTACAATGGCTGAATGTTCGGTGGTGTAGAGAAGAAAAGAAAAAAAATGACAACTTTTCTTTATTTTACTCAAATAGCTCATGTCATCAAATACCAACCCTACTATATTTTTGACTTTTTGACTCTCCTCGTCTCTATGGCCGGCCAAGCCATAAAAAAGGGCCTATTTGCCCTTTAAAGACCCCCAATTTAAGTTTCATGTCAATTTAACACCCTTAACTATCAATTCAAGACTTGCACCTTATGCGATTTAGTCATTTTTCGCAATTAAGCTCACAAACGCTTAAATTACTTCACCAAATTTTTCATGCACTAATATAAACATGCTATAACTCTAAAATAATAATAAAATACTTTCTCTAAATTTAGATTGGTGGTCTCAAAACCATTATTCTGACTAAGCCCAAAATCGGGCTGTTACATTTCTCCCTCCTTAGGGATTTTCGTCTCAGAAACTCTTACTGGTGAATAAGTTCAGGTACTGATCTCTCATGGTCTCCTCGAATTCCCATGTGGCTTCCTAGACTTCTTGTCTATGCCACAGAACTTTCACGAGTGCTATACTCTTATTTCTCAACTGTTTGACTTCCCAAGCCAAAAGCTTGACTGGCTCTTCGCCATAAGTCATGTCCCGATGAATCTCAACATCTGTTGGCGCAATGACATGCGAGGGGTCTGATCTATATCGACATAACATGAACACATGAAACACATCATGAATTTTGTCCAATTCTGCTGGCAAAGCCAATTGATAGGCCACAGGCCATACTCTCTTAGTAACCTCATAAGGTCCTATGAAACGAGGACTCAACTTGTCTCTTCTACCAAATCTGAGGACTTTCCTCCACAGGGATACTTTCAAAAACACTCGATCACCAACTTGAAATTCGATCTCTTTTCGTTTCAAATTCGCGTAGGATTTCTGTCTATCCGAGGTGACTTTCAAATAGTTGCAAATCACTTTAACTTTCTCTTCAGTCTCTTTGATTGAATCGACCCCGTGAATCCAACTCTCTCCGAGCTCAGTCCAATATAAAGGTATTTGACACTTTCGCCCATATAAAGCCTCATAAGGCGCCATCTTCAAACTTGACTGATAACTATTATTGTAGGCGAATTCAACCAATGGTAAGTACTTTTCCTAACTACCTTGAAACTCGAGAACACAACATCGCAACATGTCTTCTAAAATATGAATTACTCTTTTTGTCTGACCGTCGGTTCCAGGGTGAAATGCCGTGCTAAAATTTAGTTTAGTTCCTAATGCCTCTTATAACTTCTTCCAAAACCTCAAGGTAAATCTCGGGTCTCTATCTGAAATAATCAACAGAGGCACTCTATGAAGCCTCACAATCTCGTAAATGTACAAGTCGGCAAGTTTCTCAAGGAAGTAGTCGTTATGCACCAGTATAAATTGGCCAACTTTGTTAGCCTATCCACAACAACCCAAACAACATCTTTTTTCTTCAGGGTTATCGGCAAACTCGTCACAAAATCCATAGTAATCCGATCCCACTTCCACTCAGGGACTGCAATAGGATGAAGTAGACCCGACTGTACTTGGTGTTCAGCCTCACTTGCTGACACACAAGACACTTGGAAACGAACTCTGAAATGTCTCTTTTCATTCCCAACCACCAATATATTTTCTTTAGGTCGTTATACATTTTCACATGGGTGGATAGATAAGCAACCACTATGTGCCTCTCACAAAATCTTCTGAATAAGCTCGCTATTCTTGGGTACACAAACTCTATCCTTGAATATTATACCCCCATCGGTACCAATACGAAATTCAGATTCATTTCCCGTCTCACTTTTAGCCATTTTAGCTTGCAAATCCTTATCACCTTTTTGAGCTTATGAATCCCTTGTAAAAACATCGGCCTAGCTCTCAATTCTGCTAGAACCGAACCATCATCTAATAAGATTAATTGGGCGTCCATTCCTCTCAACGCAAATAATGATTTTCTACTCAGGGCACAAGCGACCACGTTCGCCTTGCCCGGGTGATAATCAATCACCAACTCATAATCCTTTATCAATTCTAGCCACCTTTATTGTCGTAGATTCAACTCCTTCTGAGTCATTAAATACTTGAGACTTTTATGACTGGTGAACACTCGACATTTCTCGTCATACAAATGGTGTCTCTAAATTTTCAACTCGAACACGATTGCGGCCAGCTCTAAATCGTGCATCGGGTAGTTTTTCTCATGTGGTTTTAGCTGTCTCGAAGCGTAAGCTATGACCTTACCTTCTTGCATGAGTACGTACCCCAATCCATTCAAGGAGGCGTTACTATATATCACAAACTCTTTGCCTGACTCCGGTTGCACTAAAACTGGAGCTTCTGTCAACAAAGCCTTTAACTTCTTAAAATTTTGTTGGCACTTTTCTGTCCATTTGAACTTGACATCTTTTTACAGCAATCTTGTCAGCGGAGTTGCTATCATCAAGAATTGATTCACAAATCTTCTGTAGTATCCAGCCAAAACCAAAAAGCTTCGAACCTCTGTCACATTCCTCGATGGTTTCCACTCAACAATAGCCGAGATCTTGCTTGGGTCAACTCTGATCCCATCACCCGACACAATGTGTCCTAAAAATTTGACTTCCTTAAGCCAGAATTCGCTCTTATTGAACTTGGCGTACAACTGTTTGTCTTTCAAGTTTTGTAAAACTTTTCTTAAATGCTTCGCGTGCTCACTCTCATCATGCGGATAAATTAATATGTCATCGATAAAAATGATGACAAACTTATCCAGATACGGTCAAAAAATGCGGTTCATCAAGTTCATAAATACCACTGGGGCATTTGTTAAGCCAAAGGGCATGACGAGGAACTCATAATGCCCATACCTCATCTGAAATGCGGTTTTCGGTACATCTTGCTTCTTAACCCTTAACTGGTAATATCCTGACCTCAGGTCAATCTTGGAAAATACAATGGCTCCCTTCAACTGATCAAACAGGTCATCGATGCTTGGAAAAGGATACTTTTTGTTGTGCTGTCTGTAATTGATACATAACCTCATCGACCCGTCTTTATTTTTCACAAAAATTATCGAAACACCCCATGAGGAAAAGCTTGGTCTCACAAAACCCTTATCCGTTAACTCTTGTAGTTGTACTTTGAACTCCTTTAATTCTGTTAGTGCCATCCTATACGGGGCAATCGATATAAGAGCCGTGACAAGTACTAACTCGATACCAAACTGGACTTATCTGGTTGGAGGTAGTTTGGGAAAATCTTCCAGAAACACGTCTATAAACTCACAAACCATCGATACCAATTCAATCTTCGACTCAGACACTTGAGTGTTCAGCACAAAAGTGAGATAAGCCTCATATCCTTTTCTCAAATATTTCTCAGCAATCAAAGACGATATTATTACAGACAAGTTATCCGATTCATCTGGTCCAATTCGAAGAACATTCCCATCTTCACATTTCAATTCAATAACTTTTCTCCGACAGTCCATTACAACACTATGAGAAGTTAATCAATCCATCCCAAGGATTACATCAAATTCATTAAACGATAATAACATCAAGTTAGCTGGAAAACGATGACCTCTAATTGTTAAAGGACAATTTCTACACACTTGGTCGACTAGCACATGTCTGCCTAAAGGTTTGGACACTTTTACCACAAATTCTGTGGACTCTACTAGCATGTTCATATAGGATATCAATTCCATACAAATATAAGAGTGGGTAGACCCTGGGTCAATTAAAACAACAACAGATATATCATGGATAGAAAAGGTGCCCATGATCATGTCAGAAGACTCTGCCTCTTCACAGGCACGTATAGCATAAGTCCTTGCAGGCGCTTTGCCCTTGGACCTCACTGCAGCAGCTCTTGGCGTACCTCTGTTGCTAGCCCTACTCCTAGAGTTCTTTTGTGGTCTACCCCTCAAAGGAGCACTACTTGCCCTCACATCTTGCTTTTTCTCTTTATCATCTAATTTGGGACAATCTCGGATGAAGTGGTCTAGTGACCCACATTTGAAGCACCCTCTTTCTTTCCCTCGGCACTCGCCTAAATGATGCCTACCACATTGTGAACATTCTGGCCAATTTGGTCGAGCACTACAGACACTCACGACAGAGGTGGTTTGGACTCTAAAAGCCGTGTTCTGCTGGTTCTTGTTTCTATTCGAGAATCCTACCGAAGCATTCGATCGGGTAGTGAATTCCTTCTATCTCTTAGATGAGGACTGATGCGATTTCCCCATCTGTCTTTTCCTTGAGTCACGCAACTCAATAGCTACTTTTCTCCTCTCTTTAACCAACTCTTACGCTTTGCATACTCTCTCAATGACTACCACAAATTCCCTTAGCTCTAAGATGCCAACAAATACTCGCATATCCTCATTTAGATCATCCTCAAACCTCTTACACATGGTGGCTTCTATAGATACGCACTCCCGTGTATACTTGCTAAGCTTCACAAACTCACGTTCATATTTCGTCACTGTCATACGGCCTTGCTTCAACTCTAGAAATTCCTTCCTCTTTTGGTCTATGAACCTCTGGCTAATGTACTTTTTTCGAAACTCTTCCTGGAAGAATTTCTAATTTATCCTCTCTCTCGGTACAATAGACACGAGATTATTCCACCATTGGTAGGTCGAGTCTTGTAAGAGTGACATTGCATACTTTACGCACTCCTCAGGCGTGCACGGTAGTTCATCAATTACCTAATGGTATTCTCTAACCAAATTTTTGCTCTCTCCAGGTCATCATCTCTGTTAACCCAAAATTCCTCGACCCCTTGTTTCTGAATCTTGTCTATCGGAGGCTTCTCTGTCCTAATCATGTCCGCTCCTTGCGAAGCTACAGGGGCATACTGAGGAATTGGATGAGGTGGGGGAGGTGGAATGTTTGGATTTGCACGAACAAACTTCAAGTACCAAGCATCCATCATTCGAAGGTAAGCTTCTCTAGCCCCTCTGCCCTGGCCCATAGTTATAGGCTCACTCTCAACTGGCGTGGTCCCTTCAGCGGGAGCCGACGCATTACTCTCCACGTCATCTGCCGTAGCTCTATCAAGATCCATTTACTATATGAAAATATAATATATAATTGTCAAGAGTCATCACACTATCAATATACAGTTGTGGCATGTATAGCTAGACTCATACTCATGCTAGGTTAGTCCTAGAACCAACTAAACCATGGCTCTGATACAACTAAAAGTAACACCCCACACCCGTATGCTATGTTGAAACTGAATACGAGGCGTTACCTAACTTAAACACGTGCATTCATACGTATCTGAGTCACCAAGACTTGGTCAAATTTAAAAATTTGTCTAAACTCCATGAATATGGGCCTACGAGGCTTCAAACATATAGGGACATGCCCGTGTCCTTTACCCAGGTGGAATTAATTTCAAATTTGAACCTACAAGGATTTTCACACGGCCTGGCACATGCCCGTGTGTAAAAACTTGGACATTTTGTTTCTGACGTCAGTAATCCTTAAGGGCCACACAGCCAAGTGACACGCCCGTGTACTAGGCCGTGCCCATTACACAGCTGAGACACACAGCCGTGCCTGTACCCGTATGTTTACTGCCATGCATATTGACCTACAAATTTTATGTGCAGGGGACACACGGCCAGATCACACACCAGTGGGGCAAACCGTGTGTCACACACGGCCTAGACACACACCTGTGTGTCTACTCGTGTGGACAAAAATAAGGCTATCCACCAAGCTTCTTTGTCACCCTTACTTACACAACCTACACAAAAGCAACCAATACCAATACAAGAAGGATCCTCATAACTAAAACAGCCACAATAGACAACATTTCATATATGCAATATACTCATCCATGAAAATAACATCTTTTGTATTTATATAACAAAATGAATATTAGCCCTTATTCAAGGCTTTATACAAAATAAAGGGTTTAAACCCAAGTCAACACATTTGGCCAATTTCCCAGTGGCACAAAACATTAAAGTCTAAGTCCTATACATGCCATACTCCAAAAACAAGTAATCTAACTATACCGAGTGCTCCGAATGATAGTGTGATCATTGCCTCTGACGTCCGTTGGTCCTCGAGCTATTTAGGAGACATTATAAGAAAATAGAAAGGAGAGGGAGTAAGCACAAAGCTTAGTAAGTTGCATGTAACACCCTTTACTCGTACTCAAGACCGGAACTAGGTACGAGGCATTACCAGACATGTACTTGGATATTTTCGGGAAATATGGGTTATAAAATTTCATTTCAACTTGAACTAATCAACTAACATCTTAGTGTCCCTTTTATGGTCCTACGAGGCCCTAAACACACATTGAGAATAATCCAGGACTAAAGCAAGAACTTACGAAAGTTCATAAAAAATTTTCTAGGTAAAGCTTCACATGCCCGTGTGAAGGTAATGCACACGCTCGTGTGTTTTGGGACATGCCCATATCCCTTACCCGTATGGAATTAATTGAATTTATTTTCTATTTTGAACCTACAGGGGTTTTTACAAGGCCAAGCACACGCCCGTGTCCTTCACACGACCTAGACACGCCGGTGTGGTCATCCGTGTCCAAAAACTCGAGCATTCTATTTATAACGTCAGCATGCATTTAGGGGCACACGGCCAAGGCACACGCCCGTGTGTTAGGCCGTGCCCTCCTCACGGTTGAGACACACGGCCGTCTCTCTACCCGTGTGTTTACTACCATTTATTCTGACTTAAAATTTTTAGGTGCAGGGGACACACGGCCATACCACACGCCTATGGGGCGATTCGTGTGTCACATACGGCTTGGACACACGCCCATGTGTCTACCCGTGTGGACCTTGTTAGGCTATTTCCCAAGCCTTCGGTCAGCCTCTAATATCCACTCACACTTATAGACTCTAATTATATCTAACATAGCCTAAATATGCTCAAGTTCTACTACAATTGGTCAATTGCATGTTAACCTCATATCATTGGTTTTGCACATGTTAGGTTATCCTTTTTGAATTAAGGATTATAGTTTCATCAATCACATTTTGGACTTGGCTAATTTTATAACTCATTTCCCATTTGTGACCCAACCAATCCCAAGTGTTTCGGCCACATTTCACATGTCCATTTATAATATATTACAATTAACCATCACATGAACATTTCAAAATATAAACTTGCATGATTAGTAGGATTACAACCTACATCATTATAGGCCATATACAAAATGAACAAACATATCAATCAAGCCCTTACATTGGCTAGCCAAATGACGCATATAAAAAAATGACCAAAATACCTATACATGCCATTATCACAAAATAAAAGTTTCTATATACCCAGTAGGACAAGTTGATAGTGTGTTGACTCTCTAACCGTCTTCCAATATTTACGAGTCTTCGAGCTCTATAAGACAGGGAAAAGAGAGAGGTAAGCATTTACATGCTTAGTAAGCCCGAATAACTGGAAAGTAAACTTACCGATTATTTAGCATACAACCAAATTAGGAAAAAAAACCAACAAGCATGCAATGGTTTCCCTATCATATGCACTCAATCAACAAATTAGTCTCATAACAATACACCATGTAATTTGTCTTAGATGAGCTCATCATCTAACATTTTCATTCTTATAACTCATATTAATCCCGTTAAGTTTCTAGGGAAATCTCAATGGATTATCCATTTACCGTCAAGTCATAAAAGTGATCATTTCATGTATGCAGTCTCGCGAACCTCACATCTTACGGCGGGATTACCAGTCCAGGCTAAATCCCTCGTAATATAAACTCATGGAGTGATGTCGGGATTACGACTCAAGGCTAAATCCCTTATAGCGACAAACACCCTTAACGAGCTCGAATCTAAATTACTAGTCCATGCTAAATTTAGACCCTAATCGGATTAGCCATCTGAGCTAAATCCAAAATGCACACATATTCTTCGGGAGGCTCGATCACTCAAGGAACACCCGTCCGGGCTAGATCCTTTCTGTATTTGAGATCAACGGATCTAAATCCTTTCTGCAACACATGCAAGATCTCAAGTCACCTGCAAATCATGGTTTATCCTTCAAATTTCCCTTTTTAACCTCAATCGAGACATTTATCAACATGTCATTATTAAAGATATATTTCATGCCATCATTAAATGCAATTATCATACATTCACAAATCATGCAATTAGGCATATTATGAGTTTACTTTAAGTTATCCGAACTTACCTGGTACTCATTTCAGTATCGTGTTTCAGTTATTTCAAAACCTTTTGTTTTCCTCGATCGACCTCCGAAATTTGTTCCTCGGGGTCTATAACAATAAAATGAATCATTAATACCTCACATTATTCTTTTCGAGCCTAAATTCCACCCCCAGACAAAATGATTGTTTTGCTCTTAACCTTTCACATTTTTACGATTTAGTCCCTAGGCTCGTATAATGAAATGCATGCAATTTCTACCTTACCAAGCCTAGCTGAATGTTCTTTCCTCTTATGGCAGCCCACATTTTTCCATTATTCCTCATCTTTCTACCCATTTTTATAACTTTTACAAAATGGTCCCTAAAGCCATTTCCTTAAAAAATCACTTAGTAAAAGTTATTTACCATCTTTTAAACTTTCATATTCCTCCATAAACTATCAAAATACAAGTAACTCATGCATGGGTAAATTTCTAAACATGAACCCTAGCATGAAATATGGGTAGAAATAGAGAAAGTTATCAAGATTTTAAAAATACAAAGAACATTAAAAACGAGGCTTAGGAGCACTTACTATTGAGCTTGAAAATGTTTAAAACCCTAGCTATGGAGAGCTTGAGAATTTTGGCTGGATGAGGGAGAAGAATGACTGATTTTTTCTTATTTTTCCCATTTTATTTCATTAATTAGCCAAATGACCAAAATACCCTCAAGCCCTTTCTTTCAAATTTCATTCATACATGCCCATTTTTGTCCAAAAACATAGAAATTGGAAAAATTTCTCTCTAAGATCTTCTAATTAATAATCTAAAGCAATTTCATACAAATTGCTTCTAGAATCCAAGTTTTGCAATTCATTCAATTTGGTCTTTATTTTCCAATTGGACACTTTACTCATAGAATTTCTTCATGAAACTTTATCACATGCATATTTTCATATTATAGACCTCATAATAATCATAAAATAAATATTTTTATGTCAAATTTGTGGTTTCAAAGCTATTGTTCCGACTAGGCCCTATTTCGAGATGTTACATTGCATGTATATAAATATAACAACACTTTACCATTCCTCATCATACTCATAATACAAGGGTAGGCATAAGCATGACTTACTCATTACTATCCCATACAAATCACATGGTTTATACTAAGCTCACATCTCATGCATTTCAGTCAAGTACCTGTATCACTTACCACATAGTTATACTTTTCTCGTTTAGCTTAAACTATAATTCTCACCGTTGAACCATTTGAAATGCTATTGGATATTCACTAAACCTCAATCATAGGGTATAATGTCAATGCCATGTCCCAGACATGGTCTTACATTGACACATCATGTAGTCAGTGCATGTCCTAGACATATCTTACACTGGCTTGGATCTCGAGGCTGATGCATGTCCCAGACATGTCTTACACTAGCTCTCGTCTCAATACCGATGCCATGTCCTAGATATGGTCTTACCCTAGCTTACAATAACCCATACGTCATGGCATGAATATCTGATTTGTTTCCTATGGTTCATACGGGAATTCTACTATCTCAATTATCATCATGCATTCTCATTTCCATAATCAAGCAATTCATGCTATATTAATTCAACACATATAATGACAACATAGTTGTATTATTTACATACAACTTACCTCGGATCACAAAAATGTAAGCGATTGGTTGATTTAATCAACTTGCTTGGCCTTCCCAAAGTCTAGGTTCAAATTTTGTATTTCTTGATCTAAAATAAGAAAAATTCACAAATTTAATCATTTAATCAATCTAGGCACTCAATAATTTATAATTGGGCAAAATGACCATTTTGCCCTTAGACTTTTACGAAATGACCATTTTACCCGTAGGTCTGAAAATTAATTTTTATCAAATTTCTTCATATATGAAGCCTAGACGAACCCTTTTTACTCTTATAGCAACCCAAAATTTCAATTATTTCTCACATTTATCATCAAGTTTTCAACTTATGCAAAATAGTCCCTATTAGGGTTTTCATGAGAAATCCCTTCACAAAAGTTATTTATTACACATCTAATTCTCATATTCTTCCATAAAATTTTAGAAAAATACATGAAAACTCTCATGGTAAAACCCTACACTTTCAACCATTTTGCAAAATAGTCCCCTCATTTGAAAGCTCATGCTTCAAGGGGTCCAAAAATGCAAAAATCATCAAGAAAAATCATCAAAATCACTTACTTGTAGAAAGACTAAGTGGCTAAAAATTTTGAAGCTCATAAACCCCTACAATGGCTGAATTTTTGATAGTGTAGAGAAAAAGAGAAAAAAAAATGACAACTCTTCTTTATTTTACTCAAATGGCTCATGTCATCAAATACCAACCCTACTATATTTTTGACTTTTTGACTCTCCTTGTCTCTATGGTCGGCCATGCCATAAATAAGGCCCTATTTTCCCTTTAAATACCCCTAATTTAAGTTTCATGTCAATTTAACACCCTTAACTATCAATTCAAGACTTTTACACCTTATGCGATTTAGTCCTTTTTTGCAATTAAGCTTACAAACGCTTAAATTACCTCACCAAATTTTTCATGCACTAATATAAACATGATATAACTCTAAAATAATAATAAAATACTTTCTCCAAATTTAAATTAGTGGTCTTGAAACCATTATTTTGACTAAGCCCAAAATCGGGCTATTACATGTGTGCCAGTGTAAGACCATGTTTGGGACATGGCATCGGCCATATTTGAGAGCTAGTGTAAGACCATGTCTGGGACATGGCATTAGCCTCGACATGTGAGCTAGTGTAAGACTATATCTGGGATATGGCATCGGCATTATTATGTAAGGTAGTGTAAGACCATGTCTGGGACATAGCATCAGTATTATTATGAGAGCCAATGTAAGACCATATCTTGGATATGGCACCGGCATCAAAATGTGTAAGATTTCCCAATTATCCTCTCGTATTCCAAGTGGTTCAACGGGTAGTTCAAAGCTCGTGATGAAAGCGAGAAGGTAAGTATAAGAGCATGTTGAAAAGGTACAGGTATGTATTTGAAGCTCAAATGCTAATACGATCATGAAAGGATGCATCTTTGGTAAGGATACAAACAAGTAAGTTATGCCTATGAGAATGAAATTGTGATGCCTTGTGATTATGGTTCTATGTTAATGATGTACAAATATGTATTTTACCATGATGGTTGAAATGGATTGTAAAGCTGTTATAAGCTTAGTTTCCATTATTTTACAATAAATAGTTTTGAGACAGCAGCAGTAGTCTGACTTTGAAAATACACCAAAAATAGTGGAAAGTGAGTTAGAGATTGAATAAAATTTTGAATAAAAGCTTATCGAGTCTAGTTTCTTATAAAGGTAATGGTGTAAGTAAAATAATTTCCTATTATGAGATATTCGAATTTTTGTGAGACAGAGGCAGAAGGATTTTGAAATCCCCTATTCTGATTTTGGAAAATCATTAAAACTTGTAAAAAAATAATTATGGGTTATAGTTTATATGCTTAGAATATTTAATGAGTCTATTCTAAAAATAAACAAACAGGAACATCATTCAAATTTCGTACAAGGAGATAATTAATTTTTAGTGAAGAAGGGTCAAAACTATTAGATAATAGAACAGGGATGAATTTAAAGAATAAACTGTACTTATTGGCTAGACCAAAAATTCTGAATATTTTATAGTAAGAAGATATTGAGTCTAGTTTCAAGGAAAATTAGTGGATCTTAATTTGGAGTTCTGTAGCTCAAGATATAAATAAATTAGTGACTGTGACTCGAGAAAATAGTTTGACCTGAACATAAGTAAAAGTGCAAATATGGTTGTATTACCTTGAGAAACAAGTTGATAAATTGCTTATTATTTTCGTACGGTCTTACTAAGCTATAAAGCTTGCTCCCTTCCTTTACTTTTCTTTAGTGTTGTCAAGTTGGCTGGGGATTAGAGATCGTCGGAGGCAGCACCACACTATCAAGCCATCACCTTTAGAATATTTATATATATATATATATATATATTAAGCGTCTTCAAGTGAGTGGCATGTATAGGGGCTTGATTTTTATGATATGTGTAATTATGATTAGCAGAATGCATTAGTCTGTATTGAGTTATTTGTAAATGGCCAAGAGGCGTGGTTCATATTGATTATTATTGTGAACCTATCTATCTATGTTATATTCTAATGCTTGTGAATGTGTCTTAATATGGGATACTAAATCATTGAAATGATGTCATGATATGTGTCCTTGGTGAGTATATAGATGTGAAAGATTAAGGGTAGCATAAAGGCTTGGAAAATAGCCTTTAAGTGTTGGCCACACGGGCTGAGACACGGCTCTGTGTCTCAACTGTGTGGGGAAAACAACCTTAGCACACGGGCGTGTGGCTTAGCCGTGTGGTTCAAGTTTTTTGCTGACATCATAAATAGAGAGTTACACGGCCTAAGGACACGGGCGTGTCAAAAGGCACATGGGCGTGCCCCTATGTCCACATGGGCATGTGACCCTGTTTGCTTGAAATTTTACAAATTTTTTCAGAGTGCACAGTTTAGTCCCAAAATTTTCAAAGTGTGTTTGGAGCCTCGTGGGCTCGTATTAGGAACTTTATGTTCGATTTTTAAAATTTTTTAATTCGGACAAAAATTTATAGCAAAAAAATATTTGTAAGTATGTGTTTAAGTATGGTAACTCCTCGTATCCTATTTCGATGTTGAACTCGGGTAAAGGGTGTTATATTTAGTGGTATCAGAGCTATGGTTTAGTCAGTTCTTGGACTAACCTAGCACGTGTAAGAGTCTAGCTATACATGCTACAAATTTGTGATAGTGTGATGTCTACAGACGCAAATGAGAACTATCTTGTTTAGATAAAGGTACTCTCTAAACAAGCTACAACCGATCACGTAATAGTGATACTAAAGTATTAAAATAAAGTGCAGTTATGAGGAGTTGAAACTCGAGAAGGTACGAATAAGAATTTGTGAAATGTATATGTACATATTTATGATATGAGAAACATGAAATAGAATGTGTGCATGGCATAATGAGCTTATTTACGATTGATTGATAATCCCATGGCGTATATGATTGATTTGTTCGTGTGAATGCATGTGTTTAGGTAACTTACTAAAAATATATATAGAACGAATGTTCATGTATAATTATTCAAATGATTTTGATTGGCAAGCTCGTATAGCTTGAGTAAATATGTTAAATTGTTGGATAGATTTATATGATCGTAATGACATGCATATGATGATGTATAAAATCAAAGTTTCGATTGTAATGTACATTTATTCATATTTGTTGGCCCTCACATGATGTTATGTGTTTGATATGTTTGATTAAGTGAATGTGACAAGAAAAGACATTCAAAATTCATAGAATGTATGCATAAGTGAACTTGATTAAATAAGATAATCGAAAATTTGTGAAAGACAAATATGAATGATAATTTTCCTGAAATGAATGACATGATTGTAATGGTGTTGCTATGATGATGAAAGTTGTGTCATATGCATATGTATATGAAAGTCGAGTCAGAGGCCCTAAGACCTCACCCCCTTACCAGAGTGGTGCTTTGTAATGGAATTTCATGAGATTTGCGTTGAATAAACTCACAAGTGTGAAACCAAAGAGTTCAGTGTTGGAATAACTATAAACATGATTAGAGATTGAGAATGAGTTGATAAGTAAGCCAGAGTTAGAAAAGTATTAAGTTGACATAAAGATTATTTGAGTTACGCACTGCCACAGTTAGAGAAAATTGAATTACTCAGGTACGAGGTTGAGAAAATGTAATGATTGTGACCTTCTCAGAACTGATATTCTTTAGTAAAAAGAATAATATGGGATTTATGATGATGGCAGAAATAGTTGGAGAAATAATATTTGAAATATGAGATGCCTGAGTATGGTAATTACAGTGAATAGATGATGACTGCCTCTCGTGATATATTCTAAAAGATCATTGTTCTCAGAAATGTTATAGTAGCTGTCTATCTTTTGATGAAATTCTTATTATATGAGAATGCTATTTGATCTAAATGTCAGACGAAGTTATTGTTGGTCTGACCAGATTATAACCTATTTTGCTCTACTTCTCCATGGTATTCTATTATATTCTGTCTGTTGGGAACTTATGAGAAAATGCATATGATGCTATGATTCTATTTCTTTTAATTGTTACATTTGATTCTAGTGGGATGAAATGATGTTTTCTTCTGGACTTTTTCTCTCTGAGGAGTTATCGAGGTATTTCATATTTTCTTAAGAGTTTATTTTCGGCCTTCCGATATAGTATCGTATCTTGGGATTTCTCTATCCTGGATTTCTTTACTTGGTTTTCTTGATATCTTTGTTCCATAATCTGTCAATTATGACTCGTGTTCAAAGTGTGTTCTTTAGCTTATGATAATCATGTCAAGTGTGATTATGCTCCTGAATTGATCATGGTAATACGGTGATTTTAGTATTCATATTTCTCTAATTTCTGTGTAAGGATTTAACATCGGCAAAGGCATAAGTGGTGAAATATCAAATTTCAATTGGTATGATGGATATCTTTTCTCAAGTAAGTTAATCAAAGTTAATGTCTTCAATTGAGATATATTGGTTATTTGAGCTAATGCAAGTGAAATGGTCTTTGATTATCATGATAAGTGAATTCCAAATGATTGTATGATAAAATTTTCATCTTATGAAAGTCGAGTGGCTTATTCCATGTTAGCAAAACTTGGACAGATGAGAGTATTGTTAACCGAAGTATTTGAACTGGTTTAGTATGCACTTGGGCAGAGACTTCTTAATTTTCAATGATGCACTGTTGTACGAATTGTGATGTGTTTTATGACAATAAGATAATGCGATAGCTTAGAGCTTTCGATGCTACAGAAAGATCTGAATTGTTGATGGAGTTAGAGCCGAGCATCAGGTTTTACCGAAGCCATCTTCTCCAGTGCTGATATTAGAATAAAAATGAAAAATGATTATCCTCGAGGCCATATCAAAATTATTCCTGTCTTGCAAAGAGTAAAAATGTGATGTAGCTTATAGTTAAATGTTTGACGACATCTATAAATCATGCTGGTATGCATTAAATTCTTACTCATCAGATTAATGAGACTTTGTGTCCTTATGATTGTTAGATTTCTTGGAATATTAGTCTCCATTAATCAGATTGTGTGAAATTAGAGAGTATAAGGTCAAGATGAACTAACTACTTTTACTATTCTAATTTGAAAAGATTCAAGTATGTGTGTATATGTGACATGATGACTTAGATCAGACTTTTGTGTATATGAATTCTCCGATAGAGGTTGAAATTCAGCCGAGGTGTAGTATAGCAATGAACGGCTTATGAGATTGATACGAGAAAGCAATGAGATAAGTATTAAAGACACAGTTGAGTGAAAGTTCTTTATCAATGATTATGGAGAGGAAAAGTTTATGTGAATACTAGAACCACTTTTATGGTAAGATTTTCGGGGACGAAAATCCCTAAGGGGGGAGAATTGAAACAGCCCAATTTTGGGCTTAGTCGGAACAGTAGTTTTGGGACCACAAATTCGATGGTTAAGAAATTATTTTTAATATTATGTTGGTGTTATAGCATGATTATATGGTTACATGAAAATTTTGGTGAATTAGTTTTAGTGTTTGTGAGCTTAATTGAGAAAAAGGACTAAATCGCATAAAGAGCAAAAGTTTTGTTTTGCTAGTTAAATGTGTTAAATAGCTAGAGAACCATAATTAGGGGTCTTTAAAGAGAAAATAGACCTTTAATAAAGGTTTGGCCAGCCATAGAGACAAAGAAATTGGAAATTCAAAGTTAGGCGGGCATTAGGTGACTTATTTGGTAATAAAATAAAACAAAAAGGAAAAAGGTTGTTATCTTTTCATCTTTCTTCTTCATCCCCCGAAAATGGTAGAAAACATGGGGGTTTTGAGAGCCCAAAATTTTAGCCACTTATATCCCTTACAAGTAAGTGATTTTGATGGCTTTTCTTGATGATTTTTGTACTTTTGGGACCCTTGTAGCATAAGCTAGCTAAAAAGGGGACTATTTTGCAAAATGGTTGAAAGTATAGGGCTTTTCCATGAGTATTTATGTTGTTAGCTGAAACTTTATGGAAGAAAATGAGTCATGGTTGTAAAATAAACAACTTTTGGGAAAGGATTTTCATGAAAAATACCTAAAATAGATCATTTTGTGAAGTTTGTTAAATGAATTGTAATTGTGTGAAATATTTGAAATTTTGAGATGATATAGGTATAAAAAGAATTTGGCTAAGCTTTGTTAATGAGGAAATTAGATAAAAAATTGATTTACGAGCCTAGGGGTAAAATCATAAATTTTGTGAAAGTTTAGGGGCAAAATGATCATTTTTCCAAAGTTTAAATTATGGAATTTATTGGTTAATATGATTATTAAAATAGTGAATTTTATTATTTTAGATCAAGAAAATCAAGATTTGGGCTTAAATTGAGAAAGTACGTGGTTTTAGACAAACAAATGAATAATTAGCCGTATTTGCATTCGAGGTAAGTCCGTGTGACTAAATAAGCATGTTATTATTGTTATATTTTAAAATTTTCTTGCTATTATTGTATTGAATTATGTGATAGTGCTAGGGTGTATGAGAAAATGTTATATCCCTATCAAATAATCGAAAGCTTAACATGTCGATTTCACTTTGTGTATTTATTAAATATTAGAAATTCGATGAAATATGATATCTTGTTGAAAAGAGTAAATTATAGAATGACGAAATAAAATGAAAGTTCTTATGGTGATGAATCTTGTGAATTGTACGATCAACTCTTCGAACGAGTTTGGCTACGATGTGACCCTTGAGAAATACCGATTGAACCTATGGAAATACCTTGGATACGGACATCGAGACATTATTATTATGTGAGCCAGTGTAAGACCATGTCTGAGACATGGCATCGACATTATTATGTGAGCCAGTGTAAGGCCATGTTTGGAACATGACATCGGCGTTGATATGTGTGCTAGTGTAAGACCATATCTGGGACATGGCATTGGCATTGAGACAAGAGCTAGTGTAAGACCATGTTTGGGACATAGCATTAGCCTCGATATGTGAGCCAGTGTAAGACCATATCTGGGATATGGCATCGACATTATTATGTAAGCCAGTGTAAGACTATGTCTGGGACATGGCATCGACATTATTATGAGAGCCAGTGTAAGACCATATCTGGGATATGGCATCGGCATCAAAATGTGTAAGATTTCCCGATTATCCTCTAATATTCCAAGTGGTTTAACGGGTAGTTCAAAGCTCGTGATGAAAGTGAGAAGGTAAGTATATGAGCATGTTGAAAAGGTACAGGTATGTATTCGAAGCTCAAATGCTAATACGATCATGAAATGATGCATCTTTTGTAAGGATACAAACAAGTAAGTTATGCATATGAGAATGAAATTGTGATGACCTTGTGATTATGGTTCTATGCTTTTGATGTACAAATATGTATTTTACCATGATGGTTGAAGTGGATTGTAAAGGTGTTATAAGCTTAGTTCCCATTATTTTACACTAAATAGTTTTGGGACAGTAGTAGCATTATGACTTTGAAAATACACCAAAAATAATGGAAAGTGAGTTAGAGATTGAATAAAATATGGAATTAAATATTATCAAGTCTAGTTTCTTATAAAGGTAACGGTGTAAGCAAAAGAATTTCCTATTATGAGATATTTGAATTTTTGTGAGATAGAGTGAGAAGGATTTTGAATTCCCAATTCTGATTTTGGAAAATCATTAAAAATTGTAAAAAAATAATTATGGGTTATAGTTTATATGCTTAGAATCTTTAATGAGTATATTTTCAAAGAAAACAAACAGGAACATCATTCAAATTCCGTATAAGGAGATAATTAATTTTTAGTAAAGAAGGGTCAAAACTGTCTAATAGCAGAATAGGGACGACTTTAAAGAATAAACTGTACTTATTGCCTAGACCAAAAATTCTGAAAATTTTATAGTAAGAAGATATTTGAGTAAATTATCGAGGAAAATTATTGGATCTTAATTTAGAGTTCTGTAGCTCAAGATATAAATAAATTAGTGACTATGACTCGATAAAATAACTTGACCTAAACATAAGTAAAAGTGCAAATATGGTTATATTACCTTGAGAAGCAAGTTGATAAATTGCTTATTATTTTCATACGGTCTTACTAAGCTATAAAGCTTACTCCCTTCCATTCCTTTTCTTTAGTATTGTCAGGTTGGCTCAGGATTGGAGATCGTTGGAAGCAGCACCACACTATCAAGCCATCACCTTTGGAATATTGATATATATATTAAGCGTCTTCAAGTGAGTGGCATGTATAGGGGCTTGATTTTTATGATATGTGTAATTATGATTAGCCGAATGCATTGGTCTATATTGAGTTATTTGTATATGGCCAAGAGGTGTGGCTCATATTGATTATTGTTGTGAACCTATCTATCTATGTCATGTTCTAATGCTTGTGAATGTGTCTTAATGTGGGATGCTAAATCATTGAAATGATGTCATGATATGTGTCCTTGATGAGTATATAGATGTGAAAGATTAAAGGTAACATAAAGGCTTGGAAAATAGCCTCTAAGTGTTGGCCACACGGGCTGAGACACGGCCATGTGTATCAACCGTGTGGGAAAGATGGCCTTAGCACACAGGCGTGTGGCTTGACCTTGTGGTTCAATTTGTTTGTTGACGTCATAAATAGAGAGTCACACGGCCTGAGGACACGGGCGTGTCAAAAGGCACACGGGCGTGCCCCTATGTCCACATAGGCGTGTAACCCTATTTGCTTGAAATTTTTCAAAGTTTTCTAGAGTGCACAGTTTAGTCCCAAAAATTTTAAAGTGTGTTTGGAGCCTCGTGGGCTCGTATTAGGAACTTTATGTTTGGTTTTCAAAAAGTTTTAATTCAGACAAAAATTTATAGCATGAAAATGTTTGTAAGCATGTGTTTAAGTACATTAACACCTCGTATCCTGTTCCGTGTTGAACTCAGGTATGGGGTGTTACAGGAAAAAAGAAAAACTGAATTGGGTTGGATCACATTACAGAGTACTAAGTCAAAAAAAAGGCCCAAGAAGTACTCGTAATTGGACCCGATGTGAGAGAGGCCCAAAACTCTCATGTAACATAAAGGGGGTGGCAACCCTTGTTGGAATACTAGGGTGTGTCATCCACCCCTCTCCTACTCTAAGTAGGAAGTAGTTTTTCTATTTGAAATAAACCACTACAACTTAACAAGGGTTTTATCTTCTCTTTTTGTAAATAGATGATGCCAGTAGAGCTATTTACACTCTTTTTGAGATTGTTATTTTGTCAAAAAATAGTGAGAATTAGTTCTCAACTATTAAATATATTTTTCCAAAATAACAATTCTATCGGTTTTTATAAAGAAGAGAGAATTTTTGTTTTCATCCCAAAATGAGAGAAAACCTTTTGCTAATTTTGTGTCTTTCAATTCAATTGGTTCGAGTCCACACTCGAAGCAATTCTTGGTACAAGAATAGCAGAACAGATCGTTTGTTTGAAAAGAAAAAATAATAATAAATGATCTGCCTTTCCGAAAACACAAGTACGATTTCAAACCAAGGTTTATTGCTATAAATATAACAAACTTGGTCGATTTTCAAAATTTTAACTTCCTGTTGTGCAGGAAAATCATTTTCAAACCAGATTTTTCCATCAAATTGGTATCAAAGCTAGGTTGTGCTATCTCTCTCTTAAGCTTGTTTGATTAATATTTGATAAGATGTGGCATTCTTATAATTATTCGCATGATTAGGAAAATGTATGTGAATGAATGCAATATTCTATATATTTTTCATATAATCATTATTTTTATCAAGGTTGTGGCTCTTAAGAAATAGATTGTAAAGTATCATCTCCACGTAAGATTATTTTATTTTTAGAATTCTTGTGAGCTGGAAATTGACATAGGACATAAATGTAATTTTTCAAAATATGAGTCTATAACGATGAGAAGATTAAGCGATGGCGATCGAAGACACAAGGAATGCCTTATGGCAAAAAACTATGTAATTTTTTGTTTTTCATTTATTTTCTAGAATTAGAACCATGAAAACCTTGGTTGACAATTTTATTTTATTACTCATCTCTTTATATATTTGTTTAATAATTATTTATCATATAATTGTTATATATATGTATGAGATGATCCATAGTTGATCTATTAAAGATAAGAAGTGTGGTAATGAGAAAATACATGTGGTGTATTGTTCCATTCACTTCTTTAGGTTAGTCAATTATTGTGAGAAGTGTGGCAATGAGAAGGTACATGTCCAGGATTGGATTTGGCAAGGAAAGGCTTGGTTTTTAAGTGGTCAAGTATGACTCTCCTCTTTTTCTTGGGAATCTACCTAGTGCATAGTACACATTCACTTCTTCGATTTTTCCCTTAAAAGAAAAACTATAGAGAATCAAAATTATTTGATTGACTCTTGTGAATAATTGAATGTGAATATTATAAAATTGACATAGAATGTCATGCATACATGAGATAAGAATGTCATATAGTTTAAGAAAGAATGCCACATATACTTGTGATACATATATTGGTCATAAATGATTTAAACTAGAAATTAAAAAACCTTGCATGGTTTTAAAATATTGAGTAGGAGAAGGTCCCTAAACAAAACCTACGACCTCCATCAATGGTCTCTTGTGATGGCATGAAATGGACCTCCCTCAAGCTAAACGTTGTCATGAGGATTTCACTAAGGAGACTTCCTGAAAGTAAGCAGAATTTTCTTATGATCATATGATAGTTGGATCAGCCCCTGTGGTAGGTATTATCATATGATACATTAAGAAATTTTGTCTTCAAAGAGGACAATTAGTCATAGTATGCTACTCAGTGAAATTGTCCCAAGATGACTCATTTGTGGTGCATGATGCGATAAGTGTTGAGTTGATGGTTATACACTCAAGATCATCTAGTTAAGTAACTCTCCAAGGAGCTATGCTTAAGATAGAATCATGGCCAAAAACATTACACAATTATTAGTATGTGTGAATGCCTAAGGAATTAGGTTCATGTACAAATTGGATGGAAATTCATGTTCTCACTAGTTGATCATGATCACCCCAAGGTGGCTTGATTCAATAGGTGTGGGAATTATCGTTGCAATGGCTTACATATGTTTTCAAGGTTCCATGTAAGATGCATGCATCATCTTAATGCATATCATAATGTTGCAAAACATTTTTCAAACATTTTCTTAATATAAAGATATTAGTATATGAATTTTTATTTTCAGTTTAAAAATGACATTAACTCCCTTATTGAACATACTCACTTAAAGCAAAATGAACAGAAATAACTATAAGGAATGGAAAAGGAATCTGATAATTTTTTGGAGTTGTGAGAAACCTTAAACAGTTCTTGATACTAAGTGCCTTCCAGCCACTCAAGCTGAGGCTAAAAAATGCTGGGAAGAGTCTGATGAGATAACTCGTTGCTATATGCTGGCAAGTGTGACCAGTACTCTGATAAAGTAACTAGAGAGCTGTAAGATTGCAAGCGATTCTAGATAAGCTAGAAGACATGTTCAGAGGCCAAGCCACCTTGGTTCAACAGTCTGCTATAACTAGTTTAATGAATGCCCAGTAAAAGCCCGGCACTTCGGTTAAAGACCATATAATCTCTCTTATGGCCTACTTTGCCTAGGCCACAAACAATGAGACCAATTTCAATTATAACACTCAAATTGAGATTGTGTTCAAAAGCTTTTCAAAGGATTTTTCTAGTTTTTGGGCCGCATATAACCTTGGCAACAAAAACCTGATGCTTACACAATTCATGAAAGAGTTGCAATCCTATAAGTTGATGTTGAACAGTGGTCAGCCAGTTCAAAGAGCAGAAGCGAATATATTCATCACTTTTTCCTTAAAAAGGATGGGAAAGTGCACTAAGAAAGGCAAGGCTAAGGTCTCTGGGCCACCACAAGTGGAAAGGAAGAGAATTAGAAAGGCTAAAATCTTATCTAGGTTTAAATGCTTCTTCTGCAGCAAGAAAGAGCATTTCAAGGCAAACTGTAAAGAGTGAAAAGAATACCTAGCAACCAAAGGAAAATGTATGGAACTCTTAATGATATAAGCTTCTTTAGTGGAAGATTCAATAGAGCATCGGGTCATTATTCGGGAGCCACTAATTATGTTTGTGTTTCTCTACATGGGTTCAAGGAGACAAAAGATATTAGAGATAAAAGCTTATCGTTGTGGACCAAGAACAAGAAAAGTTTGGTAGCGAAAATAGTGGGAGATGTACATATTGTTTTTTATACTTTTAGGAAGATTATTTTAAAAGCCAGTTTCTATGTACCAAGTTTCAAAAGAAACTTAATTTCCATTGCATGTTTATATAAAGACGGCTTGACCGTGAATTTTAATAATAGAATTGCAATATTTACACATCGCAATCTTATCTGTAATGGATGGATGTCAACTAATCTTTATTTTATCAAACCAAATATTACACACTGCTTGAGCATGAAATATCAAATAAAATACTTAAAATTTCTCGCTCTAATGAGGTGTGCTTTTGGCATTTGAGACTTGGTCATATTAACCGAGAAAGAATAACTAGACTTGTGAAAGATGACATCTTAAATTCACTTTAAAAAGTTAATCTTCCACAACGTAAATCTTACTTGGAAGGTAAGATGACTAAGTGATCTTTTAATGCAAAAGGAATGAGAGTTGCAAAACCCCTAGAACCAGTGCACACTTATGTATGTGGCCCCATGAGTGTTAGTGAAAAAAGTGGTTACAAGCATTATGTAAACTTTATTGATGACTATTCCAAATATAGATATGTATACCTGATGCACCGCAAGAGTGAAACCTTTGATAAATTCAAAGAATTTTGCGCGGAAATGGAGAAACAACTAGATTTACCCATAAAGGCACTTTAGTCTAATCGAGATAGAATATTTATCTGATAAGTTCTTAGGATACCTCATGGAGAATGAGATTCTATTATAGTTAACTGCGTCGAGCACTCCACAACAGAGTGGCATAGTAAAGAGAAGGAATCAAACGTTGGTAGACATGCTACGTTCGATGTTAAATTATTCGAAACTACCAACCTCTTTCTAGGTATATGCAGTACAAACGGGTTGTTATATTTTGAATGATGTGCCAATTAAGGCAGCATCAAAAACTCCATACGAATTGTGGCATGGCAGGATGCCAAGTTTAAAACATTTAAGTGTTTTGGATGCCCAACCCACATATTGGATAAAGATGCGAGAAAGTTAGACTCATGGACAGAATTGTGCATGTTTGTAGGATATCCAAAGGGAACAAATGGTGGTTCATTTTTTAACCCGAAAGAGGAAACTATTATAGTGTCAACTTATGCTACTTTCCTTGAAAAAAGTTACACGAATGACTTCAAACCTCAAAGTAAAGAGGTACTTGAGGAGCTTTCGAGAAATATACAAAACCCTAAAGAAACGGTTCTAGAACCAACTCCAAATAGTAGATCTGCAAATAATCAACAATATAGGGAGCTTCACCGCAGTGGAAGGGTTTATTGGCTTAAGTTCTTCCAATCTAGCAGAAGTGTTTTTAACATTTGAGTCTACCAAACAGGACGATGATGACCAACTCACATATGATGAAGTGATGCAGAGTGTTGATTCCAAGCCTTGGGAAATAGCTATGAAAGTTAAGATGGACTCTATGTATTCCAATTTAGTGTGGGAACTTGTAGACTTACTAGAAGGGATAAAACTCATACGGTGTAAGTATATCTACAAGAGGAAAAGAAATGTGGATGGAGAAGTGGAAACTTTCAAGGCCAGACCTATAGCAGAAGGATATACTCAGAAAGAAGGGATCGATTAACCTTCTCTCCGGTTTCCACACTCAAGTTAATCCACATATTGTTATTCATTGTGGTGGCTCTTAATTACGAGATCTGGAAAATGGATGTCAAGACAACATTTTTGAATGGCTATCTTAAAGAGAGCATCTACATGATGCAACCCACAGGATATATAACTAAAGGAAATGAGCATAAAGTTTAAAAACTACTTAGATCCATATATGGGAGTAAGTATCCTACTCATGGAATCAAATATTTGATCAAGCTATCAAGGCTGTTATATTTGAGCAAAACGTAGATGAACCTTGTGTTTACAAACATTTAGAGGATGGAAAGGTGATCTTTCTTGTTCTATATGTAGATGAAATTCTACTTATTGAAAATGATGTAGGGACATTGTCATCGGTTAAACTGTGGTTAGCCCAATAGTTTAGCATGAAGGACTTGGGAGAAGCTAATTTTCTTCTAGGTATTCCAATCCTAAAGGAACGAAACGTCAAAGTGATAGCACTGAATCAGGCTTCATACATAGATAAGATATTGGAGCATTATGCAATGAACAATTCGAAGAAAGGAAATCAACCCTCCGTATCGAGATTCCATCTATCTTTAGGGGACTGTCATTATGCTTCGATAGTAGGAAGTCTCATATATGCTATGTTAAGTTATGCACACACACAGATATTTGTTTTATAGTGGGTTTGGCAAGTCAAAATCAGGCGAATTTAGAACCAAGGCACCAGCAAGTAGTTAAGCATATACTCAAGTATTTACAGAGAAAGAAGGATTATATACTTGTTTATTCTAGAGGAGACCTTACTTCTATAAAATATATTAATTCTAACTTTCAAACGAGTCAAGATTCAAGGAAATCAATACTAGACTGTGCATTTATCCTAAACCGTGGGTCATAATGTGAATAAGTGTCAAACAGGGTTACACTACTAACTTCACTATGGAGGGTCGAATATGAGTTATGAAAAAGCTATGCCACTATAACAATGCGAATATAGAAAAACCTAAAAGAAACCATGTAACGCCCCAAACCCGGCCTAGACGTTATAACCGGATCTGACGTGTTATATCGAAGCGTTCAAAACCTTTTATGTTTTTAATCAAAAACTTACTTAGGTGTTTTAAAAGACAAATCCATTATAGATTAAAGTGAATGGAAGCTGTGCACCAGGTAGGAAATCAGAAAAGAAGAGGTGAGTCTATTGGACTGCTTAAGTACCAAGCTCCCTTCGGATCCAATCCTAGACATGCACACTGCCATTGCCACACCTTAACTTCGAGTATTTTTAGATAACCAAATTGATTTAGTTTATTTGAAGATGAGTGATTAATTTTTGGAAAACAGTTTCATTACGGAAGCTTTGGTTGTTGTCGTGTTATTTTGAAATCAAGTACTATTTTGAAAACGCGCCCTAAAGATAATCGATTTCAACAGTTAAAAATAAAGTATATCTATCCTATCAAATCATACCAAACCATAAAAAAAATAGAGCGGCCTTATTACAACTTAAAACCCCAAATTATGAAAGCAAATAAATAAAAAAAAGTCTCATGCACTAGAAGAAAAATTGAAGTTTACAGGACGTGTGGCCACTCCGAATCCCTCTCGGCTTCAAGCCCACTATGGTTGGGGATTTCCTGCATGGATGAAGATGAGGGGGTGGGTTTGGAAACTCAGTGTGTAACATAACCCAACCATAGTCTAAGTCAGCTCAAACCATATAACAGATTAAGTTGGCCTTAGCCCAGAACAGATTACAGAATGAGGCCCATAGGCCCATAATAGAACAGAACAGATAATACATGTTTATGCAGAACCCAGCCCAAATCCAACCATATGCACCCCCGTCCAACCTTACACCATGTGGGGAGACTACTCAACCCACCCAACCGCTACACGCCACAAAATTTGCAGCATGGCTGCCAGAAACAGATAATGTGACAGAGTCACTAGATACAGATAATTGTGGCAGAGCCACTAGATCAGATAATTTGTGGCATAGCCACCAGGACGCTTCCTCCACAATATAACCCATGACCCCATGCAAAAGATATACAATCATGGCATACATCTTACAGATTTAGATTATTATGCTTTTCAGACAAAATTAACCCTAGGGGTATAATGGCCATTTTACACCAAGAGGTATCATGGTAATTTTCCATACATGGGGGTATTCTAGTAATTTAACTATTCTTAAAGTTTTCATGCATATCATAGCCATCTACGTACTAACAGGAACACTTACCGTACATACTTACCGTGTTGGGCCCGTTGGCCCATTAAGCCCAAAATATCAAAATGCGCGAAATCGCGCGTACTGCAGTTTTTATCACTTTAGATTACCAAAAATATTAACCCATTTATCTTATGAGCATTCGCACACTCGCAAGTTCCCAAAATACCAGCTTTTCGGTATTTTGACTTTTCAGCTTTTGCCGATCTAATCTATGAGAGGGTGTTAGTTACACACCTGTTTGGAACGAAACGCTGATGAGTTCCACACACGAGTTGCCTACAGTCAATCACTAACATGTTAACTATGAATCCAATCGCACTTATATACGGAATCCCTTACCAAAAATTCGGCCATTAATATCTTAGGCACTAGAGATCCTACCTTTGTCGAAATTAGCGACTATGTCTAGATCCAGTCATTCCACTTGTCCAAGCCTTCAGTCAGCAGCCTCTAGATCACACTATTATCAAAATAACATAGTTATCACCACCCTTAGAGCCTCAGAGCCCAAATCGACAGCCTCCCTAAATCTTTAGGGGTTTCGACTTTTCTAAAACCTGAAATAAAGAATAGGTTCAAAAACTTACCACCGGTTTCTTCGGTCAATGATCCTAGTTGATTCCTACTTTATCCTGATGCAGATCTAACCCCTCAAATGTTATCAAAAATCTAGCCTTTAGTGCTCTTAAAAATTCAGCTATGTCCCTATGGTTATACGTTTTCGGCTTTTTGTAATAGTGAAAAGAAAAGATGAGGGTTTAGTAGTGGCTTTGTCGACAGAGGTTTAGGGTTTAGAAGAAGAAAGAATCAACCAAAAAGAATGAAGAAAAATCAGTAGGTTTGGCTAGGAGATTTCGGCACAGAAAATATAGGCTTTCAGGATTTTAGCTTTTGTGATATTCGGCTGTAAGGCTTTGAAATAATGGCAAGGAAGTGGTGTTGAGTAGAGTGATAGAAGAATTCGGCTATGAAGGAAAAGAAGAGGAAGAGAAAGTAGATGGAGAAAAAGAAAAGAAAAAAAAAGAAGAGGAGGAATAATGGTCAAAAAACGGCACAAAATGCCAAATTTATACTTGGCCTTTGACCTAGCCGAAATTTGCCCCCTAAAGAAACCCTTGGTCGGCCATCTCTTGCTCTTCAAGAGTCCACCATTCGGCCGATTCTGCTCTCCCTAATCAGCTTCTAAATCCTCTCCCTTATCCCCTCCTTACTCAATCTCCTGAGCAACTCAAACTCCTCATGTCAGACTTTTACTTGAGTTCCATTACTTACCAATCCTAATCATAAAAATAATTCCCTTAATATGCTCTCATTGTAACTTGAACCTCAGTTCTCCCTAGCCATCCACACGCCACTTTTATAGCCTTCCCAGTGGCGTCACATGCCACTTTGCCACATGCTTCCTTGTGGCTTGTTTTACCAATTAATTTCTTAAAAGCCTAATATACCAAAATCCCTTTTTCTTGTAAAATTAAAATTAGTTAATTCTACTGATTTTTAACTTAGACTTGGGCCTTCTAAAGGCCCACTATCATACTTAGACTTACATCAAGCAGTCAAAACACAAAAATCCTAAAATTTGCTAAAAATCACAAAAATCCCGAAAATCCTGAAAATTGGGGCATTACAACCATGAGAAATTTGCATCAATTGCAATTAATAAAAATCAATGTTAGTCAACTTTAATGGCCTATACCAAATGAATATCACATCCATCATATGATCCAACACTTGTGGCTAAACTAACAAGACACTAAACAAAAGATTCAAGTCCCTATACATGCCAAAATCAAAACATCTAAACTAGCTATACCAAAAGCTTCAGGTGATAGTGTGATCAATGCCTCCAACGTCCCTTGATCCCTGATACTAGCTTGGCAGAACTATAAGAAAATGGAAAAGAGAGGGAGTAAGCATAAAGCTTAGTAAGTTGCATGCAAATATATATAACAACAACTTTACCATACGACAATATGCTCACACTAAAAAAAAATGGACATAAGCACAACTTACTCATTACTTCTCAATACAATTCAGATAGCATAAATCGAGCTCACATCTTATATGTTTCAAGTAGATACCTATACCACTCACAACATGGTCATAACCTTTCTAATTTAGCTTAAACTATAAATCTCACCGTTGAACCGTTCGAAATACTACGGACATTCGGTAAGCCTCAAACATAGGGTAGAATGCCAATGCCATGTCCCAGATATGGTCTTACACTGGCTCATACATCAAGTCGATGCCATGTCCTAGACATGGTCTTACACTGACTATCATAATTGAGGCCGATGCCATGTCTCAGACATGATCTTACACTGGCTCTCACATATCCGTGCCGATGCTATGTCCCAGACATGGCATTATACTAACACATCTCATAGCCGATGCCATGTCCCAGACATGGTCTTACACTGGCTCAAATAATGTGGCCAATGCATGTCCCAGACATGTATTACACTAGCACACATATCACCCCAAATGTCATGGCATGAATATTAGATCTATTCCTAAGGTTCAACCAGGAGTTTCTACTTCATCAATTCTATTCATACATACTCATATTCACAATCAAACAATTTATGCTATAACAATTCAATCGCTTATGATAACAATGTAGTTGCATTATTTACACACAACTTACCTTGGTATACAAATCGTTAGCGACTATTTCTGCTTAGTCCGTTAGCTTGGTGTTTCCCCAGTCTAGCTCCAGATTTCATATTTCTTGATCTAATAATGGAAAAATTTATTTATTTAATTAGAATATTAATCTAGACACTCAACAATTTATATTTTGGGCAATATGACCATTTTGCCCCTAGACTTTCACAAAATAACCATTTTACCCCTAGGCCCGAAAATCAATTTTTATCAAATTTTCTCACTAACAAGCCTAGCCGAATTATTTTTATACTAGAAGCAGCCCGAAATTCCCATTATTTCACACATTTACCACATAATTTATAACTTATGCAAAATGATCCCTAGTTAGGGTTTTCATGAAAACTACTTCACAAAAGTTGTTTATTTCACAACCATGATTTATTTTATTTCACAAATTTTTAGCAAATATTACAAATTCTCTCATGGAAAAACCCTATACTTTCAACCATTTTGCAAAATAGTCCCCTCATTAGCTAGCTCATGCTACAAGGGTCCTAAAAATGCAAAAATCATCAAGAAAGGCTATCTAAATCACTTACTTGCAAGGGATATAAGTGGCTGATATCCTTGAGATTTCAAAACCCCATATTTATTGCTATTTTTAGTGGAGGATAAGATGAGAAAAAGATGATATCATTGTCTCTTTATTTTATTTTATTTTATTTCTAGCCAATTTAGTCACCAAAACTCACCTAACCTTAACAACTTTCTTCTTTTTGTTTCTATGGTCGGCCACCACTAATTTAAAGGCCTATTTGCACTTTAAAGACCCTCAATTATGGTTCTCTAGCTATTTAACACATTTGGCTAGCAAAACAAAACTTTTGCCCTTTATGCGATTTAGTCATTTTTCCCAATTAAGCTCACAAACACTAAAATTAATATACCAAAATTTTCATGCACTTATATAATCATGCTATGATACATAAAATAATATTCAAAATAATTTCTCAAACCTCAGATTTGTGGTTCCATAACCACTATTCTGACTAGGCCCAAAATCGGGTTGTCACAGACAACTCTTAAACATGCAGTTATACTTATTAGTCTCAATGAACATGATTCATCATGCTTTCAATATCAATATCATATTAGTGGTATGCTTTAGCATCACAATACATATGAAACATTATTGATTCATACAATAACATTACAGACATTTTTTATAGTACAAGTTTCTTTGATCAAGGTACTTACTTGTAGAAAATCCTTAATAAAAGATTTATTATTCACTATGAATGCTTTATGTACTCATTTTGACATAAGTGAGGAAAATATGTAAACGATTATTTTTAAACATATATATAATCTTTATGGACCAAAACATTCATAATTTTAATTTATTAAAACTCACACCTTGAATGAATGTTCTACAATACGAAGTCTACTCATTCTCAATCCTACTCCTTAGATTTATCTAAATTTCACCTCAGCTTTATTATTCTTTCAAAGGGAGATCCAATAATCCTTTTTCGTTAGTACCAATTCGAGTGATACGGATTGAACCATTTTATTGGCTAGATTAGAAAATTTACGATTCAATGGAGACTTGATCGAAGGGGAAAAATAAAGGCATAAGAAAGAAGAGAGAAGGAAAAAGGAAGAAAATGAAGGGAAGAATCTCCTAAGCATGGAAAGTTTTTTGGGTGACAAAGTAGGTTGACTAAGGGCTTCCGAAACTAAAAAATAAAATACATTCATGGGGACTCGAATTCGGTTCACTAGGATAACTTCAATTGCTCCTAACCACTAGGTTAAAACTCGATCATGTTTAAAAACTAATGATAACTAAATAAAAATGGGGCATGACAGTCCTACACTGGTGTAGGCGATCCAGATGACCACTTGGCTTATTACAACAACCACATTAACATTATTAGGGCTTCAAACATTGTGAAGTGAAGAGCTTTTTCTATAACCCTTTCAACCACCACTAGACAATGGTATTTATTTCTTCCCTAAGGATCTATTAATAATTTTGATCAATTAGTCGAGTTATTCATGAGTAGGTTTTTAGTTAACTAAACCCCCCATTAGTCTCGAGTGCATCTTATGTCTATTTGGAAGAAAGAGATTGAACCCTCTATGATTTTATTAAGAGATTTAATACTATAACCATGATAACAAAAGGTGTTTTTAATGCTCTGGCCATTCAAGCTTTCTTGGCCTGGATTACCCATAAATTTCTTCGATTCTAAATCATTGGTAACCCTCTAGAGAAGCTATCTCATCTATATGAAGTTGTTTATTGTTTCATGGAGGATGATCAGATGGTCATAAATTAAATCAAGTCGTCAACATAAGCAACCCAATGATCCAAACGATCTTCTCCTCTGTGGCAGTATCAGGCACCAACATATTAGTACTAGTCTTAGCAGAAGGCTCACCCCCCAATAGGTGTTGAGGAGTTTTAGCAGTATAATCCTCCACAACAAGGGGGTAGGTGGGTGGTTAATACTATAGGCCCCTATGACACTCAGCACCCATGAGGAACAGTCACCCTAACCAACACCAACAATACCAAGTCTCATATAATTGCAACCACACATTCTAACAACTCAATTCTTTCCAAGCTATCATATTTGATCAGGTCAAGTACCAAGAGGTTCTACCAAATCTTCAAGCTATGCCTTCAACCCTCACCACCCTTTCATTGTCATTATCATAATGTCAGAGGCCATACTATAGATCGATGTGTCCAGCTTAAAGATGCCATACAGGATGCCATCCAAAAAGGCTAACTACAATAATATGTGGTCTAGGATGCCTACCTGCAAAATAGAGAAAATGATCAAGAAGTGGAGCCTTTTGAAAATTGACCTAAGGAAAAAGGAACAGGGCTAGTACATAGAATTATTGACATCTTGATTGGTGGAAATAATGAGTGGGACACTTCGAGCTTCAAGTGAAAAGCTCACTGACAGAGTATTTTATTTGTCTCTAGATCAATCAAGACGCCCAGGTCTTCTCCTTGGAGCCTAAGATTTTCTGAAGTAAATGAGTGGGAGGTCCTAGATATGAAAAGGGATGATCATTTTATCATTCTAACCATAATATCATCTTTCTAAGTTAACGGGATCTTGATAGACATTAGGAGCATGGTAGACATTTTGATGGCCAAAGTATTCTATAAGATGGATTTTAAGGATACAACATTGATGAAGCTAGTTCAGTATACTGTTTTGCCAACGACCCAATAACAGTCTAGGGATCTATTACCCTTTCAATGGTATTGGGTGATTGAGAGCATATAGTTACAGAGATAGTTGATTTCTTAGTAGTAGATTATCTAGGTACATATAATGCAATCCTTAGAAGGCCAATAATGTAGATGGCTAAGATGGTTGTAGCCACCTTTTGTTTGATGGTTAAGTTCCCTACACTTACAACAGAAGGGTACTTGAATTGTGATCTACAAAATGTTTCAGAATGTCATACCATTTCCCTAAACCTTACAGAAGAATAAATAATCCTTCTTCCCCTTCCTCACTCATGTTGCAACCATATTAAACAAAATTCACCTATTGGGGTGAATTTGATTGGCAAACCCATACTAGATTTGGAAGGTATAGATGTGAGGTCTAAGTCTAAGCTTTCAAAATCCAAGGCTGTTGAAGTTACAGAATTTGTCCTTATGTACAAAAGATACTAAAAGGATCACCAATATGGTCATTACCCTCTCGCCTACAAAGAAAGAATTGTTGAAAGCTCTATTGGTGGAATATAAGAATGTCTTCGCTTGGTCTACAACTGATATGCCAAGTACTCACCCCTTCGACATTCAGAACTCTTTGGGAGTAGACCCTAACGCTCGACAAGTGAAGTAAAAAAAAAATAGTAGCAACATGACAATAAGTAAATATGTTGCTAATTGTAGGTTTTATCTATTAAATCACTTACCTAAATTGGGTATCAAATGTCGTAATGATACCCCAAGCCAGGAAACAAATGGCGAATGTATGTGGACTTCACGAACTTGAATAAATCTTAGCCAAAAGAAAACTTCTTGTTGCCTTCAATTGATCCGTCATGAATTTCATGAATTCATGGATGAATTCTCTAGATACAACCAAAATTTCACGAATCTGACTGATCAAGATAAAATGGCATTCGTTACTAAAGATAGGTTGTTTTACTATAAAATGGTGCCCTTTGGGTTGAAAATGCAAGATTCACCTACTAGTGATTGGTGAATAAGTTGTTTAGAAATCAAATCGAAAGGTGTATGAAGGTGTATGTGGATGATATGTTGGTGAAAAGCACCACGATGGAATAGCATGTGAACGTTCTGCGGAACATGTTCATAGTCTTGAGAAGGTACAACATGAAGCTCAATCTTGCCAAATGTGCCTTTGGAATCTGAGCTGGAAAGTTCTTAAGATTCATGATCTCCAATAGGGTTATTGAGGCTAATCTAGAGAAAATCAAAGCCATTTTTGAAATACCCCTCCCTCATAAAATGCCATTGAAGTTTAGCGATTGACGAGTAGGGTTGTTACATTAAATCAATTCATCTCTAAGATGGTAGACAAGTGCATTCCCTTCTTTAAAGCTTTAAAATCTCCCTTTTAATGGTTAGAAAAGTGCCAAAAGTCATTTGAGCAATTGAAAGGATACCCTTGGCACCCTCTATTGTTAGTATCGTTGCTTCTAGATAATACTCTGAATGTTTATTTGGCAATTTCGAATGGGACAATAACCACCATATTAATAAAAGAGGTGGAAGGCCAACAACATCCTTTATATTATGTGAGTAAGGTCCTCTAATAGGGTGAACTGATGTACCCCAAGCTAAAGAAGATTGTTTTTGCCTTGGTGATAGTTGCCAAAAAGCTTCACCAGTATTTCAAAGCATATTTGGTTATCATTTTGTTAGACCTGTCGTTGTGAGAAATTCTAGGATAAAATAGAGTGTAGAACTTAAAGAGTGGACTTCATTGCTGAATGTTCTTTTGCTCATCATCTAGAGTCAAAACATTGTAGTAAACCCTTTGAAAGCTTAAGAAACTATTGCAGAACCTTCCACAAAAAGTCTCTCGAGAATAGTGTCACGTGGTTTTTTCATGTGGATGGTTCTACAAGAAAGTTGGGTTCTAAAGTAGGTATCTCGTTATTTTATCTGAATGATAACGAGTGGGAGTATGGTCTATCTTTTTCCTTTATGGTGTTTAATAATGTTATTGAAATATGAAGCAATGATGGATGGTTTTGAACTTGCATAGAAATTGAGAGTTCAAAAGCTTCATGTTTACATCGATTCCCAATTAATGGCAAAGTAGATCTAAGAAAAGTATGAAGTTAAAGATCCCATTTTAGCTAAATGCTACTCTATGATGATGAAGCTATTGCAAGGTTTCCTAGAAGTCCTAGTTGACAAGGTTTCTTGATTCGCAAACATAAAGGTTGATTCTTTGTCTCGAGTTGCATCTGCTATAGGAATTTGAGAAAAGGGCAAGATCTGACTGAAACATAAGGAAGTCCCCAATTATGAGGCAATAGGATATGTCTTCAACATAAACCTTGGGAATACAGGGATGACACCACTAATAGAATTCTTTTCTGGTGAGATTTTGTATAAGAAAAGTTTTTTTATAGCTACTCTTAAGATGCCTAGACCCATTTGAAGCTAAGTATGTGATCTGAGAGGTTTATGAAGGTATTTGCAACCACTATCTAGGTGCAAGAACCTTAAAGAAAAATGTTGCTTCAGTTTCTTGTAACCGTCTATTAAAAACGACAAGTCTTCACCCGAACATCTACTAAGAATAGATGGTTATCCATAAAAAAATTTTGATGGAGACTACCACCCGTTATTCAGTAAAGTATTGTAACTGCAATTCAAAACAAATTGTTTCATATCATCCAGATTAGCATAGATAAGAAGGGAACACATAGCTAGAAATCATAAAGCAAAGATATAACAAGAAAAAGATAATATTTTATTAAGTGATAATCATAAAGGTACAATTACAAAGCCTTAGCAACATTATATGTATATTTACAAAGAACTTTGCCCCCATCCCCCACCTAATGTGCCCTTTTGTTGTGCACCTTTCGAGCTTGACTCTCCACCCATTGACTCTATTCCTTTACTATCCTTTACTAACTCCTCTAGGTAGGATCTTGACCTCCACGTTTATCTTCAAGGGATTTACTTCTTGAAAAGTCACCAACAAAAATAAATGGTCACATATCTTGGTGAAAATAATGCCAACAATATTCGAATGGGCAATTAATGTCAAAATACAAGAAACGACCACACCTGATTAAATCAAAGATTGACCAAAGTTCATCCCATGCATCAACATAGGACTAAAGGCCACTTGCATAGCCAACATGACCCTATGCACGATAATGGTCGAGACGGTTACTTGGACATCTTCAAGCCCTTTTTAGCCTTTCTTCCAGAATGCACACACATGTTGGAGTTGAAGGCTCAAGTCTTTAACTTCGACATCTTTCTCCAATAGAGCCTCTCTGTAATAGCCCGATTTTGGGTCTAATCGAAATAGTAGTTTCAGGACCACAAATCTGACGTATAAAAATTTTAATTTTATTATATTTTTATGGTATAAAATTTTATGAAATGATTTCGTGAAAATTTCATTTGAAAATTTTGACATTTAGGCACTCAATTTAGTTAAAAGGACTAAATTGTTAAAAGTGCAAAAGTTGAGTTCTACATGATAGAGGTGTCTAATTGCTATGAAATTTTAAATTGGAGGTTCTTAAATGGTAATTAGACTGTTGGTTAAGTTTTTGGACAAAAAGGGACATGGTTAGGTATGTTTCTAAAGTTTTTCATTAAGGGCATTTTAGTAATTTGGTAATTAAATGAATTAAAAAGCCAAATTAAAAGTCAATTTTTGGTCATCTTCTACCCCATGGTCGAATGTACCAAGAAGAAATCATGACTAGGGTTTTTCATGCTTCAAAGCTCGATTGTAAGTCCGTTTGAGCCCCGTTTTTAATAATTTTTATGTTTTTAAAATTCTCGTAACATGATATATCTATTTCTACCACTAATTTAAGAAATAATCAAGGTCTAAAATTTTACCCATGATGGATATTTGTGTATTTTGATGTCTAATGATAGGAAATGTATGTTTGGTGTATGATAAACGACTTTTGCTAAGTGATTTTTGATGAAAATGCCACAAAAGACCTATTTGTAAAAAGTTGTGAAATGGGTGTTAAAATGCGAGTAAAAGAAAAATATTGGCTGCTATAAGCATGTATAAGGTTCAGCTAGGCATGGGTGTTCAAGAAATTGAGTACATTTCATTTTACGACCCTAGGTACTAAATTGTAAAAATATCAAACTTTAGGGGTAAAAATGTAATTTTTGCCATAATGTGATTTTGAACCGATTTGAATAGTATAATGATTAAATAAGTTAAATGTGATATTATAGATCAAGAAAAACGAGGTTCGGAATTAGAACAGGGGAAAAAGGAGTATTTGACGGTTAAGTCATTTTCGCCATTTTTATGTCGAGGTAAGTCCGTATGTTTAATAAGCATTAAATTATATATGTATAAATGCTTAATTGATATAATTGTGGTAAATGCTATATTATTGAAAATGAAATGTGAATGCTATTGAGTACGATACTACGGAAATGACCGACAGAGATTCGATACAATGAAAGTCTCTGTTGAACCTTAGGAATAGATAGGAAACAAATGTCATGATATTAGGGTTATTGAGATTACGTGTAAGACCATATCTGGGATATGGCATCGATATGAGACTTCGTGTAAGACTATAGCTGGGCTATTAGCATCAATAGGAGATTACATGTAAGACCATATCTGGGATATGGCATTGGTACGGTACTGTGTGTACG
The DNA here is from genome assembly GCA_025698475.1 of Gossypium anomalum. Taxonomy (NCBI): domain Eukaryota; kingdom Viridiplantae; phylum Streptophyta; class Magnoliopsida; order Malvales; family Malvaceae; genus Gossypium; species Gossypium anomalum. The sequence goes on from CM046958.1 coordinate 21,528,618, forward strand.
AGATTCTCGAGTATCCTGTAGTATTCCAAGTGGTTCAAAGGGTAATTTAATGGGTATGTCAAAGAAGAGAAAGAGCATATAAGTATTACGAATTTGTACATGTATGTACATAAAGTTTATAAGCATTGACTTCACGATATTGTGAATTCATGGTTTCTATGAGAATGTTTTTTGTGAAAACCTTGTGATTATTGGTCTGTATTTGTGATGTATGAAATACATGGTAAATTCAGTTGGCGATTGTGTAATTGGTTTTCAGGCCAAATTGAGTTATGATATAGCATGTTCTATTCACACAAATTATGATCTACTGGATATGAGAAAAAGGAAAGATTGGTATAATTGCCTATTAAAACGATTATGGAAGTATGAGAAGATATGAACTTGGAACAATTGAAAGATGTTAAAATATATGCTTGAAATGTGAATACTCATAATTAATGTGCATGTTTATTATGAGGTTTGAAATGATTTGTTGATTGTGGTAAATGGTTATAATAGAGAGATTTCAGTTATTAGGCTAATGTCAAGACATGTTAAATTATGCTTGCAAATTGATAGAACAAACAATGTCACTGAATAAGTTATAACTGTGAGTTTTAATGCAATCTATATTATCTTGTGTTTATATCATTGGATTTGGAAAATGATTGGTGAGAGTTACTTATTATGTTCATACGGACTTACCAAGCTATATAGCTTACCCCTTTCCTTTCTTATGTTTTATAGTGCCGTGAAGCTAGCTCGAGTTGGAGATCGCCGGAGATCCTATCACACTATCAAGCTATCAATTTTGGGTATTGTTGAATTCAAGTATTTTAAGATTATGACATGTATAGGGACTAAGTCAATTTGTTATATGTGTCCTTATTGATTTTAGCCAATGTAATGACTTGTAATCATCAAAGGCTTGTTTTTCTATTTGGCCATGTAAGTTGGCTTATATTGGTAACATGGTAGTAAGCCTAAGTATATTCATATATATGTCAATGCCTTTGGTGATATGATCATGGTGTGCTTGGTGAATGTGAAATACTTGGAAATGTGATTTATGGCATGATAAATGATGTGTGTATAATAGATGTTGATATGGTACTAGTACGTGAATGGTTCATGGTTCATTTTGTATATAGCCTTGGAAGTTGGCTAATGTTGGTTATGAGTATATTTGTATTAATGTCATTTGTGAATGTGGAAACTTGTATAATTTGATGTGGAAAGGTTGATGTTTTAAGCATGTTTAAAAATGGTATGAGAATGACATGTTATTGTCTTGGTTGTGATTATTTGTGAATGTGGAAAACCTTGTGATTATTGGTCTATATTTGTGAAAACCTTGTGATTATTGGTCATATAATTTTAGTCAATGTAATGGCTTGTAATCGTCAAAGGCTTGTTTTTCTATTTGGCCATGTAAGTTGGCTTATATTGGCTAACATGGTTGTAAGCCTAAGTATATTCATATATATGTGAATGTCTATAGGGATATGATCATGGTATGCTTGGTGAATGTGAAATTTTTGGAAATGTGATTTATGGCATGATTGTGTAATTTTTAGAAATGTGACCAATTGATGAGATGAGGAATTTGAGTATAATTTGGTAACTAGAAAGTAATTGAATGAAGTCTAATAAATATGAAATTTGTATGTTTGATTTAGGGCTTAATAAATTTAGTGAATTGTTAGATAAAGACATTGAGTTGATATGTTTTAACCATGAATGTGGATGTTTTGGTTACCTAAGTATGTATTGTTTTGTGCCTTTGAATTGGGATAAGTGTATGTGTGAATAAGGGTGGCTAATGGCTTGGTAAATAGCCTTATTATTGTCCACACGGGTAGACACACGGGCATGTGTCTAGGCCGTGTGTGACACACGGTCAGCCCCATGGGCGTGTGATCCGGCCGTGTGTCCCCTGCACCTAAATTGTTGCAAAATAGAATGCTCAGTATCGAGCACACGGGCATGAGACACGATCGTGTGTCTCAACCGTGTAAAGGACATGACCTCAGGACACGGGCATGTGTCTTGGCTGTGTAACTTCAATTTGTTCTTGGATGACAAACAAAGAGTTACACGGGTTAGGGACACGGGCGTGTGTGACCATACGGCCTGCCCACACGGGCGTGTCCCAAGCCACACAGGCATGTGACCCATGTTTTAGCAAAAATTCTCTAAGTGTTGTAAAATTTTCTAAAGTTCTCGGTTTAGTCCCGAACAGCTTGACTGAACAAAACTTCTATAAGGTCAAAGATACTTACCAGACATAAATTATCAACAATGCAAACATGTCTCATTGATTTTCCATAAGAGCTCTTATAAATTTCCAAAATGACTCACTATCAAAACATAACCGAATATTTAATAACAAATTAACTACTATCAAATTATAACTAAAACATTTCAACACATTATTTCAATTATAAGGCTTCTCTAAACAAAATGAGCAAGCCATCTTCGCATGGCTATAATGTATACAAAGTCGAAATATCATTCTACCTATAGTCTATCCTATACATGCCTTAAACCATGATGATATACAATCTTCTCAACTCACATAATGACTCGATAGTGTGATGATATCTCCGGCTCTTCCAACTCGAGCTAAAGTATAAACCTATAAGAAATAGAGAAGAGAACACGGAGTAAGCTTCAATGCTTAGTAAGTTTTAAGCAATGCAAACAATTAATTTACTTATAGATCGATTATTTCAAATTTTCAAGAAATCATTCCTAGATAATTGCCATTTTGGCCAAGTATCCATGAACATAATGCATATTTAGAAAATTCACCTCACTTGAATCTGAACTCAAATAAAACCAAATATTGAAATCACAAATAAGATCATAAGAACTCGAAAAGCATCTCATTAACTAGTTTTAACCATGTTTGCAACAAAATCACAAATTCACTACAAGTTGTCTTCCTGAGCAACAGTCACAAAATTGTTTATAACTGGAGCTAAGAAACTCCAAATCAAGTGCCGCTAATTTTCCCTGAAAATAGACTCATATATATTTCATCCATCAAATTTTCAGAATTTTTGGTTTGACCAATCAATACCAGATTTTTATTGAAGTTTCCCCTGTTTCACTGTTTGACTATTCTAACTACTCTTCACTACGAATCAATTTTCTCATTATACAGAATTCTAAATATGTTATCATTTATTTCATTTGAAACTAGACTCATTAAGAAGTCTAAGTATATAAATTTTATCTTATAATCATCATTGTACAATTTACAATGATTTTCTAAAAATAGAACAGAGGATTTCAAAGTCATTTTGACTCTATCTCACGCCACTTCAAATATCTCATTATCTACAATTCTTTTGCTTACAGGTTTCTTTTATAAGAAACTAGACTCATTAAGCTTTAATTACATAATTTATTCAGCTTCTAATTCAATTTCCACAATTTATGGTGATTTTCCAAAATCAAGCTACTGTTGCTGTCCCAAGCAGATTTATTACAAATTTGCTCTTTCACACATTCCTTGCATTCAAATTATCTAAACATGTATATCATGTCATTCAAGATCGAACTCATATAACATAGGCATATTAGCTTTAGTTCAATTGAAACTAATAAAATACAATATCATATTCACATTTAATTTTTCATGATCGTAATCACCTAAAAATAAAATCATATACTTCCACAAACCTTTCCACAAGGACCAAGTGTTTATATTTGAATATAAACATAGAATCACTTCACATAACTTCACACATTTACCGAATATATCACAATCACATTTATAGTCATAACACTTATTCACAAATGCATCACTTTATATATTTATAATTTAATTCAAATCAAAATCGCATACAAGTACATGATACGTACCTGGCCAATTAATATGTAATGCACTTTCAATTTGTCAACTTAGTGTAGGATCTTGTAATTGTATACTTTTATCAAATTCATCGGCACTTGGCCTGCTAGGTATAAAACCCAAAATTATATTACCAGCACAAAGCCTGTGGGACTTTAGCTCGGATACATTTCCAGCATGAAGCCTGCGGGACTTTAGCCCGGATATATTTCTAGCACGAAGCCTACGGGACTTTAGCCCAGATACATTTCCAGTGTCTTGCATATTTATTCACATGTTAACACATTTCACATAACATATCACATTAGCAATTCAATTGCTTCATTCGAATATAAGCACAAAATGTACACCTACCCTTTAACTTTCGGTTCAATAATCATACACAAGGAACACATAATCTTTTCACTATCCCAGTTTCACTTTTAATAACCATTCGGCTATATGCCATATTCACAAATTACTTCACACACAACCTCGATCAAGTAGGAACAATAGTCACAATTCTTCTATTATACAAATATCCCATTCTTTGACTTTGTTTCATAATAGCTATTCGGTCACCACATATATACCATTCAATTCATATTCGACTTTATACAAACAAGTACAATAAAATTGTATACACATATTACACACTTTCACATCATCACTTAACAGTCATTCGGCCACATTATATACATAAATCATCCATTTCATATTCGGCTTTATAGCCTAAATTCAATATACTTATTGCAAATCGAACTTGTAAAGGTCAAATAATTACTTATCATATTATATAATCTTAAGCGCAAGAGCAAATCAAATTTAATTACTTAAGGACTTACCTCGGACAACGATAATCGGAACGAAACGACTAATCGACCACTTTGATTTTCCCCCCGATCCAAATCCGAATTCCACTTTTGCCAGTCTAATTAATATCAAAATTAACTCACTTATTCAACATTTCATTAAATTTTATCTAAAGACACATAATTTGGGCATTTTGCATTTTATCCCCTAATATTTCACATTTTTACAATTTAATCCCTATTTCAAAATAACACAAATTACTCAAAATTTCATCAAACCCATGTTAGGCTGAATTTACCTTAGGTCTCTAGCAACCATTTCTTTTATTTATTTCATGTTTTGACCCCTCAATTTACAAATTTCTAAATTTAGTCCTTAATACATATTTTTATCAAAAAAATCACTTAATTGAACATGAAAATCAAACATCAAAGATTTATTATTCATCATCAAAAAACAATTTCATCACATAATAAACAATGGAAAATCTCAAATTCTTCATTAAATCCAAAAATTAAGGCATGGGTTTACTAGTACTCGAAGCAACGATCTCAAAAACGTAAAAATTATAAAAAACCGAGTAAAACACATACCCGAATTAAGCTTTCAAAGTGCCGAATATTCAAAGCTTCCAAACTCATCTTTTTCTTTTCACATTCGGCTATGGAGAAAGATGATAGCATAAAAAGACAAAAACACATGGCTTTTGATTTATTTAATTAAACTTTTTTTTACCATTTTACCATTTTACCATTAAAATAAATTCATATATACACAAATGCCAAACCAAATATCATCACTATCTTATAAATGGGTTATTTCCCATTTAAGGCCATCATATTAAAAAGCCAAGGCCAATTGACACCTTTAACTAATAGCATGCAACTTTTACGTTTTACGCGATTTAGTCCTTTTTATTAAATCAAGCACACAACGATAAAATTTTCGTACGAAAATTTCACACATATCAATTCACATAATTTAAACACAAAAAAATAATATTAAAATATTTTTTACTCAGATTCGTAGTCCCGAAACCACTGTTCTTACTAGGGTCTAAACTAGGATGTTACAAACACGGGTAAGGGGTGTTACACTCTCAAAGCTATTGCTTCTCTTCCATCAACTGATTATTCTCTCTTTCTATGAGAGAATTCTCTTCCTTAACCCTCTACAGCACCTCCATCATTGACCGATACTACTTCCTCACACTGGTCATGCCTTCTTAAACCAATTGCTCATTCTTCAAAAAATCATTAAGAGGGGTATAAGTAGTTTTAGTCGTCTGACTGACCTCTTGGAAGGGGACAATGGCCACTCAATATTTGTGTTAATTAAGCAACTTATCCAGAATAGGAAATTGAGACAACCAACTATATAGATTTGAAAATTACCTATAGAACCTTGTATTTCTTCAATTTGAATAGGACCTTCTCGGGGAATAGATGTTGAATTCAACTCACCATTCGAAGCTTCTACAGTCAAAAGGATGAAAACAAAAACTTCTTTTTAAGAAATATCTTATGCTCTTGAGGGAGAAGTTGTAACACCCCTTACCCGTATCCGACGCCGGGACAGGGTTCGAGGCATTACCGGACTTAAGCATACACATATATGTAAAATTGGGCCATAAAATTTTATTTAAATTAAAAATATTCATTCACATGCATAATGTCCCTTACACGAGCTACTGAGGCTCTAAACATGCATTAAAGGTAGTTTGAGACTAAACCGAGAACTTTGGAAAGTTTTGGGAAAACTTAGAAAAATTTTCATGAAACAGGGTCACACGCCCGTGAGGACATAGGGACACGCCCGTGTGTCTTCAACACGCCCGTGTCCTTAGGCCATGTAACTCTCTATTTATGACGTCAACAAAACAAATTGAACCACACAACTAGGCCACACGCCCGTGTGCTAGGTCGTGTCCTCCACACGGCTGAGACACATGGCCGTGCCTCTGCCCATGTGGCTAGCACTTAGGCTATTTTCCAAGCCTTTTTGTTACCATTAATACCTCACATACTTAAATACATTATAGACACATATAATGTAGCATCATTAAATGATTAAACATCCTCTATTAAGACTCAATTGTAATATTCATAAGTCACTATACATGTATTTTTCTTACTCATTTTATACTAAGTCTAAACACGCCAATTCACAATCAATTGAACATGTCATTTTGATTATCGCTTATACACTTATACCATGCTTGCCTAAGTCATTCCACACCAATTTCATGTTCAAGCATTAATGACTTATTGCCATATCACACTTTTATACTTTGATTATAACCACTTCGTTTGGTTATAAAACATTCATCAAGCATACATACCGTAATACTAACCATTCATATCAAACAAATATAATCACATGACCACATCATAAGGCATCAATACATAGCTTGGATAAATAGGCTTACAAGCCACGACCATCATAAGCCACATCTCATGGCTATATACAATGTACTAATATAAGCGAACATCTTGGCCAAATCATAAGAACACATATCAATAACTAAGTCCCTATACATGCCACTCACTTGTAGATGTTTAAGATTCATCAATACCCCGAAAGTGATAGCTTGATAGTGTGATGCTGCCTCCGACGATCTCCAACCCCGAGCTAACTTGAGAACACTAAGGAAATGGAAAGGAAGGAGTAAGCTTAAATCTTAGCAAGTCCATATGAAAATAATAAGCAAATTATCAACATGATTCCATTATAATATAACCATAATTATACTTTTACTTATATTCTAGTCATGTTGTTTTTCTCAACTCATAGTCACTAAATTATTTATATCTGGAGCTACAAAACTCCAAATTAAGATCTGCTAATTTTTCCTAAAACTAGACTCACATATCTTATTATGATAAAATTTTCAGAATTTTTTGTTCATCCAATAAGTACATTTTATTCTTTAAAGTCTCCCCTATTTCGCTATTTGACAACTTCAACCTTTCTTCATTAAAATTTATTTATCTCATAGTACGGGACTCGGATGATGCTTCTGTCTACTTTCCTTGAAAATAGACTCATTAAAAATTTTAATCATATAAATTCTAACCCATAATTATTTTTTTACAATTTCTAGTGATTTTCCCAAATTAGAATAGGGGATTTTGAACTCATTTTGACTCTGTCTCACAAGAATTTTAATATCTCATAATAATAAATTCTTTTGCTTATACTGTTCCTTTTATGTAAAACTAGACTCAATAAGCTTTAATTGAATATCTTATTCAGTCTCTAAATCGATTTCCACAATATTTGGTGGATTTTCAAAGTCAGACTATTGCTACTGTCCAAAACTGTTTTAGTGCAATATGATGATAACTATCATAAGTTCATTTTCAACTAATCATGAACTCACCATTTCATGGATTCCATGTTCAATTACACAATGTAAGTTAGCATGATATTGCAATAAAGTTCATAATCATAATTCATACATCTTAGCTCACCGAGGTCTCAACATTTTAAAGTCTCAATAACCATAAGCTTAGTGTACATACCTGTACCCTTTCAACACTTTTCACATATTATTCCACTTCTTAAACATAATCTTGAATGACCCATTGGACCACCCAGAATACTGAAGGACATTCGGGATTATCATACACCAAATAGAGTGCCAAAGCCATGTCCCAGACATGGTCTTACATGGGTCCGCATATCGATGCCATATCCCAGATATGGTCTTATACGAAGTCTCATGTCGGTGTCGATGCCATATCCTAGACATGGTCTTACACTGGCACACATATCATCACTGATGCCATGTCCCAGACATGGTCTTACACTGGCATACATATCAACGCCGATGCCATGTCCCAGATATGGTCTTACACTGGCTCTCATCTCGGGTGTCGATGCCATGTCCCAGACATGGTCTTACACGGGATCTCATTAACCATGGTGTCATGATATCTGAATCCTAAGCATTCCTCAGGGTCCCCCAAGTTTTCTGAGATACAATGCTATCATCAAGATTCCATTAAATCATCACAACCCAATTTCATTAGGGTATACATACATGTATCATATGATATCAAATGTTAAATATATAATAATGGAATTGTTGAATTACTTACACACAAACTTACAAATCATGTAATATCAAGTAATAAAATTTAAGTATAATATTGCATTATTATTAACATACGAACTTACCTCGAACGCGAGCACGATTATTTATTCCGATTTAGTCCATAATTTCATTCATTCCCAATCTATGCCCGAATCTCATTTTCCTTGATCTATAATTTCAAATTTAGCTTACTAATTAGTCACATTATTCATATGGGTCCAAAAATCATACTTTTACAAATTTACATTTTGACCCCTAAACTTTCACTTGTTTACACTTTGGCCCCTAGGCTCGTAAAATGATTTTTATTCAATTTGCTTGCATTCTAAGCCTAGATGAATCATTTTCATAACTATAGCAGCCCTCAATTTCCACTAGAACACACTTTTATGACAAACTTTGTAACTTTTATGATTTAGTCCTTTTAAGCATTTTCACCAAAAATCACTTAGCAAAAGTCGTTTATTTAACACCCAACATTCATTTTCTACCATTAGACATCAAAACACATGCATATCACTCATGGTTAAATTTTTAAACATGAACCCTAACTCAAAATAATGGTAGAAATAGGTAAATCAAGTTACCAGGACTTTAAAAATGTAAAGAACATTAAATATGGGGTTCGGAATCACTTACAAATAAGCTTGGAAGCTTGAACCAAACCCTAGCCATGGCTTCCATGCAAAATTTCGGCCAAAGGTTGAAGATGGACAAAAATTGGCTTATTTTGGCTTTTTAATTCTTTTAATTATTTGATTACCAAAATGCCACTAACTTAAAAATATTCCATTTCACCCATTTCATGTTTGTTTTTGTCCAACAATTAACCAATGGTCTAATTACCATTTAAGGACCTCAAATTTAAAATTTCAAATCAATTTGACACCTCTAACATGTAGAACTCAACTTTTGCACTTTTTACAATTTAGTCCTTTTGACTAAATTGAGTGCCCAAACGTCAAAATTTTCAAACGAAATTGTAGACCATAAAAATTTTGCCCTTCTGTCCATGAAATCACTTTATCATTTCAAAGTTCTCATTTACTTGTTGTTTGAAATTCTTTTTCAGTGGTTGTAGTTTGAGATTTTCTTTATTTCTTCATTGTTTTCGCGATTTTACCAGAAAAAAGGTTAGATTTGCAAGGATAGGGGAAAATTGGTAGGTCTATGTTGCAAAGGGGCAGAGGTAGGTCTTCTACTGTTGACAATAGGGTAGTGACAACCAATCCTAAGGGAACTACGATGATTAGTGGCAATAAGGGCAAATCCCCAAACACCTAAAAGATGTAGATGAGCCAATGGCCTACGGTGAATGTGGAGGGTGCTAAGGTGTAGGGGTATTCTTAAGAGGCATCCCAAGTATAAATTTAGTATTCTAGAAGGGAAACATCGTCTGAGCTCTATGATTAATTTGAGCTATGGTGGGGGAGGCCAGGATTCTATCTATCGATATACTTGTTGGAGACGGGGTTCCACTTGCCACTTCATTAGTTTGTCATGGATTTGTTGAATTTCTACTACTTGGCACTCGAGCAGCAAGTGGGGAGCTCGTGGTGGCTGATTATTGGGTTTATCATCAATTGTAGACCATAAAAATGTAATAAAAAATTTTACTGTGTCGGATTTGTGGTCCCGAAACCATTGTTCTGACTAAGTCCTAATTTGGGATGTTACAGAAGTTGTAGTTTAGGAGGGAGGAAACACTTGAGAAAAGGGGTGAAGGATACCACACTCTAAGGCTGCCTTTCCAGTGGGGTATTTTTCTGTAAAGGAGCAGTAGGTCTTTTGGACTTGATAATACTTTAAAATCACACACTTTTATGTGTTAATTACATATATATTTTGAGTACAATCCCACTAATTTGGGCTATTTATGGCTTTTTATCTTGTAGGGACTAAATTGAACGCAAAAAGAAATTTAGGGGCAAAAAACGTGAATTTAAAAACAAAACAGGTCAGCATGCGAAATAAGGAAGAAATGGTGCCAAAAATACAAATTGTGGAAGACTTGGGGAAAAAATTCAAAAGAAGAGATTTATGAACATAAGACTTTATTTAAATTTAAATTTTATTTTTAGGATTATTGTTAGGATTATTAGAATATTGTTTAGATTTAATTTCAAATTATATCTTTTAAACATTATCATCTAGAGTTTAAATAGGAACAAACTAGGTTTTTATGTACTATAAATAGGGGATGGAGTGACATGAATATTCACCCACCACTTCTGTAAAAAAAACTCATTCCCCCTAAGGCTCTTAGCCTTCTTGTTTCTTTTCTTCTTTAATAAAATTTCATTCCATTAAACTCGTGTTTTTTTTTTTTTGAAAACATAAGTCACTACACTCATCTACCCAAAGGTTATAAAGGCTCCTCCAAAAGAGTTCATAAGGCTTAGAACTCACGCCTAGCCCTTCTTAACGAGTATTCATCATTTCCCCACGTTACAGGATTGATGTTTCCGTCCATGTCCTTCCAAAAGTAATCTTTTCAACTTGTGCAAAGAATGATCGCTTTGTATGTTTTGGGAAGGTTGCACAGTCAGTTCTGTAACTTATTGTGTCAGAAGTTGTCGAGCCTAAGAGATGAAATGGCATGGCATTCACCATTGAGAAACAATGATCTAATGTAAGATGGTCCCACAAAAATAACGATTGGCTAGAGTCAGGTTCCTCTAGATCATAAAGTTATAGCCTAAGTGGAGCTGGTGGTCGTAGGCATCCTCTTCCACTATAATTGGCTTATTCGATCATGAGAAGGATCACCTAAAAGCCTATGATTGAACCAAAGGAGGATCGAGAAAACCAGAGATTGGAATCCCTCAAATAAAAAAACTCCTTCCCTCAACTCTTTTCTTTTTGCAATGCAATTTCAATTTATTTAATTTCAACTCGTCCATATTTCTAATTCTATTTTTTTCCTAGGTCAGATGTTTTTCTTGGGCACGACTCTGCCCAAGATTTCTAGAAATAAGAACCTATAGCGATCCAGTCCTTAAGGATTTGACACTACTTACCTTATACTATTCTTTTCGTTATTTCTTAGGGATAGGTTATTTTTGGTGCTTTTAAGGACACACCAGGACCTAAAATATTGTACCCTCATTCAGTTGGTTGTAGTTTTCAAAGGAATATATGCAAAACCATAAAAGATAAAATGAGCATACAACCATACAGACCACCAGAAAAGTAGCTAAAACACTTCATACCCGTTGAGGACCTAGAAACTATTGCATCACACTCGTCTAAAACAATGTTGATACTAAGGGAAGAAACTGGTTCCTTCAAGTTTGGCCTTAGCATAAGCACTATGAGCGAAGCCCCGTGAGGGATCTACCACCTATGATATGGAAGCCTTGCATACTCTAAAATAAAGTTTTACGGCTCCGAACGCAATCCTCGGAGATACTTAGCAACATCATCCCTAGAGTTAAAAGGGCCAAGAATGTTCATGTCGTTTCAGCACTTAACTTCCCTCAAGCCATCTATTAGGTTCATAGGCACATATCTCATTGCCCCTTGATCATGAAGACAATAGCGAAGTACTTTTCGGAGAGAAATATCCTAATGAATAACCAAATGGCCATTATGATTAAGAATATTATAAGTGTCACCCTCATTAAGAATCTCTTCTAGCTTTAAGACAATAGACAAAACGAGGGGGTATAGGTCTTTTCTATTCAATAGGAAAATCGAAAGACGTTCTTAACTTTAACTCCTATAGAATATACTTTTTGGGTCTAGCTTCATCTTTCCCACCCCTTCGTAAATGAACTGTTATCTTCCTTCCCTTAGGATAATGAAAAAAAGCTCTGGTAATTTTCTCTCTCCTTAAGGTGTACATGTACTAAAACAATGACATAATAGGCCATATACCCTTTTGTCCACACTTGATGATAAACCCAATAATTAGCCACCACGAGCTCCCCACTTGCTGCTCGAGTGCCAAGTAGTAGAAATTCAACAAATCCATGACAAACTAATGAAGTGGCAAGTGGAACCCCGTCTCCAACAAGTATATCGATAGGTAGAATCCTGGCCTCCCCCACCATAGCTCAAATTAATCATAGAGCTCAGACGATGTTTCCCTTGACTGAACAAGGTTATGAGGTATAACGATGTTTCCCTTACCAACATAGGAAAAAAAAGATCGTTTAGGTACTAATTTGTGGGTTAAGCCCTTTTTAAAATAAATTTAACAAGTTGACTAACAAATGTTCCAACTTAGAAAAAAAATAGTTTAGATACTACTTATGACAAAAAACAAAAGTAAGGCACCAAAATTGGAAAAAAGTTTATGGTTTAAGTATCAACGTGGATTAAGCCAATTTTTAATTAAGCAAACTATATTATATGCTTAAGTCTACTTCAACCCTACCTAAAAAAAATTCACTTAGACCCGCAACCTCTAAACCTAATCATGGGTCGTGTCATCTGTTCAACCCGAAGGCTTGTCTGAAAAATGAGAGGATTTGAGGAAAAATGTAGGCTCGAAAAATGGACTTGGATAAAAAAATAAAGCTCATTTTCTAAACAGGTCAGGCCTTGGGTAGAAATTTTGTCCCGGCCCCATCCCAAATCACATGCCTATACTTTTTCTTTTTTGTATTTTTAATTTATTGAGAAACATTCATTTTAATATTTTTAGTGTATTTAATATATTATATATTTTTAAAAAATGTATAAAAATAATAATATAAAAAAATTACTATGATCAGGCCAGGTCAAACTCGAATTTAATATTTTTAATATGAGTCGAGCTTTGACAAAATTTTAAATTATTATTTTTATATAATACTACATCAACTCGACGCGACCAATGATGAAATATAGCAACCTCCAAAAAGATTGCAATTGTATAACTAAACTAATAGTTAGTCACTGTATAATGATTTAATTTTTAAAAGAATAAGTTTAGAGTTAAAATTGAAGTATTATATTAAAACTGTACAACTAATATTAATAAACTAAATCATGACATAAAAATTTTGAAAATAATTGGAACATGTCATTACTAAAAATAAAATAAATAAATAAAATGAGCATGGCTTAAATATAAAAAATGTCAAAATTTATTTTAAACAAAATATTAATATGTAAAAAAGTATATACAATTTATAATATTTATACAAGAAAAAAAATATAAAAGGGTAAACTACATGTCAATCTAAAATAGTGTCGTTTCTATTTTGCTGACTCTATTTTTTTTTTGTCAATTTAGTCACTCTAATTAAAAGAATTACTCGAATTGGTCACTACCATTAAAAATTTCGTAAATTCACTAACAGATTGTTGATGTGGCTTTTTTTTTTAACTAAAGTTAGAGACCTCTTTGTAATTAGTCTAAACACTTTTTTTTTTTTGTTTATTTGCTACATAAGACTAAAACTTGTAGGTTTTTTTTTTCCCATCTTCTTGTTGTTTGTTTCTTGGAAAAAAACAACAGAGGAAAATGAGAATAGTCTTGACTGATTTGTTTGACTTGTAGGTTTTACAATGAGTATTATGTTCATAGTGTTTATTTCTACACGTTTGATTTGTGCTCGGATTCGGCTACATGCTTTTTAGAAATCCTTTGCAATTTCTTCAAGATCTGGTCATAGTATGGTAAGTTTTTCTTTTCTTTTCTTTTTTAGGAAAAGTTTATTTTTTCCCTTAATTCTTACATTTCCAGAATTAGGTTATTTTAGAGTTTGGTTTATTTAAATTCTGGCTTTGTTGGGTGTTTAACTTTTAAGATGAAAAAAAATCCCCCAAACAATGTTTTTTTTATATATATATATAAATAATTCCTATATTTTTTTATTCTTTTTCATAGTAATTATGTTATTGTTACCGAGTATTAAACGTTAATAATGAAAGGATGATTTTGAGAGTACTCAAGAGAAGATTTTAAGGAATTTTTGAGTTCTTTTCTTTTCTTTTATCTTTTGCATGTTTTCTCTTAAAAGAGTAAGAAATTAGAACATGAGGTGTTTTGGACAAGTCAAACAAACAAGTCAAAACTATCATCATTTTCCTCTGTTACTTTTTCCAGAAAACAAACAAACAAACAGGAAGAAAGAAAAACAGAAAACTTACAAGTTTTAGTCTTATGTTGCAAATAAACAAAAAAAGTGTTTTCAACTAATTATAAAGAGGTCCCTAGCTTTAGTCAAAAGTTAAAAAAATACTACGTCAGCAATTCATTAGTGAATTAATGGAAAAATTTTATGGTAATGACTCATTCGAGAAATTATCTTAATTAGAGTGGCTAAATTGACAAAAAAAAAATTAGAGTGATCAAAATAGAAACAACGCTATTTTAAAGTGACATACGATATAGTTTACTTAATATAAAATAAACATTTATTTTAAAAATAAATTACTATGACAAATTATACAATCTATGTTATAAATTACCATGATCTTAATATATAAATTATTCTCTAAATCAATCACTCCTAATTTTATAAATTAATTACCCATTGGTTATCCAATAATTTGATTTCTTTTTAAGAAAAAATCATTATTTCATTCCATTAATGAGACCATACAATTCGAGGAGAAAAAACAATAACCACTCATCGTAGGAAGTGAATGACGAGCTCTATCAACACAACAAAGGTTTCAGCCTCAGCATCAAATGAACATTATGGCACATTGACAATTGGCTTTGTCACAACTCAAGCACATCATATTTGGAATGATTGCAAGTACTTAATACGATAAGAAAATCAACCTCGAATGGTCCAAAGCGACAAACAAAAATCAGCATAAGAACCAAGCATCCACCAAACTCGAGAGGATGGCGACAAAACCATCCTTAAAATCACTTGCAAAAGGAAAACCAAAAAACGTGCTATAAGAGTAGACCCAACTTTTAAAAGTGAAGACTTATTAAACAATGAAAAATAAACAAAAATACATATAGAAATTAAGACAACACGGGTCCAAACCGACTCATGAAATCATTTGTTATTTTGAAATATTCTCAAAACAGAAACAAATTAAGAAGCCAACGAAGGGTCACCCACTTTCTAAGAGAAATTGCTGGCAGCTGGTGGAGTTTTAGTGGTGATAGGCACCATCGTCTCTCCATCACAACTTATGAATACAACAAAGATACCCACAAAATAGATCTACAAGCTGAAAAGAGAGAAGATATGAAATGAATGAGGAAAAAAAAAGAAAGAGAAAATTGATGGGAGGAGAAAAAAGGTAGATGGTAACCAACTTGAAAATTAACATTACTGTTAAGAAAAACAAAAGATAAAAATAAACTTAATTTTTTAATTAAAAAATAGCTCTAATTAAATCTTAAAAATACCCCAGAATTATAAGACAAGAAAATATAATTTCAGAATTCCAAATTCTGCAATTCAAAGACTCTGGTTATAGATATTCAATTGAAATCCTCTCATCTATACAGAAAAGGTCTTTCATTTCAATTAATTTGATTCTCATAAATTCAAATTACTTCACCCATTTTTTTTTTTCATTTTAGTTATAAATTAGTTTTTTATCCTTGTGGATCATATGTATCAATCAAAATGTTTTAAATAATTATAAAAATAAGATTACACTAAAAAAAATTAAGAGATAATAGTTTTAAGATACATTAAAACATAACTATACAAATTTATTTCTGAACTCATAAATTAGTTTCTTAACTGATAGATGGTCCCTTGCTTCAGATCCCCATTTCATAGTAATGATCAGAAGTTCTTCATGCAATTTCTCCACTAATTCCTTATAATGATGTGTAATTTTCAATAGTTTTTGATTGAGAATTGATAAAAATGTTGTCAATTTCTTGGTAAGAACAAAAAAGAAAAGTTTGATTTTGTAATTAATTATTTCCTTTTGTTTTCCAAATTTTTAGAGATTTGATTTTCAAATCTAAAAAAAAAAAAAATCTGCGTTAAATCCATTTTCATGTTTTTGCCATAGACATGGGTGTTATTTTTATAAAATTGATAAAAAAATTATATTGTAGGTATAAAAATTTGGATAAACTCATTCTCCACCTCCATTTATTAAAAAAAAAAACAACAACTATTAAACTTGTAGTAATATCAATGGGTACAATACTCATATTCAAAATAGTATTTTAGACTTAGATAAAATTTCGTAAATTAATTAAAAGTATATGGCAACAAAAATATTTGTTTCCATATTTAGCATTCATTTGGAAAATTATTAAATGAAATTTAAAAAAAATAAATGATATGTATTAAAAATAAACTAATTTTTTATTGTATATGTTGATTGTATGTATCAATTAAATTAAAGTTAATTATTTCTAAAAAAAAATTCACAAATTTTATAACTTTTGATTAATAATATGGTTATGAAATTAAAATATAAAAATATAAAATTTTAATTTAAAAACATAATAATTGATATAAGGCTGAATTTAAATAAAAAAGTCTTAAAATTATTTTTTAAAGATAAATATTATATTAGTACATTGTTTTAAATTATAATTTTATATAGTAATTTTTGAGTTAATTTTAGTTATTAATTAGTGAATGTAGATTACTAGTTAAACTTAAATATTGTGTTGTAGGTTAAAAGGGTTTAAAAAGCTCTTGAAGTTTTTCAAAAAATCAATTAAATTCTTATACTTTTTTTTTTGTATTTAATTAAACTCTTGATCCTTAAAATTACAATCAATTAAATCCTTTGACCATTAAAATTAACATTTAACTAGAACGCCAAGATTGTGCCTATAGTATTAATAACAATAACAGTCAATCATTAAAACCAAACAACTGAAAGAAGGAATACCAAAATGCAAATAAATTAAACTTGAACAAAATAAATATGAAATAACAAGCTAAGGGAAAAAATAATCCAAGAATCGTCCAAGGACAGGAAAGCAATTTCACCTTTATTCTCTTTTCTTCTTTTATGATGTAAAACTCTAGATCTATTTTTTAATGTAAAGATTTATTATCCCCTACTTTCTCTTTTCCACATAATCACGGGTTTCTATTCTTCTTAAAGAAATAAAAACCTATGGTTTTTTCTATATAAACTTATAGCAGCCACCGCTTGTCCTCACTGCATATCCCTTCTTCCCCTCTTTTGCCTTGTTCAATTAGATTTCTGTGAAAGAATCCTACATGTTCCAAAATCAAAATCGAAGTTGTGAAGAAATGAGGTTAATTTAAAATTAATACAATCACATATGTCAGATTTTTCTTGATGTAATTACTTTAATTGATTTTAATTTTTAAATTATTAAAATAATCCGAATCCTTTTTTTTAAGAAAAATAGTAAAATTACATCAAATTAAAAAGATCAAAAGCACCCCTTGCTTTATCTTGTTGAAAGATGTATGAAACTTCATTAGGGATTGAATCAAAGATTTGAATACTTGAATCCCATGTAAGACCCAACTTGGCTACGCAATTCGCAATTATATTATCTTCTCTAGGTATATGTCGCAACCACCACAGTCCTTCGGTTCTCAAGAGTCATCATACCCTTTGAAGCATTGTGATGCCTAAGTCTTCCCAATTATTAACAGCCAAGGCTTTGATCACTTCTGAATTATCAGATTGAATTGTGGCTCGCTTGTATCCTTTACTAAGAATAATTAGTATTCCATCTAGAATACCCCAGAGCTCAACTTCAAAAGATGTGCATCATCCCAAGAAACGGTTAAACCTTGTGATCTAGTTTCCTTCTTGATCTCAAACCACTCCTCCAGAAGATGTGTTTCCTATTGAAGTAGTTACTGCCCCGTCCGTAAATAAGTGAATTAGTGATCCGTCAAAGATTAGATGAGGCCTTAAATTATGGCTCCTAGTCTGATAATCCTTGTGGATTAATTCATATTGTTGTGCCCAACTAAGGGAGGCTTTGACAACTTCAATTACTGTCAAAGTAATATTCTGGAAAATGAATAAATTATTGTTTTTCCAAATGCGCCAACTGATTATTTTGAAAAGACACGACCAAATGGTGCCCCGTCCCTACAGCCTTATGTGACAGGAAAGGTTAGTAGAAAACCAAGATTGAAAGGATTCAGAGAAAAACATGTGTTGTTGATCAGATGGAAGCATTTGAATCCATATTTCCTTAGTTGTTCGGTAATCCCGAAGTACATGGATAGTATCCTTATTGTCATGACCACAAAGGGAGCAAGATTTGTTCTTCGCAATCCCCCGACGAGTTCGTTTTGAGTTGGGAGTTATCTGTGCTTGGAAGCTAGCTAGAGGAAAATTTTTAACTCTTTGTGGCCCTTGAAACTTTCAAATATATTTCCAACACTCGTCTTTAGAATTCCAAGAAGCCTCCTTCAAAGACCAAGAAGCATTTCGAACTGAGAAAGTACCTGAGGTCATTCGTGCCCAAACTACCCTATCTGGGCTTGAGGCAGGATGTGGGGTTGGAATGCTTACTATACTTTTTATTATATCCTTTGGCAACCAGATGTGAAAAATATCAAGATTCCAAGCTCCATCGTCATAACCAAATCCTTGAGGGTGCATTCCGAATCAATATTAGCATATGCTAGTATTAGAGGGAGTAAGGGACCAACTTCTAAGATCCAAGAGTCCTTCCAACGTCGTATTTTGGTGTCATTCCCAATTAACCAAGCTATGTTCTCCCAGAAAAGAGGCCATATTTTTGAAAGGGATCGTTAAAGGTTTGAGCATTGGCTCCTTGTGATAGAATTTAGGAGTTGCTGCTTTAGACCATATTTCGATCGAAGGATCTATACCCATAAAGCTTTGTCTTTGGAGATTAAATTGAAACCGATCTTCATGAGGAAGGACGTGTTTTGATCGTATAAATGACGGAATCCTAGTCCTCTATGAGACTTTCGTTGACAAATGGAGTCCCATCTTACCAAGGAGAGTTTTCAATGCCCACCAGAGGAACCCTAAATAAATTGGCGAATCAAACGCTCAATCTCAGCGCAAATACGTTTTGGTATTCTCAAGGATTGCATGAAGTAATTTGGGATGGATAAAAGTGTAATAGCCAATTTTGGCCGAAAAACCAAACCAATAAAATAAAAAATAAACCCACCAAATAAATAATAAAAGTCTAAATTTGCAGTCCATTTTTATAAATATCAAGGTCCAATTCACTAAACCAAACCCCAAACCCAAATCACCTAATCAATTAAGACCCAACAAGCCCAAACCAACCCTAGCCCACTATCTTAAAATTTTTCAGTAGCACCTGTAGCCCCCAAGCCTCCAGCCGCCGCATGCTAGGCCAACCATTGGCCACCTAGTGTAGAGCCTTCCCTACACGCCACCACGGGCTTCCACGCCTCTAACACCTGCAGAGAGAAATTAATACAAAGTAGCAGAAGAAATCAAGCAAAAAATTACAAAAATATGAAATGGATGGTCACCTTAATCGGCTATAAGAGCCCAATTCTTCTATTTTGTATTTTTTTACACACACTAGTGAATCAGAAATCAAAATAGAAGTTTGAAAAAGGTGTTGAATTTTTTCTGGTTTTCTTTTCATTGTTCTGCTCCTATTCATTTTTCTTTTATTTATTTATTTGTTTATTATTATTTTTACAAATCCTTTTTTAAAAATAAAAAGGCATGAAATAAAAAGAGCAAAAACAAAAACTACCTATTTTCTTCGCGATCGCACCGTAGGAAGTCCTCCTTCTGTCGCCAAGATCGGACAAAAGGGGGTCAAGGATGCTCTTATTTTAGTTTTTGGGGATTGAGAAGGCCTTGCCTTCAGACATGTTTAAAACGGGGCTAAACGAACCCATTTCCTCCATCGCCGGCCACTGGCCACGGTGACGGTACGGCGAACCTCCGAGGAAGCCCGATCGGCCGGAGCAAAAGCCGGAGGGTGAGAGCCTGTGAGGGTTTGAAAATTAAAAGAAAATGGGAAAAGGCAAAATGAAAAAAAAAGGGGAAATTTTGGCTTTTGTATCACGTATGAAACGACGCCGTTTAGAGCCTGTCTTAGTGGCCCTAAAACGACGACGTATATGGCCTAGGCCTGTGCGACCCGACCCGCTCCGGGGGGATCCGCGCCTTTTTGACCTTTGGTCTATTTGCGCTTAGGTCCTTCGCCTTTGTAGCGCGTCTCATTGAGGTCCCTTTTTTATTTTTTCAACTTCTGCCACAGGATTTTGTCTCCTTTCAATTTTAGTCCTCCGTCCATTTGAAGAGACAAGCCCTTGAAACACAGCGTACAGAGGGGTCTGGGGCATTTGCTTTTTCGCCCCCTCACGTTTTCAGCTTGCTGCGATTTGGCCCTTTGTTTCATTTTTGTTATTTCAAATTTATACCCCGAATTCTGGTTCATTTTTATCACATCCTAAGACCTTTTAATTCATTCATTTATTTATTTATTTTAAAATGTTATATTATGTGTTATTTTAAATGTTTTATATGCTGTTTCGTTAGATTATTTGTGTACATTACTTATCTTAACTTGTTTTAATATACTGATTATTTAAAATTGTATTATTCTTTATTTTAAATTATTTATTTTATATACAAATTGGTGTTCTAAACTATTTTATATATATTACATATTTTTTATTTTTTTTACATCTTATCTATATAGTTTATATCAAATGTTTTTATACATATTATTAAAAAACGGTTTTGTATATTATTTCTTTAAACCTCCATTTTATTTTAAACTTTTTTCTATTATTCTTAAATTGATTTATCTATTGCTTATTTTAAATTTTTTTTACATACTTTATTTTAAACTTTATTTATTTATTTCAAAACGTTTTATTACCATCATTTGTTCTTTTTTATATTATTGATTTCATACTTTTATACATATATATATATACATACTACTCATCTTAAATTTTTGTATAAACATATATTTTTATCGTTTAGTGTGTTGTTGATTCTTAAATTTCTTTTTTCACATCATATATTTCAAACTTATTATTGTCATTTTAAAATGTTTTATATTTTGTCTATTTTATTTTAATTTATTTCGTACTATTTTTTTTAAAAAATTATTATTTAATTCATTGGTCTTTATCTATTGATATTATTATTTAAATGTTGTATGATTATTGCCATTGCGTGTACTTTAATTCGCTTATTTGTGTTTATATTATTGCCATTCGCTTTTGTAATATTTCATTCATGTATCATCGCTTCATGTTTCACTATATTTTTATTTCATATCATCATCTCATGAATCAAGCCTCGTTACATTTATCCAATAAATCGTTTTTATTTCAATCCAAACAAATAATGCATGTCGTTTAAATATCGTACTCACTATTATTCAAAAACAAAAATATCAAAATAAGGCAATGTTTCGCGTTTTGGAACATTGAGGAATTGTGCCCTAACTTATGGGGTTTTGGTTTTTTTGTTGATTTTAAATAGCCAAATATCCTTTCGAGTTTTAAAAAAAACACGGAATTCTAATTAAAATTAAAGACAAACTTGCGCTCGGGAGTTCATGGTATTGTGTCCTAACTTACGGGATGTGATACTCCGATATCTCGAGACGAGGAAATCTTTAACAATTGTTTTGAGCCAATTCAAGCATTTTTTAAAATCGACGTTAATAAAAAAAGGATCGTATTTTAAATCCGTACCTGATCTTCAACTTTTAACATTAAGATACTAACTAATCAATTCGGTACAAATTTTTGGGCATGATGAGGGTACTAATCCTTCCTCGCACGTAACCGACTCCCAAATCCGTTCTTTCGAGTTTCGTAGACCAAAAACACTGTTTTAGTAAACTAAAACATTTTATTAAAACAAAGGTGATCCGATCCCACCTAATAAAGATTGGTGGCGGCTCCCCTTTTATTTTTTATTTTTTAACAAAGTCGATTCTCGCATTTTCAAAAAAGGCTTCAACAGCTTGGCGACTCCACTGGGGACTTTTGAGAGTTGAGCCATAAATTGATTAGTTTTTGTCGTTTTTCGAAAAATTAAAAATTCGTTTTAAACATACGATCCTTTCATTGCATTTCATCTTTGTGGTTTTTGCCTTATATATGATTGGCTTTTGGTCTGAGTCTCTTAGTATACTTTTGCGCATCATGTTGCATTATTAGTCAATTTTACTCTTTTAAGTGGAAGTGAGAAACTATTCCTTCGTGAGGTCTTCGCCTCCGTATAAGATAGTGGATTGCTTTCGGGATACATCTGTACCTGCTTCTTCGTGAGGTTTTCATCTCTGTATAATCGTAGGAAAATGTATTCCCCTGAACTGAACTCGGTCTGTATGAGCCTATAATGGGTGAGAATCGAGGAATCTGCCAATTCAGGTAACTTTACTCTAGAACCAAACCACATGTAATGAGCCTTAAGAGCCTACTCTAGGTAGAGCCACGCCAAACCCTAGTGGTTATCCAAATAGGTGCTTGATTATTTCCTGTTTGCTTTGAGTTCTATTCTTTGTATAATACTGACTTGTTGTGTTTTGCTGTTATTGCATGGCATCTCAGCATAAAAAGGTGTTGATTCACATTCGGTTACCAGATAAAAAAGCTTAGCATGGAAAAAGGATTTCTTGATAGAGTGGAGGATAATGCGGCTGTCCGAGTATGGTCCGAGAGGACGCAGTAAGAGAAAGGTGATAGTTTGACTGAGGGATATGAATTAGAATTGTGAGATTTCACTCGCATTAGTGTAACCCCAGAACGACCTGCAAGAATTAAAAGAGATATGGAATAATTGGAACGACGAGATCAAGCAACTCTTTTACTGTAATTACGGTGACCTACCCTATCTGCTCGATGTAAAAGTGGACAAGTACTTGTTCCGAGCCCTCACACAGTTTTGGAATCCCACCTATAATTGCTTCACCTTCGGAAGAGTCGATTTGGTACCTACTGTGGAGGAGTACATGGCTTTACTTCATTGCCCGAAGATTCAGGCCGACAAGGCCTATTCAAGACCTGTTAATGTCTGATCGTGATTTTTTGTGATAAGTTTTATAAATTTATAATTAATCATTTTTGAAACTAACTATTATCACGACGTAGGCAAGTGTACCTATCGAACAGTAGTATAGCTTTAGCAAGACCGGATTGTCGAACCCAAAGGAACAATAGTACTAGTATTAACTGTCTTTTTAATATCTAGCCTAAAAATAAAAAGGGTTTGTTTTAATTAACTAAACTAAGAAATCACAGAAAATAGAAGTGGGGAATTACTTTTAGAAAAACGATTGATTTAAGATAATACCCAAGGAAAAATCCACCTAGACTTCACTTGTTATTTTGACTCCGAATCAGACGACTTATTCATTTAACCTGTTCCGTAGAAATCCTTGAGTTATGTTATTATCCCTATTCAAGACTAATAGTGTCTAACCCTAGGTTGAGTAATTGAAATCTCTTTCTAATTAACACCCTAAAGTTGCATTAACTCGACCTATGATTCCTCTTATTAGGTTTCACCCTAATCCGGCAAAATCTTGTCACCCTATCTTTAGGCGCGCAATCAACTCCGCTTAATTATGACAAAGTTACTCTTAGACAGGGACTATTCATCCTCCAAATAAAATAATTAACTTGAATCAATATCCTGAAATATCAAAACAAGAATTAAGAGCACATAATTAAGAACAAGTTAAATATTTATCATACAATTTAGAAAATAATAACAAGATTCATCTTAGGTTTCATTCCCCTTAGGTATTTAGGGGGGTTTAGTTCATAACTAAATAGGAAAACATCTCAGAAGAATAATGAATACAAAACATAAAGAAAACCCAAAACTCTTAAAGGGAAATTGAGGAGAGATCTTCAGTCTTGATGATGAATCTGGCTTCTGAGATGGATCAATCGGCTTTCTTCGAGTAATTTCTTACTCCCTACTCTGCGCCTCCCTCTTTAGTCCTCCTCTAGGGTGTTTAAATAGGCTTTAGAATGCCTAAAAGCCCTCAAACTTGCCCTTTTCCGAACAGAACTTAACTAGGGCTCGGTAAGGACACGCCCATGTAACATGCCCATGTGCAATTACTTCAGGCCGTGGTCAAGGCTGAGAGATCAACACGCCTGTGCTGAGGTTGTTTTAGGCCATGGTCGAGCCTGTTAGAATGGCACGGGCGTGTGTTCTGCCCGTGTGAGGAAGTCCAGGTAGTGTTATTTTTCCACGTCGGCCCATTTTATTCGTTTTTGGCCTGTTTCTTGTTCTTTTCGCTCTCCTATGCTCGTCTAAGTATAAAAAATGAAATTAAAGGATTAGGAGCACCAAATTCACCAAATCTAAGGAGAAATCATTCATAAATGTGTTAAGCATGGGATAAAAATATGTATAAATTATGGTTTATCAAATACCTCTACACTTAAGTGTTTGCTTGTCCTCAAGCAAAATCCTCAATTCACAATTAAGAATTCCTTTTTCTCAACTTATAATTCCTATCAATAATATCTCAAACTAATCCATAAGTAATCATACATTGAGAATTCAACTAGAAGAACATTAAAGTTTCAAACATTCCAAGTTGAGCATTTAATCATGAAAAATATAGGCACTCCCCTTATTTAAATAATCACCTTTGATTCAAAATCTCACAGAGTTTAACATCCTCACTAAAGATTCACTCAAATCACTAGAAGTGTTTAAGAATAATGAATGTAGAACTCAACAGTCAATATGAAAAGTTATTACCATAGGCTTGCATAAAAATCAAATCTCCACCACTATAAATTGAGATGATACATCAATCAAAAGGTCTTTAGAGGGTTATAACGAGGCTTGGTTAGGGGGTGTGGTCACAAGTTGAAAGAGAAGGTTAGAATTGAGATTGAATTGAAAATTTACTTAACTAGAAAAATATTTAATCACCACTTGCGTACAATTGAGCTTCTTTTCAGAGTATGGAATTTAAACACTTGAGCTCAAAAATGAAAGATCATTACTAATATGTATTATTATTATTTTTAATAATATAGACTAACTATTAAGAACCAGACATAGCCAAGCAATTTATTCAAATTAAATCTCGACAAAAATAAGGATCAAATTAATTGAGGGGATTTCAACAATAATGAGTTAAGGGTTAATATTAAAGGTAAATCAAGGAATGGGATGTTATGCTCAAAGGGTTTTACTAAGGGTTAATCGTGGAGGTAGGCTTTTCGTGGCATGAGTGGGTTAATCCTAAGTGCCTCTATCATCTTGACATATCAAATCAAATGGTGTGGTCTTGACATACATCATCAAGCAAGTTCTAGAATAACAATTCAATATTGAAGCACTCAAAGCACAAATAAAAGTGAGCATGAAAGAAATAATAGATGCTCTTAAAGGCTCAAAATCTCACAAAAATTATGGCTTTTTGATGTTCAAAACTGTGGATTTTAATTCAAGGTAATACCTAAACTTGGGAAAACAACCTAAATTTTTAAATTCTCAAAAATCAACTTATTATGCTTAATTTTCTAATGTCTTAAAGTTTAAATAATCAATGTATGAATACCTATGTTTTAATTCAAGATATATCAATAAAAATCATAAATTAATCAAAATTCATCCTAAAAATGATATGAGAGATTTATAAGAGAACAAAACAAAATTTATGGATTTTTCTGATAGTGATATAATTTACCCCCCCCCACACTTAAGATGTACATTGCCCTCAATGTACAAAGATAAAGTTAGTGGCAATTATATATATAACATCAAAAGATAGGAAGAGAAGTGAAACTTCCTGAATGTTAAATGAATGAACTCCCTAGTTTGGAATTATGTAGAGTGGAGGAAGATACTCCGGTGGTGGTAGAGGTTGGGTTCCACAAGTGCTGCGCCAAAAAAATATTATATCTCGTGGTCGAGTAGGGCATGGCAGTCGTGGAGAACCTTTGCTAGTGGATTTTGAAGTTCCTAAGTAATTGTGAGCCTTGTAGCTCTTTACAACTGTGATAAAATTAGGAGCTTTTTAGGAATATAGAGAAGAATAATTACTCATAATGAAATAGCCGAAAATAAAATTTGTTTATAAATCCTAAAAATAAAATAGTATCAAAAGGAAGTAAAATGAAAAGTTAAAAGTGAAAATAATAAGAAAAATGACAAATAAAAATAAAGATAAAAGAAAATAAAATATTTAAATATCATCATCGCCGGATGGTTCGCGAGGTGGTGGTGGCGATGAAATGTGGAGGTGCTGACAAATCTGCTGTAGAGTAGCATCGATGTTATCAAATCGCTGAAAACACTGCTGCTCAAATCGAGTGAGCTGCTCAGAGATGTCAGAATATGAAGCCGCCGCATGAATTGGCCGATAAGCGGGTGGTGGCTGAGACGGTGGGTCCTCGTGTCGTGGAGAGACATCATCAGTAATGTCCTCAGGAGCCTCCTCCTCAGTTGATTGGGCGAGACGATATTGAGGAGGGTAGGTTCCATGGCATTTTTCGATCATCCTCATACTTAGCATGCTCGAGATGCCTTGTGGAGACATCTGGCCAATAAGGGTAAGGGAGGATTCTTATGCTGCTGTGTTGAGGAGCCCAAAGTGTCGAGCCAGTAAAGTCACGTAGGGTCCAATGGAGATGACCCCCTTCCAATGTCGCTCTATTTGATGGCGAATGGCAAGGGCGATGAAATAGGCAAGGTCGAAGACGTACCCGTGCAACATACACCATAGGAAATAGACGTCGTGAGTGTTGACGACGCCAGTGCTGTCTCTCTTCCCTGTTAGAGTGTGAGCCAAAATAGAATGTAAGTACCTCAGGGATAGAGGGAGAGCTGATACCTTGGAGCAACTGGGGTCGTAGGTGGCCGAACGTGGTACTAACGCTTCCCAGCACTGTAAAGGAGAACGATAAATGTGGCGGTTGAGAGCGTGGAGGTCATTCTCCTCCTTCCCAGCACTGTAAAGGAGAACGATGAATGTGGCGGTTGAGAGCGTGGAGGTCATTCTCCTCCTTGAAATCCTCCGTGTAGAGGCCCAGTGCAGTACCAAATTTTGGGATGCTTAACAGGAAGACTAATCCATCGAGGTGAAATTGGATCGTACCGGGATCATCGTAGTTGGTCATTATGGTCTGAAGATGGAACGTTGAGCATATTTCCATCGTGAGTTTGAGATATGTTGGCTCGACGATCTCAAAGAAAAGCTCCCAAGGGTCGGTGGTGAGGAGGGCCCGAATCGCATCAGCCAGTTGGACTTGTTCTACTACAGCCCAGTCGATACAGCGGCCCGCAGCTAAAGGTCAGACCTGAAGTATCTGATAGAGTTCTTCTTCAGGTCCAATGGGAAACTGCAAGAAGGGGTGGCGAATTTCAGCGGTAAGACCCGAGGAAGATGACGCTCCCTTCATTTTCTTCGAAGCGGGGACGACGGCTTTCTTTCCACGTGAAGATGACATGGTATACCTGCAAGCAAAACCATTATTCTGTCTTGATGAATGGACCAGGTAAAACGTAAACAAATTCAAAAAGGAAAAAGTCATAAATAATTTCAGCCACAACTACTAACACTAACAAACCTAACCAAAACAATAAATTTTATGGCATAATGTCTTGGCATTAGTATGAATATCAAAATGGCAAAAAAATATGTGGAAATGTAAAAAGCATGAATGTATCACAATGCATAGATTATAATGGCAAAGAATAATAAGCAAGTGAGAACTATGAATATTGACTTAGAATAGGTAAATGTGGCTTGATAAATCATGAAATAATAAAGAAAATTTCACATGGAATAAATGATAACTAATCTAAAAAATGAAATTTGAATGATAGCAAAATGGATATAGTGTGAGATAAATGAAGATTATTATGATAAATAGCATTAGAAATAAGTAAAATTAAAGAGAAAATAGTAAATAAACGCTAAAAAGAAATAGTTTGGGCATCAAAGATAGAGTCAGAAGCGGCGCACGGGCATGGCAGGGAGGGCGTGTAGAGTTGTAGTGGCTAGGGTTAGAGATTTTGGGTGAAGAAGATGATGAATAGTGAAGGTTATTTATAGATTTTAGGGCACACGGCCATAGGACATGCCCGTGTGCCCCAATTTTAGCCCGTGTGTTTCACGTTTTTCTGAATTTCAGCGCGTTTGACATTCACCCCACGCCCGTGTACCTTAGGCGTGTTGGTGCAGTTCGCTTCTCCCATGCCCGTGTATGAAGGCCCACGCCCTTGTTAATTTGATAGGTTCAACCACGATTCTAAGACACGGGCGTGTCGCATGCTCGTGTTGTTTTGACAGGATCGCCCACGACCATGTCGCATGGCCGTGGCCATTTATCGCAGCCCATGTTTTAGGGAAAATCTTTGCCTTGTTTTCACACGGTCTTAAGCAAGCTCGTGTGCTTGGTCGTGTAAGTGTGGCAAACCTATATTTAAGAGCTCAGTTAGTAAGTTAGGTGTTAAATAATAGTATTTAAAGAAGTTAATATCGTTAGTGCTCGGGTTGCCTCCCGAGAAGCGCTTATTTATAGTCTAAGCTCGACTTACCTCTCCATTGAATGGTCATGGTGGTTCAAGGAGTTTACACTCCTCATTCCTACTATTAATCTCATCAAAATAAGGTTTTAGGAGGGTATTGTTTACCTTAAAAGTGCCGAATTTGGGATGACTTACCTTGACTGTACCGAATGAGAAAATGCTAAGTACCGTAAGACGAATTTCTTCATTCGGTTTGGCAGCAATGTGAGGATCTGCGACATTTAATAAAACTTTATCTCCAACCTTAAGTTGATTTGGTGATGTTTTGAGCTCATTCTGGCGTAGTTTTGGTTTATCGTGTGTTCTCGATTTATGTGTCCGCCATTCATCTAACTCCTCAACTTGTAGCCTTCGTTCTTCATGGATATGTCCTTTGTTGTTGCTTGAACATGGCTCATGTATATCCTTCAAACTCCAACTCATTTCTTACAAAGTAGGTTGCAGCATATGGTCAGTTTTGGTAGAATGATTTATACAACCACCTTCAACTTTTAATGTGTTACTCGAATTGCAAGCTTGAAGAGTGATTGTTTCGTCTCCCACACGAAGTGTGAGTTCACCAGTGCCAATGTCAATAATTGTTCTAGCAATTGCTAAAAAGGGCCTTCCTAAAATCAAAGGAGTGTTGCTATCCTCCTCTATGTCTATAACAACGAAATCAACTGGGAATATAAATTTATCAATTTTAACTAGTACATCTTCAATAATACTCCTAGGAAATCTAATAGTTTTATCTGCTAATTGAATGATCATCCTAGTTTGTTTTGGTTTCCCAAGACCTAGTTGCTTAAACATTTTGTAAGACATGACGTTGATGCTAGCCCCTAAATCAGCCAATGCATTATTAACATCTAAGCTACCAATTAGGCAAAGAATTGTAAAATTCCCGGGATCTTTTAATTTATTAGGTAGCTTGTTCTGTAGAATAGCTGAGCAAACTGCATTTAGCTCCACATGCGACGCCTCGTCCAACTTTCTCTTATTTGTTAGGAGTTCCTTTAAAAACTTCATTGCGTTCGGCATCTGCGAGAGAGCTTCAATAAACGGTAATTTGATATGTAATTTCTTTAAAAGTTTAAGGAATTTACCAAATTGTTCATCTGAGTGGTCTTTCCTTGTCGCATTAGGGTATAGCATACGAGGTTTATATTCTACACTTATCGATTTCTGTTTGGTGTAACTTACCTCACCTTTACCCTTGCTTACCACAGTTTCTTTGTTTTGGTTTTGGTTCAGATGTAACTAACCCTTCCTCATTTCTAACGTTGATTGCATTGAGCTGTTCTCTTGGGTTAGGTTCAGTATTACTTGGCAAGCTACCTTGTGGTCGTTTAGAAATTAATTTGGATAGCTGGCCTATCTGAGTTTTGAGCCCTTGGATCGATGCTTGTTGATTTTTAAGTGCTATCCTGGTATTCTGGAAACAAGTTTCTAATACCGAGATGAATTTGGATAGCATCTCCTCAAGGTTTGATTTTTTCTCTTGTTGGTAAGGTGGTTGTTGGAAGCCTAAGGGTGGTGGTGGTCTCTGATTCCCTTGACCACCCCATGAGAAATTTGGGTGATTCCTCCAACCTGCATTATAAGTATTGCTATAAGGGTTATTTTGGGCTCGAGGATTATTACCCATGTAGTTCAATTGCTCGTTCTCCATGCTATGGCTATAGGGTGAATATTCTGTATTGCTCGATCCACCTCCACTTGCTTCATATTACATTACTGAATGAACCTGTGAAGAACCAAGAAAACCATCAATTTTTCTATTCAAAAGTTCTACCTGATTTGAGAGCATGGTGACTGAATCGACGTTAAAAACGCCGGCTGCTTTCGTTGGCTTTGTCCTCATGACTTGCCACTGATAATTATTCAGTGACATCTCTTCTATAAATTCTTAAGCATCTTTAGGTGTCTTATTATTGATAGTCCCACCAGCGGCTGCGTCAACCATTTGTCTAGTCGAGGGATTCAGGCCATTGTGGAATGTTTGAACCTGTAGCCAGAGTGGTAACCCATGGTGAGGGCATCTTCTTAAAAGGTCCTTGTACCTCTCCCATGCATCGTAGAGTGTCTCTAAATCCATTTGCACAAAGGAAAAAACATCATTACGTAATTTCACCGTTTTGGCCGGTAGAAAATACTTTAATAGAAACTTTTCAGTCATTTGTTCCCAAGTAGTGATTAACCCTTGTGGTAATGAGTTCAACCACTGTTTAGCATTGTTTCTCAATGAAAAAGGGAATAACTGAAGACGAATGGCATCATCAGAAATGCCATTAATTTTAAATGTGTCACAAAACTCTAGAAAATTTGTCAAGTGAGTGTTGGGGTCCTCGTCCTGCAAACCATCAAACTGAACAAATTGCTGTATCATTTGAATCGTGTTAGGTTTCAGTTCAAAATTATTTGCAGCTGCAGTAACCTATTTAAAAACGGGTTTTTTTTAAAAAAAAAGGGAGTCGCAACCAATCTTTTAAATTGCGATTGGATCACTTTATAAAATGTTTTGGTTTACGAAATTATGAGAAAATAGGTTCGGGAGTCGGTTATGTACGAAGAAGGATTAGCACCCTCGTAACGCCCAAAATTGGTACCAAATTGAATAGTTCTGCCCTAGTGTCAGAAGTTTGAAAAAATTTAGAAATGAGATTTCCTTAAAACTGTAATGTTTTGAGACAAGAGTCAAGATTCATTCGTTTTGAAAAAGTATAAACATCACATCCAACATGATTGGACAAGATATCGTTAAACTTTCATGACTAAAATCATCTCATGATTTGTAAAATTCATTTAAAGGATGTTTTAGATATTTAGACAAATGGGAAATCGCAACCCAGCATGTTAAGGCACTATTTCTCGAATTCCTAAATACAAAAGACATTGCCTTGTTTTTTAATATTCCTTTACGTTAAATGAAATTTAAAAATAATAAAAAAACAATGATGCATTTAACCTATTGCAAAGAGTCAACATTGGATTAATTAAACTACGTATTTAGTACTTCATACAAATAAATGGTAATTACGACATATGTCACATAATACTTTGATATTTCATGCATATGTAATCACAAATATTAATAAGAACATTATTATTTCATGCAAGCTAATACAGAATGGCAAAGATAATAATATTTCACGCAAGAATACGTCATGATAAACAATGAGGATAAAATGTATAACCATACTTTAACCTACATAAATAAATAATTTTCATGTAAACATATAAAATCAATGATAACAAATAACTCATATAATGAATTTACATTTTAAAACAATTAACAAAAATGTATTAGTATCATATTAACATAAAATAAATCTTAAAAAGAATCATATATTTGACACAATAAATAAATAAGGAAGATCTTAAAGCATTTAATAAATACTAAAACATAGTATAATATATATGTAAATAATAAAACTTTATGATAATATACATACTACATGTTTAGTACACATAAACATAATACTTATTAATAATAAAAATTTCATAATGGTATAATATATATATTAATAAAATAACATATAAAATATAAAAATAATAAAATAATGTAACGATAAATGAATTTTAAATATTTAATAATATATATAAAAATAATATTTAATAGCAATTTATAGAATTTTAAAACTATACATGATGATATATACTAAGATATAAATATACGATAAAATATAAAATAATATAATATAATGTATATAAAATTTATAGGAAACATATAATAACATAATAACATAAGAATAATTTATTTATATATAATTATCATTTTTAAAAGAACATAATACATATATAAAAAAATTTAATTAATAAAATATAAATAATACATATACCATATAAAATAATATAATAATACATAATATACAAAAATAAAATAATTTTATTATTTTTATACATAATTAACATTTTAAATATATATATAATACATATATTAAAAAAATATTTAATTAATAAAATATAAATCATACATATACCATATATGATAATATATAATATAATAAAATAAATGGATTTCCAGTATTTTTAAATAATAATATAAAGTATAATAATAATATACATCAAATAAATAATAAAGTTTTTTAAAAAATAAATTTATAAGTATAATGGGACTAAAATTAAAAGCAGTTAAAAATTTTGGGGTAATTTAAAAATAAAAAAGAAATTTAGGCCTATTTGAAAAACGCATTAAAATCGAGAGACTCATTGAGTAATTAACCCTTATCCCAAAAACGACGTCGTTCCTCAGAATGAAGTTTAACAGCCATTGGGACTAAATTGAAACAACTATAAAATATTAGGGCCAAATTAAAAATAAAATAAAATGAAATTATAAAATTTAATAAACCAGAAGGATCAATTGGGCAATTTGCCCATTTATAAAAAACACGCGGATCCTCCCCGGGTCATCGGGTCAACGCGCAGATCCTCTGTTTAAACGACGCCGTTTTAATGCTTATTGAACTAAGCCAAAACGACGTCGTACTTTAGGGGCTATATAAGCCAAATCTTAGCCCTGAAATCATTTTTAAATCTGTTTTTTTTTTTAAAAACCGAAAGAAAACTCTCTGAAAGAGAGTTGAGGGCTCACCCTCGGAGCGCCGTTGTGTCTCCATCATCGGGTTCCCACGCGCTACGCAGCGCCTTTGACTGGACTCACGCGACGTGGTCGAGGCCCAAAACTTTGCCTTTTTCAGCGAATCAAGAGGTAAACCTTTTTTTACTCGTTTTAGTTTTTTTATATGCGTATATTCATGACAAAAGAGAAAAAAAAAATGAATCACCTCCGTACCTTGATAAATTGCTCGATTTTTTTTATATATGTGTGCTCCTTTTTGTGTAAAAATTGATCCCTTATACATTGTATTTTACATCCATTTATACTGTTTACAAATAAATTACAAAAAATTAGTCCCCGATTCTGATTCTGATTTATTGGCTGATTACTTGCTTCTTTCCTTTTCTTGCAGGTTAACGGCGCAATCCTCGGCGGTGGGGCATGATCTATGCGCCGATTGTGGTGTGACATGGGGACTGGAACCACAGCGCTGATAGAGGGTAGCTGAAACGATGAAAGTTAAAGAGGCGTGACCCTTAGGCTGATTGCGGCGCAAACCCTAGCTAGGGTTTCTCAGCTACTGAAAATAAGTTGGGCCATTTGGGCCAATTAAGTCTTGGGCTAGTTTAGTGTATCGGGGGTAGGGTGTAAATGGGCCTGCTGGGTAATTCTAATTTTGGGCCTACGGGCTATTGTAAATGGACTATAAATGGACTGTTTAATTTTATTTTTTAATTAATTTAATTCTTGTAAGCCCAGGTAAATTTGGGCTATTACAGCTGCCCCTCTTTGCTCATTGCTGTGTAATAGGAATCGAGCAAAGACTATAAAAGGACCAAATTTGCCCAGTCTGACCAAGTCTCAAAATCTTGAACCTTATCTTCCCCAAGGATATTCTGATGTCTTCAGGAGTGTCAAATTGGCTATCTTCAACCTGCTTCTTGAAAACTCAGGAACGCCACTTTGTTATTTTCAATTTACTCTCTGCCCATACACAGACACCAAATCTGGTATCTTTGATCTGCTCTCTGCCAATACAGAGACGCCAAATTTGCTATCTTCGATCTGCTCTCTAATGATATAGAGACGCCAAATCTGTTATCTTTGATCTGCTCTCTGTTAATACAGAGATGTCAAATCTGCTATCTTCGATCTGCTCTCTGACGATACAGAGACGCCAAATCTGTTGTCTTTGATCTGCTCCCTGCCAGTACAGATATGCCAAATCTGCTATCTTCGATCTGCTCTCTTCCAATACAGAGATGCCAAATCTACTTCTTGGATTTGCTCCTTGTCGAATACGAAGATTCCAAATCATCTTTAGATCTACTTCGATATGGAAATATCTAAAAGTTAGATCTGCTGTATCTTCGATCTGCTCCCTGTCGAGTACAGAGATGCCAAATCTATTTCTTCGATTTGTTCTCTGACAATACAGAGATGTCAAATCTGCTATCTTCGATCTGCTCTCTGCCAATACAGAGATGCCAAATCTGCTTCTTGGATCTGCTACTCGTCGAATACGAAGATGCCAAATCATCTTAAATCTACTTCGATATGGAAATATCTGAAAGTTAGATCTGCTATGTCTTCGATCTGCTCCCTGTCGAATATAGAGATGCCAAATCTGTTTCTTCGATTTGTTCTCTGACAATACAGAGATGCCAAATCTGCTATCTTCGATCTTC
This sequence comes from Gossypium anomalum, assembly GCA_025698475.1. Taxonomy (NCBI): domain Eukaryota; kingdom Viridiplantae; phylum Streptophyta; class Magnoliopsida; order Malvales; family Malvaceae; genus Gossypium; species Gossypium anomalum. The sequence continues at coordinate 21,563,978 of CM046958.1, forward strand.
TCTCTGCTAATACAGAGATGCCAAATCTGCTTCTTGGATTTGCTCTTCGTCGAATATGAAGATGCCAAATCATCTTAGATCTACTTCGATATGGAAATATCTGAAAGTTAGATCTACTATGTCTTCGATCTGTTCCCTATCGAATACTGAGATGCCAAATCTATTTCTTCGATTTGTTCTCTGACAATACAGAGATGCCAAATCTGCTATCTTCGATCTACTCTCTGCCAATACAGAGATGCCAAATCTGCTTCTTGAATTTGCTCCTCGTCGAATACGAAGATGCCAAATCATCTTAGATCTGCTTCAGTGTAAATACTTGAAGGTCAGATCTGCCATGCTTCAGCCTATTACCCTACTGCTTAGGGGATTAAGGCGCCTCAATCTTCATTGTCCTTTGAAGGACATAACCTGTATAATGTGTATGAGTTTACTCCTAATGATTAGGATGCTTATGATCAAAATGAGTCAAATGCTCCTAATTAAACCTGTTATAATGCAAAATGTTTATGAATATAACCCCTATTCCAGACATCACTACTCATTCCTTCGTTAAAGCTCATCCTTATTCCTCTTGAAATATCATTCTTACTCAGCTCGTGGGTTTGTACTGTTCTTCAAATGTTACAACCCATCAAAGATGTTTGTAAGATGATCTTAGGATCGAATCGTTTGATTTGTCCAATTATCAATTTAGATGAAAGAAGAAATTTCCTCGAGTTCTTTCAAACCTTACTTACGTGAATTCCTTGAACAATTGTTCCATTTTAGTTTCTTGTATTATCTAGAAACTTCCAGAGTAATAAACAAAACTTCATTTATGAGAATTATTTAGTTCATCTATCATTATTTAATGCAACACACTTTAAGAACAATGGAAGATGAATTTAATCCTGAGGATAATTAGATTTGAATGAATTTGTCAAAAATACAAAGGGAATTAATCTGAAAGTCTATGTTTAAGAAGAAATAGAATCTAAAGATAGCAAACAGGATAAAAATTAGATATTCTAGATATCACCACTTGAGCGTCTATACACCAGCTCCATGAAGTCTTTCTTGAGTTCCACATGTGTTTAAAAATCAAAGTACTTTGTTGATGCCCCGATATGTAACGCGCTTCGCTCTTTGTTGAATCAGATATAGTAAGATTACTGTATGCCCTTCAAAATTTGAGCTGCCTTTTGGGTTTTCAACTCAAAACCCCTTTGGTCACAAGGCGCCCTTTGCGGGTTTTCACCTTGGCCTCTCCTTTTTTTTTTTTCCGAAACCTCAAGGCGCCCTTTACGGGTTTTCACCTTGGATTCTCCTCTCCTTTAAACAAAGTACTGTTTTACTGAGTCTGAATTCACTGGATTGGGTAAACTCTTCCCATCCATTTCTGTCAAAATTAATACACATCTAGAGAAAGCCTTCTTCACGACATATGGCCATTCCCAATTTGGCATCCATTTCCCTCTAAAGTCCTTCTGAATGGGAAGGATATTTTTTAGCATAAGGTTCCCCTCATGAAATTATCTTGGACGAACCTTCTTGTCATAAGCCCTTCATCATTTGCTTCTGATACATCTAACCATGGCGAATAGCTTTTAGCCTCTTTTCTTCGATCAAGTTCAACTGGTCATATCGCGATTGAATCCATTCTGCCTCATCCAGCTTTATCTCTGACAAAATTTGAAGAGAAGGTATTTCAACTTCAATAAGTAACACTGCCTCCATCCCGTAAACGAACGAAAAAGGAGTTGCCCCAGTAGAAGTTCTAACAGACGTTCTATAGGCTAAAAGTGCAAATGGTAACTTTTCATGCCAATCTCGGTAGGTTTCAGTCATTTTCCCCACTATCTTCTTGATATTTTTGTTAGCAGCTTCCACTGCCCCATTCATCTTTGGGCGATATGGAGACGAATTATGATGTTTAATCTTTAACTGGCTACAAACTTCTGCTATCGTTTTGTTGTTCAAGTTCAAAGCATTGTTTGATATGACCCTCTCAGGCATCCCATACCGACAAATGATCTCTTTCTTCAAGAAACGACTTACAGCTGACTTGGTAACATTTGCATAAGAGGCAGCCTCTACCCACTTCGTGAAGTAATCAATAACCACAAAAATGAAGCAATGTCCATTTGAAGCTTTTGGTGATATTGGCCCAATGACATCCATGCCCCACATGGAAAAAGGCCATGGAGAAGTCATAACATGTAGAGGTGAATGTGGTACATGAATCTTATCTCTGTAAATCTGACATTTGTGGCATTTATTGGCGTAGTTGATACAATCCTCTTCCATAGTAGAACAATAATATCCAAACCTCATGATTTGTCTAGCCATCGTGAAACCATTAGTGTGTGTTCCACAAACACCCTCGTGAACTTCTTCTAAGATTAATTTAGCCTCCACGACATCAACACATCTCAACAGTACTTGGTCTTTTCTTTTTTTGTACAAGATGTTCCCATCCAAAACATAATCGCAGGCTAATCTCCTTAAAGTTCGCTTACCATTTTCAGTCACCTGTTCTGGATATTTACGATCTCTCACATATCGCAATATATCCAAATACCAAGGATTATCATCCTTTTCTTCTTCCTCAATGTTACAACAGTTAGTTGGAGCCTCAAAGATACTCATCTGAATGGGTCTAATCTCGTCTTCTTTATTCACTCTAATCATTGAAGCCAAGGTTGCTAGAGCATCTGCCATTTGGTTTTCGTCTCGTGGGATATAATTGAAAGTGATTTCATCAAACTCCTCAAGTAACCCCAAGACTATCTTTCGATAATTAATCAGTTTAGGATCCCTTGTCTCCATTCTCCTGTAAGCTGGTAGATTACCAACGCAGAGTCTCTATATACTTCCAAGGTTCTTATTTCTCACTCTATAGCCACTCGGAGTCCCATGATGCGTACTTTATACTCAGCCATATTGTTCGTGCAATCAAAATCTAACTTGCATGTGAATGGATAATAATCGCCATCTGGGGATATGAGAACTTCCCCAATTCCATTTCCTACTGCACTGGATGCCCCATCAAAGCTTAACTTCCAAGGACAATTCTCTGTGGTTGCTACACACATCAACTCCTCATTTGGGAAATCGAAATTCAACGGCTCATAGTCCTCTAGAGCTCTACTAGCCAGAAATTCCGCTATCGCGCTTCCTTTTATAGCCTTCTGGCTCACATAGACTATGTCAAACTCTAAAAGCAGAATTTGCCACCTTGCCATTCTCCTATTCAAAGCTGTTGACTCCATCATATACTTCAAAGGATCAAGTTTTGAAATAAGCCAAGTAGTATGATATAGCATGTACTGTCTTAACCTTCGAGTCATCCAGATTAAAGCCCAACATAATTTCTCAAATGGTGAATATCTCATCTCACACTCTGTAAATTTCTAACTGAGGTAGTATATCACCTTCTCCTTTCTTCCCGACTCATCATGTTGACCAAGTGCATATCCCATGGAATTACTAAACACCGACAAGTACAGAATTAATGGTTTATCTGGACTAGATGGAGATAGTACTGGAGCGTTTAGCAGGTATTGCTTGACTTTATCAAAGGCATTCTTGCATTCCTCATTCCAAGTACCTTGGTTATGTTTTCTAAGGAGGCAAAATATAAGGTCACATTTCTCAGTTAATTGTGAAATGAACCGAGCAATATAATTTAACCTTCCAAGAAAACCCCAAACTTCCTTCTGAGTACGTGGTGGAGGCAAATCTTGTATGGCTTTAACTTTGTCTGAGTCAACTTCTATTCCCTTTTCACTGACCACAAAGCCCAGTAATTTCCCTGACCTAGCTCCGAAAGTGCACTTTGCCAAATTAAGTTTTAACTGAAACTTCCTTAATCTCAAGAATAATTTCCTTAAAACTTCAATATGTTCCTCCTCCGTTCGAGACTTGGCAATCATGTCATCAACATACACTTCAATTTTCTTGTGCATCATATCGTGAAATAAGGTCACCATAGCCCTCTGGTATGTTGCCCCTGCGTTCTTCAACCTGAAAGGCATTACTTTGTAACAAAAGGTACCCCACAATGTTATGAAGGTGGTTTTATCCATGTCCTCGGAATGTATCTTTATTTGATTGTACCCCGAGAAACCATCCATGAAGGAAAACAATGAATATCCCGCTGTATTATCCATCAAAGTGTCTATGTGTGGTAGAGGAAAATTATCTTTTGGGCTAGCTTTGTTCAAGTCTCTATAATCAACACACATTCTTACTTTCCCATCCTTCTTAGGAACTGGTACAATGTTCGCTACCCATTCGGAGTACTTCACCTCTTGCAAGAATCTGGTATCAAACTGCTTCTTGACTTCATCCTTTATTTTCAATACAATATCTGGCCTCATTCTTCGTAACTTCTATTGTAATGGCTTACAATCCTATCTTATCGACAGATGATGCACCACAATATCAGTACTTAACCCTGGCATATCTTGATAGGACCATGCAAAAATATCCTTGAACTCACGTAGCAACTCAATCAGTCTTTGCCTTGTGTCTTTGGCAATATGCGTGCCAATTTTCACTTCTTTCCCTTCCTCTAGGGCTACATTCTCTATTGCCTCTTTCTCATGGGGCATGATTTGTTTCTCCTCCTGTTTTACCATCCTCAAAAGATCCAAAGACACATCACCGTCCTGGACATCCTCACAATCCTGAGATTTTTCTAAACACATGTCTTGCTCGTGAGAGAAATCAGGATTTGATATATCAGTTCTCATGTCATTGATATCTAGGGATCTATGAAGTATAAAGAATATACAAAGAATGAATGAATTTAAGAATGATTATTTATGTACTATGAATGAAAGAGTAAGGATTGTCAAAATTTTAACGGAATATTGGTTGGTAAAAAAAAAAGAAACAATACTCGGTCAAATTGATAAAAGTTATGTTTTATTAAAAATAATAGATGATCATAAGCCTATTTCACAAATGTAATTCTATTACTCCTAGGCTCTAGAGTAACAAGAATGTTTCGAGAATTACTCTGAAGAATTCCTAAAGACTACAGGAAGTTCCTCTGCAGTCCAATTATTCAAAAAGCTTCCCAGTTCGTAAGGACGAATACCCTCAAGGTTTCCTTGTCTTGATCCTTCCTCTTGTACAACATTAATCTGGTGACTTCCTTCTATGAGTAACCCTCTCGATATGAAGGTTTGAGATATTGGAGGGAATGTCATCTGTTCCCACTCCACTTCTCTTCTATTGAGACGTGCTCTTCTTCCCTCTTGGCGCTTCTCCACTTCCTTCCTCCTTTGCTTATAGTCTAGTTTGAAACCTAGACCAAAGTGATCCCTCTTCTCTCTTAGTTCGGGTATCTGAGTCCCTCCTTGTAGGAATTTTCCTAAGCCTTTTTCTTGTAAGGCTCCCTTTCCCGCCATCATTTGTAGAGTCATCCTCGTAGCTCCTGTTATCTTGGGCACCAGTAGCTCACTCCCTTCTGAAATGAAGGTTGTATTTATGAACTCTAAAGAGCGAAAAGATCACTCAATAGACTCTTCATTTGTCTCAACATAAGGGGCCTTGCTAGTGACTGCAGCTATAATGTCCTCCTCTGCATTGATGGTTACTAACCGTTCATCTATCACTAACTTCAATTTCTAGTGCAATGACGAGGGTACCGCTCCTGCTGAATGTATCCATAGCCTACCTAATAAGCAATTATGGGAAGGCTTGATATCCATCACTAAGAAGTCTACTTTATATACGTTCGGCCCAATTTCCAAGGGGATGTCAATCCTTCCCATCACCTTTCTTTCTGTACCGTCAAAGGCTCTTACCACATTTTGACATGTCTTCATATGTGAATCATCAATGGGTAATCTATTCAATGTGGACAACGGTAGAACATTCAAGGCTGATCCATTGTCAATAAGCATGCTTGGGAGTTTGTACCCCTTGCATCGAGTAGTAATGTGTAAGGCCTTAGTTGACCCCCTGCCCCCTGGTGGAATTTCATCATCATTAAAGTAGATGAAATTATCCGCGCTTATGTTGTTCACCAACCGATCTAGCTTGTTAACGGATATGTCATGGGTGACATATGTTTCGTTGAGCACTTTCATCAATGCCTCCCGATGTGCCTCCGAACTTAAAAGTAGAGCCAATACTGATATACGAGCTGACTGCCTACGCAACTGCTCGACCACGCTATACTTACTATGCTTAAGGAACTTTAGAAATTCCTTAGCTTCCTCCTCTTTTACTGGCTTCTTGACAGGTATTTCAGCCTCCTTTTCCTTCTCGGTACCAGCATTCTTTGTTTTTGTGGGCTTCTCTCTAATACCCACCGTATCATATCGCTTCCCACTCCGTGTATGGGAACCCTCCATTTGTATATCCTTAGACATACTGGCTACGTTCTGCTCCTCCGGCACTGTCATACTGCAGTCATAACTCTATGGTACCCTCTTGCTATCTTTATAAGGGAACGGCATAGGTTTATGGATAATGACCTTAGGCACCATTTGTGCCCTCACTTTGTTATTTCCCGGCAGGGAAATAATAATCTTTGGCTGGCTAGTTCCTTTCTGTTCCTCCTCCAGCACACATATTTGTTTTTCACTAGAGCTACCTTCAAAAATCTGTAGCTCTTTATTGTCTATAAAGCCTTGCACCAAGGCCTTGAATTCCTCACAATTTTGAATTTTGTGGAACTCATCATAGTTCCTCTCATTTTTAGAGGTTAACATACCTCTCTTCATCATCTCCTCTCAAATCACCTTCATGGGCATCCTTACCTCAGTAACATCTTCTTTGATTCTTCTCTCACTGGCTTCACCAATGGCATTCACTCCTTGGTCACCATGATTTGGCAACGGGGTTTCAGTACTAGTGGTATTGTCAAACTTTACTACCCCTATCTTAATAAGCCTCTCTACGGCTTTCTTGAAACTAGTACAATTTTTGATCGAATGCCCCGATATTCCAGCATGGTATTCGTATCTAGTGTTGGCCTCGTACCATTTGGGATATGGAGACTACAATGGTTTCAAGTGGAAAGGAGAAATAGCATGTGCATCGTATAAGCTCTGATAAAGCTCACGATACGTCACGGGGATAGGTGTGAATTATATCCTTTCAGAATTTTATCTTGTACCTGGCTCCTTCTTTTGAGAACTTTGTTACTCAACCGCAGCTATTTTAGGCTGACCAACTATGATTGCGCTCGTGTTGTAGGTACTCGTGTAACATCCTGATTTCTGGGTTTTTTCACGATTCTCGATATTTTGGTAAAGTTTTTAAAATTTGGTTTTTGGTTGTGGAATCATAATTTGAGTGTGTAAATAGGCTTATGAAAGGCCCATGTGTTGGCCAAAACCCAGTAGAATTTTTGAATTTTGGACTTGTGAAGTTAGGGGCTTTGGATAGGTGGTCTTATTAAAATCTATGGGTAAAATGTATCACAAAAGAGCCTCTAGTAAAGTGGCTAAGTGATGCCACTAGGGAGCTATAAGGGTGGCGTGTAAGTGGTTTGGGAAGACATGGGATCAATTCCCTGTGTTGGCAAATATGATGCTAATTTTTATGCTTTGTGCACGCTAGAGTTTAAAGTGAATGGAACTCTGTTGAAGGGAGTTTGAATCACCAAAGGGCATGGATTAAGGAGGGATAAGGGAGAGATTTTAGGGATTTGAGAGGGGGATAGAGTTGGTCGAATATTGGGGTTTAGAGAGGGGATTTCGGTAGGGGGTTTTAGTGGGGGATTTTCAGCATCGGGGTCTAGGTTGTGCCGTTTCTTCCTTTGGTTTAGTCTTTTCTGTCCTTTTTCTTTTTCAGCCGAATCTACCATCCCTCCTCTCATCTTTTCTTCCTTCTAAAGCAGCCCACTACTTCTCTCCATTCATCTGTTGTTTCTTTCCCTTACCTCTATACACGTAAAAATCTTAAAAATCAAAATCATGAACCTAGGTTGTGCTGATTCTTTGTTGACCAGCAACCCTCTTTTTCTTTTCACTTGTTGGTGGTCAATTCCCTTATCTTCTAGGCATAAATGGATTCAAGAGGAAAAAGACTGTGGTAAGTGCTCGAACTCTTAACGATTCCGATAGTAACTATTGACAAAAGCCGAAACCCCTATAGTTTAGGAGATGGCTGAATATGGGTATAGGCTCTATTGGGTTTTTCTTTTAATTTTTTTATGGTTTGTTTAGTGGAGGAGCAGCAAGGCATAGGGTCGACTTGGGTTAGTTTGGATCATCAGAGTGGCTAGAGCTAGTCATCAAGTTCGACAAAGGTAAGGTTCCTAAGGCCATCATGGAGGGTGGCTGAATGTGTAAGTGTTGATATTAGATGGTTCTCGATTTGGTTCAGTTATTGTGAGCTGATCTATTAACGGTTGATTATAGAAGATAGCTTAAAACGATATATGCCGAAAAGCCGAAATACCAAAATTCTGGCATTTCGAGGACTTGTGAGCAAGCGAACGCTCACTGGTTAGTTAGATTCGCTAAGTTGATAATCGGGATCGTTGGAATAGGTAAGAGCATGATTTTTGGCATTACGGTAAGTTGGGCCTCGAGGGGCTAAAATTGGGCCCAATGGGCTTTCGGGCCCATTTGGGTAAATTTGACAGAAAATGAAAACCTGTTAAATTGCGTGTTAAGACTGTTGATACCATTATAGATTATGGGCTAAATGGGCCTAGATGACAAAATCGACGATGTAGGGCCCATTAGGGGTTTTTGGCCCAATAACTCGGTTTCGCTAAAAATGGGCCAGAATCGCTGTTTAAACACTTGAACTATTAGTAACTCATGATGAACATGGAAAACCCTAATATTTGGTAAAATTACAGAATTACCCTTATAATGTGAAAATGATTATTTTGCCCCTAGGTAAAAAAATGACCATTATACCCCTAGGGTTTAGTTATGAATTTGATATATGAGATTTTGATATACATGATTGATATGATATGCACATGATATGTATGATATACACCTGATATGTATGATATGCGCATGATAAGTATGATATGCACATGATATATTCATAAATGCATTGGGTTGGGTTTTTATATGGATGGAGGAAGTGGAAAAGGGCTTATGCCCTAGCTTATTGAAAAGGGCTTATGCCCCAGTTTATTGAAAAGGGCTTACACCCCAGTTCACGGAAAGGGTTTTTTCCCCAGTTATAAAAAGAGGCTAGGCCTCCAGTTATTTGATAAAGCAGTTATACTGCCAGTGGAGAGTTATGGTTGGGTGGGTTGAGTTATTCCCTACATGGAGAGCTTGGTTGGTACGGATAAAGAGTAGCGGATGGTGGGTCGAGTAGTCTCCCCAAATGGGCTTGCATTCATTCTTTCATTGACATTATACCGGTTACAGTAAAGGCTTCGGCCCGGTGTTATGAAATATGAAATATGAAAAGGCTTCGGCCCAGTATATGTTGAGATTGGACTTGGGCTTAGGCCTAGCAAGCTGATATTGTTTTGGGCTCTGAAAGGGGCTTGTTGCACATTGAATTTCCAAACTCATCCCCCATTTTCCTTAACCTTGCAGGTGAGCCTTGATTTGGGGACTTGGAGCCGGAGGGGATTCAGAGTGGCCACGGTGATCGCTTTTAGGCTTTTGAATAAGTGTTTTGGTTTTCATTAGTTTTGATTTATTTATTATTGGGTTGTAATAAGGCCACTTTAACTTTATTTTCTTTCTTTTCTGGGATTATTTTATTTAAATTGGTTGATAATAATTGGGCTAGACTTAGGACGCGTTTCCAAAATGATACTTGTTTTCAAAATAACACCACGATACACATAATTGGAATAACGAAGATAACTACTTAAACGAATTTCAACTCATTTCCAAAGTGTGGCAATGGTGGTGGGCATGTCTAAGATTGGATCCAATCAAGAGCTTGGTACTTAAGCAGCCTTCATGGCTCACCTCCTCTGTTTCAGATACCTACCTGGTGCGCAGCCTCCATTCACTCTGGTTAGCTCAACAATAGTCGATTTTTAGATAATAAAATGAAACATAGATTTTTAAACTTCGATGTAACACGTCAGATTCGGCCATAACTTCTAGGCCAGGTTTGGGGTGTTACATTTAGTGGTATCAGAGCCAAGTTGCAACAACTCGACTGTGGATCGGGTCTGAAAATTTTTCAAAAACTTAGGCCTAAGAAGGGTATTTTTAACCGGGTTAAAATCAAGAGTTTCAAAATAAGGGTGTTTTCAAATGAAATTCCTATTTTCTAAGATAAAAAAAAATTAAGTTTTTGAGTTTTAAAAGGATTGGAGAAAGAAGTGGCGCACTGAATACCCGGCACCAAATCTGTAAGTATATTTTATTTACGTTAAGTGATAATGATATGATGCTATAAATAGAACTGAGACCCTACTATGATACTTTAGATAGGGTAGAACTGTAAAACAGTAAGAATGAAACTGTAGCTAGGCTACGACGCTGCGAAAACAATCCTTGAACTGTTTCCATAAGACATCTCGTAATAAACAATTGAACTTTATACTAATATCATAAAATTCGTAATCAGACAAGTCGATATGAATACGAGAGGAACACGTGGACGAGGCCACAGACGTGGTCGCGGAAGGGTGCAAGCCGAATCTTCATCCTCAGGGCATAGGCCAGCTGATGAGGCATCTGTGCCACAGGCAACAGAGACTGGGTCTTATGATCGGGCTGCGGGGGATGATGCTTTGTCCCAAGCCATGTTAAGGGTTTTAGAAAGAGTTGCTGGAGCTAGCACTGGGACAGGGAATAGAGGATCCATATCGAAGCGACTCCGGGCCAACGGAGCAGAAGTTTTTAGGGGCGTATCTGGAGTAGCCCCAATTGTGGCTGAATATTAGCTGGAGGCAACGGAGCGGATTATGGATGATCTAGATTGCTCTGTGGAGCAAAAGCTAAGGGGGCTGTGTCGCTGCTACGTGACGAGGTATACCGATGGTGGATCACCGTAAGAGAGAGTACCCCAATTGAGCGAGTAACTTGGGAATTGTTCAAAACTACTTTTAAGGGGAGGTATGTTGGAGCTAGTTATGTGGATGCTCGTCGGAAGGAATTTTTGAATCTGACTCAAGGTAATAAGACTGTCGCGAGTATGAGGCGAATTCTTAAAATTTGAGTCGATCTGCCAATGGATAGTTGCAACTGAGTATGAGCGCAGTGTTTGATTTGAGGATGGCCTCTGTGATGAGCTTAGGAGCGTGGTTTTGCTGCATTGGTATAGAAGGCTAAGATAGCCGAAGAGGTAAAGCGGACTGAGCGGCAGAATCGTGAAAAGGATCGACCCAGATTTAAGAGGGATTTTAGACCCTCAAGTGCTGCGAATCGGAATGTTAAAAGAGCAAGGATGGAGGAACCAGTTCGAGCAGTTCTAGTAAATACTTTTAGACTGCAGGCTTGCAGGGACTGTGGTAAGGTGCATATGGGGGAGTGCTAGAAACGAACTAGAGCATGTTTTTGATGTAGGTCCAAGAAGCACAAGTTCAGAGAGTGTCCTCGGAGAATAGCTCAGGAACTAGCTGCGGAACAAAGGGATGTCTAACCACAGCGATCAAGAATAAGTATCCACTGCCAAGAATCGATGATCCGTTCGACCAATTAAAAGGAGCCTCGGTATTTTCTAAGATCGACCTTTGGTCAGGATATCATCAGTTGAGAGTTAAAGAGGTGGATATTTATAAGACGACATTCAGGACTCGATATGGTCATTACGAGTTTCTAGTAATGCCTTTTGGTTTGACTAATGCACCGGTAGCATTCATGGGTTTAATGAATCAGGTGTTCTAGCCATACTTGGATCGGTTCGTAGTCGTTTTTATTACGATATCTTGGTGTATTCAGAAACAGAAGAGAAGCATGATGAGCATCTTCGTGTTGTGCTGCAAGGGCTAAGGGAGAAACAACTTTATGCAAAGTTTAGTAAGTGTGAGTTTTGGCTGAGGGAAGTCACTTTCTTGGGGCATGTTGTGTTTGCTGAGAGGATCAAGGTGGACCCTCAAAAGATTGAGGCAATTCTGGAATAGAAGCCCCCGAAGTCGGTAATAGAGATCCGAAGTTTTCTGGGGTTGGCAGGTTATTATCGGAGATTCGTGGAAGGATTTTCTGTGTTGGCAGCACCAGTAATGAAACTTATAATGAAGGGAGCACCTTTCGTGTGGACGAATAAGCAGCAAGAGGCTTTTGAGAAGCTGAAGAAGGTTTTGACAGAAGCACCAGCGTTGATTCAGCTAGAGTCTGGTAAGGATTTCACTGTTTATAGCGACGTGTCACATATAGGTTTGGGCTGTGTGTTGATGCAAGAGGGTAATGTGGTCGCTTATGCTTCACGACAAATTAAGCCTCACAAGGCAAACTATCCTACGCACGACTTGGAGTTGGCAGCGGTGCTTTTTGCACTTAAGATATGGAGGCATTACTTGTATAGGGAGAAATACATCATCTATACGGATCACAAGAGTCTTAAGTACTTGCTGACTCAGAAGGAGTTGAATCTTAGACAACGAAGGTGGATAGAGTTGTTAAAAGACTATGACTGTTCGATTGAATACATCTAGGTAAGGCAAATATTGTGGCTGTCGCATTAAGCCGAAGGGCAATGGCAGAGTTGAAGATGGCAGAGTTACAAGTGAGATCGACTTGGGTAGAATAGATTAATAAGCAACAGTTGGAAGATGAGTTGTTGGTTTCTCGGTTTCAGCAAGTGGAGAAGGGGGAGAATCCAGACTTTAGGTTAAATAACGAGGGATTTCTTTGTTTTCGAGGAAGAATTTATATGCCGAAGGACTCCGACTTGAGATTGATGATTTTGAAAGAGGCACATAATGGACCTTGTGTTATGCATCCAGGAGGGAGTAAGTTATATCGAGACTTACGAGAGCTATATTGGTGGCTTGGGCTTAAGCGAGAAGTGACCGAATTTGTGGGGAAATGTTTGACATGTCAACAAGTGAAGGCCGAGCATCAACTACCTTCAGGATTGTTACGGCCAGTAAGGATACCACTTTGGAAATGGGAAAGGGTAACTATGGATTTTGTAAGTGGGTCGCCATTGACACCTTCTAAGAAGGATTCAGTTCGGGTAATTGTGGATAGGCTCACGAAATCTACCCATTTCATACCTGTCCAAACTGATTACTCACTTCAGAAGCTGGCCAAGTTGTATGTGGCGGAGATAGTGTGGTTGCATGGAGTGCCAATATCGATAATTACTGACAGAGACCCAAGGTTTACATCTCAGTTTTGGCAGAAGTTGCATGAGGCGTTGGGAACGCGATTAGATTTCAGTACGGCTTTCCACCCACAGTCGGATGGGCAGTCAGAGAGGGTCATTCAGATTTTAGAAGACATGTTGAGAGGTTATGTTATTGAGTTCAGGGGCAGCTGCGAGGACTATTTGCCATTGGCGGAGTTCGCGTATAACAACAGTTACCAAGCAAATATCCAGATGGCTCCTTATGAGGCACTATATGGGCGAAGGTGTCGTTCGCCTACTTGTTGGGCAGAATTGGGGGAAAGGCAGGTACTTGGGCCAGAGTTGGTAGCAGATACTAAAGACAAGATTAAGGTGATCAGGAATCGGTTAAAGGAGGCAGCGGATCGACAAAAGTCTTATGCCGATCTGAAATGTAAGGATATTGAATATGCTGTAGGAGACATTATCTTCTTGAAAGTTTCGCCTTGGAAGAAGATATGGAGATTTTGTAAGAAGGGCAAGTTGAGTCCACGGTTTATTGGGCCTTATCGAATTGTTAAACGGATAGGGCCGATGGCTTATCAGCTAGAGTTACCACTAGAACTGCATCGTATTCACGATGTTTTTCATGTGTCCATGCTAAGGCGATATCGTTCTGACCCAACTCATATCGTGCCTGTTGCAAAAATCGAAGTGCAGTCAGATTTGACTATCGAAGAAGAACCTGTACGAATACTTGATCGCGACGTCAAGGTGTTGAGAAAGAAGTCAGTCCCATTAGTGAAGGTACTTTGGTCGAAACATGGCAAGGAAGAAGCTACTTGGGAGACCGAAGAGACGATGCGTCAGCAGTACCCTCAACTGTTGGATCGGGTCAAGGCCGAAATTTCTTTAAGGAAGGTAGAGTTGTAACATCCTGATTTTCGGGTTTTTTCGCGATTCTCGATATTTTGGTAAAGTTTTTAAATTTTGGTTTTTGGTTGTGGAATTCATAATTTGAGTGTGTAAATGGGTTTATGGAAGGCCCATGTGTTGGCCAAAACCCGGTAGAATTTTTGAATTTTGGACTTGTGAAGTTAGGGGCTTTGGATAGGTGGTCTTATTAAAATTTGTGGGTAAAATGTATCACAAAAGAGCCTCTGGTAAAGTGGCTAAGTGACGCCACTAGGGAGCTATAAGGGTGGTGTGTAAGTGGTTTGGGAAGGCATGGGATCGATTCCCTGTGTTGGAAAAAAATGATGCTAATTTTTATGCTTTGTGCACGCTAGAGTTTAAAGCTGAATGGAACTCTGTTGAAGGGAGTTTGAATTAGTCAAGGGCATGGATTAAGGAGGGATAAGGGGAGAGATTTTAGGGATTTGAGAGGGGGATAGAGTTGGCCGAATATTAGGGTTTAAAGAGGGGATTTCGGCAGGGGGTAGTGGGGGATTTTCGGCATTAGGGTCTAGGTTGTGCCGTTTTCTTCCCTTGGTTTGGTCTTTTCTCTCTTTTTTCTTTTTCAGCTGAATCTACCATCCCTCCTCTCATCTTTTCTTCCTTTTCCTCCTTCCAAACCAGCCCACTACTTCTCTCCATTCATCTGTTGTTTCTTTCCCTTACCTCTACTTCTGTCGAAATACCGCAAAAGCCAAAATCTGTGAAGCTAGGTGGTGCTGATTCTTTGTTGACCAGCAACCCTCTTTTTCTTTTCACTTGTTGGTGGTCAATTCCCTTATCTTCTAGGGATGAACGGATTCAAGAGGAAAAAGACTGTGGTAAGTGCTCAAACTCTTAATGATTCCTATAGTAACTGTTGACAAAAGTCGAAACCCCTATAGTTTAGGAGATGGCCGAATGTGGGTATAGGCTCTATTGGGTTTTTCTTTTAATTTTTTTATGGTTTTTTTAGTGGAGGAGCAGCAAGGCGTAGGGTCGACTTGGGTTAGTTTGGATCATCGGAGTAGCTAGAGCTAGTCATCAAGTTCGGCAAAGGTAAGGCTCCTAAGGCCATCATGGAGGGTGGCTGAATGTGTAAGTGTTGATATTAGATGGTTCTCGATTTGGTTCAGTTATTGTGAGCTGATCTATTAACGGTTGATTATAGGAGAAATCGTGTAAGAGATCTCGTCGAGGAATATCGCAAAACAAGTGTGTAACGAACCCTTTTTCATAGCTTAAAACGATATATGCCAAAAAGCCGAAATGCCGAAATTCTGGCATTTCGAGGACTTGTGAGCAAGCAAACGCTCACTGGTTAGTTAGATTCGCTAAGTTGATGATCGGGATCGTTGGAACAGGTAAGAGCATGATTTTTGGCATTACGGTAAGTTAGGCCTCGAGGGGATGAAATTGGGCCCAATGGGCTTTCGGGCCCATTTGGGTAAATTTGATAGAAAATGAAAACCTGTTAAATTGCGTGTTAAGACTGTTGACACCATTATGGATTATGGGTTAAATGGGCCTAGATGACAAAATCAGCGATGTAGGGCCCATTAGGGGTTTTTGGCCCAATAACTCGGTTTCGCTAAAAATGGGCCAGATCGCTGTTTAAACACTTGAACTGTTAGTAACTGATGATGAACAAGGAAAACCCTAATATTTGGTAAAATTACGGAATTACCCTTATAATGTGAAAATGACTATTTTGCCCCTAGGTAAAAAAAACCATTATACCCCTAGATTTTAGTTATGAATTTGATATATGATATTTTGACATACATGATTGATATGATATGCACATGTTATGTATGATATGCACCTGATATGTATGATATGCGCATGATAAGTATGATATGCACATGATGTATTCATAAATGCATTGGGTTGGGTTTTTATATGGATGGAGGAAGTGCAAAAGGGCTTATGCCCCAGTTTATTGAAAAGGGCTTATGCCCTAGTTTATTGAAAAGGGCTTATGCCTTAGTTTATTGAAAATGGCTTAAGCCCCAGTTCACCGAAAGGGCTTTTGCCCTAGTTATAAAAAGAGGCTAGGCCTCCAGTTATTTAATAAAGCAGTTATACTGCCAATGGAGAGTTATGGTTGGGTGGGTTAAGTTATTCCCCACATGGAGAGCTTGGTTGGTACGGGTGGAGAGTAGCGGATGGTGGGTCGAGTAGTCTCCCTAATTGGGCTTGCATTCATTCTTTCATTGACATTATATGTGATATGGAAATGGGCCTACGGGCCATACCGGTTATAGTAAAGGCTTCGGCCCGGTATATGTTGAGATTGGACTTGGGCTTAGGCCCAGTAGGCTAATATTGTTTTGGGCTCTGAAAGAGGCTTGTTGCATATTGAGTTTCCAAACTCATCCCCCTTTTTCCTTAACCTTGCAGGTGAGCATTGATTTGGGGACTTAGAGCCAGAGGGGATTCAGAGTGGCCACGGTGATTGCTTTTGGGCTTTTGAATATGTGTTTGGTTTTCATTAGTTTTGCTTTATTTATTATTGGGTTGTAATAAGGCCACTTTAACTTTATTTTCTTTCTTTTCTGGGATTATTTTATTTAAATTGGTTGATAATAATTGGGCTAGACTTAGGACGCGTTTCCAAAATGATACTTGTTTTCAAAATAACACCACGACACACATAATTGGAATAACAAAGATAACTACTTAAATGAATTTCAACTTGTTTACCAAAGTGTGGCAATGGTGGTGGGCATGTCTAGGATTGCATCCAATCAAGAGCTTGGTACTTAAGCAGCCTTCATGGCTCACCTCCTCTGTTTCGGATACCTACCTGGTGCGCAGCCTCCATTCACTCCGGTTAGCTCAACAATAGTCAGTTTTTAGATAATAAAATGAAACATGGATTTTTAAACTTCGATGTGACACGTCAAATTCGGCCATAATGTCCAGGCCGGGTTTAGGGTGTTACAATTCCTGTTATTCACTTCACCATCCTTTCTCCTTGGGGCCGATCTTTTGGTCGTTTCCCCCTAAATTTTGCCGCTCCTTATGGCATTCTCGATCATCTCTCCTGCCATGACTATGTCCACAAAATTTTTGGTAGTGCTTCCAATCATGTGAGTAATGAATGGAGCTTTCAGAGTGTTGATGAATAACATGGTGGTCTCTTTCTCCAGCAGTGGTGGTTGAACCTGTATTGCCACCTCTCTCTACCTCTGCATGTATTGCCTAAAATTCTCATTAGGCTTCTTCTCCATGTTTTGCAGAATGATCCAATCAAGAGTCATGTCAGTCACATGATTGTACTACTGCATGAAGGCTTGCGCGAGATCCCTCCATGAATTTATTCTAGCTCGGCTCAACTGATTGTACCACCTGGCTGCCGCTCCCACTAAACTGTCTTAAAAACAATGTATCAACAACTAATCATTGTTTATGTATCCGGTCATCCTTCTACAGAACATCGTGATGTGGGCCTCTAGGCAAGTAGTACCATTATACTTCTTGAATTCTGGCATCTTGAATTTGTGAGGAAGCACCAAGTCTGGGACCAAGCTTAAATCTTTGGCATCAACTCCATGATGCCCATCAGCACTCTCTAAAGCTTTAAATTTCTCCTCCAACCATCGGCAACGTTCTTCCAACTGTTTTACAGCTTCGGCTCTCAAATCTTCTTTTTCAGCTATATCCAAGTCAGGAATGAGAGGATTGGTAGGGTTATCACCCAAATTGAACCCAAGCCAGTTGGGTAATTCATAGGGATCCCAGCATCAACCGGCCCATGTTGAGGCCTTATATTGACAGATGGTTTTTTAGGAGGTGCCTCGGTTTTTTTAAGCCTGTGGGGTGGAGTAAAGCCTGGAGGATGGTCTTCTTCCTCCTCACTAGTGATTGCCATAGGGGCTTTTCCTTTATCAGTAGCCCTCAGCAATTGAACCATCTCAGTCATCATATTCCTCTGAGCCTCTAGCATTTGCTCCCTCATATCATTTTGCATCTTGGCCAATTGCTCTTGCAATTGGTCCTGCATGTCCTTTTGAAGCTATTCAAACCTTTGATCCATATTCCTAGATTTTACATGAGTTCTGTACTGATGCGTGGTTTCCAGATTTTCTTTTCTACTTCTATAGTAATTTAACTAATTAGGGTCTTTCTATAACTTTGAATGCAAACGATGCAATGAAATGCTATGAGATGCAAATACATGAATGCAAAAAGATGTCGATTCTGATTCAGTTTCATTTTAGAAAATGTTATTTAAGGAACAAAAAATCTTTTCATAAAACGGATTACAAATACACTTTTGTCCGTAGGCCTAGAGTTTTAACCCTATCTAATAATAATGCTAACTCTCGTCCTTTGTTTGATGATGACTCATACATCATACTCAGCGTTCTAGCTTGTATTACCAACTCCTGCAAGTGTTCAGCAACCTCTCGAATCTGAACTAGGGCCTGTTCCATGACATGATCTCTATCCCCCACTTGATCCCGAAGATGGTGAAGTTCTCCTTTCCACTGTTCTTCTCTTGCCTCGAGCTGCTCAATCCGTAACTCACAATCCTGTAGTGCTGATTCTAACCTTCCAATATTGTGCCTCATTTCCTCGATCTTGTTTAGACTTGCTTTTAACTCGGCTACAGAGTTACGACTTCGATAATGATGAAGTGATCGTCCAAGCTCTGTCACCCTAACTTTTAGTCATTGATTTTCTTCTTTTAGGGCTTGATTATGCGACTGCATCTCTTGGAACTTCTTCTCCCAATATTCAGCTTTGGCTTTTTCCTCTTGCATCTCATGCTGCCACTGTTCTAAAGGTCTCTCTAATCCGACCCTTTTCAACGTTACTTGGGCTTTTTTGTAATGTATCTTCAAGTCATCTCGATCTTCCTCGATCTTTCTCTTTTCCTTTTTCACCTTCTCGACTTCCATCTTTTGAACGTTGACATCGAGACTCAAGCACATTTTTTCCTCTCCAAGCTTCTCCATCCTCTTTTCAAGCTCTGAATTCTTTCTCTCGAACTCTTGCTTCATAACTTCCACTTCTGATGGAATTACTCGTAAGCTCTCCTCTAATGATCGAACCACTCCCGAAATTGGCCTAGGGATATTATCATTGACTCTCTTACTAAACCAACTTTTATATTCAAGGGTTGACGTTGAGCCTTCAGTCAAGACCTTTATACAGAAAGACTTCTTCCAACCCTCAAAAATCTCTCGCGTCCTCTTCTTGTAGTGATATCCTTTATAAGAGAAATCACTCTGAGCTAAACCTTGTGTAGCTGGTATGAACTGCCTCGCTTGATTCTGCCTTAGAACAAGCAACGGTGTATATCCAACAGCTCCCAAAATTCCTGGCAAAAGGACCCAATCAAAACTGCCACATCGGTAAAGGACTTCACTAGGCACCAACCAAGGAGCCTTCCACATAACATCTTCCTCTCCAAGGTTCTGAAGAATATCAATCCACCTCTCTTCTAAAATGTCATCTCTCCTAGGTCTGTTCACTGCCTCCTTTAAGGGAGAATAAACCTCAAAGAAAACTCGACAATGAACTTTATCAAGCTTCCAAAAGTGGCTATGAAACCAAACCAACAGCGACTGTGCACATCCAATGAACCTTCCTTCACCAGCCCTTCGACATGCGTTCAAGGATCGTATCGTCTCAGCTAGGATTGCGGGCACGGGTGTGTTCTGTTTACCAAGTCGATCGAACAAATCCGCAACCACCTCATCTATGTGCCCCAATGCCTTTGGGAAAATCATCATGCCGTAAATACTCAAAGCCAGGACGTCGACCCTTTTCTTCACATCTGGATGCACCGATATCAAATCCCTTAGAATGGCCCATGAAATGCACTTACTATCATCCTTTTGCTGCACACGAGCTACAGCGCACTGCTCACTCATCCCAGTAATCGTTACCAACTTCTTCGTAAAAGTTGAAAGACTAGCAGGCCTAACATAAGCCTTGTAACCCTGAATCCTCGGGCAACGTAGTAAAGTTGCATACTCCTCTAAAGTAGGTACTAGATCAACATTACCAAATGTAAAGTAACTATAAGCAGGGTTCCAGAATTGTACCATGGCCCGAAACAAGTGTCTATCTACTTTGACGTCTAGCAAATAGGGAATGTCTCCGTAATTCTGATAGAAGAGCTGCTTAGCCTCGTCATCCCATTGGGCCCAAATATCTCTCAACTCCTGTAACTCATTCTGTATCGAATTAACACGAGTGAAGTCCCATAACTCTGACATATACCCCTCGGTGACACTATCTCCTTTTTCCAACTGGGTTTTCTCGACTGTGCATGCATGTAAGCATTGTCCTCCACTTGATTAAGGTATTCGTTCCTCATTACAAAACATTCTAATCTAGAAATCGAGCCGTGAATCGACACCTTTAAATGCCAAATGACATGCAATAACAGCAAAATAAGAATAGGTCAGTATCATATATAAAGAAAATGATAAAAATGATAAACAAGTACTTACAAATGTAATTTTCTAAAGGTTATCACTATTTCCCTAAGGTAAGCACTTAAAGGTTCACTATATGAGTTTTAGCTCTAAAGCAAGGGTACCTGAACTAGCAGATTCCTCGGTCCTCACCCATTATAGGCTCATGTAGACCAAGTTCAGTTCAGGGGGACACATTTCCCTATGGCGTATGGAGATGAAAATCTCACGAAGACATAGGTACAGTATCCCGGAAGCAATCCACTAGCTCATACGAAGGTGAAAACCTCACGAAAGCGTAGCTTCTCACTCCCACTTAAGGGTGTGACCACAACGGTCATGCAAATGCAATGTACAGCAAAAAGATAACAAACATATGCAGCAAACACATGTAAAACATGATCAAATTTTTAAATTTTCCAAACTTCCAACATTAAGACATAAAATAATTGATTTCTTGGCTCGACTCGCAAATGTCCCCAGTGGAGTCGCCAAGCTGTAGTAACCTCTTTAAAAACAGGTTTTTTTAAAAACGAAAACAGGAGTCGCCATCAGTCTTTTAAAGTGCGATTAGATCACTTTATAAAACGTTTTGGTCTACGAAATTATGAGAAAATAGGTTCGGGAGTCGGTTACGTACGAGGAAGGATTAGCACCCTCGTAACGCCCAAAATTGGTACCAAATTGAATAGTTCTGCCCTAGTGTCGGAAGTTTGAAAAAATTTAGAAATGATATTTCCTTAAAATAGTAATGTTTTGAGAAAAGAGTCAAGATTCATTCGTTTTGAAAGAGTATAAACATCACATCCAGCATGATTGGACACGATATCGTTAAACTTTCATGACTAAAATCATCTCATGATTTGTAAAATTCATTTAAAGGATGTTTTAGATATTTAGACAAATGCGAAATCGCAACCCAGCATGTTAGGGCACTATTTCTCGAATTCCTAAATACAAAAGATATTGCCTTGTTTTTTAATATTCCTTTCTGTTAAATGAAATTTAAAAAAAAAAAAAACAATGATGCATTTAACCTATTGCAAAGAGTCAACATTGGATTAATTAAACTATGTATTTAGTACTTCATACAAATAAATGGTAATTACGACATATGTCACATAATACTTTGATATTTCATGCATATGTAATCCCAAATATTAATAAGCACATTATTATTTCATGCAAGCTAATACAGAATGGCAAAGATAATAATATTTCACGCAAGAATACGTCATGATAAACAATGAGGATAAAACGTATAACCATACTTTATGACAGTAACCTACATAAATAAATAATTTTCATGTAAACATATAAAATCAATGATAACAAATAACTCAGATAATAATTTATTTACATTTAAAACAATTAACAAAAATGTATTAGTATCAGATTAACATAAAATAAATCTTAAAAAGAATCATATATTTGACACAATAAATAAATAAGGGAGATCTTAAAACGTTTAATAAATACTAAAACATAGTATAATATATATGTAAATAATAAAACTTTATGATAATATACATACTACATGTTTAGTACACATAAACATAATACTTAATAACAAAAAAATTTCATAATGGTATAATATATATATTAATAAAATAAC
The DNA here is from genome assembly GCA_025698475.1 of Gossypium anomalum. Lineage (NCBI taxonomy): Eukaryota > Viridiplantae > Streptophyta > Magnoliopsida > Malvales > Malvaceae > Gossypium > Gossypium anomalum. The sequence continues at coordinate 21,586,127 of CM046958.1, forward strand.
ATATAAAATATAAAAATAATAAAATAATGTAACGATAAATGAATTTTAAATATTTAATAATATATATAAATAATATTTAATAGCAATTTATAGAATTTTAAAACTATACATGATGATATATACTAAGATATAAATATACGATAAAATATAAAATAATATAATATAATGTATATAAAATTTATAGGAAACATATAATAATATAATAACATAAAAATAATTTTTTTATATATAATTATCATTTTAAAAGAACATAATACATATATAAAAAAATTAATTAATAAAATATAAATAATACATATACCATATAAAATAATATAATAATACATAATATACAAAAAATAAAATAATTTTATTATTTTTATACATAATTAACATTTTAAAAATATATATATTACATATATTAAAAAAAATTTAATTAATAAAATATAAATCATACATATACCATAATATGATAATATATAATATAATAAAATAAATGGATTTCCAGTATTTTTAAATAATAATATAAAGTATAATAATATACATCAAATAAATAATAAAGTTTTAAAAAAATAAATTTATAAGTATAATGGGACTAAAATTAAAAGCAGTTAAAAATTTTAGGGTAATTTAAAAATAAAAAAGAAATTTAGGCCTATTTAAAAAACGGATTAAAACCGAGGGACTCATTGGGTAATTAACCCTTATCCCAAAAACGACGTCGTTCCTCAGACTGAAGTTTAACAGCCATTGGGACTAAATTGAAACAACTATAAAATATTAGGGCTGAATTAAAAATAAAATAAAATGAAATTATAAAATTTAATAAACCGGAAGGATAAATTGGGCAATTTGCCCATTTATCAAAAACACGCGGGTCCTCTTCGGGTCATCAGGTCAACGCGCAGATCCTCTGTTTAAACGACGCCGTTTTAATGCTTATTGAACTAAGCCAAAACGACGTCGTACTTTAGGGGCTATATAAGCCAAATCTTAGCCCTGAAATCATTTTTAAATCTATTTTTTTTTTTTAAAACTGAAAGAAAACTCTCTGAAAGAGAGTTGAGGCTGACCCTCGGAGCATTGTTGTGTCTCCGTCATCGGGTTCCCCACGCGCCCACACGCCGCCCTTGACTCTGTCACGTACGGTGGTCGGGGCCCAAAACTTTGCCTTTTTTAACGAATCGAGAGGTAAACCTTTTTTTACTCGTTTTAGTTTTTTTATATGCGTATATTCATGACAAAAGAGAAAAAAAATGAATCACCTCCGTACCTTGATAAACTGCTCGATTTTTTTATATATGTGTGCTTTTTTGTGTAAAAATCGGTCCCTTATACATTGTATTTTACATCCATTTATACTGTTTACAAATAAATTACAAAAAATTAGTTCCTGATTCTGATTCTGATTTATTGGCTGATTGCTTGCTTCTTTCCTTTTCTTGCAGGTTAACGGCGCAATCCTCGGCGGTGAGGCATGATCTATGCGCCGATTGTGGTGTGACATGGGGACTAGAACCACGGCGCTGATAGAGGGTAGCTGAAACGACGAAAGTTGAAGAGGCGTGACCCTTAGGCTAATTGCGGCGCGAATCCTAGCTAGGGTTTCTCAGCTACTGAAAATAAGTTGGGCCAATTGGGCCAATTAAGTCTTGGGCTTGTTTAGTGTATCGGGGGTAGGGTGTTAATGGGCCTGCTGGGTAATTCTAATTTTAGGCCTACGGGCTATTGTAAATGGACTATATGGACTGTTTAACTTTATTTTTTAATTAATTTAATTCTTGTAAGCCCGGGTAAATTTGGGCTATTACAGCAGCAATAGCAAGCCTAACTATACTTGGATCAGTTCCTGTTAAATTAGGTTTAGCATAATCATACATAGTACGAGGAGCAGGATTCTGACTCACTAGATCAGCAGCAATCGCAGGAGGTACCGGATTTTCCTGATTTTCGGTCATCTCCTCGGTTGTATTTGGAATATCATCCTCTTGCTCTTCCTCTATGTATCTTAAGCTTTGCCTTATTTCTTATCGGTTTCTGTGATCTATGCGATCGATTTCTTAGTCAAAAATAATGGTCCCGACGGGTTTCTTCTAGTCATAAACTATAAGAACCTGCTAGAAGAAAGAAAAAGAAAATTTAGTAATAAAAACTAAACAAAAATTTAAATTGCAGTAAAAGTAAATGGCTAAAGTAATAAAAATTGAGTGTTCCTAATATCTTAGTTCCCCGGCAATGGCACCAAAAAATTGATCGTGATTTTCCGTGATAAGTTTTATAAATTTATAATTAATCGTTCTTGAAACTAACTATTATCACGATGTAGGCAAGTGTACCTATCAATCAGTAGTATAGCTTTAGCAAGACCGGATTGTCAAACCCAAAGGAACCCAAAGGTTCGTGAGATATCAAATGCTTAGAACCAAACTCAAAGAATGAAAGGATTCACTATGGGCCCGATGATGACCCCCGAGTACAAATGGTGGTGGGGTAAGAGAGTCAACAATAATATTCCTAGGTTGAATCAGGGGAACACTCGACCGATATAAGAGCATTTACGAGTCATCCCATCCGAGTTAGAGATCATCAAGCAAGACTTTGAGAAAATGAGCTCAGAATTGGGGAAGAAGATAGAGCAGTTAGAAGAGGAGAAGATGAAGTTGGGATTAGACGTCGATATCCACAAGCTAGAGGTTGAGAAGTTGAGGAAGGGAAAGAACAAGGCTGAGGAAGATTTGGATAGTTTGAAAACTGATTACAATAAGCTGCGTATGTCGATAAGAACTGCCAGTTTGGGTAAAACATCAGAGCAATGGCGTCAAGAGATTAAAGAGGAAAAGGCTAAAGTCGATCATTGGGAGAAGAAGTTTCAAGATGTTTGAGTGCGAGAGGACACTTTGAAAAAGAGTTTGTTGGAAAGCCAAAGCAAAAAAGAGAGGTTACAAGCTCGGGTGGCCGAATTAGAAAGATCACTACATCAGCATTGTAGCCGTAACTCCGTAATTGAGCTGAAGGCCAATCTAAGCAAGATCGAAGAGTTGAAAGGGAAAATAGAGGAACTCGAGACTGCACTACGAGATAGCAAAATTCGAGTGGAGCTCCTTGAGGCAAACAATGAACACTGCAAAGAATAGCTTCACCGCTCTCAAGATCAGATCAGGGACAGAGATTATGTAATGGGTGAAGTTGTGGCTCAGGTTCGAGAGGTAGCCCATCATTTGCAAACCTTGGCAGTTCAGGTTGATGTATTAAGCTTAAAGTACGAGTCAGAATCAGATCGAGGCCGAAACTTAGCTTGGCTTCTTAGGAAAGTTAAGGCTTTAGGGCAAAGTCGTATATGTAATTATCCGCTCTATGTAAAGAATTTTTTCTTCCAGTAAAGTTGTTCTAATGAAATTGAATCAGAATCAACGCCTCTTTTTGTATTCATTTGCATTACATTTCATCATATGCATTAAATTTCATAAAAAGGCCCTAATTAAACAAAATTACTTCAGTTAATCTGGAAACCAACAAGAATCAACCAACCAAATACCACTACAATACCCATTGCAAGACCAAAACAATGGATCAGAGATTAGAAAGATTAGAACAAATGCAAGGGGATATGCAAGAGTAATTACAAGCGCAGATACAAGAGCAGTTAACTAGAATCCAACAAGATATGAGGAAACAAATACAAGAATCCCAGAATAATATGATAAGTCAGTTGGCGTAGTTGTTGGCCAAAGAATGCAAAAAAGGGAAGAGCACTGCAGGGAATGATAATGAGGATCTTGACTATCCTCTAGGCTTCGCCCCGACCAACACCCAACCACAACCAGAGGTGCACCCACGAGGAGTAACCATTACTATCAGGCCCCAGCAATATCAGGCCGGTCTCTCGGCACCGATAAACTTTTCGATAGGCTCGGGCTCCAACCCGGGGATAATCCAACCAATCCTATTGTCCCTGACCTTGATAACGTCGTAGAAATGGAAAAGGCAGGAATAGATCTGCCAAAACAACTCGAGTACCGGTGAAAATGGCTTGAAAAGAAATTCAAAGCAATGGAGATCGTTGATTACCGTTGCGGGATCGACGCTAAGGACTTAAGCTTGGTCCCAGATCTGGTGCTCCCACCAAAGTTTAAGACTCTGGAATTTGAAAAGTATAATGGGACAAGCTGCCCTGAAGCTCACATTATGATGTTCTGTCGAAGGATGACAGGATATGTTAACAATGATCAGCTGCTAATTCACTATTTCCAAGATAGTCTAATCGGGTCTGTGGCCAAGTGGTATAACCAGCTAAGCCGTGCCCAAATTGGTTCTTGGAAGGACTGGGCTCAAGCTTTCATGAAACAATACGACCACGTGACAGACATAGCACCCAACAGAATTACACTACAAAACATGGAGAAGAAACCAAGTGAGAGCTTCAGACAGTACACCCAAATATGGAGGGAGATAGCAATGCAAGTCCAACCACCTCTCTTGGAGAAGGAAACGTTCATTAACCACATGTTGGGAAGCGCTACTAAGAGCTTCTCAGACATAGTAATGTCTAGAGAGATGATAGAAAACACAATAAGATGAGGGAAGATTGAAGCGGAGGAAAGTGCCAAGAAATTAGCCTTGAGAAGGAAAGAAAATAAGGTGAACAATGCAAGCTTGTACAATAAGGGTTATTCCAAGCCAGTCACTGTAAGCCAGCTGAGGGCAGTGGCTACTAGCCATCAAGGCTCCGCAAGACAAGATTCCAACCCGAGGCCTAACACAGAAAGAGTCCAGTTCATGCCAATCTGTTCGATGCGCATGTGGTATCCCTATTTTACCTAAAACCCATGCAACCTCCATTCCTTAAGTGGTATAACGCAAACGCTCAATGCGAATACCATGCAGGAATCCTGGGACACAAGATTAAGAACTGTACTGCCTTTAAAAAAATAGTTGAAAGGTTCATAAAGATGGGCATTGTAAAGCTCGATGACCCCACAGGACCTAATGCGGCGGGGAATCCGTTACCCAGTCATTCAGACAGAGGGGTAAACACGATAATTGAAAATAGAGGGAAGAGAACCAAGATAGAGGTATCAGAGGTAAAAACCCCACTGAGTTGAGTTTGGAAACAAATGTTCGATGAAGGTTTAATCACAAGACATTCAGAGGAGAAGCCCTTAGGGACAAGGAAATATTACGAGTTTCATGCCGAGGAGAGTCATAACATCCAAGAATGCACTGAGTTCAGATCCATAGTGCAAGGTCTAATAGACAATAAAGAGATGGAATTTTACGAAGAAGGATCAGAAGAAGGAGAGGTTTATGCCTCAGAGGAGGGATCAACAGAAAGGGTCCAAAAACTTAATCACCTTGTGGTGATCATTTCGCGACCAAGGAACAACGAAGCAGGAATACAAATGGCGCTAAGAGTCATAATCCAGAAACCTGTATCCTTTCCCTACAAGGATAGTAAAATGGTTCTTTGGAATTACGACTGCAACTTACAATCCCGGGAGAGGAGAACCCAGCTAGCGCTTCAGAGGAAGGCCAAAACGAAGGTTTCTATACACGCAATGGAAGGCGTTATACCCTGAACACAAAGGTAGAACCAGTTAAAGGAAAATCTGTGGTTATTGAACAAAAAAGGGAGAATACAACCAGACCTAAATCACTTGTCAATGAGCCTGTGACTGAAAAAGAGGCTAAGGAATTCTTAAAATTCCTGAAGCACATCAAGTACAGATTTGTGGAACAATTGCACAAATAGCCAACTCGCATATCGGTACTAGCTTTGCTCTTGAGCTCAGAGACGCACTGTAGTGCTTTGATGAAAGTGTTAAATGAAACATATGTTGCGAATGATATCTCTGTCAACAAGCTCGATCGTCTGGTCAATAACATCAGCGCCGATAATTTTATTTTATTTAATGATGACAAAATACCACCGGGAGGTATGGGATCCACAAAGGTCCTACATATCACCATTTGTTGCAAGGGATACACATTTTTGGGGATATTGATTGATAATGGATCGATGTTGAATGTCCTTCCCTTATCCACGTTAAATAGGTTGCCAGTAGATAGCTCTCACATGAAGACATGTCAAAACATAGTGAGAGCATTCGACGGTACTGAAAGAAAAAGTGATGGGAAGAATTGAGATACCTCTCTTGATTGGCCCAAACACATATGAGGTAGATTTCTTGGTTATGGACATCAAGCCTTTGTACAATTGCCTATTGGGGAGGCCTTGGATTCACTCTGCAGGATCAGTGCCGTCGTCACTGCACCAAAAGTTAAAGTTGGCAACTGAGGGTAGATTGGTAACGATAAATGCGGATGAAGACATCATTGCATCCATTACCAGTGACGCACCGTACATAGGTGTGGACAATGAGGCGATAGAGTGTTCCTTTCGATCGCTAGAATTTGTCAATACTGCATTTATTGTTGAAGGGAACAAGATCCCAATGCCCAAAATATCCAAAACTACGAGGATGGGCCTGCGATTGACGGTCGAAAAAGGAGCCCTGCCAGGGAGACGACTTGGAAGATGCCTCCAAAGAAGGATCGAGTTACCAATGCTAAAGGAAAAACGAGACAGCTTTGGCTTAAGATTTAAGCCAGATGCGAAACAAAAGAAGAAAGAGTTAGAGAAAAAGTAAGAGAGGAGAAGAGCGAGTCTGCGCAGTGAGGAGGTCAAATGGGAACCAATGACCTTTCCTTATTTATCAAGAACATTAGTGGCAGGAGGGACTATTTACTCAAAATGAAGATCAACAAGAAAATAGTCTGCCGAAAAAATGTTGAGAAGTTTGAGCATTAACGCCATTTCTGAAGAAAAAACTGAAGAAGAAAATTTATCTAGAATTCGCCCTTACATCCCTAGAAGTGTTTTAAACAATTAGACCGTGGAGGAGATCTCTGTAACTTTTATAATTAACTCAGAGTAATGTTCAAAACAAGCTTATTGCTCTAAGCCTAGGGGTAATAAGAATCCTTTTATGAAATAGGCATAAGTCCAAATATCGTTATTTCAATAAAAAATGCATTTTTACGTATCATCTTGAGAAAATATTTTTTTATTCTTTCTACTCCATTCATAATCATACCACACAAATAAATATTCTAAGATACTTTTGTTCTTTGGATTTCTTTTCTTCATCCCTATAATAGGTCTCCAGATATCAATGATATGAGTAACGCTTCTACTGACTCAGAGTCTCCTTTTGAACAAGATATGTGTATGGAGTATCCTCAGGATTTTGAAGATGACCAAAACTGTAATCTATCTCCTGATTTGTTAAGGATGGTAAAACAAGATGAGAAATAAATCTCACCTCACAAAGAGTCAGTGGGTATTGTGAGCTTAGGAGAAGGAAAAGAGGTGAAGATTGGAGCTGGCATCACCGCAGAAACAAAGCGAGATCTCATTGAGTTACTACAAAAATTCAAGAATGTCTTCGTATGGTCATATCAAGACATGCCTGGGTTGAATACTGATATTGTGGTACACTAACTCCCCATAAAGGAAGAGTGCAAGCTAGTTCAACAGAAACTCCGAAGGATGAGACCCGATGTTTTGTTGAATATAAAAGAAGAGGTCAAGAAGTAATTCGATGCCGGTTTTTACAAGTGGTCAAGTACTCAGAATGGGTAGCCAATATAGTCTCAGTTCCTAAGAAAGATAGGAAGGTACGGATGTGCGTTGACTATCGGGATTTGAACAAAGCGAGCCCAAAAGACAACTTCCCGTTGCCTCACATTGATACATTAGTGGATAACACTGTAGGTTACTCACTTTTCTCCTTCATGGATGACTTCTCGAGATACAACTAGATAAAGATGCATCCTAAAGACATGGAAAAGACCACATTCGTAACCATGTGGGTAACATTTTGTTATAAGGTAATGCCATTCGGACTGAAAATGCAGGAGCGACATATCAGAGAGCCATGGTAACTCTGTTTCATGATATGATGCATAAGGAGATCGAAGTTTACGTCGACGATATGATTGTAAAATCCAGAATAGAAAAGGAGCATGTGTAAGTCCTGAAGAAACTATTCTCAAGGTTAAGGAAGTTTCAGCTAAAGTTTAATCCAGCAAAATGTACCTTCGGGGCTAGGTTAGGAAAACTATTGAGATTCGTGGTCAGTGAAAGGGGGATTAAAATTGACCCTGATAAAGTCAGGGTTATACAAGAATTACCTCTACCACGCACTCAAAAAGAAGTTCGAGGTTTCCTAAGAAGACTAAATTACATTGCCCGGTTTATTTCACAACTAACAGAGAAAAGTGACTCGATATTCCATCTCCTTAGGAAGCACAACCCAGGTGTATGGGATGAGGAGTGCCAGAAAACTTTCGATAAGGTCAAGGATTACCTATCTAATGCCCCAGTACTAATGTCACCTTGCCTAGATAAGCCATTGATATTGTACTTGGCAGTGTTCAAAAACTCCATGGGATATGTGCTAGGCCAACATGACGAGTCTGGAAGAAAAGAAAAAGCAATATACTATCTCAGCAAGAAATTCACTGAGTGTGAGACAAGATATTAGTTGATCGAGAAGTTGTGTTGTGCTTTGATTTGGACAACCCAAAGACTAAGACAATATATGTTGTATCACACAACTTGGCTTATTTCAAAACTCGATCCTCTGAAGTATATGATGGAGTCGACTACTTTGAATGAGAGAATGGCCCGATGGCAAATTCTACTTTCTGAATTTGATATAGTCTATGTGAACCAGAAAGCTGTAAAAGGGAGTGCAATAGTAGAATTTCTAGCCAATAGAGCTTTAGAAGACTACGAGCCTCTGAACTTTGATTTCCCAAATAAAGATCTGATGTACATGGCAGCCATTAAAGAAGACTCCCAAGAAAGTCATCCTTGGAAGCTAAACTTCGATGGAGCATCAAATGCAGTGGGTAACAGAATTGGGGAAGTCTTGGTATCCCTAAACAGAGATCATTATCCTTTCACCAGTAAATTGGATTTTGATTGCACAAACAATATGGCTGAATACAAGCATGTATCATGGGAATTCGTGCAGTTATAAAACACAAGATTAAAGTACTAGAGGTATATGGGGATTCTGCGCTAGTGATCTATCAGCTTAAAGGTGAATGGGAGAAAAGAGACCCCAAGTTGATCAATTACCGAAGGCTGGTTCTTAAGTTAATTGAGGAGTTTGACAATATCACTTTCTGCTACCTCCCACGAGATGAAAACCAGATGGCTGATGCATTGGCAACCTTAGCTTGTATGATCAAAGTGAACAAGCAAGAGGATGTGAGGCCTATCCAAAAAAGTATTTATGAGGCTCCAGCTCATTACTACAACATCGACGAATGAGAAGAAAAAGATGATCACCCTTGGTATCAAGATATTTTACGATATGTAAGGAATCGTGAATACCCAGACCAAAAGACTGAGAATGATAAAAGACATTAAGAAGGTTGGCCAGTGACTATGTCTTGGATGGAGAGATCCTATATAAAAGAAGGAAGGATCAAGTACTGCTAAGATATGTAGACGCTGTCGAGGCTAAGCAAATCTTGGAAGAGGTCCATGAGGGTGTATGCAGAACAAACGCTAATGGTTTCATAATGGCTAGACAAATCATGAGATTCGAATATTATTGGTCCACTATGGAAGGGAATTGCATCAACTATGCCAAAAAGTGCCATAAGTGCCAAATTTATGGGGATAAGATTCATGTACCTCCTTCATCTCTTCATGTCATGACTTCTCCATGGCCTTTCTCCATGTGGGGCACGGATGTCATAGGGCCGATCTCGCCAAAAGCATCTAATGGACATCATTTCATCTTTGTGGTCATAGATTACTTCACCAAATGGGTAGAGGCCACTTCTTATGCCAACGTCACAAAGTCAGCAGTCAACAAGTTTTAAAGAAAGAAATCATATGTCGATATGGGATGCTTAAGAGGATCATATTAGACAATGCATTGAACTTAAACAACAACACGATAGCAGAGGTCTGTAGCCAATTCAAAATCAAACACCATAACTCGTCACCATATCGCCCAAAGATGAATAGTGCGATGGAGGGGACCAATAAGAACATCAAGAAGATTGTTGGGAAAATAACTGAGGCTTACAAAGATTGGCACGAGAAATTACCATTTGCCCTCTATGCCTACCGAAGGTTAGTCAGAACCTCTACCGGGGCAACACCTTTCTTGTTGGTTTATGGGATGGAGGCGGTTCTGCTTATTGAGGTTGAGATTCCCTCTCTACGAGTGCTGTCAGAACTAAAGTTAGATGAAGCAGAATGAATCCAGTCTCAATATGATCAGCTAAACTTAATTGAAGAAAATAGACTAAATGCTATTTGCCATGGTCAAATGTACCAAAAGAGAATGATGTGGGTTTATAATAAGAAAGTTCGCCCTAGAGAATTTCATGAAGGAGACCTTGTTTTGAAAAAGATCCTCCCTATACAAAAGGACTTCAGAAGAAAATGGATGCCAAATTGGGAGAGACCTTATGTGGTGAAAAAGACCTTCTCTAGAGGAGCGCTGATTTTGATCGAGATGGATGGCAAAAGCCTGCCTAATCCCATGGATTCAGATTCGGTCAAGAGGTACTTACCTAAAAAAAACAAAGAAAGAAGAGGCCAAGGCAAAAACCCGCAAAAGGGCGCTTTGAGACCAAAGAGGTTTTAAGTTGAAAACCCAGGAATAGGCAATTCAAATTTTGATCGAAGATGGGGCATGTGGTAGTCTTGTCTTCTCTGAATTAACAAGAAGGAGGGATGTTACATCTTGATGCATCAACAAAGTACTCTTGGTCCTCAAGAAGTTTTGTGCAAAGAAGCTCATGCTACGATATCTGGGGCACCTATTTTCATCTTATTCATTTTGTATCTTAGCAAAATTTGCTATTTTGATTACTTGATTCATTTCGAGCATTGCTCTCAATAAAATTCCATCTTGTCTATTGTGACAATCTTTTTCAAGTGTTTTTCATTAAAATAATGATTAATGGACAAATGATATTCAAAAAAGGAGTTCTACATATTGCTCTGAAATGCTTCAAAATGATATAAGGACCTGAAAAGGGACTAATTAGTTTGAATTACCCAAATTCAAGGGTTGAAAACATTAGGGAAAGAATAGCCCAAATTGTGATTATTCTTCGGGTTTTCTGCTAAAGATACCAACTGAAGAAAAAGGGCAGAGTAATACGTCAATGATAAAACCTCGATAAACAATAGGTAATATCAAATTAAGCATTAAAAAATGACATTTTTGCATTCATGCAAACATCATTCATACACATCTAGCTAGAAGCATTTGATTCATTTTGATCATGACATCCTAATCATTTGGTATAAATAGGCTCATGAAATGGATTCAACAGGTCATGTTCTCCAAAGAATGGTGTAACAGACCAGAGAAATCAAAATCCTACACCCTTGAAGTTGCAGTGGGATGGATTGAAATCATAATGGCGAAACTTGTCTCTCTAAAGTTGCAGTGGAGCAGATTGAAGCCGCGAATCTTATCTCCCTAAAGTTGCAGTGGAATAAATCGAAGATAGCAAACCTTATCCCCCTAAAGTTACAGTGGGGTAGGTTAAAGTACAAGTCTTATCTCCCTGAAGTTGTAGTGGAATAAATTGAAGATAGCAAACCTTATCCCGCTAAAGTTGCAGTGGGGCAGGTTGAAGTACAAGTCTTATCTTCCTGAAGTTGCAGTGGAGTGGATTGAAGTTACAGATCTTATCTCCCTGAAGTTGCAGTGGAATAAATCAAAGATAGCAAACCTTCCTCCTTAAAGTTGCAGTGGGGCGGGTTGGAGTACAAGTCTTATTTTCCTGAAGTTACAGTGGAGTATATTAAAGATAGCAAATTTTATTTCCCTGAAGTTGCAGTGGAACAGATTGAAGCTACCAGCACCAAATCTTATCTTTTTGAAGTTACAGTAGAGTAGATCAAAGCTACATATTACAGAGTCTTATATCCCTAAAGTTGCAGTTGAGCAGACTCAAGATAGCAAATCTTATCTCTCTGAGGTTGCACTAGAGCAGATTAAAGCTATACATCCTATATCTCTGAAGTTGCAGTAGGTCGGATCAAGTTACCATGGCAAATCTCATCTCCCTGAAGTTGCAGTGGAGCAGATTGAAGTCGCAAACCTCATCTTTCTGAAGTTGCAGTGGAGTGGATTGAAGACACAAACCTTGTTTCCCTGAAGTTGCAGTGGAACAGGTTGAAGTTGCAGTGGAGTAGACTGAAGATAGCAAATCTTATTTCCCTGAAGTTGCAGTGGAATAGATTGAAGCTACCAGCACCAAATCTTATATCTCTAAAGTTATAGTAGAGTAGATCAAAGCTACAGATTACAGAGTCTTATCTCCTTGAAGTTGCAGTGGAGCAGACTCAAGATAGCAAATCTTATCTCTCTGAGGTTGCAGTAGAGCAGATTAAAGCTGTACATCCTATATCTCTGAAGTTGTAGTAGGTCGAATCAAGTTACCATGGCAAATCTCATCTCCCTAAAGTTACAGTAGAGCAGATTGAAGTCACAAACCTCATCTCCCTGAAGTTACAGTAGAGTGGATTGAAGACACAAACCTTGTTTCCCTGAAGTTGCAGTGGAACAGTTTGAAGTTACAGTGGAGTAGATCAAAGCAACAGTTCCTATACCCCTGAAGATGCAGAGGGATGGAATGAAGCTATTCGAAGAATAGAAGAAGTCAAGACTCAATAAGACCAGGCAAAGTTGGCTCTTTTAAGGTCTTTACTCCATTCTCGTTACACGACAATGAGCAAAGAGGGGCAATTGTAATAGCCAATTTTGGCCTAAAAACCCAAACCATAATAGCCAATTTTGGCCTAAAAACCCAAACCAATAAAACAAAAAATAAACCCACCAAATAAATAATAAAAGTCCAAATTTGCAGTCCATTTTTATAAATATCAGGGCCCAATTCACTAAACCAAACCCCAAACCCAAATAACCCAATCAATTAAGACCCAACAAGCCCAAACCAACCTAGCTCACTATCTTAAAATTTTTCAGCAGCAACCCTAGCCCCCAAGCCTCCAGCCTCCGCATGCTAGGCCAACTATTAGCCACCTCGTGCAGAGCTTTCCCCGCACGCCACCACTGGCTTCCACGCCTTTGACACTTGCAAAGAGAATTAATACAAAGTAGTAGAAGAAATCAAGCAAAAAACGACAAAAATATGAAATGGATGGTCACCTTAATCGGCTATAAGAGCCCAATTCTTCTATTTTGTATTTTTTTACACACACTGGTGAATCAGAAATCAAAATAGAAGTTTAAAAAAGGTGTTGAATTTTTTCTGATTTTCTTTTCATTGTCCTGTTCCTATTCATTTTTCTTTTATTTATTTATTTGTTTATTATTTTTTTTTACAAATTCTTTTTTTAAAAATAAAAAGGCATGAAATAAAAAGAGCAAAAACAAAAACTACATGTTTTCTCTGCGATCGCACCGTCGAAAGTCCTCCCTCCATCGCCAAGATCGAACAAAAGGGGGTCAGTGATGCTCTTATTTCAATTTTTAGGGATTGAAAAGGCTTTGCCTTCAGACATGGTTTAAAGCGGGGCTAAACGAACCCATTTCCTCCATCGCGCCACTGGCCACGGCGGCGGTACGACGAACCTCCGAGGAAGCCCGATCGACCGGAGCAAAAGGGGGAGGGTGAGAGCCTGTGAGGGTTTGAAAATTAAAAGAAAATGGGAAAAGGCAGAATGAAAAAAAAAGGGGAAAATTTGGCTTTTGTATCACGTATGAAACGGTGCTGTTTAGAGCCTGTCTCAGTAGGCCTAAAACGACGCCGTATAAGGCCTAGGCCTGTGCGACCCGACCCACTCCAGGGGGATTCGTGCCTTTTTGACCTTTGGTCTATTTGCGCGTTGGGTCCTCCTCCTTTGTAGCGCGTTTCATTGAGGTCCCTTTTTTATTTTTTCAACTTCTGCCACAGGATTTTGTCTCCTTTTCATTTTAGTCCTCCGTCCATTTGAGGAGACAGGCACTTGAAACGCAGCGTACAGAGGGGTCTGGGGTAGTTGTTATTTCGCCCCCTCACGTTTTCAGCTTGCTGCAATTTGGCCCTCTGTTTCATTTTTGTTATTTCAAATTTATACCCCGAATTCTAGTTCATTTTCAATCACGTCCTAAGACCTTTTAATTCATTTATTTATTTTAAAATGTTATATTATGTGTTATTTTAAATGTTTTATATGTTGTTTCGTTAGATTATTTGTGTATATTACTTATCTTAACTTGTTTTAATATACTGATTATTTTAAATTGTATTATTGTTTATTTTAAATTGTTTATTTTATATCCAAATTGGTGCTCTAAACTATTTTATATATATATTACATATTTTTTATTTTTTTTACATCTTATCTATATAGTTTATATCAAATTGTTTTTATACATATTATTAAAAAACTGTTTTGTATATTATTTCTTTAAACCTCCATTTTATTTTAAACTTTTTTCTATTATTCTTAAATTGATTTATCTATTGCTTATTTTAATTTTTTTTACATACTTTATTTTAAACTCTATTTATTTATTTCAAAACGTTTTATTACCATCATTTGTTCTTTTTTATATTATTCATTTCATACTTTTATACATATATATATATATATATACATACTACTCATCTTAAATTTTTGTATAAACATATATTTTTATCGTTTAGTGTGTTGTTGATTTTTAAATTTCCTTTTTCACATCATATATTTCAAACTCATTACTGTCATTTTAAAATGTTTTATATTTTGTCTATTTTATTTTAATTTATTTCGTACTATTTTTAAAAAAAAATTATTATTCAATTCATTGGTTTTTATCTATCGATATTATTATTTAAATGTTGTATGATTATTGCCATTGCGTGTACTTTAATTCGCTTATTCGTGTTCATATTATTGCCATTCACTTTTGTAATATTTCATTCATGTATCATCGCTCCATGTTGCACTATATTTTTATTTCATATCATCGCCTCATGAATCAAGTCTCGTTACATTTATCCAATAAATCGTTTTTATTTCAATCCAAACAAATAATGCATGTCGTTTAAATATCGTACTTGCTATTATTCAAAAACAAAAATTTCAAAATAAGGCAATGTTTCACGTTTTGGAACATCGAGAAATTGTGCCCTAACTTACGGGGTTTCAATTTTTTCATTGATTCTAAATAGCCAAATATCTTTAAAAAAAACATGGAATTCCAATTAAAATTAAAGACAAACTTGCGCTCGGGAGTTCATGGTATTGTGTCCTAACTTACGGGATGTGATACTCCGATATCTCGAGACGAGGAAATATTTAACAATTGTTTTGAGCCAATTCAAGCATTTTTTAAAATCGAGGTTAATAAAAAAGGGATCGTATTTTAAATCCGTACTCGATTTTTAACTTTTAACATTAAGACACTAACTAATCAATTCAGTACCAATTTTTGGGCGTGACGAGGGTGTTAATCCTTCCTCGCACGTAACCGACTCTCGAACCCGTTCTCTCGAGTTTCGTAGGCCAAAAACACTGTTTTAGTAAACTAAAACGTTTTATTAAAACAAAAGGTGATCCGAACTGACTGGGCCAAAGTAACTTTACCGGCAATAGATAATTACCTAGCAGTCCAACTTTGTAATATTGCGACGTACCTTTTCCATGATAAAACTCAGGGTATTATTAGTAACCCTATCATGAAGAAGTGGCACTCCTAGATACGTTCCAAGATCTTGAACTTCATGGAAACCAAGTAAATGGCTAATATGGGCAGCCAAGCCATGGTCGGTACCTTTGGAGAAGAATATGGTACTTTTTTTAGTACTAATTTTGTGCTCAGAAAAATCACAAATGTGATTTAAGATACTTTATAATAAACGTGCTTGCTATAGCTCAACTTTACAAAAGATTACCAAGTCATCCACGAAGAAAAAGTGAGATACATTAGGACCCGATCTTGAAATACGAATTGGGCTCCACTTACCCTTCTCAATATCTAGCAACTTAAAGTACTATTAATCTGGACGATAAATGTTGATATTTGTATGACTTTTTATAGTTAATTATATTATATTTAAAAAAAATTAAATATGTATAATTATTGTGTTTAAATTATCGTGAATTACTTGAAATATTAATAGTAATATTTGCTTTCAACGAAAGTGCAGGAGTAATGATTGTTAACGAGTAAAACAAATGTATTCCTTTAATGATTATAGAGGGAGTTAGAATTTTGTTATATGCCATATGTATATTATAAAATTGATTTTTTCTGATATTAGTGAATCACAAACATACACATATCAATCGAATGTGAAAAATGGAATTTACCTCCTCAATTCACTCTTTTTTTTCCCTCCATGTTATTAAACATATTAAAGATATAAAAATGTTCGCTTTTTGAATCAAAATCGGGGACTTTAAACATAAACTCAGAAAATAATATAAGAATTACTTGCAATGTCGAACCGAATGCGGAGAAGAATGTGATTTGGGATGGTTTAGATATTCGGAATTAGGGTTGTGTAATGCAAATTTGGTACTTGAATTTGATTTTTCTTTAAATTTGGTACTTGCATTAATTTTTTATTCAATGTGATACATGTATTTCATAAAAGTTAAATGTTTTGATACTTAAAGATAATAATGTTAATTTTTTTATATTTATTTTAGACTTTCGAGTTGGTTTGATGAAAATTCATAATTAGTTAATAATACTAGCAATTAACTTTCCCCAAATCAACCTCCAAAACTCGAATAAAATTACATCCATCAAAATGTATTTGACAAATTAAATGTAAAATTAAATAAATTCACAAGTAGTAGGAATTTTATTCTATTAATAAATTTCTAAAAAAATCAAACTTAATAATATTAGCAATTAATTTTCATCAAATCAACCCTAAAATCCGAATTAAACACTAAAAAGTGAACATCGTTATGCATCAAATTAAACCAAAAAATAATACGAATACCAAATTAAAAAAATATGTCAACTCATATACTAAATATAATAGTAGAGATATAAATAGAGTTAATAGTTTGTAGTATTTTGGGAGGCGGTTCAACTCTAAAGGCTGATTAATAAGGAAATCCAATGTAATATTATTTGGGTTATAAATAAGAAGGAATAATATATATATATATATATATATATATATATATATATATATATATATAGATTACCTAAATTGTTAGAAAGAAAAAAAAAGGAACAGTTGATTAAAATTTTCATAACGACAGCTTTATGTATCAAATAACAAAGAGATGTAAATTAGTGAAATTTTAAGGGTAAATTACACCAACAGTCACTTAACTTTAGGGTAGCTGAAAAAATAGTTATTCAGATTTAAATTCAGTCACTCAACTTTTAAAAAAATAACAAAATCGTCACCACTAACCATTTTTCGTTACAGACGTAACGGAGCTACCATTTTCCATTATAGACTTAATGGAGCTGTCATTTTTCATCCCCCTATCACTGCTCTCCTATCCTTTTCCCTCTTCCCCACCATCCCTCCCCCTCCCTTGGTTCTCTCTCCCTCTCCCCCTCTTTCCCACCATTCCTCATCCTACTTTGATTCTTTCCCTCTCCCCTACTGTCCCTTGCTAACCCTCTCCCTCCGTCCCTTTCCCTCTCCCCTATTAATGAAAGTTGACACTATGATGGATGCTGTGGAATTTATACCAGAAAATTTCACTGAGATGAATAAACTTTGTGTGCGAATGCAGCTTGAGGTTTGTTGAATGTCTATTATCAAGCTTTTTTTCAAATATACAATGCACCAAAGTACATGAATGCCTAGAAGTGAAAATATATCATGAGAGCATAAATTTTGGCCATGTAGGTGTCATGGTGCTTGTGATTCATTCATACTCTTTGGTCATCTTGAGTTAAAGACTTCAATTCTAATTTTTGTTCTGCAAGGACTTGGTAGAGTTAGAGAGAAGCGGGAAGAAGAAAGGAGAACACTTCAAGAACTTGTAATATCAATAATCTAAAATTTTCAATTGGCTAAACTCAGCATCAATGTACTTGATGCACATTCGAGGGGAATTCATGCTTCTGTATTGAACTTTCTCATTAGACAGAAGGGGTGGACCTTGAGATTTACAAAGGAACAGTTCTTCCAAGAGTCTTAGAGCAGGTAATTTTACTTCTTTTTCCTCTGTTTTTTTCTCTCTTTAATATAAAATTAAGAGGTCTGTAGCATTAAAGGATTTTATCTGGTTCTTTTACAAGTTGTCAATTGCAAAGATGATCTTGCCCAATATTATTTGATGGATTGTGCAGTTCAGGTGTTCCCTGATGAGTATCACTTGCAGACTCTTGAGATGTTATTGGATGGAAGAGGGAGAAGGATGAGAGAGTAGTGATAGGGGGATGGAAAATGGTAGCTCTGTTAAGTCTGTAATGAAAAATGGTAGCTCTGTTACGTTTGTAACAAAAAATGGTTAATGGTGATTGTTTTGTTATTTTTTGAAAGTTGAGTGACTGAATTGAAACTTGAGTGACTGTTTTGTCAGCTACCCCAAAGTTGAGTGAGTGTTTGTGTAATTTACCCAAATTATAATTTTTTAAAAAATGAAACTAATTAAATGTGTGTTAATTTATATTAAACCTAATATTTTCTAAACATGTGTGTTTACTGATGCGATTGTGTGTGTTGGTTTGTTGGTTGCTGTGGTCGGAGGAGTGATCAGGAATAATGTTGAACGATGGCTTTGGGGGTTCTCTTGCAAGGTAGGGGTCTGCCCTATGTTTGAAGCTGAGCTATGAAAGGCCTTTGAGGGCATTAAGCTAGCACGGGAGAAGGGTGTTAAGAAGGTTGTCCTTGAGATGGATTGCATAGAGGTAGTTAATTTCCTAAATAGTCAAACTCTAGATCAAAGTTTACTAGGGGAAAGAGTAAAGGAATATTTACAGCGAATGGAGGACTTTTGTGTGAATCATGTATTGAGGCAAAAGAACTAGATGAGAGATGGTATGGCGAGTTTGGCTATGAGAATGACTGATGTATGTAAGATTTTTGAGGAATCTTGTTGGGTGGTACACGAAATTGTGATGATTGAGATTCCTAGCTCAATATTTGTTGATAGGTTTTTGTTTTATTGTGATCTTTCCTTTTGATAATATATATATATATTTCCATGAGGTTTTTAAGCAGGATCCAGATTGTCTCCAAGCAGGTTTACTATTCATAGTAAGAGAAGCAATGATGAAGGCAAAGAAGGTTGATTTAATAGTTGGTATCTATGCGGTTAACACTAAAGCTACATGCAGGATTTTTGAAGAGAATATAGGAAGTGTTGATTAGCATCTTCAACCAATGGTGGAGGATATAAAAGTTTTGAACAACGCGCTACCACTGTGCCTCTCTACTAATTATCAACGTCTAAACATAAAATACGGTTTACTCTTAATCAAACTGCCTAAAACTTGTATTCTACTAAAATTAACATTCACAACGGAAATAGAAAGAATAAAACATTATTCGCTATAGTTTAAATATAAGTAGCAAATGGATTAAAAATAACATATTGGATAAATTATTCAACATAATTTTAGTGGAAAAAGCAAAATTAAGTAAATATGCATAAGATAATAAGAAATATAATATAATTAACTGTTAGAAATGTGGTCATTCTTTTGCATCTTCAATTCCAAGTCAAATATATTTTATGGAATTTTCTAAAGGTAAAAATAGTGAATTCATAAATCATAAATTTCAAATTTAGATTTGGTTGACTCGGAAATTGGAACATATTGATTGGGCGATTGTACAAGTTGAATCAATATTTTTATTTTTATGATTCTTTTTATGATTTATTTAATAGAAACATACGAATCAGTTGAATCAATTGTATCAGTCAAACAGATCGAATCGATTGGGCTAGCAAACCGGTGGCCTAATTATGAAATTATTATTTAAAAGTCAAGGGTTTATAAATTAAAATTGTGGAAATTATGGTATAAATGAATTCTTTTTGAATATTTAATTGTATCAAACTTTAAATAACATGAAATTATTGCCCAAATTCAAATCTAATTAATTAATTATTTATTATCCAAGTATTTCTCGCCATCTTGTAAAATTAGTTGAATTAGCATTAAATTTCCTTGGGCCAGGGCCCCCAAAAAAAATAATAACTGAATAAATAAAGCTAAATGCTGCAATCGGTCGAAAACAAGCTAAAAATGGCAAATTAAAAGACAATCATTAAATTGGGGCCAAATCAAAAAGATGAAGAAAGCTAAGGAGTTATCAAATCTTGTTAACTTGGTAAAAAGCTAAAAATAGGAAGATATTATTTTATTTTAATTTATTAAATTAGTTAGGCTATTTTTAGTAAACCCCATGTATAT
This sequence comes from Gossypium anomalum, assembly GCA_025698475.1. Classification (NCBI taxonomy): domain Eukaryota; kingdom Viridiplantae; phylum Streptophyta; class Magnoliopsida; order Malvales; family Malvaceae; genus Gossypium; species Gossypium anomalum. Next base: position 21,606,496 of record CM046958.1, read on the forward strand.
AAATAGGGGTATTTTGTTCTTTGAAAGGAGATTACTTCCTACTTCAATTTGGAATTAGATTATTCTCTCTTTTTCTATTTCCATTGGAATTGAATTATTTTCTTTTCTCTTTCAATTATGTGGGAATTTTGTCCATTTCATTTCAATTTCTTTGTTTTTTCTAAATTCGTCCAATTGTTTTTAGCCCTTCTATTTTTTTATTGTTTTGCAATTAAGTTTTCATTATTCTTAATTTTGACCCTAAAATTTGTTTTGACTACATTTTGGTCTTCCTTGAAGCTGTGTGTTTTGGAGGGTGGGGATTATTTTCCTTTTGGTCCCTCTTTGTTATTCGCACGTTCAAATGGGCCCATTTCCTTTTATTTATTTTTGATTTGCCCTAGAATTTTGCTTTAAGGTTCGATTTAATCTTTTTTTATTTTCGCTATTTTATTATCAAATTAGCTAATTTAATATATTATTGTTATATTATTATGTTTCTATTTCTATTTATTTTGTTATTCTAATACTATTATTATTTATCTATTTTTATTTCTACTATTATTATATTTCTATTTATTCTATTTTTATTTCTATTTATATACTAATATTATTTTCATTATTATTTTTCTTATATATGTTTTTACTCTTGTTATTAACATTCTATTTATTCATTTTTTTTTTTTTACATTTTTTGTTATTATCTGTTTTTAACTTTTTATACAACGCTTATTTCAAATTTTTATACATTATTTACTTTAAAATTTTCATATAGTATGTATTTCAAACTTTTTTTTTTTACACATTATATATTTTGAATTGTTTATTTATTATTTTTAAAGAGTTTTATATATTATTTTATCTTGAATGGATACTAATTTTTTTAAAAATTATTTTATATACTTTATATCGCTTTTACAATATGTATTATTTGCTTAGAATTGTTTTATATTTTATTTTAGATTTTCTTACTTTGTATTTATTTGTTATTTATGATTCATTATTATAACATTTTGTTTATGAATTATTACTTTGTGTTGTACATTATTATTCCATCGCATTTTATTCGCCTAAAAGGTCGTGTTTTAATATCGTTTAAGTTTCAAAATCATTTTATTCAAAAGTTTTCAAAATAAGGCAATATTCGGTATTTGGCATCTTCGAGAAGATTGTGCCCTAACTTATTGGGTTCCAATTTTCCTTGTTGAATCTAAGTAACCGGGTACCCTTTTTCAATCAAAACGTATAAGTTTCAAATAAAAGCTTATTCTCAGGAATTTGAGGTGTTGTGTCCTAACTCACTGGATATGATATTTTGTATCTCGAGATAAGGATTTCTAAAAAATAAAGGCAATGTTCTATGTTGGGAAATCTGAGAAATCGTGCCCTAATGTGTTGGGTTTCGATTTTTCGTTGGACCAAATAATCGAATATCCTTTTGTAATTTTCAAATGTATGAGCTTTTGGAAATCAAGAATTGATCGTGGTTTCGAAGGTTTAAAGAGATGTGATATTATATTCCTAACGTGTTGGATATGATATTATATTCCTTCGAAACAAGAGAATTTTAATGTTCAATTTGAGTTATTCAAATGTTTTAAAAGAAATTGTATTCAAAATATTTTTTTAAATTTTAGATATAAGGACATTGTTTAATCAATTTGGTACCAATTCTGGGCATAACGAGGGTGCTAATCCTTCCTCGTATGTAACCGACTCCCGAACTCGTTTTCTCAAATTTCGTAGGCCAAAATCGATATTTTAATAAAATAAAATATTTTATTAGGTGACCCGATCATACCTAAACAAAAATGATTGGTGGCTCGTTTAAAAGTCGATCTCCGTTTTTCAAAATAAAAATAGTTTCGACACCTAAATTTTAGTATTTCAAGTGCTTGTAAGCCGATTGACGAAATAGAGAATAGAAAGCATGATAACATCGTATTATGAAAATTTTTTAAAATCACTAACGAAGACAACACGTTGCCAGTTGACATTAACTTTAAATGCGAATATATATGCTAAGATACTAATTTGTTAAGTTCAGAAATTGACAAGAAAGAAAGATTAGAGGACAAAGAGGGGGAAGTATTGTCCTTTTCCTATGATCCATGTCCCTATCCAAGATATGGTTTGCCTAATTCCCAGGATGGCCTGGAAAAACACCTTCACTTAATGATCTTAAAGGGAAACTCATCTCCCAAAACCAACCTCAATAATTGCAGTCACTGTTTTTGCATGAATCACATTTTTGGTGGGTAGCTATCAGAGATGGGTGATAGAGATGGTGCTTTTTGGGACTTTTTTTTTTTTTTTTTGATAATGAAGCTGCCTTTCATCCAAACTATATATTTGTTTTGTATCAGGTTACCAAATTTACTAGCCCTGCCTAGTTTTTATGTTAGGCGGATGTTATACCTTACTTTGATTGGGATACGTGGTAACACAAGAATCAATTGGAGAGACTCACAAACGATCATCTGTCTTACACCATTTAGATAGTCACTCATCAACTATTCACATGCCTCGTACATTACGAGAGAGAGTGTTCATCCTTAATCACCCGGTTAAATCTTTTGTTAAGTAATCTTTCTCCTCTTTATTCTCTTATGTTTTTGGCTTTCTATCCTAACATGAGTGAATCAACTTTCCTCAACATCACTCTTCTCTACTTTTTCCACTCTCATTGATACGGCAATTTGATTAGCGATGGCAAGAGAGTAATATTCGAATAATTGTAAAAATTTGATTGGGTTGTTTGGATATTAATGCTCAAATACCGTATAACGAAATTTACAGAAATGCGACCCATCAAGTAGTGCTTTTATAATGGGTTGGCTGGATGTGCACAAATGGGCTACAAAGGTACTCGCCTGATTAATGGAAAATACAGAGACACTCTGTCCATCCAAGGACCACTGCTATTTTTAACACTTCTTTTTTTGTTTTATCTTTTTCTGGTTAAAATGAAGATCCCAAGGTTAATTTTGCTTCTTGTTTTCAAGTTTTAAACCTATACAAGCCTTTTTTTATTTAATCATTCTGCCAAAAGATGTGGACTAGTCTTTCTGACTGTTGAAATTTAAACAAGCTAATTTATTTGTGGCTGAGCATACAAAATTTTCAAGTCCTCAAGTGGGAAAAAAACTATGGTCGGCACAACATTCTTTCAAGGGTATTACTAGTTTTAAACCCTACACTCTACAGTGGATAAACCTGAAAAAAATAGATTCTATGCTAATAGAACCAGATTCTACATTGTCTACGCATAGTGTCAGCAAAATTAACTGGAGAAAAACTGCAATTTCATATATATCCAATGACATCGAAATTTTAATTTATTTTTAATGTTCTCAGGTTGTTTCCCACTGCATTGACAGAAAGAAAAAAAAAAAAAAAAAAGAGTAGACTCGGAGAATAAAAAAACAAGAGTAGAAAGGAAGGAACAAAATCCCTTTGAGATCTAAGGCCTTTTTGTTTTGTTTTTCTTTTTCTACAACATTCCTCCCATTTCTCTCTCCAGAACAGCTGCATTAGTAGAGACAAAAGCTGTTACAATTTACCCTTTTGTCATTCCTTGCTTCTTCCCTGGAAACCACCAAATTCTTTTATCAAATTACAGCTTATCTAACCATCAAATTTCTCTTTTTTATTTTTAAGAATGTCGAGCAGAAAGTTGAAATCGACGACTAACCTGCAGGTTTTTCGAACCTGCTTTTCCAGATTTCAGGAAACCAAGTTTTTTCTGGAATGTTGATGATTTGCCCTGAAAGTATCTCTCAGGTGGCATACTTAAGTTTATATATAATAATAATGGAAGACTTAACTGCTTTAAAGAAGGATATAGTATATATTTAGTACCTTAAAATGTGTACCCGAAAAGCCTTGTGAAAAGTCCAACAACTCCATTGAAGCATCTTTGTTGATGTTCTTCTGTTAAAACACCATAAAACATCCATTGTTACTCTTGTTTTTGTTACAAACCAACCGAATAAGAACAATGAGAATATAGTGGAACTTACCTCGGAAAAGCTTATTACGGGGGAGCTGGCAGTGTCATCAAGATAAGAATGTTGTTTATTATTGCTACAATGTTCTTTCATCTTCTTTTTGTTTTTGCTGGTTTTGTTAGCTGGTTCAGGATTTACAGGATGAGAACAAAAGCTTCTATTTTCATCGAGGCATTCCACATAATCTTGGCAGTAATAATGTCTTGGACCAGAAGATGCATCAGACACCATGGATAAACCCTCCTCTTCATCTTCAACCCCGAATCTAGCTCCTTTCAACCCATAAACCTCATCAAAGTTGCCGCCAAAATTTTGACACCAGGTTTGAGAGTAAGAGGATTGATCTAAGTAGAAAGTCCAACCAGATTCACAACCACTACCACATTGTGAAGCTGATAAATTCATTATAAACACTCTTCTTCTTTTCTTTTCTTTTTTTTTTCCCTCTTGGGTTTACAGTTTTGACATATAAGCAAATTCTTGAAGCTGTTACGTATATAAATAGAATACAGCGGGTATAGCAGGATAAGACCAAAAGAATCACACTCAAATCCTAGACTACTTTTCTCATTTCTTCAAGCCTTTCGCCATTTGTTTTTTACTTATGTGAATCAATCAAATTCGCCAGTTGGCTCTGAGTGAGAGAGAGAGAGAGAGATTGGTGAACAGTGCTGATAGGGAACCGATTATCAATTCATGTATATAAATGTAATAATACAGCAGCCTGTACAACAATGGTGCTGTCCTTTCAATAAAAAGTGAATGTATTTTACTGCTCATTTAATGCCCTCTATATCTTTGTTTTTTCCGGCATGTCTTTCAAATGTTTATATTTGGAACTTGGAAGTGATAGATGAGATTGTATTTTTTGAAATTAAGATATCTTATGTAGACAGTAATGATTAATTTTTTAATTGAGGGTATCTTTTAAAATTTTAAATAATTAATTATAATTTGACTTTATAATTAAAGGATAAAATGAATTATTATCATACCGTATATTATATAATTAATTAAGATGAACAAACAATTTGCAAATTATGAGATTACAAGATTCTAATGAAATTAAATAATGCAAGATGCCCTTTTAATCCAAAATTTAACTAAAGACGATTCTTCAAATCTATGTTTAAACCAAATGTGAAACGGACATGCATGTTCCTTTGCTGAGTTGTCGTAGACTCATTATGGGGTATTAACTGAGACATTATTGTAAACTTATAATTTCCCTGTTTTCTTTTTGGGTCATAACAACAGATTATCCATCTATTTATTTTTTCCTGTGCCGCCGTTGGAATGCATTAAATGGTAGTGGGGTCTTGACTGAGTGACCCCATGAATGTTGGATCGTTGCATAATATACGGCATCTAAAATATAAGTATTCCTCTTATCTCACGTTATTTTGTCAAATTTCTAGAATTTTGTTTATAGCCATAACAATTCATAGATTTGTAAAAGTTAATTAAAATGATGAACCCGTGTATACAAAAATTAAGCCCAAAAATTTAATATAGCGTAAATTGATGGATTTCTCCCCTTACATATGTAATATTATATAGTTTATTCTGTAACATTTCACATATGTAATATCATATTTATTGCCAAAACAATTATATTGGGGATAAATCCGAATTGAATAACAAATAAGAACGAATAGAGAAAATTGGACACAAATATTATCATGAAAAAATTCTTCTAAAAAGGATAAAAAAATACGGGTAAAGAAAGCTTCACTAAAATGACAAATAACCAAAGAAGATTACAGGATGGAAAAAAACAAAACAAGCCCCTAAATCCCAAAAAATACAAAGCTCTTTGTCTAAAACACAAAATTCCCTTACACTCTCTTTTGTTGCGTTGTCGAATCAATCTCTGTAGGGTTGCTAAAAGCCCTATTTATAGGCTAAAATTCATAGGCTAATATGATTAAAATATCCCTAGAGTTATTAGAGTTTGTCTAGGAAAAGATAGCAGAGTTTAACTAGAAGAAGAAACCTAGTTTAGTAGGGAACATGTCGCCACGTCGTGATGTCATTTATCAACTCGTTGGGATGTCACATGTCACGTTGTCGAGATCTTTTCGTTAAGACGTCGTTTGTCGCATCGCCGAGACGCCGACTCTTCCTTGTCACGACGTCGACTCTTTTTTTCCCAAAATGTGAGGCACACTCCACAAATCTTCATCTTGATTCATATTTTCGCAACGCCTTCTTTGTCGAGTCCTACCTGGGCCTAACTCGATATTTGCAGGATGCTGACCAAGTCCAAACAATGTTTGAACTTGAAACTGAAAGGCTTTGGCCATCATACCGGTTGGATTATTTTCTCTGCCAATTTTGTGAATCTAAACATCTTATTGAGCAACCACCTCTTGAACAAAGTGATACCGAAAGTCTATGTGTTTTGTTCTTATGGATGCATCTGATCCTTAGTGAGATATATGACACTTTGACTATCGCAATGTACAATAGCCACAACATGTTTATGAACTAGCTCCCCAAATAGACCTCTCAACCAAATGGTTTCTTTCACAGCTTCTATGATTTTCATATATTCAGCTTTGGTAGTCAATAAAGCCATAATGGCTTGAAGCATGACTTTCCAACTAATGGTGCATTTGCCAAAAATAAACAGATAACTCGTGAGGGATCTTCTTTTGTCTAGATCGCTTGTATAATTTGAGTCTACGAAGCCCACTAGAACCATTGAACTTCTTCTGAACCCTAAATGAGTATTTGATGTCCCTCTCAAATATTTGAGGATCCACTTAACTGATTGCTAGTGTAATTTACCAGGTCTAGCCATGTATCTACTTACAAAACTAACATGTGAAATATCAAGACGAATGCAAACCATTGCATACATTAAGCTTTCGACTGCACTCGAGTAAGGAACCGAAGATATATACTTTTCTTTGTTTTTGGTTTGTGGTGATTCTGAAGCTAAAAGTCTTAAATGTATACTAATTGGTTTTATATTTTTCATTTCGAACCGCTCGAAGATCCTTCTGATGTACATTTTCTATGACAAGAATATCCTCCCGAAGTGTCTGTCTTTGGAAATTTCCATTCCTAGAATTTTCTTAGCCACACTAAGATCCTTCATCTCGAACTTAGAATTAAGCATGATTTTTAATTGATTAATTTTAGATGAATCCTTAGCCGCAATTAACATATCATTGACATAGAGCAGCAAGTATATGAACGATCCATTATCAAGACGATGCAAGTATACACAATTACCATACTTACATCATACAAAACCAATGCTTGACATAAAGGAATAAAACTTCTTATACCATTGTCGAGAAGACTACTTCAGGCCGTACAAAGATTTCTGTAAAAGGCAGACATGGTTTGTAACAGTCCGGTTTAGACCTTAATCGGAATAGTGGTTTCGGAACCACAAATCTAAGGTCAAAAAATTATTTTAATATTATTTTATGTGTTTACAGTATGTGATTTCATATGTGTGAAAGTTTCGTGTGCTAATTTTAGCGTTTGTGTGTTTGATTTGATAAAAAGAACTTAATCGCGTAAATTGTAAAAGTGACATTCCATATGTTAAAAGTGCTTAAGTGTTATGGCTTTTATAATCAAAGGTCCTTATGATGATATTAGACCATTTGAATGATGGATGGACATAAATGGGCTTGTATTAAGTGATTTTTATATGGTTTAATAAAGGGTAAAATTGGTATTTGATTATTAGTGTTATATTAAATAAAACAAAGTCATTATATGATTAAATTATCATCACTATCACCGAAAATCAAAATAAAAGAAAAGATAAAAGTTTATTTAGGGTTCAAATATGGTTGAGCTTGATTGAGGTATGTATTTTGCTCGGTTTTTGATGATTTCTATGTTTTTGTGATTGTTACTTAGTACTCTAGCTAGCCCATGCTTGAATTTTTGAATTTGATGATGATTTTGAGATATTCCATGGATGAATCCATGAGTTTTGTGTTGTTAATTGATGAAAAATGAAAGATATGTGTTGGGTTAATATGTTTTGTATTGAGATTTTTGATGATTTTGATTATTATGGGCTAATTTGTAAAAATGAGAAATTGAAGGGTTAAAATGTGAAATAAGTGAAAGTTATGGGCTAGTAGAGACTATATGAAATTTGGCTAAGCATGAGAAATATGAAATTATGTGTATTTTGTGATTTTATGAAATAGGGAATAAAATGTCAAAATATGAAATTTTAAGGGCTAAAGTGTAAAATGCTCTAATTCTATGTTTGTGGATTGAAATGAATAAATGTGTGATTAAATTAGTGAAATCTAAATTTATATAGATCAAGAACGAAAGAAATCGGAATTAGATCGAGGCCCCATACGAACTGTAGGAATAGTATAGGATACATATGTGATGACATAGGTTTTCGAGGTGTGATATCTTGTAAGACCACGTCGGGACATTGGCATCGATTTGAGATTTATGTGTAAAACCATGTTTGGGACATTAGCATCGTATATGAATTCGTGTAAAACCCTATTTGGGACAGTGGCATCGATATTTGATTACATGTAAGACAACGTCTAGGACATTGGCATTGTACAAGCTTTCCGAGCTATTCGAGTATCCTTATTATTTCTGAACGGTTCAACGGGCATAATTGAGAAATAAATGATCAAGTGAATGTGTATCCGATTCAGGTACTTGCGAAAGGTATATAAAATTTAGAAATGAGAAGTAAGAATGAATATGATCATTTGAGATGTGAACTATATGAAAATGTGATGTGTTTATAAGCAAGTGATTATGAACAATTGAGCTATATGAGAAATATGATCTTGCAATTGTGTATTGCCATGATTCTTATATATGAATTGGTCTATATTTGTTTATGAGATAAGTTTATTTGTATATGGCTTACTAAGCTTTGGAAAGCTTATTTTGTGTGTTTTTCACTTGTTTTATAGATTATTGAAACTATTGTGAGCTCGGGGATCGTCAAGGATCATCGTCACACTATCGAACGATATTTTGGTACTTTTAAAGTTTTAAATATTAATGTATGGCATGTATAGGCTAGTGAGTATATGATATGTTTTGTGTTAAGATTATAGCAATGAGATTTAGCTTACTTTTGGTTGTAAACGTTAGTATGTTTTAGCCATTTAAGTTGGCTTATGATATCTGCTTGAAAAGTTAATAATGTGATGTATTTGATACCTTATGTGTGGCTTGTTTATGTGATGTTGAAATGATAAGTTATGTGGCATGAAATAGGTGAAAATTTAATGATAGAATGCATATAGATGTTATGCAAGATTAATGATTTTGGCCTAATGGTTTGGTAGGTTTTGATTACGGAATTGAGTAATTGAAATGGTTGTGCATAGATGGCATGATATGTGTATGTTTTGGTGAATTTGGCTGCTTATAAGTGTATGGAAATGGTGTTATTTTGGTTAACTTGTATGCTTGTGGATATGGTGGCAAATTGGCTTTGCAAATGGCCTATTTTTGTCCACAGGGGCATGTGTCTCAGCCGCGTGCGACGCACGGTCATGTTGCACGGCCGTGTGTCCCTTGGGGTACCTTTTCGAATTAAGGCAGTATACCCTACAGGTTTGACATGGCCTAGACACACAAGCATGTCTACTAGCCGTATGAGTGGCATACGGCCTGGCACATGGGCGTGTCTTGTGGCCGTGTGGATAAATTAGTATGTATGCCCTGTTTTGCCACGGTCTAGACACACGGGCGTGTCTAATGCCGTGTGAGGCACACGGCCTGTTCACACGGGCGTGTGACCTTTGTAACTTAAAAAAAAATTGTTAAGTTCGAAAAATTTTATATGTGCTTGATTTAGTCCTGGTCCCTTCCTAAAGCATGTTTAAGGTCTCGTTGACCTAAGAAAGGGACTTTGTAATGATGTTTGACTATGATGCTATGATGTGTGGATGATGTTTGTGAATTGATTATAAAATATTCTGATACGTCTGGTAATACCTCTTAACCCTAGTCTGATAATGGATACGAGTTAGGGGTATTACATTTGGTTAGTATCAGAGCTACGATTTAGTCGATTCTAAGATTAACGTAGCGTGTGAGAGTCTTGCTATACATGACATATATTTAAAATGCAATAGTGTGATGATTCCTGATAGTTAAAATGTGTTTTTATATAGCAAATGGATCTTGAACGAGTCATAGCTGATGATGTTGAAAGTAATGCACCTACTCCAACTCAAGGGTAGTGCAATCTGATTCTAGACTTGTTTCAAGTAGCCACGGGGGAGAGGCTAAGCAAACCTTTTACCAAATTATGAATGATTGGTTCACTCAATATATTAGATCCAATCCAACTGTGCCCAACCTTCACCCCTGTCTAATCCTCCTCTAGTCCCTGTCATTCTACAAACTATGAATCCGATTTAGTCGAGTAAGCCTCCGGTTGATAAAATTAGAAAATATGGGGCTGAAGAGTTTTCATGCTACTACTGATAATGATGCTGAAAGAGCTAAATTTTGGCTCGAGAATACAATTTGAGTATTTGATAAAATGTCATGTACTCCAGACGAACGTCTTAAATGTGCTGTGTCACTTCTAAGAGATACGGCTTATAATTGGTGGAAAACATTGATATCAGTGGTTCCGAAAGAACGAGCCACCTGGGACTTCTTTCAGACAGAGTTTAGAAAGAAGTACATCAGTCAGATATTCATAGATCAGAAACACAAAGAGTTTCTTGAGTTGAAACAGGGCCGTATGTCTGTTACGGAATACGAACGAGAATTTGTGAGATTGAGCCAGTATGTACGAGAATGTGTTTCAACCGAAGCAATAATGTGTAAAAGGTTTGAAGATGGCTTAAATGAAGACATTCGATTGTTAGTCGGGATTCTGAAGATAAAAGAGTTTGTTGTGCTTGTTGAAAAAGCATGTAAAGCTGAGGAACTCGAGAAAGAGAAAAGAAAAGCCGACTCGGAAGCTAGAGAGGTATGAAAAAGATCATCGTCAACATCAAAGAAATTTTGAGATGATTTTAGCTGTTCAAAGGCTACTGCGGGTTATTCTAGACGTGATCGAGATAGACCACCTGTGAGTTTGAAAGCTACCTCAGTAGCTAGTGTTGGTAACATTAGATCTAATCAACCTGAGTGCAAACATTGTGGTAAAAGACATCCCAAAAATTTTAGATTGAATGATCGAGCTTGTTTCAAATGTGGATCGTTAGATCATTTCATCTGTGAATATCCTGAGTTGGTCGAGCAAGAGATAGTGCAGAATACAAGGCCGAGTAATACGGCAGCTCGAGGTAGACCACTCAAAAATACGGGTAATGTGAGTGGCAGTCAGAGAATGACTAAAGACACGGCTGTCAGATCTGAAGCCCTAGCACTTGCCAGAGCTTATGCTATTCGCACTCGCGAAGAAGCTTCATCTCCAGATGTTATTACCAGTACTTTCACTCTCTATGAAACTACTGTGATTGCATTGATAAATCCAAGATCAACTCATTCTTAAGTATGTGAGACTTTAGTATCTAGTAAGACTTTGCCTATAGAGTCTACTGAATTTATGATTAGAGTGTTGAACTGTAACACCCCATACTCGTACCCGAGACTGGGACTAGGTACGAGGCATTACCGTACACAAAAGGGCACTTCTAGAAAATACGGGTTATAAAATTTCATTCCAAATTAAAACCAATTAAACAAAGTCATATTGTCCTTAATAAGGACCTACGAGGTCTAAAATATATATTAAAAATAGTTCGGGACTAAATCGAGAACTTAAGAAAATCTTTGGAAAATTTCTAGGTTTAAGCCTCACATGCCCGTGTGGAGGCAAGGTACACGCCCGTGTGGAGGCAATGCACACTCCTATGTGCTTTGGGACACGCCCGTGTCCCTTTCCCGTGTGGAATTATTTGAATTTATTTTCCATTTCGAACCTATAAGGGTTTTCACACGGCCGAGCACAAGCCCGTGTCCCTAGCCCGTGTCCTTCATACAGCCTAGACACGTCCGTGTCGTCGCTCGTGTCCAAAAACCTGAGCATTCTGTTTGTGACATCATCATGCATTTAGGGGCACACGGCCAAGACACACGCCCTTATGCTAGGCCGTGTCCTCAACAAGGTTGAGACACACGGCCATGTCTCTACCCGTGTGTTTATTACCATGCATATTGACCTAAAAAAATTAAGTGCAGGGGACACACGGCCGAACCACATGCCCATCTGGCTGATTGTGTGTCACACACGGCCTAGACACATGCCCGTGTGTCTACCCGTGTGGACCATTTTAGAGGCTATTTTCCAAGCCTTTGGTCACCCTCAACCAACCGTAAATACCAACATGTACCTTAAACATCTATCATGGTTTAATTGTACCCATAAAACTCCCTTAGCCAAGGTCATGCATGTTGCATTCATGTTTCTCCTAATTCCTATATCGATATTACCCTCTTTATGTTAGGGTTACCATTCCATAATCACATTTTATTATTTGGCTCATTTTACATCTTATGCCAATTATGACCTAAATCATCCCCAAGTGATTTGGCCACACTTCACATGTCCATTCACAATATATCACAATAGGCATTCACATGGAACATTTAAAACATAACCATGTACATTTAGTAGGTTTACCACCTACATCAAAATGAGCCATATCTCATGGCCAAATACAAAATGAATTAAGCATATCATTTAAGCCCTTACATTGGCTAGCCAAATGACACATATAACAAAATGACCAAAAATCCTATACATGCCATTATAACAAAATAAAAGTTTCTTTTATACCAAGGCAAGACAAGTTGATAGGGTTGACAATGCTCCAACCGTCTTTCAATTTTCACGAGTCTACGAGTTCTGAAAAACAAGGGAAAGGAAAGGCGGTAAGCATTAACATGCTTAGTAAGTCTGAATAACGGGAAAGTAAAATTACCGGTTTTTTAGCATACAACCATAAAAGATATTCATGACAAACATGCATAGTATAAATTCCCTATCACATACACTCAACCATCAAGTTAGTCTCATGCCAATACATTATAACATTTGTCTTAGATGAGCTCATCAATTCAAACATTTCCATTCTCGTTTCTCATTATAATCCCATTGAATTTCTCGAAGTCTCGATGATATCCCATTTACCGTCAAATCGTGCAAGTGACCATTTTAAATACACACTCCCGTGAACCTCACTCTTGCAGCGAAATTATCAGTCTAGGCTAAATCCCCCGTAACATAAACTCACAAAGTAATGTCGGGATTACCAGTTCAGGCTAAATCCCTTATAATGACATATACTCCTAGGAGTTCGGATCTGAATTACCAGTCCAGGCTAAATTCAAATTCTAATCAGATTACCCGTCCGGGCTAAATCCATTATAGCACACATATTCTTCGGGAGGTTAGATCACTATAGGATCACCCGTCCGAGCTAGATCCTTTTTATCATTAATTCATTTTTAGGAAAATCCATCGGTCATCCTATTCATTCGACCGAGACATTTTCTCATGACGTCAACATTTCATGAAATTACCATACATTGAATATCACTATTATAACTCATACATGAACATACATTTTTAACGTATTTTAAAATAGTTTACATTCAAGTTATACGAACTTACCTAGTAATCATTTTCGGATTTAAGTTTCGGTTACTCCGAAATCTTTCGTTTTCCACAGTTGACCTTTGGAATTGGTTCCTCGGGGTCTATATAAACAATAATGAATCATTAATACATTACATTATTCATTTTCGGCCTAAAACTCATCCTAGGGCAAAATGACCATTTTGTCCTAACCTTTCACTCTTTTACAAATTAGTCCCTAAGCTCGTATAATGAAATGCATGTAGTTTCTTGGTTACCCATGCCTAGGTGAATGTATCCTAAGCTCATACTAGCCCACATTTTCCTCTATTTCACATTTCTACCACACATTTTATACTTTTTACAAAATGGTCCTTTAAGCCATTTCAATGAAAATCTACTTAGTAAAAGTTATTTACCATCCTTTAAACTCTCATATTCATCTATAAATCATCAAAACCAAAGCATCTCATGCATGGGTAAAATTCCAAACATGAACCCTAGCTTGAAATATGGGTAGAAATAGAGAGAGCATGTTACGAGGATCTCAAAATTACAAAGAACTTTAAAAACAGGGCTAGGGAGCACTTACTATTGAGCTTGAAAATGTTGAAAACCCTAGCTTAAGGAGCCTTAGAAATTTTGGCAGCTATGAAGAAGATGATAGCTGATTTTTGCTTTCATTTTCTATTTTTATTGATTTTATTACGAAATGACCAAAATGCCCCTCCTTACAAAACTTTCAAATGTTTCCATGCATGTCTATTTTTGTCCAAAAACTTAGAAATTGAGCAAATTACTCTTTAATACCTTCTAATTAATAGTTCAAAGCAATTTCATACAAATTGCTTCTAGAACCCAAGTTTTACAATTTATTCAATTTGGTCCCAAATTTCCAATTGGACACCTTATACTTAAAATTTCTTCATGAATATTTAACACATGCTTATTTTCATATTCTAGACCTCATAATAATCATAAAACAAATATTTTTACTTTATATTTGTGGTCTTGAAACCACTATTCTAACTAGGCCCTATTTCAGGATGTTTTATTTCTCCCCCCTTAAGGACTTTCGTCCTCGAAAGTCTTACCAGTAAACAAGTTTGGATATTGACTTCTCATGGTTTCTTCAGGTTCCCATGTGGCTTCTTCCACTCCTTGTCTATGCCATAAAACTTTCACCAAGGCTATATTATTGTTCCTCATCTATTTGACTGCTCGAGCTAAGATCTTAATCGGTTTTTCACCATAAGTTATATCCGGTTTAATCTCAATTTTCGTCGGTGAAATCACATGAGAGGGGTTTGATCTATATCTACGCAACATGGACACATGGAATACATCGTGAATCTTTTCCAATTCGGATGGCAGTGCTAACCGGTAGGCTAATTGTCCAACTCTTTCGGTAATCTCATATGGTCCAATAAACCTTGGACTCAGTTTGCCTTTTCGACCAAATCTCAAGACCTTTTTCCACGGAGATACTTTCAAGAACACCTTATCTCCAACTTGGAACTCAATCTCCTTTCTTTTTAAATTAGTATATGACTTTTGCCTATCCGTTGCCACTTTCAAGCAATCATATATCACTTTAAACTTTCCTTGATTAAATCAACTCTGTGAATCTGATGTTCCTTGAGTTCCGTCCAAAACAATGGAGTTCAACACTTTCGGCCATACAATGCTTCATACGATGCCATTTTCAAACTCATCTGAAAACTGTCGTTATAGGTGAATTCCACCAATGGAAAGTATTTTTCATAACTACCCTGAAATTCAAGGACGCAGCACCGTAACATATCCTTGAGAGCACAGATAAATCGCTTTCGGGTGACCACCATCGATCCATGGGTGGAATGCCGTACTAAAACTCAACTTTGTACCCAAGGCTTCTTGTAATTTCTTTCAAAAGCTTAAAGTGAATCTCGGGTCCCTATCTGAGATAATCGATAACGGTACGCCGTGTAGTATTACAATATTGGATATGTACAGGTCAGCCAATCTATCAAGAGATTAATCTGTCTGTACAGGAATAAAGTGACCTGACTTCGTTAGTCTATCAATTATAACCCAAATAAAATCTTTCTTTTTCGGGGTTAACGGCAATCCAGTCACAAAATCCATGGTAATTCTATCCTATTTCCATTCGGGAACCATTACAGGCTGTAATAAACCCGAAGGTACTTGGTGTTCAACCTTGACCTGTTGACATATCAAGCATTTTGACACAAATTTAGAGATATCTCTTTTCATACCATTCCACTAGTACATGATCTTTAAGTTATTATACATCTTAGTACTTCCTAGGTCAATAGACAGACGACTATCATGTGCCTCTTGCAAAATTTTTCGAATAAACTCATCATCTTTGGGTACATAGATCCTATCTCGAAACATTAAGCAACCATTAAAGTCAACTCAGAAATCTGATTCAACGCCCGTCTCACATTGTGCTCTCTTGGCCTACAAGTCACTATCATTGATCTGTGCTGCGCAAACTTCTTGGAGAAATGTCGGTCTGGTTCTTAACTCCGCCAAAATCGAACCATCATCAGATAACATCAAATGCGTGTTCATAGCCCTCAATGCAAATAAGGACCTCTATTCAAGGCATTGGCAACTACGTTTGCCTTTCCTGGGTGGTAATTAATTATCAGCTCATAATCTTTAATTAATTCTAACCATCTCCGTTGTATCAGATTCAATTCCTTTTGAGTCATCAAGTACTTTACACTCTTATGATCGGTGAATACAAGGCAAGTTTCGCCATACAAATGGTGTCTCCATATCTTCAAGGCAAATACAATGGCAGCTAGCTCCAAGTCGTGAGTCCGATAATTTTTCTCGTGCAGTTTCAGTTGCCTCGAAGCATAGGCTATCACCTTACCCTCTTGCATAAGCACGCAACCCAGTCCATTTAAGGACGCATCGCTGTAGACTAAAAATTCTTTTCCAGGTTCGGGTTGCACTAAAACTAGAGCTCCGGTTAATAACGTATTCAATTTCTCAAAACTCTGCTGACATTTCTCTGACTATTCAAACTTAACATCTTTTTGCAGCAACCTCGTTAAGGGAGTTGCAATCATAAAAAACCCTTTTACAAAGTGTCGTTAGTAACCCGCTAAGACCAAAAAGCTTCTAACCTCAGTTATTCATTGGTAGCTTCCACTCGACAATAGCAGAAATCTTATTTGGATCAATTCGAATGCCATCACTTGACAAAATGTGACCGAGGAATTTGACCTCTTGAAGCCAAAATTCACTTTTGCTAAACTTAGCATACAGTTGCTTGTCTCGTAAAGTCTGTAAAACAATCTTCAAATGTTCGGCGTGATCAGACTCATTCCGGGAATAAATCAAAATATCATCTATGAATACCAAAACACACTTGTCTAAGTACGATCAGAAAACACGATTCATTAAATCTATAAACGCAGCTGGGGCATTTGTTAGCCCAAAAGGCATGACAAGAAACTTATAGTGACCATACCTCGTCCTGAAGGCAGTCTTAGGCACATCCGACTCTCTAACTAGCAATTGGTAGTACCCAGATCTCAGATCTATCTTTGAAAACACGATGGCTCCTCTCAACTAATCAAACAAGTCATCGATTCTTGGCAAATTATACTTGTTCTTAATGGTCACCTTGTTGAGTTGTTGGTAGTCTATACATAACCTCATCGATCCATCTTTCTTTTTTACAAATAAAACAGGAACACCCCAAGGTGAAGAGCTCAGTCTTGCAAAACCTTTATCAGTCAATTCTTGCAACTGTGATTTCAACTCTTTCAACTCAGTCAGGGTCATTCTGGATATTCACAAACTACCGGTATCTACTCAATCTTCAATTCAGATTCTTTAGTATTCAGTATGAAAGCAAGGTAAGCTTCGCACCCTTTTCTCATATACCTTTGAGCCAACATTAAGGTAATTACAACCGGTGGTAAGCTTCGTACCCTTTTCTCATATACCTTTGAGCCAACATTGAGGTAATTACAACCGGTGGTGCATTCAACTCATTCAAATCAACTCGGAGAATTTCACCATTTGAGCATTTCAATTCTATGGACTTGCTACCACAATTTACAATCACATCATGGATGGTCAACCAATCCATTCCAAGTATTACATCAAACTTATCAAATGGAAAAAAACATAAGATCGGCCGAAAAATAATGACTTTGAATATTCAAAGGGCAATTCTTACAAATTTTATCGACTAAAATAGACTTGCCTAGAGGGTTCGACACCTTAATTACAAATTCCATAGATTCCACAGACATGTTCATGCTAGACACCAATTTCATGCATATGTATGAATGAGTCGATCCCAAGTCAATCAAGGCAATAACATGAGTACTATGGAGAGAAAATGTACCCGTAATGACATCGGGAGTTGAAGCTTCCTATCTAGCGCATATCGCGTAAGTTCTCGTTGGGGCTCGAGCCTCTGATTTCGTAGTAGAATCTTTCACAACAGTTCGACTGCCACTAGCACTCCCAAGATGTCATGGTGGTCTACCTCAAGAACTAGGAGCATCAAGCTTTGAGGCTAATTCCCTCTCTTTATCGGCTAGCTCCGGGCAATCTCGAAGAAAGTAGTCAAGGGAACCACATCTGAAACACGCTCTACTCTTCATTCGACACTCCCCGAAATGAAATTTGTTGCAACATTTACATCTCGGCTTTTGATCATTTACACTTCCCACACTAGTTACCTTAGGGGAAGAAGACTTCGGGTTGTGACGCTTAGAGCTTCTTGATTTACCCGAATATCCTACCGATGTAGTAGAGCGTTCTTGTTGACTCATCGATTTCTTCGTGGGGAATGAGTGGGTCTTACCCTGGATCTCTTAGTTAAAGCTTGAGCTTCTCTCTTTTCTTGCTTCCTTTCATTATTTAACTCTTCATCCTTCTTGGCTCGATCGGCTAAGGTAGCCAATTCCCTTATTTCAAGGATCCCGGTTAGCAGCTTAATTTTCTCATTCAGACCTTCTTTGAAATGTTTACACATTTCTGCTTCTGATTGGCCCACTCACTCGCATATTGACTTAGTCTCACGAACTCTCTTTCGTATTCTGACACGATCCTATTTTCTTGTTTGAGTTCCTGGAACTCTTCCCATTTTTGATCCAGAAACCTTTGACAGATATATTTCTTCCTAAAATCCGCTTGGAAAAATTCCCATGTGATACTCTCTCTCGATGCCACTAAGGATACAGTCTTCCACCAGTAGTATGTAGGGTCCTTCAATAGCGACACCACACATTTCAAACTTTCCTTAGGAGTACGTGATAGTTTGTCGAGAACTCTCATGGTATTTTTAAGCCAAAATTTAGCACGCTCCAGATCATCATCAATCGTGGCCCTAAACTCTTCGGCTCCATATGTTCTAAGTTTATCCACTGGGGCCTTGCCAATTCTCACAGGTGCCATACCTTGTGGCACTTCTTCTTCAGGTCGATCAGGGGGTGGAGGAGGTCGTGTTATATTAGGGCGATTTCTCAAGTAGTCACTAAACCACTCATCCATCATTTCAAAAAAGGCAGTTCTCGCCTCTTCCCAGCCTTTAGATATAGGCCTTCTATTACTACTAGCAGTAGCTTGCTGAACAGAAGCTGGAGCATGGCTCTCGGCTCCCTCGGACTCATCTTGGGCTTGATTGGAAGACATTTACTATATTCAAATACAATTAACAGGGTTAGGAGATGTCACACTATCATAACTTGTTTAATGGCATGTATAGCTAGACTCGATACATGTTACGTTAGTCCGAGGATCAACTAAACTATATCTCTGATACCACTAAATGTAACACCTCACACCTGTACCCAAGACCGGGACTAGGTACGAGGTATTACCGTACACAACAAGGCACTTCCAAAAAATACGGGTTATAAAATTTCATTCCAAATTAAAACCAATTAAACAAAGTCAAATTGTCCTTAATAAGGACCTACGAGGTCTAAAACATATATTGAAAATAGTTCGGGACTAAATCGAGAACTTAAGAAAATCTTTGGAAAATTTTTAGGTTTAAGCCTCACACGCCCGTGTGGAGGCAATGCACAACCCGTGTGCTTTGGGACACACCCGTATGCTTTGGGACATGGCCGTGTCCTTTGCCCGTGTGGAATTATTTGGATTTATTTTCCATTTCGAACTTATAGGGGTTTTTACACGCCGAGCACACGCTTATCTCCCTAGTCCATGTCCTTCACACGGCCTAGACACGCCCGTGTCCAAAAACCTAAGCATTCTATTTATGACGTCATCATGCATTTAGGGGCACACGGCCAAGACACACGCTCGTGTGCTTGGCCGTGTCCTCCACATGGTTGAGACACGCGGCTGTGTCTCTACCCGTGTGCTTACTACTATGCATACTGACCTAAAAAAATTAGGTACAGGGGACACACGGCCGAACCACACGCCCATGGGACTGACCGTGTGTCACACACGACCTAGAAACATGACCGTGTGTCTACCCGTGTGGACCATTTTAGAGGCTATTTTCCAAGCCTTTGGTCACCCTCAACCAACCGTACATACCAACATGTACCTTAAACATCAATCAGAGTTTAATTGTACCCATAAAACTCCCTTAGCCAAGGTCATGCATGTTGCATTCATGTTTCTCCTAATTCCTATATCGATATTACCCTCTTTATGTTAGGGTTACCATTTTACATTTTATTCCAATTATGACCTAAATCATCCCCAAGTGATTTGGCCATACTTCACATGTCCATTCAAAATATATCACAATAGGCATTCACATGGAACATTTGAAACATAACCATGTGCATTTAGTAGGTTTACCACCTACATCAAAATGAGCCATATCTCATGGCCAAATACAAAATGAATAAGCATATCATTTAAGCCCTTACATTGGCTAGCCAAATGACATATAACAAAATGACCAAAAATCCTATACATGCCATTATAACAAAATAAAAGTTTCTTTTATACCAAGGCAAGACAAGTTGATAGTGTTGACAATGCTCCAACCGTCTTCCAATTTTCACGAGTCCGCGAGCTCTGAAAAACAAGGGAAATGAAAGGCGGTAAGCATTAACATGCTTAGTAAGTCTGAATAACGGGAAGGTAAACTTACCGGTTATTTAGCATACAACCATAAAAGATATTCATGTCCAACATGCATAGTATAAATTCCCTATCACATACACTGAATTATCAAGTTAGTCTTATGCCAATACATTGTAACATTTTTCTTAGATGAGCTCATCAATTCAAAATTTGCATTCTCGTTTCTCATTATAATCCCGTTGAATTTCTCGGAGTCTCAATGGATATCCCATTTACCATCAAATCGTGCAAGTGACCATTTTAAATACGTACTCTCGTGACCTTCACTCTTGTAGTGGGATTACCAGTCCAGGCTAAATCCCGCGTAACATAAACTCACAGAGTAATGTTGGGATTACCAGTCCTGGCTAAATCCCTTATAATGACATATATTCCTAGGAGTTCGGATCTGAATTACCAGTCTAGGCTAAATTTAGATTCTAATCGAATTACCCGTCCGGGCTAAATCCATTACAGCACACATATTCTTCGGGAGGTTAGATCACTATAGGATCACCCATCCGGGCTAGATCCTTTTTATCATTAATTTATTTTTAGGAAAATCCATCGGTCATCCCATTCATTCAACCAGGACATTTACTCATAATATCAACATTTCATGAAATTACCATACATTGAATATCACCATTATAACTCATACATGAACATACATTTTTAACGTATTTTAAAATAGTTTACATTCGAGTTATAAGAACTTACCTGGTAATCATTTTCGGATTTGAATTTTGGTTACTCCGAAACCTTTCGTTTTCTACGGTCGACCTCTGGAATTGGTTCCTAGGGTCTATATAAACAATAATGAATTATTAATACATTACAATATTCATTTTTGGCCTAAAACTAATCATAGGGCAAAATGACCATTTTGTGCCTAACCTTTCACTCTTTTACAAATTAGTCCCTAAGCTCGTATAATGAAATGCTTGTAGTTTCTTGGTTACCCATGCCTAGGTGAATGTATCCTAGGCTCATACTAGCCCACATTTTCCTCTATTTCACATTTCTACCACACATTTTATACTTTTTACAAAATGGTCCTTTAAGCAATTTCCATGAAAATCTACTTAGTAAAAGTTATTTACCATCCTTTAAACTCTCATATTCCTCTATAAATCATCAAAACCAAAGCATATCATGCATGGGTAAATTTCCAAACATGAATTCTAGCTTGAAATTTGGGTAGAAATAGAGGGGGCATGTTACGAGGATCTCAAAATTACAAAGAACATTAAAAATGGGGCTAGGGAGCACTTACTATTGAGCTTGAAAATGTTGAAAACCCTAGCTTAAGGAACCTTAGAAATTTCAGCATCAATGAAGAAGATGATAGCTTATTTTTACTTTCATTTTCCGTTTTTATTGATTTTATTACCAAATGACCAAAATGCCCCTCCTTACAAAACTTTCAAATGTTTCCATGCATGCCCATATTTGTCCAAAAACTTAGAAATTGAGGACTCTTTAATACCTTCTAATTAATAGTTCAAAGCAATTTCATACAAATTGCTTCTAGAACCCAAGTTTTACAATTTAGTCAATTTGGTCCCAAATTTTCAATTAGAAACCTTATACTTACAATTTCTTCATAAAAGTTTAACACATGCTTATTTTCATATTCTAGACCTCATAATAATCATAAAACAAATATTTTAATGTTGGATTTGTGGTCCCGAAACCACTATTCTAACTAGGCCCTATTTTAGGATGTTACACAAACCCCTTAGGCCGGTATGTTTTGGTTGATAAAGTATGCAAGAATTGTCCATTGATGATTCAAGATTTCTGCTTTCCAGCTGATTTGATGTTATTTCCCTTTGATGAGTTTGATATAATTCTAGGTATGGATTGGTTAACCCTGCACGATGCTATTATAAACTGCAAACGAAAGATAATTGATCTGAGATTCAGAATGATGAGATAATTCAGATTGAGTCTAATGATTTAAATGGTTTGCTGTCAGTGATTTCTTCGATGTTAGCTCAGAAATATGTGAGAAAGGGTTGTGAAGCTTATTTTGCTTATGTGCTCGACTTGAAAGTGATTGAAAAGAAGATTGAATCAGTGCCCATTGTTTGTGAGTATCCGAATGTGTTTTCTGATGAGTTATCGGGTTTACCATCGATCCGAGAGGTTAAGTATGGCATTGAGTTAATACCAGGAACTACTCCGCTATCAATAGCTTCGTATAGAATGGCCTTGATAGAGTTGAAAGAATTAAAAGCTCAGTTGCAAGAATTGACTGATAGAGGATTTGCACGATCGAGTTTCTCCCATTGGGGTACTCCGGTTTTGTTTGTGAAAAAGAAAGATGGCACGATGAGAATGTGTATCGGTTATGAACAGCTTAACAAGGTGACTATTAAGAACAAGTATCCTCTACCCAGAATTGATGATTTGTTCGATCAGTTGAAAGGAGCTACTATGTTTTCAAAGATAGATTCGAGATCAGGCTACTATTAATTACGAGTAAAAGATTTAGACATTTCAAAAACTGTATTCAGAACACGGTACAGACATTATGAGTTTTTAGTAATGCCTTTCGGATTAATGAATGCTCCTACAATCTTTATGGATTTAATGAACAGAATTTTTAGACCGTACCTAGATTGATTTGTTTTTGTGTTCATTGATGATATTTTGATATATTGTCGTGATGAATCCGAGCATGCTGAACACCTAAGAATAGTGTTACAGACTCTGCGTGATAAACAATTATTTGCAAAGTTTAGTAAATGTGAATTCTGGTTTCGAGAAGTCAGTTTTCTGGGGCATATTATGTCAGCATCTGGTATACGAGATGATCCGAGCAAAATTTCAGCTATCTTAGATTGGAAGCCTCTTAGAAATGTGTGTGAAGTCTACAATTTTTTGGGACTTGCTGGTTATTACTGATGATTTGTAAAAGACTTTTCAATGATTGCTACTCCGTTGATGAGATTGTTACAGAAAGATGTCAAGTTTGAATGGTCCGAAAAGTGTCAGAAAAGCTTTGATCAGTTAAAAGCCCTATTGGCTGAAGCTCTAGTGTTAGTACAGCCAGAATTAGGTAAAGAATTTGTGATTTATAATAATGCATCGTTGAACGGTTTGGGTTGTGTTTTGATGCAGGAAGG
Organism: Gossypium anomalum; assembly: GCA_025698475.1. NCBI lineage: Eukaryota > Viridiplantae > Streptophyta > Magnoliopsida > Malvales > Malvaceae > Gossypium > Gossypium anomalum. The sequence goes on from CM046958.1 coordinate 21,630,291, forward strand.
CAAAGTCATAGCTTATGCCTCAAGACAGTTAAAGCCGTATGAAAAGAACTATCCGACACACAATTTGGAATTGGTAGCTATTGTGTTTGGATTGATGATTTGGCACCATTATCTATTTGATGAGAAATGCCATGTATATTCAGATCATAAAAGTTTAAAATATCTGACGCGTCAGAATGATTTGAACTTACGACAACAGAGATGGCTAGAATTGCTAAAAGACTACGAGTTAGTGATTGACTATTATCAGGGAAAAGTAAATGTTGTTGCTGATGCTTTAAGCTAGAAATCTTTCTTTCCTTTGCATGCATTGAATACTCAGTTTGCTTTGTCTCATGATGGCTCGATTGTAGCTGAGTTAAAAGTAAGACTATTGTTTATACAAAGATTTATGAAGCTCAGAAAGTTGATAATGAAATGTTAGCAAAACGAGTTCAGTGTGATTTGAACCCTGATTCAGAATTTCAAGTTGATACTGATGGTTGTTTGAGATTCAAAGGTCAAATTTGTGTTCTAAGAAATTCAGAGTTAATTCAGATGATTTTGAGTGAAGCTCATAGTAGTCGTTTATCTATGCATCCGGGAAGTACGAAAATGTATAATGATTTGAAACAACTCTACTGGTGGCATGGTATGAAACGTGATATCTCTGAATTTGTTTTGAAATGTTTAATCTGACAACAAGTTAAAGTTGAGCATCAAGTATCGTCTGGGTTACTTTAGCCGATTATGATTTCAGAGTGGAAATGAGACAGAATCACTATGGATTTTGTATCGGGTTTGCCCCTATCGCTTAGTAAGAAAGATGCGATTTGGGTGGTTGCTAACAGACTGGCTAAATTAGCTCATTTCATTCTGGTATGTACAGATTATTCACTTGATAAACTTGCTGAGTTGTATATTTCTCAGATTGTGAGATTGCACGGAGTACCTATTTCTATTGTTTCAGATAGAGATCTGAGATTTACATTTCATTTCTAGAAGAAATTACAACATACATTAGGTACAAAATTACACTTTAGTACTGCTTTTCATCCACAAACAGATGGTCAATCAGAGTGGATTATTCAGATACTCGAGGATATGTTGAGATTCTACATTCTTGAGTTTGAAGGTATGTGGGAACGATACCTGCCATTGATTGAATTTGCGTATAATAATAGTTTTCAATCGAGTATTAAAATGGCACCTTATGAAGCTTTATATGGTCGTAAATACCGAACACCTTTGTATTGGAGTAAGCTCAATGAGAATAAGATTCACGGGGTCGATTTGATTAAAGAGACTAAACAGAAAGTGAAAGTGATTCGTGAAAGTCTAAAAGCAGCGCCAGATAGTCAGAAATTGTATACAAACTTGTCTGACGTATACAGACTTGAAACGAAAAGATATTGAGTTTCGGATCAGGGATCGAGTGTTTTTGAAAGTATCTCTGTGGAAGAAAATACTTCAATTTGACAGAAAAGGCAAGTTAAGTCCGAGGTTCATCGGACCTTATGAGCTTTTCGAGCGTACTGGGCCGGTTGCTTATAGATTATCATTGCCACCTGAGTCAGAAAAGGTTCATAATGTATTTCATGTATCGATGCTTCAAAGATACAGATCTGATCCCTCACATGTAATCTCCCCGTCTGAGATTGAGATTCAGTCTGATATGACATACGAAGAAGAACCAATCAGAATTTTAGCTCACGAGGTTAAAGAATTGAGAAATAAGAAAATTTCATTAGTGAAAGTCTTATGGCATTGACATGGGATTGAAGAAGCTACATGGGAGCTCGAGGATACTGTGACAAAGCAATATACGAACCTATTCTTCGATAAGATTTTCGGGGACAAAAATCCCTAAGGGGGAGAGTTGCAATAGTCCAGTTTAGACCCTAGTCAAAACAATGGTTTCAGAACTACAAATTCGAGGTTAAAAAATTATTTTAATATTATTTTATGTATTACAGTATGTGATTTTATATGTGTGAAAGTTTCGTGTGCTAATTTTAGCGTTTGTGTGTTTAATTTGATAAAAAGGACTTAATCACGTAAATTGTAAAAGTGGCATTCCATATGTTAAAAGTGCTTAAGTGTTATGGCTTTTATAATCAAAGGTCCTTATGATGATATTAGACCATTTGAATGATGGATGGACATAAATGGGCTTGTATTAAGTGATTTTTATATGGTTTAATAAAGGGTAAAATTGGCATTTGATTATTAATGTTATATTAAATAAAAAAAAGTCATTATATACTTAAATTGTCATCACTATCACCTAAAATCAAAAGAAAAGAAAAGATAAAAGTTCATTTAGGGTTCGACTATGGTTGAGCTTGATTGAGGTATGTATTTTATTCAGTTTTTGATGATTTTTATGTTTTTGTGATTGTTGCTTAGTACTCTAGCTAGCCCATGCTTGAATTTTTGAATTTGATGATGATTTTGAGATATGCCATGGATGAATCCATGAGTTTTTTGTTGTTAATTGATGAAAAATGAAAGATATGTGTTGGGTTAATATGTTTTGTATTGGGATTTTTGATGAATTTGATTATAATGGGCTAATTTGTGAAAATGAGAAATTAAAGGGTTAAAATGTAAAATAAGTGAAAGTTATGGGCTGCTAGAGACTATATGAAAATTTGGCTAAGCATGAGAAATATGAAATTGTGTGTATTTTTGTGACTTTATGAAATAAGGACTAAAATGTCAAAATGTGAAATTTTAGGGGCTAAAGTGTAAAATGCTCTAATTATGTGTTTATGGATTGAAATGAATAAATGTGTGATTAAATTAGTGAAATCTGAATTTATATAGATCAAGAATGAAAGAAATCAGGATTAGATCGGGGAAAGTCGAAGGTTGTAGAATAATCGATTTGTTTAGCCGTTCTCATTTTCAAGGTAAGTCCATATGCAAATAAACGTATTTAAATTGAATAATATATGTTTGATTATTGTGGAAATGTATTGAATTGCTATGAGAGCTGAATAATTGAATCCGAGAAAGTATTGACAAAGTTACGACATCCGAAAGCCCCGTACGAACCATAAGAATAGTATAGGATACATATGTCATGACATAGGATTCCGAGGTGTGATATCGTGTAAGACCACGTCTGGGACGTTGGCATCTATTTGAGATTTACGTATAATACCATGTTTGGGACATTGGCATCGTATACGAATTCGTGTAAGACCCTGTGTGGGACAGTGGCATCGATATTTGATTACATGTAAGACTACGTTTGGGACGTTGGCATTGTACGAGCTTTCCGAGCTATCCGAGTATCCTTATTGTTTCTGAACGGTTCAACGAGCATTATTGAGAAATAAATGATCAAGTGAATGTGTATCCGATTCAGGTACGTACGAAAGATATATAAAATTTGGCAATGAGAAGTTAGAATGAATATGATCATTTAAGATGTGAAATATATGAAAATGTGATGTGTTTATAAGCAAGTGATTATGAACAATTGAGCTATATGAGAAGTATGATCTTGCAATTGTGTATTTCCATGATTCTTATATATGAATTGGTCTATATTTGTTTATGAGATAAGTTTATTTGTATATGGCTTACTAAGCTTTGAAAGCTTATTTTGTGTGTTTTTTCAATTGTTTTATAGATTATCAAAACTACTGTGAGCTCGGGGATTGTCAAGGATCATCGTCATACTATCGAACGATATTTTGGTACTTTTGAAGTTGTAAATATTAATGTATGGCATGTATAGGCTAGTGAGTATATGATATGTTTTGTGTTAAGATTATAGCAATGAGATTTGGCTTACTTTTGGTTGTAAATGTTGGTATGTTTTAGCCATTTAAGTTGGCTTATGATATGTGCTTGAAAAGTTAATAATGTAATGTATTTGATGCCTTATGTGTGGCTTGTTTATGTGATGTTGAAATGGTAAGTTATGTGGCATGAAATAGGTGAAAATGTGATGATAGAATGCATATAGATGTTATGCTAGATTAATGATTTTGGCCTAATGGTTTGGTAGGTTTTGATTATGGAATTGAGTAATTGAAATGGTTGTGTATAGATGGCATGATATGTGTATGTTTTGGTGAATTTGGCTGCTTATAAGTGTATGGAAATGGTGTTATTTTGGTTAACTTGTATGCTTGTGGATAGGGTGGCAAATTGGCTTTACAAATGACCTATTCTTTTCCACACGGGAGTGTGTCTCAGCCGTGTGCGACGCAAGGTCATGTTGCACGGCCGTGTGTCCCTTGGGGTACCTTTTCGAAGTAAGGCAGTATACCCTACAGGTTTGACACGGCCTAGGCACACGAACGTGTCTACTGGCCTTGTGAGTAGCACACGGGCTGGCACACGGGCGTGTGGTCAGCCGTGTGGCCAAGTCAGTAAGCTTCCTAATTTTTACACGGCCTGACATACGGGCGTGTCTTGTGGCCGTGTGGATAAGTTAGTATGTATGCCCTGTTTTGCCACGGTCTAGACAGACGAACATGTCTAATGCCGTATGAGGCACACGGCTTATTCACACGAGTGTGTGACCTCTGTAACTTAGAAAAAATTTGTTAAGTTTGAAAAATTTTATATGTGCTCAGTTTAGTCCCGACCCCTTCCTAAAGCATGTTTAAGGTCTCGTTGGCCTAAGAAAGGGACTTTGTGATGATGTTTGACTATGATGCTATGATGTGTGGATGATGTTTGTGAATTGATTATAAAATGTCCCGATACGTCTGGTAATACCTCTTAACCCTAGTCCGGCAATGGATACGGGTTAAGGGTGTTACATGGTCTTCCTTGCTTTTGATCTTAAAGCCTTCAGGTTGTTGCATATAAATATCTTCCTCCAGGTCTTCATGAAGGAATGCAATTTTCATATTTTTACTACTTTAATTCAAGGTTGTGCAAGGAAACAACAACTAACAATGTCTAAATGGACATATGCTTCACAACAGGAGAGAAGACATCACGAAAATAAACTCCTTCCAGTTGATTATAGCCATTTGTGACCAACCTTGCTTTATATCTAGTGTCATCTGAATTTGATCCTTCCTAATTTTTGAACATCCACTTGCAACCAACTATCTTCTTTTTAGTGGGTTGATTCATGAGTTTTCAAGTCTCGTTCTTTTGAAGAGATTCTATCTCCTCTTCTATTGCGACAAGCCACTTGCTCGAATTAGGAGCCTGAACTGTCCTAGATTAATTTGAGGGATCAATTGAATCAATGCTCTCCACAACACTTAGAGTGTATGCCATTAAATTTTCGTGACAGTATTGCTATCGTGGCTTAATTTCTCTTCTTTTCCTGTCTTGGGCTAACTTATAATTTTGTAGTTGAGATGTAGAAGTTTGAGAGTCATATGGAGCCTCCAATTGATCTGAAGTGACTTCAGTACCCTTCTACAGTTCTGAAATAGTTTTTGCCTCACTTATATCGTGATTTCATCATGACGTTGCAATATCACAAAATCCGTCATCTTGACGTCGACTCTATTCATCGCGTCGTCACTTTTTGTGACGTTGTGACGTCACCGTCTGTTTTTAACTTTGGCTCCAGCTTTTTTTGGATAACTCTATTTTTTTTGACATTAAGAACAAACGACTCATTTCCTAGATGAAACATCTTAGTTTCATCAAACATAACATTCCTACTCATAATCGTTTTGTTTATTTCTGGTCACCATAACTTAAAGCCTTTAACACTAGTGACAAATCCCAGAAAAATACATCTCACAGCCCTTGGTTTAAGCTTTCCCTGACTAACTTGTGCATAGTCAAGATAATCGAATACTCTAAGGTTAGAGTAATTTGGAGGATTACCCGACCATAACTCTTTAGGAACTTTTCTATTCAGTGCTCGATGTGAAGGCCGGTTCACCAAATAACTTGCTAAGTTAACGGCTTCTGCCCAAAACTCCTTTTCTAAAGCTACGTTGGAAAACATATATTGGGCTTTCTCGAGTAATGTTTTGTTCATCCTTTCAGTAACACCATTCTGCTACGGGGTGCTAATAATTGTGCGATGTCTTTCAATTTCTTCCTATTTATAGTAATCATTAAATTCAATTAAACAAAAATTGAGACCATTATCCACACTTAAATGCTTTATGGACTTCCCATTCTACTTTTCTAGTAAGGTCTTCCACTGCTTAAAGATGTCACATCCCAAAACTTGGGTTAGAAGAAATTGGTTAGTGAACTATAGGTTGTCATGCTAAGACTTTTAAGGTTATGTTTGCAAGTTTTTAAAAAGAATGAGTAATTGTCCTAGTGGTAAAGAAGTATCCTTGAGACCCCAGTTTGATTCCCTTCCCTTACAAAAAAAATTATTTTCAGTATTTAAGCTCTTTTAACCCTAGATGTCGTCTAAGCTACTGAACCTAGGTATATAATGTATTTTTATCTATATTTAATTTTTGTGTGGCTGATTATTTCCATTTCTCTTCCCCTATTGTTGTCCCTCAAACTTCCCCTTTCACCCTATTCCAATTTTTATTTTTTTCACCATTGTTGCATTCTAAAACTAGTTGTTTTCTTCCACTGTGCTGCCCCCTTTAGCCAAGCTTGGGACTCTTTTTGTTGCTTATCCTCCTCTATTTTCTTTCTTATTTGTTTCCATCCTTTCATAGTTTTTTTCCATCACTATTACCACCCCATTGGCTACCATTTTTGGTCACCATTGTCGCCAAAGTGCTACCATATTTCAATACCCTAGTCACATGTTATAGCTACTCTTTTGTTGTTTGTTTATTTTCCTTTGTAAAGCACATACTAGCCCTTCTTTGCTTCCATTTTTCAGCCTTTTTCCTACTATTTTTGCTACACCAAAATTGCTCACCTTGTTATCTGTATAACCCTCTTGTTACTGCACAAACCAACCCTTTGTTGTTATTTTTTTCCATTGGTTGCACATCTTTTCTGCCATTTCTTCACTTTTTTACTTGTTTAAATAGCCCTTCACCTTGTCGTTTTAATACACATTCAATTTCATTTAAATCATCGTTATAAATCTAGTATTCAGAAAGTGTAAGTGGTATTTTTCGGTTAAATTTTGTGTCATTTTTCTCCTATGTTATGTTCTGTTTTGGCTGATTTTCATTAGTGCCATAGTTGTGTTACCTTACTAATTTTTTTATGCTTTTTTATATTGAAGGATCGAATCTAAACCCTTCAGATCAGCAATGACGACAAACCTAATTCACATATCTGTTTAGTAGTTAAATAGTGTAAGTTTAATTACTGAAGTTGGATCTGAAATGTCACTTATGTAGTTCTGATTGGTCGAACCTCGTAAAGGTGTTTTAGGCTGATTCTAACATTGATTTTTCCATGTGTGTGTTTAGATTCGTTCAGTTTTGAGTCATGGAAAATTGCAGATCTATAATTAGAGTTGTGGGTTTACGTAATTCAAGTGTAGGATTTAATCTAGGTGAATGGTATATACGTGTGTGTGTGTGTTTTTTTATTATTATTGTGGTCGAATGTTAATGCCTCATTTTGCTTATGATTTAAATCTAATTGACCAATTAGTTTATTACCGAGGGTGTCTAATTGTTTCAATAGGGGCCGAATGTATAAGAGCATCTTTTGAAGCTTAGCCAATTATGGTGTGTGTTCATTGTGATGCTTTTCGGTTGTGTTAGAAGTGTAAATGAAATGGCTAAATAAATGTAAGTTATCATTTATATGGTCGAATGTGTTATGTGATAACTTGGGATGTTTTCCAAAAGTACGATGCTTATTCTATACTATGTGTTTACTTAAGTTGACCGAATGTGTCTATTGGCTTGCTTGCTATAAACGAATATGTATAATTTGCTCATGTATGCTACTGTATTGCTATCGCATTTTCACTGAATGCTCATCCTCATTTTGCTTATGATTGAAAGCTAATTGACTAATTAGCTTATTATTGAGGGTGTTTAATTGTTTCAATAGGGGCCGAATGTATAAGAGCGTCTTTTGAAGGTTAACCGACTGTGGTGTGTGTTAATTGTGATCTTGCCAGTTGTGTTGGAAGTGTAAATGAAATGGTCGAATGAATGTAAGTTGTCCTTTATATGGCCTAATGTGTTATGTGATAAGTTGGGATGTTTTCCAAAAGTGTGATGCATATTCTATACTATGTGTTTACTTAAGTTGACTAAATGTGTCTATTAGCTTGCTTGCTATAAATGAATATGCGTAATCTACTGTATTACTATCACATTTTTACCGAATGCATGATTACACGTTTACTATTCTAACTTATTGAACATATGACAAACATACTACTGCTCCGGTACCTATTGTAAGCTTGACTATAAAGTATGCCAGCGTTATTGATTTATTGATCACATGTTATAACATGCCACTACACTATGCGGTAGTTGTTTCTGTCATGCATGATCATGCTACATACATGACATATCATATTGCATTGCATGTGGATGGGGATTTACTGGTGATGGAGGAGTTCCGTGGAGTAATGATAGTATATTCACAATATTTTTGTCAGTATACTACACCCTAGAGTATTGTAAGATGTATTGGATATTGATGGGTTGACCACATCATTGGTAGCACTGTCTGTATCTTATTGGAAGTTTGTTTACATTAGTGGCGATTTATCGTAATTTACTAGTAGTTTATCTGTATTTCTAGTGGTTCGTCTACATTACTAGAAACTTGTCTGCAAACTATTATTGGTGGTTTATCCATTCTAAGCTACGAGTCCTAATTGTTTTGGTGATTTGGTAGACGAGTTTTGGGGCACCCGTGCCATGTAGCAGATGGATGGGTAAGACCTTTTTGCATTGTCATTCTCGAGCATGCATATGAATAACTGTAATTACTGATAACCTGTTAGATTTTTTGCTCAACTGTTAAACGGGTTTCTTACATGATTTGTAAGTTCTGCATACTTTGTTTGCCTTTAAGACTTACACTGGACTTTTTAAGCTTATCACATTTGTTTAACATTTTTTAGGTAGTCCGCAAGGTTAGGGCTCATATTTGACAATTTGGAGGTCTCGTATTGGTTTTTATTAAATAAAGTATTTAATTTTATATTTTTATTTATTTGGTTTGTAATAATTTATTTTATGCTTAGTAAGTTCATATAACGGAAAATAAACTTATCGATCATATTTATTAGTACAAACATACATAAATTTACATTCCATCGATTTTGGGTAAGTGATAAACCGTAATTTATACATATTTATAACCCATGCTTAATGCATTTTATGAATGATTTATCCTTAGATTTGATGAATTCGATGCTCCTAATGCCTTAATTTCATGTTTTATCCTTAGGTAGGCATAGGAGAATGAAAGGAACAAGAAACGGGCCAAAAAAGGAGAAAATGGGCCAAAGCACGAAATCAACACGGCCTGGACCTCTTCACACGGGCAGATCACACGGCCGTGTCAATCTGGTAGAATTGAAGCACGATTCACATGGGCAGCTCACACGCCCGTGCCAATCTAACAGGCTCAAACACGGCCTGAAGTAATCGCATACGGCCGTGGCACACGGGCATGTCCCTACCGAACCCTTGTTAAGCTTCATTCGAAAAAGGCCAAATTTTAGGGCTTCTTAGGCATTCCAAAGCCTATAAACACACCCTAAAGGGGGAAGAAAAGGGAGACAGAGAATAGGGAGTAAGGAATTACTCCGAGGAAGCTGATTGATCCATCTTAAAAGCCGAAGCCACCATTAAGACTGAAGATCTCTCCTCAACCTCCCCTTCAAGAGTTTTGGGTTTTCTTTATGTTTTGTAATTTTTATTATTCTGAGATGTGTTCTTGTTTAGTTTTGAACTAAACCCCTAAATACCTAAGGGGATGAAACCTATGACTAAACCTTGTTATTATTTCTGAATCGTATGATAAATATTTAACTTGTTCTTAATTACGTGTTCTTAATTCTTGTTTTGGTATTTCAGGATATCACTTCAAGTTACTACTCTTAGTTGGAGGAGGAATAGACCCTGACTAAGAGTAACTTTGTCGTAATTAAGCGGAGTTGATTGCGCGCCTAGAGATAGGGTGACAAGATTTTGCCAGATTAGGGTGAAACCTAATAAGGGAATCCATAGATTCAGTTAATACAACCTTAGGGTGTTAATTAAAGATAACTCTTAGTTATTCAACCTAGGGATTAGACGTTGTTAGTCTCGAAAGGGATAATAACATACATTAGGGATTTCTACGGAACAAGTTGAATGAATAAATCGTCCATTTTGGAGCCAGAATAACAAGTAAGAGTCTAGGTGGATTTTTCCTTAGGTATTGTCTCAATCAATTGTTTTCCACAATAGTAATTTCCCAATTTCTATTTTCTGTAAGCTCTTAGTTTAATTAGTTAGTCAAAACAATCCTCTTTTATTCGGCTAGATAATAAAAAGACGGTCATTACTAGTACTCATAGTCCTTTGGGTTCGAAAGTCCGGTCTTGCTAAAGCTATACTACTGTTTGATAGGTACACTTGCCTACGTCGTGGTCATAGTTAGTTTCAAGAACGAGTCATTACAAATTTATAAAACTTATCAAACGGAAAATTGATGATCAGTAAGTTACCTAAACATATACACTTATTCAACGAGTTAGTCACATAATCTCATATGAATATCAAGTAAACATAGATGAGCTCATCACATTACAAGCTTCCATTAATTTCACTTTTCCACACTTCAAGAGTCTTTTCCATCGAACTATTGAAATCTCGATGGATGTTCGGGTAATATACACATGTGCAAAAGTACCCATTAGGGTACATAATAAAAAGGCATACTCTTGAGCTGTACATTTTACAGTAGGATTACCAGTCCAGGCTAAATCCTATCCGTAGCTTATGCTCTAGAGAGCTTAATATGGATTATCCGTTCGAGTTAAATCCAATTTATAACCTAAGCTCAAGAGGGCTTACATTAGAATTTCCTGTCTAGACTAAATTCTATTTGCAACATATGCAATATTATTCTTAATCCATCGAAATTCAATGTTCAACCGGAACATGATAATTTGTCCATATTTCACAACTTAGGACTATTTCGTTATGTATATATCATCTCACACATATCAACACAATCATACAATTCAATTCAAGTATATTAACATACATATTTAAGTTACACGAACTTACCTTGAAAATGGTTCGTATTTGAATTTCAACTAATCCAAAACCTTTTGCTTTCCTCGATCTAGTTCTATGGTTGGTCTTTCCGGATCTATATGGGTGAGTTCTGATTTCGTCCCTAGGCTCGAAAAATGAAACTTTGCAATTTACTCTCTATTCCAAGCCTAACCAAAACCCCATTACAAAATTTTTAGCACATGTATTCATAAAAATTCAACATTTTTCTTCAATTTCACAATTTTACATTTTAGTCTCTAAATCATGTTTTCATCAAAAATTACTTTGTAAAAGTTGTTTATCTATGAATAAGTTTTCATTTTCTACCATAAATTTCTAATTTTTAGCATATTCATCCATGACCCAAATTTCATACCTTGATAACTTTTCAAATAAATCCCCTAAATAGAAAGATTAGGCTATCCCGATTTCAAAAATATAGAAATTACTAAAAACGGGACTTGATTTCATACCTTATTAAGCTTGAAAATTTTTTTTCCTCTCTCCTAGGGTTTCCATAGAAAAATTGGGGAAGATGATATGAAAATAGATGATTTTTCTTTTTAATTAATTTTCATCTATTAATTTTATTGATTTCCAATTTAGTCCCTACCATTTTCTAATTTTTCCACGGATGAGTTATTAAAACATCTACTAACTACTCTTCAATGGTCTAATTACCATATAATGACCTTAAGTTTTGAATTCCATAGCTATTTGATACCTATAGCTACTAGAACCCAACTTTTGCATTTTATACAATTTAGTCCTTTCTCTAATTAAACACACAATCAGTAAAATTTTCGTACCAAAATTTTCATGTGACCTTTCTATCATGATATCAACCATAAAATAAAATAAAATAAAATAAAATTTTATTTTTGACTCAGATTTGTGGTCCCGAAACCACTGTTCCGATCTCACCGAAAATGGGCTGTTACAACTCTCTCCCTTAGAAATGTTCGTCCTCGAAAATTCTTACTAAAAAAGAGATTAGGGTATTGCTTCCTTATAGTATCCTTCGGGTCCCAAGTAGCTTCCTCTAATCCATGCCGTTGCCAAAGAACTTTTACCAATGCCACCTTTTTTTTCTTACCTCTTTCATTTCATATGCCTGTATTTTAATCGGTTCCTAATTGTAAGTCATATCAGGCTAAATCTCAACTTCTATTGGAGTAATAACGTGTGAAGGATCCGATCGATATCGTCGTAGCATGGACACATGAATCATATTATAAATTTTATCAAGCTCCGGTGGTAATGCTAACCGATATGCAACAGGCCCGATTCTTTCAATGATCTCATATTGCCCGATGAACCATGGACTCAGTTTTCCTTCACGGCTAAATCGGAAAACTTTCTTCCAAGGTGACACTTTCAATAATACTTTATCACCAACCTGAAATTCTATCTATTTCCGCTTTAAGTTAGTATAAGACTTTTGATGGTCTAAGGCCACTTTCAAACTGTCTCTAATTATCTTTACCTTTTCTTCGGTCTCCCGGGTCAAGTCAACTCCATGTATTTTTTTCTCACTTAACTCTGTCCAATACAATGGAGTTCTACATTTCTGACCATATAGAACTTCATATGGCACCATTTTAATCTTGGACTGATAACTATTATTGTAAGCAAATTCAACCAAAGGCAAGTATTTTTCCCAGTTAGCTCCAAATTTAAGTAGACAACACCGAAGCATGCCTTCCAAAATCTGTATCACACGTTCAGATTGTCCCTCTGTTTGAGGATGGAATGCAGTACTAAAGTGTAAATGAATGCCCAAAGCTTCTTGCAACTTATTCCAAAATTGGGATGTAAACCGAGGATCTCTAGATGAAATAATGGAGATTGGCACTCCGTGTAGCCTTACAATCTTAGAGAAATATAATTCAGCCAATCTATCCAATGAAAAATCCATACATACTGGAATAAAGTGTGCAGACTTCTTTAAACGATCGACAATTACCCAGATGACATCTTTCTTTTTCGGTGATAAAGGTAATCCCATTATAAAGTCCATGGTAACTCTTTGCCATTTCCATTCCGGTATTGCAATTGGCTGCAATAATCTCAAAGGTACTTGGTGTTCAGCCTTCACTTGCTGACATATCAAACACTTAGATACAAATTCAGAAATATCTCGTTTCATTCCTGGCCACTAGTACATCTTTTTCAAGTCATTATACATCTTATTACTACTAGGATGTATAGGCATGTTACCATTATGAGCTTCATTCAAAATCTTCTGTACTAGTTCTGAGCTTTTCGGTACACATACTGTGCCTCTGAATAACAAACAACCATCAGTCCCGCCCTGGAATTCTAAGTCAGGAATTTATTCACTTTGTATTCGTTTTGCTTGTAACTTACTGTCATTTTTCTGAGCTTTAGAGATCTGTTGCAAAAATGTCGGTCTAACTTTTAACTCAGCTATGATTGAACCATCATTAGATAAAGACAACTGGGTGTTCAATTCCCGTAAGGCAAATAAAGATTTTCAGCTCAAGGTATCTGCCACTACATTAGCTTTCCCCAGATGGTAATCAATAACGAGATCATAATCTTTCAATAATTCCAACCACCTATGTTGTCTCAAATTCAGTTCTTTCTGTGTCATTAAATATTTTAGACTTTTATGATCCATAAATATGTGACATTTTTCACCAAAAAGATAATGCAGCCATATTTTCAATTCAAAAACAATAGAAGCTAATTCAAGATCATGTACCGGGTAATTTCTTTTATGCGGTTTTAGCTGCCTAGATGCATAAGTCACTAGTTTACCATATTGCATCAATACACATCCTAAACCATTCAATGAGGCATCCTGTAAATTATAAATTCCTTACCCGATTCAGGTTGGACTAATATGGGCGCTTCTATCAATAAAGCTTTCAATCTATCAAAACTCTGCTGACACTTATCATTCCACTCGAATTTCACTTCTTTTTGTAACAATCGAGTCATCGGAGAAGCTATCATTGAAAACCTTTTAACAAATCTCCGATAATATCCTGCTGGTCCCAAAAAAACTTCTGACTTCTGAAACATTCTTCGATGGCTTCCAACATACAATAGATAAAATTTTGTTCAGGTCCACCCGAATATCCTCTGCAGATGCAACATGTCCAAGGAAACTAACTTCCCGTAGCCAAAATTCACATTTACTGAATTTAGCATACAACTATTTCTCACGTAGAGTTTGTAATACAATTCTCAGATGCTCAGCATGCTCATTCACATCCCGAGAGTAAACCAATATATCGTCAATAAAAACAACCACGAACCTATCCAGGTATGGTCTGAAAATTCTGTTCATTAAATCCATAAATACCTCCTGGCATTAGTTAATCCGAATGGCATCACCAAAAACTCATAGTGCCCATATCTGGTTCTAAAAGCTGTCTTTGGCACGTTCGAGTCCTTTACCCATAACTGATAATATCCAGAATGAAAATCAATTTTCGAGAATACAGAGACACCTTTTAATTGATCAAACAAGCCATCTATACGAGGAACGGGTATTTGTTCTTTATTGTGACTTTTTTAAGCTATCTGTAATCAATGCACAATCTTAATGATCCATCTTTGTTCTTTATAAACAATACCAGTGCACCCCATGGCAAAAAGCTGGGTCGGGCAAACCCTTTATCAATCAACTCTTGCAACTATACCTTTAGTTCTTTCAATTCCGTAGGAGCCATTCTATATGGTGCTATAGATATTAGCGTCGTCCCTGGTACAAGGTCTATGGAAAATTCACCTCTCTAGTTGGAGGTAAACCAGGTAGTTCTTCTGGAAATACCTCAGAAAACTCACAAAAAACCGATACCGACTGGATTTTCAACTCTGATACTTTGGTGTCCAGTACAATAGCAAGATAAGCCTCATACCCATTTTTAATATATCTCTGTGCTGATATTGCTGAAATCACGTTAGGCAACCCATCCAGTTTCTCAGATTCAACCCGAAGTAACTTTCTATTCTGACACTTCAATATAATGTATTTATGCTTACAATTTACCGCTGCATGATTTTGGGTTAACCAATCCATTCCTAATATTACATCAAATTCATCAAAGGGTAACAACATCAAATTAGCCAGAAAACAATAACTCTCTATCATCAATGGGCAATTTTTACAAATTTTATCCACCATAACATGTTGAGCCAAGGGTTTTGAAACTTTAACCACAAATTCGAAGAATTCAACAATCATATTTTTGACAGACACAAATTTTGTGCATATATATGAGTGCGTAGAACCAATATCAATCAAAGCAATAATATCAGTATCAAGTAAAGAGAATGTACCAGTGATAACACCTGGTGCCGAAGCATCTTCCCTTGCACGTATTGCATATGTTCTTGCTGGAGCCTGAGTCTCGAATTTAGCTGTTGAATCTTTTGCAGCACTACGACTACCACTGACATTTCCAGAATACCGTTGTGGTCTACCCCTCGAGACAGGATTACTCAGCTTCGAGGTCTGTTCAATGTATTTTTCAACCCTTTCCGGGCAATCCTTAAGAAAATGATCAACAGAACCACACTTAAAGAAATCCCCACTTCTCATCTGGCAGTTTCCAAAATGCAATTTATTACAGACACTGCATCGTGGTTTGGGGTTTCGAACACTCCCAACACTGGTTGTTAAGGGAGACGAAGACCTCGGGCTGGTGCGTTTAGAACTTCGTTCCTTTCCCGAATACTCCCTTGATGTAGCAAAACGCTCATGATAATTCATTGATTTCTTTGAAGCAGATGATTGCGTCTTGTTCATAAATCTTTTGCACGTAACTCGAGCTTCCCTTTCCGCTTGCCTCTTTTCTTTGCTTAATTCCTCGGCCTTGTCTGCTCGTTCAACCAACACCATAAATTCTCTTAATTCTAAAATTCCAATTAATAGCTTGATATCTTCATTTAACCCTTCTTCAAACTGTTTGCACATTTCAGCTTCAGTCTGAACCCATTCACTAGAATACTTGCTTAATCTAACAAATTCTTGTTCATACTCAGACATAGTCATATTTCCCTATTAGAGCTCTAGAAATTCCTTCTTTTTCTGATCCACGAATCTCTGACTAATATACTTCTTTTTAAACTCAGTTTGGAAAAATTTCCATGTAATATTTTCCTTTGGTACCACAGAAGATAAGGTTTTCCACCAATGGTAGGTTATGTCTTTCAACAAAGATACCGCACATTTTAGACATTTGGCTGGTGTACATGATAACTCATCTAGAACCTGAGTAGTATTTTCCAGCTAGAACTCGACCCTTCCTGGATCGTCATCGACCGTAGCCCTAAATTCTTCAGCCCCATGTTTTCTGATTTTATCTACTAGAGCCTTACCATTTCTAACAGGTCTAGCATCTTGTGGCGTTTCATCATGTTGTGAAGCACGTGGGGGAGGTCGTTAAACAGTAGGGTTTGTTCTCATGTATTCACTAAACCATTCATCCATCAATTCAAATAAGGCTGCTTTTGCCGCCTCACTTCGACCCTCAGATATGGGCCTTCTACTACCACTAGATGCAGCTTGTTGAATAGAAGCTTGAGCAGTGCTCTCAGCTTCCTTAGTCTCGGCTCTAGCTTGGTTGGAAGACATTACTATGTAAAAATACATTTAAAAGTGGTCAGAAGATATCACACTATCGGTAAGCTCATACGAGGTAAAATCGGTAACCCTAATGACATGTAATTTGTATCTTATGAATTCTTAAGGTTCAAACAGGGCTCGGTAGTCATTTTACGTCGTCGAATATGCTATCAGTACTCATACATGGCAATTAAACAATTCACAAACATATAATTCAATTTAAACCATTTAAATGCACAATTTAATTACACGAACTTACCTCGACGAGTACACGTAGATACGGAGGTGACTAATCTGAAACTTTCTCTTTACCCCGATCTAACTTCGTACGAGGTCTAACCAAATCTATACGAATGAATTTAACTCAATTCAATATAATTCACATTCAATTTAGTCCAACATTCATTTTTGGCAAAATTATCATTTTGACCCTATACTTTTAATTTTTTACAATTAAGTCCCTAGGCTCGAAAAATATAATTCATTCAATTTTATCCCTACCCAAGCCTAGCCAAATTATATACATGCTTATAGCAGCCCACATATTTCACAAATTCACAAAATTTACCAAGAATTTATCACTTTTTTCAATTTAATCCCTATTTGACAATTTCACTAAAAACCCCTTTACAAAAGTTGTCTATCTAACAACAACCATTCATTTTCTATCATCAAACTTCAAAGCTCAAGCATGTTCATCAATGACAAAATCCTAATAGTTTAACATTTTTGCAAATTAGTCCCCGAGCTAGCTAGGTTAAGGTACAACGATTTTGAAAATGTAGAAATTAGAAAAAAAGGGGACAAAAACACATACCTAATTGAAGGAAATAGAGTTGTGAATGTTTTAAAGCTTCCATGGCTATATTCTCTTTTAATTTCGGTTCCAATATGATAATGGAAGATGATGATTCATTTTATTTTAATTTTACTTATCATTTATTTATTAATTACTTAATGAACCTTTATAATCTTAAATAATTACACAAATTGACAAGCCATTATCATCCACTAACACACTAATGGTCTAATTACCATATAAGGACCTCCACTTTAAAGTCTTATAGCTATTTAATAACTTTAGCTATTAGAACACAACTTTTGCACTTTACACGATTTAGTCATTTTTATCAAATTAAGCAAGAAAACGGTGAGTTTTTTAACGAAACTTTTATGCAGTATTTCTATCATGCTATAGACCATAAAATAATAATAATAAATTTTTTTAACTTCAAATTTGTGGTCCCGAAACAACTATTCCAATTTCACTGAAAACGGGCTGTTACAATATATATCAAGAAAAACAACGTACGAATTTAGATTGGGGAAAAAAAGTGTTGGATTAATCGATCATATTTCTCCGTTCGTGTTTGAGGTAAGTTCCTACATTTACATAGTGTTGAATTATGTTTGATCTAAATGCTTTTATGTTATATTATGGTATTACGACTCTACAAAAATATCCAACGAAGTTTCAGCGACTTTTGGATCCTATTTGAACCTTAGGAATTGATCGGCTAATAACGTCACAGAAATATTGTGCAAGCGTACACTGTCGATGCAAGTATAGTCGACAGATGTGAGCCTGTCGGATATTGATCCCCCAGGGATGGCTGTCTTTTGTCTATTAATGTCGGTGCAATAGCTAGATAGAAATGAGATAAATTGTGAGGATATTTGTCGGAGCAATATCTTGAAAAAAATGAAATAAAATATAATGATAATAAACTGGGATACCCAACATGAATCTTCAACAGAATACTAAGTGTTCATAAGTTATAAAAGGATAAGTGATTGTTGATGCAATAAATCTTAATGTATATCTTACCAGACATCACTTCTCTAATTAATCTGAGACTTAAAAATGCACACTAACCCCACCTTTCAATGGTGGCAATATGACACTATTAAGAACAAGTGGACTAAATTCCTCTAATCCTCACTCAACGTCCATTGTAATGCTTGGTAGCTTGAACTGTCATTGTATCTTCCAGTGTCAGTGACTGTAATAACACTTCCGTGCTAAAAACATTTAAACCCATAGATTAAAAGTAGAAATAAGATTGAATAAAATAACATTTAACCCATAAATCATGTGTACTTCTATACAAACATGAAATAGAGAGTAATCACTAGCGTTTAGAAAGAAATATAAAAGAAACAAGTGGAGAATACTATTCCTAAAATAACTCGACTTGAATCTCTCTATTCCCTCTTGCTTCGCACTTAGGACTCCTCGTCAGGAGCTGGTCTGCGTCATTTTCATGTTGGCTCACCCGGGGGAGACTTAAGCCACCATGCCGCAAGCTTTCCCCCAAGATAGGTTAAGGAAGATGATGGTCACGAAAAAGCTTTTTTTTTTCTTTTCACGTTAATATTTATGCCCTTCCAAATAGCACAGGTGTCCTTTCCTCAGAATCATACTGTCTTTGTATGTACAGGTTGGTTATACCAGACTAGACAGCTTATGCATTTTTGTTCTTATCCGGGCAGCTGTCAGATGCAGAGACAATTCTGGATGCAATTTGGAATTACTCATGCAACGACATTAGTACCAAAATTAAGGATAAAATAGGCTAGGATCTACTGAGTTATAAAATGTAATTTACAAAACTGAAAATGCTAAAATATGTGCTAAGGATAACTAAATGGGAATAAATTAATCAATAAGTAGGGAGAAAACATATGTTCTTTCTAGTACTATTAGGAATATATGGGATACAAATGACATTTCATTAGGGATTATTGTATTTCGAGCGCTGGTCTTGTACGTCCTACCGGTGGTTGAGTTTCTGGCATGTGTTGCGATTACTTGACAACTTGTGTGAGCAGCACCGTGTAGCTATGTCCTAACTGACAGCTTGTGTGAGTAGACCCACTTATGGCTCGAGAGAGAGCATTTATATGAGATATGAGAAAGTAGTGGTTTCGACCACGTGTTAGCACATAGTATACAAGATTCCCGAGTATCTGATATTATTCCAGTGGTTTAACGGGGATACAAAAGGGAAGGATAGGTATATGCCTCGTTTAATAATTCCATGAAAGCATGAGAAAAGTATGAGATGATAGAGATTAAATGTTGCTAGTATGTTCATTTTAATATGAATGTTTGTATGGAAAGTATATGGAAACTCTTTGTTGTGTAATGAATTTGGTTAAGTTATGTGCTAATCACTAATGTGAATTGTTGTTGGTGCTTAGGATTGTGCCAAGCTATGTTGGATATGTTTATTAATTTCCTTTAAGCTTTTATATTGAAATGGTAAGCTTTGTTTATGAATTACGAACTTACTATGCAAGCTTACTTCGTGTTATTTCCTTTGTGTTTTTAGATAATCGGAAGCTCGTTCGGATTGGAAGTTTGTTGGAGATCCATCACACTATCCATTGGCTAAATTGGTAGATTTTGATGACTTTGAGTCATGGTTATAATGGCATGAATAGGAGTCTTGTTTAATGAAATTTTCCATTATGTGTGGCTTGTATATATATGTGGTTTTGGTTGATGAACTACTTGGCGTGTTGTGATGAATATATGGTATTTTGTGATGTTGTTATTTTGATGTGATGGTGGTTAAAATTATGGAAATTAAATGATGTTTATAATGGTCTATTATGAATTTTTGGTTAGTATAGATTGAGGTAGTTCATGATATGGTTAATGGTTAGATTTGGTAGCTTAAATGTGTTTGCCTTTAGGTCAAACTGGTTAGGTGCATGATAGATGTGAAAATGGCCAAAATGGTAGTTTTTTTGCTTATATTTGGTTTTTTTGCTTATATTTGGTATATGAACATCATGGCAAATGTAATATTAAAATTGTTCAATTGGTGGTTTGGTTGATGATTGAATTTGATAGATTGGTCGGTGACTGGCTATTTAATGTCATAGCAATAATGTGAAAGCGTACACTATCGATGCAAGTACAGTAGACAAATAAAAGTCTGTCAGATATCGATCCCACGAGGATGGTTGTCTTTTGTCTATCAATGTCAGTGCAATAAATAGATAGAAATGAGATAAATTGTGAGAGTAGTTGTCGAAGCAATAACTAGAAAACAACAAGGTAAAATATGATAATGATAAACTAGGATCCTGTAATAGCCCATTTTTCAGTGATATCAGAACAGTGGTTTTAGGACCACAAATTTGATCCAAAAAGAAAGTTTATTTTTATTTTATTATATGGCCCGTATTATGATAGACATGTCGTGTGAAAATTTTGATACGGAAATTTTATCGATCAAGTGTTTAATTATGAGAAGGACTAAATCGCATAAAATGTGAAAGTTGAATTCTAGTAGCTATAAGGATTAAATAGCTATGGAATTCAAATCTATAGGTCTTTATATGGTAATTGGACCATTAAAGAAAAATATGTAGATTTTTGGTGACTCATCCAAGGAAAAATTAGAAAAGAGTAGGGACTAAATTAGAAATCACAAAATTAAAGATGATAATTAATTAAAAAGAAATTATCATCTTATTTTCATGTCTTTGTAACACCCCTTACCCGTATTTAACTCTGGAACAGGATACGAGGCATTATCGGACTTACATCGCAAGCAAACATACAAATCGGGACCTAAATTTTCATCCAAATTAAAACCATTTGTATTCAATCATAAAGTCCCCAATGCAAGCCTATGAGGCCCCAAAACATGCTTTGGAAGTGGTTTGGGACTAAACCGACAACTTGGGAACTTTTTACGAAACTTAGAAAATTTTTGCTATGAACAGGGGTCGTACACCAATGTGGTTTGGGACACGCCCGTGTGGGTAGACTATGTGGTCACACACGCTCGTGTCCCTAACCCATGTAACTCTCTGTTTTGCAATACATGAACAAATTAAGATCACACGGCCAAGTCACGCGCTTGTGTGCTAGGCCGTGTGGTTAATTTAATTTTCATAAAATAGGTGCAAACTTCACACGGTCGGGACACACGCCTGTGCCTGAGGCCGTGTCCCTCACACGGCTGAGACATACGCTCGTGTCTCTGCCCGTGTGCTTAATTCTAAGCATTCTATTTCTCAAAATTTAGATGCAGGGGACACACGGCCGAAACACATGCCCATGGGGCAAGCTGTGCATCACACACGGCCTAGACACACGCCTTTCGTCTACAATTCACTACGACATCATGTAGAGTCAACCAATCCATTCCAAGAATTACATCAAACTCATTGAATGGTAAAAGCATTAAGTTAGCCAGAAAATAATAACCCCGAATCATTAAAGGACAAGTGACCCCAAATCATTAAAGGACAACTCTTGCAAACTTTATCAACTAGAACATATTTGCCTAAAGGGTTTAAAAATTTAATCACATACTCAGTAGACTCGACAAGCAAATTCTTGCTAGATAACAAATTCATGCAAATATAAGAATGAGTCGATCCAGGATCAATCAATGCAACTACATTAGTATCATAGAGAGAAAATGTACCAGTGATAACATCAGGGGATGACGCATCTTCATAAGTGCAAATAATGTAAGTTCTAGCAGGTGCTCTGGCCTCTGATCTTGCGGTTAATTTCTTCATCACACCTTTGCTACTGTTCCCACTTCTCGTATTTCTTGGTGGCCTCCCTCTAGTGGCAGCGTTACTCGACCTTGCATCTTGAAAATTATCTTTTTTAGTCATTTCAGGGCAATCTCAAATAAACTGATCTTGGGAGCCACATTTAAAGCAAGCCCGGTTATTCATCCTACATTCACAGAGATGTCGTGTACCACAGTGTTGACATTCAGGTCTATTTGATCTAGTGTTACCAATGCTTGCTATTGATGTAGTTTGGGCCTCGGAACCTGAATATTGCTTCCCATGATCTCTATTGGGATACCCAACTGAAACATTCGAACGATTACAAAATGACTTATTCATTGGTCTTTTTCTTGAATCTCTAGCCTCAAACTCAACTTTTCTCTTTTCTTCGCTCAGCTCTTCGGCCTTGCAAGCTCGGTCGACTAGCAGAACAAATTCTTTCAACTTTAAAATCCTAACTAACAGTCTGATATCCTCATTCAACCCATCTTTGAATCTCTTTCACATGATAGCCTCGATGGAAACATATTTCCGAGCATACTTACTGAGCCTAACAAACTCTCGCTCATATTCAGTTGCATACATACGGCCCTGTTTCAGCTTTAAAAACTCCTTATGTTTCTGATCAATGAACCGTTGATTGATATATATGTTTCTGAACTCTTTTTAGAAGAAACCCCGGGTAACTCTTTCTTCTAGTACCATAGATATGGGAGTATTCCACTACTGGTATGCTGAGTCCTTCAGTAGTGATATAACGCATTTCAAGCACTCATCCGGTGTGTAGGAAAGCTCATTAAATACTTGATAGAGTTCTCAAGCCAAAACTCTGCCTTCTCAGGATCATCGTCAATGTTGGCTCTAAATTCTTTGGCTCTTTGTTTTCGAATCTTATCAATTAGAGGCTTGTTTAGTCCTAATAATTCCACACCTTGGGGAGCTACGGGAATCGGTTAGGGGTTAAATGGGGGTGGAGGATGTTCGACGGTCGGATTTGTTTGAACAAACTCGACAAATCACTCATTCATCCAAATTAAAACCATTTGTATTCAATCATAAAGTCCCCAATGTGAGCCTATGAGGCCCCAAAACATACTTTGAAAGTGGTTCGGGACTAAACTGATAACTCGAGAAATTTTTACGAAACTTAGAAAATTTTTGCTATGAATAGGGCTCACAAGCCTGTGTGGTTTATGACACGCCCGTGTGGGCAGACCGTGTGGTCACACACGCCCGTGTCCCTAACTCGTGCAACTCTCTGTTTTGCAATGCATGAACAAATTGAGATCACATGGCCAAGTCACACACCTGTGTGGTTAATTTAATTTTCTTAAAATAGGTGCACACTTTACACGGTCGGGACACACGCCCGTGCTTGAGGCCGTGTCCCTCACAAGGCTAAGACACATGCCCATGTCTTTACCCGTGTGCTCAACTCTGAGCATTCTGTTTCTCAAAATCTAGGTATAGGGACACACGGCCGAAACACATGCCCATGGGGCAAGCTGTGTGTCATACACGGCCTAGACAAACACCCGTGTGTCTACCCATGTGGACAAAATAAGGGCTATTTACCAAGCCATTTGTCACCCTCATTTACTCCTACACATGCACAAGTTCAAGGCATAATTCATAGCACACTTGGATAACCAATACATCCACAAACAAGGCCAATTCATGTCATTTCATTATCCGCACTCAACATATTTACAATATCATATTTTACCAAGCCAAATCACACCAACCTCACTTGCTACAAGTTTCAACTTGGCTACCAATAACATGCATAATTTTACTTAGTTTTGCTAGCATGCCAATGAGCCAATCTGAACCATTTACCAAACATTTATAAACCACATCATAGAAGAGATAATTGCACATGCATGCATATATATATATATATAAGCTTACAATCAATTCAACCAAAAAAAGCCAAGTTATATGGCCAAATACCACATCAAATCTTTGACAATTACAAGCCAATACATTTGGCCAAATTCATAATGACACACATTACAAAATGACCAAGTCTTTATACATGCTATATTCTCAAAATGTTTAAAAGCTAGTGTGATACGATATCTGATGATATCCAATCCGAGCTAGCTTGGTGAATTTCATAACAATGGTCTAATTTAGAATTTCATAACAATGTACTACCTTTAGCCTATAGAACTCAAATTTTTCACCTATCGCAATTTAGTCCTTCTAGTCAAATTGAGTACTCAATCGATAAAATTTCTTAACAAAATTTTTACACAATTATTCTATCATGCTGTAGAACTTAAAGAAGTAGTAAAACAAATATTTCTACTTCGGATTTGTGGTCTCGAAACCACTATTTTGATTTGACCAAAAAATAGGCTGTTACAGTCTTCTTCCCCAAAATTTCTATAGAAACCCTAGGAGAGAGGGTGTAACATCCCGAATTAGGGCCTAGTCAGAATAGTGGTTTTGAGATCACAAATCTGAGATGGTAATAAATATTTTATGATTATTATAAGGTCTATGATATGTCTCTATGCTTGTGTAAAAATTTCATGAGGAAATTTTATGTGAAAAGTGCTTAATTAGACTTTAAGGACTAAATTGAATAATTTTTAAAACTTGTGTTCTAGAAGAAATTTGCATGAAATTGAATTAGATTATTAATTAGGGGTCCTTAAAGAGTAATTTGACCAAGTTCTAAAAAATTGGACAAAAATGGCCTTGGATGGGTAAAATTTGAAAGAATAGTAAAAAGGTCATTTTGGTCATTTAGGGGTAAAATGAACTAAAAGACAAAATAAAAGCCAAATTAGTGTCCATCTTCCTCCCATGGCCATGTGAATCAAGAGGAGAGCCATGGCTAGGGTTTCCAAGCTTCCAAGCTCAATAGTAAGTGATCCCGAGTCTCGTTTTTAACGTTCTATGCATTTTTAAAGTCCACGTAACATGACCTATTCATTTCTACCATTATTTTGAGCTAAGGTTTATGTTTAAAAATTTACTCATGCATGGCATGCTAGTATTTTGATGTTTAATGGTAGAATATGAAAGATTGGAGTGTGTTTAACACCTTTTACTAAGTGATTTTTCATGAAATAGCCTAAAAAAAAAGACTAAATTGAAAAAGGTGTAAAATAGGTAACTAAAAATCTATTTTAATGAGAAATGTGGGTTGCCATAAGCTTGAATATGGTTCGGCTAGGCTTGGGTAATCAAGAAATTGAATACATTTCATTTTATGAGCCTAGGGGCTAAATTGCAAATATGTGAAAGTTTAGGGGCAAAATTGTAAATTTTCCAAAATATGATTTTTGGGTCAATTTGAATAATGTGAGTCCTAAATAGGCTATATATTTGAAATGATAGATCAAGGAGATCGAGATTTAGGCTTAAATCAGGAAAATACATGGTTACGAACTAAAATGGTAAATTTGCCATTTCCGTATTCGAGGTAAGTTCGTGTGTTAGTAATAGTGCAATGTTATATAAGGATTAAATTATTTGTTAATAAGGCATAAATTGTATGATTAAGTATATTGAAAATGTGATGGAATGAAATTATAATGTGAGAAAATGTCTTGAAAGACTAGTACATGACTAGTAATACATGAAATGCTTGATAGTTCATGTAATGATGACTTACTTTATGATAGTGAATATATTGAGAACATAATGCTCTTTGAATATTTAATTGATAATTTTATGATAAATGTTAACTTGGTTAATGCAGTGATGTATCATGTTATAAAGTTTTATTAACATGATGAATTATATTCCTAAATGCTTGAAAGGTATGTTATTGTTGTGAATATGATTTGAATGTTCATTGTATAAAACATTGATATAAATGGATAAAAAGAGGACAAGAAATCCTTGTTGAATGAAAAGAATACTCGATGGATTTCTCGAAAAGGAATTGACAGTAAAAAGGATCTAGCCCGGACGGGTGTTCCTAATGTGACTTAGGCTCTTAAAG
Source organism: Gossypium anomalum (assembly GCA_025698475.1). Taxonomy (NCBI): domain Eukaryota; kingdom Viridiplantae; phylum Streptophyta; class Magnoliopsida; order Malvales; family Malvaceae; genus Gossypium; species Gossypium anomalum. Next base: position 21,656,512 of record CM046958.1, read on the forward strand.
AATATGTGTTAAAAATAGATTTAGCCCGGCCGGGTAATCCGATTTAGGATTTGAATTTAGCCTAGACTGGTAATTCAGATCCGGGCTCATTTGAGTAATTGTCGTTGCAGGGGATTTAGCCTGGACTGGTAATCTCGACAATTGCTCTATGAGTTTATACTATGAGGGATTTAGCCTGGACTGGTAATCCCGCCGTAAGGACTGAGGTTCACGGGAGTCCGTACTTGAAATGGTCACTTGTATGAATTGACGGTAAATGGGATACCCATCGAGATTCTGAGAAATTCAACAAAAATTAATATGAGAAATGGAATGGAAATACTTGAAATGATAAACTCATCAATGCTTAGATGATACTAGTATGACGATATGGTTGTCATGTTTGGATGAGTGGTTGTGCTAAGAGATAGCACAGGTACGCATTCGAAACCCATGAACATGTGTTTGACATGTGAAATGAAATAGACTTGTGATAAGAATGCAAAGGAATGAGTGATACTTATGAGAATAATTTTTATGATGAATTTGTGATGGTTATCATTATGTTGCACTAAAATAGTTTTGGATAGTAGCAGTAGTCCGACTTTAAAAATCCACTAAAAATTGTGGAAGTCAAATTAAATATTGAATAAAATATGAAATTAAAGCTTATTGAGTCTAGTTTAAGATAAAGGAAATGATGTAAGAAAATAAATCTCATATTATGAGATATTTAAATTTTTGTTGAACAAGGTCAAAGTGATTTTGAAATTCCCTATTTTGATTTGGAAAAATCATTAAAAATTGTAAAAAAAATGATAATGGTTATAATTTATATGCTTGAAATCCTTAATGAGCCTATTTTCAAGAAAAATAGACAGGAACATTATTCGAGGCTCTACTATAAGATAATTGATTTTTAGTAAAGAAAGGTCAGAACTATCAGACAGCGAAATGGGGATAAATTTAATGAATAAACTATACTAATTGGCTAAGCTAAAAATTCTAAAAAATTTATGATAAAAATATATGTGAGTCTAGTTTTTTCAAAAATTAACAAACCTTAATTTGGAGTTCCGTAGTTCTAGATATAAATAATTTAATGACTATGACTTGAGAAAATAGCTTGACTGGACTTTGAATAATTAGAAAGAATTTGAAAATAGCATGTCAATACATTGCTTATTATTTTTCATGCGAGCTTACTAAGCATAAAGGTTACTCCCTCCTTTCCATTTCCTTAGTGTTCCCAGGTCGACTCAGGGATGGAGATCGTCGGAGGCAGCATCACACTATCAAGCCAATACCTTGGGAGTATTGATACATATGTTAGAAATATCAAGTGAGTGGCATGTATAGGGACCTAGTTCTATGACATGTGTTATTATGATTTGGCTAAATGTATAGGCCTATATCGAGCTATTTTATATGGCCATAAGATGTGTCTCATATTGATTATGGTTGGTGATATGTCATGTGTGTTGAATGCATGTTTTATGATTAATCGAGGTGGTCATGACCATGAATTAAAAGTGTAATATGGTAATAAGATGACAGTTCCTTGAACATGGATGTTTGATGTATAAGTTAGTAACCATAGTATAATGGTATAAGTGATTAATAAAATGACAAGGTCAAATGAATGTGTAATAATATGGCTAGACTAGTTTATCATGAGTAGGTGGAACATATGTATAATGACGAGCTAATGTTGAATGTGTCTTAATAAAAGGGTGTTTAATCACTAAAATGATGCCATGATTTGTGAGTTTGATGTGTCTAAGGTTGTAAGCGTTTATAGGAAACATGAAGGCTTGGGAAATAACCTAAGAGTCAACTGCGGGATGAGACACGGATGTGTGTCTCAACCATGTAAGGGACATGGCTTGGTGACACGGGCGTGTGGCCTGGCTGTGTGGTTCAATTTAATTGCTAACATCATAAACAGAGAGTTACACGGCCTGAGGACACTGGCGTGTCGATAGCACACGGACCTGCCCCTATGTCCACACAGGCGTGTGACCCTGTTCCATGAGAAAAAATTTTAAGTTTTCCCAAAACTTTCCAAAGTTCTCGGTTTAGTCCCGAACTCTTTCTAAAGTATGTTTTGGGCTTCATAGATCCACATAAGGGACTATGTGCATGTGATTGAATGTTTCAAAATATGAATGAAATATGATTGTTTGCGTTTAAGTCTAGTAATGCCTCGTATCCTGTCCCAGCATCGGAGAAGGGTAAAGGGTGTTACAGAGGGAGAAAACTTTCCAAGTTTAAAAAGGTATGAAATCAAGTCCCCGTTTCTAGTAGTATTTATATTTTTGTAATCAGAATAGTCTAATCTATCTATTTGAGGGACTAATTTGAAAAGTTATCAAGGTATAAAATTTGGGTCATGGATGAATATGCTAAAATTAGAAATTTATGGTAGAAAATGAAAGGTTGTTGATTGATAAACAACTTTTACAAAGTGATTTATGATGAAAACATGAGTTAGGGACTAAAATGTAAAGTTGTGAAATTTGATGAAAAATTCTAAATTTTTATGAATACATGTGATGTAAATTTTGTAATAGAATTTTGGTTAGGGTTGGAATAAGTAGTAAATTGCACAAATTTCATTTTCCAAGCCTAGGGACGAAATTGAAATTTATGGAAAAGTAAGAGGCAAAATGGTAATTTTGCCTAGGACGTAAATTAAGTCCAAATGAGTATGAAATATGAGAAATTGATGATTAAAGCTATTTATATAGATCCGGATAACTAACATTCAAGGTTAGATCGAGGAAAAGAAAAGGTTACAGATTAGTAGATTACTTACGCAAACAAGTGTCGAGGTAAGTTCGTGTAACTTAATCGAGCATGTAATTATGTTAATTGAATATTGTGTTTATATGTAATGTGACTTATATTGAAATGTATTACCTTAATGCCATAATGGAAAATTTAATACATGCTTAAAATGGTGAAAAAGGGTTAAGTCCCAATTGAATATTGAATTTGGATGAATATATGTGCTTTCCCGAAATGGATGAGGTCCTGCATTTGTTGCGGACGAGATTTAGCTCAGATGAGTAATCCTATTGACCTCATTATAGAAAGGATTTATCTCAGACGGGTAATCCTAATACAATACCTCTCAAGTATACATTATGATTAGGGTTTAGCCTGGACTGGTAATCCTGTTATACGATATGTGGCTCAAGAGTGTGTTCCTTGATTTAGTGCCCTAATGGGTACCCTTGAATAAGAATTAACAGATTATTGAATCGTACTCCTCAAGTGTGCTACTTGAGCATCCATCGAAAATTTCAATGATTCAACAGACACAACTTTTGACATGGTATGAGAATTATGAGATGAAATGATAATGACTTGAAAGAATATTGCATGATGAGCTCATCTATCTTTACTTGATTGATATGAAGATTTTGGTGACTAACATGTTTGATTGAATGCATGTGTTTAGGCAATTTTGCTAATGGTTGGAAAAACATGGTATTGTATGCTTAGATTTAATAAACGGGATTGGTAAGTTTAGTTTTTGTTATACGAACTTACTTAGCATGTAATGCTTACTCCATTTTATTCTTCCTGTTTTATAGTGCTCGAAAGCTCATGAAGGTTGGAGATCATTGGTGCATCGTCACACTATCAACTAGTTATTTTGGGTATATATAACAAAATCATTTTAGTATAATGGCATGTATAAGACAAATTGACCATTAGTGGTTTGATAATGATGGTTGTAATCTAGCCATTGGAATGGCTAGTAATGGTTGTTTTGATATACTTGTAATGTCATGTTATGGTAGCTATATATATGTATATATATGTTAAGTAGTTAATCAAATCATGTTTAACACATGGATTGAACTAAGGTAAGATTGTAACATGTATGCATGCAATGATATGGTATGTTGAATGATGGAAATTGCTTAATTTGGATGCTTGAAATGGTTGGAATTTGTTTGGTATGTTTTATGCAGGAAAATGGTAAATTCAGGTGACAAATGAGGCTAGGAAATAGCTTTATTTTGTCCACACGGACAGACACACGGGCGTGTGTCTAGACCGTGTGTGACACACGGCCTAGTACATGGGCAAGTGGTTAGGCCGTGTATCCCCTGCTGTAACACCCTGATTTTGGGCCTAGTCGGAATAGTCATGTCAGGACCACAAATTCGAGATAGAAATAATTATTTTATGATTATTTTGAGGTCTATGATATGATTGCATGATTGTGTGAAAATTTCGTGAAGAAATTCAATGCATAAAGTGCTTAATTTAAAGTTAGGGACTAAATTGAATAAGTTGCAAAACTTGCATTCTAGAAGTTTTTAGTATGAAATTGCATTGAAATATTAATTAGGAGGTCTTAAATAGAAATTTGACCAATTTTAAGTTCATGGACAAAATTAGGACATGGAAGGAATTTTTGAAAGTTTAGTAGTAAGGGCATTTTGGTCATTTAGGGTAAAATGAATTAAAATACAAAATTAAAAGCCAATTTTGCTCATCTTCTTCATGGAGGCCGAAATTAGCATGGGGGAGGCCATGGCTAGGGTTTTCAAGCTTTCCAAGCTCAATAGTAAGTGATTTCAAGCCCCGTTTTTAATGTTCTTTACATTTTTGGAATCCCAGTGGCTCGATTAAGCTTATTCTAGCAATAATTTAAGCTAGGGTTCATATTTGGAAAAATACCCATAGGTGAAATTTGTGTATTTTGATGTTTTATGATAGAATATGAGGTTTTAAATTATGTTAAACAACTTGTGCTACTCGGTTTTAAGTGAAAGCGAGTAAAAAGCTAAGATAATCGGTAAAAATACTTATTGTTCATAACTATATGTTAGAGTGAGAATTTGAGGTTGTTGTAGAAGAGAAAATGTTCAGCATGTCATAAAACATAGGAATAAGGGCTGAAATTAAATTTTCGAGTCTTGGGGCAAAAGTGCAAATATGCAAAAGTTTAGGGGTCAAAATGCAAATTTGTAAAAATATGATTTTGGACCCGTATGAATAATGTGACTAATTATTAGGCTAAATGTGATATTATAGATGAAGGAAATCGAGATTCGGGCTTAAATCGGGAAAATACAAGGTTATGGATTAAAATAGTAAATTACAGTTTCAATCGAGGTAAGTTAGTGTGTTAATAATAATGCAATACCGTGCATGAATTGTAATTCTCTATTGATATGGCATAAATTGTATGATTTAATATGTTTAAGAGAAGTTGATGGATGGTATGTATGATATAAAAAAAAAAAATGTAATGCTAGTTGTGTCATGTGAAATTGAATGGAATTATTGTTACAAGAATTGAGTGTTAAATTACTATTAAGCTGGGTTGTATGAATTGTTGCACTTGTACCTGATGAGATTTTGATAAGTTTGTACGTAAATAATTTATCGATTTATTTTATTTTATTTTATTATATTTTGTTATTATATGAAATGTGGCTACCTATAGATTGACTATTTGTTTGTAAATTGAAAATTGAAAAAGGACTATGAATAAATTTGTAACATATTGGAAATATGTTTGTTGGTAATTACTTGATTGGTGAAATTGTTAGAAAAGAGAGAAAATCCCGGTTGAACCTTCTGGAAAGATTGGATGATCTGAGATGGTATGTAGCTAGGTCACATGTATGGTGCTTTGAGTGCACATCATGTGTACAAGAGAGCTACGAGATATTATGATGTAGCTAGGTCACATGGGTGATACTATGTGTACACCATGTAGACAAGAGAGCTACGGGATATATGTAGCTAGGTCGCATGCGTGGTTCCAGGTGAAGGACACCATGTAGACAAGAGAGCTACGAGATAAACTGGCTAGGTCACATGGGTGATACTAAGTGTTCACCATGTGTACAAGAGAGCTGAACTTTATGATGGGTGGAGCTATTTGCGGAAACCACCAAGTATCGAGGATTGATCCGAAGTGTTCAACGGGAGACTTATTGTGTACTGCTTTGTGAGTTTTGTGATGAATAAGTGCAGGAATTTGGTTATGTGAATAATGTGTTCATTAAGTGATCGGGTTGTGGTAAGGTTATAAACAATTAAGTTATACATGAGGATGATTTTATGGTGACCTTGTAATCATGGGCCTATACTTGTGATGTATGAAATGTGGTGAAAATGATTTGTGATATGTATGTTAAAATGAGGTTAATACAAAGAAAGTGTGAAAGAGTGAATTAGCAATAAAATTGTCTTGGACAGCAGCAGTTGCGTGACTTTAAAAATTCACTAAAAATTGTGTAAGTTGAATAAAAATGCAAATGATATATGAAAATAAAGCTTAATGAGTCTATTTTCACATGAAAGAAACAGGGGAAGCAAAAGAATTCTATATTGTGTGATATTTGAATTATTGTGAAATAGGGTCTGAATGAATTCGGGATCCCCTGTTCTGACTTTAGAAATTCATCATAAATTGTACAAAACTTATTAAGAGTCATATCTTACATGCATGGATTCCTTATTGAGTCTATTTTTAAGGGAAACAAACGGCATGGTCGTTGGAATTCTGTACAGAGAGAAATTTGGTTCGTAGTACATAGTGGTCAGAGTAGTCATACTCTGAAACAGGGGAGAATTTAACTAATAAACTGTACTAATTGGCCAAACCAAAAATTCTGAAAATTTTATGGGAGAAAGACATATGAATCTAGTTTCAAATAAAATTAACGAAACTAAAGTTGGAGTTTTGTAGCTTCAGATATGAATGATTTAGTAACTGTAACTCAGTAACACAGCTTAACCTGAATATATGTAATTGTACAATTATAGTGTTTTATCTTGAAAAGCATGGTAGTAATTGCTTATTATTTTCATATGAACTTACTAAGCGTAAAGCTTACCCATCCTCTCCATTTCTTTAGTATTGATAGGTCGGCTCGGGTTGGAGATCATCGGAGGCAAAATCACACTATCAAACTATCATTTTGGGAGAATTAATTCAAATATTAGAAATATCAAGTGAGTGGCATGTATAGGAAGTTGGTTTGTAATATGTATTTTTATTATTATGATTTTGATCGGACGTATCGATGCATTGAGTTATTGTATATGATTATGAGATGTGGTCCTTATCCATTATGGTTTATAAGTTTAATTAATCATGCTACGTCATATGTTTTGATGTAATGATATATTTAGCTTTGTTTGTTATGCATGTGTTCGAAAAGTTTTAAATTAAATGAAATTTTATGGCCCGATTTTTGTCTATGTGTGTTGTTAAGTCAGTAATGCCTCATACTGTTCCTACTTTGGATACGGGTAAGGGTGTTACATTTAGTGGTATCGAGCTATGGTTTAGTCGGTTCTCGGACTAACCTAGCATGGGAAAAAGTCTAGCTATATATATGCCACGGATCTATGATAGTGTGATGTCTTCCGACGCGTATGAGGACCGTCTTGTTTAGACAGAGGTACTCTCCAACCGAGCTGCTGCGACCATGTTTAACGTGATGCAAAGGTAATTGAGTAAATTACGATTATAATAATTTTAGATTCGAGAAGGTATGAATAAAGGTTTATAATATTTTAATACGAATAAAAATGTCATTGTCCTGGTTGGACGTTGAATGTTGATGAATGACAATGATATTTTTTATGAGATAAAGGATTATAATGAAATGAACTTATCTATGTTAAATTGTTTGGGTGAATTATATGATTGTAATGATATGTACATGATGATGCATGAAATGAAAGTTGTAATTGTGGTACAAGTATCTATGGTTGTTTGGCCTTATATGATGTCATGAGCATGACTTAATTTAATTAAATGAATCGATAAGTAAAGCTATCTAGAAAACATAGAATGTATGCATAAGTATATTGTCTAAATGGGACAATAGGAAAAAATTTGTGTAAGCCAACATGAATGTTGCATTGCTGAATGAATGACATGATTTTGATGATGTTGCTATGATGATGGAAATTGTGTCATATGTGTATGTATAAGAAAGACGAGTTAGAGGCCCTATAACCCTCCTCTTATAGAAGTGGTGCTTATGATTGAATTTCATGAGATCCATACTTGAATAAGTTTCTCGCTTGAAAATTTAAAGAGAGTTCGATGATAGAATAATTATAAGTATAATTAGAGATTAAGAATGAATTGATAAGTAAAGACATAAGTGATAAAAGATCGAGTCTCAATCGATATGGTGGATTACTTCTCTCAAATAAGTCAATTATAATTAATGACTTCAATTGAGATATTTTGGTTACTTGAACTAATGCAATTGAGATGGTTTTAGTTAGCGTAATGAATGAACAGATAAAAGATTACTGAAATGTCATTCATCGATGATTAAGATCGACTCGAGTGTTCAATCGATGTGAATTATTTATTTGAAATATTTCATGTGACAATTATGTCGAGGATTATTTTCTCAAGTCCGATAATAGAATTTCATTTCATATTTGGATAAAAGGCAAATATTCTGAACGAAAAGTGTATATCTCTTAAAAAAAAATTTATATGAGTAAAAACCACTACGAATGATGAGGTTTTCATTTCGTGAAAGTGAAAAGTTTATTACATGTTGGTAAAGTTTGAGCAGGATGAGAATATTGTTAATCTGGAATATCTCGAAATTGGACTAGTCTGTATTGAGTAAAGACTTCCTGATTTTTTTAGTAATGTCTTGTTGTATGAATTGTGATGTGTTTCAAGACAATAAGGTAATGTGATAGTATAGAGCATTCGATGCCACAGAGAATCTAAATTGTTAATGGGGTTAAAGCCGAGCATCGAATCTACTGAATTATCTTTGCTAGGATTGATATTAAGATGGAAATGAGAAATTAAAGAGATGTATTGGAAGCACTTTGCTGAGTTAAGGTACTTTATTATTGAGTATGAGATTGAGGAATCTAAGTGAAGACCACTTTTTCTAGTAAGATTTTCTGGGACGAAAATCCCTAAAGGGGGGGAGAGTTGTAACACCCTGATTTTGGGCCTAGTCGGAATAGTCATGTCGGGACCACAAATTCGAGATAAAAATAATTATTTTATGATTATTTTGAGGTCTATGATATGATTACATGATTGTGTGAAAATTTCGTGAAGAAATTCAATGCATAAAGTGCTTAATTTAAAGTTAGGGACTAAATTGAATAAGTTGCAAAACTTGCATTCTAGAAGTTTTTAGTATGAAATTGCATTGAAATATTAATTAGGAGGTCTTAAATAGCAATTTGACCAATTTTAAGTTCATGGACAAAATTAGGACATGGAAGGAATTTTTGAAAGTTTAGTAGTAAGGGCATTTTGGTCATTTAGGGGTAAAATGAATTAAAATACAAAATTAAAAGCCAATTTTGCTCATCTTCTTCATGGAGGCCGAAATTAGCATGGGGGAGGCCATGGCTAGGGTTTTCAAGCTTTCCAAGCTCAATAGTAAGTGATTCCAAGCCCCGCTTTTAATGTTCTTTACGTTTTTGGAATCCCTGTGGCTCGATTAAGCTTATTCTAGCAATAATTTAAGCTAGGGTTCATATTTGGAAAAATACCCATAGGTGAAATTTGTGTATTTTGATGTTTTATGATAGAATATGAGGTTTTAAATTATGTTAAACAACTTGTGCTACTCGGTTTTAAGTGAAAACGCAGGTAAAACTAAGCATAATCGGTAAAAATACTTATTGTTCATAACTATATGTTAGAGTGAGAATTTGATGTTGTTGTAGAAGAGAAAAATGTTAAGCATGTCATAAAACATAGGAATAAGGGCTGAAATTAAATTTTCGAGTCTTGGGGCAAAAGTGCAAATATGCAAAAGTTTAGGGGTCAAAATGCAAATTTGTAAAAATATGATTTTTAGACCCGTATGAATAATGTGACTAATTATTAGGCTAAATGTGATATTATAGATGAAGGAAATCGAGATTCGGGCTTAAATCGGGAAAATACAAGGTTATGGATTAAAATAGTAAATTGCCGTTTTACAATCGAGGTAAGTTCGTGTGTTAATAATAATGCAATACCGTGCATGAATTGTAATTCTCTATTGATATGGCATAAATTGTATGATTTAATATGTTTAAGAGAAGTTGATGGATGGTATGTATGATATAAAAAAAAAAAATGCTAGTTGTGTCATGTGAAATTGAATGGAATTATTGTTACAAGAATTGAGTGTTAAATTACTATTAATCTGGGTTGTATGAATTGTTGCACCATTGTACCTGATGAGATTTTGATAAGTTTGTACGTAAATAATTTATCGATTTATTTTATTTTATTTTATTATATTTTGTTATTATATGAAATGTGGCTACCTATAGATTGACTATTTCTTTCATAAATTGAAAATTGAAAAAGGACTATGAATAAATTTGTAACATATTGGAAATATGTTTGTTGGTAATTACTTGATTGGTGAAATTGTTAGAAAAGAGAGAGAAATCCCGGTTGAACCTTCTGGAAAGATTGGATGATACTGAGATGGTATGTAGCTAGGTCACATGTATGGTGCTTGAGTGCACATCATGTGTACAAGAGAGCTACAAGATATTATGATGTAGCTAGGTCACATGGGTGATACTATGTGTACACCATGTAGACAAGAGAGCTACGGGATATATGTAGCTAGGTCGCATGCGTGGTTCCAGGTGAAGGACACCATGTAGACAAGAGAGCTACGAGATAAACTGGCTAGGTCACATGGGTGATACTAAGTGTTCACCATGTGTACAAGAGAGCTGAACTTTATGATGGGTGGAGCTATTTGCAGAAACCACCAAGTATCGAGGATTGATCCGAAGTGTTCAACGGAGACTTATTGTGTCTTTGCTTTGTGAGTTTTGTGATGAATAAGTGCAGGAATTTGGTTATGTGAATAATGTGTTCATTAAGTGATCGGGTTGTGGTAAGGTTATAAACAATTAAGTTATACATGAGGATGATTTTATGGTGACCTTGTAATCATGGGCCTATACTTGTGATGTATGAAATGTGGTGAAAATGATTTGTGATATGTATGTTAAAATGAGGTTAATACAAAGAAAGTGTGAAAGAGTGAATTAGCAATAAAATTGTCTTGGACAACAGCAGTTGCGTGACTTTAAAAATTCACTAAAAATTGTGTAAGTTGAATAAAAATGCAAATGATATATGAAAATAAAGCTTAATGAGTCTATTTTCACATGAAAGAAACAGGGGAAGCAAAAGAATTCTATATTGTGTGATATTTGAATTATTGTGAAATAGGGTCTGAATGAATTCGAGATCCCCTGTTCTGACTTTAGAAATTCATCATAAATTGTACAAAACTTATTAAGAGTCATATCTTACATGCATGGATTCCTTATTGAGTCTATTTTTAAGGGAAACAAACGGCATGGTCGTTGGAATTCTGTACAGAGAGAAATTTGGTTCGTAGTACATAGAGGTCAGAGTAGTCATACTCTGAAACAGGGGAGAATTTAACTAATAAACTGTACTAATTGGCCAAACCAAAAATTCTGAAAATTTTATGGGAGAAAGACATATGAATCTAGTTTCAAATAAAATTAACTAAACTAAAGTTGGAGTTTTGTAGCTTCAGATATGAATGATTTAGTAACTGTAACTCAGTAACACAACTTAACCTGAATATATGTAATTGTACAATTATAGTGTTTTATCTTGAAAAGCATGGTAGTAATTGCTTATTATTTTCATATGAACTTACTAAGCGTAAAGCTTACCCATCCTCTCCATTTCTTTAGTATTGATAGGTCGGCTCGGGGTTGGAGATCATCGGAGGCAAAATCACACTATCAAACTATCATTTTTGGGAGAATTAATTCAAATATTAGAAATATCAAGTGAGTGGCATGTATAGGAAGTTGGTTTGTAATATGTATTTTTTATTATTATGATTTTGATCGGACGTATCAGTCTGCATTGAGTTATTGTATATGATTATGAGATGTGGTCCTTATCCATTATGGTTTATAAGTTTAATTAATCATGCTACGTCATATGTTTTGATGTAATGATATAGTTAGCTTTGTTTGTTATGCATGTGTTCGAAAAGTTTTAAATTAAATGAAATTTTATGGCCCAGTTTTTGTCTATGTGTGTTGTTAAGTCTGGTAATGCCTCATACTCTGTTCCGGCCTTGGATACGGGTAAGGGGTGTTACACCTGCACCTTAATTTTGAGAAACAGAATGCTCAGAATTGAGCACTCGGGTAGAGACACGAGTGTTTGGCCGTTTGAAACCTGGACCTAATTTCGAATTGAATTAATTAACCACACGGCCTAGCACATGGGCGTGTGGCATGGTCGTGTACATAAGTCAGAGAGTTACACGGGGTTGAACACAGCCTCTAGCACGGGCGTGTCCCAGGGTCACACGGGCGTGTGAGCCTTGTACCATGGAAAATTTTTGAAATGTCACGAAAAAGTTCTTAGAGCTCCCGATTAAGTCTCAACTCGATTCTAATAGTCGTATTGGGCCTCAAGGGTCCAATTAAGGGATGTTTTGAATGTTATTGGTTAATAATAGTAATTTACATAAATTATTTGTAAAATATTTTGAAAGTTTTGGTAATGTTTAGAAACCCTGTTCCTACGACGGATACGGGTTAGGGTGTTACAAATCCCCAACGTGATTATTCAACAGAATACTAAGTGCTCACAAGGTATAAAAGGATAGGTAATTGTCAATGCATTAAATTGCAATGAATAATCTAAGACTTAAACATGCTTATTAACTACACCTTCCGCTGATGGCAATAGAACACTATTAAGAACAAGTGGATTAAATTCCTCTAATCCTTAAGCAACTTTCGTTGTCATGCTTGTTAGCTTGAACTGCCGCTACACTTTCCAGTGTCAGTGATCGCAATAACACTTCCATGCTAAAAACATCCAAACCCAAAGATTAAACAATAGAAGCAAGATTGAATAAAATAACATTTAACCCACAAAACATGTGTCCTTTCGTACAAACATGAAATAGAAAGTAATCACCTTCATTTAGGAAAGAAATATAAAAGAAACAAGTGGAGAGTACTATTCCTAGAAAGTCTCAACTTGATCTCTCAACTCCCTCTTGTGTCGCACTCAGGGCTCCTCGTCAAGAGCTAATTTGTATCCCTTTCAAGTCGATTCACCCGAAGGAAACTTAAGCTGCCATAGTTGAAAAGCTTCAAAAGATAGGTTGAAGAAGATAATACCCCAAAAAGCCTCTCTTTTTTTCCTTTTTACTTGAATATTAATATTTATCTAAATAGCACAGGTTTCCTTTCATTAGAATCATGCTGCCTCTGTATGTACAAGTTGGTTATATAGATTAGACAGCTCACACATTTTTGTTATTATCCGGATAGCAATCAGGTGCAGTGACAATTCAAGACGCAATATGGAAATACTCATGTAGCGACATCGTACCAAAACATTACAAAATTAAGGATAAACAGGCTAAGATCTACTGGGTTATAAAATGCAATTTACTGAACTGAAAATGCTAAAATATGTACTAAAGATAGCTAAATGAGGACAATTTAACCATTAAATAAGGACAAAACATATTTTCTTTCTAGTACTATCACAACCTAAACTTGAGTTTTTACTTGTCCTTAAGTAAAACAGAAACTAGCAAGGCAACACAAGAATTCACTAAAGTGAATGATTATTCAAGCAACTTGAATCACTTAAAATCCCTATGAATGAGTCACATTCAGATGATAGAATATTGCATCGGCAATACTTAAGTATGAATGAATAAGATTGCAACTTCATCAAAACTAGAATCATGCTTTAAACCTTAAATTCTATCTTCCAATACATCATTTATTGTACAATATATGTCTCTTTTTTTGTGAATAAGGGATATCATTGAGTTACTATACCCTTGTTCTTGAGAAGTAACGATGGAGTGAAACAAACCCCCAAGAAGTATGTAATTGCGCCGACACACACTTATGCAGTGACAACATTTGGCAAGATTTATTTTTCTAACACTTGCATTGGAGTGTTCCCTCTTTAACATTTCACAATACACCCACTTTGGAGTGTCTCTTATTCATAACTATATATATATAAGCTACTGTAAAAGGCAGATTCATTCAAGATTCAATGAATGCTACTAGTCATCCATTACTAATGCAACTTAAATCATTCATCAAATAATTGAAGATACAACATTCAGTCAAATTTATCCAACTAATTCATTGATAATTCACATGATTCAAGAATTAAGTATTGAATGTAACAAAAATTTTCAAATACATTTGCATTAACCACAAATAAACCTTGCATGCTTCATTAAACTCAAAAAAAAAAAAAATTGAAATGTGGGTGTATTTCCAAAACCCATATGTATTCCCCCAAACTTAAAGTTTGCATTGTCCCCATTTCACTAACATTAAACTGTAATGACAATAAAAATGCAATGATAATGTGCACTAACCAAATGAAAATTACAGCTACATGCAATGCATGAATACTACAGCTAAAACTTAGAATAAACTAACTCAGTTTTCCTCGGCCATCAGTGTATCTGCACGATGTTTCTTCTTCCTCCTCTTTTTCTCCTCCTTGTGCTTTTTGTCTTTGGAGCACTTTCTCTTCTTTTCTTTGGGCTTCGCATGGTCCTCGAATGGCTCTTCAGGTTCCGGCTCTGCCCCGGCATCATTGGTTGCTTCATCTGCAGCTTTTGTCAGTCTAGTTGTAAATTATCAGTAGTTACACAATAACTGACAGTATAATACTACAAACTGCATTGACAATAAAGCCCAAGTGCGTCGACAATGGTACCTAATTGTTCTGCAAAAAAAGAAAAGAAAAGTAAAACAAACTTGAATAGAAACAAAAATAAAATAAAATTACATAATAATAAATTCTATAAAAATTAAAAAATTTCGACCAATTTAATGGTCCCTGCCTAATTTTGATCAATATTCCCAAAATAATGTTTCAATCGCTGGCCATTCACTTTGAACTAGTGTCCATCATGTGTATCTCTAATTGTGACTGCACCATAAGGAAATAGTTCGACAACTTCAAAAGGTCCAAACCAACGAGAGCACAATTTACCGGGTGCAGTTTAGTCTAGAATTGAATAATAAAACTTGTTGACCCACGATAAATTGTCGCTGCAAAATAATTCTGTTCTGCCATTATTTGGTCCTTTCCTTGTAAATTACAGGTCTTTCATAGGCATTTAGCATAATATCCTCTAGTTTAGTGATATCCAACACCCTTTTCTTTCCAGCAGCTTCATAGTCCATGTTTGCTTACTTAATTGCCTACATTACTTTGTGCTCCAGTTGAAATGGAAAGTGACATGCTTTCCCAAAAACCAATTGATGCGGTGACATCCCTAATGGAGTTTTGTATGCTATCTGCAATGCCTATAAAGCGTAATCCAATCTAGAAGAATGTAACACCCCTTACCTGTATCTAAGGCCGGAACAAAGTACGAGGCATTATAGACTTAACAATACACATAGATGAAAACCGGGCCATAAAATTTCATTTAATTCAAAACTTTTCAAACACATGCATAACAAACAAAGCTAATTATATCATTATATCAAAACATAGGACATAGCACGATTAATTAAACTTATAAACCTTAATGGATAAGGACCACATCTCATAATCATATACGATAACTCAATGCAGAATGATACGTATGGTCAAAATCATAATAAAAATACATATCACAAACCAACTTCCTATACATGCCACTCACTTGATATTTCTAATATTTGAATTAATTCTCCCAAAAATGATAGTTTGATAGTGTGATTTTACCTCCGACGATCTCCAACCCCGAGCCGACCTGTCAATACTAAAGAAATGGAGAGGATAGGTAAGCTTTACGCTTAGTAAGTTTATATGAAAATAATAAGCAATTACTACCATGCTTTTCAAGATAAAACACTATAATTGTACAATTACACATATTCAGGTTAAGTTGTGTTATCGAGTTACAGTTACTAAATCATTCATATCTAAAGCTACAAAACTCAAAATTTAGTTTTGTTAATTTTCTTTGAAACTAGATTCATATATCTTCCTCCCATAAAATTTCCAGAATTTTTGGTTTAGCCAATTAGTACATTTTATTAGTTAAAGTCTCCCCTATTTTAGAGTATGACTACTCTGACCTCTGTGCACTACGAACAAAATTTATCCCTGTACAGAATTCCAACGACCATTCCGTTTGTTTCCCTTAAAAATATACTCAACAAGGAATCCATTCATGTAATGTATGACTCTTAATAAGTTTTGTACAATTTATGGTGAATTTCTAAAGTCAGAACAGGGGATCACGTAATCATTCTGAACCAGTCTCACAAAAATATAAATATCTCAAAATATAGAATTCCTTTGCTTGCTCTGTTTCTTTTATATGAAAAGAGACTCATTAATCTTTAATTTCATATCTCATTAAGCCTCTAATTAAATTTATACTATTTTTAGTGATTTTTCAAATTCACATCACTGCTACTGTCCAAAACAATTTTATTGCTAATTCACTCTTTCACACTTTCTTTGTATTAACCTCATTTTAACATACATATCACAAATAATTTTCACCACATTTCATACATCACAAGTATAGGCCCATGATTACAAGGTCACCATAAAATTATCCTCATGTATAACTTACTAGTTTATAACCTTACCACATCCCGGTCACTTAATGAACACATCATTCACATAACCAAGTTCCTGCACTTATTTATCACAAAACTCACAAAGCAGTACATAGTAAGTCTCCCGTTGAACACTTCAGATCAATCCTCGATACTTGGTGGTTTCAGCACATAGCTCCACCCATCATAAAGTTCGGCTCTCTTGTACACATGGTGAACACTTAGTACCACCCATGTGACCTAGCCAGTTTATCTCGTAGCTCTCTTGTCTACATGGTGTCCTTCACCTGGAACCACGCATGCGACCTAACTACATATATCCCGTAGCTCTCTTGTCTACATGGTGTACACATAGTATCACCCATGCGACCTAGCTACATTATAATGTCTCGTAGCTCTCTTGTACACATGATGTGCACTCAGCACCATACATGTGACCTAGTTACATACCATCTGTACCATCCAATCTTTTCGAAGGTTCAACCGGGATTTCTCTCTCTTTTCCAACAATTTCACCAATCAAGTGATTATCAACAAACATATTTCCAATATTATTATAAAATATCATAATACAAGTAAAATTGATGTATTACTTACATATAAACTTACATCTCATTTAATATCAATGCAATAACATTAAATTACACATTGCATTATTAAAAATCATATGAATTTACAATTACTCATAATATCCATAATCGTAGAAATTACATTTATGTATGATAATTCAATGCACTTCATATACCATAGACATATTTTTAAATCAATTCATAAACTTGACACCATAACATTTAATTTAACATAATTCAATTAATTCACTAAATTTAACTTTCAAATATAAATTACAACATTATTGCAGTATTATTATCATACCAACTTACCTCGATCCAGAAACAGCAGTTTGCTATTTTAGTCCACAACCTTGTATTTTCCCGATTTAAGCTCGAATCTTGATTTCCTTCATCTATAATATCAAATTTAGTCTAATAATTAGTCACATTATTCATACGGCTCCAAAAATCATATTTTTACAAATTTTCATTTTGACCCCTAAACTTTTGCATATTTGCACTTTTACCCCAAGGTTCGGAAATTAAACTTCATCCTATTTTCTTATCTTTTATGACATGCTGATCATTTTTCCTTTCTATGGCAACATCAAATTCTCACTCTAACATGTACTTATGACTATTAGGTATTTTTACTGATTAAGCCCTTTTACTCGTTTTCACTTAAAATTGAGTAGCACAAGTTGTTTAACATAATTTAAAACCTCATATTCTATCATAAAACACCAAAATACACAAATTTCACCTAGGGTATTTTTCCAAATACGAACCCTAGGTTGAATTATTGCTAGCATAAGCTAAATCAAGTTACCGGTACTCCAAAAACGTAAAAATAATTAAAAATGAGGCTAGAACGGACTTACAATCGAGATTGGAACCTTGGAAACCCTAGCCATGGAGTCTCCCTTGGTATACACGTCCATGGTGAAGAAGATGAGCAAAATTGGCTTTTAATTTTGTATTTTAATTCATTTTACCCCTAAATGACCAAAATGCCCTTACTACTAAACTTTCCAAAAATTCCATCCATGTCCAATTTTTGTCCATAGACTTAGAAATTGGTCAAATTGCTATTTAAGACTCCTCATTAATATTCCAAAGCAATTTCATACTAAAAACTTCTAGAATGCAAGTTTTGCAAATTATTCGATTTAGTCCCTAATTTCAATTTAAGCACTTTATGCATAAAATTTCTTCACAAAATTTTCACACAATCATGCAATCATATTGTAGACCTCAAAATAATCATAAAATAATTATATCTATCTCATATTTGTAGTCATGAAACCACTATTCTGATTAGGCCCTAATTCGGGATATTACAACTCTCCCCCCTTTAGGGATTTTCGTCCCCGAAAATCTTACCGGAAAAGTGGTCTTCACTTAGATTCCTAAATTTCACATTCGGTGCTGAAGAAATTTCACTTAGGCGGTGCCTCAATATATCTCTTTAATTTTCTCATAAATTCTGAAAGCTTACGGACTCATCTCTCAATTGTTCTTAAATTTTCAACCCTTCTCCGTTTCACTTGTCATCTTGACATAAAACCATATCTCAATTTGGTTAATGGAGACTATAATTCCAAGAAATCCAACAATCAAAGGGACCTGCACTCTTCCGAAATAATCATACAGATTTTCATCCTCAATAAATCACAATCCAATAACATCTGAATCAAATTACAGTACACATCATTACTCTCTGAATGAATAGGCAAATTTGCACTGTGAGCTTCATACAATTCTTTCTGTATAAGCCTCGGAATAATAATACCATGAATCAAATCCAATCTGAAATTCAACATCAGAAGTCGATCCTCACTGTACTCTTTTAGTTTACTACTCACTATCACATTTTCCTCTTTCCGCTACGGAAATAATTTTGATATAGCCTCGAAAATAATCCTTTCTTCTAGTTACAAAACAATTCATCATGCCATCCTTTACTATTCATTCCTTACATTAATCAAAACTGTCTCAATTGCATTAGCTCAAGTAACCAAAATATGTCAATCATGTCATTCATTTCGAGTAACTAACATTCATATTGGTTTAATGCCCACTTTCCAGTTATCTCATTTAGTCAAGTATAATTATGCATGCATCCTATGTTTTCTAGATAGCTTGACTTATCCATTCATCTACTCGAACAAATCATACTCATGACATCATATAAGGGTTAAACAAACATAGATACTTGCATCACAATCGCAACTTTCATTTCGTGCATCATCATATACATATCATTACAATCACATAATTTAGTCCAAACAATTTAACATAGATAAATTCATTTCATTATAATCATTTATCTCATAAAAAAAATATAATCGACATTCATCAACATTCAACCTTCAATCAAGGCAATGACATTTTTATTCATACTTTTCTAAATCGAGACTCATCATAATCGTAATTTTATTCAAACACCTTCGCATCACATTGAACATGGTCAGTGCAGCTCGGTTGGAGAGTACCTCTGTCTAAACAAGACGATGCTCATACGCGTCGGGAGACATCACACTATCACGGATCAGTGGCATGTATAGCTGGACTTTTACACATGCTAGGTTAGTCCGAGAACTGACTGAGCCATAGCTCTGATACCACTAAATGTAACACCCCTTACCCGTATCCAAGGTCGGAACAAAGTACGAGGCATTACCAGACTTAACAATACACATAGACGAAAACCGGGCCATAAAATTTCATTTAATTCAAAACTTTTCAAACACATGCATAACAAACAAAGCTAATTATATCATTACATCAAAACATAGGACATAGCACGATTAATTAAACTTATAAACCTTAATGGATAAGGACCACATCTCATAATCATATACGATAACTCAATGCAGACTGATACGTATTGTCAAAATCATAATAAAAATACATATCACAAACCAACTTCCTATACATGCCACTCACTTGATATTTCTAATATTTGAATTAATTCTCCCAAAAATGATAGTTTGATAGTGTGATTTTGCCTCCGACGATCTCCAACCCCAAGCCGACCTGCCAATACTAAAGAAATGGAGAAGATAGGTAAGCTTTACACTTAGTAAGTTTATATGAAAATAATAAGCAATTACTACCATGCTTTTCAAGATAAAACACTATAATTGTACAATTACACATATTCAGGTTAAGCTGTGTTATCGAGTTACATCAAGTTACCGGGACTCCAAAAACGTAAAAATATTAAAAACGAGGCTAGAACGGACTTACAATCGAGCTTGGAACCTTGGAAACCTAGCCATGGAGTATCCCTTGGTATACACGTCCATGGTGAAGAAGATGAGCAAAATTGGCTTTTAATTTTGTATTTTAGTTCATTTTACCCCTAAATGACCAAAATGCCCTTACTACTAAACTTTCCAAAAATTCCATCCATGTTCAATTTTTGTCCATAGACTTAGAAATTAGTCAAATTGCTATTTAAGACCTCCTCATTAATATTCCAAAGCAATTTCATACTAAAAACTTCTAGAATGCAAGTTTTGCAAATTATTCAATTTAGTCCCTAATTTCAATTTAAGCACTTTATGCATAAAATTTCTTCACGAAATTTTCACACAATCATGCAATCATATCATAGACCTCAAAATAATCATAAAATAATTATATCTCAGATTTGTGGTCACAAAACCACTATTTTGATTAGGCCCTAATTTGGGATATTACAAAGAACAATCTTTCCTCGAAGTGTTCACAACCTTTTCAAGAATGTTTTTAACTTGTCGATTCGATACTTTAGCTTGACCATTAGTTTGCAGATGATAAGTAGTAGCCATTCTATGATTAACTCCATATCTCTTCAGGGCGACTGCCACTTGGTTGCAATGAAAGTGTGTACCTTGATCACTAATCAATGTCTTTGGTATGCCAAAGTGGGTGAGTATATGTTTGTGAAAAAATTAAGCACTGTCTTTGTATCATCCTTTAGGACTGCAACAGCTTCAACCCACTTCAAGACGTAGTCAATAGCTACTAATATATAAAGATTTCCAAATGAATTTGGAAATGGTCCCATAAAATCCATACCCCAAACATCGAATAATTCAACCTCCATAATTGGTTGCTGCAACATTTCATTGTGTCGGGATATAGAACTAGTGCGCTAACACCTATCGCATTGATTCACAAAATTGTGGGCATCTTTGAATAATGGGAGCCAATAGAATCCTAATTGGAGAACCTTAGCAGTAGTTCGCTTGCCATTGAAATGACCTCCACAAGGAGCATCATGACAGTGCTTTAAGGTTGAAAGCATCTCCTCTTCTAGAACACAATGTCGAATAATGTTGTTATTGCATACCTTGAATAAATATAGCTCGTTCCAATGATACTTCACTACTTCACAAATAAATCTTTCTTTTTTATGGCCTATGACACCAAATGGGAGTTTTCCACACACTAGATAATTAACCAAGTCCGCATAACAATTTTGAGTATGTTTTCATCTTCATTGTCAACTTCTAATTGAGACAGATGGTTTGCAACTTGATTCTTTGAACCCTTGCAGTCTTTTATCTTGATGTCGAATTCTTGCAACAGTAAGATCCAGCATATCAGTCTTGGTTTTGCATCTTTTTTTCCAAAAATATATCTCAATGCCGAGTGATCAGTAAATACAGTAACCTTTGCGCCGAAAAGATAAGAACAAAACTTTTTGAAAGTAAAGACTACAGCCAACAATTCTTTCTCTGTAGTGGTATAATTGAATTGAGCCTCTGTAACTTCAAAAGGTTGCTTGCATCCCACATAACTTCAAAAGGTTGAGACTAATTTGGTGCAACGACAATGGGTGCATTTACTAGCTGCTTCGTTAATTGAATGAATGCATCTAGACATGCATCGTCAAAGAGGAATTTTCAATCTTGTTCCAATAATGAGCACAAGGGTTTTGCAATTTTTGAGAAATCTCTAATAAATCTTCGGTAAAACCTCGCATGCCCAAGAAAACTGCAAATATCTTTCACATTTGTTGGTGGAGGTAATTTCTCAATGATTTCCACTTTAGCTTTGTCTACTTCAATGCCTTGACTAGAGATGCGATGGCCTAACACAATGCCTTCAGTTGCCATGAAATGACATTTTTCCCAATTTAGAATAAGATATGTGTCTTCACATCACTGCACCACTTTATCCAAATTGTCAGCACAATGATCAAAATCATTCCTATAAACTGAGAAATCATCCATAAAAACCTCTAAAGACTCTTTAATCATATCCAAAAATATTGCCATCATGTACCTTTGAAATGTGGCTGGTGCATTGCAAAGACCGAAAGGCATACAACGAAAGGTAAAAGTACCAAAGGGACAGGTGAAAGTTGTTTTCTCTTGATCCTCCGATGCAATAGCAATTTGATTGTACCCAGAATAGCCATTTAAGAAGCAATAATAGACTCTTCCAGCAAGCCTATCCAACAGTTGGTCAATGAAAAGAAGTAGGAAGTGGTCCTTCCTTGTGGCAGCATTAAGTTTGCGATAATCCATATAGACTTGCCATCTCGTAGGAATGTAAGTAGGAATTAATTCGTCTTTGCTGTTACTAACCAATGTGATGCCACTCTTTTTAGGAACACATTGTTGTTGCTAACCACAGTGATACCACTCATTTTAGGGACGCATTGCACTAGACTTCCTGAATTTCTTTAAAAAATAGGGTAAATAATTCCAATATCAAGCCATTTTATAATTTCTTTCTTAACAACTTCTTTTATCTTCTCATTTAATCTTCTTTGCTGCTCAATTGATTGCTTGCCTTCATCTTCCAACTTGATCTTGTGCATGCAAAAAGATGGACTAATGCCTTAAATATCGGCAATACTCTAAGAAATAGCTCGTTTATGTTGCTTAAGAATATGGATCAATTTCTCTTCTTGAGTTACATCTAGTGTTGCAGAGACAATAACTGGAAAAGTATTGTTATCACCACGAAAGATGTATTTAAGATGAGTAGGTAGTGGTTTCAATTCTAAAGTAGGAACTTAGTCGATAGATGGCTTAAAAATTAGAGTTGTTCCCTTGGCTAAGTTTAAGGATTCAATCTGCTATCCATGCCTGAGTTCAATATTATAAGCTTCAACCATGCTGTCATAATTATCTAACAATTCATCATTAGATGTCACTGAAAACTTCTCAGAAAGTATTGTGCTTTGGTCATGGAATTCTTCCTCAATTAGATCATCTATCACATTGACAATATGGCATTCTTCTTTATCCTTGCATGGAATAGATTCGAAAACAATAAAAGTAACATGGTCATCATTAAGTCGTATGGTCAGTTCACCTTTGTAAACATCAATAAGAGTTCGTCCAGTGGCTAAAAATGGTTGTCCCAAGATTATGGGAAACTCTTTGTTTACTTCGTAGTCAAGTATGATAAAATCAGCCGCAAAAACAAATTTATCCATACGAACTAAGATATCTTTGATTTGCCCTTCAGATTGAGCCAAGGATTGATAAGCTAGTTGCAATGTCACTGCAGTAGGATTCATCTAACCAATTCCAAACTTTTTGAAAGTAGATAGTGGCATTAGTTTTATGCTAGATCCTAAGTCGCATAAAGCCTTACCGAAATAATGGTTGCCAACTGAACATGAGATAGTAAAGCTCCCAGGATCTTTCATTTTGAGGGGCAACTTATTTGTCAAAACAACATTATAGCCCTTTATGAGTGCAATAGTTTCCATATCACAGAGCTTCTTCTTTTCAGACAAGAGCTCCTTCATTAATTTCTCATAATTTGGAATTTGCATAAGAGCATCTACTAAAGGAATATTAACCTGAAGTTGCTTCATTGTGTTCACAAATTGTTGGTATTACTTATCCTGCTTATTCTCCCTGAATCTATATAGAAAAGGTAAAGGTGGAGATACATCTGATTGTGCCGACACCTTTAATTGCATCGATAGTTTCAAGGGTCAGACATTAGGCATATGAGTGACAATTTGTGGAACTTCTTTGTCTGGTACATCGACAAGCTCTTCAGATTTAACCTTCTCACCAGGGATCACTTCACCAGTATCTTGACGTGCTACAGTAGAGACTGTAGTTGGCTCGCCAGTTGTTTACCACTCCTAAGAGTGATAGCCTTGCAGTGTTCTTTCCCCTCGGATTGGATTTTCTGTGTCACTATGTAGTGTGCCCGATGGTCGAGTATTCAGATTTGAAGCAAGTTTTCCAATTCCTATACTCCCGCATTAAAGCCTCAAGAGCTTTTGTCCAAGTCCTATGCTCCCACATTAAAGCCTCAAGAGCTGCTAATGGGTTAGAAGGAGAAGTGTAACACCCCGAGCCCGAGACCGTATAAAATGTAACACCCCGAGCCCGAGACCGTTACCGGGGTTGAAAACGAGGTATTTACGGACTTACTTCATTGGCTTACACAGTTCATTTTTAAAATTTCAGACATGCTGGCTAACTGCATCACGACCACTTTAAAAATCATATCTTGAGTTCCGAAGCTCGAAAACTTAATCCGTAAATTTTCCCTGAAACTAGACTCATTTATCTATCTTCACATTTTTTTCTAGGATTTTTGATCGGGCCAAACAGTACAGTTTATTAGATTAAGTCTCCCCTGTTACAGGGTTCGACTACACAGACCTTCATGCATTGCAACCTAAATATCTTCCTATACAGGGCTTCAAATCTTATGCCGTTTGTTTCTAAAGAAACTAGACTCAACAAGGAATCTGCACATATGGGGAATGACTTCTAATTATCTCTGGTTAATTTATAGCAAATTTTCAAAGTCAAAACAGGGGATCCAGAAATCGCTCTGGCCCTGTTTCATGAAAACCTAAATATCTCTTAACATATGACTCATTTGACCGTTTCGTTTCTTCCATAAGAAAGTAGATTCATCAAGGTTCGATTACATAATTTATTCACTAATTAACTCCATTCTTACAAATTTTAACGATTTTTCAAATTTACCCCATTGATACTATCAACATCTAACTTTAGGGTAGACTTCATCTATTGCCTAGTTTCCATGATTTAACTAATCCAATAGCATACATAACACAATTTATAACCGTGATTAACCATCCCAATGGTCGATCATTTCCAAAACATATCCGTACTTCTCGATAACCATATACATACACGATGATTATAACATTATGATTCGAATATGAACATAAGCCATTTTCGCATGGCTAACCAAATTTATACAATTCCAAAAGGTGTATGACCATAACAAAAAGGGGTAGTCCTATACATGCCATTTCAAAGTTCAACCAAAAAAAAAATATACCAAAAAGGAGCGTTGATAGTGTAGACGACTTCAATTTCAAAAATCCCGAGTCCGATAGCTGACGAACCAAAATCTATAAAACAGAGATTTAAAGAAAACGAAGTAAGCATTTAATGCTTAGTAAGTTTTGAGCTATGAAATTAAACACAATTATAACGTAACATTGTATAGCTAAATGGATAATTTCACATGTACAATTTCTCAATATCTTACTTATTCCATATTACCAACTTTTATATTCATGCACAAAAGATTAACTTAACCAAAGTCAGGTAGCTCATTTATCGACTGAGTGAGTACTATTTGCAAGGGATCATCTAAATCAATGCATAAACGAAACATACCTCATCGTTAGGATTTCACGAGCATTTTAATTTAAACTATGGCAGCATGATCACTCATTCTCAAGCCAAATACCTTCGGGGTTTGATCGGATATAGTTTCTCGCTCAAACGCCTTCGGGACATAGCTGGATATAGTAATTTGCACAAAGGCCTTCGGGCGTAGCCCGATATAACAACTCGCACTAAAGCCTTCGGGACATAGCCCAATATAGTAACTCGCATTAAAGCCTTCGGACATAGCCCGGATATAGTAACTCGCATAAATGCCTTCGGGACTTAGCCGGAACTAACAACTCGCACAAAGGCCTTCGGGACTTAGCCCGGTTAACATCCAAATATTTATGTACATATAAATAAATCAGAACACATCTATTTTTACATTTTCATAATAAGTTTCAAACACAAATTCACGTATTAAGCAACTCCATTTTCGATTCACTAGCCGCATACAAACAAAGCATGGTTTAGTTTGCTTTACGACCACGATCTCTATACGCATATGGCTACCCTTCATACGTATAGACTAAGTAACTCATCATATAATTCAAGTAGAATCATCATATCGCCCTATATTTATTATGCTCATACATCATGATTTAATCAAATCGTAAACTAAGTCTCGTTACTCAAAAACTTACCTCAGATGTTGTCGAACGATTTCGACGGCTATTCGACCACTTTTTCTTTTCCCCTATCCAAGTTTGATCCTCTAAGCTCTTGAGCTAAATCAAACAATTTACTTCCCAATCAAGCACAATTATATGGCATTCATATACATTTTTAGAACCAATTCACATGAATTAATTGTTCACCTAAGTCTATCATCATTTCAATTTCATAATTGTATACTTGGTAAGTTACATTAAACAATTATACTTATAGCTTTAATACACTTTATACTAGCCGAATGGTATCATCAAGATGTGCTCAACTCAATTAGCTTACCTTGGCGAATATTCATGATAAATTTTAGTACCACAATAGCTCAACATTCCAACTCAATAGATTAACACTTATGACCAAAACTATGAATTTCTTATATCCTTACATGTATTTGGATGCATATGTTCAATATAATTTCTTCCTTAATCACACATAATCGACTAGAACAATGGAAGTCTTTAGCAATACTTAATTTAATATCAATTCAAATCAATTATAATACATTTGGGCATTCATTTTATTTATAAACTCAACTACCCAAATCACTCAAACTCCACATTTCATATTCTGCCTTAGCATCAAAATACTAGCCGATTCTTCACACTTTAAAATCATACACCTATTAAAATCCTAGTTAGTTTAAGCAATCATTCACCTTTGTTTATCTAAAATTATCATGAACAAACACCATCACTCATATAAATTTTCATAGCCGAAAGTCTTAATCCATCCCACAATCAAAAATTTAACATGGGTTACTAATATAACTTAGTATCTCACTCAAGATTAAGCAAAATTTCAAGAATTAATATACTTTCTTACCTTAATGAAAGCTTAAGATAGCCAAATTCCTTCCCCTTCTTCTTCTTCACATTCGGCCAAGGAGAAAGAAAATTTTAGCTTTGTTTTTATCACCTTCAATTTCTTATTACCCAATATCTCTTTTTCTTTTTATTATTTTATAATATAGAAAACCACTAACAAATAAATAAATACATATTTTAGGCATATGATCCATCATGGCCGGCCACTACTCCCAATAGTGGAAAATTTGACATGCAAATCCTTGGTTTTTTTATAACTTGAACTAATAGGTCCTTTTAGATTAACCTAGCATATTTCAAAAGTGTCACTCAATAGTCCTACTAACTAAATTCACATTCAATTGACTAAATCGAAACTTAAACTTTTTACACATTCAAAATTCACATATTTTAGATAGTAAATATTATATTCAAATAATTCGGTGACTCGGTTTAGCGGTCCCGAAACCGCTTTCCGACTAGGGTCACTTTAGGGCTGTCACAACTCTTCCCCACTTAAGAAATTTTCATCCCCGAAAATCTTACCGGTAAATAGGTTTGGGTATCGCTCTTTCATAGAGTTCTCTGGTTCCCAAGTAGCTTCTTCCATCCCGTGCTTGAGCCATAACACTTTTACTAACGGAACCCTTTTGTTTCGCAACTCTTTCACTTCACGAGCTAGGATACGAATCGGTTCTTCTTCATAACTCATATCGGATTGAATTTCAACCTCTGATGGATTAATTACGTGCGATGGATCAGATCTATAACGTCGAAGCATCGAAACATGAAAGACGTTGTGAATCTTTTCAAGTTCAGGGGGCAAAACCAATCTATACGCAACTGGACCAATTCGTTCGGATACTTCATATGGCCCTATGAACCTCGGACTCAGTTTGCCTTTACGGCCAAATCTAAGTATCTTTTTCCAAGGTGAAACTTTAAGAAACACTTTGTCTCCCACCTGAAACTCAATGTGTTTTCGTTTCAAATCCAGCGATATGACTTTTGGCGATCTGCGGCGGCCTTGAACTTTCACGGATTACTTTTACTTTCTGTCAAAGATCTTTAATCAAGTCAACTCCGAAAAATTTTTTTCTTTCACCGAGTTCGATCTAAAACAATGGCGTCATTTACATTTACGCGTATAAAGCCTCGTAAGGTGCCATTTTAATACTCGATTGAAAACTATTGTTATAAGCGAATTCAATCAAAGGTAAATACCGCTTCATGAACCACCGAACTCGAGGATGCAACATCTCAAAGATATCCTCAAGAATCAAATTATCCGCTCAGATTGACCATCGGTTTGTGGATGAAAAGCGGTCTTTGAAATGCAACTTGGTACCCAAAGCTTCTTGCAATTTCCTCCAAAATCGCGAGGTGAATCTCGGATCTCTATCGACACAATAGAAATTGGTACCCCATGTAGTCTCACAATCGAGAAACATACAATTCAACTAATTTATCCAATGAAAAATCCAATGCGTCGCGGGGATAAAATGAGCCGATTTAGTCGATCTATCAACAACAACCCAAATTGCGTCTTTCTTACTTGTAGACAATGGTAACCTGACACAAAATCCATCGTGACTCGATCCCACTTCCATTCGGGAATCATGATCGGTTGAAGTAAACCCGTAGGCACTTGATGTTCCGCCTTCACTGCGACATACAAAACACTTCAAACAAAATCGAAATGTCTCGTTTCATCCCATGCCACCAAAATCGACGTCTCAAATCGTTGTACATTTTCGTACTCCTGGTGAATTGACATTCGGCTACAATGAGCTTCATTCGTAATCATCGAAATGAGCTCAATTTCTTGGAACACATAACGGACTTCAAACCTCAAACAATCATCATCATCAATTTGGAACTCGATTCCATATTCGAACACATTCACTCGTTTTGTAACCAATTCTTTATCGACTTTACGAGCTTCACGAATTTGATGCATCCACACCGGTTTGGCCTTTAATTCGCCACTAACACATTGTCGGATAGAATGCATACAAGTATACATTCATCGTTAAGTAAAGCAAATAGTGATTTACGACTTAAAGCATCCGCAACCACATTAGCCTTTCCCGGGTGATAGTCAATGACAAGTTCATAATCTTTTAACAACTCGAGCCAACGTCTTTGTCGTAGATTTAAGTCTCTTTGGGTCATCAAATATTTGAGACTTTTGTGATCCGAAAATACATGGCACTTCTCACCAAATAAGTAATGTCGCCATATTTTCAAAACAAAAACGATGGCGACTAATTCGAGATCATGGGTCGGATAATTTTTCTCATGTGGCTTTAATTGTCTCGACGCATATGCTACAACTCGACCTTCTTGCATTAATACACAACCCAACCCAAGTAGGGAGGCATCACTATAAATGACAAATTCTTTGCCTGATTAAATTGCACTAAAATTGGAGCTTGATCAAATAAGTTTTGATTGATCAAAACTTTTCCGACACTTTTCCGTCCATTCAAACTTAACATCCTTTTGAAGTAACCTTCGTCATTGGCGTGGCTATCATCGAAAAACCTTTTACAAATCTTCGGTAGTAACCTACCAAGTCCCAAAAAGCTTGAACCTCGGTAATATTTCTGGAGGCTTCCAGTTAAGTATGGCTGAAATTTTATTCGAATCAACTCGAATACCCGTCTGAGATACCACATGACCCAAAAACTAACTTCTCTTAACGAGAACTCACACTTACCGAACTTAGCATATAATCTGTTTACCGTAAAATTCGCAATACTAATCTCGGTGCTCAAAGATGTTCGGTATCATCTCTTGAATAGACTAAGATGTCATCAATAAATACAACTACGAACCGGTCCAAATCATGTCGAAGATCCGATTCATCAAATCCATAAATATACGGCAGGCATTAGTGAGCCCAAACGGCATCACTAAGAACTCATAGTGGCCATATCTCGTTACGAAAGCGATTTTAGGTATGTCTCAATCTCGAACTCGCGATTGATAATAACCCGATCTCAAATCTATCTTTGAAAACACCAAGCTCCTTCGATTGGTCAAACAAATCATCAATATGCGGTAACGGATATTTATTCTTTACCGTCACTTTATTCAACTGACGATAGTCAATGCACAACCTCATGGTTCCGTCCTTCTTTTTCACAAACAATACTGGTGCACCCCAAGGTGAGAAACTTGGTCGAGCGAAACCTTTATCCGTCAACTCTTGCAATCGAGCTTTCAATTCCTTTAATTCGTTTGGTGCCATATGATACGGAGCTATCGAAATCGGTGTAACCCCAGGTACAAGCTCGATGCCAAACTCTACCTCCCGAACCGGTGGTAAACCCGGTAATTCTTCGGGAAAAACATCAGGGTATTCACAAAACACTGTGATGCATTCGAGTTTCTTTTCTAATTCTTTGTCATCCGTTACATACGCAAGGTATGTTTCACACCCTTTCTTACACATTTACGAGCCAAAGCGCCGGCGATATTATCGCTGGCAACCTATTCGAGTCGATGGGCTCGATTCGGATAATCTCGTTACTTACACATCTCAAATCGATGGTTTTTCTTTTACAATTTACAATTGCATCATATACGGTCAACCAATCCATACCGAGGATAACATCAAATTCATCAAGCGGTAAAAGCATCAAATCGGCGAGCGAAACCTCGGATTACTAGAGGACATTTCTTGCACACTTTGTCGACAAGCACGTAACGACCCAAGGGATTTGACACCGAATTACGAACTCGATGAGACTCAACGGTGAGTCTTCTTTGGATGCTAAGGTTTCACATACATATGAATGAGTAGAACCGGGGTCTATCAAAGCAATCACATCGATATCAAAGAGAGTAAAAGTACCGTAATAACATCCGCGAAGAGGCATCCTCGCGTGCGCGTATAGCATAAGCTCTAGCTGAGCACGAGCCTCGAGATCTGGTTGTGACATCTCTAGATCCTCTCGACCTCCGCTAGCATTCCCGCATTTCTAGATGGTCTACCACGAGCGATAGTAGCTCCCGGTTTCCCACTCGATTTACATTCGATCGGACATTTTCGGACAATCCTTGATGAAGTGGTCGGTGATCCACACTTATAGCGAGGCGGTCATGGAATCTACAACTCCCGAATGCCATTTACCACAATGCGACACTCGACACACTGTCCCGTCGATCATTTCCCACACCGGCAACGGCGTAACTCGTGTACTCACGGGAGGTCGATCGCGATCTCGTCTTGAAAAACCCGAAGTGTCTTTGGATCGGCCAGAATCATCTCTAAATTTCTTCGATGACTATTGAAAGGGCTTTCCCGATGATCTCTTACGAAACTCTTTGGCTCCCAATTCAGCTTTTCTTTTCTCCTTACCGAGAGCTCTTGGCTTTGCAAGCTCGCTCGACAAGCACTACAAACTCTCTGATCTCTAAAATGCCAACATACAATTTTATATCTTCATTCAAACCATCTTCAAAATGTTTACACATTATAGCTTCTGAAGAAATGCATTCTCGAGCGTCTGCTAAGCCTCACAAACTTTCGTTCATAATCGATGAACTGGTCATGGAACCTTGTTTAAGTTCAAGAAATTCCTTTCGTTTTTGATCAATGAATCTCTGGTGATATACTTTTTCCGAAACTCGGTTTGAAAAAACTCCCAAGTTACCCGCTCTTTAGGCTGCAAATGTAAAAATCAACGTATTCCACCAATAGTAGGCGAAATCACGTAATGAGAGAGATAGTACACTTGAGGCATTCCTCGGGTGTGCAAGATAGTTCATCAAGTACCGGATAGTGTTGTCCAACCAAAATTCAGCTTGCTCGGCATCATCTCTCATCCGTAGCTTTAAATTCGATAGCTCCATGCTTTCGGATTACATCAAGCTGGGGCTTATTTAACCTCATCAGTCGATTCGGAGGTACAGCAAGAGTCTGAGAGAGGTATTAGTCGGGAGTGGGGTTGTGGAACAGTAGTATTAGTTCGAATGTATTGGTTAAACCAATCATTCATCACATTATAAAAGGCTTGTCTAGCCTCATCATTTTGATTGCTCACAATGCGGTTGAGAGTCCATCGTGCCGTCCCGTCGCGCGGGCAGCGCGCTACACTCTCCACATCGTCAGCTACCGCTCGATTGGGATCGGGATCCATTACTAACATAAACACACATTTAAACAGTCAAAAAAAAAATCACCACACTATCAAATAATTACAAAATGGCATGTATAGCTAGACCCAAACGTATTACGATAGTCCTAGAATCGACTAAACCATGGCTCTGATACCAATAAAATGTAACACCCCGAGCCTGAGACCGTATAAAATGTAACATCCCGAGCCCGAGACCGTTACCGGGGTTGAAAACGAGGTATTTACGGACTTACTTCATTGGCTTACACAGTTCATTTTTAAAATTTCAGACATGCTGGCTAACTGCATCACGACCACTTTAAAAATCATATCTTGAGTTCCGAAGCTCGAAAACTTAATCCGTAAATTTTCCCTGAAACTAGACTCATGTATCTATCTACACATTTTTTTCTAGGATTTTTGATCGGGCCAAACAGTACAGTTTATTAGATTAAGTCTCCCCTGTTACAGGGTTTGACTACACAGACCTTCATGCATTGCAACCTAAATATCTTCCTATACAGGGCTTCAAATCTTATTCCGTTTGTTTCTAAAGAAACTAGACTCAACAAGGAATCTGCACATATGGGGCATGACTTCTAATTATCTCTGGTTAATTTATAGCAAATTTTCAAAGTCAAAACAGGGGATCCAGAAATCGCTCTGGCCCTGTTTCATGAAAACCTAAATATCTCTTAACATATGACTCATTTGACCGTTTCGTTTCTTCCATAAGAAGTAGATTCATCAAGGTTCGATTACATAATTTATTCACTAATTAACTCCATTCTTACAAATTTTAGCGATTTTTCAAATTTACCCCATTGATACTGTCAACATCTAACTTTAGGGTAGACTTCATCTATTGCCTAGTTTCCATGATTTAACTAATCCAATAGCATACATAACACAATTTATAACCGTGATTAACCATCCCAATGGTCGATCATTGCCAAAACATATCCGTACTTCTCGATAACCATATACATACACGATGATTATAACATTATGATTCGAATATGAACATAAGCCATTTTCGCATGGCTAACCAAATTTATACAATTCCAAAAGGTGTATGACCATAACAAAAGGGGTAGTCCTATACATGCCATTTCAAAGTTCAACAAAAAAAAAAATATACCAAAAAGGAGCGTTGATAGTGTAGACGACTTCAATTTCAAAAATCCCGAGTCCGATAGGTGACGAACCAAAATCTATAAAGCAGATTTAAAGAAAGCGAAGTAAGCATTTAATGCTTAGTAAGTTTTGAGCTATGAAATTAAACACAATTATAACGTAACATTGTATAGCTAAATGGATAATTTCATATGTACAATTTCTCAATATCTTACTTATTCCATATTACCAACTTTTATATTCATGCACAAAAGATTAACTTAACCAAAGTCAGGTAGCTCATTTATCGACTGAGTGAGTACTATTTGCAAGGGATCATCTAAATCAATGCATAAACGAAACATACCTCATCGTTAGGATTTCACGAGCATTTTAATTTAAACTATGGCAGCATGATCACTCATTCTCAAGCCAAATACCTTCGGGGTTTAATCGGATATAGTTTCTCACTCAAACGCCTTCGGGACATAGCCGGATATAGTAATTTGCACAAAGGCCTTCGGGACGTAGCCCGGATATAGCAACTCGCACTAAAGCCTTCGGGACATAGCCCGGATATAGTAACTCGCATTAAAGCCTTCGGGACATAGCCCGGATATAGTAACTCGCATAAATGCCTTCGGGACTTAGCCCGGAACTAACAACTCGCACAAAGGCCTTCAGGACTTAGCCCGGTTAACATCCAAATATTTATGTACATATAAATAAATCAGAACACATCTATTTTTACATTTTCATAATAAGTTTCAAACACAAATTCACGTATTAAGCAACTCTATTTTCGATTCACTAGCCGCATACAAATAGCATGGTTTAGTTTGCTTTACGACACGATCTCTATACGCATACGGCTACCCTTCATACGTATAGACTAAGTAACTCATCATATAATTCAAGTAGAATCATCATATCGCCCTATATTTATTATGCTCATACATCATGATTTAATCAAATCGTAAACTAAGTCTCGTTACTCGAAAACTTACCTCAGATGTTGTCGAACGATTTCGACGGCTATTCGACCACTTTTTCTTTTCCCCTGTCCAAGTTTGATCCTCTAAGCTCTTGAGCTAAATCAAACAATTTACTTCCCAATCAAGCACAATTATATGGCAT
Organism: Gossypium anomalum; assembly: GCA_025698475.1. NCBI lineage: Eukaryota > Viridiplantae > Streptophyta > Magnoliopsida > Malvales > Malvaceae > Gossypium > Gossypium anomalum. The sequence goes on from CM046958.1 coordinate 21,691,158, forward strand.
TCATATACATTTTTAGAACCAATTCACATGAATTAATTGTTCACCTAAGTCTATCATCATTTCAATTTCATAATTGTATACTTGGTAAGTTACATTAAACAATTATACTTATAGCTTTAATACACTTTATACTAGCCAATGGTATCATCAAGATGTGCTCAACTCAATTAGCTTACCTTGGCCGAATATTCATGATAAATTTTAGTACCACAATAGCTCAACATTCCAACTCAATAGATTAACACTTATGACCGAAACTATGAATTTCTTATATCCTTACATGTATTTGGATGCATATGTTCAATATAATTTCTTCCTTAATCACACATAATCGACTAGAACAATGGAAGTCTTTAGCAATACTTAATTTAATATCAATTCAAATCAATTATAATACATTTGGGCATTCATTTTATTTATAAACTCAACTACCCAAATCACTCAAACTCCACATTTCATATTCGGCCTTAGCATCAAAATACTAGCCGATTCTTCACACTTTAAAATCATACACCTATTAAAATCCTAGTTAGTTTAAGCAATCATTCACCTTTGTTTATCTAAAATTATCATGAACAAACACCATCACTCATATAAATTTTCATAGCCGAAAGTCTTAATCCATCCCACAATCAAAAATTTAACATGGGTTACTAATATAACTTAGTATCTCACTCAAGATTAATCAAAATTTCAAGAATTAATATACTTTCTTACCTTAATGAAAGCTTAAGATAGCCGAAATTCCTTCCCCCTTCTTCTTCTTCACATTCGGCCAAGGAGAAAGAAAATTTTAGCTTTGTTTTTATCACCTTCAATTTCTTATTACCCAATATCTCTTTTTCTTTTTATTATTTTATAATATAGAAAACCACTAACAAATAAATAAATACATATTTTAGGCATATGATCCATCATGGCCACCACTACTCCCAATAGTGGAAAATTTGACATGCAAATCCTTGGTTTTTATAACTTGAACTAATAGGTCCTTTTAGATTAACCTAGCATATTTCAAAAGTGTCACTCAATAGTCCTACTAACTAAATTCACATTCAATTGACTAAATCGAAACTTAAACTTTTTACACATTCAAAATTCACATATTTTAGATAGTAAATATTATATTCAAATAATTCGGTGACTCGGTTTAGCGGTCCCGAAACCGCTTTCCGACTAGGGTCACTTTAGGGCTGTCACAAGAAGCTTGCGTGTACTATTGTCGTCTATGTTCTTGAACATGCTAATTCGGTATTGAAGAGTGTTGTGGCTACAGCTGATTCAGGTGTGGATATATATGGCTTTGTTGTGGATGCATCTAAGTGTGCTGATTGTAGTTCTTCTGTTGTTTATTGTAATTCCCTTATCTTGAATTATAATTTCCTTGAGTAGATATATTCCCATATTGGAATGTCGCAGCATTTTGTCCTGCATTCTGAGTTTCATAAGACTGTTGATTGCGTACTGGATTATTATAAGAGGTGCCATAAGAATTGTTGCAGATGTTATTGACATAAAGGACATTCTCTGCATGTTGTGGACAATCTTCATAGCTGTGGTAGTCATTGCAAATCTCACAACAAAAGGTAGGAACATCAACTGGTTGAGTGACTTGTATAAGTGCAACGTCACTAGTCCCTTGCATATTTTGTTATCGTATTTGCAAGAGAAGAAACTTGAGCACCAAGTGCAGATACTGTGTCTAATTCAATAACTCTTGGAGTAGCTTTTTCTTGTACAGCTCTAGAGATAGGATATTGATAATCATTCGAAGCAATTCTCTCAAGAATTCTAATAGCATTATTATAAGTACAATCCAACAAAGGACCATTGGCTGATGCGTCGACAAGATTTCTCGTGTGCGAATTCAGCCTATTATAGAATATCTCAGTTTGTGTTTCCTGTCGAATATCGTGCATGGGAAAATATCAAAGCAAAGATTTATAATGTTCGCATGTGGTGTGAAGATTCTCCTCATTTAGCTGATGATAAGTTGTAATAGCATTTTGGAGACGAGTGTTCATTGTAGGTAGGTTAAATCACAAAACAAATTGTGTTGTTAATGCATTCCAAGAAGTAATTGATTTGGAAGGTAGCCCAAGGAATCAAGTATAAGCTCTTCCCTGTAAGGAATTAGGAAATAATTGCATCTTTAAAGCGGCATCGGGAACGCCTTGTTGACTAAAGCAAGCACAAATCAATAAAAATGATTTAAGATGTTTTCGTGCATCTTCATGTTGCAATCAAGCATATTTCTCATTAGAATTCAACATTAGAAAAATTACTAGCTTAAGTTTAAAATTTCCATCTTGGATTGTGGCCTAACAACTCCCGGTTGTAAGTCATCCAAGATAGGTATGACAAAATCTCATATAGTCCTATTTTGTATTTCAGCATCTTACGGCAACGGTGGGTCATTAGCATTTTGGTGCTGCATCGGGGGTATAACTTCATAGTTTCTTGGTAAAGTCATATTCCTTTGTTCTCGAAGTCTCCTCCGAACAGTTCTTTCAATTTTTGGATCAAAGCAAGCAATAAACTCCGAATTACTTCAGGTCATACAACACCTAAAATAAAATGTGAAAATAGCAACAAAAAGAAAACAAGTTAGTAACAATTAAATATAATGAAATAAAAATAAACATAAAAAAATGCCATCCCCGACAACGATGCCAACACTTGATCGACTGTTTAATGTCACAGCAATAATGTACAAGTGTATACTGTCGATGCAAGTACAGTAGATAGATATGAGTTTGTCAGATATCAATTCCACGATGATGGTTGTCTTTTGTCTATCAATATTAGTGCAATAAATAGATAGAAACGAGATAATTTGTGAGAGTAGTTTTCAAAGTAATAACTAGAAAACAATAAGATAAAATATGATAATGATAAACTGGGATCCCCAACGTGATTATTCAATAGAATACTAAGTGCTCACATGGTATAAAAGGATAGGTTATTGTCGATGCATTAAATTGCAATGAATCTCTTACCAAGCTTAAATTCTATATTTAATCTAAGATTTAAACATGCACATTAACCACACCTTCCAATCATGGCAATGGAACACTATTAAGAACAAGTTGATTAAATTCCTCTAATCCTCAACCAGCTTCCGTTGTCATGCTTTTTAGCTTGAACTGTCACTGCACTTTCCAGTGTCAATGACTGCAATAACATTTCCATGCTAAAAACATCCAAACCCGAAGATTAAATAGTAGAATCAAGATTGGATAAAATAACCTTTAGCCCAAAAATCTTGTGTACTTCCTTACAAACTTGAAATGGAAAATAATCACTATTGTTTGGGAAAGAAATATAAAAGAAACAAGTGGAGAGTACTATTCCTAGAAAATCTCGACTCAATCTCTCAACTCCCTCTTGTGTCACACTCAGGGCTCCTCGTTAAGAGCTAATCTGCATCCCTTTCACCTTAGTTCACTCGAAGGAGGCTTAAGTCGCCATAACCGAAAAGCTTCAAAAGATAGGTTGAAGAAGATAATACCCCAAAAAGCCTCTCCTTTTTTCCTTTTCACATGAATATTAATATTTATCCAAATAGCACAGGTTTTCTTTCATCAAAATCATTCTGCCTCTGTACGTTCAACTTGGGTGAGAAAAATAGCTAGGAAATTACCTCTTTTTCATTCGCACGGGTAGAGACACGGGCGTGTGTCTCAGCAATGTGTGACACATGGTCAGGCAACATGACTATGTGTCCTCTGTAGCTTTAAAAGGGTTGCAAGTCAGGCTATTACACGAACTAGCACACGACCTGGTACACGATCGTGTAGGGTCATTTTGAAGGGTACACAGCCTGGCACACGGGCGTTTGCCTTGGCTGTGTAACCCAAGTTAGTGAGTTACACGGGCACGAACACGGGCTAGGATACGGCCGTGTGTCCTTATTTCAAATGCTCATATAGCTTAACACACGGGCGTGTCTCTTGGCCACGTGAGTCACACGGCTTGGCCACACGCCGTGTGACCGCTTCTGTTAGAAAATTTTTAACTGTTTTCAAAAAATTTAATATGTTTCCAATTTAGTCTTGATTCATTTCTAATGTCTTTTTAGGGCCTCAAGGGCTCGTAAAAGGGACCATATGTATCTCTTGGTTGATATTACTATGATTTATGTTATGGTTTGTTTGTAACAATAAAATGTTTGTTATATGATGTTATACTCCAGTAATACTCCGTAGCCCTAATCTGGCGATGTATACGGGCTAGGGGTGTTACATATACTCTTCAAAAGATTTTGCAAACTACCAAGCTCACCTAACGCAGATTTCACCCAAAGGTGCATCCATAGACTCATATACTTAGTCAAATCTAACACCTTATCTACCCAAAACTTACTCTAAAATCTTGGCTTCTATAAATAGTATCTGAACACTAGGACTTCACTAGGTGGGATGTTACAGGGGTGGCAACCCTAGTATTTTTAGCTAGGGTTTTGCCACCCCCTACTTCTAGTAGAACTAAGGGACTATTTTTTTTTTCTATCATAAAAGTATTATTTGTATTATACTAATTCCACTAGGATTCTTTTGTCTTTCTCTATAAATAGATGGCACTACTAGGGCTAAAAATACACAAGTATATACAACTTTGAGATATTGTTATTCTGCTTAAAGAGAGTGAGAATTTATTCTTAAGTACAAATTGTAGTTTTTGGGAATAACAATTCTACCGGTTTCTATTGAGAGAGAGAATTACTTTCCTATTGAAAGTAAGGAAATTATTTCTGGTTCAATGTTTGATTCATGATTGTTCGAGCCCACTACAAAAATACCAATGGTGGTCTAACTATGATTGCCAGAGATGGCTTATCGGTGGTCCAACATTGGACGACGATGGCCCAACGATGGCAATCTCAACCGTGGTGGCAGCGAAAGTTCGTGGTGGTGATAAAAGTTCAATAACAGTTCCATTCGGTGTTTTTCATGCCATTCGTGGTTTTGTGGAAATTCCCAAAATATTTTTTTCCTTTCACCAAGAAGATTAAAAGTATCCTTTAGGAAAATAATAATTTTTTTTCTAGGATGGTGTAACACCCCTAACCCGTAACCGTCACCGGAATAGGTTAAGAGGCATTACCAGACTTGTAACTCAATTCAAAATAATCATTTAACAAATTATCTCTCATTTCAGTAACCATCATTCATTCATATTAAAAATGTACTTAATTCAGTCATACAAAGTCTTAATCATGCATTTGGGACTAAATTGATAACATATAAAAGTTTCAGAAACTTAGAAAATTTTTAACTTTTTAAGTGTCACATGCCTGTGTGAACAGGCCGTGTGCCTCACACGGCCTTAGACACGCTCGTGTGTCTAAACTGTGGCAAAACAGGGCATACATACTGACTTATCCACACGGCCACAAGACACGCCCGTGTGCCAGGCCGTGTGAAAATTAGGGAGGCTACTGACTTGGGTCACACGGCCGACCACATGCCCATGTGCCAGACTATAACAGTCCAATTTAGACCCTAGTCAGAATAGTGGTTTCGGGACCACATATCTGAGTTAAAAAATGTTTAAATATTAATTTCTGTGCTTTTGATATGTGAATTAACATCTGTGAAAATTTCGTATGAAAATTTAATCGTTTGTGTGTTTAATTTTGAAAAATGACATAACCACGTAAAATGTGAAAGTTGCTTGCTACTTGTTAAAGTTCTTATTTGATTTGGGTTTATAAATGAGAGGTCCTTATGTGGTTATTATGCCATTTACATGGTTATTGTACATATATGGCCTTATTACAAATGATTTTTATATGTTTTAATAAATATAAGTTAAATAAAACAAATGCATGAAAATATGTCATTTTGGTGTTCATATTGCCAAAAATACAAAGAAATAAAAGGAAAAAGAATAGCAAGGTTCGGCTAAGGAAATCTTTGATTAAGGTATGTGTTTTGATCGGTTTTTGATAATTTCTATGTTTTTGTAATCCTTGCTTCGAATACTATCAAGCCCATGTCTCAATTTTTTTTATTTTGATGATGATTTTTAAATGTGCCATGGATGAATCCATGAGCTTTGTGATGTTGTATGATGAAATATGAAAGTTTGATGTTGGGTTTATATGTTTTGTCTTTAAATTTTTGATGAAATTGAGTAATTTGGGCTAAATTGTAAAAATATTATTTTGAGGGACTAAAATGTGAAATAAATGAAATGTATGGACTTGTATGAGAGCTTTTAATACTCGTTCGAGCTTGTGTACAAGCAAATTATGTGTATTTTGTGATTTTGTAAATTAGGGACTAAAGTGTTAAAATGTAAAAATGTGAGGGCTAGTTTGCAAAATGCCCTAAATGTGTGTTTTTGGATTGTTTTGAATGATTTGGTGAATAAAATGGTTAAATTTGAATTTATATAGATCGAGAATTAAAGAATACGGATTAGATCGGGGAAAGTCGAAAGTCGTCGAGTAACCGATACAATCTATCCGAATCCGTACGAGGTAAGTCGATATACAGATAAACTTGTTTGAATTGAATTATTATTATTATTCATTTTATATTGAATTGTGATGAATGAATGTTGGAGCTAAATATTTGTTATCCAAGAAAGTATCGACAAAATTTCGATGTCCGAAAAGCCCGTACGAACCCTAGGAATGGTTAAGATACATATGTCATGACATAGGATTTTTGATATATGTTCTGCGTGTAAGACCACATCTATGAAGTTGGCATCGACTTTTATTTTGCATGTAAGACCATGTCTGGGACATAGGTATCGTATTTGATTTCGTGTAAGACCCTATCTAGGACAGTGGCATCGATGTTTGATTACATGTAAGACCACGTCTGGGATGTTGGCATTGTATATGCTTTTCGAGCTTATATGTGAAAGTTTAGGGCAAAACAATAATTTTGCCTAAATATAGTGTTAAGGAAAATGAACACATTTCATTCTACGAGCCTAGGGACTAACTTATAAATATGTAAAAGTTTAGGGGCAAAACTATAATTTTGCCTAAATATAGTGTTTGGATTGATTTGAATAATGTAATGATTAAATGAGCTAAATTTGCTATTATAGATAAAGAAAAACAAAGTCCAGACCTAGACCGGGGAAAGAATAAGATTTTGGACTAAATCGAATTAATTGTCCATATTTTGTACCGAGGTAAGTTCGTGTGTAAATAATGCAATGATATATCATGTTTGAATGTTTTATTTATGTATGAATCTCTATGTTTAATTATTATGACGAGTGTATGAATGACTTTATTGTCTATGAGCATGACATTGTGAACGAATTCGACGAATATGCGTTATCGAAAAAATCCCGTTTGAACCTTAAGAATAATTTAGGATACAATGTGACATGTCACTAGGAACTATGTGATTATGAGCTCATGAAATTATATGTATATGTGATTATGTGAATCCGGGTGCTAGTCTTGTACGTTCTACCGGTCGCTGGGTAGCCCGACATATGTTGTGGGTACCTGTCAGCTTGTGGGAGCAGGCCTGTGATTAGCTCAAGAGCGAGCAATGTGTGATTGTGATATGAGGTAGTATGTGGCTACGTTTGAAGCACTATGTGCAAGTTTTCCATGTATCTGATAGTATTCTGAGTGTTCAACGGGTAAACCTTTGAGTTATTTGACAAGTAAGTCAATGATGAGGAAATATGAAAATGTGTTACGAGTTGGTACAGGTATGTACGAAAAACTCATATAAATAAGCTCGGTATGTGATGAACTTTTGGTAAGATTGAAAATGTGTAAGTTATGTTTACAAATTTAAGTTATGCCTATGAATTTATGATGACACATATGTAAACTATGTTACGTCAATGGTATTTATATATATATATATGATTATGTTGCTATTTATTTACATGTGAACTTACTAAGCTTTATGCTTACTCCCCTCTCTTTTCCATTTTCTTCTAGTATCGCCAAGCTACCTCGGGGATCGAAGGACGTCGGAGACTTGATCGCACTATCAACTAGACATTTGGGTATAGTTAGTCTCAACATTTTGATTATGGCATGTATAGGGACTTGGTCTTATGGTAATATTTGATTCATTTTGTATATGGCCATGTGGTATGGTTCATATTGATTACTTAGGTTGTAACCCTAATTAATTATACATGCATACAATGTGTTTTGCTTGAAGTGGTTGCTTATGGATGAAATGTGTGATGAATGGCATATATACTAAATGAATGAATCATGGCTAATAAGTATGACCAAAGCTATAGAATAATTGAGTAAATTGGAAGTAGGTTTACCATGATGAATAAATATGAAATTGGTGTGGAATGCTATATGAAAGCATGATGGTTTGGATAGGTGATATGTTGTCATCACAAAGTCATGAATTAGTCAAGTTTATGAGTATTTGAGTGACTAAATATAAAATGTTGCATGCCACCAAAATGTATGAGTGAATGAGCATTTAAGGGTGACAAATAGCTTGGAAAATATCCTCAAAGTTGTCCACACAGGTAGACACACGGGCGTGTGTCTAGGCCGTGTGTGACACACGGTCTGCCCCATGGATGTGTGATTCGACTGTGTGTCCCCTGCACCCTAATTAAAGCAAAACAAAATACCCAGTAGTAAATACACGGGCAGATACATGGGTGTGTGTCTCTGCTGTGTGAAGGGCACGACCTTAGGATATGGGCGTGTGCCTAAGCCGTGTGAAGTTTGCACATGATTTTGGAATTTAATTCACCACACGGTCTGAACACACGGGTGAGTGACTTGGCCGTGTGACCCTATTTGTGTTGATGACATCATAAACAAAGAGTTACACAGGCGGAGGACACAGGCGTGTCGCAAGCCACACGGGCGTGTGTGACCACACGGGCATGTGACCTTGTTTCATAAAATAATTTGTAAGTTTTTCCAAAGTTCTCAGATTTGTCCTGAACTACTCCCGATGTATGTTTTGGGCCTCGTAGTCCCATATAAGGGACAATTTGCATCTGTATGAATGATTTTAAATTGAACAAAGTTTTATGGTCGGTTGTGTATCTTTGCTGGTGTTTAAGTCTAGTAATGCCTTGTATCCTGTCCCCGTGTCGGACACGGGCAAGGGGTGTTACAGAAAATGTCTTTATCTTTTTCATAAAGCCATCGCCCACCATTGTTTCTAAAGAAAGAAAACTTTGAAACCTTTTGATATTCGACCATCAATTACAAGTAAGTCCTTAGCCATTTTTCCTTGATTTTTAGAGGTTTTTTCTTATGAGAGCTTGATAAGCTAACCTATGTACCAATTTGATAAGTTGGTGAAATTTTGGTAAGTTTCCATTGTTGAGAATTGGTTGAATTAGGTGTGAAATTGATAGAAATTAAGCTTAGATTATAGAAAAGACTAACTTGTAAAGCTTAATAAGCTTGACTGTTAGCTTATTCACATTAGGAACTAAATTGAATAAAATATAAACTTTTTATAAAATTGTGGTAAGAATATAAAATATAAGGTCCTTAATGAATAAATGTGAAATTAGATTTTAATCTAAAGCTTTATATTGAAAGTTATTCTTGTCCCAGTTTTAGGGACTAAATAGAATAAATTAAAAATATGCATGAATTTTTATTTGATTGTGAATTGGTTGGAAATTGATAGTTTTATGTTTTTTGTGACTGTACGTAGCTAACGTCGTCGTGGAACCTTCAAGAGGGAAAGGAAAACCGAAAGTTATTGACGAGTGACTTGAAAATCCCAATTTGTACTTTTATGATTCGGAATAGAAATATTGTTTGTATATGTATGTCTATTGGATGAGTGATCATTTCGTTAAGTATATGGTGATAGTATGAATTGTTTTGATTGAGTTTGATGTGGGATGTCGAAATAAAATGGCCAAAATAAATAAAATGAAAAATGGCATGAATTACTTAAATTATGTTAAGTGATATGGTAATTGGATAGAAATATGTTGTATGGCATGTAATACATGTGATTTGATAATGAATTGGATGATGGTTGTGAATATGATCGAGAAATGATATATGTACTAAATTTCAAAATAAAATGTGGTAAATGATTGCTACATAATAGAATAGTGTATAGGGTATGAAAATGAATATGTGGTTGAACTCAAGGTATGAATATGCAAGTAAGAATGATTACAGGTTTTGAAATGCTTATATGTAAAAATTTATGCAGATGTGAAGTTAGTAAAATGTTAGGACACGACTAGCATGTCAATTGAGTCATATGCACGCTTGTACAGGATATGTGATTTTATGGAGATTATTACAGATTATTTTGGGATTCAGCATTTGTTGTGGATCATCGAATATTAATGTCCGTACGGAGACCTTTGTGTAGTGGAGAGATGTATATGCATATGAATATGTATTTGATGCCTATGGGCTTTGCAGTTCAGTGCCTTGGTGTGGTGTATTTTAACCATGTATTCAAGTCCTTTTTACTAGGGTTCCCTTGGGCGTAACATTATAACTAGAATTGGAAAACTTGAAAATGTAACAAAAAATATTGAAAATAGAATATGGTATCGAAATAAATATGAATGAGTTGATAAACTCCAGAAAAATGGTAATTGAATGACTTGTAAATGGTTAAATGATGCGAAATGGAATTTAAATAGAATATTATAATGTTGAGGTTGTGAATGTTTGATTTAAGAATTGGTGATTTTAGCTAAGAGGTTATAAGATAGGTCTTAGTGTATAGCATTTTTGCAAATGGCATGTACTTAGAGATATTTAGAAAATGATAGAAATGGTCTAAATAGCTAGTATATATGTTGTGGTCATTTGAGTTTGGTTAATATCATTTTTATAAGTGAAATTAATGTTTAGTAGTTATGTTTTTGCAAGTTTAAGTGTAGGCAATGGTTGATATATGGCCTTAGGGCCAAATAATATTTATTAGGCTTGATGGAAATCATTTGAAACATGGGATTAGTGGTCTGTTGTCAATGTTGCGACATTGCAGCCTAAATGTTGCAACATTGCCTTACACATTGCGACATCCTATGCTTAAGGTCGTGATGTCAACCCTATTTTATGTCGAAAGCTTGACAATATGATCCACAAGTTGGGAAGTTTGACTACTGCCTTCAATGTTATGACACCAAGCCTTGGAAGTCACGGCATACACTTTAGATGTTTTAAAAATCTTACGTTTTGGTCCTTATTTAATCTCGAGATGGTACTAAGTTTCCATAGTCATATTTGACCTAAAAATGATTATTTATTGTGTATAAAGCATATTTTATGTAAAATTAATTATAAAATGAGGATAATTGTATATGATTTATCTTAGTTGCTTTGGCAATGAATGTTGCATCCTATAGCTCAGACTCGACAATCATGTCGGGTATGGGGTGTGACAATCGAACATAAAAACCCTTCCATGTTTTTAAAAGTTTGAGTTGGAAAAAGTCCTTAAACAAGACCTATGACTTCCATCAATGGTCTCTTGTGATAGCATGATAATTTACTGGCCCCAAAGTAGGTATTGTCTTGTGGATCTCATTGAGGAGATTACCTTAAAAGAGATAACTTTCTTGTGATAGCATATGATAGTTTGCTAGCCCTGAGGTAGGTATTGTCTTGTGGAATTCACTAGTGAAGTAATTTTTAATAGAGGGTAACTAGTCATACATGTTACTTGTTGAGATTACCCTAAGTTAACTCATTCGTGGTACATGGAATGATAGATCTTCAGTTGATGATTAAACACTCTAGATCATCCAAGTTAATCAACTTTCCAAAAAGCTATGCTTAGGTTAGAATGATGGCCAAATGAAAAGCGATTATTAGTACATATGAATACCTAAAGAATTAGGTTCACATATTAATTGGATAAAAACCCATGTTCTTACTAGTTGATTAAGATTGCCCTAAGGTGATTTAATTTATTCGATGTAGGAATTATCATCGCAATGACTTACAATTATTTTTAAGATTTAATTTAAGGTGCATGTATCATTTTAATGCATATTTAATATTGCAAAATTTTTAAAATATTTTCTTAATACAAAGATATTAATGAATGGATGTTTTATTTTTAGTTAAAAAATAACACCTACTACATTACTAAATATTCTTACTGAGAACAAAGTAAACAAAAATAATTATACGGAATGGAAAAGGAACCTCATGATTGTCCTGAGCTATGAGAAACTCAAAATAGTTCTTGATACTAAATGCCCTTTGGCCACTCAAGCTGAGGCTAGAAAACATTGTGAGGAGTTTGATAAGATAGCTTGTTGCTATATGCAAGCAAGTGTGACCAACACCCTATATAAGAAATTGGAAAGCTGTAAGACTACCAAAGTGGTACTAGACAAATTAGAGGACATGTTAGGAGGTCAAGTTACCTTGGCTCGATAGACAAGTATAACTAGTTTGATGAATTCCCAACAAAAATTGATACTTTGATCAAATACCATGTGATTACTCTTATAAGTTAGTTTACGAGGTTGCGAATAATGAGGCCAATCTGAACCAGGAGACACAAATAGAGATGATGTTCAAAAGCTTGTCCAAGGACCTAGCAAGCTTTAAGCCTGCATATAACCTGGAGCACAAGAATCTCATGCTTACACAACTTTTTAAGGAGCTAAAATCCTATGAGTTGATGTTGAATGACAGTCAATCAACTTGAAAAGTAGAAGCAAACTTAGGAATTGCTCATTCCTTTAAAGGGAAGGGAAACACACTAATAGAAATAAGGCTAAGTCCTCTAGGCCACCTAAAGTGGAAAGAAAAAAAACCAGGAAGATTAAAGACTTATCTAGGTTTAAATGTTCCTTTTGCAACAAGAAAGTACATTTTTAGGCCAATTGCAAAGAGTGGAAGGATTACCTAGCCACTAGCGACAGATGTATGTACCAATTTTCATAAGAAACTTAATTTTTGTTGCATGTTTATTTAAAGACGGCTTGACTGTAACTTTTAATAATAGTGTTGGAATATTTAGAAATTGTACCCTTATTTGTAATAGATGGATATATAATAATCTCTATTTTATCAAACCAAAGATATACACACTTCTAGAAACTGAACTATTGAATAAAATGTTTAAAACTTCTCACTCTAATAAGGCGTACTTTTGGCATTTGAAACTTGATCATATTAACCAAGAGAGAATCACTAGACTTGTAAAAGATGACATCTTAAGTTTGCTTAAGGAAGTTGATCTTCCACAATCTGAATCTTGCTTGGAAGGTAAGATTCCTGATAAACCGTAATTTATACATATTTTTATCCCATGCTTAACACAGTTATGAATGATTTCTCCCTAGATTTGGTGAATTTGATGCTTTTAATCCTTTAATTTCATGTTTTATACTTAGTTGAGCATAGGAGAGCAAAAAGAACAAGAAACGAGACAAAAATGGAGAAAATGGGCCAACGTGGGAAAATAACACGGCCTGGACTTCCTCACATGGGCATCACACACGCCCGTGCCATTCTAAAAGATTCGAACACGGCCTAAGAACAACCTCAACACGGGCGTGTTAATCTCTCAGCCTTGACCATGGCCTGAAGTAATCCCACACGGGCGTGTCCCTGCCAAGCCCTAGTTAAGTTCTATTCAGAAAAGGGCAGTTTTGAGGGCTTTCAGGCATTCTAAAGCCTATTTAAACACCTTAGAGGAGGATTAAAAGAGGGACGCAAAGTAAGAACCAAGGAATTGCTCGAAGAAAGCCGATTGATTCATCTCAGAAGCTGGATTATTCATCAAGACTGAATATCTCCCCTCAATTTCCCTTCAGGAGTTTTGGGTTTTCTTTATGTTTTGTATTCATTATTCTTCTAAGATGTTTTCCTTTTTAGTTATGAACTAAACCCTTTTCTTTATGTTTTGTATTCATTATTTTTCTGAGATGTTTTCATTTTTAGTTATGAACTAAGGGGAATGAAACCTAAGACGAATCTTGTTATTATTATCTGAATTGTATGATAAATATTTAACTTGTTCTTAATTATGTGTTCTTAATTCTTGTTTTGGTATTTTAGGATATTGATTCAAGTTAATGCACTTATTTGGAGGATGAATAGTCCCTGTCTAAAAGTAACTTTGTCATAATTAAGCGGAGTTTATTGTGCGCCTAGAGATAGGGTGACAAGATTTTGCCGGATTAGGGTGAAACCTAATAAGGAGATCCATAGATCGAGTTAATGCAACCTTAGAGTGTTAATTAGAAAGAGATTTCAATTATTCAATCTAGGGTTAGATGTTATTAGTCTTGAATAGGGATAATAACATAACTTAGGGATTTCTATGGAACAAGTTGAATGAATAAATCGTCCGATTCAGAGTCAAATAACAAGTGAAGTCTAGGTGAATTTTTCCATGGGTATTGTCTTAATCAATCGAATTTTCTAAAAAGTATTTTCCCTAATTTCCTTTCTGTGATTTCTTAGTTTAGTTAATTAGTTTATATAAACAAACCCTTTTATTTTTAGGCTAGATAATAAAAAGACAGTTAATACTACTACTTTTAGTTCCTTTGGGTTCGACAATCTGGTCTTGCTAAAGCTATACTACTGTTCGATAGGTACACTTGCCTTCATCGTGATAATAGTTAGTTTCAAGAATGATTAATTATAAATTTATAAAACTTACCCTGAAAAATCACAATCAAGTTTTTGGCGCCGTTTCCGGGAAACTAAAATATTAGGAACACTCAATTTTTATTGCTTTAGCCATTTACTTTATTTGCAATTTTAATTTTGTTTCAATTTTCGTTACTAAATTTTCTTTTTCTTTCTACTGGCAGGTTCTTATAGTTTATGACTAGAGGAAACCCGTCAGGACCATTACTTTTTGACGAAGAAATCGATCACACAGCTCGTAGAAATCGAAGAGAAATAAGGCGAAGCCTAAGATACATAAAGGAAGAGCAAGAGGACGATATCTCAACTCCAACCGAGGAGATGGCTGAAAATCAGGAAAATTCGCTACCTCCTGCGATTGCCACCGATCAAGTAAATCAGAATCAAGCTCCACGCACTATGTATGATTATGCTAAGCCAAATTTAACAGGAACTGAGTCAAGTATAGTTAGGCCTGCTCTTGCTACAAATAATTTTGAACTAAAACCTAACATGATTCAAATGATACAACAATTTGTTCAGTTTGATGGTTTGCAGGATAAGGATCCCAACACTCGGCAAATTTTTGAAATTCTGCGACAGATTTAAAATTAATGGCGTTTCTGATGATGCCATTTGCCTTCAGTTTTTCCGTTTTTCATTGAGAAATAAAGCTAAACAGTGGTTAAACTCGTTACCACGAGGGTCAATCACTATTTGGGAACAAATGACCGAAAAAATTTTATTAAAGTATTTTACGCTAGCTAAAAAGTTAAATTACGTAATAATATCTCTTCTTTTGTGCAGATGGATTTAGAAAAACTTTACGATACATGGGAGAGATACAAGGACCTACTGCGAAGGTGCCCTCACCATGGGTTCCCTCTATGGCTACAAGTTTAAACATTTTATAATGGTGTGAACCCCTCGACAAGACAAATGATTGATGCAGCAGCTGGTGGAACCATCAACAACAAAACACCTGAAGCGGCTTACGAATTTATCGAGTAGATGTCACTGAATAACTATCAGTGGCAAGTCATGAGGACAAAGCCAACGAAAGTAGCCGACATTTTTAATGTCAATTCAGTCACCATGCTCTCAAATCATGTAGAACTTTTGAATAGAAAAATTGATGGTTTTCTTAGTTCTTCACAGGTTCACCCAGTAATGCAATGTGAAGCAAGTGGAGATGGATCGAGCAATACAAAATATTCACCCTATAACCACAGCATGGAGAACGAGCAATTGAACTACATGGGTAATAATCCTCGAGCCTAAAATAATCCTTATAGCAATAATTATAATGCAGGTTGGAGGAATCACTCAAATTTCTCATGGTAAGGCCAAGGAAATCAGAGACCACCACCACCCTCAGGCTTTCAACAACCACCTTACCAACAAAAGAAAAAAACCGAACCTTGAAGATATGCTAACAAAGTTTATCGTAGTGTCAGAAACTCGCTTTCAGAATACCGAGATGGCACTTAAAAATCAACAAGCATCGATCCAAGGGCTCAAAACTCAGATAGGCTAGCTGTCCAAATTAATTTCCGAATGACCACAAGGTAGCTTGCCAAGCAATACTGAACCTAACCCAAAGGAACAGCTCAATGCGATTGACATTAGCAATGAGGAAAGGTTAGTTGCATCTGAACCAGAAACAAAGCAAGAAGATGTGGAAAAACAAAGGTAAAGGTAAAGTAGAACAGAAACCGGTTAGTGTAGAATATAAACCTTGTGTGCCATACCCTAATGCAACAAGGAAAGACCACTCAGATGAACAATTTGGTAAATTCCTTAAACTTTTAAAGAAATTACATATCAACTTACCGTTTATTGAAGCTCTCTCGCAGATGCCGAATGCAATAAAGTTTTTAAAGGAGCTTTTAGCAAATAAACGAAAGTTGGACGAGGCGTCACATGTGGAGTTAAACGCAGTTTGCTCGGCTATTCTTCAAAATAAGCTACCCAACAAGTTAAAAGATCCAGAAACTTTTACAATTCCTTGCTTTATTGGTAGCTTAGATGTTAATAATGCATTGGCTGATTTAGGGGCTAGCATCAACGTCATGCCTTACAAAATATTTAAACAACTAGGTCTTGGGAAACCCAAACAATCTAGGATGAGCATTCAGTTAGTAGATAAAACTATCAGATTTTCTAGGGATATTATTGAAGATGTACTAGTTAAAATTGACAAATTTATATTCCCAGTTGATTTTGTTGTTCTAAACATAGAAGAGGAAAGCAACACTCCTTTGATTTTAGGAAGGCCCTTTTTAACAACTGCTAGAACAATTATTGACGTTGGCATAGGTGAACTCACACTTTTTGTGGGGGATGAAATAATCACCCTTCAAGCTCGCAATTCTGGCAACACATCAAAAATTGAAGGTGACTGTATAAACCATTCTACTAAAACTGACCATATGTTGCAACCTACTTTGCAGGAAATGAGTTCGAAGGATATGCATGAGCCATGTTCAAGCAACAATAAAGAACCTATTCATAAAGAATGAAGGCTACAAATCGAGAAGCTAGATGAATAGCGGACACATAAATCGAGAACACACGATAAACCAAAATTACGCCAGGACGAGCTCAATACCTCACCAAATCAACTTAAGGTTAGAGATAAAGTATTATTAGATACTGCAGATGCCAAACCGAATGAAGAAATTCCTCTTACGGTACTTAGCATTTTCCTATTCGGTACAGTCGAGGTAATTCATCCCAAATTTGGCACTTTTAAGGTAAACAATACCTGTATAAAAACTTATTTTGATGAGATTGATAGTAGGAATGAGGAGTGTAAACTCCTCGAACCACCATGACCATTCAATGGAGAGGTAAGTCGAGCTTAGACTATAAATAAGTGCTTCTCGGGGGGCAAAACGAGCACTAATAGTATTAACTTCTTTAAATCCTAGTGTTTAACACCTAACTCACTAATTGAGTTCTTGAATACAGGTTTTCCACACCCACACGGCCAGGCACACGGGCGTGCTATAGACCGTATGAAAACAGGGCAAAGATTTTTCCCAACACGGGCTGCGATAAATAGCCACGGCCGTGCAACATGGCCGTGGATGATCCTGCCAAAACAACACGGGCGTGCGACATGCCCGTGTCTTAGAATCGTAGTTGAACCTGAGAAAATAGCATGGGCGTGCGACACGCCTGTGCCTAGCACCTGTGGTCGAACCTGTCAAAATAACACGGGCGTGGACCTACATACATAGGCGTGGGAGAAGTGAACGAAGCAGAACACGACCATGTGAACCAACACGCCCAAGGAACACGGGCGTGGGCTATATGTCAGAGGTGCCAAAATTCGAAAAAATGCAAAACACAAGGGCTAAAATTAGGGCACACGGGCGTGTCCCCTAGCCATTTTCCTCAAAATCTATAAAAACACCTTACTATTCATCATCTTCCTTACCCAAAATCCCTAACCCTAGCCGCTGCAACTCCACACACCCTCTCTGCCACGCCCGTGAACTGTCTTTAACTCTATTTTTGACATCCAACTGCCCCCTTTAGCGTTTGTTTACTCTTTTCTCTTCTATTTTACTTATTTCTAATGCTTATTATCATAATAATCTTTATTTTCTCATACTATTTGTATTTTGCTCATTATTCTATCATTTAGTTTGCATTCTTAGGTTATCTTTCATACATTTCATGTTGAATCGAATTGGTAGGAAAGCCTCATTCTATTGTCATACCCATACTATTATCATGCTTATATTCATACTATTACCATGCCAATGCCACGAAATTATGCCATCAAATTGATTGCTTTGGTTAGGTTTGTTAGTGTTAGTAGTTGTGGCTGAAATTATTAGTTTTAATTCATGATTTTTCTTTTTTGAATTTGTTTAAATTTTACCTTATCCATTCATCAAGTCGAAATAATGGTTTTTCTTGCAGGTATATAATGTTGAGTTCACGTGGTAAAAAGGCCGCCGTCCCCGATTCAATAAAAAAAAGAAGGGAGCGTTATTTTCCTCGGGTCCTATCGCTGAAATTCGCCACCCCTTCCTGTAGTTTCCCGTTGGACCCCAGGAAGAACTCTATCAGATACTTCGAGCTCGACCCTTAGGTGTGGGTCGCTGCATCGACTGCACCATACTAAAACAAGTCCAACTGGCTGATGCGATTCGGGCCCTCCTCACCACCGACCCATGGGACCTTTTCTTTGCGATCATCGAGCCGACGTATCTCGACCTCACGATGGAACTCTGCTCAACATTCCATCTTCAGACCATAATGACCAAATATGATGACCTTTGCACGGTTCAATTTCACCTCGGTGGGTTAGTCTGCCAGTTAAGCGTCCCAGAGTTCGGCACCGCATTGGGCCTTTACACGGAGGAGTTCAAAGAGAAGAATGATCTCCACACTCTCAACCATCACATTCACCATTCTCCTTCATGGTGCTGGGACACGTTAGTACCATGCTCGGCCACCTACGACCCTAGTCGCTCCAAGGCATCAGCTCCCCCTCCATCCTTGAGGTACCTACATTCTATTTTAGCTCATACATTGATAGGGCGGAGAGAGAGCATTGACGTCGTCAACACTCATGACGCCTATTTCTTATGGTGTATGTCACGTGGGCACGCCTTCGACCTTGCCTACTTCATTGCCCTTGAAATTCGCCATTAGACGGAGCGACATCAGAAGGGGGTCATCTCCATTGGCCCTTATGTGACTCGACTGGCTCGGTACTTTGGGCTCCTCAACACTGCGGCACAAGCATCTGCCCTTACACTCATTGGACAGATGTCTCCACAAGGCATCTCGAGCATGCTAAGTATGAGGATGATTGAAAAGTGTCGTGGAACCTACCCACCTCAATATCATCTTGCCCAATCAACCGAGGAAGAGGCTCCTGAGGACATTACTGATGATGTCCCTCCATGACACAAGGACCCACCATCTCAACCACCACCCACCCATCGTCCAGTTCATGCAACAGCTTAATATTCTGACATCTTTGAGTGCCTTACGCGATTTGAGCAGCAGTGTTTTCAGTGATTTGATAACATTGATGCTACTCTACAACAGATTTGTTAGCACCTCCACATTTCATCGCCACCACCACCCCGCAAACCATCCTGCGATGATGATGTTTAAATATTTTATTTTATTTTATCTTTATTTTTATTTATCATTTTTTCTTATTATTTTCACTTTTAACTTTTCATTTTATTTCATTTTGATACTATTTTATTTTTAGTTTTTATAAACACTTTTTAATCTTGGCTAATTCTTTATGAGTAATTATTCTTCTTTATATCCCCTAAAAAGTTCCTGATTTTATCACAGTTATAAAGAGCTACAAAGCTCACAATTACTTAGGAACTTCAAACTCCAATGGAAAAGGTTTTCCACGACTGCCATGCCCTGCTTGACCACGAGATATAATATTCTTTTGGCGCAGCACTTGTGGAACCCAACCTCTACCACCACCGGAGTATCCTCCTCTATTCTACATAACTCCAAACTAGCGTGTTCATTCATTTAACATTCAGGAAGTTTCTCTTCTCTCCCTATATTATGATCCTATATCTATAATTGCCATTAACTTTATCTTTGTACATTGAGGGCAATGTACATCTTAAGTGTGAGGGGGTAAATTATATCACTATCAGAAAAATCCCTAAATTTTGTCTTGTTCTCTTGTAAATCTCTCATATCATGTTTAAGAAGAATTTTGATTAATTTATGATTTTTATTGATATATCTTGAATTAAAACATAGGCATTCATGTATTGATAATTTAAACTTTAAGACATTAGAGAATTAAGCATGATGAGTTGATTTTTGAGAATTTAAAATTTTAGGTTGTTTTCCCAAGTTTAGGTATTACCTTGAACTAAAATCCACAGTTTTGAACATCAAAAAGCCATAATTTTCGTGAGATTTTGAGCCTTTAAGAGCATCTATTATTTCTTTCATGCTCACTTTTATTGTTGCTTTGAGTGTGTCAATATCGAATTGTTATTCTAGAACTTGCTTGATTATGCATATCAAGACCACACCATTTGATTTGATATGTCAAGATGATAGAGGCACTTAGGATTAACCCACTCATGCCATGAAAATCCTACCTTCACAACTAACCCTTAGTAAACCTCTTTGAGCCTAACAAGCCATTCCTTAATTTATCCCCAATATTAACCCTTAACTCATTATTGTTGAAATCCCCTCAATTAATTTGATCCTTATTTTTGTCGAGATTTGATTTGAATAAATTGCTTAGCTATGTCTTATTCTTAATAGTTAGTCTATGTTATTTAACTTGTTCTTTAAAAAAAATACATATTAGTAGTGATCTTTCATTTTTGAGCTTAAGTATTTGAATTCTATATTCCGAGAAGAATCTCTTTTGTACGCAATTGATGAGTAAATATTTTTCTAGTTAAGTAATTTTTCAATTCAATCTTGATTTTAACCCTCTCTTTCAGCTTATGACCACTCCTCCTAACCAAGCCTCGTTACAATCCTCTAAAGACCTTTTGATTGATGTATCATCTCAATTTATAGTGGTAGAGATTTGATTTTCATGCAAGCCTATGGTAATAACTTTTCATATTGACTGTTGAGTGCTAATTTCATTGTCCTTAAACACTTCGAGTGATTTGATTGAATCTTTAGAGAGGATGTTAAACTCTGTGAGGTTTAGAATCAATGGTGACTACTTAGATGAGGAGAGATGCTTATATTTTCCGTGATTAAATGCTCAACTTGGAATGTTTGAAACTTTAATGTTCTTTTGGTCAAATTCTTAATGTATGATCACTTATAGATTAGTTTGAGATATTAATGATAGGAATTATAAGTTGAGAAAAAGGATTTCTTAATTGTGAATTGAGGATTTTGCTTAAGGACAAGCAAACGCTTAAGTGAGGGGGTATTTGATAAACCGTAATTTATACATATTTTTATCCCATGCTTAACACAGTTATGAATGATTTCTCCCTAGATTTGGTGAATTTGATGCTCCTAATCCTTTAATTTCATGTTTTATACTTAGGTGAGCATAGGAGAGCAAAAAGAACAAGAAACAGGCCAAAAATGGAAAAAAATAGGCCAACATAGGAAAACAACACGGCCTGGACTTCCTCACACGGGCATCACACATGCCCGTGTCATTCTAACTGGTTCGAATATGGCCTAAGAACAACCCCAACACGGGCGTGTTGATCTCTCAGCCTTGACCATGGCCTGAAGTAATCGCACATGGGTGTGTCCCTGCCGAGCCCTAGTTAAGTTCTATTCGGAAAAGGGCAGTTTTGAGGGCTTTCAGGCATTCTAAAGTCTATTTAAACACCCTAGAGGAGGATTAAAAGAGGGACGCAGAGTAGGAAACAAGGAATCACTTAAAGAAAGTCGATTGATCCATCTCAAAAGCTGGATTATTCATCAAGACTAAGATCTCCCCTCAATTTCCCTTCAGGAGTTTTGAGTTTTCTTATGTTTTGTATTCATTATTCTTCTAATATGTTTTCCTTTTTAGTTATGAACTAAACCCCCTAAATACCTAAGGGGAATGAAACCTAAGACGAATCTTGTTATTATTATCTGAATTGTATGATAATTATTTAACTTGTTCTTAATTATGTGTTCTTAATTCTTGTTTTGGTATTTCAGGATATTGATTCAAGTTAATGCACTTATTTGGAGGATGAATAGTCCCTGTCTAAGAGTAACTTTGTCATAATTAAGCGGAGTTGATTGCGCACCTAGAGATAGGGTGAAAGATTTTGCCGGATTAGGGTGATACCTAATAAGGGGATCCATAGATAGAGTTAATGCAACCCTAGAGTGTTAATTAGAAAGAGATTTCAATTATTCAATCTAAGGTTGGATGTTATTAGTCTTGAATAGGGATAATAACATAACTTAGGGATTTCTACGGAACAAGTTGAATGAAAAAATCGTCCGATTCAGAGTTAAATAACAAGTGAAGTCTAGGTGGATTTTTCCTTGGGTATTGTCTTAATCAATCGAATTTTCTAAAAGGTATTTTCCCCAATTGCCTTTCTGTGATTTCTTAGTTTACTTAATTAGTTTAGATAAACAAACCCTTTTATTTTTAGGCTAGATAATAAAAAGACAGTTAATACTACTACTTTTAGTTCCTTTGGGTTCGACAATCCGATCTTGCTAAAGCTATACTATGTTCGATAGGTACACTTGCCTTCATCGTGATAATAGTTAGTTTCAAGAACAATTAATTATAAATTTATAAAAGTTACCACGAAAAATCATGATCAATGCTTAAGTGATCTTTTAATCTAAAAGGGATACGATCCATGAAACCTTTAGAACTTGTGCACACTAATGTGTGTGGCCCCATGAACATTAGTGGAAGAGGTGCTTACAATTGTTTTGTAACTTTTATAAATGACTATCCCAGATATAGGTATCTATACCTAATGTGCTGCAAAAGTGAAACTTTTGATAAGTTCAAAAAGTTTCATGTTAAAGTGGAGAAATTACTAGGTTTACCCACAAAGCCACTTCGGTCTGATCGATGTGGGAAATATTTATCAAATGAGTTCTTAGGGTATCTCATAGAGAATGACATATTATCCCAATTAACCACACAACAAAATGACATGGTAGAGAGAAAAAATTGAAATTTGCTAGACATGGTTCGATTGATGTTAAGTTATTTGAAGTTGTTAGTCTCTTTTTGAGGATACGCCTTACAAATGGCTTGCCATATTCTGAATAATGTGCCAACTAATGCTGCATCTAAAACTCCATACAAATTGTGGCATGGTAGGAAGCCAAGTCTGAATAATTTAATGATTCACGGACAGAGTTGTACATGTTTGTGGGATATTCCAAGAGAATAAATGGGGGTTTGCTCTATAACCTGAAAGAGTTAATAGTGATAATGTCGATTTATGCTACCTTCCTTGAGGAAAGTTACATGAACGAATTTAAACCTTGAAGTAAATAAGCACTCAAAGAATTTTTGGGAAATACACAAAGCCCTATAGTAATGCTTCCAAAACAAACTGCTAAACAATCAGTAGCATAGGGAGCTTCGTCGCAATGTGAGGATCTCTTGCAGGCTTGAGTTTTGCCAATCTTAAGGAAGTGTTATAAACACTAGGTCTGTTGAACAAGAAGATAATGAACCACTCACATTTGATGAAGCAATGCAGAGTGTTGATTCTAAGCTTTGGGAAATAGCTTTGAAAGCAGAGATGATTTTTATGCAATCCAACTAAGTGTAAGAACTTGTAAGCTTACTGGAAGGGATAAAACTCATAAATTGTAAGTGGATCTACAAGAAGAAAAAAAATGCGATGGGAAAAATAGAAACATACAAGGCAAAACTTTTAGCAAAAGGTTATACTCAGAAAGAACATATTAATTACGAAAAAACCTTTTCTTCTGTTGCCATGGTCAAGTCAATCCACATACTGTTATCCATTGCAACAACTCTCAATTTTGAGATTTGGAAAATAGATGTCAAGACAGCATTCTGCAACAACTATCTTGAAGAAAGAATCTATATGATGCAAACCACCAGATATATAGCTAAAGGAAATGAGAATAAAGCTTACAAACTACTTAGATCTATATATGAAAATTTAAGCAAGCATCCCGCTCATAGAATTAAAGGTCTGATAAAGCGATCAAAACATTTTGCATTTGAGCAAAATGTAGATGAACCTTGTATTTATAAATGTATTGGAGATGGAAAGGTGGTCTTTCCCATTCTATATGTCGATGACGTTCTACTAATTGGAAATGATGTAAGGACATTGTCATCGATTAAATTGTGGTTAACTCAATAGTTTAGCATGAAAGACTTGGAAGAAGCTAACTATGTTTTAGGTATTCAAATCCTAAAGGATCGAAAGAACAAAGTGGTAGCATTATCACAAGCTTCATTAATAGACAAGATATTGGAACGTTATGCAATGACTGATTCAAAGAAGAGAACTCAACCTTCAGTATCAGGATTTCATCTTTCTTTAGAGGACTATCCTAAGATAGCGGAAGAAAGAGAAAACATGAGAAAGGTTCCTTATGATTCTACAGCAGGAAGTCTCATGTATGTCATGTTATGCATACATCCAAATATTTGTTTTTCAAAAGGGTTGGTGAGTTGATATTAGGCGAATCCAGGTCTAAAACACTAGTAAGTAGTTAAGCATACACTCAAGTATTTACAGAGAACGAGAGATTTTGTTCTAGTGTATACCAAAAGAGATCTTACTCCTCTCGACTACATATATTCAAACTTCCAAACATATTAGGATTCGAGAAAATCAACATTGAGCTGTGTCTTTGTCTTAGGCGACAGATCCATAGTGTGAATAAGTGTCAAGCAGGGTTACACTGCTAACTTCACTATAGAGGCCAAATATGAGGTACAAAAAAATCTATGACACTATAATAGTGTGGATATAGCTAAATACCAAATAAACTACATGAGAACAAAAAACATTAATAAAAAGTATTATAAGAGATATGATAGTGATTGACAAAATAGTTGATGTAGTCAAATGTCGCAACTGAGGACGAACCTTATAAATTTGTTTACCAAGATTCTACTAGCTTGGAGTTTTAAGAAACATGTAGAGAGCGTGGGAATGCGAAATATGACTCAACTACTGCACTAGGGCAAGTGTGAGACTGTTGGATTTGGTGCCCGAAGTGCAGTATATTCATATGTATACTGATATTTTTTCGAACAAATTGGTTTAATAAAATTATCCATAAATTACATTAGTATCCTCTATATATTTTCCTCAATGGTTTTTGCACGCAAAGCAAAATGAAAAGAAATATTGGTTCATTGGTTATTTAATGTTTAATTAGTACTAACAATATTACATTGTTAGATCATAATATGAAAAGACAATTTGCATTAATAGATTAGCCTAAACATGTCCTTAGCCTACTTAGAAATGAGAAAACTGATTGAAAGACTAATATTTCATCTATCAAGTCCAATTGGGGAGATTCTTTATCTTGGGCATCAGAATGGATGACTCCAAAAATATAAAAACATAGATGTGACTAACTGGATTGACAGTACAGCAAATAGGACCCGAGTAGAATAGACCTTGAATCCTCTTATGGATTTAATCACTTGTGACGTTTATAGTGTCACATACCTTAATCCTGAGTGGATGATGGACTATGCATGTGTAACTCGTTGTAACACCCAAAACCCGGCACAGACGTTATGGCCAGATCCAACGTGTCACATTGAAGTGTTTTATCGAAAACCTTATTTTTATTGAAAACCCTTCTTTAAATAAAAACTATTCCTTCTTGTACGATAATAATTACTTTGTAAAATCTCTTTTCAGTTGTGGAAACTTTATTTAAAACAGATGATCTACAAAAACTTGTCATTTAAAAATTGAGTTATGGAAACATGGTATTTAAAAACAGTTATAGATTAGGAAAACCATGTTCTACTTCTAATAAATATAAAGCATGAAAATAATAATAATCCTAATTTGAAATAATAACCAGAGGAAAGGCCTTATTACAATCCGGACTGAAATAACTTGAAATATTAGAAATTATAGGCTTAAGAAAACCAGTCCAAGCCGTCTTGCTAGCTGGCCACCTCGAAGTCCCTCCAACCGTCGAACCACCTACTGAGGATCACCTGAAAAAAATAAAAGAGGGGTGAGTTTTTGAAAACTCAGTGTGTACAACCCTCGGCAAATAGAAAAGCATGCAATAGCAAGTCTTTTTGGGCCTAAGCCCAACTCAATATCAGAACAGATGTAAGGCAATCAAATATGCATGGATCCCACCCATCCAACCGCTATAAATATCGACCCACCTATCCGATACACTCCAATGGTAGCCCGGTTGCAATACTACCTAACGTTGCA
This sequence comes from Gossypium anomalum, assembly GCA_025698475.1. Classification (NCBI taxonomy): domain Eukaryota; kingdom Viridiplantae; phylum Streptophyta; class Magnoliopsida; order Malvales; family Malvaceae; genus Gossypium; species Gossypium anomalum. The sequence continues at coordinate 21,717,636 of CM046958.1, forward strand.
GCAAAGTTGCTAATCATATATTGGGCTTAAAAAGCCATCGGTGGATCCACGGTCGTCAAGCAACCATGCGATCCTCATATACTTCCTCCGTTCCATAATTCCCAACCTATATGCAACCTAAACAGAATATCATATGAATGCAGCAGGTATACATGTAACATCCATAAACCTTACATTCAACACATAGAGGTATTTTAGTCATTTTTGCCCCTAAGGGCTTTTCGATAATTTCTCTTTATTATGGGCTATTACTTACCTGGGCCGTTAACAAGTCCTCGTTGGCTAAAGCGAACAGATACTATGCACCAGGTAGGAATCCAGAGAAGAGGAGGTGGGTCAATAAGATCGCTTAAGTACTAAGGTCTCCCTAGATCCAATCCTAGACATGCATATACCCATTGCCACACCTTAACCTTATGGCTTGTCCACGGTCACAATTAATTAATTATTTAAGTTTTATGTCTGATTGAGTAGTTACCAAAAACTAGGTCTACAACCCCTTACTAATCACTAACAAATCCACACTTATTCATTTGGCCCCTTTAGGCCCAATCTCATTCATATGGCCCATCAGGCCCAATCACATTCATATGGCCCGTTAGGCCCAATCACATTCATAGTCATGCAATCATATGATTTTTCATCACTTAGTATCAAATTGCCAATTTTGCCTATTATGGACCCTACAGCCCATCAGGCCCATTTAGCCCATACTGGCCCGGTTGGCCAATACACGGCCTAAGTCCATGGAATCACTCATGGGGCCTCTGATAACCTATCAGTTTCCCCTTAAGAGTGTTCGCACACTCGCAAGTCTATTGTAGCCAAACTTCTGACTTTTCGGCATTTTGGCTTTTCGGTATTTCGGGATTTGCCGATCTATTGTGTGTATGCAGTGTATGTACACACCTGGTACTAAAACGTGCTGCGATCTCCTTAGCCATGAACCTACAAATGATATCACTCAACGATTAATCACACACTTATCAAATACGATCACCAAAAGCTGAAAATCTCACCTTTGCCTTACCTTGAACAACAAGCCTTAACAGCCCTTCCTTGATCACTAATCACTAGTATTTCTTAAATATGTATCAATCTTAATCATTAAACTAAACAACAAGTGACTCACAATCATGTTAAGTCTCTCTCAAATACTCCATGGCCATTCGGCCAACCTTAACCAATAAAAGAGGAATACTTACCCAAAACCTCAAAACGCCCATGAGCAATTTGACAGAGATCTAGAATTTGAGATTTGATACTAATCCCACAAGAATCGGCCAAAGTAGAGGGAGTAGCGGCGGCACAGAGGGTCTTCAGCCAAAGAGGTATTCGGCTTTTGAGATTTGTATGGTGAAAGGGTTATTCAGCACAAATAAGAAGAAGAGAAGAAGGAATCAGCTAAAGTCAAAGGTGAATCAAAAGAGAATTTGAGAAGAGAAAGAATGGATAATCGACAAGCAAGGAACAAGGAATTTGGATTTTGAGCACTTAGAGAGAAAAATGTTTTGGCAACACAAAAATGAGGAATTCGGCTAAAGGAAGAGAAGTAATTTCGGCAATACCCTAGAATCCCCAAAATTAGCACCTATATATACTATAGTTGAATTTACCTATCCCCAAATTTCCTATTCGACTCTATTTCTCTACACCCCTCATCTTCTAACTTTTCTCCCTGATAACTCCTTAATCCCTTCCTTAAATTTCTCCTCTGATCACTCCCTTCAAAGTTCACATCCAACGCCACTACTGGCGATTTATTAAGCAAAAATAAATCCTTCTTTTGAGCAAGGAGGGATACAAACCCCAAACCTCCTTGCCATTCATGTGACGTCACCTCTAAGCCCCACATGTGACGTTACTTGCCACTCCAACACAAGGCTTCTTGTGTCCAATTCCTCCTTCATTTATTTAAAAACCAAACTACTTGCCATTAAGGTTCTTTTAATTATTAAACTATAATTTCCTTCACCCCAAAGTTTGAACTCAAAACTTAACCAGGCCTATTATCACATAAATAACACTCGACTAGGAATATTAAGCACACCTTTTATCAAAATTGAAAAAAATAAAGTTCAGGATTTTTGGGGCGTTACACTCGTATACTTTGATGTAAGTAAAAACCTGAGTTCAAATAGATAAGGAACTGAAAGCTGGTTAGTTGGGTATACGAATTCTATACTATGCAGCATCATTCACAATAGTAAAATTCATAGCCCAAGGAATAAGTAAATGATATCCTCTGAATGGCATTACATGATAGATGAAAAGGAAATGTGACCACGAGTCGTTTGTCTTTGTGATAAGACTTAATTACTATTTGATAGTAATTGACTTTTCATGAAGAAAGATGTTGTAACATCCCGAAATAGGGCCTAAACGGAATAGTGGTTGCGAAACCACAAATTCGAGGTAGAAAATTTTATTTTATTATTATTTTGAGGTTCATGATATAATTGCATGATTGTGTGAAAATTTCGTGATGAAATTCTATGCCTAAAGTGTTTAAATTGAAAGTAGGGACTAAATCGAATAAGTTGCAAAATTTGCATTCTAGAAGTTTTTAGTATGAAATTGAATTGAAATATTAATTAGGAGGTCTTAAATAGCAATTTGACCAATTTTAAGTTCATGGACAAAATTAGGACATGGAAGGAATTTTGGAAAGTTTAGTAGTAAGGGCATTTTGGTCATTTAGTTATTAAAATGAATTAAAAACAAAATTAAAAGCCAATTTTTGTCCATCTTCTTCATTAGGACGAAAATTCAAGGGTTCTCCATAGCTAGGGTTTGTTTCAAGCTTTCAAGCTCCATAGTAAGTGATTTCAAGCCCCGTTTTTAATGTTCTTTACGTTTTGAGTCCCTGAGCTCGATAAAGCTTATGCTAGCAATAATTTAAGTTAGAGTTCATATTTGGAAAAATACCCATAGGTGAAAAGTGTTTATTTTGATGTTTTATGATAGAATATGAGGTCTTAAATTATGTTAGACAACTTGTACTACTCGGTTTTAACAAAAACGAGTAAAAGGACTTAATCGGTAAAAATACCTAATAGTCATAAGTGCATGTTAGAGTATGAATTTGATGCTGCCATAGAAGGAAAAATAACCAGCATGTCATAAAACATAAGAAAATAGGCTGAAGTTTAATTTATGAGCTTTGGGGCAAAAGTGTAAATATGCAAAAGTTTAGGGGCAAAAATGTAATTTCTGCAAAGTTTGAGTAAAGGACTGTTTTGATAAATTTTGATATTAAATAAGTTAAATTTGCTATTATAGATCAAGAAGAGCGAAATTCGGGAGTAGATCGGGAAAAGAAAAAAAGTAAAGGACTAAATTGTAAAGTTTAGTCACATTTTGTATCGAGTAAGTTTACATGAAATAAATGCAATATTCTTTTATTTTACATTATTATTGTCAATTTCAGCATTTATATACTTATTTTATGAGAATATTTAAAGTCAAATTAAAGGCGAAGTGATGAGAGAAAAAGTATTAGGAAGCCCCATTTGAACCTTAGGAATGTTAGGATATTGGGGTTGACAGACAGACAGATAGAAATGAGCCATGTAAGTCCATATCGGATATATGGCTTTGGAGACAGGAATGAGCCATGTAAGCCCAGATTATATATATGGCATTGGAGACAGGAATAATTCATGTAAGTCCATGTCGAAGACATGGCATTGGCGAGATATTGATAGATGCGAAACGACCTAATATCCTTAGTATTCCGAGTGGTTCAACGGGTCGGATATCGAGTTAGATTACAAAGTGAATTAACAGCAAAGGAAAAGTAGATTATATTTATGAAAAGGAAAGGTCGGATAAGAAAGAAGGTAAGGAAATAAAGAAGAAGATAGAAATTGAGAAGTAAAGAAATTTATGATGTTAGATGATATTATGCATAATTATCCATTATGTTGAATGTTGTGATTTAATTACTTGTAAGCTTACTAAGCCTAGTGCTTAATCTCTTTATTTTCTTCTTCTTATAGTACTTATCTAGCTACTCGGGGATCGAAGGAAACGTCAGGAGGCCGATCACACTATCAAAGAAATAACTCGGTATAATTAGACGTTTTGTTTTGTGTATGGCATGTATAGAAACTTAGTTACTTTTAGTATAATATGAACAATGAACGATGTATAAATACTTGCTAGAGATTAGCTAATAAAAATAGCCGATGATATGCATGTTTATTAATATGTATGATTGAATGGTAATTATCACATGAAAGTTATGAAAAATGTGAAAGTAACCTAAAAACAGATTCAAACAACAGAAATGACGTGACTTTGAAAAATCACTAAAAATTGTATAAACATATTTTTAAGATGAATAATATATTAAATTAAATCCTATTATGTCTATTTTCTTATGGAATAAGCAAAACAGGTAAAGAAATTATATTTTATGAGATATCTGAGTTTTAGTGAAATAGGGTCAGAGAAATTTCTAGATCCCCTGTTTCAACTTTGGAAATTCACCATAAATTGTACGAAAGTAATTAGGTGGTATAATTTATATGGTTAGAATCCTTATTGAATCTAGTTTTAATAGAAACAAACGGTATAGTTATATTAATTTTGTATAGGGAGAAAAGTGGTTCGTAGTAAGTAGAGGTCAGTGCAGTCGAATTCTGAAACAGGGGTAACTTTAACTAATAAACTGTACTAATTGGCTAAGTCAAAAATTCTAGAAAAAAATTAGTGGATATATATATGAGTCTAGTTTCAGGAAAAATTTACGGATCTAAATTTTGAGTTTCGAAACTCAAGATATGAATTTTTAAGCGACTACAACGCAGAATAACAGCATATTCCGAAAAGTTTAAATAAAGATCTTAAAATTATTTAAGTGATAGATTAAGTTTAGTAATGCCTCGTGCTCGATTTTGGCAACAATCTCGGGTAAGGGGTGTTACAGATGTAATGGTTACCATGGGATAAAATAAGATTATATTGGGAAAACAGATTTATCCCAAAGAGATTAAGAAAACTTATGAGGGTAACACACTTATGACAAAGTCATTAGACGAGCACTAATTGAGTAGCTTTCATAATGGTCTGTAATTAGGGAGAGTTCAATCACGATACTATAATGGAATGACTTCACGAAAAAGTTAATAGGCGAAAAGCTAGAACTTAAATTTAAATAGCTTGGGCCTTAATTATATATGCCCAATCAATCCCCTCACTAGCTCATTGAAACCAGAAAGGAATTCATGTGGGATCAAATAAGTGGAAATGAATGGAAATAATAATAGATAAATGAGTTACATTAAAAAATGAACGTGGTTTCCCACTAATTACTTGAATGACTTAAGAATTATTTTAAGTTTTTTAAATTATTGTTCAGTTAAATAATTGAAGTTCGAAAATGGAATTAAATAAATTGGTCATTACGAATCTGTTGAATATGAAAATTAAATATATTTTCTCGTATATTTTTTTACGGAAAAGTTGTCATGAATTTAACGAAATTAGAATTATAACACCTCATACCTAACCTGATCGCCCGGTCTGAGTTATGGGATGCCACATTCATTTTTGAAGCATCTACAACCATTAGACATTTAAATACCATTACATGCTTAAAACATGATATATACTCATTTTTGGGCCATATACGAGCTTACAAAAGCTCAATACTATCCCAGGGATGAACAAGGACTAAAGTGCAACATTTTCAAAACTTCCCAAGTTGGTGTTATGACTTCTAGGGTTTGGTGTTGCAACATTGAAGATAGTGGTGACCTAGGTTCAATCCCTAGAAACGACACCAACAACTTGATCGCACCCCGTTCTGCATGCACCGGGGCTATGAATCAACACAATCATCTCTAAATATCTAGCGGTATACTAGAGGTGTGATAGGTCAAGTTGTAATATTTATACTGTTACAAAGGAACACCCGAGTATTCAAAGGATCAAACTATAGAGAGTTTGGGGATAAAGTGATTCCTATCCAGCAAGCATGTAAATAGGATGTCTAGCTAACTACTATATTACAACAATTCATAATCATGGGTAAATTACACTAATCGGCTACCTAATGCTAGAAAGGACCAAATTATAAAACGATAAAAATTGGGAAATTAACAATTCAATACACACCCAAGTGGTTGGTTGACTTCCATGTTACTGTTAGTCTTTGGATTAGGGATCTAAAAGGCTTAAACTTTTAATTGGCTCAATTTTACCTCTCGGTCACCACTTTACCTCTGATTTAGTCCAGTTTATCTCTGGACCTCTCCAAACTAACTCAAGACAATCAAATTGGTGCTCCATAAGTTCTCCTCTTGATCTCACCTACCTAAATGTTCACCTAGAGGCGTGAATTCTAGGTTTTGAGCTTCGCTAAATTTAGTCAAGTTTTAACAGTTTAGTCCTTGTACAAAAAAATAGCCAAACAACAATTCCATCAACCAACCACCATAAATTTATGTACCAATCATCATGTCCATGCACACAAGAACCCAAAAACTACTCAAATCATACGCAAAAATAAGCATAAGAGTAGGGTTAAGAAAAGCATAGAAACTTCTTGATGGATGCTTGAAGAAGAAGATGAAAACAATAATGGAGGAGGCAAATACAAGTAAAGTTAAGATTTTTGGACTTTGGAAAGAAAATAAAACTGAAATATATTGAATGATTTGGATGAAAATGAAAATACAAAGAAAATTTAAAGTACCAAAGTGCAATTAATATTAGAGCTACAGTAAAAACTAACTAAACTACCAACTGCAAACAACTAAAGTTAGAAAAGCTAGGAATTAAAACCTTAAAAATGAAGAAGTAATTGAATACAATTTCATATTTTAGACAAAAATGCCGCTAAAAGTTGTGTTTTAGCTTGGATTGATGTTGGACAAAAGACTACCCCTATAGCTATTTTTTTCCCTATCAGGTAGTGATGTCGCAACACCTTAGACAATAGTGAACTCATGGTTGTGGGGGGTCCAGATTTTGCGACATCACTGGTATTGACTCTAATTTTTTCATTTCAATACCTTCGAGGATATCAGAACTTTGGAGGTTCGGTATCGTGATGTGGGCTTAGTGTCACGACTCTCTCAATAGTAGGCTCCATGTCAATTTTGCGTTGAAGTTTTGCATCTTGAAGGTAAAAAGGTTCAATGTCATGACACCCACTCTGAATCATGTTTTCTTGAGGTTGGGCCATTGTCTTCTTCCTATACCAACTCAAACACCTTGTTAGGTCCCCAATTACACCATTTTGCCAATTTGGGTCTTAATAAGGGTTAAAACTTGACCAAAAACATTTATTAATGGTGAAAGATAAAATTCAAGAAAGGAATAGCAAAGACACTTAATTTTCTTGATAGTAAGCTCCTCGAGTGTATTGGAGAGCCTAATTTGATGTACCAAATTATGGTAGATCACAACATGACATCAAATAGGGGACGTTGCGATGAGGACAGTCCACTAACTCCAAAATTCCTATATTCCCAATATAACATATGGTAATGATGGTTGCCCTTAAAGCCTCAGTTGATCATGTAACGTATCTACAACTTGTTTAGAATACAACTTCCAAAACATAAACACCATTCTCATGCATAAATATTAACCATTTCATTTATTTATAATACCATTACTCTTATTAACCATTTACAACTTAATAACCTTTCCAACCCTAGGTACACGTCATTGAGTCAAAATACAAGAGTTGTACAAACTTTTTTAAGTTGAAGATTGCTGATTAGATGCTAAATCAAGACTCGAGACTTCGAGGATCACCTATACTTGCAAACTGAATCCATTGAGTGATAAACCTTAGTGGTATTTCCAAGATACAAGTCTATATAATAAAAGAATTAACCATTTAAACAATCACTTCATATTCCACAATCAATCAAATTACAAACCATTCATGTCAAATTCCAAACTTATACCAAGCTTACATTTAGCCAAAGTTGGATACAAATATTATTTTTATATTGTAAGAACAATAATAAATCCTTCCTATTTTACCTTACATATTCACCCCTTTTTAGTTGAATTTTCTCGAATAACTTGATTGGTTACATTATAACATCGATCATTTAATCTCAATTAACAATTCAATATGACTATGTTAAAAGATTCATTCAATCAACAACATAGTTTCCTACATCATCAACTAATATATCTCACATTTCAACCCACAATATAGTTTCCTTTATCATCAACCAATATATGTATCACATTTCAACCAACAACATAGTTTTCTACATCATCAACCAATGCATATATATCACATTTCATATATGTTGACCTATCTCAATTGCAATCAACATGACATATTCATATATATAATAATCTTTAATCCTATTCACATATATTTCCTATTATCATTCATACTAGCATACTCGTTTCCCTATGTTCTGTCTATCATCTGGTATATACAATTACTTAATACCTATTTACAGTGTAATACATAGAACTTAGTAATCTAATAATTGAAATTCAAAATCATCCATTATCATGCGAAATTTACAGTAAATACAATCAACCTATATACATGCTCGTAACCAATCACTTGTATTTATACAAGTTCAAGCACACTTTAGACAAGAAAAATAAAAGAAAAAGCATAAAAATATAAAAATTAAGCTTTCTATGTTACCGCCACACACTTTAGATAGCACATTGTCCCTAATGTGCAACCTTTAAGTAGATAAGAAACGAAATTACCCGATTGATCGTGACATTGTCGTAGCCTTATGGTGGGTGCCTCTTTCCTTCTTCGTTTACACTTGTAATTGTAGTGCTTTCCTGTTCCTACATAGAAGATTTAGAACAAAACACATATATATATAAACTACTGTTACTCCTACTCCTAATCTAAAACAAGAAAAAAAATCATCTTAATTAACTGTTTTACAAATCTAAAAATTAAAAATCATCTTTTAATCATCAAAATGAGGAAATTTCCTGCCTATATCGGATCATTCCCTCTCCCTAAGACATGGGCTCGAAAGGAGCCTTCCCTCGATGAATGTGCATGTTGGGTTAGGCTGCGGATGACTAACCCTTTCTGCATAGATCATTGCGACTGAAATGCTTCATCATAGTCTTCATCCTGCTTCTCTTGAGATTCTCATTTCATATCATCCTCCTCTCCCTCGTCTTCTTTCTTACTCCCATCGTCCTCTTCACTTCCCTGCTCCTCGAATCTATGATGAGATTGTATGGGAACATATTTATTCAATAGCAAATTTGGTATTTACATGCCATTTTGCCATGCAAACTCTTGTCCTACCGAGCCCATTTCATACATCTATCTTATTATCCATTATGTATCCGAGATTTCATTTCCCGTAGTCCCTTCCCAAACTTTTGATGTCTTTTTCTTTTTCAAAGATGCCGAGATGTCCATTTTCTGCTTTCTTTATTGGTTCCAATCCTTGATTTTTTTTATGAAGCTCGACATATTGGGTATACATGGAGTCATCTATTAAGCTCTTCGACGGCCTCATGAATTGTTCGATTGTATCTATTGGAACCCTAGCCTTTTTGTATAGCGTTGTCACTAGGTGAAGGAAGAAAACCTCGACCTTTTGGCTGCTTACACATCGCTCAATGTTGTGATATATCCATTGACCAATGCATAAATGTTTTTTCTGCATAATTTCAAACAACAAAATAGCTTAAAAAGTGTAATTCTAGTGCAAAGAAATTGCATCCGCATCTTAGTTGTGGGAAACATGACTGCTTGATTAAAATTGGTTGGTAATCTGGTATCCAGTTAGTGGTTCCATTCACCCCTCCCTTAGGTTAAGTTTTTTACAATATTATTCTTATCTATATCCTTAAAATTAGTTAAATCAATATTGTCAAGAAAATTAGTCTCATAATATGAAACATTGTAAAACTCACAAATTTCCGTAAGGGTAACGTGCACTTCTTCTCCCCTCACTGTTATATCCTCTTAAATATCATCATGAGCTCTCATGGACTCTTGCTCCCTAAAGGATGCATAGAACTCTTAGACTACCAAGATGACAACGAGTTCTTCTGGGGTTACACAAAAGCACTCCCATCAATAATACAGAATTAGCGCCCAAATTTCTTTGCAGAGAATCATCGGTGGTTCAAAATTGATTTCTTGGATAAATGTCTTCCCTTGTAGTTCTAAAAAATTAATTTTCAACATTTGGGTTTTGAAATTTTGAGGAGTTTGTGACCACTGGTATCTCTTATTCATTAGTTCTTCTAGTTTTCCTAGGAGGCATTTTCAAATATATTCGACTAGATGAACTAAAAACTAATCAAGCAATCTATTTCCCAAAATAATGCAATGTAATAGTAGAACTTGGAAAGGAACCCTTAACCTTAGTATGTTGAATGTTTCTTGCTCCATATGTAAGTTTGTTACAAATTCCTTCTCAATGTCAGGTTTTATCCCTGCACAAAATAAGAACAAAAGAAGAGGAAAAAATTTCCAGCAAAAAGACAAAGAAAAGAAAGAGTGAAAAGAGAGTTGAGAGGTTTTATAGTTAAAGAAATATTAGACTTAGTGTTTTAATTTAAATAGAACTATGATTTTAGGTTAAAAATTAGGTAAAATTATTATTTTTACAAGTGGATTGTGACACAGGGGTTCGATGTCGTGACACCCCTGACTGCGTCCTAATATTTTGACACACCTTGAAAATTTGAGATTTGGGGTCGACTGTCGTTGATGTTGTGACACTGGAGTACCCGTGTTGCAACATCAACTAGATTTTTTGAAATCTATAGAGCCTGTCCTCAATGTTGCGATAATGAGGTGTTGTGTTGCGACACCGGCCCTGTTTTGGCTCTTTTTTTGAATTTCAAGGTGTTAGGTTCAAATATCCTATCTATACATTTTACTTAGTCCTACTCATGTTCAAATGTATTCAAAAATTAACTTTACAAAAATTTACAACAAAATTTTAACGCCCCCATGCCCGAAACCGTCACTGGAGTCAAGCTTGAGGTGTTACTAAACTTATCTTACCTTTTAAACAACTCTAAACCACTTATTTTAATTTTCGGAATAAACTATTTTTCTGCATCATGGTTACTTAAAAATTAATTTCTCGAGTTTCAAAACTCAAAATTAAGATCTGTAAATTTTTCCTGAAACTAGACTCATATATCTATCTACTAATTTTTTTCTAGAATTTTTGACTTAGCCAATTACTATAGTTTATTAGTTAAAATTACCCCTGTTTCAGAATTCGACTGCACTGACCTCTACTTACTACAAACCACTTTTCTACCTGTACAAAATTCATATGACTATATTCAATAAGGATTATATCCATATAAAGTACACCACCTAATTATTTTTTTAAAATTTATGGTGAATTACTAAAGTTGAAATAGGGGATCCAAAATCGCTCTGCCCTATTTCACTAAAACTCAGATATCTTATAAAATACAAAACCTTTACCTCTTTTGCTTATTCCATATGAAAATAGACACAATGAGATTTAATTTCATATATTATTCACCATAAAACCATGTCTCTACGATTTTTAGTGATTTTTCAAAGTCACGTTATTTCTGATACTTGAATCCATTTTTAAGTTACTTTCACATTTTTCATAGTTTTCATGTGATAGTTACTACTTAATCATACATACTATTAAACATGTATATCATCAGCCATTCTATTAGCTAATCATTAGCAAGTATTTACACATCATTCATTGATCATATCATATCAAAAGAAACCAAGTTCCTATACATGCCACACACAAAACGAAACGTCTAACTATACCAATGTGATTCCTTCGATAGTGTGATCGGGTCTCCGACGTTTCCTTCGATCCCCGAGTGGCTTGATAAAAACTATAAGAAAAAGAAAAAAAAGAGAACAAGCACTAGGCTTAGTAAGCTTACAAGCAAATAAATTACAACATTCAACATAATGAACAATTATACATAATGTCACCTAGCCTCATAAACTTTCTTTACTTCTCATTTTCTACCTTCTTCTTTACTCACTTACCTTCTTTCTTACCTGACCTTTCACTATTCATAAATATAATCTACCTTCCCTTTTGCTGATAATTCACTATAATTTAACATGCACAATGACCCGTTGAACCACTCGGAATACTAAGGATACTAGGGTCGTTCCTGTCTATCAATATCCTGCCAATGCCATGTCTTCGACATGGACTTACATAAATTATTCCTGTCTCCAATGCCATATATATATCTAATATGGGCTTACATGGCTCATTCCTGTCTCCAAAGCCATATATCTTATATGGACTTACATGGCTCATTTTTGTCCTGTTACATTCTCACAACCCCAATATCCTAACATTCCTAAGGTTCAAACGGGGCTTCCTAATGCTTTTTCTCATCACTTACTTTTTAATTCGACTTTAAATATTCTCATAAAATAAGTATATAAATGCTAGAAATTGACAATAATAATGTAAAATAAAAGAATATTGCATTTATTTCTTCAGAAACTTACCTCGACACAAAATGTGACTAAACTTTACAATTTAGTCCTTTACTTTTTCTTTTCCCGATCTACTCCCGAATTTCGCTCTTCTTGATCTATAATAGCAAATTTAACTTATTTAATATTCACATTTATCAAAAAATTCCTTTACTCAAACTTTGGAAAAATTATATTTTTGCCCCTAAACTTTTGCATATTTACACTTTTACCCCAAATCTCGTAAATTAAAATTCAGCCTATTTTCTTATGTTTTATGACATGCTGATCGTTTTTCCCTTCTATAGCAAAATCAAATTCTCACTCTAACATATACTTATGACTATTAGGTATTTTTACCGATTAAGCCCTTTTACTCGTTTTTACCTAAAACCGAGTAGCACAAGTTGTCTAACATAATCTAAGACCTCATATTCTATCATAAAACATCAAAAAAAAACATTTTTCACCTATGGTTATTTTTCCAAATATGAACCCTAACTTAAATTATTGCTAGCATAAGCTTTATCGAGCTACCGGGACTCCGAAAACGTAAAGAACATTAAAAACGGGGCTTGGAATCACTTACTATGGAGCTTGAAAGCTTGAAACAAACCCTAGCTATGAAGAACCCTTGAAATTTCGTGCTAATGAAGAAGATGATGAATTTTGTGTTATTTTTCCCTTTTTATTTCATTTAATATCCTAATGACCAAAATGCCCTTCCTTATTAAACTTTCAAAAATTCCATCCATGTCCTATTTTGTCCATGAACTTAGAAATTGGTCAAATTGTTATTTAAACCCTCCTAATTAATATTCCAAAGCAATTTCATACTAAAAATTTCTAGAATGCAAGTTTTGCAAATTATTGGATTTAGTCCCTAATCTCAACTTAAGCACTTTATGCATAGAATTTCATCACGAAATTTTCACACAATCATGCAATCATATCATGAACCTCAAAATAATAATAAAATAAATTTTTCTACCTCAGATTTGTGGTTTCGCAACCACTGTTCCGTTTAGGCCCTATTTCGGGATGTTACATTTCTCCCTTTTTAGGGATTTTAGTCCCACAAAATCCTACCGTGAAGAGATTTGGGTCTTGCTTTCATATAGCCTCTTGGGTTCCCATGTAGCCTCGTCTACCCCATGTCTATTCCATAGTACTTTCACAAGTGCAATACTTTTGTTCCTTAATTGCTTTACCTCTCGAGCTAGAATCTTTACCTGTTCTTCATCGTAAGTCATGTCTGGCTGAATCTCAACCTCTGTCTGAGAAATCACATGTGACGGATCTGAACGATAACGACATAGCATAGACACATGAAATACATTATGAATCTTCTCTAACTCAATTGGAAAAGCTAACCGATATGCTAATGGTCCGACTCTCTCAATCACTTCAAACGGTCCAATAAAACGTGGACTTAGTTTGCCTTTCTTACCAAATCTGAGAACCTTCTTCCATGGGGATACTTTCAAAAAAACTTTGTCACCAACTTGATACTCAATCTCTTTTCTCTTCAAATCTGCATACGACTTTTTTCTATCTGAAGCTACTTTCAAGCAATCTCTGATGATTTTTACTTTCTCTTCTGTTTCCTTAACTATATCAACCCCGTAAATCTGATTTTCTTAAGCTCTGTCCAATACAAAGGTGTGCGACATTTACGTCCATACAAAGCTTCATAAGGTGCCATCTTCAAACTCGACTGATAACTATTATTGTAGGCAAACTCTACTAATGGTAAATATTTTTCCCAACTACCTTGAAATTCTAGTACACAGCATCTAAGCATATCTTTAAGTACCTGAATAACTCTCTCTGACTGACCGTCGGTTTGAGGATGGAAAGCTGTACTAAAACTCAACTTTGTGCCCAAAGCCTTCTATAATTTCTTCCAAAACCATGAAGTAAATCTTGGATCTCTGTCTGAAATGATCGATAATGGTACCCCGTGTAGTCTGACTATCTCTGAAATATACAACTCGGCCAACTTGTCAAGTGAATAATCCATACGAACTGGGATAAAATGAGCCGACTTCGTTAACTTATCAATCACAACCCATACTGCATCTTTCTTTCTCGGTGTAAACGGCAATCCTGTCACAAAATCCATAGTAACTCGATCCCATTTCCACTCAGGGACTAGCACAGGCTGCAATAAACCTGAAGGTACCTGATGTTTGGCCTTTACCTGCTGAAAGATCAAGCATCTAGAAACAAACTCTGAAATGTCCCTTTTCATTCTTACCCACCAGTACGTTTTCTTCAAATCATTATACATCTTTGTACTACCTGGATGAGTAGATAAAGAACTACTATGTGCTTCCTGTAAGATCTTTCGAATAAGCTCATCATTCTTCGGTACGCATACCCTGTCTCGGAACATCAAACAACCGTCAGAACTGATCTGAAAATCTGAATCTATATCTGACTCACACTGATCTCTTTTGGCTAACAACTCACTGTCATTTTTTTTAGCTTCACAAATTTCTTCAAGAAACATCGGTTTAGCTCTCAACTCAGCTAAGATAAAACCATCATCTGATAAGGCTAGACTAGTGTTCAAAGCTCTTAATTAAAATAAAGATTTCCTACTCAAAGCATCAGCAACAACGTTTGCCTTACCTGGGTGATAATCGATCACTAGCTCATAATCTTTAATCAACTCTAACCATCTTCTTTGCCTCAAATTCAAATCTTTTTGAGTCATCAAATATTTCAAACTTTTGTGATCAGTGAATATGTGGCACTTCTCACCGTACAAATGATGTCTCCAAATCTTCAACGCAAAAATAATCGCAGCTAACTCTAAATCATGTGTCGGATAGTTCTTCTCATGTGGCTTTAGCTGTCTAAAGGCATAAGCAATTACCTTCCCTTCCTGCATAAGTACACAACCAAGTCCATTCATGGACGCATCACTATAAATCACAAACTCCTTACCTGGTTCTGGTTGTACTAAAACAGGAGCTTTAGTCAACAATGCTTTTAACTTGTCAAAACTCTATTGACACTTCTCAGTCCATTCAAACTTGACATCCTTTCGTAGCAATCTTGTCAGCGGGGTAGCTATCATGGAAAATCCTCTACAAATCGCCTATAATATCCTAAGCAAGACCAAGAAAACTTCTAACTTCTGATACATTTCTAGGATGCTTCCAATCAACAATGGCTGAAATCTTGCTCGAATCAACCTTAATACATTCACCTGAGACAATATGTCCAAGAAAACCAACTTCTCGTAACTGTAACTCACTTTTCTTTGAACTTGGCATACAACTGATTATCTCTCGAATCAGAAATCGTTTCAAATGCTCTGCATGCTCGGTCTCATCATGAGAATAAATCAAGATATCATCAATGAACACAACTACAAACTTATCCAAGTACGGTCTGAAAATTTGGTTCATTAAGTCCATGAAAATGGCAGGAGCATTAGTCAAGCCAAATGGCATCACAAGGAACTCATAATGACCATACCTAGTCTGGAAAGCAGTCTTCAAGACATCTGACTCTTTAAATCGCAACTGATAGTATTCGGATCTCAAATCTATCTTGGAGAACACAGTAGCTCCCTTCAATTGATCAAACAGATCATCAATTCTAGGCAATGGATACTTTTTCTTTACTGTTACCTTGTTAAGTTGCCGATAATCTATGAACAATCTCATCGATCCGTCTTTCTTTTTCACAAATAGCACTGGTGCACCCCATAGTGAACTACTGGGTCTTACAAAGCCTTTATCTCATTAATTCTCCTCAAATCGAGCTTTCAATTCTTTCAATTCCAACGGAGCCATTCTATAAGGAGCAATAGAAATGGGCGTGGTACACTGGAATCAACTCAATACCAAACTCAACTTCTCTAACAGGAGGCAAACCTGGTAGTTCTTCCTGAAACACATCAGGAAACTCACATACCACAGACACTGATTCAATTTTCAATTCTAGATCTTTAGTGTTCAACACAAAAGCAAGATAAGCTTTATACCCTTTTCTCAAACATTTCTGAGTAGACATAACAGAAATTATGGGAAATGAACTATCTGACTCTTCTGAATTAACCCGAAGAATTTCACCATTTTCACACTTCAACTCAATGAATTTCTTTCCACAATTCACTATCACATCATGTGTAGTCAACCAATCCATACCAAGAATCACATCAAACTCATCAAATGGCAATAGCATGAGATCGGCCGAAAAACAGTAGCCTCTAATCATCAAAGGACAATTTCTACATACTTTATCTACTAATACATGCTTGCCTAATGGATTCGATACTTTAATCAAAAATTCTGTAGATTCTATAGGCATACTTATACTAGGCATAAATTTCTTGCAAATATATGAATGAGTTGAACCCGGATCAATCAAAGCAATGACATTAATATCATGTAGAAAAAATGTACCCGTAATCACATCGGGGATGGATGCCTCTTTGTGAGCACGGATAGCATAAGTCCTTGCAAGGGCTCTAACATCTGGTCTCACAGCCGAATCTCTTGAGGTACCTCTGTTACTTGCTCCTACTCCCGGTTGCCTCGGTGATCTGCCTCTAGTAGGAGCATTTCCGGATCTAGCACTCTGTGTTACCTCTCGGTTAGCCACCTCTAGACATTCTTGTACAAAATGATCTGGAGTACCACATTTATAACAAACATTTTTGCCTGCCCGACAAGGACCATAATAAAGTCTACCACACCGTGGACACCCTGATCTACCCTGTCCAACATTACCTACACTCGCAGTCGAGGTGGTCTGAGCCTTCGGATCCTTAAATCTGCTGCCTCTATTCTGACTAGAATACCCGGCTGAGAAACTAGATCTAGTAGAAAACTCCTTTGGCCTTTTGGATGTAGCCTGGAATGACCTACTCATCTATCTTTTCTTTGTATCTTGTGTCTCTGTCTCAACTTTGCCTTTTCTTTTTAATAGCTCCTCTGCCTTACAGGCTCTCTCAACTAAAATAACGAACTCTTTTATTTCTAGGACACCCACTGACAGTCGGATATTATCATTTAACCCATCCTCAAACCTTTTACACATGATAGCCTCTGTGGACATACATTCTCGAGCATATTTACTAAGCCTGACAAATTCACACTCATAATCGGTCACCGTCATATTACCTTGTTTCAATTCCAGGAATTCCTTTCTCTTCTGGCCAATAAACCTCTGACTGATGTACTTTTTACGAAATTCCTCCTGAAAGAAATCCCAAGTGACCCTCTCATTTGGTACAATCGATACAAGTGTCTTCCACCAGTGGTAGGCTGAGTCTCTAAGAAGTGATACTACACATTTCATACATTCCTCGGGTGTACAAGATAATTCGTTAAAGACTCTGATAGTATTTCCTAACCAAAATTCTGCTCTTTCTGCATCATCATCTTTTGTTGCTTGGAACTCTTCTGCCCCTTGTTTCCTAATTCTATCAACTGGTGGCTTTTCTCTTATCACTGTACCTGTAACTGGGGGAGCTTGAGCTACATGGGTAGCCTGAGACTCATGAGGTGGTGGAGGTCTAATCTGCGGGGATTCGCATTTAACGAACTCAAAGAAACCAATCATTCAAAGCTTGGAAGAGAGCTTCTTGAGTCACTCCTCCCTGATCAACTGTTACTGGCCTATTCTCAGATGGCGCTACCCCTTCCGCGGGAGAGGGCGTATTACTTTTTACATCATCATCACTAGCTTGCTCGGGATCCAATAGTATAAGACAAAATATTTAAAAATCGTCAGGAGTCGTCACACTATCAAAATACAAGTATGGCATGTATAGCTAGACTTTTACTCACACTAACTGTTCCGAGAACCGACTAAACCTGCTCTGATACTAATAAATGTAACGTCCCCACGCCCGAAACTGTCACCGGAGTCAAGCTTGAGGTGTTACTAAACTTATCTTACCTTTTAAACAACTCTAAACCACTTATTTTAATTTTCGGAATAAACTATTTTTTTGCATCATGGTTGCTTAAAAATTCATTTCTTGAGTTTTAAAACTCAAAATTAAGATCCATAAATTTTTCTTGAAACTAGACTCATATATCTATCTACTAATTTTTTTCTAGAATTTTTTACTTAGCCAATTAGTACAGTTTATTAGTTAAAATTACCCCTATTTTAGAATTCAACTGCACTGACCTCTACTTACTACGAACCACTTTTCTCCCTCTAAAGAATTCATATGACTATACCATTCATTTTATTAAAACTATATTCAATAAGGATTCTAAAAATATAAAGTACACCACCTAATTATTTTTTTAAAATTTATGGTGAATTTCTAAAGTTGAAATAGGGGATCCAGAATTCGCTCTACCCAATTTTACTAAAACTCAGATATCTTATAAATTACAAAACCTTTACCCGTTTTGCTTATTCCATATGAAAATAGACACAATTATCTTTAATTTCATATATTATTCACCATCAAACCATGTCTCTACGATTTTTAGTGATTTTTCAAATTCACATAATTTCTGATACTTGAATCCGTTTTTAAGTTACTTTCACATTTTTCATAGTTTTCATGTGATAGTTACTACTTAATCATACATACTATTAAACATGTATATCATCAGCCATTCTATTAGCTAATCATTAGCAAGTATTTACACATCATTCATTTATCATATCATATCAAAAGAAACCAAGTTCCTATACATGTCACACACAAAACGAAACGTCTAACTATACCAATGTGATTCCTTCGATAGTGTGATCGGGTCTCCGACGTTTCCTTCGATCCCCGAGTGGCTTGATAAAAACTATAAGAAAAGGAAAATAAAGAGAGTAAGCACTAGGCTTAGTAAGCTTACAAGCAAATAAATTACAACATTCAACATAATGAATAATTATACATAATGTCACCTAGCCTCATAAACTTTCTTTACTTCTCATTTTCTACCTTCTTCTTTACTCACTTACCTTCTTTCTTACCTGACCTTTCACTATTCATAAATATAATCTACCTTCCCTTTTTTTGATAATTCACTATAATTTAACATGCACAATGACCCATTGAACCACTCGGAATACTAAGGATACTAGGGTCATTCCTGTCTATCAATATCCTGCCAATGCCATGTCTTCGACATGGACTTACATGAATTATTCCTGTCTCTAAAGCCATATATATATATATCTAATATGGACTTACATGGCTCATTCCTATCTCCAAAGCCATATATCTGATATGGACTTACATGGCTCAATTCTGTCCTGTTCTGTCCTATCAACCCCAATATCCTAACATTCCTAAGGTTCAAACGGGGCTTCCTAATACTTTTTCTCTGTCACTTCGCCTTTAATTCGACTTTAAATATTCTCATAAAATAAGTATATAAATGCTAGAAATTGACAATAATAATGTAAAATAAAAGAATATTGCATTTATTTACTGTAAACTTACCTCGATACAAAATGTGACTAAACTTTACAATTTAGTCCTTTACTTTTTCTTTTCCCCTATCTACTCCCGAATTTCGCTCTTCTTGATCTATAATAGCAAATTTAACTTATTTAATATTCACATTTATCAAAACAGTCCTTTACTCAAACTTTGGAAAAATTACATTTTTGCCCCTAAACTTTTGCATATTTACACTTTTGCCCCAAATCTCGTGAATTAAACTTCAGCCTATTTTCTTATGTTTTATGACATGCTGATCGTTTTTCCCTTCTGTAGCAAAATCAAATTCTCACTCTAACATATACTTATGACTATTAGGTATTTTTACCGATTAAGCCCTTTTACTCGTTTTTACCTAAAACCGAGTAGCACAAGTTGTCTAACATAATCTAAGACCTCATATTTTATCATAAAACATAAAAATAAATATTTTTCACCTATGGGTATTTTTCCAAATATGAACCCTAACTTAAATTATTGCTAGCATAAGCTTTATCGAGCTACCGGGACTCCGAAAACGTAAAGAACATTAAAAACAGGGCTTGGAATCACTTACTATGGAGCTCAAAGCTTGAAACAAACCCTAGCTATGAAGAACCCTTGAAATTTCAAAAAGCTAATGAAGAAGATGATGAATTTTGTGTTATTTTTCCCTTTTATTTCATTTAATATCCAAATGACCAAAATGCCCTTCCTTATTAAACTTTCAAAAATTCCATCCATGTCCTATTTTGTCCATGAACTTAGAAATTGGTCAAATTGTTATTTAAACCCTCCTAATTAATATTCCAAAGCAATTTCATACTAAAAACTTCTAGAATGCAAGTTTTGCAAATTATTCGATTTAGTCCCTAATCTCAACTTAAGCACTTTATGCACAGAATTTCATCACGAAATTTTCACAAAATCATGCAATCACATCATGAACCTCAAAATAATAATAAAATAAATTTTTCTACCTCAAATTTGTGGTTTCGTAACCACTGTTCCGTTTAGGCCCTATTTCGGGATGTTACAAAATTAATAAAGTGCTTGTCGATTAACAACTGTTGCTGTCGGACGCATCCGTCAGCTCCATCAGTTTGTACATGGACATGTCTTTTATCGATTTTCTATTCTTGTTGGTCTAGTGTCCGTCATGCCACTCCACCGTGCTTCTCTTTTCTTGCTCTCGAAAGTTGCCTTTTTATCCTGCATCAATCACAGAGAATACCCTTCCCAGATCAAGGTAGTTAGGGAAATTTACATATATTTTATAAAATATTTTCCCAGGAATTTCCCTACTACCCTCGTTCTATTGGTGACCGCATTTGAATACTTCAGTCTCACCATTGATTTTCATGATTAATTTATTATTCTCTGAGTTAATAGTGGACCTAGATGTGGCTAGAAATGGTCTTCCTAACATAATAACGATTTCACGGTCTTCTTCAAAGTCTAGAATTACAAAGTCTACTGGGATTATAAAATTGCACACTTTAACCAACATATCTTCAAGTACCCCTTTCGGTTGTACCAAAGATCTGTTAGCTAACTGTAGCATGATATGTGTATTTCTAAGTTCCTCTAACCTGGGCTTTTTATAAATTGATAGGGGCATTAAATTAATATTGGCTCCAAGGTCACATAGGGCCTTACTAAAATGAATATCCCATAGCTTTATTGGAATTGTAAACCTCTCTGGGTTTTTCAATTTAGGGGGTATCGGGTTTGTAATAATCGCACTACAGGATGCGTCTATATTAAATTGCTCTCCCGTTTTAATTTTCCTATTCCTAGCCATTATCTCTTTTATGTATTTAGCATATTTAGGAAAATTTTCAATTACTTCTATGATAGGCAAGTTAACGTTAAGTGACTTAAATATGTTCAAGAAACTTAAAAAATCCACTTCATCCCATTTCCATTTCTCTTCTAACCATGAGAGGAATGGTACCTGGGTAAGTACAAGTTCTACATTCGGCTCGGCTTCCGGCTCAGTTACCTATTTTGGTTCTAGTTTAGCATTATCGTTTCGAGAGGTTTCTTCTTGAAGATCGTTGGCTTTCTCCTCGTCCTCCACTTGGGTTGGGTTATTCGAGCTACTCAATAGTTCACTTGAATAGAGCGCTATTACTTTCATGTGCTCCTTCCCTTCTCTCTGAGGATTATTTTCAGTGTTGCTGGAAATACCCGTGCCAACTTGCCATTTAATAACTCCTATCAAGCTCATGAGTTGGCTCATTTGATATTCGAGTTTCGTCAATGTCTTTTTTGTTTGGGTGCACTCAGATTGCACTTGTTTTACTTTAGTTTGCATTAGTTGAATCTTTCTCTCAATTTGATCTAGTATTTGTTCACATATAGTATAGTCATTTAGGTTGCCCTTTTCTTAAGGTTTTTGCAGATATGGAGGTTGGTAAGTAATATTTTGTTTAACTGGGTTAGGACCGTTACCTTTTCCTTGATTCCTGCCCCATTTTAGATTTGGGTGATATCTCTAGTTATGGTTATCAATATTTGAATAGGGATTTTTACCCTTATTCTCGATGTAGTTTACGTTTTTGGTTGGATTTTAGGGTATTAGTCAAATTGCCTATCTTCATCGTATATTACAGACCTATTGGATGCTGACTCTATCCGATTAAGCCTATCCAAAATTTGTTGGTATTTTTCTTCTTCGTGGACAACTTTAACTGTGGAGGGGCTCTGATCATAAGTAAATTGTTCATTTGTCCGTTGTTAGGAATTCATCGCCATATTCTTTATTAATTCACATGCATTCTTGTATGTTCGGTTCATTAAGGCTCCTACTACGGCTCCATCTAATCCTAGTCATGAGTGTACATCCAGCTCATTAATAACATATGCAATTGCAACCAGTCAGGGCCACTATGGTGAGGGCATCTTTGTATCAGCCTCTTAAAATGTTCCCAAGCTTAATGAAAACTTTCTTTTTCCAATTGTTTGAACATTGCAATCTCCCTCATTAGTTGGATTGTTTTACTAAAAGGAAAGTACTTTTATATGAACTTCTCTGCAAGTTCATTCTATGTTGTGATGGATCATCGTGCCTGCTTTTTATTCAATCCAATTCACCGGATCTCAGGTGTCACATTTTTCATTACAGGCTTTTTACTAACTTATAAAATTTTACAACCTAATTGAAATAACAAAGATCTTCTAACTAAATTTGCATCTGAGGCATACTATATAATTACATTTGATCATGTTGGCTTTACATGATAATCGTATGACTTAGTTACATAGTTCTAATCATTTACTTCTAGATGTTATCATTGGCTCAACCATATTACTGACATGGTCTATATACAATCCTTAGCCTTATAAATAAGTCTCTTAGTTTTTTTACATTATTCTTGTAACGCCCCAAATCCTGAAAACCTTGTTAGAATTATTTTTGTGTGTTTGTAACGTGAA
Source organism: Gossypium anomalum (assembly GCA_025698475.1). NCBI lineage: Eukaryota > Viridiplantae > Streptophyta > Magnoliopsida > Malvales > Malvaceae > Gossypium > Gossypium anomalum. The sequence continues at coordinate 21,740,933 of CM046958.1, forward strand.
GGTATATCTGGCTTGGTGGTTGGTTGCTCTGGGAGTGTCTGAGAAGTCATGAGTTCAAGCCTTGGCTTGAGAAAAACTTTACTCCTAATTGAATTAACCCTTGTCTTCCGATAGTAGGCTTCTTAAATTAATGAGAGAAAAGCATGACATAAAAAAACCTGCTAGCTTAGTGGCAAGTGGCGTGTTACTGATGCTAAAGGACTGAGTTCGAGTCTTACTGCGCGCAAGTGTGAGTTATTTTTGCAAATTTCAATGTGGGTGGTTGTATGGCTTTCGGACTCTATTGTTTGGACGGTTGAGGTGTTGGAGTGGAGTAGGGGATCATGTAGCCGAATTTTAGGTGTAGTTGAAGAAGTTTGAATCGGTCAATTAAGGAAATAGAGGAGAGATTTCGGGAGAGATTGGGGGACTAGACAAGGAGTGGGGGAGTGGTAGTTGACTGCCAAAAGTGGGTCTCTTGGTGCCAAATCGGTCTTAGGCACTTAGTGACTGAAACTTTTCTCTCTGGTTGTTCGGAAGCTATTACCTTTTTGTTCTTTGTTTTCACTCTTCAGTTGTGTTGCTTGTTGACAGCCAAAACCTTTTGTTGACCACTCGAGTATCTGGCATTTCAGGTCCATTTTGATTGCTTCCCTTCTTGTTGTTGGCCGAATATCATTCTCTCCCTCATTCGGTTTCTTCAATCATCTTTTCTTCTTTGGGTGTTTTGGCCGAATATTACTTGCTCTTCCTCTCACAAACCCTTTTCGGTTTTAGCCTTTCTTGGGATCGATTACTCCTCTTCTCCCTCTCTCAAAACTTTTGTTCTTCTTATGTTGGTTGAATCTGTTAAGGCGTGAACATCTTCTTCTCTCCTTCCCTAACCGTTTCTAGCAGAGGTACTAACGAAATCTCTTTGATTTATTGGTAAGTGTCTGCGGTCTGATTACTCTAGCCGACTCTTATTCAGCTTCTTCCTCTAGGTTCAGTTTTTGTGTCTTTTAGATCGAAAGGCTATTTTCTCTTTGTCTAACATGGGGTATGTTCATCTAACACCTTCTTCCTTTTCATTCGAATGTCGCTAGGTGTTCATTTCCTTAACCAAGGTGTAGGCCGTTTGCCTTTTCCCTACAAAGAATCTTTCATTCGTGGTAAGTACTTTGAGCATTGTATTTTCATGTGGGGTTGAAGATTCTTATAAATTGGTTAACTATTCTTCTGAAGGTAAAAGATTAGAAGGAGTACGAGGAGTTAGAGCAAGAGAAGGTTGCGATTATTGATTGGTAAGTTGATGATTTGGCTAAAGCGGTTTCAGTATTATGGTATTGGATTAACAAGGGTTTGAGACTAATGAGAGGTTGTGATTGACCATAGGTTCTTGATCTCGGAGGCATTTTGCTACAACTCCATAACAGGTGTGTGAACAATATCATTAGATGTGTGATAGCAAAAGCCGAAAAGCCGAAAAGTGGGCTGTTGGCACCAGACTGGCGTATGGCCGCCCGTGTGGCAGACCTAGTAGCAAAGCGAGTGTGACAGCCCTAGTTTGACCCTAGTCGGGAAGTGGTTTCGGGACCACAGAACCGAGCTATAAAAATAATTATAAGTTATATTTCATGTTTATGAAGTGATTAAATACAAGTGTGAAAGTTTCAAGCTTTGATTTGGTCATTTGCATGTGAATTTATTCATTAGGACTTAGGTGTGACACTTTTGAAATGTGATAGGTTAATGTTTAAGGACCAAATAGTGTACAATGTCAAAAAAATGTATTTGCATGTCCATTTTCCCCACTTAAGAATAGTGGCCGGCCATGACAATGATGATAAGCATTATGTGTTTGTTATATTAATAAAATAATAAATTAAAAAATAGGTGTTAAATTAATTAGATGAATAAAACAAAGAAAAAAAAAATTAGTGTTCATCTTTTAGCATCCTTTGGCCAAAAACCTTGAGAAGAAAAGGGAAGAAGAAAACAAGCAATTGACCACTCCTAGTCTTGATTAAGGTAAGAATTCATGATAACTTTTGAAATTGTTGAATGTAATGAGTTAGTTACCAAGTCTCTTAGTTAGCCCATGTCCAAATTTTGAAATTTGGTTGATATTATGAGTAATAGGTTAAGAGAAAATGTTTAAGAATTGATTGTTGTTCATGTTATTTGGAGGAAAAGTGATACAAAGGTGAATTAGAGTAGCAAATAAGCACATTTGAGCCATTGTTGTTACATGGAAAGAATCGGCTAACAATGGTGTTCTAGGGCCGAATGTGGTTTAGACAATTGGGAAAGGTATGCATTTTAATTGATAGAATGATGAGGATGCTTTAAATTGTGTTAAGAACAATTGTATGTTAAAACAAGGTTTGTTAAGCTAGCTATTAAGTTGATATATTTGTGTTAACAATTGATTTCTAGTATATATACATATGTGTATTAACCGAATTTTGAACTTGAAAAATGGCTTGAACACCATGTGTTGTATTGTAAATGTTGAAATTAATTGGTAGATAATAAATTGATGAATTCGATTGTTAATATACATGCTTAAATAAAATGTATGCAAGGAATGTTTGAAAGAGTGAGCTAGTGTTAAACTGCTTGGGAACAGCAGCAGTAAGGTGGTTTTGGAAAATCACCATAATTTGTAGGGGTTGAGTTAGAAGCTGGATAAATTATGTATTTAAAGCTTGAAGAGTCTAGTTTCTTATAGAGGAAGCTATAGAAACGAATGAGTTACCGATTTTGAGATATTTGAAATATTGTGAGGTTGAGTTGAAATGACTAATAGATTTCCTGTTCTGTTTTTATAAAATCAGTATAAATTGTACAAAAATGGCCTTAGGATAAAATTTATATGCTTAGATTCCTTGATGGGTCTAGTTTCAAATGAAATAAGTGAGAACACATTTTGAGTTTTGTACAATGAGAAATCTGATTCGTATCTAAGAATGGTCAGTTTAGTCAAGCAGTGAAACAGGGTGAACTTTAAGAAAAATCTGGTAGTGATTGGCTAGACTAAAAATTATGAAAATTTTATGGCTAAAAGATAAATTAGTCTATTTTCGAGGAAAATTTACAGTCTTTAATTTGGAGTTTCGTGGCTCAAGTTATAAGTAAATTAATGACTGTTGCTCAGTAACTCAGCTTATAGGGAAGTTGTGATTTACTAATGAATTTCTTATTAATTTTATAAGTTTACTATAAGTTGTATGTGTGAAATTCAAATATATATATGTGTGCTATATTTTGAAAGTAATACTTGAGTAATTGATTAATGGTTAGTTTAAAATTTATTGATTAAGCTCAAGAGCATAGAGGGACAACCTCGGATAAGGGAAAAGCTAAAGTCATGGAATAGCCAACCCGAACTTGCCCAGAAAGATACAAGGTAAGTCTTTGAGTAATGGAATATAACTTATATTTAGACATAGAAATTATCAAATTATGATTGCGATGAATAAATTATGACGTAATAGTCCTGCTTGCATCGTATGATCAAATAAATAGGTAAAATACTTGTTTGTAATCGCATGATAATAGAAAGTTCCGGAATAATGAAACGAGAATATGTCATTTGATATGACTAGTGAATTAATTGTAAAATGGGTAGAAAGAATGTTGAAATTGTATTCAAATATCAAAGTGTTGTTTAAATGTACGAATGTATGATTGTTGATCAAGGTTTGAAACCGAGCTAAGTCTCGAAGGGCTATTAGCTTGATGTTAAAAACCGGACTTGGTTCCGGCGGGCTTTAAGCCATCGTTAAAGCCGGACTTAGTTCCGGGGCTCTGCGCCAGATGTTATTGCGAACTTCGGTTTGAAGGGCCTTTAAGCCAGCAGCGCAAACCGAGCTTAGTCTCGAAGGGCCTCTGAGCGCTTCTAAGATTCGGGTTTAGTTCACAAGGGCGTCTTCGCCGCCTATTAATTGGGTGGATAAACCGTAAGTATGCACAAGTGAATTTATATAATGCATGTCGAGTTAATTCCAAGCATAAGTACAATTTAATGTGAAGTGATCAAGTAAGTAAATGCTTTCGTTGAAGATATGATTGATTGTTATATTTCGTGTTTCAAAGTCGGTAATTATGCTTAAACTAGCGTTTAAAATCCTTTGAATGTTTATTATTGGATTAGAAGGTATGAGCACTAACTTAGGCGATTTCAACATCACTAGTAGGCTATATATATATATATATATATGCATGAGAGTTGTTTGAAAATTAGTAGAGATCGTATTCGGTTATAAATTGAAGGAATGGATGAACGTATTGATTTTTCCTTTATGATATGATCGATAAGGAAGCACCTTTGATATGTTTGGCTTGGCTCACGGTGATTCATATAGACTTGATACTAATATGCCAATTTCTTAGATGATTTCATTACTTAAAGCTTACTAAGCATTGAAATGCTTATTCTTTTGTTTTGTTTCTCTGTTTTATAGATTTTGCTCGTCATCTATCGGATTCGGGAGTTCCAAAGTCGAAGTCAACCACACTATCTAAGCTTTTTGGTACCTTTTTGATTAAGTTGTGATAATGGCATGTATAGGATCGACTTTGTAATTTGACCTAGTACCTTTTGGTGTTGTATATATATATGAATAGCCATACGCAAATGGCTTAAGTAGTCAACTTGCATTATATATATATCTAAGATGAAAGTATTCATGAATGTGATCGATAATGCTCGAATGTTTTTATTTATACGGTTGATATTTGGAAAACGAAATTAAGGCTTACTTAGTAACATTCTTAACTCCTCCGGCGACGGAGGCGGGTTAGGGGTGTTACAGCGAGGCTGTGATATTGACGAAATGGCCATGAGCGATTTCATGGGTCGAAACGGTATTGGATCATTCTAGGCCAAACTGGGTCGTGTGGGCCCAATAGGCTTAGGGGCCCCTGGAAACACAAAAATTTATATACTTTTTCATACCCATTTTTACTTAAATTTGTGCAAAATCGGTTAAATTCATGTTTAAAAATAATTAAATATTATAAAATAATTAATTTGTGTTAAAAATATGAACATGGCGAATTTTAGTTAATTTTATACTTAATTTTGATTAATTTTGACTATTTTCGACAGATTCGCGCAAAGGGCAAAAATTGGCTCAGCTGACACTGTTGAAAGCACAAAACCGAGAAGCAATTTGAAGTATCGAGGCACATTAATTTCCAACCTAAGACGGTCCACAAATTTGTATTAATTCATAATTTAATTAATTTTAATTTATTCCCCATTTAATTTGGGTTAAATAAATTATTTTTAATTAATTATGGAGAAAGGGTCTAGTTGAACCGCACTGGCCGAACCATATTGAGTGAACCGAAGCAGCCACTAATTGGGCATCCCAGAACCGTCCATATGCTGACCCAAATCAGCATTTTATCTGATTAAATATGCTTGGAAAAAGGCCCTTGAAAGACTTCCAAATTGCATTCAAACCCCACCTTTAATTGTGGCTTTGTAGATTTGCCCCAAGCTATTTTTTGCAAAGTTGAAAATCTCAACTTCTGCCAAGTAGATGGCTGGCCATAGGGGGCCTTTTTGGCTGCTGGAATTTGCTATTTTTAGTAGCCACAATTAGCTATAAAAGCCACCCTTTGCTGATCATTCAAACCATCCCTCAATCCCACAACATTCTCTTATTCTCTCTTCTCCTCTCTCACTTTTCTCTCCATTTTTTCCATCCCATTTCCCTTTTTGTTCAAGTGTAGATTTCTTCTCTTGGGAAGTAGGCCCTCATCAGCCATTTTGGAGCAGCAATTAGGTGTCATAAGCCACCTTGATAGCCAAGGGCAACGAAAAACGAAGAACGGAGCAACTAGTCAAGCCACGGAGAAACACCAGATTTGCTTCTTGTTCCCTATCTCTTTATTTTTTTTTTGTTGTTTTGACAAACATTTTTATGCATATTTATGCTATTGAAATGGTTATTTTAATCAATTTAGCTTAAATTAATTTTATGTTGGGTTGATTATATTATGCTTGCTTGAATTGTTAAAATGATGTTTATGCTGTTATAGACCTCGGTAAATTGCTTGGTTAAGTAAAATCATGTCTGTAACAGTCCGGTTTAGACCCTAGTCAAAATAGTGGTTTTGGGACCACAAATCTGAGCCTAAAAAATACTTTAATATTATTTTTTGTGTCTGTGATATTTGAATTTGCATCTGTGAAATTTCTGTGATATAATTTGCCTGTTTCTGTGAGTAATTATGAAAAAGGATTAAATTGCATAAAATGTAAAAGTTGAGTGCTGGATGATAAAGCACCTATTTGGCTTGGCTTTTAAAATAAAGGTCCTTGCATGTCAATTGTACCATTTGTTTAAATGGTGGACAATTATGGACATTAGTAGGTGAAATTTCACATGTATTAATAAGGGCAAAATTGGTAATAGCATATAATGTTTAATATAATAAAACATATCATGAAAATGAATCCATTTCATGCATGTATTACCGAAAATACAAAGAAATAGAAAAGAGAAAACCATCCTAGGGTTCGGCCATTTCATTTTATAATTAAGGTATGTACTTTGGTCCGTTTTTGATAATTTCTACGTTTCTGTGATCATTGCTTCGTGTTCCTCAAAGCCCATGTCTGAATTTATGTTTCTTTTAAAGATTTCATGAAATGTCATTGTTGATATCATGAGTTTTGTGATGCTTTTGGATGAATTATGAAGGCTTGAAAAATAATTTGTAAGTTTTGCCTTTGAATTATTATGAAATAGAGCTATTTGGGCTAATTTGTGAAAATGAGGTTTTGAAGGACTAAATTGTGAATTAAACGTGTTATTTGGGCTTGTATGGAAGCCATGTATATTTGGCCAAGCTATAGTTTTGGTGAATTTTGCATATTTATGATTTGGTGAAAAATAGACTAAATTGTCAAAGTGTGAAAATGTAAGGGCTAAAGTGAAAAGTGCCCAAAATATGTGTTCATGGATTATTTTGAATGAAATGAATGATTGAATAGTTTAATTTGAATTGTATTAGATCAAGAACAAAGAAAATCGGACTTATATCGAGGGAAGTCTAAAGTAATTGAATAGTCGACTCGTTTTCGTCTGAAATTCGTATAGGGTAAGTCAGACTACACTTACGTGTTAAGTTGGTTAAATCCTGTATATATAAACTGTTATCTGCATTGGATGGCCTTAAGAGCCTGACGAAAAAACTCTACTAATATGCTGGTGTATGAGAAGCTATGTATGTTTCTGAAGAAATGTTGATATTGATCTGAGATATCGTGTAAGACCTTGTCTGGGACGCAGGCCTCGATTTGAGATTTCGTGTAAGACCCTCTCTGGGACAGAGGCTTCGATACTAAATTGCATGTAAGACCACGTCTACGACATTGGCATTGTACCTGTCTGTGAATATCTATTATGTTTCTGAATTGTCTGATGATAAAGTATGAGATATGGAATAAATATATGGAATGTGTGATTCATACAGGTACATTGGTATCGTACTAGATTTCAGAATAGAAACGACTATGTTCTGTGAAGTAAGGAAATATTCTATGGGACGGTTGTGAATTCTGATTATCAACTGTTGTGTATATGCTATATTAGTTGTGTAATTGTATTTGACTTACTAAGCTCTTTGTAGCTTACTCTGTGTGATTTCTGTCTGTTTTACAGTTATCGTAGCTACTGAAGGCTCGGGATAGTCGAGGATTGTCACCACACTGTCAAACTCATTTTGGTACTTTTGGAAATGTACATATTTATAAGTATGGCATGTATAGGCTAAAAGGTTTAAGAATGTAAGCTTGATATGTATATATATGTTATGCCATGTCAATTGGCTAGTAAATGATAAGTTTGTGCTTAATTTTGGTGTATGTTTGTAATTTGCCATGTTCTAATATGAAATGGTCATCTTTTAGTATGGATTTTGGTTGAAAATGTTGATATGAATGTGGTATACTATTGCTAATAGGATTGAACCCATAAGGGGTGGCAAATTGGCTTAAACCAATCCTGCTTTGTGCCACACGGTCATGGAACACGGGCGTGCCTTGTGACCTTGTGAAAAAGTCAGTAGCTAGTTAAATTTTACACGGTCATGGCACACGGCCGTGTCTATTTGCCGTGCAAAACAGTCAGTATAGGACCTTTATTTGGCACGGTTGGATCACATGGGCATGTCTTGTGCCCGTGTGAGTCACATGGGCGTGTGACTTTGTCAGTTTTGAAAAGTTTAATTAAGTTCTGAAAATTTTGAATGGGTTTGGTTTAGTCTCGGCCTTTCTTAAATGAACGTTTTTGGTATCGTAAACCATCTTAAACTGTGAATTGTGGTTGAATGCTTATGTATTAATGTTATTTGATATCTATGATTCTATTTTGTTCTGAAATGCTCTATCCGTCCAGTGATGCCCCTTACCTATTCTGACGACGATTACAGGATAGGGGTGTTACAATGCCTAAGTTATTCATGCAATATAATTGTTAAATAACTAATGAATTAATTATTAAATCGTACTGAAATTATAATTAATAGACACAATGCTTAATCAGTGTATGTTTATTCTTCTAAGGTAGCTGAAGTTTAAATTAGCATTGCATTCGGCGATACATATGCTTTGCATAACTTGCAAGATTTTTGTGATTAAACTGTTTCAAGGTAGAAATACCCTGTTACCTCACTTAATCTTTTATATGCTTGTGAAGATTGATTAACTACTTTGATTGACATTGAAAAATGTTCAAGAGATTGATTAATTTAATAAGTATGTATGAGCAGTAGTTAGCAAATTACCGAGTTGCCGTGAATTTATTCGTAGCAGTATAAACAGAAGTTTGATAATTCAAAGTTAAAAAAATGTAATTAATCCAGCACAAGTATGTTATCTTGATTAAATCTTATTTGAAATCGTGCATTAGAACTCCTTTGTTATAATTTAATTATTTACTTAGTTTTTAAATAGTTTTTTACCACTTTTTAAAACCAAATTATTTTTACCTCACCAAAGTGTTTTACAATTAATTTCATAAATAATTCTTTTTAAAGTCCTTGTGGGTACAATAGCTCGACATTTACTTGTCACTTTATTACTTGTTGCGATTGTGTACACTTGCACATTTTCTGTCATTCCATGTTTTTGGCTCCGTTGCCGGGGACTGTTTTAAAAAAAAAAAGCCATTATTTGTGAATTGGTTAGTTTTACATTTTGGTTTACTATTCTGTTTAATTTTTAACTCACTTAATTTTTTCTGTGATTATTTCAGCTGTTTATGAGTATTGACCAGATTATTGACTTACTCCCTGTAGACCCCGAGATAAAACGAACCTTTCGACGGCAAAGAAGACAAGCGAATCAGAGAAGGACTAAAGGAATGAATTTCAAGAATATGTATCAAGGAAATGGAGCAAACCTTGTTCAAAATCCTATCCTTATTGCTGATGATAGGGATAGAGCCTGAAGATAATATGCTGTGCCCGTGTTTAATGATCTTAATTCAAGTATTAGGAGACCCGAAATTGAGGCACAATAATTCGAGCTAGAGCCAGTCATGTTCCAGATGTTTCAGACAGTGGGCCAATTCAGTGGAATGCCTACCGAAGATCCTCATCTTCATTTAAGACTGTTTATGGAGGTGAGCGACTCTTTCAAATTAGCCGGAGTACCCAAAGATGCATTACAATTGAAGCTGTTCCCGTACTCACTAAGGGACAGAGCTCAAGCCTGGTTGAACTCATTGCCACCAAACTCCATCTCCACATGGCAAGAGTTAGCAGAAAGATTTCTCATGAAGTATTTCCCACCTAGCAAGAATGCTAAGTTGAAGAATGAGATCACTACCTTCCAACAATTGGATGATGAATCCCTGTATGAGGCATGGGAAAGGTACAAAGAGTTATAACGAAAGTGCCCTCATCATGGAATCCCATATTGCATCCAACTTGAGACATTTTATAATAGTCTTAACGCTCACACAAGGATGGTAGTAGACGCTTCTGCTAATGGTGCTCTCATTTCTAAGTCTTATAATGAGGCTTACGAAATCATCGAGAGGAACGCCAGTAACAATTATCAATAGCCAACCAATCGAGCCGCGTCAGGAAGATGAGTCACTGGAATACATGAAGTGGATGCTCTCACTTCACTCGCATCTCAAGTATCTTTAATATCCTCAATGCTTAAGAATCTTACCACTAATTGGTCTAACAGTTTTGCAGCCCAACCACATCACCAATTTGAGAGTATAGCCTATGTTTATTGTGGGGAAGGACATTTGTTCAAAGAATATCCATCAAACCCCGAATCCATATATTACATGGGTAACCAGAACTAAAATCGAGGAAGGCAAGGACTGCAATCCAAATTCTATAACCTATCGTGGCGAAACCACCAGAATTTTTCCTGGAGTAACCAAGAGGCTGGAACCAGTAACAACTACGCCCACACTAGACTGACTCAGCCACCTAGTTTTTCCTAACAAGTTCAGAAACCAGTACAAGCTGAACCATCCAATAGCTTAGAGAATCTGCTGAAGGCATACATGGCGAAGAATGATGCCTTAATTCAAAGCCAAGCAGCTACATTGAAGAATCTGGAAAACAAAATGGGCCAGCTTGCAACTAAACTTAAGAACCGACCACAAGGTGCTTTACCTAGTGATACGAAGAATCCAAGAAATCCAGGGAAAGAACATTGCAAATTGTTAACATTGAGGAGCGGAAAGACAATAGAGCCCAACACTATCGAAGTTGAAAAGGAGCCAGCTGACACTCAAGACTCAGAGGAAGATCAACCGAGTGTTGAAATTCCAGTTTCACAAGAACCAGAATCTACAAAAACTAACAAAGTAACCTCAAAACCACCTAATTCTGACCAACTAACAACTGCGTTAGATGCAGAATTGCCACCAAAGACAAATCAACCAGTACCAGTTCCAGTAATGAAACCTTTACCACCCTACCCTCAAATACTTCAGAAGCAGAAACAGGAAATTCAATTCAAGAAGTTCCTTGATAGACTCGAGCAACTTCATATCAACATCCCATTGGTAGAGGCACTTGGAGAATTTAATACAGTAGCTCTGACGAAGGAATGCAGTACATATATTCAAGATAAACTACCCCTAAAGTTGAAGGATCCTAGATGTTTTAACATACCTTGCAACATTGGAGCAACATATTATAGTAAGGCACTATGTGACTTGGGTGCAAGTATAAACTTGATGCCTATGTCAATATTTAGAAAGTTGGGGATAGATGAAGTTAGACCTACTACGGTTACACTTCAACTAGCAGATCGATCCTTAGCACATCCAGAAGGAAAAATTGAGGATATATTAGTACGTGTAGCTAAATTCATCTTTTCTGCTGACTTTGTGACTCTAGATTTTGAAGCAGACAAAGAAGTGCCAATTATCCTAGGAAGATCGTTCTTAGCAACCGGAAGGACCCTTATTGATATGCAGAAGGGCTAGCTTACGATGCGTGTTCAGGATGATCAGGTAACATTTAATATTTTTAAGTCTATGTGATTTTCTGATTCGATTGATGATTGTTCTGCACTATCTGACTTAGAGGATTTAATAGTGGAAAAGGAACTCAACTCTGTTAAGGATCCACTGGAAAGAATTTTGACATCGGACCCTCCAAATGATGAAAAGGAGGATGAGTACTTAGCTTTGCTACAGGCTAATCAAAGGCCGCAATCCAGTTTTGAATCTTTGGAGTTAGAGAAGAGGGAGTATGCCCAACCAAAAGCGTCAATCGAGGAACCACCTAAATTAGAACTCAAGGTATTACCTTCATATTTAAAATATATTTATTTAGGTAACGCTTCTACTCTGCCTGTGATTGTTTCAGCAGATTTGACTATTGGGCAAGAAAAGAAACTTATCTTAGTCTTGAAACAATTCAAGAAGGCTATCGGTTGGACCATAGTCAATATTCGCAGTATTAGTCCATCTGTATGCATGTATAAGATCATAATAGAAGATGGCAAGAAAGGGACGATTGATGGACAATGAAGACTCAACCCCATTATGAAGGACATAGTAAAGAAAGAAATCATCAAGTGGTTAGATACAGGTATAATCTACCCCATCTCAGATAGTTCATGGGTAAGTCCAGTCCAGTGTGTGCCAAAGAAGGGAGGTATCACAGTCATAGATAATGAGAATAATGAGTTGATACCGACTAAAATAGTTATAGGATGAAGAATTTGCATCGATTACCGAAAGCTGAACAAGGTGACTAGGAAAGATCACTTTCCTTTGCAATTTTTGGACCAGATGTTGGATAGACTCATAGGGCGAGACTATTACTATTTTCTCGATGGATACTCGGGGTATAATCATATTACAGTAGCACCAAAATATTAACATAAGATAACATTCACCTGCCCGTACGGTACATTTGCATTTAGACACATGCAATTTGGTTTATGTAATGCACCTGCTACATTTCAAAGATGTATGATGTCGATTTTTACTAACATGGTTGAGAAATATTTAGAAGTTTTTATGGATGACTTTTCAGTATTTGGAGATACATATGACGATTGCTCAGCCAACCTAGCGAAGGTACTAAGGCTATGCGAATAAACAAACCTAGTACTCAACTAGGAAAAGTGCCATTTCATGGTATGAAAAGGGATTATTCTAGGGCATAGGATAACGAGACATGGGATTGAGGTAGATAAAGCAAAGGTAAATGTTATTGAGAAACTCCAACCTCCAACATCTCTAAAGGGTGTTAGGAGCTTTTTAGGCCATGCCAGTTTCTATCGAAGATTTATCAAAGACTTCTCCAAAATTGTTAAACCCTTATGCAAATTATTGGAGAAGGACACGACGTTTAAGTTCAATGATGAATGCTTAAGAGCTTTCAAGGATTTGAAGAGTCGATTAGTTATAGCACCCATAATCGTCACACCAGACTGCGATTTGCCATTTGAATTAATGTGTGATGTAAGCGACTTTACGATAGGAGTTGTCATAAGCCAGCGAAGGAAGAAAGTTTTTCATCCCATCTACTATGCAAGCCGGACTCTTACAGGAGCTCAACTGAACTATACGGTAATAGAAAAAAGAGTTACTTGCTATTGTATTTGCTTTTGACAAGTTTCGATCTTATCTTGTAGGTACCAAAGTAACTATCTATATGGACCACTCGATAATTAAGTACTTACTTGCTAAGAAAAATGCTAAGCCGAGACTGATCCGGTGGGTGCTTCTACTTTAAGAGTTCGATCTAGAAATTCAAGATCGAAAAGGAGCGGAAAACCAAGTAGCAAATCACTTGTCCAGATTGGAGCAGCAAGAAGGGAATTCTCTTATTATACCAATTCAGGAAACGTTTCCAGATGAACACATACTGAAGGTAAGTGATGTCCATAATACCCATTGGTTTGCTAATATTGCTAACTATTTAGCTTGTAGTTTGATGCCAATTGATAAGACGTATCAACAAAAGGAGAAAGTTTATTCACGGTGTGAAGTACTATTTCTGGGAAGAGCCATATTTGTTTAAAAAGTGTACAGATCATATGATTAGGAGATGCATGGCAGAAGATGAAGTACAAAAGATTTTATACCATTGTCACTCAGCTACGAGTGGGGGACACTTTAGAGGTACTCGTACCGCAGCCAAAGTATTACAAGCCAGATTCTTTTGGCCAACACTATTCAAGGATGTATATGCGTACGTAAAGTGTTGTGACCGATGTTAAAGGGTCAAAAATGTCACCAACAGAAATGAGATGCCTTGAACAAACATCATTAAGGTAGAATTGTTTGATGTATGGGGTATTAACTTTTTTGGTCCTTTCCCTCCGTCTTTTGGTCACAAGTATATATTGGTAGCAGTAGACTATGTGTCCAAGTGGGTCGAGGCTGAAGCTTATCCGACAAATGATGCGAAGGTTGTAATGAAGTTCTTGCAGAAACACGTGTTCACAAGGTTTGGAACCCCAAGAGCTATCATTAATGATGAAGGGTCCCACTTTGTGAACAAGTGGTTAAAATGGTTATTAGACAAGCACGAAGTGAAACACAAGGTTGCAACAGCTTCCCGTCCGCAAACGAATGGGCAAGCTGAACTGGCAAATAAGGAGTTCAAAAGCATACTTGAGAAGGTAGTTTGCCAGAATCGACGAGATTGGTCCAAAAGGCTGGATGATGCTTTGTGGGCTTACAAAATAGCATACAAGACACCTTTAGGGATGTCACCTTACAGGTTGGTCTTAAGGAAAGCATGTCATCTACCCTTGGAGTTAGAGCACAAAGCTTACTGGGCTCTTCAACAGCTTAATTTGGATCCTAAGCTCGCGAAAGAGAAACGGATGTTCCAACTTAATGAGTTAGAAGAGTTCTGAATTTTTTTATATGAAAATGCCAAATTACTTAAAGAAAGACTCAAGAAATGGCATGACAAACACATTCGAGTTCGAGAATTTGAAGCAGGTCAACAAGTCTTGTTGTTCAATTCTCTAGATTAACGTTATTCCCAGGTAAGTTAAAATCACGTTGGTCCGGTCCATTTACGATTCATCAAGTCTATCCATATGGAGTTGTTGAACTTCAAGGTAAGGGAGGTAATTTCCAAGTAAACGCTCAACGTTTGAAACATTACTAGGGAGATAAGATTGAATGAAATGAAATTTCATTCATTTTATTGAATGTTTAAATTTTCTTATTTTCATTTTTAATAAATGATGTAGGGTATATTTTTGAGATTAGTATGTTTAAATAAATTCTGTCAAGGAGACTGGAACTTAAGCGGGACCACTTGTGACCCCTCTAATCTTTCTTGGGAATTGATTTTAACATAATTTTTCAAGAAATTATTCCCTAAATAGAAAATTAAATTTTTAGTTTTTCAAATAAAAAGGTCAGTTTTGGCCCAAGTTTTAAATTGCAAATCAATTTCAAATTTTCATTAAGCCTAAGGACTTAATTGAATTACTTTTAAAATTTGGTTGCTCTTTTCATAAATAATAAAAATTAGAAGCCTTTTTTTGTAAATACTTGCAAGAAATTCTTGAAAAACTTACAGTTTCAGGTTCTAAGTGGATTGTGCCAAAGCAAGGAATCCACACTTGTCGAAGAGAATCTTTGACACCACTTGTAAAGGTATGGTTCTATTTTATCCGTTTCAGCCTTATGCCTAGTTCGCATGGGACTACAATCTCGTTAGAGTGAATGGTCTTATTATATTCGATTTTGACTGGAAAGATCATCTTGAGGGAAATACAGAATTGTGTCGTTAAACGCTCTGGCCCTACTCACTTCCCTTTACAATAACAATTCTATGCTTGAAAGCTGAAATTCTTGCAAATGTAAGGAAGACAGGATATAGCCAAGGCACAATGATAGATTATTAGGACCTCTACTGAGTCGCTGGAGACTCAGTTCTACATCAACGAGTTGAAGGAAGTGAGGAACCTAAGGACCCTGATGAAGAAGAAGATCCCATGATGCAATCATTTGAAGTCCCTAATAAGGTAGATTCAGTGGAGCCAGAAGCTAAACCTGATGCTGAAACTTCAATATTTAGAGCTCAACTACCTAGCCCAAACATTCGAGATGAGCTATCAAAATTGATGGACTTAATGCAACATATGCAATGGCAGCAACAAGCCTACTAGAGATACTCAAAAATAAGGGATGACTCGATGAGAAGTGCTTTTCAGAAAATATACAATGACCCATTTATTTTTGTGCCTGAGTTCCCAGATTTCATATTTGAACCATGGAGTCCATTATCAAAGAAGGAGCGAAGCGATTCATGCAAAGGCAATAATGATGGAGCAAAAGATGAATCCAATTCAGAAGGATCTGCAAATAAATAAAAGGTAGGGATCTTGACATGACTTTATTTTTGTTCTTAGATTATTTTTAGGATTAAGTTTAATTAGGAATTTTAATTTTTGCATAATAAAACAAGAGATGGAAATTATGAGTAAATATGAAAAAGTAACAAAATATAAAGTGTGGCAATAGATATATACATGTCTAGGATTGGATTCAGAGATAGCTTGGTACTTAAGCAGTCAAATTGACTCACCTCCTCTTTTCTGGAATCCTACTTGGTGTATAGTATTTATTCACTTTAAACAATGAGGATATTGTTCATTTTAAGTTGGGGGACCGAAATTTCCACTCAGAATACTTTTTTTTTCTTTTAATTATGATTAGGATATATTTTGTTCAAAAATTTAAATTTTGTTAAGTGTGCTAAACTTGAGTATGAATAAAGTTCTATTATTTCAATAAATTATTATGTTAGCTTAATAATGACATGAATTTATTTTTAATAAAGCATGCAAATTCACACCATAAAATTTTTAGTTCTTTAGGAAAGTTAGGTATGCATGAAAGTTTAAGTCTTTAGAATTGGCTTAGTAGTTTCTTGAGGCGAAATCCTAGGGAGCATGGAACGTTGGAAAGGATTTAGGCAACTATTTTTTGGACCGTTTGAGCCTTTCAAGCCCACCATGGTAAATTTTATCCTTTGAAACCCAACTTTGAGACTATATGGCCTAATTTTATTTCGACCCTTGGAATATTTAGCCATTACTTTTCGCTTAATGATCTTAAAATTTTCCCAAACACTAGACTCAGTACTATTCAAAATGTTCTTCAAAAATAAGTTTGGGGGAGTTGAAAAGAAGTATCAATTGCTCGAGAATTGTAGTACACAAAGTAAGTGCTCGTGTTAGTTAAAAAAAAGAAAGAAGAGCACATGTATTTGAAAGAGATGAACAAAAGAGCATATGAAAGTCAAGTTGGTGTATCGAAGGTAAAAATTTCGAAGGTTCGATTGACGCTGAGTCTAGGGCTTTAAGCCAAAATTTATCCATCTTTCACCTACCCCTAGCCTAGCCACGTTACAACCTTGATAAAGACCTATTGATTCAAAGTCCTAATGCTACTTACATTAGTGGAGAGAAATTGCTACGATCAACATATGAAGACATAAGTTAAGCTTAATGATTGTAGCTTAGTCTTGAATAAAGGAGTAAGAATCAAATTGGTAAGGGTTAACATGTCTTTGTTACAAAAGCATTTAGTCAAAAATTTGCTATTATAATAAGTTGTTGAATCTAATTTGAACGTTATACTTAAGTAGCATAACTATCATATTTCTTGTTTTTGAGCATGAGTATATCAAATTCAAATTTTTAGGGAGAATGTTGTTCTAAAGGAGTTTTTCAAAAGTGTTTCCAGTAAATTCTTTTCAAAATTTGTGCATTACTCGGGACGAGCAATGAATTAAGTTGGGGTGTGGAAACACAAAAATTTATATACTTTTTCATACCCATTTTTACTTAAATTCGTGCAAAATCGGTTAAATTCTTGTCGAAAAATAATTAAATATTATAAAATAATTAAATTGTTTTAAAAATATGAACATTGTGAATTTTAGTTAATTTTATACTTAATTTTGATTAATTTTGACTATTTTCGACAGATTCGCGCAAAGGGCGAAAATTGGCTCGGCTAACACTACTGAAAGCACAAAACCAAGAAGCAATTTGAATTATCGAGACACATTAATTTCCAGCCTAAGACGGTCCAGAAAGGTGTATTAATTCATAATTTAATTAATTTTAATTTATTCCCCATTTAATTTGGGCTAAATAAATTATTTTTAATTAATTATGGAGAAAGGGTCCAGTTGAACCGCATTGGTCAAACCATATTGAGTGAACTGAAACAGCCACTGATTGGGCAGCCCAGAACCGTCCATATGCTGACCAAATCAAAATTTCAGCTGATTAAATATGCTTGCAAAAACGCCCTTGAAAGACTTCCATATTGCATTCAAACCCTACCTTTAATTGTGGCTTTGTAATTTGCCCCAGGCTATTTTTAACAAAGTTGAAAATCTCAACTTTTGCCAAGTAGATGGCTGGCCATAGGGGGACTCTTTGGCTGCTGGAATTTTTTATTTTTAGCAGCCATAATCAGCTATAAAAGCCACTCCTTGCTGATCATTCAAACCATCCATCAATCCCACAACATTCTCTCATTCTCTCTTCTCCTCTCTCACTTTTCTCTCCATTTTTTCCATCCCATTTCCCTTTTTTGTTCAAGTGCCGATTTCTTCTCTTGGGAAAGAGGCCCTCATCAGCCATTTTGGAGCAGCAATTAGGTGTTCATAAGCCACTTTGATAACCGAGGGCAACGAAGAACGAAGAACAGAGCAACTAGTCAAGCCACGGAGAAACAGCGGATTTGCTTCTTGTTCCCTATCTTTTTAATTTTTGTTGTTGTTTTGAAAAACATATTTATGAATATTTATGCTATTGAAATGGTTATTTTATTCAATTTAGCTTAAATTAAGTTTGTGTTGGGTTGATTATATTCTGCCTGCTTGAATTGTTAAAATGATGTTTATGCTGTTATAGACCTCGATAAATTGCTTGGTTAAGTAAAATCATGCCTATGTTATTCTTGCAATATAATTGTTAAATAACTAATGAATTAATTATTAAATCTTATTGGAATTATAATTAATAGACACAATGCTTAATCAGTGCATGTTTATTCTTCTAAGTTAGCTGAAGTTTAAATTAGCATTGTATTCGACGATACATATGCCTTGCATAACTCGCAAGATTTTTGTGATTAAACTATTTCAAGGTAGATACCCTGTTACCTCACTTAATCTTTTATATGCTTGTGAAGATTGATTAACCGCTTGGATTGACATTGAAAAATGTTCTAGAGATTGATTAATTTAATAAGTATGTATGAGCAGTAGTTAGCAAATTACTGAGTTGCCGTGAATTTATTCGTAGCAGTATAAACAGAAGTTTGATAATTATAAGTTAAAGAAATGTAATTAATCCAACACAAGTATGTTATCTTGATTAAATCTTATTTGAAATCGTGCATTAGAATTCCTTTGTTTTATTTTAATTATTTTCTTAGTTTTTAAATAGTTTTTGAAGTAAGACTCTTAATCAAATCCTAATCCTTGATAGGTGGTGTATTAATTTGCATTATACACTTGATGGATTGATCTATATGTGTGTGAAGTGAAACCACTTTTGTGAAATTTGTGACAAAATCTCTAAAGCACTTATGAAAATACATGTACATGCATAACCTATTAGCGTACAACTATATCGAACACCAATATTGTGGGTATAATGTGACTAATGAGAAATTTAATTTACAAGATGAATCCTGGTTCATAGAATGTTACAATTCACCAATTATTTTGTAAATTGTATCTCATTCTTTCCAGCTCTAGTTCATAGTTTAATAGAAACTAGAGTAAATGCATTATATCAAAAGAAGAAAATACTTACAAAAAAAAAATCCTTATTTCTTTTGAAATATGTAAGGTATTATTGGAAATAAAGAATGTTTCAAAAGGATATATCCAACACCACTTAGCCAAGTTCTTAAACTTTTGCTTGCAAGCCATAAAAAATAATGGACTTCTAAGAAATAATTGAGAAAATGAGCTTGTATGTACGAAAATTGGGCTCAAAAGCCTAGTGTAGTGCAAACCGATGAATTCCTTCCCTCCATGTGGTAATATTGGGAAGCGCATTTCTTTTATTTTTTGGATTTTAATTTTTTTTTGAGTTTTTTAAAATAAATTAAACTTAGGCTATGCTTTATAAAATGAAAAATTAATTATTAGAAAAATAAGTATTGAAAATTTAAGTGTTGAGTTTACGTTATAAAATTTGTTTAATGTATTAATTAAAATTAAATATTGAGTATAATTAGATGATTTGTTAACAAATAATATAATCTTAAATGAAATAAAATAAAATAAAAAATAATTTAATTTATTCTTTATTAAGTGATAAGAAGGTTCCTATCTACTTATTATTTTTCATACCTTTTTATTTTGAAAAAAAAATCATATCCAGTAGTTTTCATTGTGAGTCATCATACATGTTTAAAAAATTAAGTTGTTGAAAATATTAATTTTTAATTGAATTTTTTTCAACACTTTATCAAACAACGCCTTAGTCGTTTTAGCTAATTTTCCTTGATTTTCTCCATGTAAATGTTACTTAGAAAGCTATAAACACTAGGGGTGATAACAGTTCAGTTTGGTCGGGTCTTTTTGGATTTTCTAACTGTCTATCATATTTCGGTTCAATTTTTGGTTTTTTCTGATTAATTTTTGGTTTTATATTTTTAAACTTATTTTGACAAAATTAGCTTTATTTTATGGCTTTTAAATATTATTTGACAATATTTTAAAGATTTTTCATAAATATTTCTAAAAAAACAAGAACTTTTCAAGAACTTTTAAATTATTTTCACAATTTTAAATGTAAAATATTTATTTCTATATCATAAGAAATTAAAATTAATTATAAATTAAATAAAAATAGAATTCGGTTCAATTTCGGATAACTTCAATTTTTAAATTTGCATTCCATAAATTTGCATTCCATGAACCGTCTAAGTACCTTAGTTTAGAGCGACTCAGCCTTAATAAATACCATGCACTTCAGCCTTCTGAAATGTACCATGTTAGCTTTCCTTGCTCTTGTTTGTTAAGTATTTTCTCTATTCTTACTCATACTCTTATAAAACAAGAACTTGTTGAATCTTACGAGATATGCTTTAAGTAAAATATTCTTAAAGATAGTGTTTAGCGCTCTTCAAATTTACTTTTGTTACTTTTCACATTTTCTTAAAATCACCCAGTAATGAGTGCATGTTTCAAATTAGTTTTGTATAAGAAATATTTGGTACTTAAAAAGAGTATCCATTTGTGATTCGCCTCTCTTTCTCCGGAACTTATCTGCCGCAATTCAGAAAAGTATTTTCTTTTCAAGTGTTTGCAAGTGAAGAACAAAGCCTCTTGGAGACTGATTTTATGCAGATGGCCTACCTGTAATCCTTAGCAACATTGTACTTTCAATTCAGAAAGACTTCTATTTCATAGGTGATTTGAAAAGAAAGGAAAAAAAAAGTCAACAAATGTTGAATTAATGCATGGTATTTGATGAGTGCACACTAGAAATTTAGAGTACTTTTCTCCTGTTTCACCCCTGTTGCAACTCATTCACATGGACCGTTTCATCACTCCTCCCTGAAGTGCATTGACTGTTCATACTGAAATTCAGAAATGCTTCTCACTTGGAAGACTGAAGCAGACTTTGGTCTTCTTTGGTGTTCCAAAATTTTGAAGGTGAAAACCTTGGGTGATTGACTATGATTCAAAGTTGTTTACAGCTTGTCATTAATGACTTTCACAAATATTATATCAAAAACCAGTTTAGGTAGGATTGGGAGAAACCCAAGTTGGTGTAAAACTGACCTGACTATGTTGGATCAAGAATTGCGTATTTTGAGATGGTTTGCTTAGGAACAATGCTTCTCCAGCTTATTTTTTAAGTTAAATAATCCACTCTTGTACGTTCTTGGACCCTACTAATAATGTTGGATCCTAATGGTTGCCACTGATATCAAACCAGAAGCTGAGAGACATTAATATAAAAACTGGGATTCAACTTTTTAGGAGCTTTTTCAAGAGGAACTGAGAGGGTTCACACTAAGAAAACAAATGACGGTGAGTGACCATTTAATTAGGCTAAAAGCCTATGCTTGATTTGAGAAACAATGATTACAAGTTGGCATGGAAAAGATAGCGGGGGCACTTTAGGATCTTCTTCTGGATCAAATTTGTCCCAGACATCAAACTCATGTGCACATGGACTTTGGTAGTTTGGTGGCCCTTTGCTACTCCATGACTCTTTAGTTTGTCAGATTAACCATGTATTTGTATAATTTTAATTATTCGTATTTCGACATGAATATGTTGAATGAGTTTTTATTTATTTAATATTAGGGGTAAAAGATAGAGTAACACGGTTTAAATTCGTATTAAATAAGTGTTTGACAAAAAATTTAATCATCATTCCATTCAAGTCATGACGTGTTCTATGATTCTTTAAATATATGCACACTAATAATTATATCATAAATTTTAGTTGAATTTATGTTTCTTTTATACAAAGTCATTTTTATA
The DNA here is from genome assembly GCA_025698475.1 of Gossypium anomalum. Taxonomy (NCBI): domain Eukaryota; kingdom Viridiplantae; phylum Streptophyta; class Magnoliopsida; order Malvales; family Malvaceae; genus Gossypium; species Gossypium anomalum. Next base: position 21,762,917 of record CM046958.1, read on the forward strand.
CTTAATAAAAATATGTTTAAAGATAACATACAATAAATAATAAAATGTATGGTTTAAAACTAATTAATAATAAAACATGCAATATGAATAATATTAAAATGGAGAAAATAAATTAAATTGTTAGTAAAACAAATTTTAAACATGTAAATACATCATATTAAGAGTACTAATTATACTACAATTATTTATCATGATATTGTCATCAATCTTGGGTTGATGCTGAGCTAATTAGTGACACAAACGATCAATCAATAACATTATCAATATATATATAAACAATTGATAGAAGTTTTTAAGTGTGTATAACAAAATTAAAATGTATAAAACATTTTAAGATAAAACTTTGGTTGAGTGATAAACTAAAGTTTTCTCGATACAAATCTCAAGGTTTCAAATCTCACATTATGTGAATTAATTGTTGGTTTTTTAAAAAAATAAAAAGACTAATATATCCTAGAATAATGTAACTTATTTCAAATATAGAAGGATATTTTTGTAATTTCTCTAACTGATTTGGTACCCAATTAACTCGTGACATCAACTCACTTAGAAATTTAAATAATACTAAAGATTTTATTACACACATATGTGTATGAAAATTACGTTTCAAAATGTAAGAATGTGTTTAAAATAATATACAATAAATAATAAAATTATGAATTGAAACTAATTAATAATAATACATGGATGTACAATACTAAAATAAAAAATTAAAATTAAATTGTGAATAAAATAAAATTTAAACATCTAAATATATTGAATTAAAAATATTAAATATAATACCATTATTTATCGTAATATTATCATCTAATTAACGCTCAAGGAGAACAATAGGACGTTAAAAACGCGGCAAGACATGAAAAGTTTATTACTTTCGGAAAAATCTTTCATGACTGTTTATAATTCAAAAAAAAAAAATTACATTCTTTCGCCATTGATTTTAAGGTAGCAATATTTATCTAATTTAACAAATAGAGTATTTGATGATTTTGACATTTGTAACTCTAAAAAAAATTTGAGTTGATCTGCCACTAAAAATCTTTTGCTTCTTTTGTCTCGACTCGATTTTCATATTTCTTTTATTGTATCTCGTCACAAAATTTTGAAAATTATGTTATAATTTTTACAAAAATTAATTAAATATATTATAAAACATTATACATGAAAATTACAATGAAATATATAAAATATCATTTATAAAATTAAAATATATGTTATAATTTCTTATGAAATTATAATTGAAAATAGTTATAAAATTAAAATAAGGGTATTTTGTAAATATATAGTTTATGTACGTTAGATTAAAGAGCAAAATGAAATATTTTATTTATTTCTACTGTTAAAAATTAATCATTGTACATCAGAACGAGGTGCACATGGCACACCACATGTAACTATCTAGTTATTCTATTAGCAATGTCAGTTTTTAATAGTAAAAATAGATGATTTTTTTACTAGAAATGACTAATTTACTTTTTAATCTAATGTATAGAGACTAATTTTTAGTAAATGGTGAAAAATAGAATCTAACTTCTAATACAGGGATCTCTATGGTACTTCTACATCCTAAACTTGATTTATACAGATACAAACAAAATTTAGAATTCAAAAATTTCTATTCATAACTAGAGGTGGATGGGGACAAAATTTTTGAAAATTCATTTTAAACCCTTAAATTTTTTAGTTGACCCCCAAAAAAATTGGAATTTCTCATTAAATTTTTCAAAATTTTAGTTAGATCTCTTTAAAAATTTTGTCAATTCTCATCAAGCTTTTTAAAATTTTTGAAAGTTTCCTATCAAAAGTTTTTAAACATTCTCAATAAATATATTTTTCTTTAGAGCAAAAGAAATACATGCTTAAACATACTCAAACCTAACTTGAACTTACGTTCTTCTCATTGTTATAATAACAATAGTGTCAACTGAATTAAGACTCAATTGATTTTCTGTTCCTAATTTTTTATTTCCTTTTTTGCTAATGTCAGCATCTGGTTATTAAAGGGTGTAGATCCACATCCATTGCATTATGGGCTTTGCAGGCAGCAAAGAGCGGTCCCCAAATTACCAGCTGCTAGCTGCTTAATGATTTCGGCAACACCACCATACTCGACCAACATTCTGGCTGATCCCTTTAAAGAACAAACCCCCCTAAATGACTTTTCTACTTTTTTTTTCTCTCTTTCAATTTGCTAAACCCAACAAACTCAAGTCCCCATCAAACAATAACCAAAGTCAAATCTCCTTCATTGCCTTTTGTCCTCCAAAGAAAATAATATTGATTTATTTTGTTTTACTTGGAAAGCACATGAATTGCACAAATGATTGTGGAATGGACAAGCCTACATAGACTTTCTTTCTTTTCTTTTTCTAGATATAGTAAAATATTTTTTATATATTCGATCAAATGTCAAAATCTTGATAGCATATAAATCATTGCCTTTCTGGATAGCATATAAATCTTCCAAGCTAATTTCTGTATTGATCTGTTGAAACCTTGACTTGCATGCATAGTTGAGAAAAGTACTTGTAGCATGATCTTTGATTCGTGCTTGGTCCTGCAAGAGAAAAGACAAAAAACAGAAAGAAGCAAATTAATTAATGTCCTTTTTTTGGAGGGCGGTTTTTGTTGACAATTTGAGATGTCGATGAGAGGTTGAGGGATGGGCATTTACAAATTAATCAAAAGAGATGTGTCAATTCGTAGTATTTAAATTGTCACTGAAAATAAAATATAAAAAGAAATGGCAACGATATTCACCATCCAATAATGCAAACTATGAAACAAAAAGGAAAAGAAACCATTAAGTGGACCTAAGAGAGAAAATAACCAAACTTTGATATCATTCTCACACTGAACACCGTCCATACGATAAGAAAGATTTGAGAAACTCAAGCTCTCCATAGCCTGGTCGGTATCATTCAGACATGATTTATCTATATATACACATATATTATTAAAGATCAATATGAAATTATTGACTCTCTCTTGTCCTTTGGACATTAAATTTGTATTTACTTAAGGATCAAAGCTCCAAAGTCGGTATTCCAACACCAAAACCAAAATCGAAAGAAAATATGAAAATATAATAATTTATTATTTAACAAAATCATGCGACTAAATAATGTTGATGCACTTTTTCAAGGAGTGCCTAGGCCAGTGCTGACGGGTAGTAGCAATCGCTACATAGAAAAACTGTCATGTTGGATTAACAAATTTTGGCAATAAATATGTCTAAGCTATGATTTCTTTAATTGATTGAGATACTTGTCAGCTCATCCTTGATACCTAAACTACACTTAAAAAGAGATCTTGGAGATTTGTTTGGATTTGATTGAAGCAATCATTATCCCTTTAACTTATGGATCAGATCAACTCATGATCACTAAAGGAAATATATCTAATTGATTGAAAACTTATCTTATGGTATATATATTATATGTGATATTTATCTTACTTAATTTGAGGGATAATTGATCGTAACATTTTAGTATGTTTTCAAGTCTCATCCACTTATATATGGTGAGAACTTGTATAGGTATGTACTTACTGAGAGAACTTTATTTTGTTCAGTGAGTATCGTATTTTTGAGTGCATTATTCTATAATAATCAAGTGTGTGACTTGGTAGAGTCCTAAATTTTCAATGGAAAAACTTAGAGGGGAGATGTTTAGATTTTATGTGCAAAAGTGAGAAGTATAAACTAGTGAGTGTTAGAGCTTGGAAACACTTGTTGTACAAGGTACTAAGATAGTTAATATTCTCTCTAGCTAAGGCCCCATAGATGTAGAGTAATTAAATTGTGTAAACATCTGTTGAGTTGTTTTTTTTTTTTTCTACACTTTTCATTTCTTGTGCCTGAAGCAGTTGGCACTGGTAGTAGTACTGCTTCTAGCACTACTCAATTCGGTATTCAAATATCAATTTGGACTAAACAATTGGTATCAGAGCCTACCACTAAACACACCTAGTGGACTTGTAACACCCCTAACCCATAACTATTGCTAGAACAGGGTTATAAAGCATTACCGGAGTTTACATAACAAATACAAAAAATTCATATCATTTACTATTCATATCCGAAAACAATCATATTGTTCCTTGAATGGACCCTCTAGGCCCAATATAAACATTAGAATCAAATTGGGACTAAATCGAAATCTCAGACAATTTTTCATAAAATTTAAAATTGTTTCTTTAATACAGGGGTCACACGCCTGTGTGAGTAGGCCGTGTGGGCATTCAATGTGAGGCACACGACTGTGTCCTAGCACGTGTCCTTATCCGTGTAACTCCCTGACTTGTACCACACGGCCTGCCACATGCCCATGTGCTAGGCTGTGTGGTCAATTCAATTTTTACAAATTAGGTGCAGGTTTTACACGGCAAAGACACACGCCCGTGTCCTGGGCCATGTAGCACACATAGCTGAGACACACGCCCGTGTCTCCGCCCGTGTGCCAAATTTTGAGCATTCTGTTTCTCAATTTTTTAGATGCAAGAGACACACAGCCAAACCACATGCCCATGTGTCAGGCCGTGTGTCATACACAGTTAAGACACATGCCCGTGTGTCTACCCATGTGGACAAAATAAGGCCATTTCCTAGCCTTATTTCTCACCCAAATTTAACCTTCAACCTACTACAACATTTGCATATATTTGCCAACCAATTCAAGTCATATAAATCAAGCAAACATCATTGATATATATAAAATAGTATCACATATTCATATGATCAAGCTTACCTTCTTGTGATGATTTATATTTTACTTTAATTCAATTTAACCAAACCTTATATATGTATGTATTAAACATGACATAACCAAACCTTAGCGAAAGTTCTTTGGCATCGTCATAGGATTGAGAAGGCTACTTGGGAACCTGAGGAAACCATGAGAAAACAATACCCAAACCTATTTTCTAGTAAGATTTTCGAGGACTTCTTATGTGGCATTCACTGAAATACAATTTATTGAAATGTTTGCATCTTGGTTTAAGACTTCCAACACTTCCAACACTTGTAACAAATAGAAACGGAGATCTCGGATTAGAGCGTTGGGAGCCTCATTCTTTCCTAGAATATCCCGTAAAAGTAGTAGAACAATCATGCTACTTCTTTGACTTCTTTGAAGTAGATGATTGTGATTTTCTCATAAATCTTTTACCAGAAATTTGGGCTTCTCTCTACTTGCTTCTTTTTTTTTCTTAATTCCTCAACTTTATGTGCTCGATCAGCCAGTACCACAAGTTCCCTTAATTCAAGAATTCTAATCAACAGTTTGATATCTTCATTTAAACCTTCTTCAAAACGTTTACACATATCAACCTCAGTCGAAATCCATTCTCTGGCATACTTACTTAGCCGAACAAATTCCCGCTCGTACTCAGATGCAGTCATGTTTCCCTATTTAAGCTCTAAAAATTCTTTCTTCATCTGATCCATAAATCTCTGACTGATTTACTTCTTTCTGAATTCTGTCTAAAAGAATTCCCAAGTAACATTTTCTCTCGGTACAACAGAAGTTATGGTATTCCACCAATAGTAGGCTATGCCTTTTAGTAAAGATACTGCATATTTCAAACATTCAGCTGGTGTGCATGATAATTCATCTAGAACCCTGATGGTATTTTCAACCAAAACTCAGCCCTCTCCGGATCATCTTCAGCAATAGCTCTAAATTCTTCTGCCCCATATTTACGAATTTTATTTACCAGAGGCTTACCGATTCTAACATGTTCAGCACCTTGTGGCATCTTTGGAACCGGTTGAGAAACAAGTGGGGGAGGTTGTTGTACAGCAGGATTTTTTCTTATAAATTCTGTAAACCACTCATTCATTATTTGGAAGAAGGTTTATTTTGCCTCCTCAACTCGGCCCTTAGATTCGAGCATTTTACTATTAGATACAGCTCTTTGAACTGAAGCTGGAGCATTGCTCTCAGCTTCCTCAAATTTAGCTCTAGCTTGGTTAGATGACATTACTATATGAAAAACACATTTAAAAATGATCAGGAGATATCACACTATCAAAAATTATATAATGGCATCTATAGCTAAACTCATACTTGTTACATTAGTCCGAGAATAGGCTAAATCGTAGCTCTGATACCAATAAATGTAACAACCCTAACCTATAACCATCACCGAAATAGGGTTATAAAGCATTATCGGAGTTTACATAACAAATATAGAAAATTCATATCATTTACTATTCATATCCGAAAATAATCATACTGTCCCTTGAATGGACCCTCTAGGCCCAATTTAAACATTAGAATCGAGTTAGGACTAAATCAGAATCTCAAAGAATTTTTCACGAAATTTAAATTTTTTTCTTTAATTCAGGGGTCACACGCCCGTGTGAATAGGCCGTATGACTCACACGGCCATGTGACATACCCATGTCTCATGCCACAGGCCGTGTGGGCATTTGATGTGAGGCACACGACCGTGTCCTAACCCGTGTTCTTACCTGTGTAACTCCCTGACTTGTGCCACACGACCTGCTACATGCCTACGTGCTAGGCCGTGTCGTCAATTCAATTTTCACAAACTAGGTGCTTATTTCACACGGCCAAGACACACGACTATGTTTTGGGCCGTGTAGCACACACAATTGAGACACACGCCGTGTCTCCGCCCGTGTGCCAAATTCTGAGCATTCTGTTCCTTAATTTTTTGGATGCAGGGGACACACGGCCAAACCACATGCCCATGTGTCAGGCCGTGTATCACACATGGTTAAGACACACACCCGTGTGTCTACCCATGTAGACAAAATAAGGCTATTTCCTAGCCCTATTTCTCATCCAAATTTAACCTTCAACCTACTACAACATTTGCATATATTTTCCAACCAATTCAAGTTATATAAATCAAGCAAACATCATTAACATATATAAAATAGTATCACATATTCATATGATCAAGCTTACCTTCTTGTGATGATTTATATTTTACTCTAATTCAATTTAACCAAACCTTATATATGCATGTATTAAACATGACATAACTTTATATTATCATACCAAAATATACCATTACTAGTCATTTCAATAGCTAGATTACAAACATCCATTTAGATATTATCATTTGTAAAATTAGCTTATACATGCCATTATGTCAAAGTAAATTTTCTATTTATACCAAAACAAGCTGGAGGATAGTGTGATGATACTCTGACATATCTCCAACCTTTACAAGCTTCCGAGCACTATAAAACAAAGAAAAGAAAACCTAGTAAGCATTTAATGCTTAGTAAGTTCGTATAATAGAAATTTAACTTACCATAAATTTACATTTAAGATAAACATACAATAATGCATCCAAGCAATTTGGCTTATAACCTAAAACACAACTTAACCAAATCATGTTAGTCAAGTAATTCACATAATACCAAGAATATGAATGAGCTCATCATTTAATATCTTTCATAGTCATATGCTTTCCATAATATTATTCCATATTACATGTACACTTTGATGACAAATCATTTCAAATTCAGTTTAGTGATGTCAGAACTTTACCCGTTGAATTTATTAGAAATATCGATGGATACGCTTATATAGTACACTTTAGTGTACACTACTATAATTCGTTAATTCATTTCCAAGAGTACCCAATTAGGGCACATAATCGAGAAGCACACTCTCAGGCCTTGTAACGAGAAGCTCACACAGAACCATTTCGGGAAGACCATAAAGAGCCTATCAGGAAGCTTATCCGGGCTATATAACAGAAAGCTCATAAGAGCCATAATCGGGAAGTTCAAGCGAGCACTATCGGGAAGCTCACAAAGAGCCAATTTAACAGGAAGTTCACAAAAAAATTTAATCGGGGTGCTCATAAGAGCTAAAGTGTGTCCACAACTAATGTAGGATCACAACCTATCAGGATGCTCCGAAGAGAGCTATAACGGGAAGCCCACTGAACCATATAACAGGAAGCTCAAGAACGCTTATAACGGGACGCTCATAAGAGCTGTGGTGTGTCCGCAACATATGCTAGACTACAACCAATACGGGAAATCCTGTATCCATCGACTTTCATTATTCAAACGGGATTTGACATTTATCGAGCTTTACAGGATATTCAATCAATTTCTTATACATGAAAATTATACAATTCACATATATAACATTTAATTCAAACATATAAATGTACGCAATTTAGTTACACGAACTTATCTCGATTCTTGTTCGTACACGAAATCTACTAATCTGAAACTTTTTGTTTTCCTTGATCCAACTTAGTATTAGGTCTTTCAGGATCTATATAAATAAATTTATCATCAATTTAATCCATTTCATACTCAATTTAATTCAATTCATGTCCTAGGCAAAATTACTATTTTGTCCATATACTTTTCACAAATAACAATTTTGTCCCTAGGTTCGGAAAATGAAATTCATGCAATTTAGTCCTTATTCCAAGCCTAACCAAAATTTGCATATAACATTTACAAAACATGTATTTCAAAAAATTCATAATTTTTCCATAACTTTTACATCTTTACAATTTAGTCTCTAAATCATATTTTCATCAAAATTTTCTTTCTAAAAGTTGTTTATCTATCAACAACCTTTCATTTTCTACCATAAATTTCAAATTTTCAGCATATTCATCCATGGTAAAACTTTTTTACTTTGATAACTTTTCAAATTAACCCCTAAAATATATAAATTAAACTATCTCAATCTCAAAAATATAAAAATTACTAAAAAGTGGATAAGAAAACATACCTAATTAAGCTTGATTAGTTTCCTTTCTCTCTCCTAGGGTTTCCATGGAATTTTTGAGGATGAAGATGGTATAAAGTAATAATATTTCTATGTAATTATTTATCATCCATTAATTTTTTCCACTTTTCAATTTAGTCCTTGCCTTTTTCTAATTTTCTATGGATGATTCATAAAAAATATCTACTAACTTTTCTTTAATGGTCTAATTACCATATAAGGACCTCAATTTTTGAATTCCATATCTATTTGATACTTATAGCTACTAGAACTCAACTTTTGCATTTTATGCAATTTGGTCCTTTCCCTAATTAAACACATAATCGATAAAATTTTCTTATCAAAATTTTTATATAACATTCCTATCACAAAGCAGACCATGCAATAGTATTAAAATATATTTTCTTTTCGGTTCTGATTTGTGGTCCCGAAACCACAATTCTAATTTCACTGAAATTGGGCTGTTACAAGACTTCCTGATATTGATATTTGTTAGAAATGGAATGAGTATTACTATCACACCCCCTATACTCGATGGTGCTAATTATGCTTATTAGAAGGTTAAGATGATTGCCTGTAACATCTAGAAATAGGGCCTAAATGGAATAGTGGTTGTGAAAACATAAATCTGAGTTTCGATTAATTTTTATGATTTACCGAGTGGTTAGATGCATGTGTTAGAGTATTGATAAGAAATTTTATAGATTGCATGTTTAATTTGCCTATTAGGGTTTATTTGCAGAAGTTACTGTAATAGCTCAATTTAGGGCCTAAACAGAATGATGGTTTTAGAACCATGAATTTGAAGTCAAAAAATTTATTCTGATTAAGTTTTAAGATTTATTTTTTGATTAAAATATTGTGTAAAAATATCGTTAAGAAATTTTACTGATAAAGTGCTTAATTGGACTTTTAGGACTAAATTGCAAAAGTTGCAAAATATGTGTTCTAATTCATAAGTACTTGATTGAAATGGGGTTTTAAAGAGGAGGTCCTTAAATTTTAATTAGACCATTATATTTCGTTTGGATAAAAATGGGCATGAATAGGACAAAATTTTAAAGAAAGGCCTTAAGGGCATTTTAGTCATTTGGTAATTAAAAGAAATAAAAAGGGAAAATAAAGCCAAAAATTGCCTCATATTTCTCATGGAGGCCGAAATTAGCATGGGGGAAGCCATGGATAGGGTTTTCAAGCTTTCCAAGCTCAATAGTAAGTCCGTTCTAGCCCCGTTTTTCAAGTTCTTTACGTTTTTGGAATCTCGGTAACTTGATTAAGCTTATTCTAGCAATAATTTAAGCTAGGATTCATATTTGGAAAAATACCCATATGTGAAATGTGTTTATTTTGATGTTTTATGGTAGAATATGAAGGCTGAAATTATGTTAAACAACTTTTGCTAAGCAGTTTTAAGCAAAAATGAGTAAAACGGCTTAATCGGTAAAAGTTGTTATTGTTCATAACTATGTGTTAGAGTGAGAATTTGATGTTTCCATAGAAGGGGAAAATGATCAGCATGTCATAAAACATAAGAATAAGGGATGAACTTTAATTCTCGAGCTTGGGGGCAAAAGTGTAAATATGCAAAAGTTTAGGGGCAAAATTGTAATTTTGCCAAAGTTTGAGTTAAGGACTGTTTTGAATAGTAAATTAATTAAATAAGTAAAATATGATGTTTTAGATCTCGAAAAATGAGATTTGAACCTGGAATGGGGGAAAAATCGAAAATCGGGAAAGTTGGTAAAATGGATGTTTTAGTCTCGAGGTAAGTTCATATGTATAATAAGCATTAATTTATGCATGTTTCAATGTAAAATTTATATATTTACTATGATTGCTGAGGTGTTGAAAGTGAGTATAATTATGATGATTTAAATGTTCAATATTAATTCGACATGAAAATGAGAAAGTATGTAAGTTTGTATGTAAATAATACATTATCTTTATTACGTTTTTATATTTCAGCATATTTTATGTATTGTAGCAATTGACTATTGGAAGAATGAAATAAAGTATTAGAAAGTGAGATACTTCCTGTTTGAACCTTCGGAATTGAAAGATACAGATGGTATGTAGCTAGGTCGCATGGGTGATACTATGTGTACACCATGTAGACAAGAGAGCTACGAGATAAATGTAGCTAGGTTGCATGTGTGGTTCCAGGTGAAGGACACCATGTAAACAAGAGAGCTACGAGATAAAGTGGCTAGGTCACATGGGTGGTACTAAGTGTTCACCATGTGTACAAGAGAGCCAAAATTATGTGTACAATTGAGCTAGGTCACATGAGTGGTGCTAAGTGAAGGCCACTATGTGTACAAGAGAGCTTCGATTTTAAAGGTGGGCTGTGTGCGATACCATCGCGTATCTGTTATTATTCCAAAGCGCTCAATTGGGAAATTGATTAAATGAAATTGTGTATGACTTTGTGATGATAAGTGTAAGTCTATATGTGTGTAACTCATGAGCAATATGCTCGATATGTGATTGGAAATTGGAAAGATCGTTATGGGTAAGTGATGAATACAATTGAAGTGTGAAAGATCAAAATTGACAATAAAACTGTTCTAGATAGTTGCAGTGACGTGAATCTAAAAATTTACCAAAAATATTAGAAATTGAATCAGAGATGAATGAGATATCAAATTAAAGCTTAATGAGTCTATTTTCATATAACAGAAACAGAGAAAGCAAAGGAATTCTATATTCTGAGATATTTAAGTTTCTATGAGACTGGTTCAGAATGACTACGTGATCCCCTGTTCTGACTTTCAAAAATCATTAAAAATTTTAAAAAAATAATTATGGGATATAAATTCTATGTTTGAAATACTTAATGAGTCTAGTTTCAAATAAAAGAAACGATAACATAATATGAGTTCTATATGAAGATAAAATTTATTTGTAGTGAAGAGTGGTCAGGGCAATTGAGCAGTGAAACAGGGGTAACTTCAATGAATAAACTGTACTAATTGGCTAGACCAAAAATTCTTAAAATTTTATGGTAAAAATATACGTGAATCTAGTTTCAAGGAAAATTAACGGTTTGAAATTTGGAGTTCTGTAGCTCCAGAAAAAAATAATTTAGCTGCTGGTACTCTGCTAGACAGCTTATTTTGAACCTGTTTATAATTGTAATAGTGAAAATATGTATGTTTGTGATGGTAATATTCTGGGAACATATTGTGACTTTGTTTAATGTATGATAATGTATTGTTTATTAATATTTACATATTTACTTACTAAGCTATAATGCTTACTCCCTTCCTTTCCTTTTTCCTATAGTGTCATAGATGTTAGCTCGAGTTGGAGGTCGCCGGAGGTTAAATCACACTATCAAACTATTGATTCATATATAAAGGTTTTAAAGTATTTTTAAGTCTTTGGCATGTATGGGGACTCGTTTAATTGTTATTAAGTTGCTAGAAGTTGGCCTAAAATACTGACCTATATTATTTGAAGGTCTCTATTATATAAAGTCATTTAATGTAGATAGTCTTGAATATGTTTGAAAAGTTTAAAATTGATGAAATTTTGTGTCTCGGTTTTAAATGATTACAAGTACTCAAGTCCGGTAATACCTCATACCCTATTCCAGCGTTGGATACGGGTAAGGGGTGTTATATTGCCTTCATCAAAGTCATTGATGAACGTGCTTGGAGATTTGTTGCGAATGGCTGGAAACACCCTTTTACTAAAGAATCGAGCTTGACACAAAAACCTGAGGCATAACGGACCACAAAACAAGAAAGGCTTGAAAATGCTAATTTGAAAGCCCTAAATGTTATCTTTTGTAGAGTGACTAGAAAGGAATTCAAACGAATCTCCAAATGCAAATGTGCAAAAAAAGCTTGGGATATTCTCTGAACATCTTATAAAGGTGCAGATACTGTAAAAAGATCAAAGCTTCAAATGCTTACTACTAAGCTTGAAAATCTAAGAATGCGGGAGAATGAAACATTAGGAAAATTCTATGCCAAGTTATGTAACCTATCTAATCAGGCATTTGCTCTTGGAGAGGAGTATTCCAATGCTAAATTGGTAAGAAAGGTTCTCCAATTCCTACCTGACAGATTCAACATCAAGGCTACTACCATCAAAGATGTGTATTGATGAATTGATTAAATCTCTTCGAACAAATATGATATGTATTGATGAATTGATTGGATCTCTTTAAACCTTTGAAATTGTAACACCCCATCTCCCAACAGCAAGTTGAGGTGTTACACTGAAAACAAACTTATACTCGGTTGAACTCTTATTTAGCTTTTGACATACCTTAAATGAGCTAGAGTGTTAACCCAAAATTTTCAGATGATAAAACAATCAAAACAAGTATACACCATATAATATAAACATATCTAGTAACAAACTTTCGGCAGAAGCCCTAAAATAAAACTAACATATTGTCATAAATACAATGTGAGTTAGCTTTTTTCATAAAATTCCAAAGACAACACTGGCAGTAAACATCGTTTAAATCAGTCTGGCATATACGATTAAAAGATAACTTCATTAAAACTTAATCAATCCCCCAAAGGTAACATTATTTTAAAACATTAATTTATAATGAAGTAATTTATTATAGATCTTAGTTATAAAGCAGAACTATATGCCACCCCTAAAATATATGCATGCTACAAAACAAACATAGGCGAAGCTCACAGCAAAGGTCGCTCTTTTTTTCTGAGTCCCTTCAACAAGCCTTATGCCAAAGTACTACTTGGAAAAGGGAAAGAAAAAGAGTAAGTACAAAAGAACTTAGTGAGCTCTAGAATTAGAAATGCTCGACCATTTTCTAGACAAATTACAAGAACAGGGATAACATAACATAAATATGTACATACCCACAATCATTAGCACCAATAATTCTTACTCTAAATTTCTCGATTTCCACATCCTCCGTTCTCCGTGCCATCCAACTAGGAATTGGTTGTGGAGTTAACAACATAGCCTTCCACCTATTGGTTCTTCGAGACTTCATCCTCACTTGCATATCCCCAATTGTATCCACCCTCAAACTGTAGTTTTTTACTCAACCTAAATATGGTGGTCGTTAATGTTGAAAAAAGAAAAATGTTGAATATGCTTAAATCTTCTTCATGAGTTTTTTTTTCCTTAAATTGTTTTATTTGTAATATTGTTTTATTTATTAGATTTATTATTTAATAAATAAATTTCATGTTAGAAAATTGAAAAATGGGTATTCATTTATTTATAAATATTTTATAATTTTGTATATATTTTTATAAAAATTAAACATTCAAATATACATATTATTTTCAAAGTTTTTTAGGGTTTTATAATTTTTGTATTTTTAAAAATCAAGATTAAATTAACAGAATGTGTAAAGTTGAATTTTTAAAATTAGGATTAAATTGATAAAATCTGTAAACATTAGAGGGTAAAATTTATTATTATGCCAATAAAAAAAGCTTTCATTAAATTTCGATAAGGTTTGAAACTAAAATAGAGAGTAGTTAGGTAATTATTTTTATAATTTACCCAAAAGTTACATGGGATAACAATAAATATTTTTAAGAAATGAGATATACCTAAACTGATGTTCAAAAAGAAGTGTAAGGAAGGAATTTTGTTGGTCAAAAGATTTTAACGGACTAAAAGAAGTGAACCGACAAATTCCTCAAATTTAATAATTATCTAAAAGTTTAATCTTATAAATCTACTTGGTTTGCTTCCACCTTTAGCAGGTATGCTTTCATGTTATAATTACTAATTCTGACTTGGTTTGTTGATCATGAAAAATATTAGTTTACACAACTCAGTTTGTGCAATATAATCACTGACAATATGAATGAAATTGGGGGTTTTAAAATTATTGTTTGTCCTGCCTGCTTCAAATACCACTAACCCTGTTAAGCTTACAAATGCAGGTTAATTGAAATAAAAATGAAGAGTGGTAATTCTTTATGAAATTTAGGATAAGAATACTGATGTGGCATAAAACTATTGGAAAGGGATACAGATGACGTGGCGTCACTGTTTCATACAATCCTTTCTCTGTTGGATGTTGGTTCTGGGAATAACACACGGCCATCCTCGCACTATTCTTTATTCCTTATGCTTTAACATCTTTGCCTCCACTATTTTTCTCTCATTTAGTAACAAATTTTTAAAGAGCATCAAAATCTTTAGATGCTGAGAGACTTATTTTTATATTAGATAAATATAATTATTTATGTATGTAATATATCAATAATTGTATTAATAATATGTAAGAATTGAAATAAATTAAAATTTCATGGATAAGATTACATAAAATCAAAGTTTATGTATTCAGTTGCACATGAAATTTATCTCTATTATCTTTCAGACTCTAAAAGTTACTCTCTCTCTTTTTTCAATTAAATTAATTTTTGTTTTTTATTTTTCAAAAAATCTCTTTTATATTATTTTTTGTGGTGTTGTTTTGCCATTAATTTTATAAAGTCTGGACGATCAATCGTTGTTAGACATATATCAATTTTGGTGAAGAATCTTTAAACTCATTAATTTTATTTTATAAAATAGTTATGGGAGCATTTTGCTCGGTATCTTTTGTTCATGCTTGATATTTTACCACAAAATTTATAGGCAGTTAAAATAACCTTAAAACTTGAAAATCACATTCATCTCTAACTATTAAACAAATTTAAAATATACCTATATTCAAAAATTAAGAATTTAGCTTATGTACATTAATTTTCAAGGTTATACAATCAGCCGCTATTAAAGAATGTTAACAATGTAGTCATCTTGGTTTAGCTTATTATGCTCATGCAATGGAGAAAGGATTTTAGAAAGGTTAGTGAGAATTATATCAAAACTATGCAGTCTTACTGGTATGAACATATCCAAATCTAAGATCAATCACACAATTTTATTACAAGGACACAAACTGCAGTCAGGCAATTACAGAAGTTCCACAAAAACCATACAAATCGAAAGAACACCAAGCAAGACAAAAATTGAGAGGCTCAGAACCAAGCTAAGAACTCATTTTCCTTGGATCGACCAAGTTTTGCAAGGCTATCAGCAAAGAAATTGCATGTATGGATGAAATCAACTCTTGTGATCATGTTGCAGAAAGAATCCATATCATGAAAGACATTCCATTGAAGGATTAATGACCCAAGATATAGCATTTGAAGAATCTAATTCAACAAAAAGTTAAGACACTACCCAACCAAGGAGAAGAAGAAAAAAGTTGCAGTGCTACAGAGATCGATCGCCTATTGTTTAGACTCCACTGGAGAAGAAGTCAAAATAGAACCATAGAAAAGACCACCAACCAGTCCTTCATAGTCTCTAAGAACTCCGCCTACACCAGCCTTTTTCGCACCAAATTTCCAAGCTCCATCAAGACTCAATTTCATGGATGAAGGAGGAACCTGCCAAACAAACGACATCGAGACAAAATAAAAAAGATGGGTCAAACCACCACTTATTCTCCTGGAAGAGCTTTTACCCAATGCATTGCCCTCAATCTAAAAATAAATGAAATCTCTGTTCAAGGCAGTCTCATTACGATCGAGCTAACCATAAAGATCACAAAGTGGCTGCCCCACCAGTCTCCAACATTTCAGACCAACCTTCGACATACGTCAGCTATCCCATGTAAGCAAGAAATCCTCAATAGAAAGGCGTGACAAAACAAAACCCCCCACCATCTCAGAATCACTCCCCAAGTTTCCCATGCTAGTTAACAATTAATGAGCATGTTAGCTGTATCCTCCTACTCCAACCCGCTCCAGCAGCAAAGGAGTAAACTCGCTTCACTGATAAGACTCCTTTTCCAAGGAAACATTCTGTTGTGATGCTATCATGAATCACCAACCAAAGGAAAAGCCTTGGAACTTTTGGTGGTACGTTCAAGCGCCAAACAATCTTAAGAACTCGGGAATCGGAGATCATTAGATTATCCTAGTAAAGCATCCAAGACACCTTTTTAACTGAAAATTTTCCTTTAGTATCCATAGTCCATATCAACTTGTCCACAATACCATTTTTCAACCTGATACTAGCCACTTTCCCGACAAGCTTATGCTCCCAAATATATAGAGCCCTTCGAAAGTGAAGAGATAAATGACCCTCAATAGAAAGAATATCTGCCACCGATGAGTCTTGCTGAGATGGTAAAGAGAACAAACTTGGAAACAAAGATGGCAAGGAAAATTCACCCGCCCATTGATCAAGCCAAAAATGCGCGCATTTGTCATTACCACTAACCTATTTACAAGCATTTAATAAGCATGGAAAGGTTAGAAAGTTAGAAAGATAAAAAAGATTAAACTATAAAAATAGTCACTTTTATTTACCTCATATTATATTTTAGTCACTTGTGTTTAAAATGTTACATTTTAGTTACTTACGTTATCTTTTTGTTACAAAGTAATCACTCTATCGTTAAATTTCGTTACCTCCCTAACAGTAGTCCTACATGGCAGTCCAAATCGGTTTTAAATGACAACTTGAATGTCCAATTGCTGGGATGAAAATAGGTTTTTAATTAAATAAATTTAATTTAAACTACCACGTAGGACATCCAAGTTGGCATTTAAAACTTATTTGGATTGCCACGTAGGACCGCCGTTAGGGAGGTAATGAAGCTTAACAGTAAAGTGATCACTTTATAACAAAACGATAATGTAAGTGACTAAAACGTAACATTTAAAACATAAATGACTAAAATGTAATCTGAGGCAAACAAAAGTGACTATTTTTACAGTTTACCAAAAATAAAAATATAATTTTTTTATAGATGTGTTTGGCAGAAAAGATAGAAAAATAGAAAGAAAATGGTCATACATTGTTTTGAAAAATTGAAAATTGAAAGAAAATAAAATAAAATAATTAAAAAAACGTATAATTTTGATCTAACATGCATCTCTCTCATTTTCTCTCTTGTGAGTCTATTTGACTTTGAAATTATTGAATGAGAGCTATGAAATAATTTCGAGTCAAAATTGATTTTTATTTTAAAATTAAGTAAAATTAGCTTTAAAATTAAAATCAAACCTGGAGTTAATAAAATTGATTTTACAAGTTTTGGATTTGAATTGGAAACTAACAATTAAATGGAGATTGAATTTAAATTTTATTTTGAAATAGTTTATAAGTTTAATTAAAATTTAGGAAATTTGGCATGATGAGGGTGGAAATTGGGATATCCAGTCCAGGTATGGTTTTTGGAGAAAATTTGTTTTTTAAATAAAATTATTTTTATTCTAATTGTTTTATTTTTAAATGATTTTGAGAAATAAAACTACTTTGGATTTGGTTTTTAAATAAATATTTTTTAAAACCCATTTTATTTTAAATTAGGTCAAGCCCAAATCTATTTACTTAAGGTTTAAATTAAGTCAAGTCCAAGTTCAAATCGGGTCAAACTCAGAAGTACAAGTCCATCCAGCCTAAAAAGGCCCACATCTTTATGAAATTTCAGGTTAAGGTTTTGAAACCCAAGCTGCCGCGCACATATGGTAAGGGAAAAGTCAAAGTGCATTAAGTGGTATTTACTACCTCATTTGTCATTCATTTATATATATTTTTTTTTTCTTTTTCATTTTTTAAATATCAATTAAAAATATTTTAAAAATAAAAAAATATTGAAAAACAAAAAAACAAAATGGAAATATTGAAAATCCAATAAAATTAGAAAAATCAAAAGAAATAAAAAAAAAATCAAAAAGTGAATATTTGAACAAATTTTCGTGTAGAATCGAATAGATAGAATTGAATGAAAATGATGAAATAAGATAAATGGATGGCATTGATAAATGAATGTATTTTCTTGATAAATACAAAAAGGACGTGAAAATTACTTTAAAGTTTTTCCAAGTAACTATTTAATTAATTAAATAATTAAAATTTGAAAATGTAATTAAATTAAGGGTAAATTACAAAAATAGTCACTTTAGTTTGCCTCAAATTACATTTTAGTCACTTATTTTTTATATGTTATGTTTTAGTCACTTACGCTATCGTTTTGTTACCAAGATAGATTAAGAAGTTTAAGTTGAAAGAAATTGACAGAAGATAGTGAGGAAATTAAGGTTGTTCGAGCTGACACTGCGAACCCCAAGAGCTTACCGGATTGTTTGGTATTGGAAATTTATGCACATTTTGCCAATAGGACGAGTCCTAGTGTCATGGGTTGCACATAGGAACCTGCAACCATGACGAACTTATGCGATCCATCGCATTCGAGGGAGGTCATTCGGCCCAATCAGACTGATCCATTGCTTGGAGAGATTGAAAGCCCATCTCCGGAGCTTGGCAAATATGGAAAGTGATCTTCAAATATATGTTTGACAAATATGGAAGGGGATCTTTAAAGATATGTAATCCTAGACATTAAATGTAATCTTGAGAAGATACGATTCTGTAATCTTAGAGATTTGATATATAGATAACTTTAAATCTTAGCCATTGATGTATTTCGATCTGTATCATTGATATTAGGAAGGCTTAGCTATAAATAGAGGCATTTCCCCCTTATTGTAATTCATTTAGTGATTAATAGAATTTTGAGAGCAGTCACTCAAATTTTTCTCTCAAGTGTTCTTGTTTTTCTATGGCTTTTGTTCATCTTTCAAGTTCATTCTTACTTCATTCTTCTGCTGTTCTTCGTGGGGGCTTTAGAGGAGTTCTGTTGAATCCTCAATTATTGCGAGTTAGGCTAACTTAAGCGTTTTTTAGCAAAGAAACTGCCTAAGGCCGCACTGATTGCTTGTGAAAACTCTAAATCCGTGACAGTTGGTATCAAAGCTAGCGTTTGAAGGCACCGTTGAAAGATGTCAAAAGAATTTGCTGAGAATATTAATAAAATGGAGACCCGTAGGAGGGCTAGGAAAGCTAGCCGTTCGAGGGACATACTATCAGCTTTGGAGGATCAAGTCGTCACTCTCGAGGAATCCATGGGGGATACCAAAGAGAGGATTGATGATGTCGATGATAGGCTTAATGATAGGTTGCAATCTATGCAAGAGTAGCTCAAAGAGTATGTGTTAGATAATGTTAAGAAGCTGATTGGTAGGGATAATGTCATCGAGGCTATGATGACTGGTAGGATTGATGCTATTGAGGCTATGATGGCGACCTTGAAAGAGGAGATTGTAGAGCTCAAGGGTAAACTCATAATCTACAAGACTGTTTTGGGCAATGAAGGGTTAGCTGTTGTCGTACCCAAGCCCAGTGTAGATGTTCCCTAGCCCAAGGAGTTCAAAGGAGCAAGGTTCGCAAGAGATGTGGACAACTTCTTGTGGAGAGCCGAGTAATACTTCCGTGCCAAAGGCATCACGGATGATGCCACTAAGGTAATTACTGCTTCTATGTATCTTACTGACGTTGTCTTATTGTGGTGGCATCGTAGGTCCACCGATGTGAGACGTGGTTAGATAGAAATTGGAACTTAGAAGGAGTTTCAATGCGAGTTCAAGGCACAGTTTTGTCCAGAGTATACGGAGGATGAAGTTCAGGCAAAGTTGCATTGGCTTTCGCAATAAGGCACTGTCAGGGAGTATGTGTAGGATTTTGGCGAACTCATGCTTCAAATCTTAGATATGGGTGAGAAAGAGGCATTTTTTCTTTCATGGATGGGTTGAAACCATGGGCGAAGCAATAGTTGCAAAGCCGAGGAGTCCAAGAGCTTACCAAGGCCATGTCTGTAGCAAAGTCGTTGGCTGAATTTGGTGAAAAGAAAGACAAGCCTGAGTCTTCTAAGCCCAAATTTAATCTAAATGGAAATAATGGGAGAGACAAAGAAAGACCCCCTAGAAATGGCAATGGTAAGAAGCCTTAGGACAAAAAGAGGGGTGGGCCTATAAGTTGCTTACATTGTGATGGCCCACATATGATTAAGGACTGTCCAAAGAAGTCGCGCTCTCCACTATGGAAGCAAAAGTAGAGTCAGACGTGGATGATAACAATCTTGGTTCAATACTAGGGTGTGTCAAAGACAAAAATGGGTCATGGGCTGATGTTTGTGGACATCATAGTGGCTGGCAGAAAGTTGGATGCACTTGTCGACACAGGGGCATCTGATTTGTTTATGTCCGAAAGGTCTGCTCACAAACTTGGCCTCAAGATGGAAAACAAGTCTGGTCAGATCAAAACGGTAAACTCGAAAAGTGTTCCAATCAATGGGGTTGCAAAGGGAGTAGATCTTGAACTTGGCGATTGGATCGGTAAGGCATCCATCAAGGTAATACCACTTGATGACTATGATTTTGTAGTTGGATTAAGTTTCCTTGATCAGGTTAATGCGTCCATATGTCCTTCCGATAATTATATGGTGATTTCGGATTCGAACCATCAATACATGGTGAGATTGACAAGAAATGGGAGCCTAGAAGGAAAAACATTATCTGCAATCCAATTTGCTAAGGGAGTATGTAGGGATGAAGTCTACTACTTAGCCACTTTGAAGATGGATGAAACTATTAAGACCGTTGGTGAGATCCCTGAGGAAGTGGGCCAAATATTACGATCCTTTCGGGATGTGATGCTTACAAAGTTGCCAAAAAGTTTACCACCTAAGAGGGAGGTGGATCGTAGGATCAAATTGGTGTCCAACATGGTGCCACCAGCTAGGGCTCCATATCGTATGTTCCCGCCGAAATTGGAAGAACTATGGAAACAGTTGAAGGAGCTTTTAGATGCGGGATTTATTAGGCCATCTAAATCTTCGTATGGTGTGTCGGTGTTGTATAAAAAAACATGATGGGTCATTACAGATATGCATCGATTATCGAGCCCTAAATAAGATCACCGTGAAAAATAGGTACCCTATTCCACTTATCGCAGATTTGTTTGATCAACTTGGTAGTGCGATATGGTTTACCAAGTTGGACTTAAAATCGGGGTACAATCAAGTTCGGATAGTCGAGGGGGATGAGCCAAAGACAGCTTGTGTGACGCGGTACGGTTCGTATGAGTTCTTGGTGATGCCTTTCGGATTCACGAATGCCCCAGCTACATTCTGCACCCTGATGAATAAGGTACTTCAACCTTTCCTTGTTCATTTCGTGGTTGTTTACCTTGACGATATTGTGGTGTACAATAAGTCGCTCGACGAGCATATGGAACATTTGAGGGAAGTGTTCCAAACTTTGAGGGAAAATTAGCTGTTTGTAAAAAAGCAGAAATACATATTTTCTCAACGAGATGTGCCATTTTTAGGCCACATTGTAGAAGGTGGCAAGATCCAGATGGATGAAAGTAAGATTCGGCCCATTGTTGAATGGAATGCTCCAACCAAAGTGACAGAGTTGAAATCTTTCTTTGGGTTAGCAAACTACTATCGACGCTTTATCGAGGGCTACTCTAGAATTACCACAACCTTGACGAACATGTTGAAAAAGGGTAAAGTATGGGATTGAAAACCACAGTGTGAGAGGGCCTTTAATCAATTGAAGTAAGCAATGACAAGGGACCCCGTACTTGTATTGCCGGATTACTCAAAGCCTTATGAGGTACGCACGGATGCATCAGACTATGCTATTGGGGGAGTACTGATGCAAGATGGGCATCCAATTGCTTTTGAGAGTCGAAAGCTTAATGAGACGGAACGAAGGTATACAGTTCAAGAAAAGGAGATAACCGCTATGGTGCATTTCTTGCGCACATTGAGACATTATTTACTGGGTTCCAGGTTCGTGGTCCTTATCGGTAACGTTACCAACAGTTATTTTCTAACCCAGAAAAAGTTGTCTCCCAAACATGCTCGTTGGCAGGTTTTCCTAGCGGAGTTCAATTTCAAAATGGAATATAAGTCAGGGAGTGCCAACATGGTGGCTGATGCACTTAGCAGAAAGATGGAATTTGCGGCAATCAGACAACCCGATGGATCCTTATTGGAGCGCATTCGAGAAGGATTGTCCCATAACTCCATAACCAAAAGCTTAACTGAGCTTGCTAAGGAGGGGAAAATGAGAAAATTTTAGCTTGATGGGGAATTGTTATACACTCATGGGCTTGCTCTATGTGCCTCACTATGAGAAATTACGCAAGGAAGTCATGAAGGCATGTCATGACTCAAAATGGGCAGGCCATCCAGGAATGCACTGTACTTTGGCCCTTTTGGAAGACCGTTACTATTGGCGTCACATGGTGAAGATATGGAGACCTATGTGAAGACTTGCCTAGTGTACCAACAAGACAAGGTCGAGCTAAAGAGTCTGATCAGTTTGCTAAAACCCTTGCCCATTCTGGAAAGACCATGGGAGAGTGTATCCATGGATTTTATTGTTGGTTTGCCTAAGTCTTATGGATTTGCAAGTATTCTTGTTATGGTGGATAGGTTTTCAAAGTATGCGACGTTTATTCCAACTACCAAGGAATGCCTTACTGAGGAGGCAGCCTGTTTATTTCTTAGACACGTGGTGAAATATTGGGGAGTGCCACTGTCTATTATCAATGATAGAGATGGATGATTTACGGGCCGGTTCTAGACGCAGTTGTTCAAGTTAATGGGCTCGGACTTGAACTTTTCTACAGCATGCATCCATAAACAGATGGGTAAACTGAACGGGTGAATGCATTGTTGGAGACATATCTTCAGTACTATGTGAGTGCTACACAAAGGGATTGGCCAAAGTTGTTGGATATGACCCAATTCTCATACAACTTACAATGAAGTGGGGCCACGAGTCAAAGCCCGTTCGAGATAATGACGGGTCAACAACTACTCATACCTAACACTGTTGCGACCCGTTATACAGGACCAAATCCTGTGGCTTATCGATTTACAAAGGATTGGTAAGAGAAGAATGACCTGGCTAGAGCTTGTTTACACAAGGAAAGCAAGCGCAACAAGAAGTGGGCCGATCAAAATCGAAGAGATATGCAAATCCAAGTGGGTGACGCTGTCCTTGCCAAACTACACTTGATGTTGCGATTACGGGTTTGCACAAAGGGCTTATGCGAAGGTACGAAGGGCCGTTCAAAGTTGCGAAGAGAGTAGGCAAGGTAGCCTACAAGCTTGAGTTGACAGCAAAGCTCAAAGTCCACCTAGTGTTTCATATAAGCATGCTTAAGCCATTCCATGGTGATCAAGAAGATCCGAATCGAGATAAGTCTGAACGAGTATCAATGGGGGTAAAAGTCTCTTACGATCGTGAAGTTGAAAACATTGAGGCAAATCGAGTGATTAGACAAAGGTACCATCGGCCACGGCATGAATACTTGGTTCGAAAGAATGGACTTCCCGACAACGAAGTGAGTTGGGAACCTGCCAAGGCATTGTGGCAGTTCCAAGAAAAGATAGATTAGTTCCAAAAGGGAGACATGACAAGGGCGTTATTAGAACAAGTGGGGGAGAATGTCATGGGTTGCGCATGGGAACCTGCAACCATGACGAACTTATGCAATCCATCGCATTCGAGGGAGGTCATTCGGCCCAATCAGACTGGTCCATGCTTGGAGAGATTGAAATCCCATCTCTGGAGCTTAGCAAATATGGAAAGTGATCTTCAAAGATATGCTTGGCAAATATGGAAGGGGATCTTCAAAGATATGTGATCCTAGACATCAAGTGTAATCTTTAGAAGATACGATTCTATAATATTAGAGATTTGATATCTAGATAACTTTAAATCTTAGCCATTAATGTATTTCGATTTGTACCATTGATATTGGGAAGGCTTAGCTATAAATAGAGGCCTCTCCCCCTCATTGTAATTCATTCAGTGATTAATAGAATTTTGAGAGCATTCACTCAAACTTTTCTCTCAAGTGTTCTTGTTTTTCTGTGGCTTTTGTTCATCTTTCAAGTTCGTTCTTACTTCGTTCTTCTGCTGTTCTTCGTAGGGGCTTTAGAGGAATTCTGTTGAATTCTCAATTGTTGCGAGTTAGGCTGACTTAGGCGTTTTTGAGCGAAGAAACTACCTAATGCCGCACGGATTGCTTGTGAAAACTCTAAGTCCGTGACACTAGTGCATAGAGGAGGTAGAAGAAAAAGAAGGAAAGAAAATGGAGGAAGAAATGGGAACCTCAACATTTTCTTAAACTTACTGACTATTTGCTTGCTTCGGATTAAGCCCTTTCGGGTCTTTGAAAACTCCTCGTTTTCGAAATTGTGAATCTTGTTGCAAATATAATTGGTAAGGAAATGGAAATGCTTATAAATAAGAGTGAGCAAAATTTGATTTGATTCGAAAAAAATTAATTTTCGAGTTAATCAAATCAAGTTATTTAAATTATTCGAGTTTCGAGTTTGAATTGGGTTGAATTTTATAATTCAAATAATTCAAATAATAGATTGATGTAAATATCTTTTTGGTCCTTATCAAGTTTGAGAATTAGCAAATTCGTCTCTACAAAAAAATTTAAAATAATTTTCAAAAATTTAAAATATTTATATAAATTTCAAAATTTATATTTATAAAAATTTCAAAAAAAAATCTAAAAAAATATAAAAAAATAAAAAATTTTCTAAAATAATAATTTTGGGAACTAAATAAGAATTAATGATTCAAGTTTATTATACTTAAAGTATTTTTTATTTTGATTTAAAATTTTTTTCAAATTTATGTGTTCTAACATGGAATTAGTTATACTGTAATAAGATTTTAATTTGACATGTTTAATTTTTTAATTTAACTTGAACAATTTCATTTGATTTAACAAAATTTTAAATCGAGTTAGGATGATAAAATAGAACTCGTGAACTCAAAATTTTGTTACTTGATTCAACTCGATTTGGTCGAACGCTCACCCTTATTTATCAAGGAAGCTGCCTTGGGAATTTAGATTATTTCAAGTTTTAAGTTAAATCTGCCATGTTAGACAGACACTGATGGATCCGTATTTTATCTGGCTTTTCTTTCAAGCTTCAACAATTGTGGCATTTGGTTGATATTTTTTTGCATATGGAACTAAGTAGCAATATGAAATTGAAATGCCTCAAGAACAACAGGGTGTAGACAGCAGTAAAAGCATGTGTGTTGTTTGATCAATATCATTTTGTTGATATGATGCAATCTATAGTTTATTCAACATATAGTTCTCCACAGTTTGTTCAACAACTCGTGTAACAATTTAAATGAATTTTGGTTAGGGATAAATTAATGTACAGATTCATTTCTAACTTGGGATCACGCTTGCTGTGGCTCTTAGATTAATATTATATCCTTTTTGTTGAGTAATAACCACAACTTTGTTGCAGTGTGAGGCTTGCAATCAAATCAATCCCTGGTGCATTTTGAAACCCCAAAAGTCATCGTTCATTCTCTTTTCTTTCCTTGTTAGTGCTTGAGATCACTTACTAATGAGACCATGAATGTTTATATAAGCATGAGTAGGTGGAATAATTAGGCAAGGGGCTTGCAATTTATGTACCCTTACTCTTTCTCTTGCGTTTTCCCTTCACTGCATACAAACATCTGCTAGATCTATACGTTAATAGTATGAAATGCAGGTAAAAGCTGGCTTGATTTCCATTATTGTATCGCAAAGAAGTTATGGTGTTTCAGTATTTCAGGGCACTTGAAAGAAGTAAAAGTTGGAGCAAATATGAGTTGTGAAATTATTTAAGAAATATGACATTTGCAGCAAAGACTGGTCAAAGGTAGGAATTACTTACAGATACGAAATGCCATAGCACTTTCCATTCAGTAGCATGGTATACCAAGTACAAAAACCCCATTAATTAAAGCTATGGTTCTAGAGATAAAAGCTGCACCATTCAAACATCGAATGGGCGTTTGGTCTAGTGGTATGATTCTCGCTTTGGGTGCGAGAGGTCCCGAGTTCGATTCTCGGAACGCCCCTTTTTCTCGTAGAAATATTATTTTCCCGCCTACACTTTTTGGAAGGTCTGTTGCAACACAGAAGCAACTTTCAACAAGGAATTTACCTTTGTGGTATATGGAAGCAAAAACAGCTTCTTTAATAACCCTTTCGACCAACACTTGTTTCGTTCAAGCAAACAAACATGGCATTTTAGGAATCCCAATGAATTTATTTCATTCAAAACCGATTGTTTATGTTATAAATTTTTAGTTTTTCCAGTTTGGGAAAGAGTTGCCCTTTGTAACAGTGTGGTTTCACACACATCGGGTCTTGAAATTTTGGGTTGCCAATATAAAGTGAATTTGGATGGGGTTGGGGCAAGTGGTAATTGGTAATTGGTCCACCTGGATCAAGGTATTTTTCATGTTATAATAAGAAACTCATTAAAAATTTGCATCTTAGTTACACTAATAGTCCTCTCAGCTTGTTGTTTTGATGCTATTAGTAGGAAACGAAGTTGTTTATTTCATACAGTTGACTGATGCAGTGAGTATGTATATATTTGGTGGTATAGATGCCAGTGAACATTGCAGTTGGGCAAGTTGATTGGGATTAATACAGATATCCTATTTATCTCTATGGACGCTCTCATATATTCATGCAGCATGCAAGGATCTACGTAGAAATGTACTGTAAAACATCTTGGATCAGTTATGCTGTTAATTCTCATTAGCTGTTCACAGTTCCAAGTTGTAAATCACCGTAGCCATTCATAAATCAGTTCCTGGACATGAGATAATTAATTATGCCAATGTTGATAAGGAGTCAATTTATCGATGGTTTCTAAGTTTGTCTTAGTTTGGTGAAGACAATAGTGTCATTGCTTAAGGTGAGCTAGTTGCTACTTCCGAGGTTCATATGTGCTGTTTTATGCATGGCCTTCTATTTTTTTTTCTTCTAGTGATCTTCGCTTATTCAGAAATATCAATTTGGTAGATTAAGAGGATATACTCAAATAGTTTTTTTCTTTTTAAAGTATTGGTGTCTTTTTATTTTATTTAGTAGTTTCTTCTCTGATATCTCAATAATGAAAACCAAATGTAAAAATATATGATACATCGAGGTAAATGCTTTTTAATTTGAATTAAAATTTTATATAATAATTCATAAAGATTTTATAGGTCAAATGCAGTATTGATGAGACATGAACTTTGGTAGGTGCTAAAATGCTTTTGAATATTCTATGAAATTGACCCGCTAGAAATAGAAAATATTCCTCTCAAATCTGATTTATTTGAAATTTTCTTTTGAAAAATAGATGTAGGATAAAGGTAACATAATTTCTTTTTCTTTGAGTATAAAGCAACTGCTCTGTTACCTCCCATTTTATTAAATGAAATTATATTTTATTCTTGCATATATATATTTATTGAATGAGTAAAAATATAATAATGTGTTATACAAAAATACATATATTTTATTTTTAAATATTTACTTGCATCTAAAATAATTGAAAATTTTAAAGATAAGTAGCAAAAATTAAAGGTTTAAGGGTGTAAAAAATACTCAAACTTTAAAAAAAAAAAGCAATTAAGCCCCTCCTTCTCTTTTTTTTTTTTTTTTTTGCACTCAATTGGGTACTTGAACTTTTAAAATATATCAAAAAGGCCCTTAAAATGTTTCAAAAAAACAATTAAGCCCCTTTTTTATTTTAACTTTTACTCAATTGAGTACTTAAACTGTCAAAATGTATCAAAAAAACCCTTTAACCGTTAAAGTTAACTGCCCCTAATTTTTTCAGTTAAAGTCACCCTATGTCACAATCCTGGCGTGACATGTGGCAAAAAATTATAAAAAATAAAAATCAACAAAATTTATAAATTTATAAAATTATTAAATTTTAATAAAAATATTTAATATTTATCAAAAATTATAAAAACCATAAAAATATAAAATTTTATAAAAAATCATAAAAAATTATAAAATGCATCAAAAAGGCACTTTATAACTTTAATCGTTGATCGTTAAAGTTAACGATCCCAATCTTTTTCAATTAAAGCCATCACGTGTCGCAACACAGCGTAACATGTGACGAAAAATGATAAAATAAAATAAAATCAATAAAAGTTATAGAAAATTATAAAATACTTCTTTTGGTATGATAATTTTTATAATTTTCTTACGACTTTATAAAATTTTATAATTTTTTCTATATTTCTATATATTTTATTTTTTTACAATTTTTATAATTTTTTAATACTTTTTTATAATTTTTATCATCTTTTGTCGCATGTCACACTGTGGTTGACACGTGGTGGCTTTAACTAAAAAAAATTAGGGGCAATTAACTTTAACGGTTAATGGTCAAAAGGCTTTTTTGATTTTAGCAGTTCAAATACCCAATTGAGTGCAAAAAAATAACAAGGGTTTAATTGCTTTTGTTGAAAAAAGTTTGAGGGCCTTTTTTTATGCATTTTGAAAGTTCAAGTCCCCAATTAAGTAAAAAAAAAAGGAGTTTAATTACTTTTTTTTTTAAATTTAAGAGCTTTTTACACCCGTAAGCCAAAATTAAATTAAAATGGAGCGGATGAGGTGAGGTATATGGATGCATTCAATATTTATGGAGGTGATGGTAGTTTTCAAGATTATACAATCATAATAAAATGGGGAAGGTGGTGGAGCAAAGCTTACTAACTGTGAAGCGGTGGTGGATTTAGCAACGTCCATCAACTTCACCACATGACGAAATCTAGTAATTTCTCTTAAAATTGTTTAAAAATCATAAAAATTTATAAATTTATAAAAGAATAAAGATTTTTGAAAATTTATAAAAATAGATTTTTCAAAATTTATAAAATTATAAAAAAATTGCAAAATAATTAAAAGTTATTTAAAACAATAATGGAAAATTATTAGAAATGAAAAAACATATAATTTTCAATATATATATATATATATATATATATATATATATAAATTTTTCACCTAATTTTTTATATATTTTTTAGAAATTATAAAAAAATTGAAAAAAAATTGTATAAATATTATGAAAAAATAAATTATATTTTTTTATGGATTCATCTTTAAGATTGATCAACTTATCAATATCATCAATATAAGCAAGGGCGTAGCTAGAGGGCTGACAGGGGTCTCGATGCCCTCCTAAAATGGAAAATTTTTTATCTATGCCCTTTAAAATTTTAAATTAATAAAGGTAAAATTGCACTTTGGCCCCTCCTAAAAATGATAAAAAATTGATTTAATCCTTTAAAAATTATAAAGATATAGGCTATTAAAATGATGAAATTTCATTTTTACTATCGTAAAAATTACAATTTAATTTCGGCCCCCAAAATAATTTTCTAGCTTCGCCCCTAAATATAAGCATCAACACCATGTGAGAACATGGTGTCGTCGTTAGGGAACCTAAGTCTTTCCCCTTTGACTTTAACCGAATTCTAGCTTTTTTTTCTCAATGCCCAACTCTTTATGTGGCAAGCGACTCATGCAAACTTTTTTTTTAATAATTTTTGAAAGCTCAATGAAGCAAACCGAAAAATGCCAAGAGGGGGGCTGAATTGGCCTTTAAAATTTTGGTGAAAGCAAAGGCAAAAATGAAACAAAAAACACAGAAAATTTAGAATGGTTCGGCCCGAATTGCCTACTCCACTACCTTAGCTTTCCACCACTAAGGATTTTTCTCAAATTCACTAATTTGTTCAACCTTTGAGGATAAGGTTTAACCTTACAACTCCTTAAGATTTCTACAACAAGTTTCAAAACCTCTCAAAGAGATACAAATGAGCAAACAAAGAAACAATTCTTACATGATAAAATTGTTTCCAAATTGAAACACAAATACAATGAGATACACTTGAGCAAAAGAAAAGAGATGACGCTCACAAGTGTATGTAAGAAGAATATGAAAATTTAAGCTCTAAGATTATTTAATTGATGATTTTTGCTTGAAAGTACTTTCTTGGCTGTTGTAGGACTTTAAAAGATGGTATTTATACCCCCTAATAGATTTTTAATCGTTGAGGATGTTGGAGAAGTTAATATGGTTGTTAGGAATGTAAAACCAAAGCATTTATTTCACCTGCAATTTTGAGTATCGATACATCCAAAAAGGGTATCGATATTTTTTTGTCAGAAATGCTAATTCAGTGACCGTTGGAATGAAATAATCGATACTTCAAAAATATTTTATCGATACTTCCTAAAATAGGTATCGATACCGGATCGATACTTTGTAAGGTTTATGAGAAACAAAATACAATTTTAGTATCATTTTTAATAAAGGTATCGATTATTTTCAAAAAGTATCTGTAATAGCCCAATTTTACCCGGGCTTTAAATAAAAACAGTCCATTACAAGCCTAAAAACAACATAAACAAAGCCCAAAATACCCAAAAATACAATGAACCCTAAGCTCAAAATTACAAGGCCCAATGGCCCAGAATACCTAAACCAATTTTTGGTAGAGCAAGAAATCCTAGCCCTAGACGCGCCGCTGCCCCCATGTGCGTCCTCAGCGTGTCTACGTTGCAGCTTTGCCACAGTCACCTGCAAACACGCAAAGCAGAGGAAAACAGTAAGAAAAAAAAACAAAAGAGGAAGCAGTAGCAAAAATTTTGTAATCGGCTTTAAAAGCCCGAACAATGAATGTATTTGGGGGTTTTTTTTTTTTGAAATAACAAAAAAAGAGACAAGATTAATAAAAAAAATAAAACAGAAATCAAAACTTCAAAGGTGGTCTTTTTTTTCTACTTTCGTTATTTCATCTTTTGTTTTCCTTTTTCAAAAAAATACAAAATAAAAATAAATAAAAACAAGATCTTTTACCTTTTTTGCCGCTGTCTCACCCTCCGTCTTGGAAGACCAATGGACCCTTGGGGGTTCGTCGAACGGTTGCGACAAAAGTGAGCAAAAACAAAGGTTTCTTTGTTTCTTTTTTTTAGGGCTTTTTTGGCCATTTTAAACCCAAATTGGGGTTCTACTCGAAAAAAGGAACAAAAAGAGGGACTTTTGGCGCCGCCGTCCACGGTGGCCGCCATGGTGGCCAATCGTCGGAACCCTAGGCCAGCCTTGGGGATTGAGAGAGAATATGAGAGAGTTTTTGGAGTTTTTTTTTTGGGGGGTTAGGTAGGAAATGATTTTTTTGGCAAAAAATTGGCTTATATAGACACCCAAAATGACGTCGATTTAGGGATGGCTTCAATAGCCCCAAAACGACGTCATTTTGACTCAACTCGAACCGGACCGACCGACCCGCTCACATAGGATCCGCGTGTTTTTGAATGAATGGGTTATTTACGTTTTCAGTCTTTCCGCTTTTTGGATGGTTTACAATGGGCCCAAATCCCTTTCTTTTAATTTTTATAGATTTGGCCACTAAATTTTCCGCGCATTTCAATTTAGTCCCAAGTTTGTTAACCTGTAGAGGAAAGGACACGTGTCCTGGGGGGTCGAGTTATTTGCCCATTTAGTCCTCATTTGTTATCGCGCCTTTCGGATTAGTCCTTTATTGTTTTTTTTATATCTTAATTTATCTTGTTAATTTAGTTTGAGTGGCAATCAGGTCTTTTCTTCATTTTAACTCTTTATTTATTTACTTGCTAGCTTATTTTGTATTATTTTATTTTTTAGTTATATTTAAAACTATTCTCTTATTATTTTCTTTTATTGGGTATTTTTATTATCTTGCTTTATTATTTTTACTTTTATTACTCCTTTTTATATGTGCTTAAAAATTAGATTGTGGATTTGTTTATTAGCATTTTTTTTTTTTTTTTTACTTTTGTTCATTACTCTTTTACCTTTTAAAATATCCAAATTCAATACTATATATTTATTTTATTTATTTACTCATTTATTTATCATTCTTCTACTTCTAAAATATTTAAATTCAATATTATGTATATTCATTTATCTATTTACTTATTTATCCACTATTCTTTCATTTTCATGTTTCAAATTCTTAAGTCTAATATTGTTTACATTCGTTTTATCTATTTATTCACTTATTTATTCTTTTACTCTTAAAATTTTAAATTTGATACTATTCACATTTGTTTTATCAATTTATTTATTTATTTATTTTTCTTAATATTTCAATTTAATGATTTTTTTTATCTATCCATCAATTTATCATTTTTTTTATTAATATTGGACACCACTTATATTCATTAAGCACATTTCATTTTCAATTTTTTGAGTTACCTTACTTATTATGTTGTGATGTCGTAAATTGATTTTCTTATTATCGTTGTAGTCACATTATTATTGCCATAGTATTTGGCCATTTACTTGTCATATAGCATTCTAATATAAATGTCCTACCCATAGCCACATCACATTATTTCACCATCATTGTATTATAGACTATGTTTAAATACATTTGTCCATTTTTTTTATATGATGTCCGAATTAAATATGTAAACCATTGTAAGTGTTACATTATTTTTTATTCAATGCATGAAAATAAATTTTCAAAATGAGGCAATGTTCCATATTTGGAAGATTCGAGAAAATCGTACCTTAACTTACGGGGTTTCGATTTTCTCGTTGAACTCGAATAACCGAATATCCTTTCAAAAATTAAAATACATAAGATTTCAAATAAAAATAAAGGCAAGCTTATTCTCAAAGGTTCAAGGTGTCATGTCCTAACTTACGGGATGTGACATTTTATTATCTCGAGACTAGAGGGCTTTTAACGCTTATTTCAAGCAATTTGTAAACAAAATTAACATTAATGCAAAGAGAGATTGTATTTTTAAATTATTTTTAAATTTTTAACTTTCGACACTAAGACACGAATTAATCAATTATGAACCAATTTTGGGAGTTACGAGGGTGCTAACCCTTCCTCGTGCATAACCGACTCCCGAACTCATTTTTCTGAACATTGTAGACCAAAAATCGTTGTTTTAATAAATCAAACATTTTATTAAATAATCGAATTACGAGGTAATCCGATCACACCTCATAAAAAGGATTGATGGCGACTCCCATTTTCGATTTTAATTTTCAAAATAAAAATTTGACCATTTTTAAAAAAAAATGATTTCGACAGTATCGATACCAAAAACATGGTATCGATAATTTTTAGGGTTTTGACATAATGCATTTTTGGTCTCGATTTTTCTAACGGTACCGATTATTTTAAAAAATTATCGATACTTGGCCAAATGGTATCGATACTTTTTGGCCTGGAGCAAATCTGACTTGTTTGAAAATCATTTTGATGTGTTAAAATGATTTTATCTTAATTGAGATCATTTTGACTTGGTTAAAAATATTTTCACTTGATTTAAAATTGTTTCAAAATTTTCAAAGAGTTTATTGTAAGTATTCAAAGTTTTATTTCTTAGAATTTAAATTTAAAAATTATTTTGTCAAATTTAGCTTATTTTTAAAAACACTTTTAATTTGTTATATCAAAATCTTTTATCAAATAAAGCTTAGTTTAACAATTTTATATATATATATATATATATATTAAAAAATATTAAAAATAATAGAAATTTGTTTTAAAATAAAAATTAGATTTTTAAAAATTTCAAAAATTATAAAAAATTAGAATTTTTAAAAATTATAAAATGGAAAAAAAATCAAAATATTAAAATTTATTAAAAATAGTATAAAATTGCAAAACAAATATAAAAAACTACAAAAAGCTTAAAAAATTAAAACAATAAGAAATAAAGATTTTACAAGAACTTTTTTTTATATAATAAACCTAATGTTATTTAAAGATTTTACTTTTTATTAGTTTATAGTAGAGGTGTGCATGGGTCGGGTGGCCCGGCCCGGCCCGAAGGCCCGCCCGA
Source organism: Gossypium anomalum (assembly GCA_025698475.1). NCBI lineage: Eukaryota > Viridiplantae > Streptophyta > Magnoliopsida > Malvales > Malvaceae > Gossypium > Gossypium anomalum. The sequence goes on from CM046958.1 coordinate 21,797,227, forward strand.
AAAATGGGAGGGTTTGGGTAAAAATATAGGCCCGAAAAATGGGCTTGGGCAAAAAAAGAGGCCCGTTTAGAAAACGGGCCGGGCCTCGGGCAAGATTTTTTTGGCCCGGCCTGATTTTAATATTAATTTTTAAAAAATTTTTTTATTTTAAATTTTAAGTAACTTTAGTTTTTTTTTACTTTAGGTTTTTTTAATTATTTTTAATGTTATTTTGATATTGTAAAATTTTTGTTATTAATATAATTTAGTTCTAATTTATTTCAATTTTTTAATTTTAATATAATTATTTTTATTATATTTTTAATTTATATATTATTTTAAGAATTATTTTAGTCCCATTTTTTTTAATATTTTTTTTATGTTTTAAATGCATTTGATTTATTATATTTTAAAGTTTTTTATTTAATAAAAAAAGTAAAAAAAAAATTAATATGGCCGGGCTGGGCTCGGGCCTATCATTTTTTCTCGGTAGGGCTTGGACAAAATTCTAAGCCCATATTTCGGGTTCGGCCGCACCGCCTTAAAAATGGGCCAAAAATTTTTTATGGGCCCAGCCCGAACCCGGCCCGGCCCATGCACACCTCTAGTTTAGAGGTTTAGTAAAAGTTGGAACTAAAATATAAAACAATAGGAAATATTTATTTATTCTATTCTAATAAAGCGTGTCGAAACTATTTTTTTGAAAAGGGGATCGATATTGTTTGAAAATGAAAATTAAAACGGGAGTCGCCACCAATCTTTATTAGGTGTGATCGGATCACCTTTGTTTTAATAAAACGTTTTAGTTTACTAAAACGGTGTTTTTGGTCTACGAAACTGGTCAGTTACGTTCGAGGAAGGATTAGCACCATCGTCACGCCCAAAATTGGTACTAAATTGATTAGTTAGTGTTTTAATGTAGAAAGTTAAAAATCGGGAACAGATTTAAAATACGATCCTTCTTTATTAACGTCGATTTAAAAAAAAATGCTTGAGTTAGACCGAAAAGAATGTTAAAGACTCTCTCGTCTCGAAGTAATAAAATGTCACATCCTGTGAGTTAGGACACGACACTTTGCACCCTCGAGAATGAGTTTGCCTTTAATGGTTTGGGCTGGTTAATGGTTTGAGCCTGGGCAAATTTGGGTACTTACAGCTACCCCTCTTTGCTCATTGTCGTGCAACGAGAATAGAGTAAAGACTATAAAAGGGCCAATTTTGCCCGGACCTGTTGAGTCTCGACTTCTTTTGGCGCTTCTTTTCTTTAAGTAGCCTCAATATGCTCCACTGCAACTTTAATGGAATGAGATTCACTATCTTCAGTCTGCTCTACTGCAACTTCTGCTTCGCTGAAACTTCGAGAGATAAGATTTGCTATCTTCGATCCGCTCCACTGCAACTTCAAGGAGATAGGACTCATAACTTCAACCTGCCCCACTACAACTTCAGGGGGATAAGGTTTATAGCTTTAACTCCGCTCTATTGCAATTTCAAAGAGATAAGATTTGCTATCTTCGATCTGCTCCACTGCAACTTCAGGGTGATAGGACTTGTAACTTCAACCTGCCCCACTACAACTTCAGGGGGATAAGGTTTATAGCTTTAACTCTGCTCTACTGCAATTTCAGAGAGATAAGATTTGCTATCTTTGATCTGCTCCACTGCAACTTCAGGGAGATAGGACTCGTAACTTCAACCTGCCCCACTGCAACTTCAGGGGGATAAGGTTTATGGCTTTAACTCTGCTCTACTGCAATTTTAGAGAGATAAGATTTGCTATATTTAGTCTGCTTCACTGCAACTTCAAAGAGATAAGATCTATAATTTATAGCTTCAATCTGTTCTACTGCAACTTCAGGGAAATGAGATTCACTATCTTCAATCTGCTCCACTACAACTTCAAGGAGATGAGACTAGTAACTTCGACCTGCCCCACTGCAACTTCAGGGGGATAAGGTTTTTGGCTTTAATCTACTCCACTACAACTTAAGGGAGATAAGATTCACCATGGTAGATTTAATCCGACCTACTGCAACTTCAGAGGTATAGGATTTATAGCTTTAATCTGCTCTACTGCAACTTCAAAAAGATAAGATTTGCTATCTTCAGTCTGCTCCACTACAACTTCAGGGAGATGAGACTAGTAATTTCAACCTGCTCCACTGTAACTTCAAGAAGATAAGGTTTGTGGCTTCAATCTACTCTACTACAACTTCAGGGAGATAAGATTCACCATGGTAGATTTGATTCGACCTACTGCAACTTCAGAGGTATAGGATTTATAGTTTTAATCTGCTCTACTGCAACTTCAGAGAGATAAGATTCGCTATCTTCAGTTTACTCTACTGTAACTTTAGGGAGATAAGACTAGTAACTTCAACCTGCTCCACTGCAACTTGAGGAAAATAAGGTTTGAGGCTTCAATCTGCTCCACTACTGCTTACGGAGACAAGATTCACCGTCTTCGATCTGCTCCACTACTCCTTAGGGAGATAAGATCTACAATCTTCAGCCTACTCTACTACTGCTTAAGGAGACAAGATGGTGGCTTAAATCTGCTCCACTACTGCTTAGGGAGACAAGATTCGCCGTATTCGATCTACTCCACTACTGCTTAGGGAGATAAGATTTACAATCTTTAGCCTACTCCACTATTGCTTAGGGAGATAGGATGGTGGCTTAAATCTGCTCCACTACTGCTTAGGGAGACAAGATTTGCTAGCTTAGATTGTAATATCCCGAATTAGGGCCTAATCAGAATAGTGGTTTCGTGACCACAAATTCGAGATAGAAATAATTATTTTATAATTATTTTGAGGTTTATGATATGATTACATGATTGTGTGAAAATTTCGTGAAGAAATTCTATGCCTAAAGTGTTTAAATTGAAAGTAGGGACTAAATCGAATAAGTTGCAAAATTTGCATTCTAGAAGTTTTTAGTATGAAATTGCATTGAAATATTAATTAGGAGGTCTTAAATAGAAATTTGACTAATTTAAGTTCATGGACAAAATTCGGACATGGAAGGAATTTTTGGAAAGTTTAGTAGTAAGGGCATTTTGGTCATTTAGTTATTAAAATGAATTTAAAACAAAATTAAAAGCCAATTTTTGTCCATCTTCTTCATTAGGCCGAAATTTCAAGGGTTCTCCATAGCTAGGGTTTGTTTCAAGCTTCCAAGCTCCATATTAAGTGATTCCAAGCCCCGTTTTTAATGTTCTTTACGTTTTTGAGATATCGATAACTCGATTAAGCTTATGTTAGCAATAATTTAACCTAGGGTTTATATTTGGAAAAATAACCATAGGTGAAATTTGTGTATTTTGATGTTTTATGATGGAATATGAAGTTTTAAATTATGTTAGACAACTTGTACTACTCGATTTTAAGCAAAAACGAGTAAAAGGGCTTAATCGGTAAAAATACCTAATAGTCACAAGTACATGTTAGAGTGAGAATTTGATGTTGCCATAGAAGAGAAAAGTGATCAGCATGTTGTAAAACATAAGAATAAGGAATAAAGTTTAATCCCGAGCCTAGGGGCAAAAATGTAAATATGTAAAAGTTTAGGGGTAAAATTGTAATTTTGCCAAAATTTGAGTTAATGATTAATTTGATAATGTGAGTATTAAATAAGCTAAATGTGTTATTTTAGATCAAGAAAGACGTGGAATCGACCTCAATCGAGGAAAAGAAAAGATTGTGGACTAAATTGCAAAATCTTTGTATTTTGGTACCAAGGTAAGTTCATGTGTAAATAATATAGTATAATTGTTTTTTTAAATTATTGATGTTAATTATATGATATGCTGATTTTTATCATGAAATATATGCTTTGTGGTTATTTTCGAATAAAATGCAAATTATTTGTATTATTTGTTAAATATAAAGTGTTACCGAGTATTGGTTTCGTATTTTACTAAGATGGCAAGGATATGTGTTCGAGGAAAATCCCGTTTGAACCTTAGGAATAGATTAGGTTACAAGTGACATGTCACTAGAATGGTTGAGCATCCGAACTCGTTGAGTTGAGTCCGAGTTCACTTATGGATGCGAATGTCCGAACTCGTTAAGTTGAGTCCGAGTTCGTGAGATGTAACTAGGCATCCGAGCTCGTTGAGTTGAGTCCGAGTTCACTTATGGATGCGAACGCCCGAGCTCGTTGAGCTGAGTCCGAGTTCGCTTATGGGCGGGTTACATGATTGCTTGATTGCATATATGGCACTTATGTGCAAGTTATCCATGTATCCGAATTATATTCCGATGTGTTCAACGGGTAAAGTTATACTCAAATGGAGGAATATTCGAGATGTAAAGAGACGTATTGGTAAGTGATGTGAAATGGATATTTTGGACAGGTATGTATTTAACCCTCGGGTTGAGTATTGATACAATCACGATAAGGTAATAAGATGATGAAAAATTATTAGAAATGTGATATGTGTTTTAGTGATGCATGCTAATGTTGATTGGTATGACCGTTTGTTATGTTACTTATTATTTGCATATGAACTTACTAAACATTTATGCTTACTCCTCCTTCTTACTCATTGTAGTTTTGGACAAGCCACTCAGAAATCGGGATAGGTCGAAGGCTCAATCACACTATCCTAAGATTTTTGGTAAATGGCTTGTAAATTTAAGTATGGCATGTATAGCAATATACCTATTTTGTGTAAATGATCTTATGATATGGTGATGGAATGGTTGAGAAAATGTTTGATAATGATAAATTATGAAAATGGTTAGTTTAGATTATGTTTGATGTTAAGGAAAATTATTAAGATACTTAGTGCATAAAAACTCATAAAAGGGATGAAATTTGCCATAAATGTAAATACTACAAAGAACAACGACATGAGTTTTAAAATTTACTAAAAATCATAGAAATTTAATTTGGTGATGGAGTACATATCAAATTGAATCTTATTATGTCTAGTTTCACATGAAACAAATGAAACATGTAAAGGAATTATATGTTAAAAGATATTTGAATTTTAGTGAAATAGGGTCATAGCAGTTTCTGAATCCCCTATTCAAAATTTAGAAATTCACCAAAAATTGTAAAGATATAATTAAGTGGTGTATTTTATATCCTCAGAATCCTTATTTAGTCTAGTTTTAGTAGAAATAAACCTCATAGTCATATGAATTTTTTACAGAGAGAAATGTGGTTCGTAGTAAAAAGAGGTCAAACCAGTCAAGTCCTGAAACAGGGGTAACTTTAACTAATAAACTGTACTAATTGGATCAACGAAAAATTCTAGAAAAAAATTAGTAGATAGGTATATTAGTCTAGATTCAAGGAAAATTTACGGATCTTGATTTCAAGTTTCTTAACTCGAGATATGATTTTTCTTGTGATTGTGATGCAAGTAGCTTAAAAGCTGTGAATGTAGAAACAAATAATCCAAAGTTCTAAAAATGTTAAATTAAGCTTAGTAACACCTCAAACTCGACTCCGGCGACGGTCTCGGGCGTGGGGGCGTTACATCGATCTACTCCATTGCTACCTTACGGAGATAAGATCTGTGAATTCACAGATGTTGCTACACCGTCCTCTAGGGACATGATCTATAGAAGTGGTTTCATGTACCTATACTTATGCCAAATGATTATGATGCTATGATTGAAATAAATCAAATGCCCTTAACTAGATGTGTTATGAATGATCTATAAATGCAGAAATGAGAATGATCCTTTTTTAAATGCTTAAGGTATCATCGCTCGTTGTTCATCAAACCATTATCACTGGCGTATTATGCTGCCATCTTGTTTGACTGGTATTCTTAACAGAAAAGTCAAAGAAATAATCACATTCTGCTCAGCAAGCTTGCCCCACTGTAATTTCAGAATCTCTTCCATTGTACCTTTTGGGACATAAAGTTTGTACCTCCCACTGCAACTTCAGGGGAATAACATTTGGTTTCTTCCATCCATCCTGCTGCAACTTAGAGGTATAGGATTTGTATTATCTTCAATCAATTTGATCTTTTACACCATTCCCTGGGTATAATGACTAGATGTATATGCCTGATATTTGTATGAATGTAGAGTATCATTTTTTTTCCGAGAATGACCCATTTTTACACTTGGGTTGACATTGCTCGTTTTTTTTCGAGGTTGTATCACCGACAAAATGTCTTGTCTTTTTGTTCAACTAATAAAAAGTCCAAAGAGATAATCATCTTTCTCCAATATTCCCAACCCTTAGGCTTGATGAGTTTTAAATAATAGTCCTGTTTCAGGTTCTTGTATTATTTAGAAGCTTCTAAAGTAATATGCGAAATTCCTTTTTATGAAAGTATTATTAGTCCACTAATTGTTATTTCGATGTAAAATGCTTGAAAAAGATTATAACAATGGACCCGAAGGAAATTAATTAGGAGCTTAGCTCAAAGCAAGTAAGTTAATCAAGGATAGCAAATGCAAATAAGAAAGAAATTTATTTAGACGTATCTTGAAAAGAATAAGGTAAAAAATATCAAATTCAAAATGGGTAAAATGGAAAACTAGGTGCCCCGATATCGCAGCTTGAGCTTCTCTGTACCAACTACTTGAGGATCATTTTGAGCTCAATCTGTGTTTAGGGAATCCGGAGTACTTTGTCGATGCCCCAAGACGTAGCATACTTCTTCAAAACCGTTTTTGTCCCATAAACCAATGAGCAATGTGTTGCCCCAACGAAGGTCTTGGTCGTCGTTCGATAAGCATAGAGGGTAAATGGTAACTTCTTTATGCCAATCTTTACAAGTCTCGGTCGCCTTTCACTATGACCTTTGTTTTATTGTTTTTATCCTTCTTTCTCTTTTTTATTTTTATTATTTTTTTTGTACTTTTATTTTTCTTTTTGGCTGCCTTTGCTGCACTATGATATGGCGTCTGATCTTTGAACGGACTGCAAGCTTTTGACATTGTACAGTTGTATTAGGCATGATCCTTTCTAACATTCCTTGTTGGTACCTGATCTTTTTTTTTAGAATTTGATAACTATCGACTTTGTAACATTAGCATATGAAGCGGCTTTCACCCTCCTAATGAAGTAATCGATGACCGCTTAGATGAATCAATGTATATTAGACGAGAATGCCTGATAACATCCATGCCCCTACATAGAAAAAGTCTGTGGGGCACATGAATCTTGTCTCCCTAAACTCGGCATAACTGATGCAACCCCTTCCATGGTGGACCTCATGATTAGCGTGGCTACCGTAAAACTATTAACATGTGTCTTTCTGACACCCGTATAGACTTTTTTTAGCATCCACAGGTCTTAGTATCTCAGGTATATCTTGATATGATCATGCGAAAATATCTTTGAATTCTTGGAATAACTCAATGGCGATTTGCTTTATCTTTGTGGTGATGCAGGCTCCGATCTTTGCCTCTTGCTCACAATGCCACTGACCTTTTGTAAGGTAAGATCTGTTTTTCATCTTGTTCTACCATCTTTAACAAATCAGAAGATAGGTTATAATATCTATCATCTTCCAAGTCCTGAGATCCCTTAAGATACATATCTCGCGCAAAAGAAGATTCTGGGTTAGGAGCAGCGTTGCTCATGTCATTGATATCTGAGGACCTGTTGAAGGCAAATTCCAAAGAATAAATAGTTCTAAGAATGATTATTTGTATGGTATAATTATGAACGAAGAATAAAAGAATATTTGAAAGAAAGTCCAAAGAAAAAAAGAATCTAAGAACAATTATTTGTACAGTATGAAATAAAATAAAAGAATATTTGCTCAAAAAGATGCATTTTATTGAAATAAAGATTTAGGATACAAGCCTATTTCACAAAAGGATTCTTATTGCTTCTATGCTTAAAGCAACAACCGTGTTTTGAATATTACTCTAGATTAGCTCTAAAAATAAAAAGGATCTATTTCACAGTCCTATTGTTCAAAACACTCCCAAGTATGCAAGGGTTTGGAAACTTTATTCCCCGGTTCCCTCTTCAGATATGTCATTCTAATTCCCCGATATTACTTCCAGGCTTTTGCCTTGTTCAAGGTATCACAACTCTTTTGCCCCCACTTTCTAATATTGCATTTACTGCTTTGTCAAAGCGATTAGGTTCTGAGGAATCATCGAATCTCACAACTCCCATTTCAATGAACTTTTCGACCAACTTTTTAAATATAGTGCAATTTTTTATTAAGTGTCCCGTTATTCCCACGTGGTACTCACATTGACCGTTTACATCGTACCATTTAGGGTATGGAGGCTGTATTGGTTCTACGTAAAAAGGGGAAACAGCATGTGCGTTAAACAAAATTTGGTACAACTCCCTATACGTGATTGGGATGGGCGCGAATTGGGTTTTTTCTGAGTTTGGTTTTAGATTGATTTTTGCCTTGAGGGGACCTGATGGCTAATAGTTACTGTCATTGGCTGGCTTACTATAACCAGCTTCGAATAGCCTTTGTTATACCTACTTGTATCATTCGCTTCCATTTCCTTCTTCTTTGGGGTCTTTAAAGTCCACTCCCCTCTTTCCTTTGTTTCTGCCAGAACAACCGGTTTGGCTTGATCATCCTCCGGGTTAAAACCTGAACCCATCGAGAAGTTCAACAGTACCGAGGTATCCGTCTAATATTGGGGTCCAATAATGACGGGTACCCCTTGCGGATGCGCGTCTAGTTGGGTCAGGATGCTTATGAGGTCTTTATTATTATCCTCACTGTTGACCATTGGGCCACTCCTTTTTTCAAGTCCTCCGGCTAGTAACTGGGTTAACTGGTCTATTATATTCCTTTGGAATTCTAGCATTTGTGCCTGCATATCTTGTTGAATTTTGGTTAATTGCTCCTGCATCTGTATTTGCATTTGTTCTATTCTTTCCAACCTTCGGTCTATGGCTTTTGTTCTTGCGCGAGTACCGTAACGATACTCAGTTCAGTAGACTTTTGTCGGTTCCCAAATTAGCTGAAATAATTTTACCTAATTAGGGTTTCTTTGTGAAAATCTAATGCATATGATGAAATGCAATGCAAATGCATGGGATGAATGCAAAAAGAAAGAGAGGTATTGATTCTGGATTCAATTCCATTAGAACAACTTTTCTAGAAAACAAATTTCTTTACATAAAGCGGATTACATATGCGTCCTTGCCCTCATATTCCAAGCGAAGACACTGATCATTTTCTTCATATCCGGATGTTATGGTCAAATCTTGCGAAATTTCTAAAAGATGTCTCTATTATATCCTTTCTTCTCAATCTGGACAGCAGCCTATTGCTCACTTATCCCCACGATGCTTATCAGCTTCTTTAAGACATGACGACTCTCGAATAATCTTTGTCGGCTTGAATCCTCAGGTAATGAAGCAAAGTCGTGTATTCTTTCATGAACTATCAGCCTTCTCTTGTTGTTTACTCAGACCATATTCGGACAGCCGTATTATATTCCACTTTATCAAGAAATCCATTCTCCATGACAAGTTTTTCTATTTAGCAATCAAATGTGATTCAACACCTTCTTTCTATAATGAAAATGCAATGCAATCAAAACAAAAGAAAACATGTTACCACAAGAGAAACAAACAAAATAGAGTACCTATCCGGGTGACCATTAGAGGTTCAGAGTGGCTCTACCTAGGATGGGCTCTTAAGGCTCGCTATATGGGGTTTGGTTCTAAAGAAAGGGTATCTGAACCAGCAGATTCCTCGATCTTCACCCGCTATAGGCTTATATGGACCGAGTTCAGTTCAGGGGAATACATTTCCCTATGGCCATGCGGAGATGAAAATCTCACGAAGACATAGGTATGGATGTATCCCAGAAGTAGCCCACTAGCCCATGCGGAGGTGAAAACCTCACGAAGGCATAGTTACTCACTCCCACTTAAAAGGTATAATGACAACGGTCATGCAATGTAATGTAAGAGTATTCTACGAGACTCAAACCACAGTTATCATAAACAAATGCAACAAAAGAATCATGATTTTTCAAATCAAATTTTTAATTTTCGACAAAAGGACAGAAAATAATCAATTTTACGGCTTGACTCTCTTATTTGTCCCGAGTGGAGTCGCCAAGCTGTCAAAACCATTTTTTTGAAAAGGGGATCAACTTTGTTTGAAAATGAAAATTAAAACAGGAGTCGCCACCGATCTTTATTAGGTGTGATTGGATCACATTTGTTTTAATAAAATGTTTTAGTTTACTAAAACGGTGTTTTTGGTCTACGAAACTCGAGAGAATGGGTTCGGGAGTCAGTTACGTGCGAGGAAGGATTAGCACCCTCGTCACGCCCAAAATTAGTACTAAATTAATTAGTTAGTGTCTTAATGTCAAAAGTTAAAAATCGGGAATAGATTTAAAATACGATCCTTCTTAATTAACATCGATTTTAAAAAAACGCTTGAGTTAGACCGAAAAGAATGTTAAAGACTCTCTCGTCTCGAAGTAATAAAACGTCATATCTCGTGAGTTAAGACACGACACTTTGCACCCTCGAGAGTTTGCCTTTAATTTTTATTGGAATTCTGTGTATTTTAAAACTCGAAAGGATATTTGGCTATTTAGGATCAATGAGAAAATCGAAACCCCGTAAGTTAGGGCACAATTCCTTAATGTTCCAAAACGCGATACATTGCCTTTACTAAAAAATCTTTTTTATGAGTTTAGGGTAAAAATTGATATAATATCTAAAAGAAGTATGTGAATAAATAATATGTGAACGAATGTCAATAATATGAATGTACTAATAAATGGTTCATAGAACATAATAGCAATAATCACGTAGCATACATCAATTTGACACTAAAATTAACAATTAGAGAAAAATAAATGAATGATAAAATAAATAAAAAATAAAATAGGCATCAGTCAAGAAAAACAAATTTTTGAAACAAAATAGGATAAACGAACAAATAAATAAGTGCATAAGATATTGTAGAAAGTAGTTTATGATATAATGAAAATAAAGGAATAAAGAAAAATAAAATAGTTTTTTTAAAATTGTATCAAAGTATATAAGTAGATAGATGGTAAAGATAAGATATACATATATATATACATACATATATATATATATATATATATATATATATATATATAACTTTAGGTAAACAAATATACATATATACATATATATACATAAAATTATAATAACAATAGTATTTCAAAAAAACTAGTTAATTTAGTAATAATAATAAAACCAATAAGCTAATACAAAAGAAAGTATAATGAGAATAATATTAAACTAATTAAAAATAGAGAAGAATAACAAAAATAATACAGAAAGGATTAAATTGGAATCAAAATAGAATTAAAAGTATAGAATCTAAATGTTAAAAGTATAGAGGGACTGACTGGGCAATAACCCCAAGCCCTCAAAACGCGACGCTTTGAACCGGATCCAAATGAATTAAAGGCCAAAGTCATGGGGCAAAATTAAAAAAATAAAAGAGAAGAACAAGATTATATTAAAAACACACAAGAAAACGGAGGGACTAGGGGTATAAATATCCCAAAAATAATGAAAACACGCGGATCCCTGGCTTGCGGGTCGGGTTGCACGGGTTGAGCCTCTAAACGGCGTCGTTTTGGGGCGTTTTGTAGCTGAATGAAACGGCGCCGTTTCTTAGTTAATATTTAGGCTAACATTTCAGCAGAACTTCATTTTTTTTTAAAAGCAATCTAAAAAAAAAGGTCTTTCCTTTGTGTTTTTTTTTTGTCGCTGGTTTAGTAGGCTTTTAGGGTTCATTGGTGCTTCACGCACCTCCTCCCTGCTGTGGCCTACGGCCTAAATCGCGCAGAACAAGGTGCTTTAGACTACCTTTTTTTTTTTTAAAATGGGTTTGAAGGCCAAGCCTTCTCTAACTCTGAAACAAGAGGAAAGGACACCATCACCCCTTTTAGATTTAGCTTCCGCGCCAGAGAGAAGGCCTCCGACGACGAAACCAATGGTCGATTTGGGTAAACCCTTCCCTTCCTTTCTTTTCGTATATAAAAAAATCAAAAACTTAAGAGATAACAATAGAGAAAATACCAAGCAAAAATCACCCTTTTTTTTTCTTTTGTATTTGATTGCTATCTTTTTGTGTGTTTTTTTTTCTTACAATATGATTTCTTTTCGGCTTTATAGCCGATTACAATATTAGAAAGATATTATTTTTCTTTGTCTCTGCTACTGTTTGTTGTTTCTGCTTGCTCTCTGTCTTGCTTTCTTTTTTTGTTCTTGTTTTGCAGGCCTAGACAGAAGCGATGGGACGGGGCAAAGGTGATCAGCCTTGGGGCGTTGGACATGCTGACACCACGTGAGGAGCGGCGCGGCGCGGCGCAAAGGAGGAGCTAGGGTTTTTTGCCTAGCTAATAGTGTTTAGGTTTTGGGCCAATTAGGCCTTGTAATCTTGGGCTTGTATTATTTGTCATTTGTTTTTATGTTTTTAATTGTTTGGGCTGGTTAATGGTTTGAGCCCGGGTAAATTTGGGTACTTACAAAGTGTATAGATCTATATCATTTTATTTATATTATTAATTAAATTGAAATATATTATAAATTATAAATTATAAAAGGAATTGTATTCTATTAAAATAAATCGTATTTTGTTCCTATTAAACGATTCGAAGAAGACTACTATTGAATTATGTTCCAAAGAATTAGCAATTTGTTTTCCCATTTTCGTTCCTCATACTGGACCGAGTCGCGTTTTAGGTAACATAAGTTTGCTCTACATCAACTATTAAGCCGCATAACTTCATTTGTTTTCAAAATTAATAATCTTTTTAATTTCATTTAACATTCGATTTAATGCCACATTAATTACTATTAAGCCACACTATTCCATTAACAATAAAATTAATGTGCATAGACTAAAATATCATCTTTTCAAATGTACCGAATTAAAATATTTGTTTTTCACTTATACAAGTTCAAATCCTCTTCCATGCTTATTTCATTGTTCTTTTATGCATGTTATTTCCAGGATTTTTTTTAATTAATAAATATGTTTTTCAAGTTTTTAATTAACAAACATGTATTTTTTTTAATTCATATTTTTAATTAATAACTTCTTTATTTATATAGACAACATAATATGTAATTATAATTAAAACTATATTATATATTTATATATATAAGGGCGAGGGAAACTTGATTTAATTTGACAAAATAGAAGAAAAAATCGAATTTCGAGTTTGAGTCAAGTTGAATTTTACAATTCGAATAACTTATATAATTCGAATAATAAATTGGTGTGAGTATCCATTTGGTCCATGTTAATTTTGAAAATGAACAAATTGATCTCTCTCTAAACAAAAAATTACAAAAAAAAAAATCAAAATAATTTTTAAAATTCAAAATATTTATAAAAATTCAAATTTAAAATTTTAAAGATTCTAAAGAATATATAAAGAAAGTAAAATATTTAAAAATATTCTAAAATAATAATTTTAGAGAGTTGAATAAGTTAATTAATGATTTAAGTTTATCAAACTGAAGTATCTTCTTTTTTTTTTTTTTTCTTATTTTGCTTTGTATAAATTTTCAAATATATATGGTTTCAAATTTATGTGCTCTAATATGGAATTGATTATATTGTAACAATATTTTAATTTGACATGTTTAATATTTTTAATTTAACTCAAATAATTTCACTCATTTCAACTCGACTTGAATTCCATTTCACTGAACTTAATTTGAAAAAATTTTAAATCGAGTTTGGATAATAAAATAGGATTCGTCAACTCAATTAACTCAAAATTATTTCAGTTGATCCGATTGAATGCTCAGCCCCATATATATATATATATATATATATATATATATATATATATATATATATATATATCATTTTGTTAAATATATTTTTTACTTTAAAAACATTAACTACTCTATTTATTTATATATATATATATATATTAGATGCCAAATATTTATTTTTTTGCTTAAATTATGTGTATGGTAAATTCTAATATTATAAAATCAAATAATTATTTCAAATATCATTATTTTTTTACCTATTTGTGGATATGGTAAATTCTAATATATATAATCAATTAATTATTTCAAATATCATTATTTTTAGTAAATATACTTTTTTTATGTGTGGAATATTTTTTTCAATCCATATCACGAGTATACATGAAAAAATAATAATATTTAAAATAATTATTTGGATTTATAATATTAGAATTTACGAAACTCAAAATATACATAAAAAATAAATCTTTGACATATAAAAATTATATATAAAGAAAAATAAATAAATAAATTAGTTGATTTTTTTTAAAAAATAAAATATATTTAACATAATGATTTATATCAAAAAGTATATTTTTATTATATAATTACATATTTAATATTTTGCCTGTATAAAAAAAGAAATTATTAATTAAAACATGAATTAAAAATTAAATAAAAACCTTTAAAACATGTTTTTTATTTAAAAATTTGAAAATAAAATGTTTATTAATTAAAAATAAAAAAATTTTGAAACAATATACATTAATAAAAAATAAACATAAGAGAGGAATCAAACTAAACCATGAAGAAGCAACCATTTAACCATTCAAAGAAAAGCGCATTTAGTATAAAGCATTTTTTAAAAAACGTTTGTTTTTGAAAGCGTTTTTTTCATGTAAGTATAATAATAATCTATTTTTTAAAATAATGTAAAAAAACTTAATTTGCTAATTTTTATATAAAAAAAAAAAGGTGGCATTTACCGTTAATTTTGCCCTTTTTCTTTTACAGTACTTACTTTTATTATAATCTCAGCCTTTAAATAGAAAAAAAAGAGTTTTTAAAAAATATATATTTAATTATTGTAATAACTATTGCACTAATTAAACTAAAACCTCAATTGTAGTATATTTAATAATAAAAAAAATTAATTTTTGATGGTTTTGTAAGCACAAAGGAGACGATATAAACAAGAATGCAATATGCAAATAAAGAATAGGGAAAACGAATTAGCTAGTTTCCATTTCCATAAAATGTTTTCTAGGAAACTCCGGTAATGGGCTCTTTGCTTTGACTATTCTTCCATCGCATCTTTGCTTTTGACAATGAAAATATAATTAATTAATTAATTAATTAATTAAATTTAGAACTTCTTTCTTTCTTCAAAATTTCTCTTGAATTTGCTTTGACTATCCTTACCATCATTCTCTCCATTAAATTTCCTTATTCATACCTTCTTATCGTTTTTCCCAATGGTTCACTTTAATTTTTTCCTTTAATTACATCCTCCATCATTATCATCATTATAAAGATAAACATTTGATTAAATTATAAATAAATTTTGGTTTTAGTCAGTTACAATTTGATCATTAAACTATTCGAAAACTTTTATTTAAGTCAATAAATTATTAAAATCGATGTTATATGACTTTCGCTGTTTGCACTATCTGTACTAATCAAAAGCTCTCTTTTCTCTTCTCTTCTACAGTTCAGTTATTTTTCATGAAACAGTTTTGGATCTAAGGTATGTTTTACTCGTCGATGGGTACTAATTCATCGTACTAATCATCGAATCATTACTTGAAACTTGCTAATAGAATTAAAAACAAAAAAACTTTAACAGCCCAATGAAATAAAAAAATTTGAACACTTTAATAACTTAAATGAAAACTTTTAAATAATTTAATAATAAAATTGTAACGAAAATAATATAATTTACTCTGACGATAATTCAATGTAGTAGAGGAAGGTAGTTTTGGATAGTATTTGAGATAACCTTGATAAAATTTAAATGAAATATTTTTTAAGTTTTTACTTAATGATAATGTTAATAATAATAATTCCGCATCATGGGTCAATAATAAATATTAATCCAAGATGGACCATTTCAATCCCTCTCCTCCAAGCAATAGTAAGTTGAAACTCTCAACTTTATCCTTATTTTATATCTCTATCACAAGTCAAACTAGACCGAAATCCATGAGGAAGCTTCTATTGCTTGCAACAATTCTCAAAATCATTAAATCACATTTTCTTGTCTCAACCCCTCTTCATTTAACTCCTCTGCCTCTCCTTTTCTCAGTTTCAATCATAATCACACTTTCAAATGTTTCGCCCTTTCATCTGTGCCACTTTCAATCCTCACCAAGATGACGATGGTCCAAGAAAATCCAGAAACAACAAAGCTCGACAAAAGGATGACAAGAACCCTTATTCGGATCGCGGCCTCGACAAGTTTTCTGCACTTTTATCTGAGCTCGAGCAGAAGAAACAAAAGATTTACTCGCAAACGGGCTCACAAGATATAAAGTTGGTTCGTTTCAAGTACAAGAACTCGACGGATTTCGTCCCCATCGTGGTAAAGCTCAAGGACAACAAGAAAGAAGAAGAGAAAAATAAAGGTATGGATAATACCACCACCAAAGAGATGAATCTTGATGCACAAGTCATAGATAAACACCCAATCCATGAAGGGAAAGAAGTACCGAACAAGGTACCACCAGGACTGCAAACTGTTACTGATCAGAAGAAGAAAAAACAAAGCTTTTCATGGAATATTGAGTTTCATAAATGGAGACGGCCTTGTTACTATTTACCAACATTTCTGGTCTTGATTCTGTTGCTTTTGGTGTTGTTTGAAAGATCGGTTTCGATACTAGTTACTTGTATTGGATGGTATATGGTACCTATAATACAAGGAAAGAGTTACAATAAGAAGAAGGGTTATGTTAGAAAATTGAGTGACAACAAAACCCGAGATGTAGGAGACAAGTCATCCCAGGTCTGATCATTGATGTTTTTTTTTCTGTAAAGTGTTTTTCTTTGATTCTTTTGTTGCTGTGTTTTGGGGTTGGATTGAAAATTGCATCCACTCTTTTAGACAGTGTAAATTCTTGTATAGGAGGATGGATTCTTCAGGTTACTTTTTATGACATTTTCGATCCTTGGTCATGGAACTTGATTATTGGCATTCCAGAGATGTTGGTTTCTTTTCATAATTTTAAAGTTAAATATTCAGGGGGTCGCTTATAGCAATGCGTACGATATAAGCATAGTTACATTTTTTTTTAAAATACTCTTGTATATACTACAATATTTAGGTAAAATAATGATGTAGATTATTGTATCAAGACTTTAGCTTAGCAAAACTCGATTCAATTTGAAAAAATTAAAATTTTTTTTGAATTCTAAGTTAATCGAATTGAGTTTTTCGAGTTTTTCGAATTATTCAAGTCAACTTGAATAATTTAAATAATAGATTGGTATAAATACCCTTTTGATCCCTGTCAAATTTGAAAATGAGCAAATTTATCTTTCTTTTAACAAAAATTACAAAATAATTTTTAAAATTAAAAAAATTATATTTTTTAAAAAATTTCAAAAAATAATTCTAAAAAATATATAAAGAAAGTTTAAAAAATTTTAAAAAAATTAGAAAAATAATTTTGAGGACTTAAATAGGTTAATCAATGATTTAAGTTTATCATACTAAAGTATTTTTATTACTATTTTGCTTTGCAAAAGTTTTCAAATATATATGATTTCAAATTTATGTACTCTAACATGAACTTAGTTATATTGTAACAAGATTTTAATTTGACATGTTTAATTTTTTTAATTTAACTCAAACAATTTCACTCAATTCGATTTGACTTAACTCAAATTTTATTTCATTCAACTCGATTTGAAAACAAAATAGGACTCGTCAACTCAAAATTTTTCACTCGATCCGACTTGATTCGATCTAACACTCACCACTATCAATAGTTGAATTACTTTATATCTCTCTTGTAACGCCTTGAATAATTATTTCTATTTCTGTAAATATTTGATACAAATGTGTATCTATTTCAGTGGTTAAGTATTTTGAGTGTATGTGTGAGGATTTGAGTTTAAGTCTCACCTTTGCCAAATTTTGTTATTTTTCTAATCCTAGCATTACCCTTGTTGAGTAGGCTTATATAAGGTTGTCTATTATTTTATATTAGAATGAGCATGTTGGTTCGGGTGGTAAGGAGTTAGTGTGAGGGGTCCTGTGTTCAAAATTTCCTCTCTCTTTCAAAAATTCCCAAAAGAATTTGACGTCAATTTTTCTTTTTGTTCTCTGCCAATTTTTCCTTCTTTTTCCTTTCCGGTGATTTTGTTTTTGTTTTCTGTCTATTGTCGAATTTCCGTATCTTGTATTTTCAATGCTCATTGTGCGTTTTCTAGTAAGTTTGGTGCGTGCAATTTTTGTTTTAATTAGTGAATCATTGGTTAATAGGGTTCGTTTGGTATTCAGGAGAAGATCAAGGGGCTGGGGGTTTCCAATCGAAGCTTTAATTGTGCGAATCACTGTTGTTCATCATATATAAACTTTAATTTTATACGATTTTATATATGAAATTTTAATTTGATTCAATTTTCACAAATCACTAACAACATCATCGAATTAGTATCATTTTATGTTGATATACGAGATACACAAATAATATATAAATCCAATATGATAATAAATGTATGTATTAATTTTTTTAAATGTGTATAATTAAATCAAAATTTATATATCAAATTATATACGCAAATATTATCGAATTAGTACCATTTTACGTTGATATATTACATACACAAATAATATATAAATCTAATATGAAAATAAATGTATGTATTTATTTCTTTAAATGTTTACAATTAAATCAAAGTTTATGTATAAATTTAATATTTCTCCTTAATTAAAATTTATTACAAAATTACTATTTTTTTTAAAATGAAGAGTATTTAGTGATTGTACTCAGTCTCCTTTAGGGTTAGGTTGAATAAAAAAATAATTGAATGATCTAAATAGATTTGAACCATAATATTAAAACCCTTTTCTTTAAGTCTTCTTTCAAATTAATTATTAAAGTAAATAATCACAAAAATAGCAGTAGCATGTGCATTGATATCATCATTTTGACTTTTCAATAGTTCTATTTTAGTTTAGTTACTAGGAAGGACATTATTGTAACAATGTTAAGAGTTCTAATACTTAATAGACAAGTTACCTTAAAAAAATATTTCTTGTTTGATTTTCTTGAAACTCATATGGTAATTCATTTATTACTTAATTATCACATGAATTTCAAATAACAAGATATTTGGTACCTTTAATAAATAACAAGGTCATTCGATTTTTTTACGTGATATCTTTCACCTTCAACAAATTTCTTTACTTTAAAAGTTTATGATGGTTTTTGTTTTGAGGATGATGCCCTTCAATGAGAAGGGATTTAGTTTTTTAAATCTCTCTATTTTCTGGATGACCAAAGCTATGTAGTGTTTCCCTTGCGTGGGGCTTTCCCAAGAATTGATATGGAGGGATTAGAGGCTATGAGGCTTTTTTACATATATAATATAAAAAGAATTAAAAAATTTCCAAAATGATATACCAGGGGTGGTAAAGGGTGGTGCATAGGCGGCACCACATTTATTTTCTGACACTTATCAGTTTCAGTTAAAAAACAAAAAAAAAAAAAATAATTTTTTGATGGTGCATCCTTATTGATAGGCGACACCAAAGTCTTTTTCCCATACGGTTTCAATACATGGGTTAAATACAAGTTTGGGTGGTGTTGCCCATGGGAAAGGCAACACCAAAGGATTGGTGCCAATGTTATAGGCGGCACCTGTGGTTTCAATATTGCAGGCGGCACCAGTTCTACCACTAGTCATTATTTAAGTAGTGTTTGGGAAAAAAATTAGAATTCAAATAATAGCGAAAAAAAACTCTGTAAAAGAAGAGTAAACAAACAAAGAAGAATTCATAAGGTTAATAGATATGAAATTCATTTTTTTACATTATAGCAATTATTTTGCTTGAAACTGTATTGAGAATTTTTATTTCTTTTTTAATAGATCTAGTATTGAATATGGATAATCAAATTTTCGTATGTGTTTATTTTGATGGAGTAATTTTGAGAACAACAATTGGATGTATATTTGAATGTCTCCAACAAATAGCAATGAGATTTAATAGAAATGTCTCAGTTGATGATATGAAGGAAAGGATTAGTGCAAAAATTGTTAGACGTTGTGGGAGAAGGATCTCGAAACTTTTCTACAAGTTTCCAATTTCGGTAGATACCATCAAATTTATCAAGATGAAACTTATAGACGATGAAGACGTGGAGACAATGGTTGCTCTTTGTTCTGGGAATCAGAGCCACCAAAATGCACTGATTTAGTTATTTCCTGAGTGAGTTGATGTGGAGCCAGCTGAAGATCCCATTCCATTACGTGAAGAACATGGAATTCAAGATCTGTGTATGGTGGTTCCGATATCGTACGTTGATAGTCTATCGACTGTACGCAGGTTCAGCATCGATCTTAATGTTGCATTTGAGACTAATATGGATGGTGATGATGGATATGATAGTAGCGATCCTTCTGATCACGAGGTCGATGGTAATAGTGATCTCGATGTGGATGAGGTCTTAGATGATATCGATGATGAAAGTACAAATGATGATAGAAATGTTAATACATCTTCAGTCAGGAACTTGATTTGACGTATTTTGATACGCAATGATCCTAGGGCACACATGTCACTAATAGACCTCGATGCAACGCATGTCGTCAAGTTCCCGGAGTACTCTGATATATTAAATGCTCACAGGTTGGCCATAGATTTCGAACCTAAGGAGTTGTTCGTGGGCCAAAAATTCGAAACCAAGGAAGAGTGCATATTTACCATTAAGCGATATAGCATGAATGTGTTGGTGGACTACAAAGTCGTCATGTCTAAACCAACATTGTATATTGGGGAGTATTGGAGGTCAACGAAAGGCTGCAATTGACGGGTGCAAGCCAGATTTATCCAGAAGTCGTAGATGTGAGAGATACAAAAATTTGTTGGAACTTACACATGCACTTCAACACCTATGACAGAAAATCACCGGAAATTTGATTCTAAAATTATTTGTATATGCATCATGCCAATGGTGAAGGATGTGCCAACCATTAAAGTTTCGATACTAATATTTAAAATGCAAACACGATTCCAGTATCGAATATCGTATTAGAAAACATTGATAGCTAAACAGATGGCTTTTTAATATTAGTCCACTAAAAACCTCGGGTCCGGATGACTTCCATGCGTTGTTTTACCAAAATCAATAGAAAACTGTTGGTCAGGATGTGTGCTCTTAGGTTCAGGGAATTTTGGCGCATGGCTCTATTAATTGTTCTATTAATAAAACCTTGTTGGTTTAGATCCCCAAAGTCAAAAGCCCAGAATCCTTATCCGAATTTCGTCCCATCAACCTTTGTAATTTCTTGTACAAGTTAGTCACTAAGATTATTGCTAACCGATTTAAGCATGTGTTTCCTAGTCTTATTGCTCAAAACTAAATCAATTTTGTTGTAGGGAGGCAAATTACTGATAATATTATTATTTCTCAAGAGGTAGTTCATTCTATGAGGAATAAGAAAGGAACAAAAGGGTGGATGGCAATCAAGGTGGATCTGGAAAAGGCTTATGACAGACTAAAATGGGATTTCATCAAAGACACTTTAGCTGATGCAAGTATTCCTTGCTCCTTGTCTAGGATTATTACAGAATGCATTTCTACTATTTCTATGCCGATTGTTTGGAACGGAAACCGTACGGAGGGATTTATGCTGAGGAGAGGAATCCGTCAAAGGTGCCCTCTTTCCTCGTATTTGTTTGTTCTTTGCATGAAGAGATTGAGCCAACTTATCCATAAAGAAATTAAAGGATAAATTTTGGAGGCCTATTTCGATTATAAAAATGGACCGCCTTTGTTGCATCTATTCTTTGATGATAACCTTTTCTTATTTGTAGAAGCATATGTGAATCAGGCTCAGATGATGAGAAAAGTTTTTGATGTGTTAGGGGATTCTTCGAGGCACAAAATTAATGCCAGTAAGTTAAATGTTTTCTTCTCTAGTAATATTCAACCTCTTGTAAAAGATGAAATTTGCAGAACTCTTGGTTTTGCTGAGAAGAATGACTTGGGATCTTACTTGGGCATGCCATTATTGCATCAAAGGGTTACAACCAGCACTTTTAAGTTTATAGTTGATAAAATCAGGAGAAAGTTAGATAGTTGGAATGCGAAAATGTTGTCTATGACAAGGAGAGTCACTCTGGCAAGGTCGGTTGTAACACCCCTTAACCCATATCCGTCATCGAAACAGGGTTACAGAGCATTACCAAACATTTTAGATCAAATATGAACATTACATAATTATCTAACAAACATATTATTTTTCATATAATATCCCATTCAATTCAATTACTCCATTCAACTCAAAACTAATTTTCATACCAAAACATACTATTTATAATCTTAATATAGTACATAAGCTTTTATATATATATATATATATGTATCTAATAACATTTTATAACATATTTTGTGACACTTTTCAAAATGACAAACACAAATGTCCTAGGTACATGCCATTACCAAAAAGATATGTACTTCACCACAATGAGTTCGGGATTGGCCTTGGATGCTGATTCAACAATCTGACTTTAATCTAACTTGCGCACGGAAAACAAACCGTATGCTGAGTATAAACTCAGTGATATTTCTATAATCCGAATATTTATTAAACAAGAATTTATAATAGTTATTTATATAATAACACATAAACAGAATCATTCAATAAATAATCAATTTCATAAATCCATCATTCATAACACTTTCAATTCTCATCTCATACTATTTCAATTTCATAATTGCTATTCAATAGCTTTTCTCAATAAGATGCACCACTCAATTTTAAACTAATACCCATTTCATAAATCCCTAATTCATGCAATTCCATGCATTTCAATTGCATATTTTATTTCATTGTTCATTCCAATCCATATTCAATATTATTCATTGTCAACCAATTGGCCCACTCATTTGTTTACCCCTATTAACAAGACTCGGACTTTGGCGGATACACGGATTCAACCAAAACACACCAGTATGGCACCCAGTGCCTCATCGGATAGTTTGAAGCAATAGTTGACACCCAGTGTCTCATCGGCAAAGCCGAAGAAAGTTGGTACCCAGTACCTCATCGAATCTATCCGAAGAAATATAGTGACACCCAGTGTCTCATCGACTTGTGGTCGAAGTAATTCCTGAACACTTCCAATCCTATGGCATGCCAACTATATCCGACTCAGTCTGATACAGTTAATAGGGTTTCACATCATTTTTCAATTTCTAATCGATACATATTTCAAATAATCATATATATTTGCAATTCAATTCATTTCAATTTATTTTTTTTCAAATATAATAATAAATATCAAATGTTCAAATTCCACAATAATCACATATTCACATCAATTTCATCAAATTCCAAATCAATCCATTTCATTAGTATAACACAATACAAATAATTCTCACCTTATTCACTTACCATAATATTTAATCAAAATTCAAGAATTAATAACTAAATTCACTTTTCAATTTCAAACAATATTCATTCCAATTCAAATATTCACATATGTACATGAAATCAATTCCATTCCATTCAATTCAATATCACAAAAGCAATATCAATACTCACCTCAATGCACTTACCATACATATTAAGTAATAATTCAACAATTAATTATTAAATTCAGATTATAAAAATACAAACCGTATTTTCCGAGCTAATCTTCGTTGACTTTTTCTTTTCCTTTCTTAGCCGACGTCTCCAGAATTAAAACAATTAAAATTTATCAATACACTACAATTTCATATTGAACATTTCAATTTATACACAACTTTTGCCTAAATTCCAATTAAATCCCTATTCAAATCTAACTTATTTTATTCATAATTTTACTCTTTATTTTTCATTCAACTATCACTTAAAATTAATTTCAATTCTCTAATTTCACCATGAATCTCTAATTTTGAATTTCTTTCAATTTAGTCCTTACTAGATAAAACTTATGATTTAACTTACAATTCAATCCTTTTCTCAATTCTAACTTAAAATTCTATCAATTCTAACCCAAATTCTTCAATTAATTCAACATAAACCACATCTAAATATCAACTAACTTTCAAAATTTCCACTTATATCAAGTAGTATTTTGTTCTAGGATTCCAAAAACATCAAAAATTACAAGAAAATGAATTAAATTGACTTACCACTTGAACTTGAAACCTTTAAAACTCTAATTTCTCTTTTTTTTTTCTTTTCTTTCTTTCTTTTTCTCCTTTCTTTCCCTGTTTTCATTTTGTTATTCTCTTTCCTTTTTCATTCTTTTGTTTCTTTATTTTAATTATAATAATAATATAATAATTTAACATTTTTTTAAATAATAAATAATATATATGAATTACAAATGTATGTATATAAAATTTTACACATTTACATTATTATTACCACACAATTCTCATAATTTAATTTAATTTATTCTCATAATTTAATTTAATTTATTTACTTTATTTAATTAATATAATATAATAATAATATAATAATATAATATTTACTTAATTTATAAGTAAATATATAATAATTACTAATATATGTATATTATGTATACACATGAAAATTATTTTTACCACACATGTCAATTTATAGTTTAATTGCTTATTTAGTCCCTTGAATTTTCTCTATTCTATAATTCAACTTTTACCCTATATTCAATCTAGTCCTTATACCTAATTACTTTTAATTCAAGCAAATTCACTTAATTTAAACCTAATTAACTACACAACTAGCTTCGTAAATATTTTTAATAAATATTTACGAATCTGATTTACAAGAACTGAGTCTCGGGAATGCATTTTTTTATCCTTTTTAATTAATTAACTATCAAAACGTTAAAATTTCCTAACGAAACTTTAATACTAATTCAATGACACTCCGTAAATATTTATAAAAATATTTACGGCTCGGCTTATGAAATCGAGATCTCGATACCTCGATTTCAAAACTAATTAATTTGATAAATATTTCTAAATTACAAATCACTAATTCATAAGCCTTCCTAAATTCACGATTGGCTTATAAATACTAAATAATAATTTATAAGCTCACTTGTCAGATTTTAGTGGTCTCAAACCACTTTTTCTAACATCACTGAAAATTGGGCTATTACATCGGTCCTCATGACGACTCTCAAATACTTTATGCAAACTGTTAGAATCCCTATTAGTATTTGTGCTGAGATTGAAATAATTGCAAGGGGTTTTATTTGTGGAAAAGATCCAGGAAGGCATGGGATGTCTTTAGTTAAATGGTCAGATTGTTGTCAACCCCACAATAATGGAGGCCTCAAACTTCGAAATCTTAAGGAGAAAAAATAATCATTTTTGCTTAAGTTAGGTTTTAATTTGCTCACTAATAAGCAAGCACAGTGGGTTAAGATCCTTAGAGCCAAATATAAGGTTACAGAGCTTTGTCTTGATGATATATCGAAAAGATCATGTTCCTTTGTTTGGAGATCCTTATCCAAAGTCTGGCCAATCCTTCACCAGAACCTTACTTGGTTAGTGGGAGATAGTAGTCTTATAAAGGCTTGGACTGATAATTGGGTTCCAGAGATAGGTCCTTTAATTAATTTCTGTCACAACATTGAGAACATGGATTTAAATACAACGTTAAAAGAGATCTCTTTAATTGATTGTAGCTGGGATTGGAATTTTCTAAGCCTGTTTATGGATAATAGCATCTTGTTTTATATTGCGGCTATTCCACTGCCAAATCCTTTAGTTGGTAATGATGAGTTGATATCTACATTGTTTGACCATGGTAAGCTTACTGTTAAATCTGCTTATAGTTTTCTCATTCAGAATTCTCTCAATTCAGAAGATAGCAAATACAAGCTCACTTGGTCTTTTATTTGACCTTAAAGAGTAAGACATTTTCTAAGGTTGGTTCTTAAGGAGCGACTGATGACCAATGTTGAACGATACAGGAGAGGGCTTGCAGGTGATCCTTCATGTGCAAGTTGTAGTAATGTTGAAAAATCTATTACTCATGTTTTACAGGATTGTGACATTGCACGAGAAGTGTGGAAGCAGGTAGTCCCTCAAGATTTTAGGGGCAATTTTTTCTGCTCATTTGGTGGAATGGATTTCAATGAACTTGAAAAAATGATTTGCGCTTGCTGTTTACGGAAGCTAATTGCTAGTCCTTTTATGGAATTATTTATAGGACTTTATAAAGTTAAACACAAATGGAGTAAGGGATCTTGGTTCGGGGGATGGTTCGGCAGCTGCCATGGCTAGAGATAAGCAGGGTTCATGGCGTGAAGGTGTTGAGAGGAATATTAGTAAATGTAGTGTTGTGCAGGCTGAACTTTGGGCAACCTATGGTGGATTACGTATGGCATAGGAGAATAATTGGGTGAATATTAAGGTCAAAACTGATTGTGCACAAGCCGTGGAAGCTATTTTTGATAGGTCGTGTGGGCAATTGTATAGGGATCTCACTTCAAGAACTCCTGAGCTTTGTAGAAGGCAGTGGAGGGTGATCATTAAGAATATTCCAAGAGAAGTCAATGTAGCTGCATATATGTTGACAGGGAGGATGAAAGCACACCCTTACAGCCCAATAGTTTTTCAAGAACCCTCAGAAGAGATTATTGATCAATTAAGGATAGATAGTCGTTTTATGCATGATGATTCTGAAATAATGCTATAATTATTTTGGATGTTCTCATTAGAAAAAACTTTAAAATATCACTCATTTTTTACTCAACTTCAATTATTTTTATTCCAATGTTATCTTCACCCAACAACTGCATAATAGAAGTAGAATTGTTCATTGATTGGGTGGCCTTATTATAAGATATATATAAATATTAATATAAAAATATATTATTATTTTTAAAAAACAATATTTTAAAAAATATTAATATTAAAAAATATATAATTTGTTATCTTTAAACAAAATTTTTTATTATTTTATAATCTAATATTAAAATATATAAAATATAAATATTAAAATAATAATTTATTAACTTATAAAAAGAAAAAAAAAAACCAAAGATATTAAGGATGGGACAATCACAATACATTAAGTTATAGCAAATATATCGTAAGTTGAATAGTATATATCACTAATTAAAGACCTTGATATAGTTGATTGTTAAATAACACATTGTTGGGAGACCGGAAGGTGATTGTTTTAATTTGAATAAGAATTTGGATATTACCATAAAAACAAATGAAATCTATAAATTAGGAATTGTTGTACATTTTAATAGAACATCAATGTTAAATTATAGGAATGACTAAATACAGCAAAATTGACTTTTATAGATAGATAAATGGAGGGGTTAAATAAAATAAAAAAGGTTATTTCTAGATAAATGCCTACAAAGTGCCTAGTTAATCAAATCCCACCATCATTTAAACGCTTCAACAGGAGCTGACATATTCAACTCATAGGTTGCTTGAAAAACGTTTGCTGCTTGTTGTAATGACCCTTCCAATTTGGCAATCAACCCAAGGTCATCCAAGCATCGTGATTTGTCGGATCTAACCAAAGTGCATTCATTAGAAAGCTTCTTACAATCGGAAGCGACGATTGACTGCCGAGATGTAGAAGCACTGCTGCGGTTGAAACAATACTTGGCACGTAATCCGGTTCTATTGACAACGCAATCGAGAAGGATACCAGTGCCTCCTTATGAAGTGATTGAACTTCAAACAATAAGCCTGTAAAAGAACCTTGGAAATTAGAAGAGAAGTGCAAGCATTGTTGGCTTTTATAACTTAATAACAAGCAATGTTGCGATTGATGGGATTTGTAGTACCACTTGTATGCCAACTTTTGGGTGAATAAAGTTCAATTGACTTGGCCTTGTTTACACAAATTTCTGTATCAAGCCATGAACCAAATTTTATATAAATAGTAGCTAGATCCTGGCAGGCAGCCAATTCAAGAACTCTTTCTGTAACATCCTACAAAAGACGAAAAGATATGAACTGAAATGCATATGGAAATGCATGAAAGAAGATTCATGCTACGGTTCCAAGCCAAAGAACTCGTACCTCAGAATCAA
Organism: Gossypium anomalum; assembly: GCA_025698475.1. Taxonomy (NCBI): domain Eukaryota; kingdom Viridiplantae; phylum Streptophyta; class Magnoliopsida; order Malvales; family Malvaceae; genus Gossypium; species Gossypium anomalum. The sequence continues at coordinate 21,825,119 of CM046958.1, forward strand.
AACTCTTTGCACTCTCGAAGTTATTTGACCAAGATTTTCTTTGTGTTTTAATCAGAGATAGCAAGATTCGGTAAGTTTCAATTGCTTGCTTGGGTCTTTCCTGAGCAATCTGAAGCACAACTCTTAATCTGAGAAGTTCTAACTGATTTAAACTACCAGCTTCATCCAAAGCAACTTCAAGTATGGTTTCGGTGTCTTTGAACCGCCGGTCTGCAGAAAGTATTAGTGCCAATAGCCTCCAGCCTCTACCTGAATCTTCAGTCACCATGTTAGAGTACACCATTGCATTTTCAAAGGCCACATCCAAATTCCTCTGAACTGCATTTTCCAAACTGAGGTTAAAGATCAATTCAGGATCTTCCTTCATATTAAAAGCAGCAGAGTTAAGTAAGGCCAATGATTCTTTCTGAAAGATAGATCTTTCAGCATCTGATATGGAAATTCTAGCAGCATTCCCGTAGCAAACACCAAGGAACTTATGAGCTTGACTCTTAAAATGTTCATTCACTTGATCATCTGCTGCTGAATTGATCACATTACGAGCAAAAGTAATTCCATAATGAGCATGCTTTGGATCTTGAGAAGATAACTTTGCACCAAATAGTAAAGTTGGGATATGAGGTTTATGTTTTGGTTCTGATTGGCCAGAAACCTTCTTCAATAAGTTCAATGCTATCTTATTCTGACCAGCAACAACATAACAAAGAGTAAGAAGATACCATCTATTCGCTCTTTCATATATACCGGGAAGGGCCTGCTCCACATAACTTCCCAACAATTCAAACTGCCCAGTGACTGTAAGAGCAAAAGTCAGATGATCCATAATATCTGAATTCCACTTTATTTCTCCATAAGCCATTTTCTACACAAGTACTAGGAGGAGGATAATTGCTTCCTCCATGTTACCATTAGGGGTGGCTGAACCCCATACCTGTAAGTGAGGGGCGATGCTTGTTTTGACACCACCATAAAGTAAATTGGCAGCTAAGTCTTTCTGTAAACTAGCTACCCTCAGGGGATCCAAATTCCATGGCTTGACTAACACCCGATGATACACAGTTATGGCTTCACCAAGAAAGCCGGCCTTTTTCCATAGTCTAGGGAGCAACTCTAATGCCTTGTGAAACATCTCGTGTAACTTGCAGTCTTCAACAATTCCCTCATGCATTCCATTAGGGAATGCTGCCTCAACTACATCCAAAATTATATTGCACTCCTTTGCTGCGTCTGATAAATGAGAAAGCATCAGAACCATTCAAACCTTACACTTTTTAACAATAGAATTTATAGCAATCTAAGCAAACAATAAGTACGACGACATTCAATGCTTAAAAGTTTCATCATTACAAACAATACTAAAAGGTTCCCTCATCTGGATCACTACATATCATCCCCAAGAAACCATAGATTTATTATAAGACCAGTTACCTCTAAAATGTCCAAGTTCAGCCAGTGATTTTGCTTTCAACAAAATTGCTTCCAGAAGTAGGCTGACCGAATGTAGTGACATCACACTAGGAGGGATAATGTCACATTTGGACCGTAGTTTTCGTTGTCGGGTCCTCTCAACAATAGCCCTGGTCATCCTTGGTTTCAAACCTTTGATGTCAATGCCTTGAAAAACCTGAAGCACCGCATCGAAGTTTCCTCTTTGATACTCTAACCTCCCCAACAATGCCCTTGCTTCCTGCAAACTCATTTATAAAAAAAAAAAACTAATTAACTTGTAAATGATCAATAAATGAATATAGATTGATTTAGCAAACAACCCACCTCATAGTTTAAGGAAAGAGCTTCTTTGAGAGTTGATTCAGCTTCATCCACTTGAACATTGTCAAGTTTCAATTCCCAGTCTCCGGTACGAGATGAGAGTCCACTGGCCGAGAAATCTCTGGTCGCCAGTGATTCCGGCACCTGCGGTGCGTCTTCGAACTTGAATTGTTCACCTGAGCAAGCACACAACATCTTCTCCAAAGAAATAACAGCCTAGAATTTGAATGTCGAAACCTGGAAAATATGAATTTGAAACATCACAATTTTATTGTTTTCAAGTTAATAAAACAGAAACGAAAATCTACAAACAAGTAACATTACACCAAGAATCCCTCATAAATATGAACGAGCCCAAAAGGATAAAAAAATATAAAGAGAAAATCTTGTTGGGGGGACAAAGAGTAAGTTACAGAAAACACCAATAATAAGAAGACAAAGCCATATTTAAAGAGAGAGCAAGAACAAAGTTCACATTAAATGAAAATGGTGAGACAAACAAAGAGAACAAAGCTTTGGACTTACCAAAAAAAACCCAGAAAAAAATAGTGACCCTGGCAGAAATCGTTTACACCATGAAAGCTACTTCTCAAAAATAAAACAAAATCCTCTTTCACCGTTTTTGGGGTTTGCTTCATTTCATCACATTTTCTCTTCAAAAAAAAAAAAAAAATTGGTGAGTTGGTGACAACTAAAACCAAATACTTCAAAAGAAAAAATGGCTTTAGAGATCTAATTAAGATATGGGTATTTATGTTTTACTTAATTCAAATAATAATTTTTCTTTCTCTAATGCATGTGTGAAGTGGGAGTGGGGGGCTGGGTGCTTACCAGATATGTACACAGAGATTCTCTGAGTGGCAGTTTTTGGTCATTTTCGGTTCTTATAAAGCTCTGGTTGGTTAAATCAAGAACCAACCGGTTGTGGGAATTTTATAGCAATGCTTTTTTATGAAATTGAATCCCTATATTTGATGCCAACATTTAGGAATAAACAAACATAGATTCTTGGTCAAAAGAATAATTGATTGAATCGATCCAGCTGGGAGTTTTTAGAAACAAAAAAAAAAAAAAAAAAAAAGTTGTTTGTTTTGATCTTCAATTTTCCTTCACCATATATCCAATTTATTATAGCAATGAAAAAGTTTGAGAGAAAAATTTTCCTACTAAATTCAAAAGATAAAGTATTGAGTCCCTATCCTCATATTTGGATTAAAATTTTAGTAACAAAAACAAAGAGTTGGATTAAAACTATTCCACAAAAAGAAATATTAAAACAATTATGGTCATTTAAGATAGATATTTGCTTAGAGAGATAACAACGTTTGAGAGATAAAAAACTACCCAAATTCATATTCATCACTTCCCATCCATACACGTACTAATACGAGGAATTTTGTAGAAGAATTTATTTTAATTTTCTTGGCAACATATATTCAAATTCTAATATTTTAACATTTCCTCCTCAAATTACACCTATAATAAATTGAGCCCATGTAAAATTTGAGATATATTTTTAAGGCTTAGGTCTGATCCGAGAAATGAGTTTAAAGTTTTGTCTAAATCCGATCTAAATTAAAGGCTTAGGTCCTATCCGAAAAATGAGTTTAAAATTTTATCTAAATCTGATCTAAATTGAAAATGTTAGTCTGAGCTCGACTTGACTCACTTATTTTTTTTATTACAAATACATTAAAAATTTTAGAATAAATATTTTCCAATAAATTGAGAATATATTAAAAAAAATCTTTATATTTAAATAATATTAAAATAATTACAACTTAACAATCAAATGTCTTTAAAATAATAGCAAAATAAACAATAAAACAAGAGTTATACAATATTTAAATAATAACAACAAAATAGTAGTAATATAATAATGAAATGATAGCCAAACAGCAACAAAACAACTTATTCGTACCAGGTTGAGTAAAAAAAATCCTACGCAAGACCGTCCCATTTAAAAAAATGATCCTTATTTTTTATTCAAGCTTATGTTTTTGTCCAAGCTTTCTCACTTTTCAAACGGACTTTTGGATCTGAACGAATAACTCGACCCATAATTAGGTCTAGCTATTTTATAATATTTAAAAAATAATAAAATATAGAAGGTTAAAAATGGAAAAGAAAAATGAAGGGTGTATAGCATGATGAAATGAGGAAAAAAGAAAAGGAGAAGGAAAGGTGTTTGAGAAAAGAAAGAAAAGGAAAAGTGTTTATTTTAAAATAGGAAAAGGCAACTTTAAAAATTCAAAATAAATGCAAATCAGAGTTTGCATTTCACATTTTAAAAGGAAATTGCCATCACACTTTTTCGCTTTAATTTCATATTTATTGCAACATTAATTGAGTGTTTGGTTATGGATGAAGAAGAAACAGCTTTTTCATATCCCTGCCATACATAAATGTCTATTAATTTAATCTTTGTGCTTTATATTTTATAAAATATTATTTGTGTTCAAATTGGTATAAATGTTGATTTACTGAAATTTAATTTCATATCCATATAAATCAATTATACTGCAAATGAAATATTTAAGATTTAATAAAATATTGACCAGTTACAATATATGATATTAATTTGATGATTTTAATGTGAAATATGTATTAAATTTGATTTATTATTATTAATGGTAAAAAACAAGAATCACTTTAAATATTATTAAAAAATATATATTTTAGAACTCAAAGAGCTATATTAAACTCTTGTAACTTTTTTATTTTTCCAACTTGGTGCTTTAGATCTTTCTAAAGTGGTTTTTGATTACATTTGCTTTGGTCAAATCTTCTATTTTCTTTGATATGACTATGAGAATTTCATGTCTTCTAAGTCGAATTAGAGATTAAGTGTCTTCTTTTTTCATGTACCTTTGAACCACTAATTGTTTAGTGTCAAATTTAAAATATCTAATTTATGAAATCAAATTATTTTATATATATATATTTGAGTTAGTGATTATTAAGTTTAAGTATGCATTAAAATGGAGCAATTAATCCATTTTTTTCTTTTTAATTAATTTAGTGTCATATCTAATTAAAGAAATAAATGTCTATGTATCTTTTGAGTTAGTCATGTATTGAAATTGAGGGAGTAATAATATTATAAATGACCAAATAAATTATGTGAGTTATATTTTACCAAAAAAAAATTTATGTGAGTTATACTGACCTTATTAATGATAATTTTTTATTCATTTATGCTCCCCAATAGACTTGACAAGTTATAATCATAAAATAGAAAAGGAAACGTGAGATTATGGGCAACATCATTAAAGAGAAGCTTTTGTTGACTTGTTCAAAGACATTTTTGTGGGACAAAAAAAATAAAAAAAATACTAAAATAATACAAAGAAAAAATTATGTACCAAAATGGTACATTTGGGGTGGTGCCGCCTATGGCAGAGGCATGACCACCTCATGTCGATCGAGAAATTCTCTGTGTAGTTGCGAGTCAAATTGCGTACAGGACTAAAATGTAATAATATAAAATATTTAGAGACTGTTTATGCAATTGGTCTATTTACAAATTGGCTGCTGGAAAAAAAGTGAAAGGTGCTGCTTTGTGAGTGGCGGCACCAAACCTAAAATAGGGCTAATTTCTTTGTAACCCCTCCTTTTTGTTATTTTGGTTTTTACCTACATAATACTAAAAGAAAAAAAAACTAAAATAATATAACATTAAAATTATATACGAGAATGGTATAGGCAGGGTGGTGCCTAAATTAAATTAAATAAGAAATAAAACAATATGTTATTTGGAAAATAACTATTATTGTAATGACATACATGTTTTATTAGGTATAAGTATTTAAATTTTTGTTTTTGTAATGTGAAACATGTGTAAATATATATGTAATCATATTAGTGAATCTGCTAATACATACTTTACCCGGGTAAAGTATGCATTATTAAAATTAAATTGAAATATTAAATAAGAAATAAAACAATATGTTATTTGGAAAATAACTATTATTGTAATGACATACATGTTTTATTAGGTATAAGTATTTAAATTTTTGTTTTTGTAATGTGAAACATGTGTAAATATATATATATAATCATATTAGTGAATCTGCTAATACATACTTTACCCGGGTAAAGTATGCATTATTAAAATTAAATTGAAATATTAAATGAGAAATAAAACAATATGTTATTTGGAAAAAACCATTCTCGTATACCATTCTCGTATATAATTTTAATGTTATATTATTTTAGTTTTTTTTTTCTTTTAGTATTATGTAGGTAAAAAACCCGTTTATTTTCTTTTTATTCCCCCTTCAACTGACTATATTATTTTTAAACAAGCCCTTAACCTATTTTTTAGTTAAATAAGCCCTTAATTTATAGTTTTTACTCATAAGCACTCTCAAGAAATTTTAAATTTTTATTTTTTATTTAATAAACTATTCACATCAACCTAAAATGTGAATTAGTTTATATTTTTTTAAATAGCTTTACTTTGGGTAAAATATATTTACTTTAATATTAAAATAAAGGGCTTTTTTGAGTAAAAACTATAAGTTAAGGGCTTGTTTAAAAATAATATAGTGAGTTGAGGGGGGAATAAAAAGAAAATAACAAAAAAGGAGGGCTTACAAAGAAATTAGCCCTATTTTAGTTTGGTGCCGCCACTCTGTCAGGTGGCACCCTTTCACTTTTTTTCCAGCAGCCAATTGTAAATGGAACAATTTATAACAGGTCCCTAAATATTTTATATTATTACATTTTAGTCCTACGCCGCAATTTGACCTGCAGCTACAATAATTTCTGATCTGACATGGGGTGGTCATGCCTCTGCCATAGGCGGCACCACCCCAAATGTACCATTTTAGTACATAATTTTTTCTTTGTATTATTTTGGTATTTTTTTTTTGTCCTATTTCAGTAAAAAATCCCATTTTTGTGAAGGTGAGAATGTGCACAGTGCCCAACAAGAATCCAACCACACCCGAAACATCCATACATTATGCTACATAATTATCGGATTTATATGCTCACTTCAGCTTTTTCATTCTTTAGTGCCACCACAATTTCACCCTCCAATGTCTCCTCGAACTCAATGATTTCCCCTTCTCTTCTCTATACTTCTAACTAATTAAACTCCATTTAACTTCCCAATCAAACTCTATTATTATTCAACCAATGTGAGGTTTATGCTTTTTTTTTTTTTTTTTTTGTCTAGCTTACTTTTAGGAGGATTAATTGTCTTCAACGACAAATTATAAGTACCTCCATAGCCTCGTTTGATATTGAATAAAACCATTTATATCTAGTAAAGAATTAAATCTTACATTTAAAAAAAAAAAACCCTTGTTGATAATTATCGTGGGCTATGTCTTATATTTATTGTTTATAATTATCGTGGGGTGTGTCTTATATTTATCGAGCAGTTTGTAGACACTTAACAAAAACAAAGGCGAAATGGACACGATGAGAGACATCAGGACGACGCGACAAGTTTTTTGATTGACGGAGAGGGCAACTTCATGGCAAGTATGCATGGATCACTACGGCGATGCGACATATTCCTCAAGTAATACAACCGCTTTTTGATAGCCAAGCATGACTTCTTCTCCCAGTCAAACTTTGACTACTTTAGGAATATTTTAATCATTTTAGTCCTTTAAACTTAACCTATTTAACAAGGCCTTGTATCACTGTTTAGATAAGGCAATTAAAGATGTAGTACTATAGGGGTTTTCTTTTGGGGGCGAATGTAGTCGCAGATGAGTTTTGGTGAGAGTTTTCTTGGTAACTATGGAGATAAATTTGTATCCCTTTTGAGAGAACTCTATAAGAGTTAGGGTTTTATTTTTGGGGATTCGGTTTGTATGTTTAGTACATTTAAGTTTATTTTCTTCATATTGTACTCTCGTTTGTTTATTCATTTAGTGAAAAGTCAAAACTTCCTTTTCCTATGGTTTTTTTTCTCTTCAGAAAAGTTTTCCAAGTAGTTCGATCTTCCCTACCTTTTCTATTTCGTTGTTTATACGAATCGATCCCCAACAATTTCATTTTTATTGTAAAAGTATGATAACTGCCTTATATTAAGAAACAAATTACATTTTGTTCTCTCTACTCAAAAAATAGGTAAATTAGTCTATGTATGTTAGTTCAAAGAGCATATTGGTAATTTTTATTAAAAATGTTGTCAATTTATATTGTTAAAAATTGGCGTAGCTAACAGAATAATTAGACAAGTGATATGTTGCATTCCACGTGTACATCATGCCGGCATATAAAGACCAACTTTTAACAGTAGAAATATATGAAATTTTTAATAAAAGGATTAATTTACCTTTTGATTTGATATACATGAATTAATCTACTCATTTTTTTAGTAAAAGGACAAAATATAATCCGACTTAAGGTATAAGAACCTGCATGATATTTTTACCAACTTTTTGCTCAACTTCTATCCTTCTCTTGTTTGTCCTTTCCATCATTGTTAATTTTTGTCCCATTTTATAAGGGAAAATTATGTACTTTATCTCGAATTAATCCAAAAGAACATAAATTGAAAATAATACGAGCAGTTATATCTCCTATTAGACTCTTACCTACACAAATAATTGAGAATTTAATGCTCTTTTATAAACTTGTCCCTAAGAACCTGTTTCTCGTCAATTTCGTAAGACTAGGTGATCCTAATTATTGCTGTCATCTTTGAAATTTGTTGTAAAGTAGTTGCATGTGATTATCGTAATTATTGCATGTGATTATCAATTAAACAGATAGAGTTTAGCAGTTGAAAAACAAGTTTCAAAACCAGGAAAAGGGACTTACCCCACATTTTAAACCTATTTAAAATTTCATCTATCTCGAAATATTACATTATATTAATTTTTACAAAATTAAATAAAAAATAAAACTCTTTAATTTAAATATATGAAAATAGTCACAAGTGTTATAAATTCTTTTACGAGTTTAAGAAAATTAATTGCGGTTAAATTTTAACTTGTTAACACAAGAGGATATAAATTTGAACATGTTTATCCTCTTATTAAAGTTCAAGAAAAGCTATAAATAATTAAATCTAATCCAAACCAATTCGAGTTAATATAAATTTGAGCATGTTTATCCTCTTATTAAGGTTCAAGAAAAGCTATAAATAATTAAATCTAATCCAAACCAATTCGAGTTATTTTACGATACTTTGTGAAAAAGGCAAAGTGATAAAAAGGAATAATTCGAATTTTAAACAAAACCCATGAACTGGAAGTGCATCTTTTACTGAATGTGAAAGTTAAGGCTAAATAAGGCAAATGGTCTAAAGGCCAATGATTCTATAGCCACACTCATTCATATATTCTCCCATTTATAATGGTTGCTGCTACAAAGTTAATTTCCACTGAAATATTATATCAACTTAAGGTGCGCTTAGCTCCATTTCCAATATTGAATCATTACCAATCAATATAATTAAAAGCATGACCTATTCTTATTTTCCTCCATATCTTCATAATTTATGTAAAGGATCTGATTAAATGTAGTAGTAGTATTAGTAGTCGTCGTCATTTGATGAATAATGCTCTAAATTTCAGTTTCATTGATACACCAAATACCTTGGTATGGCAGGTATTATCGATGGTGAATAATGTTATTTTTCCGTCTCCTTCTCGTTGATATTCTGTCAAAACTTTTGCTTGACTCGAGCAGTTGCCGGTCGCCATATCGACGACTTTAAGGCTTTGGGAAGATGAAACATAAGGAAGCTATAATAGTTACAAATTAGGGGAATGGACATGGGATGCAGAAAGAAAGGGCCAAAGGGAGCATTACTATTTTAATGTAGAAAAGAGAAAAAGACATCACGTGGTAAGGAGGACCCTTTTTTTGTTTCTCAGTGTCATCGGATTCTGTACTAAAAATGTTGAGAATCAGAGGAAAGGGAAAGCATGCAGTGGCTGGTGTGGTAGTGTCTTGCTTTGCTTCCTTTATTGTCGTTTATATATAGGCATGTGCTTGTATATGTATTATGTTGATTCTTTTTGATGAAAGGCGAAAGCCAAAAGTTAAAACGATGGGTCCATAGACCCACCCAATAAGCCCATCAAACAATGAATGTTGGCCACTTCTTTCAACTCATTCAAACGAGACACATAAGCTCCAATTCTAATGTATACTTGCTAACGAATAAACTTATAAATGCACATGTAAGCTAAACCAGTTAACATCTGATAACACAATAACAAGAACAAACATTAATATTTCATGTACCTGGAACGATACTTGTACCTTATGATATATCAGTCTATCACAACTCAGTTTTCAAGGGTTTTTGGCACATTATGCTTCCCTGAAACTCTAGTAAAGTATATTGCAGAAGCTTCGATCTCTCGTCGCCTGTCATGTGAGAAAACCCGAAGCCGTTAACCCATGTGTCGACTGCAGCAGGCACGGCAGGTAAAATTAGCTTCTGCACCCCCAGTTTGGCTAGATTCTTTTCAAGTTCATCCACCAATGCTCGACACATGCCGCGGCGGCGGTGGCTGAACCTGGTAGCAACAAGGGACATTTCGGCCACAATGTCACCATGTACCCTTACGGTAGCCACGGAAACCAGATCATCTTTTTCCTCCAGAACCGCAATATAGAATCTTTTGAAATTCAATCGTTTCAGCTTCGACCCTTGGCTGAAAATCACAGCTTCAACCAGATCTTTCCCTGTGTAAGAATCTTTACTAGGCTCAAAGCATTCATGCATCACATCGAGTGCAATATTCAACTTACTGTGATTCTCTGCACAAGAATCCAGGCCATCGGGGCAATCAGTATAGCCGTCGCCATTAGAGCTTGCCTTCGACTTCAACAATGTCCAGGTCAGATTGTTCCCCACTGGAATTGGTTTTCCAGTAAGATTTCGCAGGCCAGAAAAGATGTTTTCACAGCTATGGCTGCAAAACCAGTTGTTTTTCCCAGCCAGTTCATTTGATTCCTTCAACTTGAGGCATCCAATGTGAAATTTACACTCACATTGTTGACAAGCAAGAAAATTATCATCATCACTTACAGTTCCAATACAACAAATGCCACAACAGCAGGAGGGGCAAAACCAGTCACCATCTGGAACTTCCTTGAGGCCCACGCAATTGACATGGAAAGCAGAAGGGCAACGATCACAGCAAATTAACTCTCCCCCATCGCAACAAGCAGAGCAAACATCATCACTCCCATGTGGATTCAAATCGTCCTTCTTCACAGATGTGGGGATCATCATCATTGAATCATGAACTTGCCTTTGACAATCAGAAAGAGACCTGCCACTGCCATCGTCCAAGATTATATTAGCAGCCGGCCTATGGTTGGTACTACCCGCATGAGCCTCAAAGGCTGTGAGAGCAAATACCCTGAAACAACAGTCACATTGAATCCCAGTACGAGTTATCCTTCCTCTCATCAATGGATTCCCTGCCTTATTCCGGTAATACACTTTCCCCAAAATTGAAACCGCATTGTTGTCTATCAACCAAGAGAGAACAGTTCTTGGGTTACGATGAGATGAATTCGGAACAAGATGCTCTCGTATTCTAATACTCTTTCGTTTGATCACCCGAGGCTTGGCTTGATTTTCTTGTTTTCTCACCTTCTTCCCTCTTTTGGGTGGCGGCAGGGATTTAAATGGAAGAGATTTAGGGAAAGCTGGATTTTCTTGAGTTAAACTCTTTCTTTTCAAGGGTTTCTTGGGCTCCAAGTCAGCAGCCACGGCCACGGCCATTCCTCCTCCTCCCTCAGCCCCGGATGTTTCATCGACGTAACCTTTGCAGGCAGCTTTGAGTGTATAGTAAACCTTGCCTTGCGGTGACTGATATCGTAACTCTTGTCTTCCATTCTTCTGAGCATACCAAAAAACCCAACCCATGGAAGAAAGATGTTTTTTGGCTTGCAGAGTAGTTTCACTTCTCGTAGTACCAGGTTCTGCTGTACCCCCAGTCTTGTACCAATTGAACACCGCATCTGCCATGCTTGACTTTTTATGATAAACAAATTAGATATAATATAACATTAGTTTAAATAAGTCGACTTCTACTTCGATTAGAAGTCTTGAAGGATAAACAAAGCAAAACTGAGAATTTTATACTCTTGGGTTTATTATTTATAGCAAAATTTTGGTGATGTCGAAATTAGTTTTTTAATGGCGAAGTGGGCAACGATCAAGCTTAAGATAATTAGGAAAATTTGCTGTTATTGGGTTGGGTTGCAGCTCAGGAAGTCCAGTTGAAGTGAGATTCATATAAAAACTCGTATTTAACCAAATTAATACTTTAAATCAAAATCAAAAGTTTTGTTTTTACTTTTTCCATGAGAAATTATTTTCAAACTTTTAAAAACAGATAACCAACAGTTCAATCTTTAGCCACCCTTTTCACTTTTTTTTTTTTTTAAAATTTAAGAATCTACAAATTTGATATTTCTTTTTTCTTTAAAAACAATTCTACAAACTTCTCCCAGAGTCCGGGAACTCTAAACCCCCAAACTCGCCTCCTAAAAAGTAAAATTACTTTAATCACGTGTCTAACCCTAATTCCACGTGCTCTATCCCTACACTCGCCTCGTGTCCCAACCTGCCAGCTCCCGAATCCCCGTTCGCTTTTCTTTTTACATATAAATTAGGGTTTCTGTAATTTTCAAAATCCATTCCCTTTCCTTGGCTTTGTATTCTAATAAGGTTTTTCTGTATCACTTTAATGGCTGCATCCTCCTCCCATTCACTTCTGATATCGTCTTCCTTGTTCTGTTTGGATTCTTTTTGGGTTTTTCGTTGTGTCTATCGTTGTTTAATTTCAAACCTATCTCATTCTCAGATTCTTAGTCAACCTTGTAGTTTCTAACATATAAAAACCGACGGCCGAGAAGTAGTCACCAACATGGGAAAACGTAAGAATTTTTTTCCCCTATTCTTTCTTTGGGTAATTTTTGCTAGTTAATTTAATTAAATTTCTTCCTTTTTAACTTTCCAAATTGCTATGGGTGTTAGATGATTGATTGTTTGGTGAAGTCGCGTTTGAACAATTTTCTATTATTTGTTTTGGGGTGTGTTTGGCGTCGGTTTTATATTTGTTTTGTTTTAGGTTTTTTTAAAGGCTGAATAAAAATAATTATATGAATTTGGCAGGTAAAACTCAGCGCAAAAATGCGGCGATGTTAGATAGTGACGATGATAATAGTAGTGTAAGTTCATCGTCGACCATGCGTTCCGATCGAATGTCGGTTTCCGGAACTGAAGAAGTAGAGCTTAATAAGGATAGTTTACTGGATGAAGCTGTGGATAATTTATACGAAAAGAGGTTAGATTTAGTTGGATGAAAATTTGATGCATTCAAATGATTTTCTTGTTACTGTGGTTAAGGAAGAATAGTTTGGTTTGTTGAAATTAGTTACTTTCTCAAGTTCTCGAGATTTCTCAAAAAATTTTAGAATAATTATGCTTTAGACTTGGATGTGGCTCAATTGGGCGTTTTTCTCCATTTGTTGAAGGGGTTCAACGCGAGAGAAGGCTTTGGCCTCGATTATCGAAGCTTTCAACAGCAACTTGCAGCATGAGTTCGTGGAGAAGAAGTAAGTTGCTCTCAAGTGTTCTTTAATCTTGGGTTTGATTTATTTTATTGCAAGAATTGCCCAAGGGATTTAGGATCATGGTTCTTGGCACGCTAAGAATTAGGAATAGCACACATTCGGTGGGATTCATTAGTTAATCAGACTTGAGATTACATAGTATTAGATTGTCATTTTCTATTGCCAAGTATATTTGCAGGTGTGGGTGGAAGTGTTTCTTATGATTCAAATTCATGGTGCTTGGATCCATATGCTTCTAACAGTCATATTATTATCTTTGGCTGTTGTTCAGGTTTGCTACATTACTGCACCGGTGCCTGAATTCCATCAAAAAGGGGTCCAGCAAAGAGATATCTTTAGCTTCCCATACCATTGGTTAGTTTTGAAAGCTTTTGCAAATTCTAATGCATGCATGGATGGAAGAATTCAAGCTGATAATTTGTTTTGGTAGGTTTGCTGGCTTTAACTATTGGTCCCGGAGACAAAGCACGGGAAATATTGGAGGAATCAATCACTCCTGTTTCACAGGCTTTTAAGTCTGGTTACGAATCTTCTAAGATAGCTTCGGTATGCTAGAAGTTAAATTGGATTTGTCCCCCTAATATTTTCTTGGTATTTAGATTCTCAACCATTTGTTGTTTCACATTATCTGGTTTCTTATTGTAGTTACTGGAGTGTTTGGCTATCATCACTTTTGTTGGGGGAATCGAATCAGAGGAAACAGAAAAATCAATGCAAATTATGTGGCAGTTGGTTCACCCTAAACTAGGCTCTAATGTAAGTATGTATGCCTGATTTTCAGTAATTGAAAATCATCTGATAGTGTATTGAGGTTCATTGAATCAGTTATTGCTTGTATCTTGCTAATGGAAAAGCTCGATGATATGTTTTTGCATAGTTATTTGCTCTATTTGAGAATTAATTTATTCTGTTTAACTTGTAGGTTATTACCGTCAAACCTTCTGCTGTTGTAATAACAGCGGTTGTGTCTGCCTGGTCATTTCTTTTGACAACTATGGATAGATGGAGTCTCAGTCCCAAACTTTGGCTAGAGTGAGTGAACTCTATGTATTATACATTGTTTCTTTGTAGTTTAGTATTAAAATCCCTCCATATGTATCTCAGCAAACCTTGTGAGATTTTGATGCTCCCACGATATAATGAGCTAAGAGACCCGTCAATCTTGAGAAATTATGCAGATCCATCACATATTTGTCTAGTTTGCTAGATAAGGATGACCGATCTGTTCGCATTGCTGCTGGGGAAGCATTGGAAGTAATTTTTGAGATGGGAAGCTTGGAGAAGTTTGCCACTGAAGCTGAAGGTTCAAATAATGGCTCAGTTTCTGAAGGGAATAAATCTAAAGAAGGATTATTACATATACAAGGATTGAGGGCAAAAATTCTGAATAAAGTCAGAGATCTCTCTGTGGAAGCTGGTGGTAAAGGTTCTGCAAAGAAAGATCTCAATAACCAAAGGAGTTTGTTTAAGGATGTTTTGGAGTTCCTTGAGGTACTCGTATCATTGTTTTTCATTTTCATGACTTACAATTGTAGGACAGCTCATGTTAATGTTTATCTTGGTGATGCTAGGATGGTTATTGTCCCGAGACATCATTGAAGATCGGCGGGGAGTCACTTCAGACATCAACATGGTCTCAGTTGATTCAGGTTTCTCTTCCCTCTAGTTTAGTTTCCTACACTAGTTTCGTGCCTTGAATTCTTACATATAGTGTTTAAAATTGCAATGCGACAGTTGAACTTTTTGAGGCGCTTTCTTGGTGGAGGTTTCACGAAACACATGCAGGTTCGTTGACACCTGTGGATGCAAATTGTTGATATTTATTTGCTGGTTGATTAAGATCTAATGTTTCACTTTTCACTTGTGCAGGAAAACGAGTTCCTTCAAGATGTTTTTGGTTTCACGCCAAAAAAGAATCTTGTAGGCGGTGAACATGTATCCAACAATTTAAAGGTTGGTTTCTAATTTGATTAAAGCGCTTATCTTTCAGTTTCTAATCGATTTAGGTCTAATTTTTAAGCTGTTAAATGTAATTTTTTATTCTAAGTTGATATATAGATGCATGTGTGTCTGGACTTGCCCAAAATATGAAACTAATCTTGATTCTTTTGGTGCAGAGAATGTACAAATCACCAAATTCAGTCATCAACAAAGCAAGAACCCAGCACTTGAACAAGCAGCGGATGCTATCCGAGGTACGTGTCATCTGTCGATACACTGTTTCACAAGCTAAGCTAACCAATCATTAGGGGTTGCCTGGTTACTCTTTGTTTTTCTGACTCTGTTCAGGGTAAAAAAATTGGGCATTTTGCTGTCAATGTTGGTGATGAGGATTCATAAGCTTTTACGGGACCGAAACCGGACATTGTGGTGCTGGATTAGCGTGTCATTTGTTATTAAGTTCTGGTTAGTATTGGCGATGGCTCTACATACAATAAAATTGTAATTGTGGCGTTGAGTGCACTCATCTAAGGCAACAATAATGAGTTTGCTCTGTCCATGGGATTGAGATGCTGTATGTAATGAATAACAATAAGCGGCCATTTCAGATTAGTGTCATCTTTCCTGTAATGAACCAATGATGTTTCACTCAAGCTATGTTATGATATTACTTATATTCAGTATGTATCTATATATTCAAATATGAGTATTCATCTTTGTATGAAAGAATATGTTCGTGTAGGATAAATATATGATGTCCAAACATTTTATTGTTGAGAACGAGAGGTTATATCGAAATCGAGTAGGATGCTCCTACATATTTGTAGCTGACACTATAGTTGTTTATGGTTTGCTGGGCGTATGTACTGCATCTGTGTTCAGTATCAAAGTGACTTAGAACGTCCAATTTTATTTTATTACAAATGAAGCAGGGGATGACTATAATACAGTTTTCAATTTTGATTTTCGGACGCGTTGGTCAATTTTTATTTAAATTCATCTACAACTAGTTTAAATTAGTACATATCTGTTTATATTGTTTTCATATTTTAAATATTATTTTATTTAAAATTTGGTAATTATATATTTATTAAAATTTCAAATATTTTGGTATAAATTTATATTATATTATTTATCATACAAATAAAAATAAAAAATATTTCATAAAATGAATAATAGAGTTGGATTTTATTTCTATGGGAGTATCAATTTATTAGGAAACAAACCTACAACAATAATATTGAGTTACGTAAATTAAGCACTAACTTGATTAGGAAATTTAAGATCCATAATTATAATTAAAATAAAGGACATAATATTCTTATCTTTGAACTTTTAAAAACTCAATAAAAAAAAATTTACGTATATGATAAGTTTTGAATTTATATCAACTATTGGATTAATAAAAAATTTCTTTATTTTAATATGTTCTATATATTTTTATTTTAATATGTGTAATTTATTATTTTTATCAGTTGTAAATTTATCCTCTTATGGTAATATTCTTGACTGAGTTTGTCACGAGTCAATCGACATCTACTTGATAAGAAAAGTTACAGAAATAACTTAAAACAAGATATATTATTCAAGGGTTTATCTTTTTATTTAAAAAAAATATATGTAAAATTTGAACCAATGTCAATTGCATCTAAAATTTTTAATTTAGTCAAAGCTTCATTTTTTTTTAATTTTTTATATGTTTTTAATTACATGTGCAGAATTTATACCTTTATCAGTTGCATATTTATACTATTATTTAAGTTCCAAATTGAGTTGGTGCCACGAGTCTGGATATCAACTCGATCTGAAAAATTAAAAATATTGTTTTGTAATTAAAATAAGTTATAATAAATTATACTATTCGAGTCTATTTTAGTTTGTATTTTAAATATACGGTTTCACGCGCATATGTGTGTAATAGAGTTTCTAGTATTAATAATGCTGTTGATTGAGATTGTGTCACAAGATGGCCACATCACGGTAGATAATTTTGTTCATTTAATAATCTTAATTTGACGTATTCAAGTGTTTGAATTTTGTTTTGCTTACATTTTAATCTATTGTTTAATATTATACATATTTCATGACTTATTTTTAATTAGTTTATGTCACGCTCGATTTCCTTTAAACCTAAAATTAGGAATATTTAGGGGTTAAATTGAACCGTAAGTCGAAAGGCTCTATTGAAAAATTAGGAAAAATAAACTAGAAACGGAATTGGACATGGTTGAAATTCAATTTTGGTTCGGCTGGATTAAAATCAGCTGGTTTCTTAGTAGGAAACAAAATGATTATTGATAGATGGTATCTATAAGGTTGATAACCGAGCAGGAAAGGTTATAAATAATTGGGAAATCACTTCTCGAGAAGAGAATTCTTCTTATTCATGTTTTATTTTCTTTTCTTCATTCAACTTCTTGGTTGCTCTAAAGGTGAGATAATTACAGAAAGCTCTGCGTGGTTTGAGTTGGAAAATTAGAGTCTCCATAAGGTTGGTAAGGTTCTAAGTCTTTTGGTGCACGTAAGATTTAGAAAACAAAGTTAAGGGTTTTTAGAACCATTTTAAGGTTCTGCATGTTTCTGGAAAACTGAGTTCTAAGTTGAGAATGTTGAGTTAAATTCATGATTTTGGTTGTCATGTTTAGCTGCTAGGAGAACGAAAGCTCTGACGTCTGGAAAAGCTAAGTTGATAAGGCAAAGAAATATCATGTGAGTTTTTGCACTCCATTCCTCGAATGCTAAGTATGTTTTAGACTGTATAGGTATATGGGTATCCGATACTTTAGTCCAATATGCATGAATTAACTATGACTCTGTGGAATATTATTTATGAAATGTATGCAACGTATGTTTAGAATGGTAGAATGTGAAAGGGAATTATTGACAGGTTAGATAAAGCTAAGAATGAAAAAGAAGGTGATTCTGTTAGATACCGTCATGCGGTGATGTTGAGTGCACCCGTGATGTGCGAAGTTCCGGGCCTTGCAGAGGGGACACTGCGGTGTTTGAGTATATCAATGTTAGGAATGGAAAAATGGAGGGGATTGCTGGGAGCAAACCGTGATGTGCGAAACTTTGAACCTTGCAGAGGGGACACTTTGGTGTTCGAGCATTAAGGTAAAATGTGGAAAGAAATGATGCTGAAAGGCAACATTGTGACGACAATATTTAGCTTCCATAGAGTATCACTGCGATGGCGGTTAGTAGGCTCTATGGGGCGATACTGCGACTGTGGTAAAGTCCTTCAAGGTGACACCTCTAAGATGTTTAAAGCGTAAGACTATAGTTTAGCTATGGCGACTAATGTAGTCCGTCGGGACAATAAACACGGGGCAGTCTGCTGAGATAGTAAACATGAGGATTACTAGGTGTAAGACCATAACTTGACTAAGGCAACCAATGAAGTCCACTTGGACATTAAACATGAAATCAGACGAGTGAAACCATAGCTCGGCCATGGTAGCTTGTGGAGTTTGCTAGGACACTAAACACTAGGTAACCCACCAAGACTACAAACACGAGTGGTCAATCAGGATGAAAATCGTAGAAAGTCATGCAATTTAGGAAAAAAAGGTTAGAAAGATAATGAAAGTAAGTGACGCAATAGTTAGCCAGCGGGTTGAAGGAATCCACAAATGGATGGAAAAAACTACTAGAATAATAATTGTGAAAGCCAATAGAGTATATGGGTGGTAACCTAGCAAGAAGTAGTCACAGGAAATGACACACCAGTAGTGTCTAGTGTACAATCGAATGAAAGGTGGTTTAACCGAGGATTGTAGATAAGAATCCGCCATTAAGAACCGCTAAAGGATACCTGAAAAACCCTATAAGCTAGAGATTGAATATAAAGTATACATCGGTTAGTCTACAAAGAAAAGAAGGTTAGCTAAAACCCATTGACAAAGAAGGATACATCGGGTGACAGATATGTCCGTCAAAGACTATTCCTCTTTAAGGGGAGAACCCTTGAAAAAGTATCAGCCAAATGGCTAGTTCCCTAGAGAACCAACATAAGGGAGAAATCATGAACAGAAATGGTCACACCAGCGATAGCCTGTTGGGTAATGAAGGCCAAAACAGTCCACAGCAGATGGAAGTGTCATACTTACAAGCATGGCATCTCAAATAAGGTGGATTACAAGGAAATAATCCTGCTGCTATTTGTCTCAAGTGGGACTTAATCTACCAAAGTAGCTAGGGGACCTCAATAGCTATCTCAACAGATGGGATGTTAGCAAGTCCTTCGAGACTATGGTGAAATAAGGAGTTTGTCATAGACTAAACAAATTTGGAATGATTGCCAAGGGGGCGTAAGGGATTAACTAATAATTACATGGAGGAAAGAAGAACCCATATTGGGGATGAAGAATTTAAGTAAAGGAAAAGACAGAGTGCATAGAGATGGCGAGACATCTGAGGAACCGTCAAGACTGATCGAAGGTTGATAAGATTGTCTAGAAAAAAAATCGTTCAATGATCTATTCGCCAATGGATAGGATTGAGAACAAGTTAGAGTCTGCTACGTTGGGTTAAGAGGAATTTCCTGCATAAGCAGTGAATTATTTACATTCAGTTTCTTTTCTTTTAATACCCTTGCGAGACGGGGCTTAAGTATAAGTAATCTAGTTAGGAGACTCACTAAGTTCTTTTAGGACTTACAGAGGTTTGACCTATGGTTGCAGGATTTGTGGAAAAAAAGAACTCGAGGAGGGACCAAGCCAGAGTGTGTTGGATCAATGAGCTTCGTTGGTAAAGTATCATGCACATAGGAAGGGCCTGCCTTTAGAACCTTTGCCATGGGAGCGACTATATTGTATCTATGTAGTTCCTTTAGAGTCTGGAGATGGGACAGTGAACTTTTATTTAAAATTTTGTCTCTATTGTAAGTTTTTATAAATAGGTAGTACAGTCTGATTTTAAAATAATGAGTTCTTAAAATAATGAGTTCTAATCTTGTACACGAACCCAGTTCAGTTGTGACGCTTCATACCTGAATTCGGCGAATGAGTTGGGTTAGGGTGTTACACTTCAAATAATACACTTCATTATTTATGTAGGCCTAATTCACGATTTAGCCCCTTAAGTATGACCTTTCTCACTTTGGTATCTATTTTTTTTTGTCCAAATTGGCACCTAAAGTACACTCACTTCCCTATTTAAAGTATGCCTCCATTATATTTTTTATTCCATATTTTACAGGCATTAAAACTTTTTTAAGCCAATCACAAAGCGCCACATGGTGTCTTTATGTAAAAGAACACATTTTATTTTATTAAGTACATATACACATTAAAAATGGAAATAAATATATAAAAATTTAGAAAAATATATATAATCTAAAAATATATATAAATTATAAAAAAATTAATAAAAATAAATTTTACAAAAAAAATACGGTAATTGAAAAAAAATAGTTTAAATTAAAAATATTATTAAAAAATATGTAAAAAAAAATATAAAACTTTATTTTAAAAATATATTTTATAAAAATTTAAAATATATAATTATAAAATTCTAAAAAGGTATACATTTCAAGTTTTTTTTTATAAAGTTAAATACCTTTTTTAATTTTTATAAAATTTTTAATTTTTATATATTATTTTGCCTTTTTAAAATTTATAATTATATATTTATAAAAGATTTTATGTTTAATTTTTTTTAAAAGAATATTATATATATATTTTTTATATTTTTAATCAATATGTATAACTGGTTTTCTCACCTGACGATGCACAAGGGTTTAATTGTATGTATCAATTAAAGTTATTAAAATTATTTTACAATTTTGTGTAACTTTACTTTTATGATTAAAATTATAAAAATAAATAAATCATTTTATAATTTTTATGCATTTCGTAATTTAATATTTTATTTGATAAAAATATTATCATCATCATATGTTTTATACAATTTCCTAGATTAAACATAAATGAAAATGTGTGAATGGAATCTATTAAATCTTTATTTATGAAATCTATTTATACTAAATTTTTTTAAATTTGTTTTATTTTGTTTAACTCAATCGTAAATATTAATATAAAATCCATATAATAAAATCTATTATAATGAAATCCATATAATAAATGAATAAAAAATTCATTTAGCATGAATTATAATAAAAGCAACTTTTTATTTATTATTCAAAAACACTTTTTCTTAGTAAATTAAATTTAAAAAGAAATTCAAAAATTAAGATTAATACTAAAATCTATTAAAACAGAAAATTTACTTTATTTAACACAATCATATACAATTAAGAAAGTTATCTTCATTAAAAAGAAAAATGTAGAATATAGATTTTTATTCCTTTTAAATTTGCACAATAACCATGTATGCATGATTGTATTAGTATTTTAAAATTTTAAAATATTTTTAACTCTAATCACAATAAAGCTTCAAAAAATTCATGCATCACTCTAATTGATTGTGCGTATTTATTAAAATATGTTATATTTATTTGTTAATTTTTTTGTACAAAATTTTCAACATTTTATAAATAAAATGATTTTGAAAAGTGAAAAAGAACTCTAATAAGAAGTTTATTATTATTTTTTAAAAAAGGCAACTTATTTTGTAAACATTTGATAAATAGACCTATCCATGAACGAGGCTGAAGCCTAGCCTGAATTTTGAAAAAACCCCAAGCCCAGGCTTGGGCTTGACCTAATCTAACCTATCCAAATAACACGTCATTATTTAAAATGGGATAAATCTTAATATTATACATAAAATTTGGTCTAATGTGTTTATACATGAACTTTGATTTAGTATAATTTTATACACGAAAATTTGATTTGATCTATTTTTCACAAATTACTAACATAATTATTAATATAACATTATTTTAAGTTTTTATATTACATACAAAAAATAATTGCACTTATCCAATATAAAAATAAATAGATGTATTAATTTGTTTAAATGTGTATGACTGAACCAAAAAGTTCATGTATACATTTGAACCACAATCAAAGTTTTATGTGTATAATTGCACCAAATTAAAGTTAATGTATTAAAATGCACATTAAATCAAAGTTTGACCGTGTTCTCACGTGCACATAAAACAAATGATTTTATAAAACAAATTTATAAGCTTGACTTTACTGCAAGGGTATAGGTCAGTTGTAATATTTATAGTGTTACAATGGAACATCAGAGTATTCTAAGGATCGAACCTAAAGGAGATGGCGATTGAGTGATAAATAGTATGCACGATAGACTCTAAGTAGCTACTAATATAATTTTATAGTACGACAAATCATGAAAAGAAAAATATTACAAGAAAGTTGACGATGCTAATCTAAGGACTAAATTGAAAATAATATAAAACTAAGAATTTAACCAAATGAATGACGAACAGTGGTTGGTTGATTTCAATGTGGTTCACCAATTTTCGGACAAGGGACTTAAATCACTCAAATTACTAAGTGGCTCCATTTTATCTTCCAATCTCAATTTTACCAACTTAGATAAATTAGTTCCGATTTATCTTCCAATCTCACCGGTTAATCCGGGACTAATGAACGAGTGCACAACAAGATTACCTTCTAGTCTCACTTGCCTAGATGTTCCCTTAAGGGCGCCACTTCCTAAGTTTTTCGATTTATTCAATTTAGTCCAATTTATTACGATTTGGACTTTTGTCCAAAAATTTTAGCTTACCCACATCTCCATTAACCAACCCCTTTTTAGTTTAGCAACTAATGCTGAAACTTAAGAGAATGAACATGTAAATCCATTAATGTAAAGCTTAAGAACAATATAAAAGTTGAGATTTTTATGCAATAAAACTTAAAGAATATGGAATAAAAACATTTAACAAAGAAAATCTAAAGCAATAAACATGAAAGGCACTAACTTTAATAGACTTAAAGTACAAGAAACTAAAATACATTTAACTAAAGCTAAAAGTGTTTTACAACCAAGGTACAGGGGTTGAAAGTGTAAATAAAACTAAGCTACAATGATAACTAACTTAACTAGCACTAAGAACATTAAGAAAAATAAGTAAATGAAGAAAAATAAACTCTAAACTAAGGAAGAATAAGAGAAAATGAAAAACCCTAGAAAAAGTACAGAAAACTAAGAGAAAACCTAGAGAAAGCTAAATCTAAAACTAAGCTAATGTATGTGTCTCTCCTCTTCAACCAATTTTGGCTATTTTAAGCTGTCTTCTTATGAGTTTTCGTTGTAAAAAATGCCCCTACACGGGCCTTGGGTGATTAGTGGACCGAGTGGACAAAGATGACCCTTTTTGTTCAAGTTTTCCCTGTAACGATGTCGGTGTCGCAATACTCAGAAGAGAATATTGCGATATATTGGGAAGTCTCGAGCCTTAGGTCTTCTTTGAAGGGTGGATGTCACGATACCCAAAAAGGATATCATGATACCACTGAAGGGTGTCTCCATTCTTCAATACGGTTGGAGGTATCGCGATATCCACATATTCCAAGGGGTGGATATCACGATGCCCTTTTCCTTGGTGTCATTCTCACTCATTTTCAACCTCTAACACGTCCTTACACACTCAATTACACGTTAGGCCCTCCAATGACACTATTGGCCAAATTGGATTACAAAATGAGCAAAAACGAGACATTTTCACTTATTAACTTAAAATCTAAAAATAATGAAAAATTATGCAAAATACATCATTTTGCACCAGAATAAGCTCCTTAAGTATACCAAGAAAGCCTAATTTGCCACATTAATGTGTGGCAGATCAAAGTTCATGTATAATTTTGAGATTTATCCCTTTTAAAAATAATAAAATAAAAAAATATATTAATTAATAGTAATATTTATATAATTTATAATTAAATTTCAAATAAAAACATTTAAAATTTTGTTTAATTCTAGCCCGATGGTAAAAAATGAATCTTTGCTCAAGCCCAACTCGAGAGCAAAAATTTTATTTATTTTTGTCATCCATTATTTTGGATGAAAATAGTTAATGTCTATTATTAGTTTAAACATTTAAATTTATTAAAATTAACTTTAAAATTTATGTCCCCGCAAATTTTAGCTTATTTTAATTTTAAAATTATATTAGTGTAAAAAAGGTCTGTATACCGGAGCTGGAGGGAGATTCGGATGTGGCCATGGACACAATCTCTATTATAAATAAAAATTTGTCATGGAAAGATTGTCTGCTAGGGAATGGAACTCGGGTGGGTGAACGAACAGAAACAATAAACAATGTGGAGGGTGAGGACGACTTTGAGCTATTGGAATCTGACATTGTTCGGTCATCAATTAACGGGATCCCATCAATCCACTTTTCAGAGTGGGTGAATTAACTCCTTATCAAGGACATGGCTCACACGATGGTGATCAAGCTTCTTGGAAGGAATATTGGATACTCAGCGCTTTACAATAAGGTGTGTTATCTCTAGAAACTGTCTTAGCCGTTTTGCTTAATGGACACTACAAATGGTTATTTTCTGGCAAAATTTCAAAGTATGGAAGATTCTGAGAAGGTCTTGTGCCAAAGACTGTGGATTGTATATGGGTAGTATCTTATGGTCTAACCTTGGATTGTAGATTTCAACACTTCGCAACCTTACCCAAGTATGGTTATGGCTTGGATTTAGATCCCGGGTCTGCCTGGGCATATGTATAAGCGAAAAATTCTATAGAAATAGGGGGGACAATAGGAAAAGTCGCTAAGTTGGATTTCAACACAGATGCTGGGGTACGGGAAAGGTTCACAAGGATGGCTGTGTGCATGAATTTGGAGAAGCCCCTGGTATCACAGGTTCTGGTCAACGGGGTTATTCAGCAAGTAGAATACGAATACCTACCTACTGTCTACTTCTCATGCAAGCATCACAACAACACAAAGGAGTTTTTCCCCACTTATGCTAATGGGTAAAAGGAATCGAGGGAGGAGGAAGCAGTTGGAAAAGGTGAACAGAGACCAAATTGGAATTTAACTATGGCTACGTCAACAAAAAATTAGAGCGCTTATGGCCCTTGGATGTTAGTGGAAAGACAAGGTCAACGCTCGTCTAGGGTGGTGAAGGCATACAGTGGTGAAGGAATAAGGGCTTTAGGCAACTCGCATTTTAATGTTTTGGAAACCCTAGTTGTAGGAGAAGACAACTAGGAAGAGCATTATGGGTTACGGTTAGAAGTAGGCCATAAAGGAAGCAGCCCACTAGTAGGGGTCCATTCAAAAGGAGTGGGCCTATCCTCCGAAGGTCCAAATCAGAAACAAAAAGCCAGAGGTAGCCTAATAGCTCATGGGTAAGGGCCTCATAGGCCAACGGAAAGGAGCAAGCCTAGGGCTAACACGGATCAACAGAACTTAGGCCTGACTGAGCTGTTTAATACAGATGGTATATCAAATTTAGGGCCCAAGTATTAGTGGCCTACTGAAAGCAGCACTCCACTTTTAGGAACAAGGCCTACCAAGCCTGCTGAAAGGATGAAGCCTAGTAGAGGGAAGAGCGAGGGGTCTATGAAAGGTGGGCTTGAAATGAACCCAAAAGATGGGGAAGGCCTAAATGGAATCCTTACTAGGGTTAGGGATTTGGAGCTTTCTCACTTAGAGGGAAATACCGTAACTTCAAGAGAGGCACGGTTCACCTCAAAAGCGATGGAATTTGGGTTGGGGGAAAACAAAGAACCCTATGCTGTAGGCTACGTACAATGATTGGCGTTAGTGGAGAATCAGAAGGCAGAGGGGCTGATCAAAGGAAACCTTGATGGTTCCACCTCAGGGAATAGCTCGCAAACCCGTTCCTGTTTAGGGTTTGTTGATGTAGAGGCTGTTGTAATAACACCGATAGAGGGCATCTTTGACCCAAGTAGACATTTGGTTGTGGTCTTCAAAGATAATGATTGACTTGGGTTCTTGTCGGATTAGGGTCATGAACATTACTAACGAATCAAAAAATTAATTCAATCATAATCAACATACAAACTAACTAATAACATTATAATATGTAGGGGCAAATCACGACAATCTAATACTTTCATGCTAGATTCTTATACATTTGAATAATAAATTATGCTATGCATTTCTAAACTTGGTCTTCCACTGTCTACACTCTTATCACTATTTATCCATTCTAGAATGTCAGAATTCGGATACATACAAGACTAATCCAATTATTAGTATCAGAGTATTAGTCCATACTCCGTCTACGATTATCTTTTTAATATCTTCGATGATGTTAGTGGAATGCACTTAATTTAGGTTTGCTAATCCACCCAAATTCAGAGTAAAAGTTATTCTTACAACCCTATTACGAGTCTACAAGACCCTAAAAGTAGTTTAAAAATAGGTAGGGACTAATTTGAAACAAATCTGGAAGTTTAGGAAATAATTAAAAAATTGATTTCAGGGGCCAGGCCGTGTGCCTCACACTATTAAGACACACACCCGTGTGACCAGGCTGTGTAACTCTTTGACTTGATTCACACGTCAGTGTGTTGCCCATGTGTGACACACGCTCATGTGGCCAGGCTGTGTGCACCCAAAAATACCTTAAAACTCAAGTTTACCATTTCCTCTTACTTGGGCACTAAGCAACTCAATTACCAATCATTTAACCTATTCGAAATACGATCAAACATATACCAAATATGCTGAAACAATCATCTTAGGTGCCTAACCAATGTACACTCATTGGTACCACAAGTTATATCATCAAAACATGTCATAAAAGCATCATTCAAATCAAATGTTAAAACATGCCAAAATCACTCAATTTAGCTTAGCTTATAACTACCTCAATATCAAGCTTAAGTTCACATACACCTAACAAGCATTGGTTCAAAACAATATGCCAAATTATGGCTTCAAACACAAACATATATTTGTATACTCAAACCAACCTTATACTTATAGCCTCATTTACAATCCATCCACAAAATAACTATTAAGTAAGACACCCTAGGTACATGCCATCACAAAAGGTAAAACATCATCACATTTGAGGTCGGGATCGTTGTTGGATGCTGAGTCGGCGATCAAAAGAGAAGTACCTAACATGCGCATGGAAAATAAAACCGTACGCTAAGTAAAACTCAATGATATTTCTATAATCTGAACAATTAAAGCATAATGATACAAGAATGCATAATTTGAATTATACGAACAAACTATTGTCTAAGCTTACAATTACCATGTACCATCATTTCAAATTCATGCATATTACCATATCATTTCATACCATACTCAATTTTCACATGCTGTCATATTTGATTTGTTTAACAAATATCTCAATTCACATCACTTGCTATAGAAATAGCTTTTCACATATCAATCCACATTTCATTTAAATAATGGCTTTATCCATTCCATATTCAATTCATGAGTACATAACTCATATATTCCATTTGTTCATAACATATTTCACATTTCATTTTAAATCCACTATTTCATTTCCATTTCACATACCATGCCATTTCCATATCAATTATAGAACATTATTATTTATTTACCCCTATTAACACGACTCGGATGGATACACAGATCCAACCAACACACCAGTTTGGCACCCAGTGCCTCATTGGATAAATCCGAAGTAATAACTGCGCCCAGAACTATACAAATTGACACCTAATGTCTTATCGGTTAAACTGAATCAAATTGACACCCAGTGCCTTATCGACTCGAAGTTGAAGAAATCCTTGAACTCTTCCTATCCTATGGCATGCCATCTATATCCTACTCAACCCGATACAGTTAATAGGGTTTCATTTCACTTTTCAAATATAATCAATATCCATTTCTCATATTTGCACTTTATCACATTTACACATATATTCATTTCAATTCAAATAATCAATACATTCATAATGTACATACCAATTCAATCCATTTCAATCAACTATACTTTCAATTCATTATCAAAGTGCCAAAATACTTACCTCAACCACTTACCATATGCATTAACTCAAAATACAACAATTAACAACTAGGTTCGGCTTATAGAAGTACAAACTGTGGATTTCGAGCTATTCGACGTCGATTTTATCCTTCCCCTTTTTAGTCAAAGATTCCGGTATGATGTTAGCTACGGAATTAAAACAATTAAAATGTATCAATACAACACAATTCAATTTCACATTGAATATTTTAATTTTTACTTAATATTTGCTTAAATTCTAATTTAGTCCCTAAACCAAGACTAATTTTTATTCTTCACAATTAACTCTATATTTTCATAATCATTTCACTTTAAACTAAATTTAACTCTCTATTGTCAATTGTACTCCTAAAATTTGAATTTTTCACAACTTAGTCCCTATTACTCAAATTTTAAAATTTGTTCTACAATTTAATCCTTTTCCATTTCTAACTTAAAAATCTATCAATTAAATCACTAATACTAAAACTATTCAACAACAATAATATCTAAAATCTTAACCAATGTTAAAATTTCGACATGGGTCGGGCAGTATTTACTGGGATTCCAAAAATATAAAAATGACAAGAAAATGAAATAAATTGGCTAACCGATTGAAGTTTGAATATTAAAGACCCTTAGGCCGTGCATCTTCTCTTCTTTCTTTTATTTACTATTCGAATTGCATGCTTTCTATCATCCAATTTCACTTTCTTTTCATTTATTATTTTTTAATATTATATAATACATATATATTTTTAACTTTTAATTTATTAACTATTATAACATATATAATAATTAAGTTGACATACAATATATATACTTCATAATGTCGTCCACTAAACAAGGCAAATGTATATTTGCTACTTTAGTCCCTCAATAATTTTTAATCTATATTTCAACTTTTACCCTTTACGCGATTTAGTCATTATACAATAATAATTCTTAATTCATGCAAATTCACTTAACCAAAATCTAATTAACTACACAACTAACTTTGTAAATATTTTTAATAAATATTTACAAGTCCAATTTACGAAAATGGAGTCCCAAGAATACACTTTCCGACACCCCTTACTATCGAGTCATTATAAAGGAGGTTCTTTTTTAATAATTTATTTAATTATCAATGTCTTCCAATTTAATAGTTTTTTCTTGGAATTTCCAAGGGTGTGTAAACGTTAAATTCCTTCATTTTAGAGAGTATAATATGAAGCATAAGCCTAACGCCGTCAGTCTACTAAAGACAAAGGTTAGGGGTGATAAGACAGGTGGAATAATTGCGAAACTGGGCTTCCAAAACTCACATCAGGTCAAAGTAAGAGGTTTTTCGGGCGGTATCTGGATTGGATGGAAGGATTCAATTTGTTTCAAAATTGTTAAGAACCATCCACAATTTATCTTAGCATAAGTTTCTTTCGGGCTCCCTCCACGAAATATTTTAATTGCATTCGTATATGACAGTCCAAATAAAACAAGAAGAAAGGTGCTTTGGTAAGCGTTAAAAGAAATCATCCCTGTTAACCATGTTTCATTGATGGCAGTAGGGGACTTTAATGCTATTCTTTCAGAGAGGGAAAAAAAAACAGGACAATATTACTAGAAGGCGTTGCCCTTATTTTGGACGATTCATTGAATCCAACAATCTTCATGATCTAGGATATAGAGGGACATCATTCACGTGGCAAAGAGGAGGATGTTGGAAAGAATAGATTGAGCTTTAGGAAATATGGTATGCATTCAAACCTTTTCGAAGTGTCTCGTAACACATCTAGTAAGAATTAAAACTGATCATCACCTATGCTCGTCAATCTTTGTTCAAAGCTTATTTTACCAAGAGGACGGCCATTTTGTTTTCTAGTTGGACGGACACAACATCAACAGTTCTCAAGCGCAGTACAAGACTTGTGGCGGTATAATGGAATATGTCAGACACTCTAGGAAACCTCACCACAAGACTAAAAGAGTGGAACAAAAATATATACGGACACATTGGGATGTGCAAATAGAAATTATTACAGTCCTTAAGTTATATTCAGAAGGCAATGAAGAGGTGAAGTTTAGATATGATAGCTAAAAAAGAGGCAGAATTGAGAGAGGAGCTTGAAGAAACACTTAATCATGAAGAGCTACTCTGAAAACAAAAATCAACGTGCGATTGGCTTAGATTGGGAAACAGAAACATGAAATTTTTTCATAGTCATACACTGCACAAAATGAAAACCAATTGCATTAGTGTTTTATGCAACAAAAACGGAGAGTGGCTATATGATCTAGATGAAGTTCAAAATGAAGCAGTAAGCTACTTTTAACAATTGTATGGGAAAAGGCTGAGTGGGGTAGGGGACCTACCTCCCAGTCACTTCCTCAAATTGGAACAGTGTGACATTCACTTTCTAGGGAAAGAAGTCTCAAATGACGAAATTAAAAAAGCTCTTGAGAGTGATGGATATCATGTCATCTTGTTTCAAAACTAGTGGGATAGCATTAGAGGCACAATTTGTGATTGGGTTAAAGAAGTCTTTAAAAGTAGACCTGTTGATCAAGAATTGAATAATACACTCCTTGTCCTTTTCCTAAAGAATACTTAGCCAGAGAAGATCTCGCAATTTAGGCCTATCAGCCTTTGTTTTGTACTATACAAACTAGTTATAAAAGTAATAGCTAACGGATTTAAAGTAGTATTCCCTAAGATTATTGTGCATGAGCAGGCATGGTTCATTGCAGGAAGGAACATCTTTGACAATATTATTATTTCACAAAAAAGTTATTCATTCTATGAGAGGGAAGAACAAAAAGTGGATGACCGTTAAAATTGGCTTAGAAAAAGCTTACGATAGGGTTCGATGAGACTTTATTGAAAAATCTATCACAGTAGCAGTTATCTCAGAATCCCTACAGAAAGCAATCATGTCCACAATTACAACATCCACAAAACAGGTATCGTGGAATGGAGTTCTCACAGCAAAATTCAAACCAGAAAGAGGAGTATGCCAAGGGTGCCCCCTATCACCTTATCTTTTTATCTTAAGTATGGAATGTTTAAGGCATAGTATCAAAGCAGCTGAGGCCTCTAGAAAACAGAATCCTATTAAGCTAACAAGAATAGGACCACCCCTGTCTCACCTTTTCTTTGTAGATGATTTAGTGATTTTTGCAAGAGCTGACATTATGCGTGGTTCATTACTCAAAAATATTCTAGACCAATTTTGTATGCATGGAAAACTAATGTGTTTTTTCCCGAGGAGTAAACAGTAACACCCGTAACCCTTCTCTGTGACCGGATTAGGGTTACAAAGAATTACTATGCAAATTTGATCAATTAATATAAAAAAATTTCAATAATGTTGTTTGACAACAATCATTTAAAACTCATCAATATCCTAGCATACATGTACATTTGGGCCTAAAATCGGGCTTTCAAGGCCCGAAAATCAGATTAGAAACAATTCAGGACTAATTTGAACTAATCAAAAAATTTAGAAAAAAAGTTGCAAAATTTGAAAACAGGGGTCACACGGCCATACGGCTCGGCCGTGTGACTTTCGAAGTTGGGACACACGGCCGTGTCCCATCCCATGTAACTCACTGACTTGAGACACACGGCCGTCTCCAGCCCATGTCTCTACCCGTGTAACTCTCTAACATGGGTCACACAGTCATGTCGTAGGCATGTGTCAACCCCTGTGAAGACTACACTTATGCAATTATTCTACACGTTCAGGCACACGCCTGTGTGTGCATACGACCGTGTGATAGATCGTGCCCCAGGCCGTATGCACCTAAATGTACCTTAAAACTTAAGTTTACGAAATTGTGATTGCTTAGGCACTAAGCAACCCTTTCACCAACCATTTAACTTATTCAAAACACGATTAAGCATGCTTAAAACAAGCCAAAACAACCATCCTAAGTGCCTAACCAATGTACCCTCATTGGTACCACATTATATATCATCAAACACCCAAGCAAAGCAATCAACCATTCAAACTTCTATTCATACCATATTTGACATAATTTACTAACTTTCAACTCTTTAAGTTACCAATTTGAAGCTAAGCACTTATCAACATTAAGCTAAGCTATTTTACCAACTTTACTACAACTAGAACCACATATATATACAATTATCCATCATTTCACTAAGAAACCAAAATATCATCACATCATAAACATATTAGCAAAGGACCCCCTAGGCATATGCCGTTAGAAAATATAACATCACCACACTTGAGTCTGGGTTTCATTCTTAGATGTTGAATCTGCGGCAAATCGAAAAGTTCCTAACTTATGCACGGAGAACAAAACCACATACTGAGTAAAACTCAGTAGTATTTCTATAATCAAACAATAAAACATGTTATAAAGGTTATAATGCGTTTTAACATGTCAATACACAAGTCCTATTACATCATCTAATTATTCAGTCTATTTACATAACTTAAATCGAGCTTATAAACTAATATCCATTATTTACCATTGTTTCAATTTCATTATACTTAATTTCTCAGTTCTACAATATAATTTCATCAACAAATCATTAAATCACATATGTAACAACCTAATTCATCACTAATTGAACCCAATTGCACAATTATAACAATATATTTAAAATCTATTCAATTTAGTCCTTATCACAATAAGTAATTCAAATCAGTTCAATTCAGCTAGTTCTAGCATTTCTAGGTTACCATATGTCATTGCCATGCAGCGTAGGTTGTGAATGTAACGATTGAAAATATCCAGGTTATAGAAATACAAATTGTATATTCCGAGCTACTGAACGTCAACCTTGTCTTTCTCCTCCTTACTTGAGGATTCCGGAACAACGTTTGCTACAGAATAAAATAATTACAATTTAATTAATAAGACACAACTTAATTATAAAAATTCAATTTTTCTACCATATTTTGTTATTCTTCAATTTAGTCCTTAAACCGAGACAAATTTTAATCTTCATACTTAACCTCAAATTTTTATACAAATTTCACCCAAAGCTAAATTTAGCTCCCTATTTTCAATTCTACCCCTTAATTTTGAATTTTTCACAATCTAGTCCCTATTGCTCAAAATTAACAATTAACTCCATAATTTAGTCCTTTTCCACTTCTAACTTAAAAATATATCTAGTTAATCCCTAATACTTAAACTATTCAACAATGGCAACATCCAAAATCTTGAACAATACTAAAAATTACAACATGGGTCGAGTAGCCCTAAATACTGAGATTCCCAAAACGTAAAAATTACAAGAAAATGACTAAAATGCACTAACCAATTTGAATTTGAGCCCTTAGGTCCCTTAGCCATGCGCCCCTTCTCTCTTTTCTTTCTTTCTTTTATATTAGTTTGCAAGTAATTCTCTTTCCACTTTCTTTATTCTTTCTTTTATTATATTTTCATTTTATTATTATAACATATATATATTAAGTTAATATATATAAATATATATTCATCATTAATGTCGTCCACTTCAACAAAAATAAATGGCTATTTACTATTTTAGTCCCTTTAATTTATTTCAATTTATAATTCAACTTTTAACTTATACGCGATTCAGTCCTTGTATCTTAATAACTCCTAATTTCAAGAAAATTACTTAACCAAAATCCAATTCACTATTAAACTAACCTCGTAATTATTTATATATATTTACTAGCCCGGTTCACAGAATCGAGGTCCGATACCTCAATTCCCAAAACCACTAACTTTAGATCCAATACACTCGTACCTTGTCTAACTTTTCACAAAACCAAAATTATTAGACTAAACCTCAATATAATACTGTAATACTCTAGTAAATATTAATGAATAATATTCACAATTTCTATCATCAGAAAACAACATTTCAAAACTACCGTTTTTGACTCCACTAACTTTTGGGTCGTTACATAAATGATAGCTTAAGTAACAAATTAAGCAGGCTTTTAAGGTTTCAAAAGGTGCAAGAGTTAGGCCCATATTTAGGAATCTCGCTTTTCCACAATAGAATCACTAATGTTACTTTAAGATTTGTGGTCAAAAAAGTCAGAGCTAAGCTATGCAATTGGGATGGAAAACAACTTTCAATGGCGGAAGGTTTACCTTGGCACAATTAGTTATTTTCTCTATTCCAAATTATTTTATGCACTCCATAAAGATTCCAAAAGGAGTCTGTGAGGAGATTGAATGGTTGGCAAGACAGTTCATCTGGGGATCTAGTACTGGTGGACGAAAACTAGCATTAGTAGATTAGGGCTCCATATATTAACCCTGGCTATAAGGTGGTTTATGACTTCGACGCTTGGAAGACCAAAATATTTCATTTTTACTAAAGCTAGGGAATAATTGCTGGGAAATGTACCCATATTGTAGTAAACATGTAACTATTTTTTATTTATTTGAAAGATGAATAAATAAATAAAGTTAATTTCACATTTCACTATTGTATCTTTTGAATTTATGTCTTTTATATTTTGCATGCATAGCGAAATTGTGACAAGTAAATATTAGCTCATTGATTGTTTAAAATTCAAACTGAAGATAAGTGGTATTGTAAAGAACGTTTACATAGCGAGTGTAATACCCCTAACCAGTATCCATTGCCGAAAATAGGGTTACAGAGCATTACCAGAGTTTCCAGAACATTTACAGATAATTCATGTCAAAATCTATTCATTTTCCAATAATATTTATAATGTCCCTTGAATGGACCCTTGAGGCCCAATATGAGTGTTAGAATTGAATCGGGACTAGATCGGGAACTTAGAGAATTTTTCACAAAATTTTTAAAATTTTCCAAGATACAGGGCACACATGCCCGTTTGGTCCAAGGGACACGCCCGTGTGTTCCTAGGACACTCCCGTGCTGCAGGACATGTTCAACCCTGTGTAACTCTCTGACTTGTGCCACACGCCCATGTGGTTAATTAAATTCTTCAAAATCAGGTGCAAGTTTCACACGGCCAAGACACACCCCCATGTTCTAGGCCATGTAGCACACACGGGTGAGACACACGCCCGTGTCTCTACCCGCGTGCTTAATTCTAAGCTTTTTGTTTCTCAAATTTAAGATGCAGGAGACACACGGCCTAACTACACACCCATGTACTAGGTCGTGTGTCACACACGGTCAAGACACACGCCCGTGTGTCTACCCATGTGGACAAAATAAAGTTATTTTCTAGCTTTATTTCTCGCCCAAACTTTGCCAATGACCTACACCAAAACTTTCATTCATATACTAACCAATTCAAGCATCATAATCAAGTTAATTTTAACATCTAACATAGTACATCATATTCATGTTTATAATCTTACCCTTTTATGAACATACATGTTAATATAATTTAATCAACCACACTAACACATAGATATTCATCATGACATAACCTTATAATTTTACCAAAACAAATCTTTACTAGCCATTTCAAACATGCCAATATGGCCAATTAACCTATACATGCCATTATAACCATAACTAATTTATCATATGTACCCAAATGAGCTGATGGATAGTGTGAGTGGTCTCCGCCAAGTTTCCAATCCAATGAGCTTCCGATTTACTATAAAACAGGGAAATAAAACTAAGTAAGCATATAATGCTTAGTAAGTTCGTATAACATGGTACTTAACTTACCATTTTTTCTGTTTCAATATAAACATGTAAGGCACATTCAATCAATTTGATCTCAAGCCCTACACATAACCTCATTGCCCTTGTTAGTCACACTTCCACAATAACATCGAGAAACATATATGGGCTCAACAACAATCAAATTTCCAGATATATATATACTTTCCATATCACGTATTCATATAACATGTATAAATCATATATTTGTATTACAAGTATATTTTCATAATAATTCATCTCAAATTTAGATTATTTCATGTCAAAAATTTACTCATATCATTCAAAATATCAAGGTCACGAATAGTACACTCAAGGTGCACAAATCCATAATCAAGGATGAACATACTCATCAAATAAATTCCATGTACAAATATCATCATCTCATATTTCCATATATCGATTGTCATGTATCATCATTTTCATGTAATTTAGACAGATATGTGTAATAACTCATTTAGTATTCATAACTTTTCATATCAAGATTTTTACCTGTTGAATTTATCTGGAATATCGATGGTTACATAGGTAGTACACTCGAGGTGTACAAATTAGGATCTGTCAATTCATATTTAGGGGTACCCGTTAGGGCACTAAATCAAAAGGCATACTCTCGAGCCACATGTTGTATAACAGGATTACTTGTCCAAGCTAAATCCCATTTCCAACATATGCTCACAAGAGCTTAATCAGGATTACCCGTCCAGGCTAAATCCTATTTGTAACATATGCTGAAAAGGGCTTATATCAGGATTACCAGTCCAGGCTAAATCCTTTCTATAATAAGGTCAATAGTATTACTCGTCTAAGCTAAATCCCGCCAGCAACAAATGCAGGACCTCATTCAATAAAGGAAATCACATTTATCCATCGATTTGCATTTATTCAAAGGAGATTTAACATTTTTCAAGCATTATCAGGCATTTGATTATTTCATGTATTTATAATATTTAAAATACTCAAATAAACTCATTTCACATTCATTTCAAGCATAATTGTAACATCTTTATCATTTATCATGTATAGGGCATTATCATTTATCGGGCATTGTCGGATATATCTTCAGTGTCATATATATAATATTTATACAAATCACATACACACAATATTAAATTCAAGCATATAAATATACACAATTTAGTTACACGAACTTACCTCGACAAATGTTCGTGTATGTAAAATCTACTAATCCGACATTTTTCTTTTTTCCTTGTTCTAGCTCCGAATTTGGTCTATCTAGGTCTATGAGTAAATTTACCATAAATTTAATACAAATTAAACTCAATTCAGTCCATTTTAAATTTTAGGCAAAATTACCATTTTGCCCCTAAATTTTTTAATTAATGACAATTTCGTCCTTAGGCTCGGAAAATGAAATTCATGCAATTTACTCCTTATTCCAAGCCTAACCAAAATTTCACTATAAAATTTACAGCACATATATTCTATAAAATTCAGAATTTTTTCTTTAATTTACACAACTTTACATTTTAGTCCCTAAATCAAGTTTTCATCAAAAATCACTTTGTAAAAGTTGTTTATCTATCAACAACCTTTCATTTTCTACCATAAGTTTCAAATTTTCAGCATATTCATCTAGGAAATAATTTCCATACTTTGATAACTTTTCAAATTGATCCCCTAAATAGATAGATTAAGCTATCCCGGTTTCAAAAATATCAAAATTACTAAAAACGAGATAAGAGAACTTACCCAATTTGTCCAAGAAAGCTTGATTTCTCTTTCATAGGGTTTCCATGGAATATTTGGGGAAGAAGATGGTATAAAATGATTTTTATTTCTATTTAATTATTTTTCATCTTTTAATTTTATCACTTTCCAATTTAGTCCTTATCCTTTTTCTAATTTTCCATGAATGAATCATCCAAAAATATCTACTAACTTTTCATTAATGGTCTAATTACCATATAAGGAACTCCAATTTAAAGTTCTATAGCCATTTAATACCTTTAGCTATTAGAACACAACTTTTACACTTATGTGATTTAGTCCTTTATCAAATTAAACATGTAATCGATAAAATTTATTTACGAAATTTTTTACACAATATTATTATTATACTGTAGATCATAAAATAGTATTAAAATAATTTTTCTTTCCGGACTTGGATCTGTGGTCCTGAAACCACTGTTTCGATTTTATAAAAAATGTGTTGTTACAACTCTCCCCCCTTAAAGAATTTTTGTCCTCGAAAATTTTACCAGTAAATAGATTCAGATAATGCTTTCTCATAATTTCCTCCAGTTCCTAGGTAGCTCCTTCTATATCTTGTCATTGTCAGAAAACTTTTACTAAAGCTATCTTTTTATTTCACAGTTTTTCTCTTCAAGTGCCAAAATTTCAATCAGCCTCTCACTGTAAGTCGTGTCAAGCTAAATTTCAATATCTATAAGAGAAATACTAGATGATGGGTCCGATCGATACTGTCGTAACACATGTACACATGAAAAGCATTGTGAATTCTGTTGATCTCTGATAATAATACCAATCAACACGCAGCAGGTCTGATTATTTTCAATGATCTTATATGACTCGATAAACCGCAGACTTATTTTGCCTTTACGGCCAAACCAGAGAACTTTCTTCCATGGTGAAATTTTCAAAAATATTTTGTCGCCAGTTTGAAACTCTATTTCTTTTCATTTCAGATTCACATCGGATTTACTGACGATTAAATATTCTTTTATACTGTCTCAGATCACTTTCACCTTTCTTCAGTTTCATCGAATCAAACCAACTACATGTATCTTTTCTCACTGAGCTTAGTCCAAAACACCGGAGTTTTACATTTCTAACCATACAGAGCCTTGTACAGTGCTATTTTAATACTTGACTGAAAACTGTTATTATATGTGAATTCAACTAACAACAATTATTTCTTTTCCAGTTGCCTTCGAATTCTAAAATACAACACCGAAACATATTTTCAAAAATTTGAATCATATGTTCAGATTGATCATCCGTCTGAGAATGATATGCGGTACTATAATGTCATCATATACCCAGAGCTTCTTATAACTTGTTTCAGAATCAGAATATAAACTGTACATCTCTATCAAAAATAATAGAAACTAGCACATCATGTAATTTGAAAATCTCAAAAACAAATAATTCAAGCAATCTATTGAGTGAGAAATCCATTCATGCCATGATAAAATGTGCAGGCTTCATCAAACAATCGACAATTACACAAATAGTACCTTTCTTTTTCATAAACAGGGATAATCGCGATATAAAATTCATAGAAATTGTCTCATTTCCATTTCAGTATCGCTGCTGACTGTAACCATTCTAAAAGTATCATCTTTTTCTTGCTGATATATCCAACTTTTAAATACAAATTCAAAAATACCAAATTTCATTCCAGGCTACTAATACATCTTTTTCAAATCGTTATGCATTTTATCATTTCCCAGATAAATAGACATAGTACCACTGTGATCATTCATGTAAAATTTTCTGTACAAGTTCCAAATTCTTTAGTATACAGACTCTGTCTTTGAATAACAGATAATTATCAAATCTATTCTGAAATTTTGAATAAAAAATTAATTCACATTGTACTCATTTAACTTACAACTCATCATCACTTTTCTGAGTTTCACTATTCTGTTGTAGAATCATCGGTTTAGCTCTATACTCAGCTAAAATTAAGTTATTATCAGAAAATTACAATCGGTATCTATGGCTTGCAAAACAAACATAAAGTTTCTATTCAGAATATCTGCAACCACATTCGCTCTTTCGGAGTGTTGTTCAATTATCAAATCATAATCTTTCAACAATTCAAGCCATATACGCTATCTCATATTCAAATCTTTTTGCAACATCAGATACTTCAAACTTTTATGATCGGTGAATATATGACATTTTTCACCAAACAAGTAATGTCAAATTTCAATACAATAACAATACCTGTCAATTCTAGATCATGTATCGGGTAATTCTTTCCATGTGTTTTTATCTGTCTGAAAGTATAGACTATTATTTTCCCTTATTGCATCAAAACACAGTCTAATCCCATTCAATAATACATCACTATAGTAACAAATTTCTTACCCAATTCGGGCTGAACTAGAATTAATGCTTCGATCAACAGAGCTTCCAACTGGTCAAAACTTTACTGATATTTATCAGTCCATTCAAACCTTACATCTTTTCTATAATAATCGTGTCATAAATGTAGCTATTTCAATTATTAACATTAAAGCTTTGAGTTTTTTTCGAAACCACAACCATCAGATAGATTTAAAACCATAGTGCTATAATATGACTGACATTTTAGCCGTACAGATAAAACAATACTTCAACGTCAATAGTGCACCTCAAATTAGAAGAGGAAAACCGAAGTGGCCCCAATAATAACCAATGCAATAATACAGTTTCCATAATTTGTGACCCTTATCACCAGAATTCATGATCGAATCAATATTTATAACGGTAATAATTGTAATTACCTTCGGCTAATAAATATCTTTCACAAGTAAACCATGTTTGTATAATAATGAAATTGATGATGTCTCAAAAAAAGAAATCCAGAAAAGTAATATTGCACATACGTAGTAGAAACAATTGTAATAAAGATAATATAATTTGCATATTCGCAATTCAGAGCTTCAATCAGTAGAAGTAGAAAATGATATCATATAAACCTTGTCATCAAGTCTTCTATCAATCATGATGAATTAGAAAACCCAAGAAAGATAGAGTAATATCACTCATGAATTAACCAAACTTACAATAATTCCATCTATTATAATTAGCCAGTCTTCCAATGTGATAAATATGGTACCTAAACATGAACAATTACATATATCTCTGACGATAATAGAACATACAGAATACCCAGAAGAGATCGCTGTAAGATACCCTATTATAACAGCTGCATTCAGATATCTTTGCGATTTCATCACTATTCCACTGACTATTAAAGTCATCAATAATCTCACATTATTCAGTTCACTAAAGAATCAATTCAGAAGAAATTTCCAATTAATCCACTCTATAGTTACCACACTCGAATAAGTCAATTACTCATAAATAACTTCGTCCTTAATAGTGACATTACATATCCCGAATAATCTTCAGAAAAATCTGATATCTCTTTTAATACCATCTTTACTTACTAACCCATTCTCAGTTTTAACTGCGTTATTAATCATTCAGCCACTAAATTCTTTAGTTCCACACTTGTAAACTTAATCAATATAATTCTTGTGAATTTCATTGTATAAAACTGTACTGGTAAGGGGGTGGAGATCGTAAAGCGTCAAAATTTAACTTTCATAAATACACACATATCACATAACATTTATCATCAACATGTTCATTATAAAATATTTATTTCATGCCTTTATAAGTCTCGTTTCATCATAAGTAATATTTTTACTCAGGCACGTGAGTATCACTTTCAGTAGTATCAGAATTAGCTCAGTTGGAAAGCATCTCTGTCTATTTGTAAAATAATTTTCATCAGAGTCGGGAGATATCACACTATCACAGGTTATATAATGGCATGTATTTCTATACTCCACATATGCTACGTTTAGTCCGAGAACCGACTAAATCGTAGCTCTGATACCACTAAATGTAAACCCCTAACCCTTATCCATCACTAAAAATAGGGTTATGGAGCGTTAGTAGAGTTTCCAGAACATTTACAGATAATTCATGTCAAAATATATTCATTTTACAATATTATTCATAAAGTCCATTGAATGGACCCTCGAGGCCCAATATGAGTGTTAGAATCGAATCGGAACTAAATCGGGAACTCAGAGAATTTTTTGCGAAATTTTTAAAATTTTCCAAGATACAGGGCACACACGCCCATGTGGTCTAAGGGACACGCGGCCAAACGCCCATGTGCTAGGCCGTATGGTTAATTAAGTTCTTCGAAATTAGGTGCAGGTTTCACACGGCCAAGACACACACCCGAGTTCTAGGCTGTGTAGCACACACGGCTGAGACACACGCTCGTGTCTCTACCTGCGTGCTCAACTCTAAGTATTCTGTTTCTCAAATTTAAAACGCAGGGGACACACGGCCTAACTACACGTCCATGTACCAGGCTGTGTGTCACACACGATCAAGACACACGTACGTGTGTCTACCTGTGTGGACAAAATAAAGCCATTTTCTACGTTTATTTCTCACCCAAACTTTGCCAATGACCTACACCAAAACTTTCATTCATATACCAACCAATTCAAGCACCATAATCAAGTTAATTTTAACATCTAACATAGTACACCATTACATGCATTCATGTTTATAATCTTACCCTTTTATGAACATACATGTTAATATAATTTAACCAACCACACTGACACATGGATATTCATCATGATATAACCTTATAATTTTACCAAAACA
This sequence comes from Gossypium anomalum, assembly GCA_025698475.1. NCBI lineage: Eukaryota > Viridiplantae > Streptophyta > Magnoliopsida > Malvales > Malvaceae > Gossypium > Gossypium anomalum. Next base: position 21,867,281 of record CM046958.1, read on the forward strand.
AATCTTTACTAGCCATTTCAAATGGCTAGATTACAGTCAATCATTTACATGCCAATACGGCTAATTAACCTACACATGCTATTATAACAACAACTAATTTATCATATGTACCAAAATGAGCTGATGGATAGTGTGAGTGATCTCCGCCAAGCTTCTAATCCAACGAGCTTCTGATTTACTATAAAATAGGGAAATAAAACTAAGTAAGCATATAATGCTTAGTAAGTTCGTATAACATGGTACTTAACTTACCATTTTTTCTATTTCCAAATAAACATGTAAGGCACATTCAATCAATTTGATCTCAAGCCCTACACATATCCTCATTGCCCTTATTAGTCATACTTCCACAATAACATCGAGAAACATATATGGGCTCAACAACAATCAGATTTCCAGATATATATGTACTTTGCATATCACGTATTCATATAACATGTATAAATCATATATTTGTATTACAAGTATATTTTCATAATAATTCATCTCGAATTCAGATTATTTCATATCAGAACTTTATTCATATCATTCAAAATATCAAGGTCACAAATAGTACACTCAAGGTGTACAAATCTAAAATCAAGGATGAACATACTCATCAAATAAATTCCATGTACAAATATCATCATATCATATTTCCATATATCGATTATCATGTATCATTATTTTCATGTATTTTAGACAGATACGTGTAATAACTCATTTATTATTCATAACTTCTCATATCAAGATTTTTACCCGTTGAATTTATTTGAAATATCGATGGTTACACAGGTAGTACACTCGAGGTGTACAAATCAGGATCCGTCAATTCATATTTAGGGGTACCTGTTAGGGCACTAAATCAAAAAGCATACTCTCAAGCCACATATTATATAACAAGAATACTTGTCCAAGCTAAATCCAGTTTCCAACAGATGCTCACAAGAGCTTAATCAGGATTACTGGTTCGGGCTAAATCCTATCTATAACATATGCTCAAGAGGGCTTATATCAGGATTACTAGTTTAGGCTAAATCCTTTCTGTAATAAGGTCAATGGGATTACTTGTCCAAGCTAAATCCCGCCAGCAACAAATGTAGGACCTCATTCAATAAGGGAAATCACATTTATCTATCGATTTTCATTTATTCAAACATGATTTAACATTTTTCAAGAATTATCAGGCATTTGATTATTTCATGTATTTATAATATTTACAGTACTCAAATAAACACATTTCACATTCATTTCAAGCATAAAAGTAACATTTTTATCATTTATCATGTATCGGGCATTATCATTTATCGGGCTTTGTCGGATATATCTTCAATGTCATATATATATAATATTTATATAAATCACATACACACAACATTACGTTCAAGCATATAAATATACACAATCTAGTTACATGAACTTACCTCGACAAATGTTCGTGTACGTAAAATCTACTAATACGGCATTTTTCTATTTTCCTCGTTCTAGCTCCGAATTTGGTCTATCTGGATATATACGAGTAAATTTAACATCATTTTAATACAGTTTAAACTCAATTCAATCATTTTCAATTTTAGGCAAAATTATCATTTTGCCTCTAAACTTTTTAATTAATGACGATTTCGTCCCTAAGCTCGGAAAATGAAATTCATGCAATTTACGTCTTACTCCAAACCTAACCAAAATTTAACTATAAAATTTACAGCTATATATTCTATAAAATTTAGAATTTTTTCTTCAATGTACACAACTTTACATTTTAGTCCCTAAATCAAGTTTTCATCAAAAATCACTTTGTAAAAGTTGTTTCTCTATCAACAACCTTTCATTTTCTACCATAAATTTTAAATTTTCAGCATATTCATCCAGGATATAATTTCCATACTTTGATAACTTTTCAAATTGATCCCTCAAATAGATAGTTTAAGCTATCCTGGTTTCAAAAATATCAAAATTACTAAAAACGAGACAAGAAAACTTACTAAATTTGGCCAAGAAAGCTTGCTTTATCTTTCCTAGGGTTTCCATGGAATATTTGGGGAAGAAGATGACATAAAATGATTCTTTTAATTTTATCACTTTCCAATTGAGTCCTTAGCCTTTTTCTAATTTTCCATGGATGAAGCATCCAAAAATATCTACTAAATTTTTATTAATGGTCTAATTACCATATAAGGACCTCCAATTTAAATTTCTATAGCTATTTAATACCTTTAGCTATTCGAACACAACTTTTGCACTTTATGCGATTTAGTCCTTTATCAAATTAAACATGTAATCGATAAAATTTATTTACAAAATTTTTTACACAATATTATTATCATACTGTAGGTCATAAAATAGTATTAAAATAATTTTTCTTTTCGGACTCGGATCTGTGGTCATGAAACCACTGTTCTAATTTTATAAAAAATGGGCTGTTATAGCGAGAAAGATAACTTAACTTCCGTAGATAATCTAAATGAGCCCGTAATCCCATAACAGAATCAAAGTGAACATTTGGTTCAAATACAGAGAAAGATTATTATGTTGTTTACAAATCCAATTGGGGAGATGGCTAGTCTTAGCTATCGGAGCAGTTGACTCCACGAGTAGAGACATAGATCTATTCATCAGTAGAATGATACATTTGACTAGATCAAAGATGAATTAATTCTGAATCCATTTGTGAATTAATTCACTTGTGATGTTCATGGTGTGATTTACCTAAATCCCAAGTTAGCCACTGACCATGCGTGTGCAATTCATATGCTTTGATATAATTGGAGGCTTATGCTCTAAAGATGATCGAGCCCATAGCCGGTATGTCGGGTACATGAATTATGTATGACATGGCTTTACTAGCAACTGTGACAGCCCATTTTCAGTGAAATCAGAATAGTGGTTTTAGGACCACAAATCTGAAGTCAGAAAAATTTATTTTTATTGCTATTATATGATCTACTGAATGATAGAAACACAGTATAAAAATTTTGTTAAGAAATTTTACGTTTACATACCTAATTTGATGTAAAGACTAAATTGCATTAAGTACAAAAGTTGAGCTCTAATAGCTAAAGTTATTAAATAGCTATAGAATTTTAAATTGGAGGTCCTTATATAGTAAATAGACCTTTAAAATTCTTAGTGGATAAGCATAAATAATCATCATTGGAAATTTCATAAAACATTAAGGTTAATTTTGGAAATTATCAATTAAAGTTATATTAAATAAAATAAAAATATATATTATCATCATCTACCATAAAAAAAAAAACCTAGACATGGAAGCTTGGAATATTAGCAAACTTATTTTGCTCTATTAGGTATGTCTTCTTGTCTCGTTTTTAATGCTTTCTATGTTTCTAAGATCATAATAGCTTGATCTAGCTATCTCGGGAATTAATTTCCAAAATCGTTAAAGTATTAGAGTTTTTCCATTGATGAGCATACTTGAGTTTTGAAGTTTTATAATTGAAAATGAAAGGTTGTTGTTAGATAAACAACTTTTGTAAAGAGAATTTTGATGAAATTATCAATTAGGGACTAAATTGAAAAGATGATAAATTTATGGTAAAATTGTAAATTTTATGAAATATATGGGCTGCTATTAATATGTTTGAAAAATTGGCTAGGCTTGAGTAAGGATTAAATTGCATGAAAGTTATTTTTCGAGCCTAGAGACTAAATTGTAATGATTTAAAAGTATAGGGGCAAAATAGTAATTTTGTCAAAAATTGTGTTGGACTAAATTGAATATGAATTATATTGAATTTATTTAAATTCATTCGTATAAATCCTGATAGACCTAGTACAATTGCCTTCGTACTAGGAAGTTCGTATCTACGCACATTTGCCGAGGTAAGTTCGTATAATTAAATTGTACAATTGCCATGAATAAATACCGATTGTTTATTCGACGATTATCGAGTCCCGTGTGAACCTTATGAAATTCGTAGGATACAAATGACATGTCGTTAGGGTTACCGATTTGGTTGGGGTCCTGCATGTGTTGCGGACACACCACAACTCGTATGAGCTTCCCGTTATACATCTCGCATGAGCTTCCCGTTATTTAGCTCGCATGAGCTTTTCGTTATTCAGCTCAGAGGAGCTTTCCGCTTACAGTATGAGCATACATGAATATGAATTGACGGATTACAGTTGAGTACACCTCGTGTGTACTACCCGTGTATCTAACGATATTTTAAATGGTTCTATAATAGCCCGTTTTTAGTTAAATCAGAATAGTGGTTTTGAGACCACAAATTCAAAGTCAAAATATTTATTTTAGTGCCTATAGCTTGTTAATAGAGTCATATGAAAATTTCGTTAAGAAATTTTACCGTTTGGATGCTTAATTTGATAAGAAGGACTAAATTGCGTAAAGTACAAAAGTTGGGTTCTAATAGCTAAAGGTTTCTAATAGCTATATATCTTTATAGTAGAGGTCCTTATATGGAAATTAGCCCATTAATGAGTTAGTGGATGATAATGGCTTGGTTTTTTGTGTAATTAATACATGTTTTAAAGGTTAATTTTGGAAATTAGTAAATAAAGGTTAATTAAAATAAAACAAAAATTTCCATCATCTTCCATTATTTATTTTTGCAACCAAAAATTTAAGGGAGGAAGCCATTTTTGAATGCGTCATTCGGCCATCTCTATTTCTTCATTTAGGTTTGAAATTTTGATATGTTTTTAATGATTTCAATATTTTTGTAATCGTTGTAGCTTAATCTAGCTAGCCCAGGGATTAATTTTTGAAACTACTAATGTATTAGGGTTTTACCATTAATGAATGTGTATGTGTTTTGATGCTTGATGATAGAAAATGAATAGTTGTTGTTAGATTAACAAGTTTTGTAAAGTGATTTTGGTTGAAAATGTCAAATAGGGATTAAATTAGAAGTGTGAAAATTATGTGGTAAATGTGTGAAATAATGAAATGTATGAGCTGCTATAGGTCTATATAGAATTTGACTAGCATGGTGTGGGTTAAATTGCATGAATTTGCATTTTTATGAGCTAGGGACTAAATTGTAAAGTAGTCAAATGTTTAGGGGCAAAATGGTAATTTTTCATAATATGAAATTGAATTGAATTTAATAGAATAAATATTAAAGTGGTTAAATTTGATTATATAGATCAAGAAAAGTCACGTTCAGAATTAGATCAGAGGAAAAATAATGTCGTAGATTGATTAGTCGATTTTTTCCATATTAATTCGAGGTAAGTTCGTATATTAATAAGCTTTAAATTATATGTGTTTACATGCTTAATTAATATAATTGGGATGATATGACACTACGAAAATTCTCTACGAGATATCGTCAATTGTTTGGATCCCGGTTGAACCTTAGGAATAGATAAGATACAAATGACGTCATTAGGGGTTATGGTGTTTTGGGTGCTGTTCCCATACGTTCTATCGGTGGCTGAGTTTTCCAGCATGTATTGCAGTTACTCGTCAGCTTGTATGAGCAGCACCATGTAGCTACGTCTTGACTGTAAGCTTGTGTGAGCAGACCCAGTGATAGCTCGAGAGTGAGCATTTATATTAGATATGAGATTGAGATGGTTTAGACCACATATTGGCACTTAGTGTGTGAGACTCCCGAGTATCCGATATTATTTCAAATGGTTCAATAGGCACAGTGATATTATGAGAGTATATGAGTACGATATGAACCAATACAAGTATGTACATGAATCATGTAGAAATTGAATCTATGAGATTTGTGATTTCATAATTAACTTTGTTGGTGGCTATATGTTAAGCTAACGAGATTACACTGAATTACATTATGATTTAAATTACTTGTTTAATTGTGGTTGATTGGTAAGTTATATTTGTAATTATACGAAATTACTAAGCTTGATTGCTTATTCTGTTTACTTTTTTGTATTTTATAGTGATTCAGAAGCTCGCTCGTTTTGGAAGTTGTCAGAGATTGCATCACACTATCAAACTGTTATTTTGGTACTTTTGGACTTTATGTATTTTGGTTATATGGCATGTATAGATCATTTGGCTAATGGAAGCCTATATGTTTTGTTATGTAACTAGTCATATAATGTGGCTTGATTTGGTATATGTTGGTTTGTATATATGTGTGTGTGTGTGTGTGTGTGGCAAGCCTCATCTTGTATGATTTATGATTGCCATGAAAATGCTTTGATTGTGTATTGGTAGATTGGTACTTAATAGGTGAACTTGATAAATGGTATGCATGTTACATTTAGGCAAGAGTGCATATATGTAATTGACCATTTAGGTAGTTTTTTGAGGTGATTTTGGCATGTTTTTAAAATGATCATTTGAGATGCCTAAGAGCTTAGGATTATTGGTAATGAAATTGCATGATATAGACTTGGTTGTCATTGGTTTGAATGCCTATTGATGATATGGTCATATGCTATTTGGTATTTTTAGGTTGGTACCACTTTGGGTGAGAAATAAGGCTTGGAAAATGGCTTATTTTTGTCCACATGGGCAAAGACACGGGCGTGTGTCTCAGCCGTGTGTGACACACGGCCAGGTGACACGGCCGTGTGTCCCTTAATACGTATTAGAAATCAAGTTAGTAGCTTCACACAGCCATGTGGCACAAGTCAGCATACCCTCCAATTTTCACACGGCTTAGCACAAGGCTTGGCACACGGGTGTGTGATGCCACTTTGAAGGGTACATGGCCTGGCACATGGGCGTGTGGTCTGGCCGTGTGACCTAAGTCAGTGAGTTACACAGGCTGGGACCCGGCCATGTGATCCCATTTTGAATGCTCACACGGCCTGAGACACGGACGTGTCCTCCTGGACACACGGGCGTGCGTCCCCTGCACTTTGAAAATTTTCCATGATTTCTTAAAAATTTTTTAAGTACTCGATTTAGTCCGAAACCATTTTTAATGTCTATTAGGGCCTCGAGAGCTCATATTAGGGACTATATGATTTAATTTGAATGATTTTTGTTTGGTATTGACTAATGAACATGAAATATATGATTATTTAAGTAGTAAGTTTGATAATGCTTTGTAACCCTATTTCGACGACAGATACGGGTTAGGGGTGTTATAGGTTCCACGACACAGTTTTGTTATGAAATTATATGAGTTCGATAAGAACTATTACCGGTATATACATGAAATTCATGAAGTGTGATTACTTGATGAATTCATCCATGTTTGTTGGATCCTTTATGTGATTTACAGGGCTAACATGTTGAGGATATGTGTTTAGGCTTTTGGCCAAATTGGTCTGGATATGTTTTTATGCTTACCTTAAATGTGAATAAATGGTAAGTTAGATTCCGAATTATATGAACTTACTAAGCTTAAATGCTTACTCCGTGTTATTTTTCGTGTCTTATAGTAATTCAGAAGCTCGTATGGGTTGGAAGCTGGTCGAAGCTATTTCACACTATCCATCGGCTCTTTTGGTACTTTTAGTAAATTAATTCCAGTTATAATGGCATATATAGGATATTTTGGCCTATGTTGGTATATAAATGTTTTCTTGAGACAAGCCATTTGAATGACTTGTGTTTGATACATTTTGATGTGTTTATATATGTGGCCTTAACATATTTAATGTGTGTTTGATATGGTTGAATGATGGAAAACTTATAGATATACTGATGATTGGCTTGAAATAGTATAGTTGGTAAAATTATGCATATATGCAATTGGTTATCTAAGTAAATATGGATATTTGATTGACATGTTATTAATTTGTCATTTGAGGTGCCTAAGGGCATATTGGTTGTACGTTGTGATAATACATGTTTAAGACTTGATTTTAGCTTGATTTGAATGTCTTGTTATGACATGTTGATATGCAAATGGTTGTGTTTAGGTTGGTACCAAATTGGGTGAGAAATGTGGCTTGGAAATGGCCTACTTTTGTCCACACGGGTAGAGAAACAGGCGTGTGTGACACACGACCAGGTGACACAACCGTGTGTCCCCTGTTTTTTTTTTAAAATTGCACAAGTCAGTATGCTTACATGGCCTAACACACGGGCATGTGGTTTGGCCGTGTGACCCAAGTCAGAGAGTTACACGGGCACGGACACAGGCTGGGACACGGCCGTGTATCTTTATTTCGAATGCACACACTGCCTGAGACATGGGCGTGTCTCCTGACCGTGTGAGTCACACGGCCGTGTGTCCCCTACAACTTTGAAAAAAATTTAATGTTTTTCAAAAAAAATTTTGAGTACCTGATCTAGTCTCGACTTGTTTTTAACTTGTATCTTGGGCCTCGAGGGCTCATATAAGGGACAATGTGTTTGATTTCGATTGATTTCTGATATAAATGCTATATTATATGAAATGCCTGATTAATTAATCTATAAACTTCAATAATGCTCCGTATTTGGGTTAGAGGTGTTACAACAACAATGGAATTCATAGCTCAATTAAAGGTTTAATGATATCCTCTCATTGGTATTGTATGGATTAATAAATATGGAACGTGGCAACGAATTGCTTGTTCTCAAACGAGCAATTTATCACAATCATTTGTTGGTGGTGATCATATTAATCATTAAGAAGCCACAACGCAGACAATGAGATAAAATAAGATTGTATTGAGTGTACAGATTTAACTCAAAGGAATCAAGGATATCATATGAGGGTAACACACACATAAAGAGGTCATTGGACAAAATAGTTGGATGAATTACTTTCGTAAATAGTATACAATAAGGAGTTTTCAATCGTGGTACTTCTTGTGGACTGACTCCATGATTAAGTAATTGTGAATTATCAGAACGATGCTTCTGGACATAATTGCAATCACTAGAGGCTAATTGTACATGTTCGATTGGTCCCTCCGCTAGCTCAACAAAAGCTCGATTAGACTGCATTTGAATCAGAAGAAAATTCTATGACTTTGGGAATAATTTAATTGAGTCAATTTATTCAATGTGGAATTAAATTAGGTGGTCGTAAGGATTGTTCAACTAGAGAATTTGATTAAATAATTTTCTTGAAAAATTAATTTGGAAAATCTAAGTGATTTTTGGAAAAGTTAATTTTGATAAAGTAAAATTAAAGTAATCAAATCAATTTAAATTAATATGATATTTTTGGAAGTTAATTTTCAAGTCAGACAATTAGCTGAATTTGTAATTGAACTGAAAATTGGACCTAAGATCGTACATTGGGCTTGAGAGCCCAAAAACTAAGACAAGACCTAAAAACCGGACTAGTCGTGTCGTCATTGACCCAGACCTATCCAGCTCAGGTGCCATAAGGGTGTCACACCTGCATCACCAGACACGGCGGTGCCAATGGTTGCGACGGCGGTGTCCCGATAGCCGACGGCCGTTGGTCGTTGGTGGTTGAGAAGTGGAAGAGTTACATTCCTAATGGAATTCTACAAGAGAATTTGATTTCAGATTAATTATTCTAAAAATAATATTATTTTAATAGTTTAATATTAAATTAAATTTAATACTTATCTTAATAGTATTTTATCAATTTAATATTAAAATGATTATCTTAATATTAAATTCAATTTAATGTTTATCTTGTATATAAACATTCTAGTATTTTAATAAGATTTAGTATTAAATTTAATATTAAAGTGATTAAGTTTAATCATAGTCGAACTCTCTAAACTCTCCCTATATAAAGAGAGTCTTGGATCATTATTTTTCACAAATTTGAATTCAAGAGAAAGTTGTAAATAGAACATTCTCTAACGAGAGTATTCCAGAAAATTTCTAGAGATATTTTTCTAATTTACAACTTGACCCAAAAGTTTAGAGAAATTACAAAATTACCCTACTGGTAATTTTTGTGAATTTTTTTTATTCGAAGCAAGCCCACACTCGGTAGATGTGAGATTGAGGAAAGCGAAGAAGACTACTCGGTCGAGGCGCTCATCTTAGACAAATCGAAAAGGTACAATTTTGATTAAGTGTTTATTACTTTAGATATAACTACAAGATCTTGTTTTGAAAAAAAAATTAAAATTTCTAGTTTTTCCCTAAATTTATTTTCCGCTGCATTTTTCAAATCCATTTTTCCAATATTTGGTCACCAAAGAGGAGGATCTCTAGGTCAGGGTTTTACGTTCTAAATATAAGATTAAAGAAAGGATCCCAGAAGATATCAAGAAAGGAAATTGCTCAGTTATTTGGAGAGGGATTACAAAGGTGTGGCCATTACTAAAAGAAAATTTGTGCTGGTTCGTTGGAACAGGAACCTCGGTTCGCTGTTGGGAAGATCCTTGGATCCCAAAAATAGGACTGTTAAAGATGTATGTATCCCCTATAGATAGGCTAAACACAGATTGTTTTCTCTAAGATATGGTAGTAGAAGATGGTGCATGGAATATGAAAGCTTTTAAGGAAAGATTGTCGGATGAGACAGTCAAAAGGATCGCTAGTATCCCTCCACCACATCCCCTAGTTGGGCCTAATAAAATCTTTTGGATTCATACAATAATTGGAAGATTTTTCGGTTAAGAGTACATATGACATGTTAAAAGCAGATACGTGGGACGCAAGAGATACCAAGTGGAAAATCATCTAGAAGTATCAAGGACCACGTCGTGTTCACTTCTTCTTATGGTTCATTCACCGAAAAAGACTTCTCACTAATTAGGAGTGGGTACGAAGGGGTATTGGATAAAGTATGTCATGCCCAGTCTGCCACCACGAGATTGAAGATATTTTACATGTCCTTAGGAATTGCCCAGACACTAAAAATGTTTGGAAATACTTTATACCAAGGGATTGTCAATTGCAGTTTTTTCCGAAAGTCCCTCTGATTGGGTCAAAGCAAGTATGGAGAATCCTGGATGGACGGAAGGGATTCGGGTGCCTTGGTCGACTCTTTTTGGTTTGTTAGCATGGTGTGTTTGCAAAAATAAGAATCACTTTGTGTTCCAAGGTATATCTTGAAACGTTATGGAAACTATTAAGATTTCAATGAATTGGGCAAAATAGTATAATATAGTGCACAATTTAGAAACATTCAGAGGTAATAGTTTAAAGAATCAGGTTTAGACAAATCTTAGAATGATAGGGTTAGTAATTTTTAGACTTTTAGGTAGTTAGTTTAGTTAGGATTTGTTTTACAACAAAAATATATATATTAGTGTAAAAAAATTCTAATCAAGTAAAAAAATTGACAAAAAAAGTCAAGGAAAAGTTAAACATTTTTAATTCGTTAACAACATCTTAAGCTTTTAAATATGTTTTTAAACTGCTATATATATGTTAAAACAATTTTTATTTTAAAATTATTATTTAAAGAATTTTAATTTTAATTTTTAATATTTATATTTTAAAATTATATTTTTAAGAAGTAAAATGATTTTTATTTTATTTAAGGTGGGTTTGACGTTATAATTTTTTTTATTTTTTTAGCGTATTTTTTAAATAAGTAAAAGAAGATAGCTTCTCTTATTTTTCAATTCAAAATATATACTTTTGAATTAAGATTAAATTTAAAATTTAAAAATATTAAATTTAACTATCAATATTATTTTTTTAAAAACTATAAAAATTAAATACAAATACAAATATGTCACTTGTCACATACATAGTCTACATACCTTGTTATATTATATATGATATTAAAAAAAATTAAAAAATGATACATAGCGCCACGTGGCTGGTCAACACTCAGTCAAAGCTAGTTAATGTCGGGTCAACAATTAGTCATAATAAATTTTTTTTAATATTGAAATATTTAATATTATAATTTTCTATTTTTAATTTAAATTTAAATTTTCTAATTTAAATAAACCTAATTTCCACGTGATAGTTTTTCATTGGCCAAACATGCCACACTATGCTTTTCTATTTACCAAAGTTGCTTAACAGATTTTTTTTAACATCGGTTACAAAATGAAAAAAAATAGAGGAAATTGATACTTTATGTACCAAAATCGAAAAATGGATATACTTCAAGGGTTAAATCACGAATAAGCCTTTATTGTATGTTATTTTTAAACATAAATTGATATTCTAAATACATGACTTCCACAAGTATACGCATGTGGTAAAATTTCTAGATATAATATAATGTAATAGTACAAAGGAGATGAAAAGTGAAGAATGTTAGGATTCAGTTGGGCTAAGAGGAACAAGATCTCTTTGCATCAATAAGGAAGCCTTAAAGTGAAAGCCAACCCCATTATGTCTATATTAAATGTTTAGTTCTTGTTCACCATGAGTACTATTTTCCATCAATTTGTTACTATATTCCATTAGCAAACTGATTGAAAGACTAATATGTCTTCTATCAAATCTAATCGGAGAGATGTTTTATCTTGGGCATCAGAGCGGATGACTCCCAGAAGATAGAGACATAAATGTGTCTGACAATACATCGAACAGGACCCAAGTAGTGAAAAAAAACCATAAATTAATTATCAGATCATTTCTATACTTAGTGAGAAAGTCACATTCATTTCCGAATGTAACCCATTTCTCTAACTTATTTCTATCCATTTTTGTTCATTTGATTCAACATGCATGTAACAACCTATTTTCAGTCTAATCGAAATAGTGGTTTCGAGACCACCAATCTGAAGTCAAAATATTTATTTTATTATTATTTTAATGTCTAAAGCATGTTAGTAGTATTGTATAAAAATTTTGTTAAGAAATTTCGACGTTTGCATGCTTAAATTAGTGAAAAGAACTAAATCGCGTAAAGTACAAAACTAGAGTTCTATAAGCTAAAGGGATTTAATAGCTATGAAATTAAATGATTGGAGGGTTTATGTTGTAATTAGACCATTAATAGCATGACTGGACAATTATGGACATTATTCAAGTGAATTTAAAGTTAAAATGTAAGGTTAAATAAGTAATTAATTAAATATGTCTTAATTAATTATGTAAAATGGTTGTATCATCTTCAACCTCAAGGTGTTTGACCAAAAATTAGAAGAAGAGAAGCCATTTTTAGGGTTCAAAGGTTCGGCCAACAATACCTTGTGCATATAAGTGCAATTTTGCTCGGTTTTTAATGATTTCTATGTTTTTGGAGTCGTGGTAGCTTAATCTAGCTAGCTCATGGACTAATTTGTGAAACGGTTAAAAGTATAGGGTTTTATCATGAATGTATGTTAGTTGTTATTTATATTTGATAGATGCAAATGAATGCTTGATAATAGTTGAACAACTTTAATAAAGGAAATTTGATGAATTTGTCAATTAGGGATTAAATTGAAAAATAAGAAAATATTCATGGTTAAATTGTGAAATAAAGGAAATGTAGGGCTTGCTAAGGGCATTAGTGATATTCGGCTATAGTGGGATTGTATTAAATTGCATGAATTTGCATTTTTATTAGCTAGGGACTAAATTATAAAGAAGTTAAATGTTTAGAGGTAAAATAGTAATTTTGCCATAATATGAATTTTGGGTTAAATTGAATAGAATGATATTTAAATAAGTTAAATTTGATTATATATAAATCAAGAAAAGCAACTTTCAGAATTAAATCGAGGGAAAAACAAAGTAGTGGATTGATTGCTCGATTTTCTCCGTATTAATTCGAGGTAAGTTCGTGTGTTTAATAAGTATTAAATTATATATGTTTGAATGCTTAAAATTATATAACTATGATGATATGACACCACGAAAATTATCGACGAGTATCGGCAATGTATGGATCCCGGTTGAACCTTAGGAATAAATAGGATACAAATGACATGTCATTAGGGGTTATCGTGTTTTGGGTGCCGGTTATTTCGTTCTACCAGTGGCTGAGTTTTTTGGCATGTGTTACGGTTACTCGTCAACTTGTGTAAGCAGCACTGTGTAGCTACGTTTTGACCGTCAACTTGTGTGAGCAGACCCAGTGATAGCTCGAGAGTGAGCATTTATATGAAATATGAGATTGATATGGTTTCAACCATGTTTTGGCACTTAGTGTGCGAGATTCCCGAGTATCCGATAGTATTCCAAATGGTTCAATGGGTAAAGATGATGGTACAAAGATATAAGGGATGATACGAATCAGTTCAGGTATTTGTGTGAATTATGACAAGTAATTCATAGTTGATGTATTCATACATGATTTACATGGTTATGATTATGTGTTAACCTTTGGATTGATTGAAACTTACCTATGCTTACTTATACTTCTTTATATTGTGAATGTATGGTAATTTATAATTATTAGCCATACGAGCTTACTAAGCTTAATAGCTTACTCTGTTTACTTTTTTGTGTTTTATAGTGATCTCGAAGCTTGCTTGGATTGGAAGTTGTTGGAGATCTCATCACACTATCCAGCTGTTGTTTTTGGTACTTTTGAACTTTATGTATTTTGGTTATATGGCATGTGTAGGTCTTTTGGCTAAGGTAGCCTTTATGTCTTGATGAATTTTGGTCATTTGGATTGGCTTGTAAGTAGTCTTATATTTTGAAATGTATATATATGTATAAATGGCCCTTTGATATGTGGTTTATAATTGCTATGTGAAGGCCTTGTTGAGAATTGGTATTGAAGGTAACAAATGGTTGAAACTGATAGTGTTAGCATGTTAAGTATTAGGTAAGATAATGCATATATGAAATTGACCATTTAGGTGATTTTTGGATGTGATATTGGTATGATTTTGAATGCCCAATTGTGATGTTTATGAGCATTGTTAATTGTTGGTATTGGTATAGCATGATTTGGACTTGGTTATGGTTGGTTTGAATGCTCATTAATGATATAGTCATATGCTATTTGATATGTTTAGGTTGTTGCAAATTTGGGTAAGGAATGTGGCTAGGAAAATAACGTATTTTTGTCTACACAGGCAGAGACAAGGGCGTGTCTCAGCCATGTGTGACACAGGGCCAGGTGACACGGCCGTGTGTCCCTTGATGTTTATTTAGAAACTAAGTTATTAGCTTCAGACGGCCTAGCCCACGGGCGTGTAGCTTGGCCGTGTGGCACAAGTCAGTATACCCTCCAGTTTTCACACGGCCTGGCACACAGGCGTGTGAGGCCATTTTGAAGGGTACACAGGCATTTGGTTGGCCGTGTGACCCAAGTTAGAGAGTTACACGGGGTCGGTCACAGATAGGGACACGGCCATGTGATCCCATTTCGAATGTCCACATCCACACAGGCGTGTGTCCCCTACGCTTTGAAAATTTTCTCTATTTTTCTAAAAATTTATTAAGTATTCAATTTAGTCCCGAACGACTACTAATGCTTGTTTTGGGCCTCGAGGGCTCGTGTTAAGGACTATATGATTGTATTTGAATGATTTTTGATTGGATTTGTGAAATGAATGTGTAATGTATGATTGTTTAAGAAATAAGTTCGGTAATGCTCTGTAACCCTATTTTGGCGACGGATACGGGTTAGGGGTGTTACAATGCAATTTATTTATGATTTCAACGAGCTAGTAGAGAGACTAATGAGAAATATGTGATTAAGGCTCAAATGATTTATAATTAAGTTCCCACTTTTTGCCTATTAATTATAAACTCATTTTGTCACGAAGTCATTCCACTGCAGTATCGTGATTAAGCTCTCCCTAATGACATGACATTATAAAAGCTACTCGATCAGTACTCATCCAATGACCTTGTCATAAGTGTGCTACCCTTATAGGATATTTTTAATCTCTTTGGGACAAATTCGTTCTCCTATTATGATCGTATTTTATCTCTTGGTAGCCATTACATCTTCCTTCATGAAAAGTCAATTACTATCAAATAGTATTTAAGTCATTCATCACAAAGATGAACGGACCGTGACCACGTTTACTTTTCATCTACCATGTAATGTCAATGAGAGGATATCATTTACCCATGTCTTGGCTATGAATTCCACTATTATGAATGATGATACATACTGCAAAATTCATATACCCAACGCACCAGTGTTCAATTCCTTATCTATTCAAACTCAGACTTTTACTTACATCAAAGTATATAAGTCACACACACAGAGTCCATCATTCATTTAGGATTAAGGCATGCATCACTTTGAACGTCACAAGTGAATAAATCCATAAATGGATTTAGGATCTATTCTGCTTGGGTTCAGTCTGATATACTGTCAGTGCAGTCAGTCACATTTATGTCTCCATCTTTTGAGAGTCATCCGCTTCAATTCCCAAGACAAAACATCACTTCAATTGTAGTTGATAGACAACATATTAATCTTTAATCAGTTTACTCATTTTCGATTATACTAAG
The DNA here is from genome assembly GCA_025698475.1 of Gossypium anomalum. Taxonomy (NCBI): domain Eukaryota; kingdom Viridiplantae; phylum Streptophyta; class Magnoliopsida; order Malvales; family Malvaceae; genus Gossypium; species Gossypium anomalum. Next base: position 21,883,422 of record CM046958.1, read on the forward strand.
GACATGTTTAGGTTCGTCTACTAATATCAGCTATCTTTTCGTATTATGACCTGACCACGTAATACTGCTTAGTATTAGTGAAACATCAAACAATGAGTGAGTTAATATTTGCTTCTATTTTGCTTTACATGCAAAAACCACATGAGAAAACTATACTAAGGATATTAATGTAATTAATGAATAATTTTATTAATCAATCTATTTGAAAAAATTACAAGTGTACAAACAAATATACTCTACTTAGGGCACCAGATCCAACAGTCTAATCCCATTCCCCGCTTGTGCTCACAATATCTGACACCATAACCTTATTATTCACAATCACTAAGTTGCAACAGTTTTGGACTAAATGACCAAGCTTCGCAATCCATGTATCAAACCAAAATTGTACCGACCTACCATCACCTACAGTCCGACATATACCGTTCTTTATTTGCTACCAAAAATGTGCTAACGATTTTCAAACAAAAAATGAGCTTATAAATACTTAGCAAGCATCCCTTGTAACACCCCTCACCTACGGAGCATTACTAAACTTATTATACAATTAAACATACATTTAACATACATTCTCAAATTTCAAATAAACATCATTCAAAATCATTCACATTGTCCCTAATATGAGCCTAGAGGCTTTAAACATGCATTCGGGGGTGGTTCGGGACTAAACTGATAACTTATGAAATTTCTAGAAAACTTATAAAATTTTACAAAATACCAGAGACACACGCCTGTGTGGCCCGGCCGTGTATCTCACAGGGCCAAAGACACGCCCGTGTCACAGGCTGTGTGGACATTCGAAATGGGATCATATGGCCGTGTCCCAGCCCATGTCTGACCCCGTGTAACTCTTTAACTTGGGTCACACGGCCAACCACACTCCCATGTAACCAGCCGGTGTGCCCTTCGAAATGGTCTCACACGCCCGTATGCCAGGCCGTGTGCTAAGCCGTGCCAAACCTGTAAGGTATACTGACTTATGCCACAAGGCCAAGTCACACGCCGTGTAACCTGACCATGTGTTACACACGGCTGAGACACATGCCCTTGTCTCTATCCGTGTGAACAAAAATAGGCTATTTACCAAGCCATCTTGCCACCTGAATTTGCATACACCTACACCAAACCAAATAGCACCAAACATGACATAAATAGGCATTCATCCGATCTCAAATAAGCTTAATTCGTGCCATATCAATACCAACAATACAAGGTACACAAATACTACAATATGCCATTCAATTTCATACCAAACCACACTTTCACAAATCATCAATGTGGACACTTCCAATTATGCATCATTTTACTTGAACTCATAAGCATACCAATTCTCAAATATCAACCATTTGCCACAATTATTTGCATAGCAATTATTAACACAAGACAAAAGGTCATTTGCATATATAAACATAACCAAATCAACCAAAATAAGCCAACTCTCATGGCTATATACAAAACCAAACATTAAACATTTACAAGCCAATCCAAATGGCTAAATTCATTACTAACATATATACCAAAATGACCAAAGCTGTTATACATGCCATATAACCAAAAACATAGATTCAAAAGTACCAAAGTGATAGCTTGGTAGTGTGATGAGGTCTCCAACGATTCCCAAATCCAAGCTAGCTTTGATTTCACTATAAGACATGGTAAAATAAACAAAGTAAGCTATAAAGCTTCGTAAGCTCGTATGAAATAATAAATAAAGCTCACCATTCAATTACCATTCAAAATATGAACATAACATACTATAAAACATTTAACCACAATGTTAACATATATTCAATCACATAATTAACCATAAACTCACAACTTCCATAGATTCGATGCTTATGTAGTTTTCGTACATACCTGTACTGATAATTGTCTATTTCTCTCTATTTTATACATTCGATATACTCGTTAAACCATTTGGAATAATATCGAATACCCAGGAAACTCACACCTTAAGTGCCACATATATATAGCTGAAGCTATCTCAATCTCATATCATAAATAATGCTCACTCTAGAGCAATCAATGGGTCTGCTCACACAAGCAGACAGTCTTGACAAAACTACACAGTGCTACTCACACAAGTTGATGAGTATCCGTAAAACATGCCGGATAACTCAGCCACCGGTAGGACGTACAGACCAGCACCCAAATCACATAACCCCTAATGACATGTCATTCGTATCCTAATCTATTCATAAGGTTCAACCGGGATTTCTCAATTTTCGAATCTTCATCGATTATATCCTTAAGGTCGTATTCACAAATAATTCAATAATAAATAATTTAAAACACAATTATACAAATGCGTATTAACATGCAAACTTACCTCGATCGCTAAAACGACGGATCAGATCGACTAGTCCAAAATCTTATTTTTCCCCTGATCTAAATCTGAATTTCGTTTTTCTCGATCTAAATGTAATCAAAATTAACTTATTTAATTATAATTCTATTCAATTTAGTCTAAAATACACATTAAGGCAACTTTACACTTTTGCCCCTAGTATTTCAACATTTTTACAATTTAGTCCTTATCTCATAAAAATAAAAATTCATGCAATTCAACCTATACCCATGCTAGCCAAATTTCAACTACCCTAGCAACCCATATTTTCATTTATTTCACAATTTAACCAAAAAATTTCAACATTTCTCAATTAAATCTCTAAATGACAATTTTGTTAAAAATCACTTTACAAATGTTGTTTATCTAACAACAAACATACATTTTCTATCATCAAACATCAAAATACACATAGATTCATCAATGGAAAACCCTAAACCTTTAACAATTTTGAAAAATAGTCCCTAGGCTAGCTAGATTAGGTTGCAACAATCTCAAAAACATAGAAATAACTAAAAACGAGGCAAAAATCTTACCTAATTAGACAAATTGTCTTGGCCAAATATTGAAGCTAATAAAATGGCTTTCTTTCCCTTGTATAATCGGTTGGAGAAGATGATAAAAGAATAAAATTGTTTTGTTTTATTTATTTTACATTAATTTACTAAATTACTTAATTAACTTTTAATAAACCATTAAAATCACTTCAACCATGTACATAAATGTCCACTAACATTAAAAATGGTCTAATTACAACATAAGGACCTCCACTATTTAATTTCATAGCCATTTAGTACCTTTAGCTAATAGAACTCAAATTTTACACTTTATGCGATTTAGTCCTTTTTATCAAATTAAGCACTCAAACAATAAAATTTCTTAACGAAATTTTCACACAATCATATTATCATGCTGTAAACATTAAAATAACAAAATAATTATTTCAACCTCGGATTTGTGGTCCCTAAACCACTATTCCGAGTTGATTAAAAACGGGTTGTTACATCCCTGCTTGAAATTATATTTGCACCACAAAATACGCACCCAGTAAGTATCCATACTAGTGAGAAACTTAAAACCCAACTTCATCAAAAAGCTATGACTTTGTTCTTGTAATAGCCGAACACCCAACCCTCCACACTCAGATGGTTGACACCCTCCCCCAAACCTATTAAAGTTGGCTTCTGCTTCCTTGTTTGTGCACCCAAAGTAAAGCTTCAAGCCAACTTCTCAATTGTCTTGCAAATGTTAATCGGGAGAGAAATAACGAACATAAAATACCTAGGGATGGCTAAAAGCACCGACTTAGCTAACGTAACTTGTCCCGCCATAGATAGCAGTGACACATTCCAAATATTAAGATTCTTATTTACTTTCTCCACAACAAAAATGTAAAAACCATAACCCATTGGTGAAAAAACAGAAGCTTCAAATATGTGCCCAAGTTCATCGTTAAATGAAAGCCTAGACGAGGCGCAATGACCTTTGCCACACACCTATCCGCATTAGATCATCTGGGCATCAACTTGGTTAAGAAAATTAAAAAAATATCATTCCGTAATTAAAATAAATTATATTATTCGGGAGTATTTAATCTTTCTATTTGAAAAACCTCAATTAAAAATTTGCATGTGATTGGATTAAAGTCATGCTATTTACATCAATAAAATATTAATTTTATTACTAATACACAAGCTTTACTCTTAAATAATATTTACATTTTAATTGTATTAATGTGTTTATATTTGATTTAACTCACAATTTAATCTATTTTTTATTTTAATAATATGAATATTTGATGTGTGATTATTAATTAATTTCAAATAATATATTTTATTATTTATAATAGTAGTTTTTCTTTTTAATTCTTAACCCAATTTTGCATGGCGGTAATGGAATTTAAAGTATGCGATAAGCTGAGGTAATAAAAGAGTGGATTGTTGAATGACTCCTTTAATTAAAGCAAAGAGATGACTTAAGAGGTTATTCTATTCCAAGTTGGTTTAATTCAATATTTGATTATTTTAATCTCCCATTAATTCTGTTTTAGTAAAAGCAACCAAATTATTCATGAGAATAGTTTTGAAAGCTGTTGTGTCGACGTGGGATTGCCACCGCTTTCATTTATTACTATTACCGACAGTTCTTTTGTTTAGTGGGAGTGAAAGATACGTTGTTTCCAATGGAATATGGTGGTTGAAGTAACAGAAGAGTTAATCATTACCGACCATGAACATCCTCGACGGCTTTCTATCACTGCACAAAAAGGGGTGTAGTGACAGTTAGGGGTGAGTATTCGATCGAGTCAAGTCGAATCGAGTCAAAAAATTTCGAGTTAGTCGAGTTGACGAATCCTATTTTAGCAACCGAACTCAATTTGAATTTTTTTCGAATCGGATCGAATCGAGTCAAAAATTTTCGAGCCGAGTTAACGAATCATATTATTTACACTCCATATTGCGTTTTCATGAACCGATTTTTTAACTAGTAAACGAAGTACAAAATTATTTAACTACATAAACAATATAATGGTTTTGCCTTTTAACTTAATGAATAAACATTTATCAAAACAACATAATTTTACCTTTTAACTTAATGGTTTTGACTTTTAACTTTAGAAAATGTAAACATTTATCAAAACGACGTAGTTTTACTTTTTCTTATTCGGATTTTCGGATAATTCGAATTGTGTAATTCATATTCGAATTAAACCGAAAAACTTAATTTTTTATTCGAGTTGATCCAAATAATTTGATTAACTCAAATAACTCGAACTATTTAATTCAAAATTTAAAAAATTTATCGAATTTTTCGAATCAAATCGAATTTTGCTCACCCCTAGTGACAGTAGGTCCTGCGTTCTCGACCCCTTTTGGGGAATTTACTAGTTGACTTGGAAAGCCGAGTATCTAAATTCATTCATTTCACACACTTCCGGAGTGGACCCACACTCTACTTTCCTTGTCCCTTTCTTACTACTATTCTTAGATTCAATCGCCTTTCTTTGACTCACTCAACTCTCCACTCAACTCCACTCACCTTCTCACCACTTGTCTTGCAGCTTCCTTCCCTCCCACCCCTTTAAAACCACCTCTTCTCCCCCATTCACTCCTCATCTCACAATTCCCCAAATAATTTCTCTTCCTACTCAATACACCATATCTCTCTGAATTAGATGGCTTTAGAAGCTCTCAACTCTCCAATACCTGCCACTGCCACGCCCCCCTTTCACTTTGATTCTCATACTTGCACCAATTTCCATTGCCTCGACTCTTTTACTAAGGGTAAGCGTTCTAAGCGGCCGCGTTCCGAGGATCACGTCCCCACCGAGGAAGAATACCTTGCTCTCTGCCTTCTCATGCTCGCTCGCGGCGCTACTGACTTCTCCGCCTCTACCCTTCCTCACCGCCACCGCTCTCCCACTCCAACGGATCAACAACTTAGATTCAAGTGCAAAGTTTGCAACAAGGCCTTCAACTCTTACCAGGCTTTGGGTGGCCACAAAGCCAGCCACCGTAAGCTTTCATCTGGTATTAACGATGACCAATCAACCTCAACAACCACCTCTTCCACTTCCACCTCCAACCCAAGCGGCAGGTCCCACCAGTGTTCCATCTGTCATAAAAGCTTCCCTTCCGGACAGGCCTTGGGAGGTCACAAGCGTTTGCACTATGAAGGCGGTGCTGGGATTGCTAGAGGCGTTACGACACCTGAAAGATCAGCGTCCACCAGTTCCACCAGCCAGCGGGGCTTTGACCTCAACCTTCCGGCTTTGCCGGAAGTCTCACCGTCAAAATTGTTTGTTTCCGGCGGCGATGAAGAAGTGGAAAGCCCACATCCTGCTAAAAAGCCACGTCTCGTAATACGGATGCCACCTAAAGTTGAAGTCAACTAAACCAATACTGAATTCTTTTGTAGGAATTATATTATTTTAGATTCATTTTCTTCTATTGAATATTTTATTTCCGCGTAGATAGCATTTGAAGAATTCTCGGGTCTCTCATTTGCTGTACTTAAAAATTAATTCAATTCAATTCATTCTTTTATAATTAACAACTCCATTATTTAATTTATCACTGTTGTTAGAAACACGCTTTCATGGTTGGTAGCTAAAATATACTGTAACAATGCATGGGGGGAATCTTCAACGTTATACATGCATCTTTTTATTTACAAGGCTCAGCTTGTTTTGTACGATTTTGAAGAAAGCAAACCAACCCCATCGTTAGCTTTCAAGGAAACTTCTTCCTCCAACTACAAACATACCCTTGAGCTCCATATATATTGTGTTGGAGACTTCTCCGCTACTACAAAACCATTGCCATATGTCAAATTCCAAGTAACCGGAAATATAAATGATTCGAAAAATTTAATGGAACTAAAATCACTGCCAATTTCAAAACCTAAATTGACTTTATCCACGAGTTGTACATTAATTCCACTCAAATAAATAAAGACAAACAATAGCAAACTAGTGACGACCAACATCATCAACCACGATTTTTGAGTTTTTTTTTTTTAAATATTTATGTTTAATATATATTTTATCATTTGTGTAAAGTGTAATCTTATAATTATATAAAATAAAAATAAAAGCGATCTTATTAATAATATAGATGTGATACCATCCACGTTTAAATGTTGCGTACCATAAGCTAATACATCTATTTAGTTGGTTGGCATAACTACTAGCTTTAAAAGGACGACTATTTGGGTGAGGTCACATGGGATTGTCTATAATAACTTATTCATCTTAAAATCATAACAGTTGTTTTATTAAAAATCTTCATTAGTATTATGTAATTAAGATGATAGTAAATAGAGTGGTGAGAAGCTTCTCTTTGAATTTAACTGTATTGACTTTGGGAGCGGAACGCCGGCGTTCTACTTTGGCGGCCCAATTCAAGGTAATAACTTTTATACAATAGCTGAAGTCAAACTTTGACTCCAAATGGGTTGGCGATGGGCTCACTCACTTAAAAACAACGCCACCGGCTGAGCTACACGAACTTCATTGTTATGTGACCACGCAGCTCTTTTTTATTATTACGATTAGGCCGAAGAAGCCCTAATCAACCCATCATTCCTTGTATGAAAGCATACAAGTGGGAAAGCTTATATATTACAAATCATCACTGACTGGCAACATTTATACATATTTGCACACTTTCCTCTGTCCTATAAAAAACTAAAAAGAAAGGTATCTAACCTACCTTCACCTAATTTTTCATGTATAATTCAGTCATATATTAGCATTGGAACCGCAATCCCCAGGAATTGGAATGGCAATCGATTGTCAGGTTGGTGATAGAGGACGTAATTGAAATCAGATGAGCCTTCCAATTGTGTTGTCAAAGGTGGAAGGTAAACGGTTTTGTTGTGAAATGTGCGTTCTAAGGCTACATTCCTTCACCTGCTAATTATACAACCCTCAAGTTTTAACACAATATTTTTATATCCGCCGATTTCCTATGAAAACAGATAAAGAATTTTACCTGCATGCCTGCAACTGCTGACAAAAGTTCTTTGCATTGATAAAGTAATAAGACCTCATTTGAACTTAAATTTCCAAGTTCAGATGCCAAACAATTTACTTTTGCTACCTATCATCCAAGGAAAAAAGATGCAAGCATAAAGGAACCGATCAAAATCATTAAAATCAGCATTTCATAGAGGATTAAAACCACTTCGATGGGAAGATCCGTTGTCAAGGGCGAATCCATAAATTCTTTTACTGAGACCGGAATTGAGTTATAAATTTTTGAAAGGTAAAAATATAATTTTATGTTGTATTAATTTATAATTACAATTTTTTTAAGGGACTTAATTTGTTTTTTAAAGTTTGCATGTAAAAGAATGAGGAGAGGGTGAGGGGAGAAAGAGGGATGAAAAAGCATTACCTTTGACACCAATGAGTGTATAGAGAGTGCTGTTGCCTGCAACAAATCAACTGCTGAACAAATCGCATCCTGCAATTTTGGGACATCAACCTGTACAAATAAAAAAAAGACAAGCAAGATGTTTCTTTTAAGACCCAAATAAATTAATTTGGCAGTTAAAATGCCAAACCTTAAAGGAAATTGTCAACACGCAGAAGAAGAAACTTACCCTTGCCCCACAAACTACTGGAAGGCGGACCATGCTAGCCATCAAAGCTTCAGTAGCCCCAGACAAAGAACTGCAATAATCATGGTCCAGGATAGTCCATTCATCCAATAATATCATCTACACTCATCAACGACAATAATTAGTCATTAGATGAAAAAGCACTCGATTTCATAAACTGAAACATGCAATTTAAATCAGATATTTGAAAGAAACGATGGTTATAAAAGACAAGAATATGAATTCCAGGTTTCTTCAGATGAGCAGCTTCAAGCACAACTTTGGGGGGGGGGGGGGGGGAGACACAGCCAAAGAGGCAGACAATGATAAACTAGCAATAATTGAGATCAACAAAATGATGAGAACAAGTAAAACAAATGAAGAAAAAATAAAGTCAACAAGAAACACATCCACAGGGGAAAGATGGTTCTTTTTCTTTTTTTTGTTTCATAGTAAACTGAACTTCATTAGATTAAGAGTAAATAGCATCCCTGGTTACAGAATTGTGGATAAAAGGTGGGTATTCTTCCATCCAAATGACATCCTCAGTAAAGAGAGAATTGTTTAGCAAGCAAGTGTGCAGTTTCATTGCCCTGACTTTTAACATGATGGAAATAACAAGGGAGAGATGATTCTTACGTGCCCCTTGAGGATGGAAATCAGCTTCAAATTTTGCCTCAGCAACTGTAACTCGGTTCTTTTGGCTCTAACAGATTCTCGCAGTTTTGAGGTAGTTGTCCATGCATTATGGAGGCTTTTCTGTTATATGAACACGATAAAAGGATTCTTCCTCATATTTTAATGAAGATAATAAAAAACAATAACTGTAACTAATCTGAGAAACAAGAGATGGAAAATTTTATTTGAGGTAGCTGTCCATGCATTATAGAGGGCTTTTTTGTTATCAGAAATGATAACAAAAGGATTCATTGTCATATTTTAACTAACTATAATGAAGATAATTGACAACGTAAATTGTTAGTATCCTGAGAAACAAGAGGACAGTTAAAAAAAACTGAAGCATCTTAAACAAAGCAAAGCAAAAAAGATTAAGATGAATTAATTGTATCGAAAGTTAAAATATGAAAAAAAATCAATGCAACTTTTATTTCACTTATTTCTCATTCCTGAGATGTCAATCAGTAATCAACCATAGCTATTTCAAGACACATGCAATCTGCAACCTCTGCTTGCCTCTAATTTGATCAAGTTGTTTCCAGCATAATGAATGCCCTCTTTGACTGGTTCCTTAGTGCAAGAAAATCAGCAACTGATGAACCAGCATGCTCCTCTAGAACATTTAGCATTCTTGATTTCCAATATTATTTCAAAACCAAAACCTACTGATCTCAGTGTCTCACATGGCCTCTGGATTTGGTCTGAAGGAAAAACCTGTGAAAATCAGGCATGCAATCTCTTTGATCCAATTCTATCCGTCGTCACTTATCATAGATTGTACTAAAAATATCCTTTTACACTCTTATGCAAAATTTCTAATTTCACCAATACTGCAGCCTCTCTCCCTAACATGATTAAACTCATTTTAAGCCACAAAACAACTCTCACAGGCTGCATTCATACTACATAGCTTCTACACCATAAAAGCAATTACAACCAAAAACGGCATGGTGCCAAGTTCGATCAAGCAGAAGTGGCCTAAAGAATTTCAGCTCTACCCAGAACACCACTCTCTGTTTTTATCAGACATAATTCAATTGTTTGTCTGGACTGTTCTTGAGCTCTTTTTTCTTAATTAACAAAACCCTGAAATTCAGGACAGTAAGACAAAACAAACTGCGTGCAGCCAGGCAACATTCTAAAAAAATTAACTTTCTAAAAGTAAAACTTAGCCAAAATCCTCAAAATGGTGTTCGTATGCAACGTTTAATGCTGCGAGCTGTACTGCCAAAATTACAGTAAAAGCGAATTCCTATGAATATTATAATAGTAAAGAATGCAAACTTGATGAAGCATACAAACAGCATACAAACACAACGAGAGAAATTCAAAGTCACTTCTTAGAGTCGTACCTCTGCGTTAGACCTTTGGGAAGACAGAGTAGCATCTGCCCTAGCATTAACAAAACGCCACTGCAACCACCGGTTATGAAGTAGCCTCAACAAATTAGCATCCGAAACTTTGTTCTCCCCAATCTTAAAACCATCACCAACAAAGCTCAAAATCGACAGCCTAGTTACCAAATTATCATCCAAACCATTCCTCAGTCTAGGACTCATTCCCCTCGTTGAAGATGACCCAAGCTTACTCGGTGACGCAGGCCGAACTGGCCCATGAATTGGCGGTAACTGTCCTCTGCTGTTCAAGACACCGTTTGGAGACGAAAAAGGAGTATCAGTTCCGAACTTGTCTGGTACAATTAGCTTAGTGCGCGCTGTATTTTTCTTAGGAACCGGCGAGCCAGGATGGGACCGGCATACCCGATTAGCAGTCTGTTCCCAGGACCGAGCGGAGACCATTATTCCTGGAGGCCCACGCTTAACGTCTACGTTAGCGGAGGAACTTTGTGAAGAACCTGACGTACTACCAGAAGAAACACTTTCAGTATCAGAAGCAGCGAGACCACGTTGAGCCTTAGATTCAACAGGAGTTACGGCTGTTATATCTCTATTATCAGCCATGGAATCTTGCAGTGGCCCAAGTACATTGCCATTAACAGAACCGTTTAATCCCTTCCTCTCATCGGTGCAAGCCATGCTTCTACTAGTCACCGAGTTGGGTAGCCTTAACCTCGCCGGCCACCGCTCCGTCTTTGAAATTTCGGTTTGCTCTGTTCTTCTCGTTTCCAGCGTCGGTTTGCGCCTCTTGGTGGTTTCTTTCTTTGTGGGGCATGGTGATGGAGCTGGTGTAGCTTTGCTAACCTTGTCAGCAGTGTTGTTGTTAGCGTTGTCAGTTTTCAAACGCATAGGTTTATTAGACGGCGGGGTCACCGCATGTCTCCTCTCCACCGGTTGAGACCTCTTAATAGCCGATGAAGTCGTGTGTTTTGTGGAAGAATTTGAGTGGGATGAGGAGGTGGACAAACATTTTCGGGAATTTTGAGGGGGCGGAGGGATGGAATTGTGGGGGTCGGAGGGCAACAAGGGAGGCAGTAGCCCAGTTCCTCCCAGGTGTTTGGGGTTTAGGGTAGCAGCAACCATTGGGGGAGCACTCAAAAAATTCAATTCCACAGTGTGATCCTTCAATCTCACTCTCTTCCCAACACCTAAACGTATCTAATCATAAACACCTCCAATTTTATATTGAAAAAACTGTTAGGATTTAACAGATTTTATTCTTTAAACATCAAAACTCAGAATTCTCAGAGAGGAGAGAGTGAGAAGGATGTGGGAAAAGATTAGATTAGATTAGAGAGCATAAGGGTGGTAATGCTAGGAGTGGCCTATGTAGCATATATTTAGTTTGTAGTATGTAATTTAAAGTGAAGGGAATCTATTGCAGTGGCGGGGTTTTTTGGGGATGGATGAGTCGCGTGGAGGAGAGGCAACCTCTGTAGGTCTGTTACTAAACTACTTACACGTGGCTGCCACATTTCTAGTTTCTTAACGAGAAATTACTTTATAAATTATTTTACCATATTATTTATTTATGGTTCCTACCAAAGTAAATATATCATTTTTCACAATATGGAAAAAAGATATCTATTTATTTTTAATCGATAAGAATCATGGATGATGTAGTAAGAAGTAGGGACGAAATTAGGGGGCTAGTAGGGAATGCAATAAATCTAGTAAAATAGATTTCTAAACATTTCTCTTGATTCTTTATTTCATAATTATCATTGCAAACATGCGTGAAAGATCTAAGTAATTAAAGGCTCTAATGATTACTCATAGTGCATAGGCCTTAATTGAAGGCTGAAATTGCAATTACAATAGCTATTGACAACAACTTGAGCAACATTTGGAGTGATCGTATTCTGATAACGTGTTATAAAATGAGAGAGATGGAGAGAATAAAAAATAAAAAAATAGAAAATGTACTTTATTGATCAAATGGATGATTACAATACTTCATCAGAGTCTCTATTTATAATTCTAATAACTAAGTAAATTAAAACTTTATTTTGATCATGATGGGCATCCACTTAATAAGATATTCATAACAAAAAAAATACTTATAAAAATCATTAAAATTTATGATAATTATTAGATATTAATTAAAAACCATAAAAGTTTATAAAATTTAGAAAAAATTAATTTATTAAAATTTTTAGAAATTTATTAAAAACCATATAAATTATTTATTAAATGTTATTAAAATTATTTTTCTCATTTTTACTAAATTATTTAACTAATATAATTTATTTTTAAGTATATCAAACATTGGAATTCTTTTTTTTTCTTATGCATACTATTGAAAGTTGTTCTAAAATGTTAGGCCTTCTTAATTATCAATGGCTTTTTTTTAATTAATGATCAGTTGCAATATTTTTATAAAAATGAGAAAAATAATTTTTATAAAATATTTATTTTTTTAATATGGCTTTTAATTAATTTCTAAAAAAATTCTAAATTAAATTTCAAATTTTTAACGATTTTTAATAATTTTTTTAAAAAAATTTATAAAAAACTTTATGGATTTAATTAACTTCTAGTAATTATTATAAATTTTAATGATTGTTTTATAAATTTTTATCTTTTTCATAATTCTAGGCTTGGACAACCATTTGCTCAAATATATTGTGTACTACAAACTTATGGACTCCACGGAGTGCGAAGAGAGAGATGACGGTGAAATAATGAGTCGGTCGTTGAAGAAAGTTTGTATAAGGGAAACAGAGGAAAACTTAAATATTGTAATGGACACAACACCAATTGTTGAAAAGGTTAGGTTGGTGGGAATCGGGCTTAAAGCGGATGAAAGAGTAACACCATTGGAAGGGCAGATAGAGAAGGAGATTTTGAGATATAGGAAAACGATATTGAATGTTCATTGGTCAATGGCATCCCCCTCCGTTAAATTTTCTGATTGAGTAAATCAAATTTTAATCAAAGATGTGACATACACAATAGTAATCAAACTCTTAGGAAGAAGCATCGGGTATTCAACGCTTCATAACAAAGCCTGATCGCTTTGGAAACCCTCTAAACTGTTTCGCTTAATGGATGTAGAGAATGGATACTTCCTAGCCAAATTTAAGAACTCGGAAGATTTTGAGAAAGTTTTATGCCAAGGCCCCTGGATCGTGTATGGGCAATACTTAATAGTACAACCATGGACTATAGTATTTAACCCGATACAACTATATCCAAGCACGATCATGGCATGGATTCGGCTTCCCAGGTTGCCAAGGCACATGTACAAGCGGCAAATCCTAAAGGAAATAAGAGGGCTTATTGGGAAAGTAGAAAAACTGGGTTTTAATACAGATAACGGGGTTAGGGGATGATTGGCAAAAATGGTAGTGTATGTTAACTTGGACAAAGCCTTAATTTCTCATGTCATGGTAAATTACATGGTTGAAAGAATCGAATATGAATATTTACCTACAGTTTGTTTTTCGTGCAGTTACTATGGACACATAAAAGAAATCTATCTTCAACAAGCAACAGAACAGAAGGGATTGGATGAAAGTAACATGGAAGGAGGGTGCGAGCAAAGGCAATTTATGAACCTACATACAGAAGAAATATCATAAAATTCAAGCTAATATGACCTATAGATGTTAGTCGAAAGACGAGGCCAACCCACGATGAAGGTAGGCAGGAAGAATGATGGTGAGGGTTTGGAAGAGAGGACTCGTAGTTCTCAGTTCCAAGTTTTGGGAACCCTGGTTGCAAATGATAGTAGTCGAGAAGAAAGAGATAAGGCTAGGATAGAAATGGGCCACAAGAGTCCAGGCCCTTCTAGTTTAGGTACAGGAAGGGAGGGAGAAGATTCGCGCTACCATCAAACTAATGAGCTTAATCATTCTCATCAAGAATCGGGTCAATAGAGGTTTATTGAAGGAATTGGGTCAGAGAATGGCGCGACCCAAAAGACAATTAAACTCTTAGCCTCAAACAAAAGGAGTGAAGCTATCTCAAAAAACATAGGGCTAGATCAACACAAGCCCAACAGATCTAAGCAGCAGACTAAAGGAGTAGGCCAAATGAAGGTCGGTGTGGGGATTAAGCCCAATCAAAGAACCATGGAAAAGTCGAGTGGACCCTTTATAGGTTACGTTAATAGGGCTTGGAAAGACCCAAAAGGAGTAGCAGTTAGGGCTTCTGAAAAAGAGGGAGCAAACCTAGAAAATGATGATGGAGGGCTATGGTTTCTTTTTGGTCTGACGGAATCTGAGGCAGAGGTGCAAAAAGGCTCGATATTGGTGGAAAATTGGCCAATCTGGAGTTCACGGGAGAACAATAAAAAGATGATTCAAACGAATGGAGCTTTACAGGTATTGCCTCGGGGGAGGTCGACTTTCACAGCAACCAACCAAACTTTGGAGGCCTGCAGTAGGTGACAATGGTTCTAACGGAGGGCATTCTTGATCCAACGAGGCACATCGTGATGGTCTTTAAGGAGAACCTGCAACTAAATTTTAAAGCCAACAGTCAAAGGGAAAAATAAGGAAGGGAGGCCATCGAGTGGAAAATAGAGTAATGAGAATCAGTGAGGGAAAGAATAGTGGAATACGAAAGGGCAAAATTCTCAACAAAATCATCAAAGATAAAGGCAACCCTTTCAAAGCTACCCCTCTAAAAGTCCCTCTTACTAAGTCAGTTAACAATATAGTTGAACTTTTGCAAAGTCAATTTCAGCAAGGGCTGGCCAATAAGATTTCTAAAGAAGTAGGAGAAAGGCCAAAAAGCCCAGAAAGGCAAGGCAATAGCTGTAGGAAACACTTTTTTATCTTAAAAAAATGAATTCTACCTTGTCTGTCTTTTCTTAGAATTTATAAGGGTATGTGAATGAAAAATTTCCTTGTATTTTTAGAGAATACAATATAGAGCATAAGTTAGACATTGTTAGTCTATTAGAGCCAAAAGTCAGCGGTGGTAAAATTGATAGGATAATTGCAAAACTAGGTTTTCCATATTCTCACCAAGTCGAAGTTAGGTTTTCCATATTCTCATCAAGTCGAAGTTAGGGGTTTTTTGGAATGAATCTGTAGAGGTTGGAAAAATATACTCCACCTTGAAATTATCCTAAACCATCCCTAGTTTATCTTTACATGAGTATCATTTGGAGTCCCCGTCCAAACAATTCTAATTGTTTTTGTGTATGGAAGCCCAAATAGAACGAGAAGACAACTACTATGAAAGCACTAAAAGAAATCGTACCTATCACCTTAATCCCTTAGATGGTTGTGGGAGATTTTAATACTATTCTTGCTGAAAATGAGAAGAAAGTAGGAGGTATTATTGGAAGAAGTTGTCATTTCTTTGGAGAGTTTATTAAGTCCAATGATCTTCATAATTTGGGGTTTTGAGGGCCGACTTTTACGTGGTAAAAAGGGGGAGTTTTTGAAAGATTGGACCGAGCAGTAGGTAATACTGCTTGGATTCAAACTTTTTCAAAGTGCCTAGTGACGTATCTAGTTAGAATAAAGTCTAACCATCAACCTTTGCTCATTAATCTTTGCCTAGAACTAAGCATGCCAACAAGGAGTCCTTTTCGATTTTTGGCTGGTTGGGCTCAACATCAAAATTTCTCAAACACTATAAATAATCTATGGCAATATAATGGAGATATGGCTACCACTCTAGGAAATCTCACAATAGGCTTGAAATATTGGAATAAAAAATTCTACGGATATATTGGGGCTCGCAAGCGAAAATTGTTACAATCTTTAAGTAAAATCCAATAAGAGATGGAATGGGAAAATTCAGAGTCATTATCAAAGAGAGAGATTGTTGTAAAGGGGAAGCTTGAAGAAGTGCTCAACCATGAAGAATTACTATGGAAATAGAAATCAAGATGCGATTGGCTTAAGTTAGGGGACAAAAACACAAAGTTTTTCCATAGTCGGACAATGCATAGAAGAAAGGTCAACCGCATAGTGCATTGTACAATAAAAATGGTGAATGACTATATGACCCAGATGAAATTCAATCCGAAACAGTAAGGTATTTTCAAAGGCTGTATGGTGAAAACCCAAGGAGGACAGAATATTTACCCCAAAGCTGTTGCCCTTAGTCAGAGTAAAATTGTAACGCCCTAAAATTTTTATTTTTGTTATTGTGAAAATGTGACAAGTGTGTATCTGCTTCAGTGGTTAAGTGTTTTGGGTGTGTATGTGATATCCCAAGTTCAAGCCTTGCTTTTGACAAATTTTCGGTTATTTTGGAATTAAGCCTGATACTATTTCAGTAGGCTTATATTTAATTGTTGGTAAGCTTATAATAGAATGGGCCTGTTGGTCTAGAGGTTAAATGAAGTGTTAGTCTACTAGAGGTTCTGTGTTTGAATCCCTGCGTAGGCAAAAGAGATTATTTTTGCTCGGTGTGGTGGCTGAGAGTTTGAGTTGTATCGAAAATTTAAGAAGTGGGTGGTTGAGATAGCATAGGTAGTGGAATTTGAGTAAATCAGTTTTCCCCAAAAATCTCTCCTGTAGAAAAAAAAACTGACGTTCACATTTCTTCTTCTTCCTCTTCTGTTTTCACTTTTCTTTTCGGACAAAATCTTTTCTTTTCTTTTCCGTTTCAGCAAGGTTTGTTTTTCCTTTTTAACATTGTGTTTTAGATAGGTAAGTTAGCATTGAATGCGGCTCGTTTAGGGGTTTCTTTTGTTTTTCGTTTCTGAATTTTTGAATTCTTTTTTTTAGAATCTAATTCGTTATTTTGACATCAGCAAATCAAGAAGTAAGGGGCTCTCCGTGTGCGGAAGCGTGAATGCAATCTTTCGGGATAGTTATTGTAAGTGTTGATGCCCTTTTTAGATTATTATTGATGTTGGGTTTCAGTTTAAATAGAGAATTGTGACTGATTTTGGAGCGTTGTATATCGATTATAGGTTCTGGAAGGCTCGGAGGTGTTTTTGCATCAAATCTATAGTAGGTGTGTACTTAATTGCACAGAAAATGAGGTTTCAACGGAAGCTGAAAACCTCACTGTCGACGTCATACAGGCGAGTGACCTAACACGGGTGTGTATTCGACGAGGCCAGGCTGTATGCATATGACATGGTCGTGTAATGGCCAAGCAGGCCGTGTACGACACACAGATTTGACTGATTTGGGCAGTGTGGGCCACACAGACGTGTGGGCCTACACGGGTAGTCCACACAAGTGTGTGGGATTCTGGGCCAGACCGTGTGATCCACACGACTAAGGTAAATTTGGGTCGTATGGGCCCACACGGGCAAGCCACATGGGCGTTTGAGACCATTTTTACTGAATTGATTGCTAGGGTTGCACGGGTCGCCCAAGTTGACTATGAACCTACTGTAGGGTCGGTAAGCATTACTTAGACCCCTAATTGTGTGAACTAACTAATTGATAGATATATATTGAGTATGATGATAGTATGTATGTATACATTTACTGATTATATGTATTGATATCATGGGATAGCATCTCATGTATTATATGTTGCATTGCATGGGGATTGAGTTGATTTTATTTGGAGGAAGCTGCAATCCACTATTTTGTGCCGCATTCGGTAATACCTAGAGTGTAAGGATGGGTGGGTTGATTTAATCTCTACATGGAGTGAAGGGTTGGACAGAGATAGTGTGTAGAGGATGGTTGGGTAGGACTTTGTTACTGGATATTGTATATCTGTTACTTATATTGTGATGGGCTAAGGTCCTTATGCATACTGATACTGATACTGAGTTGGGCTAAGGCCAAATCGTTACCGATGCTGAAAGGGGCTTAGGCCCAAGACTGTTTTTTATTGTGCACTATGTTTACTGTTGTTTGTGTTCTATGGGATTACACACTGAGTTTACGTAAACTCACTCCTCTCTGTTTAATGTGCACATGTAATCTCCAGACTTAGACGGATTGAGCGGCGGAGGACTCGATAGTGTTCACAATTTTTGGGACTTTTACGATTTACAATTTGTGATTTATGGTTTTATTTACCGTGGTTTATTTGGATGTAATTTGGGGACTTTTTAAGACTTTTGCTTAAATTGGTCTTTATTTATTTTTATGGATTTATAACTGCTACACGTAGGAAAACTCGATTTTTAAAAAGGCAAAGTTTGCTCTAAACACATGATTTATTCAAAATGGTTTTAAAAGCTTCCGCAACGAATTATGCTTACATCAATCAATTTAACGAGTAAGGATTTTGGAATTTAATGAGAGATAAAAAAAGTAATTAAATGGAAATAGATTTATCGTAGAAACTTATTTTTCAAACACCCTATCATGTGATATCGCCAGATACGGCCATAACGCCTGGGTCAAGTTTAGGGTGTTACAAAAATGACATAGACTTCCTTAGAAACGAAGTCTCAAATGAGAAGATTAAAATGACCCTTTTTTATATGGCCCCATTAAAAGCCCTAGAAAGTGACGGATGTCATGCCTTCTTTTTTCAAAATCAATGGAGCAATATTGGGAACACAGATTGTGAATGGGTCAAAGAAGTTTTTAGAGGTAAACCTATTGACCCAGATTTGAACAATACTCTTATAGTGTTTATCCCTAAAACTACTCAACCCGAGGAGATATCACAATTTCGACCTATCAGCATTTGTTCAATACTTTATAAATTAGTTATGAAGGTTACAGCAAACAGATTCAAGGTGGTGTTTCCCAAAATCATTGTACAAGAGTAAGTCATGTTTATTAATGGCAGGAACATCTCCAATAATATCATCATAGCTCAAGAGGTCATTCATTCCATGAGAGGAAAGAGTAAGAAGTGGATGACGGTTAAGATTGACTTGGAGAAAGCATATGATAAAGTTCAATGAGAGTTCATAGATAGATCCATCCAAACAGTAAAGATTCTAAATTTTTTACGAAAAGTAATTGTGTCTTCCATATCTACCATGCAAATTTTATGGAATGGAGTACCCATTGAATAGTTCAAACTTGCAAGAGTTGTAAGGCAAGGGTATCCACTATCACCGTATTTGTTTGTCATATGTATAGAGTGGTTAGGCCACAGTATTAAAAAAGCTAAAGCATTAAGAAAATGGAGACCGATTAGATTATTAAGAGCAGGTTATCACTTATTTTTTGCCAATGACTTAGTAATCTTCTCAAAAATAGACATGAAACATGGATTGCTATTAAAAGAACTTCCTAATCACTTCTGTAGTTTTTCAAAACATCAGGTCAACGCAAGGAAAACTAATATGTTTTTTTTTTCCAATAGAGTGGATGAGGGGCTCAGTAATAATTTAAGCAAACTTATAGGCTTTTAGAAGGTTCGGGAGCTAGGATCATACTTAGGAATCCCACTTTTCTATAAAAGAGTCACTAACTCTACTTTGCACTTTGTGGTTGAAAAGGTCAAAGCCAAGTTGTACAATTCGGATGCAAGACAACTCTTTATAGCAGGTAGATTTACTTTAGCACATTCAGTCCTCTTCTTCATCCCGAATTATTTTATGCAATCCATGTAAATTTCGAAAGTGGTATGTGAGGAAATTAAACATTTGACAAGACAATTTATTTAGGGGTCTAGTGTAGGAAAACAGAAAATGGCATTAGTCAACTGGAGCTCTATTTGCCAACCTCATACAAATGGAGGATTAGGCATTAGGTGTTTGGAGGACCAGAGTGCCTCTTTCTTAATAAAACTAGGTTTTAATCCTGTTTCTAAAAGGAAGGCTCTATGGGTCCGTATATCGTGGTCAAAGTATGGAATGAAAAAAAATTCTCGAGAGTATAATCGGAGGAATTTGTTCAGCTGTATGGAGAGGAATCGCGAAAGTGTGGCCATTACTGAAAGAAAATTTATGTTGGTCTATTAAGAGAGGAATTTCGGTCCGCTATTGGGAAGATTTGTGGGTCTCAAAAGTAGGCCCTCTTAAAGCACATATGACTCACATGAGGAAGTCTAACACATAATGTTTAGTTAAGGATATGGTAACAGACGAGGGAGCATGGAATCTAGAGGCATTTAGAGACCGGTTGTCAGATGATATTGTTAAAAAGATATCAATATTCCACTTCCTTACCCCTTAGTCGGTCCTAATAAAGTCTTTTGGGTACACACGTCAAATGGGGCCCTTACAGTGAAGAGTGTCTATCGAATGATAAAAGGTAACACATGGAATGAACAGGATGCTAGGTGGAAGACTGTGTGGAAATACCAGGGCCTGCACCGATCCCACTTCTTCTTATGGCTCGTGTGCAAAGAACGGTTGCTTACAAATCTTGAATGTGCTTGAAGAGGTATTGGCCAAAATGAGGCTTGCCCAATATGCCAACATAACACAAGATATTTTGCATGTCTTTAGGGACTACCTAGTGGCTAAAGAAATTTGGAGGTATATAGTGCCAGGAAATCGCCAACCCCAATTATTCTCTGACAATCTATTAGAATGAGTCAAGACAAACCTTGGAAATTCTAGGTGGCTACCAAGGTTAGAGGTCCCTTGGCTGAAACTTTTTGGCTTGATAGCCTAGTGGTTATGGAAAAATAAGAATATTTTTGTATTCCCAGGTTTATCCTGGAACCTTTCAGAAACTATTAAAGTGTTAATTAGTTAGGCAAAATAGTACAATACAATTAATAGTGAGGTCTTCTATAGAAATAGTAGCTTAGATTTTGAAGGTCTTTTAGGAAATTTTAGGAATTGTAGGGAGTTAGAATTCTAAATTTAGTAAGTTCATTTTAGGTTTTATTTTTTACACACACACAAAAAAAAAAAATACATTGTGTACTTACTTAAAAAATAATATTATTTTTTGAATTTTTTATTTTTGATGATGTTGCACTGCATGTCAGAACCGACAATGACGTGACACTACCACATCAACACACAATGTTGACGTGGTGTCTCTGTTAATGACCTCACCAGCATTATCATTAGTTACTAATTGTCAATGTTAGTCAAAGGGTTTATTTGACCAGTTTTATTAGTTTAGGGACTCAATTGGGTGTGAAAAATTTGGAGGAGCTTAATTGATTTTTTAAAAAAAGTTTAAGGGCTAAAAATACCATTAAGCCAAATATATAATAAAAATATGGTTTATTATTTTATTAAAAAAAATTATGAAAAAATAAAATATAAAGATATGTCTAAAATAATTAAATTCAATCATATAAAATTATAAAATATTTTATTAAATTCAATGTTTAAGTTTCTTTTATAGTTTACAAAGTATTTTGTGGAGAAAGTAAATTTGTTATATTTTTATTTAAGTTGATTTTCATTTTCTTATTTTTTACTGTTAAAGGTCTTATTATCTTTTATTAAAACTATCATTTAAAAAATCTATTTTCTTTAGAATTTTTTCGATTTTTACTTTTATGGATGTATCTTTAATGGTTGAATTATCATATCAGTAAATTTTCAATTAGATTTATTGAATCGATCTGATTCTATGCACAAATTATTAATGAGATTGGGTTTATAGATTTTTCATACTTAACCTTCATCATTATTGTTGTTATTATTGTGAAATGGAAAATTTTGTTTGTTCCTTCTTCTTCTTCTTT
Source organism: Gossypium anomalum (assembly GCA_025698475.1). Lineage (NCBI taxonomy): Eukaryota > Viridiplantae > Streptophyta > Magnoliopsida > Malvales > Malvaceae > Gossypium > Gossypium anomalum. Next base: position 21,905,454 of record CM046958.1, read on the forward strand.
TTTATAATTATTTATGTTTTTATTTTACTTTAAATTTCAAAATTTTGAATTTGTCTTCAATAAAGTTTTAATATAAATCTATCAATATTTCATTTTAAATAAAGATTTATTTATAATATATGGGTTATTATTTTTTAAATTGGTAATAAATTTTTTTAACTTCATAAATAATTAGTATTTAAAAAATAAAAATAAATAAATGAAGCACATGATTATTTTTTAACCATACTTATAAAATTAAAAAATTCCACCATTCCCATATATATAGTATAGTAAAAAGTCAAAAGTTTTCCTGAATTTGTTTATTATTATTATTGTTATTATTTTATTTTAATATTTAGCCTCACCAAAGTGCAATGCAAGGCAAAAGAGTTGTTCCTTAGTTTGCCACACCATTTCATTTCACTATCCATCCAAAGCATATTTAAACCAAAACAAATCATCACTTTGCTTAATTATTTTGGTATATCTCATAAAGCAAGCTTCTAAGTATCTTTTAAAACAAAAATTTCAAAGTTTTCTTTACTCAATTGCTAAAAGCATACTTTAGGGTGCAAAAAGAAGACCTAGAAATCATCTTTCTTTGAGTTGTTCTAACTCCACCCACTACTTTAACCTTATTCCTAAGTCTTTGATTTATCAAAATCTTTCATTACATTAAAATTTGTTACTCTTACCACCAAACATTTTACTAGCTTTCCTTTAATGCTAATCTCCTAATAATATTTTGGATATTATATTTTTTTTAGGGTAAATTACTTAGTTGGTCACCCAAATTTTAGGGTGCTTTTATTTTAGTCACCCAAACATTAAATCTCTAATGGCAGTTAATTGTACATGCCACATCATGTTTACACTTTCATTTTGATCACTCAACTTTTAGATCGCTTTCATTTTGGTCACCAAAAAATATTCTTTTAAAAGTATTAATTGGGATAAAAAAAATCAGAGATTAATGTGAAAAAGTGATAGAAACTAAAATACTATACAAAAATTGTCAAATTATACTTGTTTATCCTATTATCGAAATTCTAATTTTTTTAATTATTTATATTTTAAATTTAAAAACATCAAAATAAATTGAATAGATTGTTGACAAAAAATTATCTATTAATAATGACAACCAAGTTATTATAATATTAAAATTAATTAATTTAATTTCCTTTTAAATTTTAAAATTTTATTTTATGTTTCTAGATTGATCCTTAACAAAATAATTAATGTTTAATAATTGTCTACAAAACTTAAATTTGTTTTGATTATATAATCTCTAATCTTCCATGCTAAGCTAAAAGTAAAGGAAAAAATACTTGCAATTAATTAAATTAATTACTTGTTCTTTGTCTGGGTAAAGAAGTGATGAAAAATTTGAGTTTTGTTTGGAATGGAAGATAAAATTAATTAATTAAATTAATGGGATAAATCTCAAAATTATACATGAACTTTGATTTAATGTGCAATTGTATACATGAACTTTATTTTGGTGTAATTATACACACGAGACTCTAATTGTGGTTCAAATGTATACTTGAAACTTTACTTTTGATTTAATCATACACATTTAAAGAAATAAATACATTAATTTATTTTTATATTGGAAAAATATAATTATTTATGTATATAATATATAAACATGAAATGATGTTATATCAATAATTGTGTTAATAATTTACAAGAATTGGATAAAATTAAAATTTCATGTATAAAATTGCACAAAATCAGAGTTCATGTATACAATTGCACATTAAACCATAGTTCATGTATAGTTTTGGGATTTATCCCTAAATTAATTGTAATGATTTTTCTTTACTTTTAGCTTAGAATGGAAGACAATAATTTTCATTGATGATTTTTGAAAATAATTTCAAAAGATCAAAATAAATTAAATAATTTGTTGAAAATATTTTATCCATTGATAATATCAACGGATTTGCTACTATAATTTTGAATCTTAATATTTAAAAAATTATATTTCAAAACCCAAATTCATAATTTTTTGGCAATAGGATAAATAAGTATAATTTGACAATTTTTGTGTATTTTTTTAGTTTCTACCACTTTTTCACTTTAATCCTAGATTTTTTTTACCCCAACCAATACTTAAAAAAAATATTTTTTGGGTAACCAAAATGAAAGTGACCTAAAAGTTAGGTGATTAAAATGAAAATGCAAACATGATGTGACGTGTACAGATAACCGTCGTTAGAGATTTAACGCTTGGATGACTAAAATGAAAGCTCCTTAAAAGTTAAGTGACCAACTAGGTAATTTACCCTACTTTTTGAGTAAAATGAGAAAATTCTAATTTATGTACCGCTTTTGAAAAAAAAAACATCTTTAAAACCCAATTTAGAAATTGGAGTATTATTCAAAGGTGAATTATCAATACTATTATTAAGCCTTATATATATTGAGTTGGTGTCAAATTAATCGAGTCCCAACTCAATTAGAAAATTAACAAAAAATAATTTTATTTACAAATTATGTCATATAATTATGTGGGTGTTTCTATTTTTTTTATATTTTATAAATTAATAAAAATTTATCCATAATGAGATTTGAATCAAGAACCCGATGGATATAAAATTTTCTCATTTACCATTTGAACTAAAGTAATTTTTAGTTTTTATTTGAAACTTTAATAAGCATATCTATATTCAAAATTTTTATATATTTGTGTATATGAATAACATTGTTGATTGAGTTAGTTTCACAAATGAACACAACACCAATTCAGAATTGATGGCAAAATAATGATAAACAATTATATTTGTATTCTTAATATGATATGTTTTTGTGTTAAAATTTAGTTTTAATCACAATCTAATCTAATGTTTTTATTTTAAATATTGTACCTATTTCACGTGTTATTAACTATTATTATTAGTTTTGAATCATACTTTTCATTATTTACTATATATTATTTTTAAATACAAATTTATATTTTAAATATGTGATTCCCATACACAAACGCGTATGATAAAAATTTTAATATTAATAAATTCTTTTAAAAATGATTTAAAACACGTAACTTATACAAATTTAAAATTTAAATCAGATTTAAGATTTCGGGTCCAAGAGAGAGCCTAACTTTGCACTATGTCCCATAAATATTAACATTGATGGCTAATAAATTATTCCAAGATTAAGCGAAAGTAAGTGTATGAATCCATGTCCTTCCCACGCTTTTACATTAAGTCAGCTGCTTAATCAAGTGGTTGACAAACCTCAACAAATTGCTTTTTCTAATTTTCTTTTTAATCTAATCCTAAAACCACCCTTTGCGCCCAATTTCCCATGCTTTGCTTACCCTTGCTTCATAAATTATTCATTCTACTTTCTTTCAGATAGAACATATATAAAAATTAAACTCTTATGTTATATACAATTATTACTTTACATTACTGACTATCATTAAAAAGTTCAAAATTAAATTTATTTCTAATAATATGGCATCGTCTGATTTATTGATGGTGCTTAAAATCATACGCTAATAATAGAACATTAACACTTGATTACAGTTTTGTTGCAAAATATTGTTGTAAACTAGCAATTATAGCTAATTATAATGGGTTTTATTTAAAGATTATTGATAAAGGACAGTATTCTCTAGATCTATCAATTTCCTCTGGAGATAGGAAGTCAATGAATATGAATGATTAGCCAAATTGGGAAGATAAGTTGGCCAAGACAGCATATGGGTAGAGTTTAGTCTGATTGGTGAGAATGCCAAAATAACTATATATGATAATCAGAGATGACATACAGTTAAATGTGGAAAATATTTAACATAATAATTAATTTAATAAATGATGATTAGTAGGAGATGGAAATCGCTGCCTTGACCATCACTTTAATCCTATAATTGGAGTTAAAGTAAGTAATCTTTATCAACTAATGTGTTTTACGGGAGCCATGGCCAGAATCAATCATTTTTGTATGCTCCATTTGCTTTAATTTGGTGATTTTGATATCTACTTCAACCTCCCCCACCCCAACCTCCCAAATAAATAAACAAATGGTTAATTCACTTTTAACTTCTTGAATTTGAATTTTTTTCTCATTTTTTTTCCAAATTAGTCCCGAACTTAGCAGTTTTTCTCACATTATTATTATTCAAGTTAGGCCTTAAACCTAATAATTATTCATACATTGGGGCTTAAACTTTTTTTTTGTCCAAGATAACCCCTGAAAACCCTAGAGCTCAGGCTCCAATGTGGAAACAATTTTTAAGTTTAGGCTCTAACATGATAATAATTGTCAAAAAAAGTTTAAACCCCAATGTAAGAAAAAATTTCAAATTGAAACCCTAATGTGAGATAATTGCTAAATCCATAACTAAACTTGGACAAAAAAAATTTCAGACCCAATGTGAAAAAAAATTATCGAGTTCATCTTTCAAATAGTGATTTAATCCATAAATAAATAATAACTATATTATATAAATTCGAGTTAATTAAATGTTGAATTGGGATATATTTTTAGGAAGATTCCACATCCAAATAACAAAGTAACCAATTTGGAAATAGAAGGTTGGATGATATGAAGGCAAACCAATGAAAATGGTAAGGAAATAAAGTTAAGAGAAGAAGAGAGAGAAAATGGGGTTGGGTTTAGTAAGGCTTTGGTTGTGATTCGGTCACCATCTCGTTAATATCTTCTAACTCAAACCACCATAGCTTTAATCTTTGGTAAATCATGAGGTCCACCATGATTGGCTTCCATCCATATTTTTCGCTCGTGCTTGTGATGGTTGCCTTAATAGCTCAACGCCCAGGCAAAGTGGCAAGCAACTTAACACATATCGCTAGTCAATATGTTTTAGACATTAAGTAACACATTCACTAATAGTGAGGAGCTGGTGCCAGGGAAAAGTCTTCCCGGGGTTATTTTAACCTTAATTCACTTTACATATTTGTTCAATTTGAAATATTGGATTAAAATTTTGTTTAAACTAAATCATATTTATAAAGTTAAACTTAAACTCATTTAGACCTAATCATATTATTTTTTAATTTTTAAAAAAATATTTATATTATTTTCAATTTTCAATTTAATAATTTTATATATTTTCTCATTTATTAAAATTTTATATATAGACATCTTAGCATTTTTTAATATTTATATTATAATATTATATATTATATATTATTATAGATTTAATTTTTTATGTGCTATAATACAATCTTAGAAAGCGGGGCAAGTTTAGACCTTTAATGTTCGAGCCCGAGTTTGGTCATTACTTAAAATGGGTTTAATATTTTTTTTCTAACTCTATTTTTTGGATATAATATTTCTGCTCAAATCTTTCCAAAATTTGGATGAGTCTTTAAGCTTAAGTGAGTAATCTGACCCATGAATAGGTTTAGTTAGAAGGGGTAGTGGCTTCATTTTCAAAATTTTCAAAATTTCACTTTTAACTTTCTACAATTAGTATAATTAGTATAGGGTCAATGTCATAGTTGGCCTCTAAGCTTTTATGTGTAATGTAGTATCTGTACAAATAAAATGCTCAATTTGTTGTTATCTGTAATTTGATACATGAATATCAAATTTATACATGAATTTTGCTTCAATGTGCAATTTGAAACATGAACTTTTATTTGATGCAATTATACACATGAAACTTGTATTTTCGTTCTTATGTATGCAGGAAACTCTGATTTTGATTTAATTATATACATTTAAAGAAATAAATACATACATTTATTTTCATATTGGATTAATATAATTATTTTGTATGTAATATCCAATGTAAAATTGTGATAATTCAACAATGTTGTTGGTGATTTGAAAATTGAATCGAATCGAATCAAAATCAATGTATAAAATCACACAAAATCAAAGTTTATATACAGCATTACACGTTGAATCAAAATTCATATATAATTTTGATATTTATCTCTTTTTATTTTTTTATATAATATATATGATTTAAGCGATTGTGCAATTTTGTTGATAGGAACTGGATCAATGAAATGGTAATCTTGGGCCTTGGCTCAATGAACGTGAATGTTGACGATCTTGGCGAAAGCTACTTTGCGGAGTAAATCCTATAAAATAATATTTCTGACATAAAAAAAAATCTGTTACTTCAAACAAGTTTAATTAATAAATAAATAATTTCAAGTTTTTAAAATCCGTTGGATTGAATAAAATTTTTAAAAATTATAAAAAATTAAAAACAAATAAAATTAATTTAAACTTTGATTCCATCAATTTTTAAATTTAATTCAACTCAATATCTTATTTTAAATCATAATTTTTAGTCTAACTAATCTTAATCAGAGGTTGGGTTGAATTAAAGTAAGTTTAGATAAATGATATGTTTACCTATAATTAGTGTAGAAATAACGATGACGGTAAAATTAGATACTATAACAATACTATAATTTAAAATAAAAAATAAAATATCACACCCGTTACAGCGGTTAAAAAATTTGGTATTTGATTTGAAACTAAAACCGAGAAGAGCAAGAAACATAATTAAAACAGGGGTCTCAACGTCACAAATTTTTACGGTTATGAGACTTCTACCTTTCAAAATCATAACTAAATTAGCCCATTCAATCGCTGCAGTTTCTGATTGGTGCACCACCCCCCACTCTCCCCTCCTAATTAAAAATTGATTGATTGTGATTTTTCAACTATCATTTAATTTAAAAAGGAAAAACACAGAAAATGAAAGAGACCCATCTTTTTATAAACTTCATCAATGTACCACCTCAAGATTAAAGAGCCTGGAGGAGAACATGGACATAAGATTAAAGAGCCCGGAGGAGAACATGGACATATATATAGTAGCTTATTACATAGAACCAGAGATAAAAGCATGGACGTGACAGACGGTTGATATCTACAGATAACTGAGGCATACATAACAGAAAAAAAACACCAAAGGGAAGAAGAGGGGCAATCTCACAAACAAATCCCTCCATTCTCTCCCTTTTTTTCTTTTTTTTTTCCTTTTTATTATCACTGGATCGATGATATCCATAACAAACAAAGGTCTAAGATAGGATGATAAACTGAAAACCCTGAGTGGCAACAAGACACACTCTCTGACAGTTATTCAGAAGCTTCGACAAAGAAAAGGAGCTCGCTTTGCCCATTCAAAGCAATTCCACAATGGTCTCTTTCTGCATCTTCCTTTACTTGTTGTTGGGGATCGAATGGTTTCTGCTTCGTTTCTGCTCAGCATTTCCCACATCACTCGCACATCCTCGTATTCGCAAGAGCTTATATCTTTTCGAAGCTTCATATGAGCTGTTTCAACACATGATAATATTGGCTAAGAACAGAGTATGAATTTTAGCCTTTAATTTACATATGTCAATCATCCATTTCCCTCTAAATTATTTCTTGGATTCCCATTTATTTTCCAGAGATTCAAGAAAAAAAGCAAAAAATTCCCTTTCGTCATTTCCCCCCTGTTAAGCATTCAAGATTAAGAATTCAACAAACCCATCAGATAAAAATAGCTGTTCCACAGTTTATAAATCATGTACGAGCCAAAGAAGAACCATACTTCAAAAAGGCTAGCAATTAAAGGTAAGGGAGCCCAAATCCATGTAATTCCCACATGCAAATTCTTGTTCTTTACAATTCAAGTTTATAAAACTCATTTCTTTAAAACTTTAACACCAAAATCTTAATCCAAGTTGTCTGATAGCGAAAACATTTAAATTGAAAAAGGAAAACAAAACTGCTCAGACAAGATAAACAAAAGCAAAAAAAAAAAAAAAAAAAAAAAAAAACAACTTTCTTTTAATCTGAACGGAAATTGAACATCAGCAAGTCGGCGGCAAATGAACTGAGACTAACCACTTTTACGAACGCCGAAGCGGGTGGCGACACCGGTCCAAACTCTGCGAATTGGAATAGTCATTCTATCAAACACCTGCATTTTTATACCAACCGAAATTTCCTCTATTTCGTCCAGCTGAGAGGAGAGAGAGAGACAATTCCTCCCAGAAAATTTAAAGAAAAAGAGATTTGATTTCAACTCACCTGCAACAACCCCAAAAAATAAAGATATAGAATACCAAAGGAAATTGTATATAAAAGAAAAAGGAACAAAATTCAAAAGTGTAATATTAACCTTCTCTTTCGTTCTCTGTCTTTATTCCTTTCTCACTTTTTTTCCTCTCTCCTCTGGAAATGCCTGAGCTCTTCGTCCTGTATTTTAATGGCTTCTTTTAGGGCAATGAAAAAAAAAAAGACAAAAGTACGGTGATGACGTCATCGTCTCTTCGTGTCACTTCCTGCCCGTTGGGAGTTGGGACCTGCTTGGATCCAATGCCTCTAACGGAAAATCTGCTAATCGATACTGTTGTGCTTCCCTTTCCCTCACACGTGGGGATTTCCTATTGGTTTCTTCTTTTAATGTATCGTACAGTCACGTGGGTGTATCATGTTATTGGACCCTCCAAGGTTTTACCCGGGAGACTTTTGGCGAACGGTTTCAGAGTGGCGCGTGGATTAATTCGCTGAACTCGGGACCTGAATGAATAGTCGCGTGGGGTTTACCTCATGAGTAAGCGATGGAGGGAAAGTAGATGGAAGGGCAGGCGAGCGACAGGGATTGTATGTGATGGAAGAGGGAGCTACGTGTCGTTTGAACAGTGGTTTGTTGGGGAAGAGAGACACGTGGTGCTGTTTTGCTGGAAGTCTACGTTAATTGAAGTAAAATATCTAGCATTTCTTTGACCTAAATAGTAACACAAGCATTTGTTTAGTCGGAAAAAAAAAAAAAAAAACATTTAAAAGGGTTTTGCTTTGTTTTTTTTAAAAGAAAATAGTTGCTAGGGTTTGGACTTTTTTTATATTTATTTGAAATATGATTTTGGTAATTATTTTGATTATTTAGAGTTAATTTTTGAATTTGATAAATATACTTTTGTTTTTGTTTAAGTTAGTCCTTGATATTTTTTAAAAATATTGATTCAATTGACATAAACATTATGTTAATGCAGGAGGATGTGAGTTCGAGTGTGCTGAAGTATATTATCCTTGTATTTATAGGTTGGAAAAGGCTATAAGGAGTTCTATATATTGTGTTAAAAATAATCAAAATAATCAAAACCTATAATAAACTTGTTCAAAAAAAGTTAGACCTTATTTAAAGTCTCAAGTTGAGAACAATTACCAAATTTAAGAATTAACTTGAACAAAAATTTAAATCATATATGATAACAATTACTAAATTTAAACCCCAAATAATACATTAACCGTTTAGAAAAAGAAAAATGATAAATATGAATTATACTTTATGATTCCCAAAACTAACAATTTATTGTGGTAATTCCTTCTCTCAATTATAATTTATACTAAATTCTTTTTAAATCAAATACCTAAGCAAAGGCCTTTTTACTTGAATGTAGTGAAATATGTAATTATTTATTAAAATAGGTATTTGTTAATATTGATTTATCAAGTTTTTTATATAAAAATTTAAAATTACTTTTACATATGTATTCTTAAGATATTTTGAGAAAATATTAATATTTTTTGTTTAAAATAAATTAAAAATTGTTTGCTCAAAATGATTTATTTTATTTATAATGTTTTTTAGTTAAGTTAAAATATTTAAAAATTAAGGTGTGATTTATTATCATGCATTCTATTTAATAGTATTTAATACTATCTTCGTATTGGACTCAACTTTTTCAAATTAAATTTTTGCTTTATTGGTAATCGAAATAGTCTTCAGGTTGATTGTCGGTCACAACTTCTTCAACAATATTCTTTAATTTTTCTTTTGTTTTTAATTTTAGTCCAGTTTAGTGTCTTTTTTTGTCCACACTTATGGTTTTTTTATCCACTTTGTTTTCTTTAACAGTGCTCCTGGTTTTAATTTTTAGTTTCTAATCATATTTTGGCATATATATATGTGAGATTTGCCAAGATAAGGGTACCACTAGATCTATTGGGAATAGTTCTTTTAGGACATTATCATGATATAACACAATGTTGGTGTTTGTGAAATTGGAATCCGAGGTTATGATGATGATGATGATGGACCATCAGAGACTTAGCCTTTTATACAACATTAATGTTGTAACACCCCTAACCCGTACTGTCGCCGGAATAGGGTTACGAAACATTACCGAAACTTTCAGAACATTTACAAATAAATCATGTCAATCACTGTTTTTTTCGAGATTATTCATAATGTCCCTTAAATGGACCCTCGAGGCCCAAAATAAGAAATGGAATCGAGTCGGGACTTAATCGAAAACTCTAAAATTTTTTCACGAGTTTTTAAAAAATTTCTAAGTTACAGGGCACACACATTCGTGTGGTCCGAGGGACACGCCCGTGCTACAGGCCGTGTTCGACTCCGTGTAACTCTCCGACTTGTGCACCTGGCCATGCCACACGCCCGCGTGCTAGGCCGTGTGGTTAATTAAATTCTTTCAAAATTAGGTACAGATTTCACACAGCCAAGACACATGCCCGTGTTCTAGGCCGTGCAGCATGCACGGCTGAGACACACGCCTGTGTCCCTGCTCGTGTGCTCAATTCTGAGCATTTTGTTTTCTCGAATTTAAGATACAGGCGACACACGGCCTAACCACACACCCATGTACCAAGCTGTGTGCACACACGGTCTAGACACACGTCCGTGTGTCTACCGTGTGGACAAAATAAAACCATTCCTAGCTTCATTTCTCAACCAAAATCGTACCAAATTCTTGGACCAAACTTATATCCAAACACTAACCAATCCAAGCATTGAATTCAAGCAATTTATAACATCTAATATGATACATTGTTACTTGCATCCATGCTTAAATCTTACCTTTCTCAATCAATCAATAAGAAACACTTATGTTATCTCCATAAAGTAAACTTAAATACATATATATACATGTACCAAAACATAATCATCACTAGCCATTCCAATGGCTAGATTACAATAATCATTTACATTTACGTTCCAATATGACCAATATAACCCATACATGCCATTATAACCATAATTGTTTTACCATATTGTACTGACATGGGTCGATGGATAGTGTGAGTGATCTTCGCCAAGCTTCAAATCCAACGAGCTTCCGATTTACTCTAAAACAGGGAAATAAAACTAAGTAAGCATTATATGCTTAGTAAGTTCGTATAACATGGTACTTAACTTACCATTCATTTTATTTTGAAGTAATATGTAAGGCATATTCAATCAATTTGACCTCAAGCCCTACACACATCCTCATTGCCCTTGTTAGTCATATATTCTATAATAACATCAAAACATATATGGACTCAATAACAATCAAGTTTCCATGCACATATGCATTCCTCAACATGTATTCATTTAACATGTATGAATCATCTCTTACATTACAAGTATAATTTCATAATAGTTCATCTTGATTTTAGGTTATTTCATGTCAGAACGTCACTCATATCATTCAAAATATCATGGTCACACAAGTAGTAGTACACTCAAGGTGTACAAGTCTATAATCAAGGATGAACATTCTCATCAAATAATTTCTATATACAAATATCATCATCTCATACTTTCATATATCACTTGTCATGTATCATCATTTTCTTGTATTTCAGACGGATATGTGTAATAACTTATTTTATTATTCATATCTTCTCATGTTTGGATTGTCACCCGTTGAATTTATTTGAACTATCAATGGATACAAAGGTAGTACACTCAAGGTATACAAATCGGGATCCCTCAATTCATATTCTTTTTTTTATGCGATTTTCATATTCAATGGTACCCCTAAGGTACTATTTCAGAGTGTACACTATCGAGCCACACATGTATACAACGGGATTACTAGTTCAGACTAAATCCTTTTTATGATATATGCTCTAAGGAGCTTGATCTAGATTACCCATCCGGGCTAAATCCAATCTATAACATATGCTCGAGAGGACTTATATCAGGATTACCCATCCAGGATAAATCCTTTCTATAATGAGGTTAATAGGATTACTCGTCTGAGCTAAATCCCATCAGCAACAAATGCAGGACCTCATTCATTTCGGGAGATCACATATCCATCGATTTTCTATTTATTCAACCGGGAATTAAACAATTTTCAAGCATTATCGGGCATGTGATTATTTCATACATCCATAACATTCATATAATTCAAGTAAACACATTTCACATTCATTTCAAGCATATAAGTAACATTTTTATCATTTATCATTTATCGGCATTATTATTGATTGAGTTTTGTCAGATATATTTTCAATGTCATATATATATGATATTTATACAATTCACAAACACAACATTTAATTCAAGCATATAAATATACACAATTTAGTTACATGAACTTACCTCGACAAATGTTTGTGTTCATAAAATCTGCTAATCCGACATTTTCCTCTTCTCCTCGTTCTAGCTCCGAATTTGGTCTATCCGGATCTAAATGAGTAAATTTTACATCAATTTATCATATTTCGTATTCAAGAGAACTCAATTTACATCCTAGAAAAAATTACCATTTTACCCCTAACTTTTCCATAAATTCTCATTTCATCCCTAGGCTCAAAAAATAAAATTTATGCAATTTAGTCCCTATTCCAAGCCTAACCAAAATTTCACCATAAAATTTACAGCACATATATTCTACAAAATTCAAAATTTTTCTTCAACTTTCACAAATTTACATTTTAGTCCCTAAATCATGTTTTCATCAAAAATCACTTTGTAAAAGTTGTTTATCTATCAACAACCTTTCATTTTCTACCATAAATTTCAAATTTTCAGCATATTCATCCATAACCTAATTTTTATACTTTGATAACTTTTCAAATTGATTCCCCAAATAGATAGATTAAGTTATCCCGGTTTCAAAAATATCAAAATTACTAAAAGCGGGACAAGAAAACTTACCCAATTTGGCCAAGAAAGTTTCTTCTCTCTATCCTACAGTTTCCATGAAATATTTTGGGGAAGAAGATGATAAAAATGATTTTTATTTCTATTTAATTAATTTATCATCTTTAATAATTTTGCTTAGCCTTTTTCTAATTTTCCATGGATGAATCATCCAAAAATATCTACTAACTTTTTATTAATTGTCTAATTACCAAATAAGGACCTAAATTTTTAAATTCCATAGCTATTTAATCCTTCTAGCTACTAGAATTCAACTTTTGCATTTTATGCGATTTGGTCATTTCCGTAATTAAGCACATAATCGGTAAAATTTTCCTATCGGGATTTTCACATGACATTCCTAACATATTACGGACCATGTAATAAAAAAAATAAATTTTATTTTCGGGTCGGATTGTGGTCCCGAAACCACTGTTTTGATTTCATCGAAAAATGGGCTATTACAGATGTAGTGAGTCTCTTAGGGCTCTTGGTAGTGGTTTCTTAGTTAACCAAAGTTCAGCATCAGGTTAGTTTGATGATGGTGGGGTTGGGATGCAATATTCAACGATTGAATCAATAATGCATCTCTAATTTGCTTCTAACCTCTTTTAGTCTTGGGATTATTTTGTAGACATGGAATTTGTGCAGTGTTTTATTTATTATATTATGTGTCGTGTCTTTGTATTCTTATTGTTCATGGTTACTATTAATAATAGTATATCGTGTTGGAAAAACGAGTTTAGAAAATGCAGCGAAAAAAAAATTTAAGGAAAAAACTAGAGTTTTAATTTTTTTTAAAAAATAAGTACTTGGTTGTGATATCTAAAGTAATAAATATTTAATTAAAATTGTACCTTTTTGATTTGTTTAGAATGAACGCTTTGATCGAGTAGTCTTCTTCTGTAACACCCCTTACCTGTTTTCGACACCGAAAAAGGGTACGAGGTATTACCGGACTTAAACGTAAGCAAACATGCAAAATCGGGCCATAAAATTTTGCCCAAGTTAAAATTATTCTTTAACATGTATTTCATCCCTTATTTGGGCCCACAAGGCCCAAAACTTACATTGGAGGTGGTTCGGGACTAAACCGGGAACTTTCAAAACTTTTACAACACTTAGAAAATTTTTCACATTATAGAGGGCCACACGCCCGTGTGGCTTGGGACACGCCTGTGTCCTCAGCACGTGGATCTCTCTGTTTATGACTTCATGTACAAAATGTGGTCACACGGCCAAGGCACACGCCCGTGTGGCAAATTAAATTCTAAAATCAGGTGCAGACTTCACACGGCCTCGGCACACGCCCATGTTCTGAGGCCATGTCTCTCACACGGACAAGACATACGATCGTGTCTTTGCCCGTGTGTTTACTACTAGGCATTCTGTTTTGTATTAATTTGGGTGCAGGGAACACATGGCCGGACCACACGCCCATGGGGCAAGCTATGTGTCACACACGGTTTAGACACATGCCCGTGTGTCTACCCGTGTGGGCAACTCTAAGGCTATTTTCCAAGCCAGTTACCACCCTTATTTGTTCAAACCTATGTATGACTTCCATGATACTTAAAGTCTCAATAACATAACTTATGCACACACGTGACATTCATCAACATTCAATCATCAATAACCATAAGCCATATCATAATGGAATTAGCACATACATACATAGATGAATAGGTTTAATTCTCATGAGTCACATCTCATGGCCATACACAAAATGAATCAACCATCATTATAAGCCAACACAATTGGCTAGACCAATATGACATATAACAAAAAGACCAAGTCCTTATACATGCCATATTCAAAATGTTGAGACTAACTATACCCAAATAATCCAATCGATAGTGTGAACGTGCCTCTAACGTACTTTGATCCTCGAGCTAGCTTGGCGATACTATAAGAAAAATAGAAAATAGAAGGGGTAAGCATAAAGCTTAGTAAGCTTGTATGTAATTAGTAAATAATAAAAATATGCATTTTCATATACATACATACATAACATAACATAAATCACCTCATTCTCTGTAATCATTGTACTCATATCCTATCTCATTCAAATTACATATAGTTTAGTAGAAATCAAGACCATAATTCCCTCATTCTTATCTTACTGAAGTCTTATAATTTCGTAATCTCAATAACTACGAGCTTGGCGTACATGCCTGTACCCTTTCAACATGATCATACCTCATTATTACTTTGGCACATCCTTAGGCTACCCGTTGAACCACTTGGAATACTAAGGGATACTCGGGAAACCTCATTCATATAATAAGATGCCAACGCCATATCCTACTTACATGGGATCACAACTCGATGCTAATGCCATGTCCCATACATGGTCTTGCATGGGATCTCATATCAACGCCATATCCCAGATATGGTCTTACATGATAACACATACCGATGCCGATGCCATATCCCGGATATGGTCTTATACGGGATCTCATCAACCTAAATATCGTGATAATTGTACCCAAAGTATTCCTAAGGTTCAACCGGCTTTCATCACTTCAATTCTTTGTCGGACAACATCAATAATATTCACAAGGACAAATATACAATTCATACAACATTAATTACCAAATACATAATAGAATGCTATATCAATTACACACAAACTTACCTTGGTGCAAAAATATGGACAATTACTTCGATTTAGTCCAAAAGCTTATTCTTTCCCCGGTCTAGGTCTGTACTTCGTTTTTCTTGATCTAAAACATCAAGTTTTTCTTGTTTAAGAATCACATATTTCAAAATAGCACATAAGTTATACTTTAGCAAAAATTATGGTTTTACCCCTAGACTTTCACATAATTACGATTTTTCCCTTAGGTTCGTAAAAAATGATTTTCATCAAATTTCTTCACTACCCAAGCCTAGCCGAACCTTTATTAAGTTTATAACAGCTCACAATTTTAGTTATTTCACACATGTACCACATATTTTACAACTTTTACAAAAAGGTCCTTTTTAGGTGTTTTCATGAAAATCACTTAACAAAAGTTATTTATTTAACAACCAAGATTCATTTTATTCCATAAAAATTCAGCAAACAACATTAATGCTCTCATGGAAAAACCTTAGACTTTCAACCATAGGGCAAAATAGTCCCCTCATTAGCTAGATTAAGCTATAAGGGTTCCAAAAACACAAAAATCAACAAAAATAACCATCAAAATGACTTACTAGAAAGGGTTGTAAGTTGTTAAAAATTTTCAAGCTTCCATGGCTATTTTCTTGGAGAAGAATCAGTGGAGAGAAGAAAAGATGATAGCCTTTTTCTTCTTCTTCTTTTTTTTTTTATTATCTATTAAGTCACCAAACCAGCTAACCTTGACCAATTTCAAAATTAAAAATTCCATGTCCAGCCACCACATTTTTACTTGTCTATTTACACAACAAGGACCTCAAATTTAATGTTCCATAGCTATTTAACACCTTTATCTAGTAGAACAAAACTTTTATACTTTATGCGATTTAGTCCTTTTTCACAATTTAGGCATTCAAACGGTAAAATTTCTTAACGAAAGTTTTACACAATCATGTTATCATGCTATCGCCCTCAAAAGAATATTAAAATAAATTTTATGACTTCAGATTTGTGGTCCCAAAACCACTGTTCTGCCTAGGCCCAAAATCAGGATGTTATAACTCTCCCTCCTTAGGGATTTGCGTCCCCGAAAATCTTACCGGTAAAAAGAGTTGGGTATTGGCTTCTCATTGTTTCCTCGGGTTCCCACGTGGCTTCTTCAACCCTATCTCATTGCCACAACACTTTTACAAGGGCAATACTCTTATTTCTTAATTGATTTACCTCCCGAGCTAAAATTTTAACCGGTTCCTCACCATAAGTCATATCCGGTCTTATTTCCACCTCTATAGGTGGAATCATATGTGAATGGTCAAAACGGTATCAGTGTAACATAGACACACAGAACACATTATGAATCTTTTCCAACTCGGGTGGTAAGGCTAACCGATAAGCTACCGATCCTATTCTTTCAGTCACCTCATATGGCTCGATAAAACGCGAACTCAACTTGCCTTTCCTACCAAATTTGAGAACTTTCTTCCACAGGGACACTTTTAAAAATACCTTATCACTAACTCGAAACTTAATTTCTCTTCGTTTTAAATCGGCGTAGGATTTCTATCTATCCGAGGCCGCTTTCAAACAATCTCGAATCACCCTTACTTTCTCTTCGGTTTCTCTGACTAAGTCGACCCCATGAATCTGATTCTCCCTAGGTTTAGTCCAACATAATGATGTTCGACACTTACGCCCATACAATGCCTCATAAGGCGCCATTTTCAAGCTCGATTGAAAGCTTTTATTGTAAGCAAATTCCACTAACGGAAAATACTTTCCCAATTGCCTTGAAATTTAAGAACACAACACCGAAGCATGTCTTCAAGTGTTTGAATTACTCTTTCTGACCGACCATTGGTTTGCGGATGGAAAATGGTACTAAAATTTAACTTTGTACCTAAAGCTTCTTGTAGCTTTTTCCAAAATCGCGATGTGAATTTTGAATCCCTATCTGAAATAATCGACAATGGTACTCTATGTAGTCTCACAATTTCAGAAACATACAACTTGGCTAGCTTGTCGAGTGAGTAGTCAGTATGTACTGGAATAAAGTGAGCTGATTTCGTTAATCGATCAACTACGACCCAAACAACATCTTTCTTTCTTGGTGACAATGGCAATCCTGTCATAATATCCATAGTAATTCGATCCCATTTCCACTCGGGAACCATCACAGGTTGAGGTAAACCCAAAGGTACTTGGTGCTCGGCTTTCACTTGCTGAAAAATTAAGCATTTCGACACGAACTCTAAGATGTCTCTTTTCATACCTGGCCACCAATACAATCTCTTCAAGTCATTATACATCTTGGTACTACCCGGATGGATTGACATACAATTACAATATGCCTCATGAAGGATTTTCTTAATAAGCTCGTCATCTCTAGGTACACAGACCCTATTCTGGAACATAAAACAACCATCGAAACCAAGCCGAAAATCTGATTCAACACCCGACTCACGTTGAGCTCTCTTGGTTTGCAAATCACTATCACCTTTCTGAGTTTCACAGATCTCTTGGAGAAATGTTAGTCTAGCTCTCAACTCTACTAGTATCGAACCATCATCGAACACAATCAACTGAGTATTTATAGCTCTCAAGGCAAATAAGGATTTCCTACTCAAGGTATTGGTGACCAGGTTCACCTTACTTGGGTGATAGTCAATCACCAACTTATAGTCTTTTATCAACTCTAGCCACCTCCATTGCTGTAAATTCAAATCTTTTTGAGTCATCAAGTACTTTAGAATCTTGTGATCGGTGAATACCCGACACTTCTCACCATACAAGTGATGTCTCTAAATCTTTAACGCAAACACAATGGCGGCTAGCTCTAGATCATGTTTCAAATAATTTTTCTCGTGTGGTTTCAATTGCCTTGAAGTATAGGCTATCACTTTGCCTTCTTGCATAAGCACACATCCCAATCCATTTAAGGACGCATCACTGTAAACCAAAAATTCTTTCCCTGGCTCGAGTTGTACTAATACCGGAGCCTCAGTCAACAATGCCTTTAATTTCTCAAAACTTTGTTGGCACTTTTCTGAACATTCGAACTTGATATCTTTTTGCAACAATTTTTTCATCGGTGAGGCAATCATGGAAAATCCTTTAACGAACCTTCGATAATAATTGGTTAAGCCCAAAAAGCTTCTAACCTCGGATAGATTCCTCGGCAGTTTCCAATCAACAATGGCCGTAATCTTACTCGAATCAACTCGGATCCCATCACCTGACACAATATGTCCTAAAAATTTGACTTCTCTAAGCCAAAATTCACTTTTGCTAAACTTAGCATACAACTGTTTATCTTTTAAAATTTGCAAAACAGTTCTTAAGTGATCGGCATGTTCAGACTCATCACGAGAATAAATCAAAATATCATCAATAAACACCACAACAAATTTATCCAAATAAGGTCAAAAAATTCAGTTCGTTAAATCCATGAAAACCGCGAGAGCGTTTGTTAGGCCAAAAGGCATTACCAAAAATTCATAGTGACCATACCTCGTCCAGAATGTGGTTTTCGGCACGTCCGAGTCCTTAACTCTCAACTGATAATAATCATACCTCAAATCTATCTTGAAAAATACTGTGGCCCCCTTCAATTGGTCAAATAAATCATCTATCCTCGGCAAGGGGTACTTATTATTTATCGTCACCTTGTTGAGTTACTGGTAGTCGATGCATAGTCTCATTGAACCATCTTTCTTTTTCACAAATAAAACTGGGGCACCCCACGGAGAATAACTAGGTCTCGCGAAACCTTTATCCATCAATTCTTGCAATTGGGCTTTCAACTCCTTTAATTCAGTCGGAGCCATCCAATATGGAGCAATAGAAATGAGTGCTGTAACACCCCACACCCGTACCCTTCACCGGGACGAAATATGAGGCATTACCTAACTCTAAACTCATGCTTTCATATAATTTCGAGTCACCAAAACTCGATTCAATTTAAATCTTTCTCAAACTCATCTACATATCCTTAATGTGGGCCTACGAGGCCTAAAACTCGTATTGAGAAACATTCGGGACCAACTTGGGTCCTTTAAAGAATTTTAAGAAATAACACTTGACACAGGGGCACACGCCCATGTGAGAAGGGCAACACGCCCGTGTGAGAGGGGCAACACGCTCGTGTAACCAGCTCGACATGGTCGTGCTATTGGCCCGTGTGGTTCACGTGGCCTAAGCAATACAGGGACATGCCCGTGTCCTCCACCCGTGTAGAATTAATTCTAAATGCACACCTACAGGGGTTTTCACACAGCCTGACACATGCCCGTGTCCCTGGCCCATGTCCTTCACAATGCCATGACATGCCCGTATCCTAGCCCATATGCAAAAACCTAGACATTCTGTTTCTGATATCAGCAACCCCAAAATGTCACATGGCCAAGGAACACACCTGTATGCTAGGCCGTGTCTTTCACACGGCTGAGACATACGGTCGTGTCTCTGCCCATGTGTTTACTATCATGCATACTGACTTGCAAATTTTACGTGCAGGGGACACACGGCCGAACCACACAACCATAGGGCAGACTGTGTGTCACACATGGCTTAGACACACGCCCGTGTGTCTACTCGTGTGGACAATATAAGGCTATTTACCTAGCCTCTTTGTCACCTTTACTTACACAACCTACACAAAAAATTCACAACCAACACAAACCTATCTCATGCAACCAAATCAGCCATAATAGACAACATTTCATTTGTGCATTTTACTCTTCTATGAAAATAACATCTTTGCATATAATTCAAAATGAATATTAGCCATCATTCGAGGCTTAATACAAAATCAGAAATTTATCCCAAGCCATCGGATCTGGCCAAATTAATAACACAAAACACAAGTCTAATTCCTTATACATGCCATATTCAAAAATATAAATCAAACTATACTGAATTCTTCGATTGATAGTGTGATCGATATCTCTAACTTCTGTTGGTCCTTGAGCTAGATAGGCGGCACTATAAGAAAATGGAAAAAGAGAGGGAGTAAGCATAATGCTTAGTAAGTTGTACATAAATAAATATACAACACGACTTTACCAATCATCAACAAGCTCATAACATGCAAGTGGGCATAAGCAAACTTACTCATCAATATTCAGTACATATCATATAGCATATAATGGGGTTCACATTTTATACATACCAAATAGGTACCGTACCACTCACAGCACAGTTATACTTTACTCATTAACTAGAAATCATAACTTTCACCGTTGAACCATTTGAAACACTATCGGATATTTCATAAGCCTCAAACATGGGGTAAGGTGCCGATGCCATGTCCCAGAGATGGTCTTACGCTGACACATTTCATAGCTGATGCATGTGCCAGACATGTCTTACACTAGCACTCGTCTCAATGCCGATGCCATGTCCTAGACATGGTCTTACACTAGCTCTCATAATGTGGCTGATGCATGTCCCAGACATGTCTTACACCAGCTCACACAAGTGACCCAATTGTCATGGCATGAATATCTGATTTATTTTCTAAGGTTCAAACAGGAATTCTACTATCTCATTTATCATTAAACATTCTCAATTTCCATAATCAAGCAATTCATGTTGTAATAATTCAAACACAAATAATAACAATGTAGTTGTACTATTTATATACAACTTACCTCGGATTATAGAATGTAGCAACTAGACGGTTTAGTCTATTTGCTTAGCCTTCCCTCGGTCTAGGTTTGAATTTGGTATTTCTTAATTTATAATAACAAAATACACTTATTTAATCACCAAATAAATTTAAGAAAATCAAAATTTTACTTCCTTGGTAAAATGACCATTTTGCCCCTAAACTTTGACAAAATGACCATTTTGCCTCTAGGCCCAAAAATCAATTTTTATCAAATTTCTTCATGTCTTATGCCTAGCCAAACACTTTTTACACTTATAGCAATCCAAATTTTCCATTATTTCACACATTTATAATCTATTTTACAACTTATGCAAAATGGTCCTTTTAGGTGTTTTCATGAAAAATCCTTTCACAAAAGTTGTTTATTACACAACCAAGCTTCATATTCTTCCATAAAATTTTAGAAAACACCCTAAATTCTCTTATGGAAAAACCCTAAATATTCAACCATTTTGCAAAATAGTCCTCTCATTTGAAAGCTTATGCTACGAGGGTTCTAAAAATGCAAAAATCATCAATAAAGGGTATGGAAATCACTTACTTGTGAGAGAAATAAGTTTCTGAAATTTTTGAAGCTAAAAACCCTTAATAATGGCTAAAAAATTAGTGGAAATGAAGAGAGAATAAAAGAAAAAAGATGATAGCTAGGCTTACGTATTATTATAATACACATTATGTCATCAAATTTACCTAATGTTGACTTTTCAACATTTTTACCTCCCATGGTAGGCCAAGCTATCTCAATAGGGTTTAATTACCCTTTAAAGACCCCCAGTTTTTATTCTCTAGTTATTAGACACCTTTAGCTATCAATTTAGGACTTTTATACTTTATGCGATTTAGTCCTTTTTAGCAATTAGGCTCACAAACGTTAAAATTAACTCGTCAAATTTTTCATGCACTCTTAAAAACATGCTATAACATCAAATTAATAATAAAATAATTTTTTTGACTTTAGAATTGTGGTCCTGAGACCACTAGTCTAACTAATCCCAAATTTGGGCTGTTACAGGTGCCGTACTCGGAACTAGATTAATACCGAATTCAACTTCCCTAATTAGAGGCAATCCGAGCAACTCTTCCAGAAACACATCCGGATGCTCACAAACTACCGGTACTGACTCAATCTTCAATTCTAACTCTTTTGTATTCAACACAAACGCAAGATAAGCTTCGTAACCCTTTCTTATACACTTCTGAGTAGACATAGAAGAAATCACTACAGACAAGCTATCTGATTCAACCCGGAGAATATCACTATTTTCACATTTTAGTTCAATAAATTTTCTCTCACAATTTACTACTACATCATGAGCAGACAACCAGTCTATACCAAGAATTATGTCAAACTCATAAAACAGCAAAAGCATAAGGTTAGCTGAAAAATAATTACCTCTAATCATAAAAGGACAATTCTTAATACTTTATCTATTGATACGTATTTGCCTAACGGGTTTGACACTTTTACCACAAATTCGGTGGATTCAACAAGCATGTTCATACTAGACACCAATTTCATACAAATATAGGAATGGGTAGATCCTGGATCAATCAAAGCAAAAACAATAGCATCATAGATAGTAAATGTACCCGTAATCACATCTAGGGATGAAGCCTCTTCGCGAGTGTGAATAGCATCATAGATATAAGATACTGTTTGGGTTGTGGTTGTTAGGTTAACAAAGTCGACTCACTTTATTCCCGTGCGGATAGATTTTTCTCTTGAAAAATTGGCTGATTTGTACATATCCGAGATTGTAAGACTACACGAGGTACCATTTTCGATCAGTTCAGATAGGGATCCAAGATTCACTTCGAGATTTTAGAAGAAGTTGTAAGAAGCCTTGGGTACAAAGTTGTGTTTTAGCACGACATTCCACCCACAGACTGATGGTTAGTCTGAGCGGACGATTCAGACTCTCGAGGAGTGTTGCGTCCTTGAATTTCAGGGTAGTTGGGAAAAATACTTACCTTTGGTGGAATTTACTTACAACAACAGTTTCCAGACGAGTTTGAAAAAGGAACCTTTTGAGGCATTGTATGGTCGAAAGTGCCGAACACCACTGTATTGGACAGAGCTCAAGGAAAGTCAGATTCATGGAATTGATTTAGTCAACGAAACTGAAGAAAAGGTTAAAGTGATTCGGGACTGTTTGAAAGCAACATCAGATAGACAGAAGTCATATGCTAATTTGAAAAGAAAGGAGATCGAATTTCAAGTTGGAGATAAAGTATTCTTGAAAGTATCTCCATGGAAAAAGGTTTTGAGATTTGGCTGGAAAGGCAAATTGAGCCCGCGATTTGTTGGACCATATGAGATTACCGAAAGAGTTGGACCATTAGCCTACCGGTTAGTGTTGCCACTCGAATTGGAAAAGATTCATGATGTATTCCATGTGTCCATGTTGTGTAGATATAGATCATACCCCTCTCATATGATTTCACTGACAGAAGTTGATATTAGACCGGATATCCCCTATGGTGAAGAACCGATTAAGATTTTGACTCGAGACGAAATAGTTGAGGAACAAGAACATAACCTTAGTAAAAGTTTTATGGAACCGACACGGAGTGGAAGAATCCACATGGGAACTTGAAGAAACCGTAAGAAGTCAATATCCGAACTTGTTTACTGGTAAGACTTTCGAGGACGAAAGTCCCTAAAGGGGGGAGAAATGTAACATCCCAAAATAGGGCCTAGTCAGAATAGTGGTTTTGGGACCACCAATTTGACGTTAAAATATTTATTATAGGATCATTATGAGGTCTAGAATATGAAAGTAAGCATGTGTTAAAGTTTCATAAAGAAATTCTAAGTATAAGGTGTCCAATTGGAAATTAGGGACCAAATTGAATAAATTGAAAAACTAGGATTCTAGAAGCAATTTGTATGAAATTACGTTGGGTTATTAATTATAAGGCCTTAAAGAGTAATTTTCCCAATTTCTAAGTGTTTGGACAAAAATGGGCATGCATAGAAAATTTTAGAAATTTAGTAAGGAAGGGCATTTTGGTCATTTGGTAATAAATTAAATAAAAAGGGGAAAATCAAGCTAAAATTAGCTCATTCTCTTCTCCATGCTACCGAAAATCTAGGGTTCTCCATAGCTAGGGTTTTCAACATTTTCAAGTTTAATAGTAAGTGCTCCCTAGTCTCGTTTTTAATGTTCTTCGTATTTTTGAGATCCTTGTAACGTGCTCTCTCTATTTCTACCCATATTTTATGCTAGGGTTCATGTTTAGAAAATTACCCATGCATGAGATGTTTGTGTTTTGATGATTTATGGAGGAATATAAGAGTAAAAAGGATGGTAAACAACTTTTACTAAGTAGTTTTTCATGGAAATGGCTTAAAAGACTAAATTGTAAAGGTTGTGAAAAATGGGTAGAAAAATGTAAAATGAAAGGAAATGTGGGCTGTTATAAGCATGAAAACCATTTGGCTAGGCTTGGGTAGTCAAGAAATTTCATGCATTTCATTATACGAGCCTAGAGACTAATTTGTAAAAATGTGAAATGTTAGGGGCAAAATGGTAATTTTTCCTAGGGTAAAATTTAGGCCCGAAATGAATAGTGAGGTATTAATAATTTATTTTTATTGATATAGACCTCGAGGAACCAATTTCGGAGGTTGATCGTGGAAAACGAAAGGTTTCAGAATAACCGAAATACGAAACCGAAACAGTTACTAGGTAAGTTCGTGTAACTCGAAGTAAACTTTAAATGCACTTGAAAATGCATATTCTTAAATGTATGTTAAGTTCAATATTGATTGTGTGACTATCCATGAAATGTTGTAGTATAAATGAAAAAGATGACAATCGTCCCAGTTGAATGAGAAAGGGAGATTCGATGGGTAAATTCTTGCTTACATGACATGAGATCTTGCATGTGTTGCAGAAAGGGATTTAGCCCGGACGGGTAATCCGGTAATCTCAGTATAGTAAGGATCCATCTCAGACGGGTGTTCCTTAAGTGATTGAACCTCCCGATGAATATATGTGCATTGTGGATTTAACCTGGATGGGTAATACGATTAAGGACTGAAATTAGCCTGGACTGGCATTTCAGATCCGAGCAAATTGGAGTAATTGTCATTGTAAGGGATTTAGATTGAAATGGTAATCCCGGCAATACTTCTTAAATTTGTGTTATGAGGGATTTAACCTGGACCGGTAATCCTGTCGTAAGAGTGAGATTCACGAGAGGGTGTATTCAAAATGGTCGCTAACATGACTTGATGGTAAACGAATATCCATCGAGATTTTTGAGAAATTCAACGGGACTATAAAGAGAAATGAGAATGGAAATGTTTGAATTGATGAGCTCATTTAAGATTAATACTATATTGCTTGAGATGAAACTAACTTGATGATTGAGTGTATGTGATAGGGAATTTACACTATGCATGTTTGGCATGAATGTCTTTTATGGTTTTATGCTAAATAACCGGTAAGTTTACCTTCCTGTTATCCGATCTTACTAAGCATGTTAATGCTTACCCCCTTTTCTTTCCCTGTTTTGCAGAGCTCGTGGACTCGTGAAGATTGGAAGACGATTGGAATATTGTCAACACTATCAACTTGTCTTTCTTTGGTATATAGATACTTTTATTTTGTTACAACGACATGTATAGGTTTTTGGTTTTCCAATGTAAGGGCTTGTATGGTATACATTATTCATTTTGTATATGGCCATAAGACATGGCTCATTTTGATGTAGGTAGTAACCTACTAATGGTGCATGTTTATGTTTAAATGTTCATGTGATGGTTAATTGTGGTATATCCTATGTGGACATGTGAAATGTGGCCAAATCAGTTGAAGATGGTTAGGTTATAATTGGCAATGAGTTATAAAATGAGCCAAGCCTAAATTGTGTTTGTTAAGATGGTAATCCTTGTTACAAGAGGATAACCTAGCATGTGCAAAATCGATGAGATGAGGTTAACATGCAATAGGATATGTGAGGATGGTTATGAGGCATATTTAGGCCATGTTACATACCATAGAAGTTCACAAATGTGTGAGGATGTTAAGGGAGACCATTGGCTTGGATTGTAGCCTTCAAAAAGGTCCATATGGGTAGACACACAGATGTGTGACACACAGTGAGCCCCATGGGCGTCTGGTACGGCCGTGTGTCCCCTGAACCTAAAATTTTTAGGTTAATATGCATGGTAGTAAACACACGGGTAGGGACACGGCCGTGTATCACAACCGTGTGAAGGGCACGGCCTAGCACATGGGCGTGTGTCTTGGCTATGTGCCTCTAAATGGATGATGGCGTCATAAACAGAATGCTCAAGTTTTTGGACACGGGCGACAACACGGGCGTGTTTAGGCCGTGTGAAGGACACAAGCCAGGGACACGGGCGTGTGCTCCGCTGTGTGAAAACCCCTGTAGGTTCGAAATGGAAAATAAATTCAATAAATTCCACACGGGTAAGGGACAGGGGCGTGTCCCAATCACACAGACGTGTGCAATGCCTCCACACGGGCGTGTGAGGCTTAAACCTAGGAATTTTCCTAAGATTTTCTTAAGCTCTTGGTTTGGTCCCAGACCATTCTCAATACACGTCTTGGGCCTCATAGGCCCATAATAGGAACACCATGAATATGATTGATTGGTTTTAATTTAGAACGAAATTTTATAGCCCAAAATTTTACGGAAATGTCATGTTTGTGTACGATAATGCCCCATACCTTGTCCCGATCTCGGGTACAAGTAAAGGGGGTTACAATTTATCCTGTACGAACTTACGTCGTACTCGAAATGGTCGGCTCGGATTGTCTACTTTATAACCTTCAATTTCCCTCTGTCTAAGTCTGAATTCCTCTTTTCTTGATCTATATGTATTCAAAATTAACCCTTTAATTTACCAAATCATTCAAATCAATCTACAAACATATATTTAGGGTATTTTACAAATTAATCCTCCTATTTTCATATTTCAACACTTTAGTCCCTATTTCATAAAATCACAAAATACACAGAATTTGCATATACTCATGCTTGGCTGAATTCTCTTAGTACTCATACAAGTCCATACATTTCATTTATTTCACTTTTTAGTCCCGTAATTTCTCATTTTCACAATTTAGCCCACTATACTCAAATTCATCAAAAATCTCAAGACAAAATATATTAACCCAACATCAAGCTTTCATATTTCACCATTTAACAACATAAAACTCAAGAATTCATCCATGGCATAACTCAAAATATTCATCAAAATCAGAAATTCAAGCATGGGTTTTGTACATTACACTGCAACGATATTAAAAACGTAAAAATTATCAAAAATCGAAGCAAAACCATACCTTAATTCCAAGCTCAAAGTGTCGAAACCCTATCTAGCTATTTTTTTTCTTTTTCTTGAATTTTTGGCAATGGTGATGAATATATCACCAAATTTATGTTTATGTTTTATTAATATAACTTTTATATTCATTTTTACTATTTTAGCCTTGTTAATTTCATTAGAATTCCACCATCTAATGTCCAAATATGTCCATTCATATATTTAATGGTCCATTTACAACATAAGGACCTCACATTTAAAGAGACATATCAAATAGACACTTTAACTTCTTGCACACAGCTTTTACATTTTACGCGATTAGGTCCTTTTTATCAATTAAGCACACAAACGATTAAATTTTCATACGAAATTTTCACACATGCTAATTCACATATCATAAGCATGGAAAATAATATTTAAATATTTTTAGACTCGGATTTGTGGTCCCAAAACCACTATTTCGACTAGGGTCTAAACTGGGCTATTTCAACTCTCCCCCCTTTAGGGCCAGTGAATAGGTTTGGATAACGTTCTTTCATTGTATTCTCTAGTTCCCACGTTGCTTCTTCAATTTTGTGTTTATGCCACAACACTTTCACTAACGTGATTTTCTTATTTCACAATTCTTTAATCTCACGAGCCAAAATACAAATCGATTCTTCTTCTTATGTTATATCAGGGTTAATCTCATTCTCTGATGGATTAATCACATGTGAAGGGTCGGATCAGTCCCGTCGAAGTATCGAAACATGAAATACATTATGGATCTTTTCTAACTCAGGTGGTAGCAATAGTCTGTATGCAACTGGCCCGACACGCTCAATCATCTCATACGGCTCAATAAATCTCGGACTCAATTTGCCTTTACGACCGAATCTGAGTATTTTCTTCCACGGCGAGACTTTCAAGAAGACTTTGTCCCCTATTTGAAACTCTATATCTTTTCGTTTCAAGTCCGCATACGATTTCTGACGATCTGGTGTTGTTTTCAAACTTTTACGAATCACTTTCACTTTCTGTTTAGTCTCTCTGATCAAATCAACCCCATGTAACTTATTTTCACTGAGCTTAGTCCAATACAATGGTGTATGACATTTACGACAATACAAAGCCTCATAAGGTGCCATTCTGATACTCAATTGAAAGCTATTATTGTATGAAATGCAATCAGTGGCAAGTATCATTCCCACGTACCTTCAAACTCAAGAATACAACATCTCAACATATCCTTGAGAATCTATATAATCTGCTCAGATTGACCATCTGTTTGCGGATGCAAAGCAGTGCTGAATTGTAATTTCGTACCTAGAGCATCATGCAGTTTCTTCCAAAACCGCGATGCAAACCTCGGATCTCTATCCGAAACAATAGAAATAGGTACTCCATGTAATCTTACAATCTGAGAAACATACAATTCAACTAGCTTATCAAACGAGTAATCCGTGCGAACCGAAACAAAATTTTCCGATTTAGTCAATCTACCCACAATAACCTAGATTGCATCTTTCTTGCTCGGTGACAATGGTAAATCGAATACAAAATCCATCGTGACTCTGTCCCATTTCCACTCAGGTATCATGATCGGTTGAAGCAATCCAGAAGGTACCTGATGCTCGGCTTTTACTTGCTGACAGATTAAACATTTCGAAACAATGCCGGAGATATCTCTTTTCATTCTAGACCACCAGTAATACTGTTTCAAATCATTATACATTTTTGTACTACCCAGATGCACAAATAACTGACTATTGAGAGCTTCATTCAAAAATCATCTGAATTAACTCTGGATTTCTCAGAACACAAATTTGATATCGGAATCTCAAACCATCATCTTTATCAACTCTGAATTCTGAATCAGAATCCAAATCACATTGAGTTCGTTTTGCTAAAATCTCATTATCAATCTTGATCTTCGATAATTTGCTGTAAAAACAAAGGTCTCGCTTTTAATTCTACCAAAACCAAACCATCACAAGATATAGCTAAATTAGCATTCATTACATGCAGAGCAAATAGCGATTTTTGACTTAAAGCATCGCAACAACATTTGCTTTTCCCGGATGATAATCTATCACAAGTTCATAGTCTTTTAGCAGTTCTAGCCATCTTCTCTGTTGCAGGTTCAAATCTTTCTGAGTCATCAGATATTTCAAACTCTTATGATCAGAATATACGTGACATTTCTCTCCAAACAAATAGTCGCGTCAAATATTTAAAGCAAACACAATCGCAGCTAATTCCAGTTCGTGAGTCGGATAGTTCTTTTCATGAGGCTTTAACTGTCTTGAAGCATAAGCAACAACTTTACCTTCTTGCATTAAAGCACATCCCAGACCGATCAATGAAGCATCACTGTAGATCACAAATTCTTTACCCGATTTGGGTTGTACTAACACTAGAGCTTCAGTCAACAAAGTTTTCAACTGATCAAAGCTATTCTAACACTTTTTAGACCATTCAAACTTCACATCCTTCTGAAGTAGTTTCGTTAACAGAGTTGTAATCATTTTACGAATCGTCTATAATAACCGGCAAGTCCCAGAAAACTATAGACTTTAGAGACATTTTTCGGAGGTTTCCAATCCAAAATAGCTAAAATTTTGCTCAGATCAACTCGAATACCAGATGCTGATACTATATGGCCCAGAAAACCAACCTCTCGCAACCAGAATTCAGATTTGCTAAACTTCACATATAGTTGCTTATCGCGTAAGGTCTGTAACACTATTCTCAAATGCTCGGCATGTTCGGACTCATCACGTGAATAAATCAATATGTCATCAATGAATACAACAACAAATTGACCTAAATACAGTCTGAAAATTCTGTTCATCAAATCCATAAAGATAGCAGGTGCATTCTTCAATTTGAAAGGTATAACTAAGAATTCATAGTGTCCGTACCTCGTTCGGAAAGTAGTTTTCAGAATGTCTAAGTCTTTCACTCGCAACTGTTAATAGCCTGATCTCAAATCTATCTTCAAAAACACAACAGCTCCTTTCAACTGATCAAACAAATCATCAATTCGGGGTAGAGGATACTTATTCTTTATAGTCACTTTGTTCAACTGACGATAATCTATACACATTCTCATCGTACAGTCTTTTTTTTTTCACGAACAGAACAGGAGCACCCCAAGGTGAGAAACTCGGTCTAGCAAATCCTCTATCAGTCAACTCTTGCAACTGAGACTTTAATTCTTTTAGTTCGGTCAGAGCTATCAAAATCGGAGTAGTTCCCGGCACTAATTCAATGCCAAATTCAACTTCTCATATCAGAGGTAAACCAGGAAGTTCTTCAGGAAACACAGCAGAGAATTCACATACAACACACACTAATTCAACTTTCCTTTCTGAAATTTTTGAATCTATCACATAAGCAAAGTAGGCTTCACAACCCTTTCTCTCAATACTTAAAGCTTTCATCGAAGATATTACAGTAGGTAATCCATTCAAATCACTAGATTCAATTCAGACTATTTCATCATTCTTCCATCTTAAATCAATAGTTTTCCTTTTGCAGTTCACAACAGCATCATGCAAAGTTAAACAATCCATACCCAGAATTATATCAAATTCATCAAAGGGTAACAGCATTAGATCAGTCGAAAAACAAATGTCTCGAAACATTAACAGACAATTCTTGCAGACTTTATCAACTAAAACACATCTGCCTAGGGGGTTTGAAAATCTAATTACAAATTTAGTAGACTCTACAGGAAAAGTCTTACTGTTCACTAAGTTCATGCATATATACGAATGTGTTGATCCAGGATCTATCAAAGAAATCACAGAAGTATCATAAAGTGTAAATGTACCCGTAATCACATCTGGCGACGAAGCTTCCTTACGAGCTTGGATAGCATAGGCTCTGGCAGTTGCTTTAGCATCAGGTCTCTTTGTAGTATCTCTCGTCACACTTCTACCACCACTCACATTTACTGTGTTTCTCGGTGGTCTACCTCTAGCTACAGTGTTACTTGGCCTCGTATTCTGAACATTATCTTTTTCAGCTAACTCTAGGCAATCTTTTATAAAGTGATCTTGTGAACCACAACTGTCACAAGCTCAGTTATTACTTTTTCCCCAGCATTCTCCAAAATGACGTCTTCCACATTGATTACACTCAGGCTTTTCATTCTTTGCATTTCCAACACTCGATACTGAAGTAGTTTGGGCTTTAAGGTTAGTATATTGTTTTCCACGATCTCTATTCTGATGTCCCACTGATGGTGTCGATTGATCATTAACATTTCTAGATTTTTTTTGATGAGGAATGATAAGATTTATTCATCAATTGCTTCCTAAAATCTTTAAACTCTAATTCAGCTTTTCTCTTTTCTTTACTGAGATCTTCGGCTTTACAGGCCCTCTCAACCAGTACTACGAATTCTTTTAACTCAAGTATCCCGACTAACAGCTTTATATCTTCATTCAATCCATCAACAAATCTTTTGCACATGATCTCTTTAGTAGATACATATTCTCGAGCATACTTGCTCAAACGTACAAATTCTCTTTCGTATTTTGTTACAGTCTCCAGAAACTCTTTATTTTTTTGATCGAGGAATCTCTGGCTTATGTACTTTTTTCGAAACTCGGTCTGAAAGAATTCTCAAGTAACTCGTTCGTTAGGAACCACCGATATCAACGTTTTCCACTAGTGATATGCATTGTCTCTAAGCAAGGATACAACACATTTGATACATTCTTCTGGCATACAAGACAACTCATCAAATACTCAGATAGTATTCTCAAGCCAAAACTCAGCCCTCTCGGCATCATCATCAACCGTAGCCTAAAATTTTTCAGCTCCATGTTTACGAATCTTGTAACGCCCCATACCCGAGACCATCGCCGGAGTTGAACACGAGGTGTTAACAGACTTAATTCATTACTTTAAATAGCTCAAACAATTTATTTTTAAAATTTTCAGTCAAGCTAGCAATCTGCGTCACGGTCGCTTAAAAATTCATATCTCGAGTTCCAAAACTTGAAATCCAATTTCGTAAATTTTCCCTAAAACTAGACTCATATATATATTTACTAATTTTTTTATAGAATTTTTGGTCAAGCAAATTAGTACAGTTTATTAGTTAAAGTCTCCCCTATTTTAGGGTTTGACTGCTCTGACCTCTGTGTATTACGAATCAGATATCTCCCTGTACAGAGTTTCAATGACTATTCCGTTTATTTCTAATAAAACTAGACTCAATAAGGAATATGTACATATAAATCATGACTTCTAATTATCTTTGAAAAATTTATGGTGAATTTCCAAAGTCAGAACAGGGGATCCAGAAATTGCTCAGCCCTGTTTCACAAAAAAATTTAAACATCTCATAAAATACAACTCATATACTGTTTTGTTCCATCCATATGAAAATAGACTCATCAAGATTCAATTCCATAACTTATTCATTATTTAATTCCATTTCTAATATTTTTAGTGATTTTTCAAATTCACATCACTACTGCTGTCTGAATCTATTTTATGGTAAATTTTACCCATTTCATGGTTCCCATGGATTAGCTAGCAATTTAGCATACATAACACCAAATATGATCATGATTAGCCATTCCAATGGCTAATCATTACCAAGCATTTCCATACCACTCAATAACCATATCATAAGACCATATATACAAAATGATTATAATGCTATACATACCACACTCAAAATATACAAGCCATTATGCCAAGATGGTATACGGATAGTGTGAGCATGCCTCCGACCGTTTTTGATTTCTGAGCTGGCTTGTCAATGCTACAAGGAATGAAAATGAGGGAGTAAGCACAAATGCTTAGTAAGTTCACATGCAAATAGCAAGTAACACAACTATATAAGCAAACATCAACATCATTTGCATGATCATCACCGAGACATTCATATCACATTTTCATTTATCATCTTACCATATTGTTGTTATATCGAGTTTTCAACCCGAGGGTTAAGTACATACCTATTCAAAGTATCCATTTCACAACAGTTACCAATACGTCCCTTTCATCTCGAGTATTCCTCCATTTGAGTAGAATTTTACCCGTTGAACACATCGGAATATAATTCGGATACATGGAAAGTTTGCACATAAGTGCCACATATGTAGCCAAGCTACCATGTAACCCGCCCATAAGTGAACTCGGACTCAACTCAATGAGCTCGGGCGTTCGCATCCATAAGTGAACTCGGACTCAACTCAACGAGCTCGGATGCCTAGTTACATCTCTCGAACTCAGACTCAACTCAACGAGTTTGGACATTCGCATCCATAAGTGAACTCGGACTCAACTCAACGAGCTCAGATGCCTAGTTACATCTCTCGAACTCGGACTCAACTCAACGAGTTTAGACATTCGCATCCATAAGTGAACTCGGACTCAACTCAACGAGTTCGATGCCCAAATATCCCAAAGGACATGTCACTTGTATCCTAATCCATTCCTAAGGTTCAACGGGACCTTTTTCCCAATCTTGTGTCTCAACCATCTTCTACGGAATGCCGATACCGATACTCGATAGTATTTCACATTTTTCAAGTATATCACATAATTTGACATATTATCAAACAATTATCACGAGTATAATATTTCATAATAATTATCATATCATTTAAATAACATAAAAAAATTTAAAATAATAACTATGTTACCAACATTTACATATGAACTTACCTCGTATGTGAAAATGGCTACTTTTACCATTTCATCTACAACTTGGTATTTTCCCCATTTTAGCCTGAATTTTAGTTTTCCTTGCTCTATCATTTAAAATATAGTCTAATTAGGGCTCACATTATTAAAATTAACCCAAAATCATATTTTGGCAAAATTACAGTTTTGCCCCTAAACTTTCACATATTTACACTTTTGCCCCAAAGCTTGTAAATTAAACTTCAGCATATTTTCTTATGTTTTATGACATGATGAACATTTTTCCCTTCTATGACAACATCAAATTCTCACTCTAACACATAGTTATGAACAATAATAATTTTTACCGATTAAGCCGTTTTACTCATTTTTGCTTAAAATCGCTTAGCAAAAGTTGTTTAACATAATTTTAGACTTCATATTCTACCATAAAACATCAAAATAAACACATTTCACCTATGGGTATTTTTCCAAATATGAACCCTAGCTTAAATTATTTCTAGAATAAGCTTAATCAAGTTACCGGGATTCCAAAAACGTAAAGAACTTGAAAAACGGGGCTAGAACGGACTTACAATCGAGCTTGGAAGCTTGAAAAACCCTAGCCATGGTTTCTCCTTGCTATATTCGGCCATGGGGTTGAAGATGAGCAAAATTGGCTTTTAATTTTGTATTTTAATTCATTTTACCCCTAAATGACCAAAATGCCTTTACTACTAAACTTTCCAAAAATTCCATCCATGTCCAATTTTTGTCCATAGACTTAGAAATTGGTAAAATTGATATTTTAGACCTCCTAATTAATATTTCAAAACAATTTCATACTAGAAACTTCTAGAATGCAAGTTTTGCAAATTATTCGATTTAGTCCCTAATTTCAATTTAAGCACTTTATGCATAAAATTTCTTCACGAAGTTTTCACACAATCATGCAATCATATCATAGACCTCAAAATAATCATAAAATAATTATTTTTATCTTGGATTTTGTGGTCACGAAACCACTATTTCGACTAGGCCCAAAATCAGGATATTACAAATCTTATCAACAGGTGGCTTATTCGACGATCTACTACTGGTGGCATAACCGGGATTTGTTGAGGAACAGGTGAGGGTGGAGGTTGTTGAGCAGCCGAATTCATTCGTAAAATTTTTTGAACCACTCAGTCATCATTTGGAAGAAGGCTTGCTTAGCCTCTCCCCCCTTAAGTGGCCTAAACTCGGCCGGCGCTGCCCCTTAAGTGGGAACAGGTGCATTGCTCTCAACATCATCAGCTATTGGTCGTTCGGGATCCATTGCTATATGAAAAACACATTTCAAAGATCAGGAATCATCACACTATCGAAATTTATATTTATGGCATGTATAGCTAGACTCAAATATGTTATGGTAGTCCTAGAACCGACTAAACCATAGCTCTGATACTAATAAAATGTAACACCCCTATCCTGTATCCGTTACCGGACTAGGGTTAAAGACGTTACTAGACAATTCTAAAAATTTAACATTCATTTCATAAACATCATAGTATCATAATTCAAACATCAATATTAAGTCCCTTACATAGGTCATCAAGACCTTAAACATGTATTAGAAAGGGGTCGGAACTAAACCGATCACATACAAAATTTTCCAAAACTTAAATATTTTTCGAAGATGTACAGGTCACACGCCCGTGTGAACAGGCCGTGTGCCTCACACGGCATTAGACATGCTTGTGTGTCTAGGCCGTGTCGAATCAGGGAGTACATACTGACTTGCACACATGACCACAAGACACGCTCATGTGCCTTGGCCGTGCTCGAGGTTGACTTAAAATCGTAGGGTACCCCAGGGGACACACGGCCGTGCAACATGACCGTGTGTCACACACGGCTGAGACACACGCCTGTGTCTCTGCTTGTGTGGACAAAAATAGGCCATTTGAATAGCCAATTTGCCACCCCAATTTGGGTCAAACCTACAAGCATCAAACCAAACATATTTGCACTATAATTTTAGACAATTTTAATACCAAAAACATATATCATTCTTGTCATACCATTAACTACAAATTCATGCTTGTAACTCATACCAATTCATATAATTCAATAAGCCAAAATCATACCAAAACCTTACTAAGTAACCATTTCTTTTGGCCAACCAAAAACACATCACAATGGCACATTTGTATCACATACCAAATATCATTATCCAACTATAAGTTTAACCACATATAGCCATGTCACATGGCATGATATAAACATTAAAAAACATATTCAAATACTCCTAGCTTATACATGCTATATACCATATATATGTAGAACATTCAAAATGGTACCAAAATGGATATTCGATAGTGTGAATGAGTCACTGAGAATTCCCGGATCCAAGCTAGTTTTAACACTGTAAAACGAGAAAACTTCACACAGTAAGCTTAAAGCTTAGTAAGTTTGTAGTATTATACACATAACTCAGCATTTAAAGGCTATAAAACATATAAGCTAACACATAGTTCAATTCATATCACTACTCAACCTTATTCATTGCAATTTCTCATTTCATACCATTTTCTTAGTTCACATATTCTTGCATATAACTCATATACAAAATTATCAACCATATAGGTTCATCTATCTCAAACACCATATCATTAACCATAAATATTCAATACATACCTGCACAAAATCGTACCTATCTATTACATTATCACTTCAATGCTTAATGCATTAATTCGTTATATCATTTTTTCCACGTACAAGAACATCGCACACTTAGTGCAAACAATCTAGCAGAAGCTATAAAATATCACACACTTAGTGCCATTATATTAAACCGAAACTATCTTGGTATCGTACACTTAGTGCCACATGTAGTCGAAGCTATTCCAATTCACACGCTTAGTGCCATTTATAGTCGAAGCTAATACGAATCGCACATTTAGTGTCGAACTTAGTTAATTGCTATCATGCTCAAACTGTAATCAAATATCTATACAATTTATCATTATCAAAGCATTAAAACATAACTATAACATCATTTATCCTGTACAAACTTACCTCGTCCTCAGAATTGTCGACTCGGATTGTCTACTCTATAACCTTCAATTTCCCTCGGTCTAAGTCTGAATTCCTCTTTTCTTGATTTATATGTATTCAAAATTAACCCTTTTATTTACCAAATCATTCAAATCAATCCACAAACATATATTTAGGGTAATTTACAAATTAATCCTCACATTTTCACATTTTGACACTTTAGTCCCTATTTCATAAAATCATAAAATACACATAATTTGCATAGACTTTTGCTTGGCCAAATTCTCTTAGTACTCTTACAAGTCCATACCTTTCATTTATTTCGCATTTTAGTCCCTCAATTTCTCATTTTCAAAATTTGGCCCAATATACTCAAATTCATAAAAACTCTCAAGACAAAATATATTAACCCAACATCAAGCTTTCATATTTCACCGTTTAACAACATAAAACTCATGAATTCATCCATGGCATAACTCAAAATATTCATCAAAATCAGAAATTCAAGCATAGGCTTTGTACATTACACTGCAACGATCTCAAAAACGTAAAAATTATCAAAAACTGAATCAAAACCATACATTAATTCCAAGCTCAAAGTGTCAAAACTCTATGTAGCTCTTTTTCTTTTCTTTTTCTTGAATTTTTGGCAATGGTGATGAATATATCACCAAATCTATGTTTATGTTTTATTAATATAACTTTTATATTCATTTTACTATTTTAGCCTTGTTAATTTCATTAGAATTCCACTATCTAATGTCCAACTATGTCCATTCATATATTTAATGGTCCATTTACAACATAAGGATCTTACATTTAAAGAGACATATCAAATAGACACTTTAACTTCTAGCACACAGCTTTTACATTTTACGCGATTAGGTCCTTTTTATCAATTAAGCACACAAACAATTAAATTTTCATACGAAACTTTCACACATGCTAATTCACATATCATAAGCACGGAAAATAATATTTAAATATTTTAAGACTCGGATTTGTGGTCCCAAAACCACTATTCTGACTAGGGGCTAAATCGAGCTGTTACACGTCTGCCAAGTGTGGGCTCGCTTCGATTTAAAAAATTTTCCACAAAATTACTAGTGTTGCAATTCTGCAATTTCTCTAAACTTCTAGGCCAAGTAGTAAATAAAAAAAATCTCTAAAAATCTTCTAAAATAATTTTTTCTGAGAATTTTCTCTCTACAACTTTTTCTTGAATTGAAGTTTATGTGACCCAAACCTCTCTTTATATAGGGAGAGTTTAGAGAGTTCAACTAAGATTAAACTTAATCACTTTAACATTAATTTAATAAAATACTATCAATATAAGTATTAAATTAAATTTATTAGAATAATATTAGTTTTAAAATAGTTATTTTGAAATCAAATTATTTGATAGAGTCTCAGTAGAAGTATGATTTTTCCACTTCTCAACCACCGAAGAACCACCGCTGTCGACTATCAGCCGTCCATTGGAATATCACATTCGCAACTGCCGACACCATCATTGTAACACCCCTAACCTGTCTCCATCGTTGGATTAAGGTTATGGAGTATTACAGTAAAAACCGAACTCTTTGAGACCTTGTGGACCATCTTGCACTTAAAAACAAAAAGACACACGACCGTGTGGAATGACTTGTGCGACACATGGTTGTGTGACAGCCCGTGAGCTTCAAAATGTTCCTTTAAATGAAAGTTTACCAAAACATGTTTACTTGGACAACAAGGATACCATTTACCAGCAAGTAAACCTATTCAAAACACACTAAAACCTGAAACATGCCAAAACACACACATATCAATAAACCTAAATGTCTATCCAATATACACTCATTGGTACCACAAATTAAACATCCAAACAAACACATTCTCAATACTTACAAAAAATTTCCTTAAAGATATACCAAATCCTCCATTTCATCACAAATATTAACCATATCTCAAGCGAATCAAATAAGTTAGTTAAAAAATGACTAAAAGCACTTCAAAGCTCAAACTTGAACCAAATGTACCAAATATATATATACAACCACAAAGCTTACTTAAACCAACTTATGAACAACATTATTTTAAACAAAATAACTTAAAGGCTTCTAGTACATGCCATTTATAACCCAACTTCAAAATAACCAAAACTTCTACCGAGAT
Organism: Gossypium anomalum; assembly: GCA_025698475.1. Classification (NCBI taxonomy): domain Eukaryota; kingdom Viridiplantae; phylum Streptophyta; class Magnoliopsida; order Malvales; family Malvaceae; genus Gossypium; species Gossypium anomalum. The sequence continues at coordinate 21,944,722 of CM046958.1, forward strand.
GAAGGTGGATAGTGTGAATGTACTCCAACTTGATTCCAATCGATTGAACTTTTCGATCACCTACAAAAAGATAAACAACACATAAGCAATTAACTTAGTAAGCTCGTATAATGTGAACTTAAACTTACTAAGCATGTTATGTTTAAACCTTTCAAGCATGAATTCATTCATTAAATCATGTGCATACATTTCACTCCTACAGACACAACTTCATAAGGTTAATAGGTGTATAAATGAAACATATAATTCCAACAAAATCATGGAACATGGTATAAAAAGCATTTCAGTATATATTTCATCCATTATATGTTCAATAAACATAAATTCCCATTTTAAGTATTTATATCAACATCTTCCAATTCACATGTCTTGATCATATAACATTTCATATATATACACATTCATTTAATCCTTTATCACCTGTTGAACCAAATGAAATAACATCGGATACTTGAGAACTGCTCGCACAAGCTGTGACTGTGATTGTAACATATAACTATATATGCTCACACGAGTTGTGGGTCGGGATGTTAAGCTACACGATGCTACTCATACGAGCTGTGGAAAATCCGCAACAAATGCAGGACCTCAGCCATAGGTAGGACATCCAAGACCAGTGCCCGAAACTATAAATAACCCTTAATGAGATGTCATTTGCATCCTAAGTATTCACTAGGTTCAAATGGGACATATTCCATATCCAATCCTTTAACATTTTTCCATTATACGATTTCAAATATACATCCATGAAATTCACATTTTTCACACATAATCATCAATTTGATTAACATAACGATTTAGTCCAAATTACTAGTTAACAATATACAATAAAATAAAGTTATAAAAAGCACAACATTAATTAAACATTCATCAAAAATAGAAATTAACAAGCTTAATCATTATAAGAACTTGCCTAATAAAAAACGATTACAAACGTGATGTTGACGACTATTTCGTTTACTTCGTTTTCCACGATTTTTGTCCGATTGATTTGTTTCTTGATCTATATAATAATTTAATTCAATTATCCTGTTCAAATACTTTTAAATACTAAAATTTATGTAATTGACCCTTTAATTAACATTTTACGCTTTTACCCTAAACTTTTACCTTTATACAATTTAGTCCTTAAATCCAAAACTTTCAAATCTAAAACAATTTCCCCAATTTCCTGCTAGCTGAATTTTCCATTATACCAAAACAACCTATATTTATTAAAATTTCACAAAGGTTTCATGCCTAATTTAATATTATATCAATTTAATCCTTTAACTAAAAACTAACCAAAATCACTTTACAAAGAAATCATATTTAACTATAAAGCTTAATAATCTATCACCAAACTTTAGAAACATCACAAATTCATCCATGAAAAAAATATAAAAATTTAACAGTTTTGCGAATTAGTCCACGGGTTAGCTAGATTAAGCTACAACGACCTCACAAATATAAAAATTACTAAAAACAAAATCAAAACTGACTTACATGCAAGGGGTGATAACTAGCCGAACCTCCAAGCTCACCAAATATGGTGTTTTCTTACTTTAACAATTGGTGGAAATCAATTAATGAAGATGACAATATGTTTGCCTTTCATTTGTTTTTGTTTTAATTATTAAGTTACTATTTTACCCTTTAAAAACCATTAAAATTTCCTAATTAATAAGCCATTACCATCCACTTATTTAACTTATTTTACCTGTCAATTCATGATTTTATAGCCATTAAGCATAAATAAACTAACATCGATTAACTTTTATAACTTTCACAATTTAATCATTTTTACTAAATTAACTATCTAAACGTTAAAATTTCTGGACCAAATTCAATACACCAATATAATCACTCCATAAATATTTAATAAAAATATTTACGACTCAATTTACAGAAACAAGGTCCCGAAACTTCATTTTTCAAAACCACTTTACTTTAGGGATGAACTACTTGTACTTAACTATTCGTTCAATTGACAAACATTATTAAATCAAAATTCAGCATAATAATATATTTGACTCGTAAATATTATTTAATATTTTTGACACCACTGAAAAATGACTATTACAGCCGAGCCCAGTGGTGTCATCACAGGTGCGACACCCACACGACACCTTAAACTGGTTCGACTATTATCGGTTCGGTCTGGGTTAGCGACGACCCGGTCAGTCAAGTGATGACCCGACCGGTCTAGTCTAGCCATCGGTTGGACCGTCGGTCTAATTTCACGTACCGGGCTCGATTCGACAGTTTTGGGTGTTGGTCTCAGTTTTTGGTTCTCGATTCCAATTTTCGATCTCAAGTCCTATTGGGTAAATTGTCTAAATTTAAAGTTAATTTCCAAAAATATTATATTTATTTTAATTAATTTGATTAATTTAATTTTGCTTGATCAAAATTAATTTTCTCAAAAATCATTGAGATTTTTCAAAATTAATTTTTCAAGAAAATTCTTTAATCAAATTCTGTAGTTGAACAATTCTCACGACTGCCCAATTTAATTCCACATCAAATAAATCAACTCAATTAAGTTATTTCCAAAGTCATAGAATTTCCTTCTGATTCAAATACAGTCTGATTGAGCTTTTGTTGAGCTAGCAGAAGGACCAATCAAACATATACAATTAGGTTATAGTAATTGCAATTATATCAAGAAGCATCGTTTCGATAATTCACAATTTACTTAATCATGGAGTCAATCCACAAGAAGTACCATGATTGAAAACCCCTTATCGTATACTCTTTACGAAAGTAATTCATCCAACTGCTTTGTCCAATAACCTCATCATGTGTGTGTTACCTTCATATGATATCCTTGATTGCTTTGAGTTAAATCAGTTCACTTAATAAAATCCTATTTTATCTCCCTGTCACCATTATGTCTTCTTAACGATTAATGTGATCATTGTAAACAAATGACTGTGATAAATTGCTTGTTAGAGAACAAACAACCTATGGTCACATTCCATATTTATCAATCCACACAATGCAAATGAGATGATATCATTAAATCTTTAATTGAGTTATGAATTCCATTGTTGCTAGTAAAGTCGTGCCATACGTAAGTCATGTACCCAACATACTGGCTATGGGCTCGATCATTTTTAGAGCATAAGTCTCCATTTATATCAAACCACATGAGTTACATAAGTATGATCAGTGATTAATTCAGGATTTAGGTAAATCACACCATGAACGTCACAAATGAATTAATTCACAAACAGATTTAGAATTAATTCAACTTGGGTCCAGTTCAATGTATCACTCTTCCAATGAGTACATCTATGTCTCTACCTATGGAGTCATTGGCTCCGATAGTGAAGACTCGTCATCTCCCCAATCGAAATTGTAGACGACATAATAATCCTTTTAAGTATTTGAATTAAACGCTCACTTTGGTTCTTTTATGAGATTACGTACTCATTTAGATTATCCACTGAAGTAAATTATATTTTTCACAACGTAAATGTTCTTACAATTTAACACCCCTTATCTCGTCAGGAGGACATGTCGTGTATCATTCAGCTAGACAGACCGCCCGACAGACTAGGGCATTACTAACGGATTCAAATCCTTCGGCTTAATTTAAAATATTTAGAAAAATGATTATGAATATTTTCCTTAATATAAAAGTCATTTCTCTTCTTTCGTTTGACAACACATCTTTAGAGAAAATAATAGAAGCTATAAAAGAATATTTTTTTATTCAACTACTTCCTAGTTATGGCATATATATATCTAAATCATAAAAAATCATAATCAACAAACCAAGAGGGTTCAACGTATTCTTTCAAAGAATGGGCAATTCTCTTTTAAGATAAAACAATAATTAATTGCAAAAGTTAAATACTAAACATATGTATATGTCATCCGCCACATAGTATAATAGCCCAACCAAAGTCAAAATATTTATTTTGATATTTTAATAAGTTTTACAGCATAATTCTATTATTAAGTGAAAGTTTAGTAAAGAAATTTCACTGTTTAAATGGTTAATTCAGTAAAAAGGACTAAATTGCATAAAGCGTAAAATATGAGTTCTATAAGTAAAAGGAACCAAATAGCTATAGAAATGAATTGAATTAGCCTTGCATGGTAATTATACCATTATTAGAATGAATGGACATTTTTGGACATTGTTTAAATGGTTTTTATATGTTTTATTTAAGGTTAGTTTTGTAATTTAGTAAATTATGATATATTAATTAAAACAAAACCATAATTTTGGGTTATCATCTTCCCAAACCGATTTGAGAAAAGAAAAATCAACCATTGTTGTGTTCTTTATCCGGCCAAACTACAATCTTTGATTAAGATCAAGATAAACAAATATCAGAACTTGATCGAGGAAAACAAAAGGTAGACGGGTGGATTAAAGTAAATCGAGCAAATACGAGGTAAGTTCGTGTAATTAGAATCAAAATTTACTATACTTGTAATGGTTGAATTGAATGTATTTAATTGAATTATTTGAAATATGAATGCCTCGATGATATATCGAAATTGTTACTGAGCCTTGTTTGAACTATGTGAGTTCATTGGATTCGAGTGACGTGTTATTGGAATTACTGTAATGGTCGAGCTCCTGCATTTGTTGCGGACTCACCACAGCTTGAAAGAGCTTACTGTTTTAGCTCATTGGAGCATACCGATTTAGCTCGAAAGAGCTTACTGTTTAGCTCAATAGAGCTTACCGTTTTCAGCTCAATAGAGCTTACTGTTATTCAGCTCAGTAAGAGCTTACCGACCATGACTCGAAAGAGCATGTATGATGATGAATTTGACAGATTATTGACATTGTTCACTTGATTATCCTTTGAAGTTCTAATAGTTTCAACTGGCCTAAATAATGTTATATGAACAAGTTATGGTTTATGTATTAGTTAAATGACTAACATGTGATGATTATGTATGATTAGGTGATGGTTATATTGAATTGTTGGCATTTTATTATTGCTTTGATTACTTTAAATGGTAAGTTTAATTTTGAAATATACGGGCTTGCTAAGCTTAGAAGCTTACTCTGTTTCTGTTTCTATGTCTTATAGAAGTTCGTTAGCTCGCTCGTTTCGGATAAGTCAGAGTTGCACGTCACACTATCCAAATTTTTGTTTGGTATTTTGAACTTATGAACTTATGTAAATATGACATGCATAGGCTAGTTTGATAGTAAAAGTTATGTTTTGGTATCATGGTTTAAGAATGAATTTGTATATAAGTTAAGCCATGTGATTTGGCTTATTTTTGTATCATTTGGATTTCATATATGTGCTTAATGATGATATGTTTTGGTATGGTAACATTTGAATGAAATTATGCAAAATAAGTCTTAATATATGGATGTTAGATGAATGAATTGTATATGTAGTTATATAGGTATATGGACATGTAAATGGTAAGTTTGATTATGGCTTATAATGTGTATTGAAATTATTGATTTGGTTTCCAATTGAGTTGCTTAAATGTGGTCAAATATGAATGTATATGCTCATGTTTTAGGGTGGAAAATTTGGCTTTTCAAATGGCCTATTTTTGTCCATATGGGTAGAGACACGGGCGTGTGTCTCAGCCGTGTGCGACACACGATCATGTTGCATGGCCGTGTGTCCCCTGGGGCACCCTACAATTGTAAGTCAGGCTCGAGCATGGCCAAGACACACGAGAGTGTGACTAGACGTGTGACCCAAGTCAGTTTCAACCACGGCCATGGCACACGGGCGTGTCCTGTGGCCATGTGAACAAGTCAGTATGTATGCCCTATTTGGCCACGGCTTAGACACACGGGCGTGTCTAATACCGTGTGTGGCACACGGCCTGTTCACACGGGCGTGTGACACTTTAAAAGTTGAAAATTGTTTAAGTTTCTGAAACTTTTATATGTTATCAAATTAGTCCCAAATGCATGATTAAAGCTTTGTATGATTGATTTAAATACATTTGAATGTTTTGAATTGAGTTACAAGTCTGGTAACGCCTCTTAACCTATTCTGGTGACGGTTATGAGTTAGGGGTGGTACATTTTATTGGTATTTGAGCTACGATTTAGTCGGTTCTAAGACTAACGTAGCGTATGTGAGTCTAGCTATACATGCCATATATAAAACTGTGATAGTGTGACGACTTCTGACGTTCTTAAATATGTTTTTATATAGTAATGGATCCTAAACAAGCTATAGCAGATGGCGTAGAAAGTAACGCACTAGCTCCAGCTCAAGGAGCAACGCCTACTGAATCTAGACCTGTGACAAGTAGTCGCGGGGGTGAGGCTAAAGAAGCCTTCTTTCAGATATTAAATGAGTGGTTCGCACAGTATTTACGTACGAATCTGGCTCTTTGGCAACCTCCACCCCAGCTGTTCCCCAACCTATTCTAGTAGTTCCTCAAGGTACCGATCCTCTGTGATTGAATAAACTGCCTGTTGATAGAATACAAAAAAACGGGGCTAAGGAATTTAGAGCTACTAAAGGCTGAATTTTGGCTTGAGAACACGATTCGGGTGTTCGATGAATTATCCTACACACCCGAAGAATGTGTGAAGTGTGTTGTATCATTATTGAGAGATACTGCGTATCAGTGGTGGAATACCTTGATATCCGTAGTTTCGCCAGAGAGAGTCACTTGGGATTTCTTCCAAGTTGAATTTAGAAAGAAATATATTAGTCAAAGATTCATTGACTAGAAGAGAAAAGAATTCCTTGAATTGAAGCAGGGTCATATGTCAGTCACCAAATATGAAAGAGAGTTTGTACGACTCAACATATATGCCTGTGAATGTGTATCATCTGAAGCTATAATGTGTAAACGATTTGAGGATGGATTAAATGAAGAAATCAGAGTGTTGGTCAGAATTCTTGAGCTGAAAGAGTTTGTTGTTTTGTTTGACCGAGTCTGTAAGGCTAAAGATCTTTATAAAGAGAAAAGAAAAGCTGATTCTGAGGCCAGAGAATCTAGAAAAAGATTTACGGGCAAATCACATCAGTCAGCATCAAAGAAATTTAAAGAATATCACTTCCATTTTACAGCCTCTACGGGAATTTCTATCAAAGACAAAAATGTTATACAATCAAGTTCAAAACCTCAGGCAACATCTGTGGCCAATGTGGGAAGTGTTAGAAACGCTGGATCTGAATGTAAACATTGCAATAAGCGACATTACGGTGAATGCAGATTAGTGAGCAGAGTTTGTTTTAAATGTGGATCTTCGGATCATTTTCTCCGTGATTGTCCAAAAAAGTTCACAGCTGAAAGAGAACAACCAGTGAAAACAAGTAACACGACTGCTAGAGGGAGACTGCCCTGAAACACCAGAAATGTGAGTGGTAATCGAGGTGCTACGAGAGATTCGACTGTGAGATCCTACGAGTACCTGCTAGGGCTTATGCTATACGTGCACGAGAGGAAACATCATCACCAGACGTTATCACCGATACTTTTTCTCTTTTTGGTACTGATATATTTACGTTGATGGATCCTAGATCAACCCATTCATATATCTGTATGAATTTAGTATTTAAAAAGAGTTTACATGTCGAGTCTACAGAATTTGTAATTAAAGTATCGAACCCCTTAGACAAGTGTATTCTAGTTGATAAAATTTGTAAGAATTGTCCTCTGATGATCCGGGGTTACTATTTTCGGGCTAATTTGATGCTTCTACCATTCGATGAGTTTGATGTGATTCTAGGTATGGACTGGCTGACTATGCATGATGCAGTTGTAGATTGTAGAAAGAAGGTTATAGAATTGAAATGTCAAGATAGTGAGATTCTTCGGATTGAGTCTAATGATTCGAATGAATTACCTACTGAAATATCGTCTATGTTAGCTCAGAAATACTTGAGAAAGGGCTATTATGCATATCTTGCATATGTATTGGATGCGAAAGTATCAGAATCAAAGATTGAATCTGTACCTGTTGTTTGTGAGTTCTCGGATGTATTTCCAGAAGAATTACCGGGATTACCGCTGATCAGAGAAGTCGAATTTGGTATTGAGTTAATACTGAGAACAACACCGATATTGGTAGCTCCGTACAGAATGGCTCCAATAGAAGTAAAAGAGTTAAAAGTTCAGTTGCAAGAATTGACAGACAGAGGTTTTGTACAACTGAGTTATTCTTCTTGGGGTGCACCAGTATTATTTGTGAAAAAAGAAAGATGGCACGATGTGCATGTGTATCGACTATAGACAGTTGCATAAAGTGACTATAAAGAACAAATACCCTCTACCTCGGATTGATGACTTATTTGATCAGTTGAAAGGGGTTACAATATTCTTAAAGATTGATCTGAGATCAGGTTACTATCAGTTGAGAGTTAAAAAAGACGAATGTACAGAAAACTGGTTTTCGAAGAAGGTATGGCCATTATGAATTCCTTGTTATGCCTTTCGGTTTAACTAATGCTCCTATCATTTTTATGGACTTGATGAATCGTATTTCAGACCGTATTTAGACAGATTTATTGTGGTATTCATTGATGATATTCTGATTTATTCACAAGATGAAATTGAACATACCGAGCACTTGAGAATTGTATTACAAACTCTACGTGATAAGCAGTTATTTGCAAAGTTTAGTAAATGTGAGTTCTGGCTCAAATAGGTTGGATTTTTGGGACATATTGTTTCAGCCGACAGTATTAGAGTTGATCCGAGCAAGATTTCTGCTATTGTTGATTGGAAACCTCCAAGAAATGTGTCAGAAGTTCATAGTTTTCTGGGATTAGCGGGTTATTACTGAAGATTTGTGAAAGGCTTCTCAATGATTGCGACACCAATAATTCAACTACTACAAAAAGATGTGAAGTTTGAATGGTCAGGAAAGTGTCAGCAGAGTTTTGAACAGTTGAAAGCATTGTTAACAGAGACACCAGTTTTGGTTCAACCTGAATCGGGTAAAAAAATTGTGATTTATAGTGATGCATCGCTAAATGGATTGGGCTGTGTTTTAATGAAAGATGGAAAAGTTATAGCTTATGCTTCCCGACAGCTGAAATCGTATGAAAAGAACTATTTGATGCATGATTTAGAACTGACTACGATTGTTTTTGCATTAAAGATTTGGCGACAATACCTATATGGTGAAAAATGTCACATTTATATAAATCATAAGAGTTTGAAATATTTGGTGTCACAGAAGGATTTGAATTTACAACAATGAAGATGGCTTGAGTTGTTAAAATATTATGACTTTGTGATTGATTATCAACTGGGAAAAGCTAATGTAGTTGCTGATGCCTTGAGCCGAAAATCATTGTTTGCATTGCGAGCCATGAATACCCAGTTGATGATATGTGGTGACGGGTTTATTTTAGCTGAATTGAAAGCTAAACCGGTATTTCTGCAGCAAATTTGTGAAGCTCAAAAAAATGATCGTGGACTGCAAGCTAAACGAATTCAATGTGAGTCTATTTCTGATTCAGAATCTCATATTGGAACTGATGATTGTTTAATGTTCCGAAATAGGATTTGTGTACCGAAAAATACAGAGCTTATTCAGAAAATTCTGCATGAAGCACACAGTAGTCGCTTTTCTGTTCATCTGGGTAGTACCAAGATGTATAATGATTTGAAACAATAGTATTGATGGTCAGGAATGAAATGGGATATATCGGAGTTTGTATTGAAATGTTTGATTTGTCAGCAAGTGAAAGTTGAACATCAAGTAATATCTGGTTTACTGCAGCTTGTATTAATTCCTGAGTGGAAATGGGATAAAGTCACTATGGATTTCGTATCGGGACTGCCCCTAACTCCGAAAAAGAAAGATGCTATTTGGGTTGTCACTGATCGATTAACAAAATATGCTCATTTCATACCGGTACGTACGGATTACTCTCTGGATAAATTAGCCGAATTGTACTTGTCTGAAATCGTACGATTACATGGTGTACCATTGTCTATTATCTCCAATAGAGACCCGAGATTTACATCAAGATTTTGGTAGAAATTACAAGAAGCTCTTGGAACTAAATTGAATTTCAGCATAGCTTTTCATCCCCCGATGGACGGCCAGTTCGAAAGAGTTATACAGATACTTGAAGATATGTTGCGTTGTTGCATTCTCGAGTTTGAAGGTACTTGGGAGAAATACTTGCCTCTGGTTGAATTTGCGTATAATAACAGTTTTCAAACGAGTATAAAGATGGCACTGTACGAAGCTTTATATGGTCGTAAGTGTCGAACACCGTTATACTGGACTGAATTGAGTTAAAAAGATTCACGGGGTGGAATTAATCAAAGAAACAGAAGAAAAAGTAAAAACGATTCGTAATAGTTTAAAAGCAACTTCAGATCGACAGAAATCTTATGCAGATTTGAAACGTAAAGAGATTGAATTTCAAGTCAGAGACAAAGTGTTTCTAAAAGTGAAGGGGTCTTCGATTCGGTCGTAAAGGAAAGTTAAGTCCACGATTTATCGGGCCGTATAAGATTGTTGAAAGAATAGGACCTGTAGCATATTGACTTGCTTTACCATCAGAACTTGAAAAGATACATAATTTTTTTCATGTTTCGATGCTACGTCGGTATAGGTCAGATCCATCACATGTGATTTCTCTCGTTGATGTAGAGATACAGTCTGATTTATCATATAACGAAGAACTGATCAGGATACTGGCTCGAGAGATTAAAGAATTGAGGAATAAAAATATAGCTCTTGTGAAAGTTCTTTGGCATAAACACGGAATTGAGAAAGCTACATAGGAACCCAGAGAAGCTATGTGAAAACAATACCCTAACCTCTTTACCGGTAAGATTTTCGAGGATGAAAATCCCTAAAGGGGGAGAGTTGTAATAGCCCGTTTTTAGGTCAAACCAGAATAGTGGTTTCGGGACCACAAATCTGTAGTCAAAATATTTATTTTTGATATTTTAATAAGGTTTACAGCATGATAGAATTATTATGTGAAAGTTTCGTAAATAAATTTTACTGTTTAAATGGTTAATTCGGTAAAAAGGACTAAATCGCATAAAGCATGAAATATGAGTTCTATAAGTAAAACGAACCAAATAGCTATAGAAATGAATTGAATTAGTGTTACATGGTAATTATACCATTATTAGAATGAATGGACATTTTTGGACATTGTTTAAATGATTTTTATATGTTTTTGTAATATCCTGATTTTGGGCCTAATCGAAATAGTGGTTTCGTGACCACAAAATCCAAGATAGAAATAATTATTTGATGATTATTTTGAGGTCTATGATATGATTGCATGATTGTGTGAAAATTTCGTGAAGAAATTTTATGCATAAAGTGCTTAAATTGAAATTAGGGCCTAAATCGAATAATTTGCAAAACTTGCATTCTAGAAGTTTCTAGTATGAAATTGTTTTGAAATATTAACTAGGAGGTCTAAAATAGAAATTTTATCAATTTCTAAATCTATGGACAAAAATTGGACATGGATGGAATTTTTGGAAAGTTTAGTAGTAAGGGCATTTTGGTCATTTAGGGGTAAAATGAATTAAAATACAAAATTAAAAGCCAATTTTGCTCATCTTCAACCCCATGGCCGAATATAGCAAGGAGAAACCATGGAAAGGGTTTTTCAAGCTTCCAAGATCGATTGTAAGTCTGTTCTAGCCCCGTTTTTCAAGTTCTTTACGTTTTTAGAATCCCGGTAACTTGATTAAGCTTATTCTAGCAATAATTTAAGCTAGGGTTCATATTTGGAAAAGCACCCATAGGTGAAATGTGTTTATTTTGATGTTTTATGGTAGAACATGAAGGCTGAAATTATGTTAAACAACTTTTGCTAAGCGATTTTAAGCAAAAATGAGTAAAACAGCTTAATCGGTAAAAATTGTTATTGTTCATAACTATGTGTTAGAGTGAGAATTTGATGTTGTCATAGAAGGGAAAAATGTTCAGCATGTCATAAAACATAAGAAAATATGCTGAAGTTTAATTTACGAGTGTTGGGGCAAAAGTGTAAATATGTGAAAGTTTAGGGGCAAAACTGTAATTTTTCCAAAATATGATTTTGGGTTAATTTGAATAATGTGAGCCCTAATTAGACTATATTTTAAATGATAGAGCAAGGAAAATTAAAATTCGGGCTAAAATGGGGAAAATACCAAGTTGTGGACGAAATGGTAAAAGTAGCCATTTTCACATACGAGGTAAGTTCATATGTAAATGTTGGTAACATAGTTATTATTTTAAATGTTTTTATGATATTTAAATGATATGATAATTATTATGAAATATTATACTCGTGATAATTGTTTGATAATATGTCAAATTATGTGATATACTTGGAAAATGAGAAATACTATCGAGTATCGGTATCGGCATTCCGTAGAAGATGGTTGAGACACATGATTGGGAAAAAGGTCCCGTTGAACCTTAGGAATGGATTAGGATACAAGTGACATGTCACTGGGATATTTGGGCATCCGAACTCGTTGAGTTGAGTCCGAGTTCATTTATGGATGCGAATGTCCGAACTCGTTGAGTTGAATCCGAGTTCGAGAGATGTAACTAGGCATCCGAGCTCGTTGAGTTGAGTCCGAGTTCACTTATGGATGCGAATGTTCGAACTCGTTGAGTTGAGTCTGAGATCGAGAGATGTAACTAGGCATCCGAGCTCGTTGAGTTGAGTCCGAGTTCACTTATGGATGCGAACGCCCGAGCTCATTGAGTTGAGTCCGAGTTCACTTATGGGCGGGTTACATGGTAGCTTGGCTACATATGTGGCACTTATGTGCAAACTTTCCATGTATCCGAATTATATTCCGATGTGTACAACGGGTAAAATTCTACTCAAATGGAGGAATACTCGAGATGAAAGGGACGTATTGGTAAGTGTTATGAAATGGATACTTTCAACAGGTATGTACTTAACCCTCGGGTTGAAAACTCGATATAACAACAATATGGTAAGATGATAAATGAAAATGTGATATGAATGTCTTGGTGATGATCATGCAAATGATGTTTATGTTTGCTTATATAGTTGTGTTACTTGCTATTTGCATGTGAACTTACTAAGCATTTGTGCTTACTCCTCCTTTTCATTCCTTGTAGAGTTGACAAGCCATTTCGAAAATCGAAAAACGGTCGAGGCACGCTCACACTATCCGTATACCATCTTGGCATAATGGCTTGTATATTTTAAGTATGGCATGTATAGCATTATAATCATTTTGTATATATGGTCTTATGATATGGTTATTGAGTGGTATGGAAATGCTTGGTAATGATTAGCCATTGGAATGGCTAATCATGATCATATTTGGTGTTATGTATGCTAAATTGCTAGCTAATCCATGGGAACCATGAAATGGGTAAAATTTACCATAAAATAGATTCAGACAATGATAGTGACGTGAATTTGAAAAATCACTAAAAATAGTAGAAATGGAATTAAATAATGAATAAGTTATGGAATTGAAGCTTGATGAGTCTATTTTCATATGGATGGAACAAAACAGGTATATGAGTTATGTTTTATGAGATGTTTAAATTTTTGTGAAACAGGGCCAGAGCAATTTCTGGATCCCCTGTTCTGACTTTGGAAATTCACCATAAATTTTTCAAAGATAATTAGAAGTTATGATTTATATGTACAGATTCCTTATTGAGTATAGTTTTATTAGAAATAAATGGCATAGTCATTGAAACTCTGTACGGAGAGATATTTGATTCGTAATACACAGAGGTCAGAGCAGTCAAACCCTGAAATAGGGGAGATTTTAACTAATAAACTGTACTAATTTGCTTGACCGAAAATTCTATAAAAAAATTAGTAACTAGATATATGAGTCTAGTTTCAGGGAAAATTTACAGAATTGGATTTTGAGTTTTCGAACTCAAGATATGAATTTTTGAGCGACTGTGATGCAGATTGCTAGCTTGACTGAAAATTTGAAAAATAAATTGTTTGAATTGTTTAAAGTAATGAATTAAGTCTGTTAACACCTCGTGTTCGACTCCGGTGACGGTCTCGGGTACGGGGCGTTACATTTTTATTTAAGTTTAGTTTTGTAATTTAGTAAATTATGATATATTAATTAAAACAAAACCATAATTTTGGGTTATCATCTTCCTAAACCGATTTGAGAAATGAAAAATCAGCCATTTTTGTGTTCTTTATTCGGCCAAACTACAATCTTTGATTAAGATCAAGATAAGGAAATATTGAAACTTGATCGGGTAAAACAAAAGGTAGATGGGTAAACAAAAGTAAATCAAGCAAATATAAGGTAAGTTCCTATAATTATAATCGAACTTTACTATACTTGTAATGGTTGAATTGAATGTATTTAATTGAATTGTTTGAGATATGAATGCCTCGATGATATATCAAAATTGTTACCGTGCCTTGTTTGAACTATGTGAGTTCATTGGATATGAGTGACATGTTACTGAAATTACCGTAATGGTCGAGCTCCTGCATTTGTTGCAGACTCACCCTAGCTCGAAAGAGCTTACTGTTTCAGCTCATTGGAGCTTACCATTAAGCTCAAAAGAGCTTACTATTCAACTTAATATAGCTTACTATTTTTAGCTCAATAGAGCTTACTGTTATTTAGCTCAGTAAGAGCTTACCGACTATGACTCGAAAGAGCATGTATGATGATGAATTGACGGATTATTGGCAGTGTTCACTTGATTATCCTTTGAAGTTCTAATAGTTTCAACTGGCCTAAATAATGTTATATAAACAAGTTATGGTTTATGTATTAGTTAAATGACTAACATGTGATGATTATGTGTGATTAGGTGATGGTTATATTGAATTGTTGTCATTTTATTATTGCTTTGATTACTTTAAATGGTAAGCTTAATTCTGAAATATACGGGCTTACTAAGCTGAGAAGCTTACTCTGTTTCTATTTCTATGTCTTATAGATGTTCGTTAGCTCGCTCGTTCTGGACAAGTCAGAGTTGCACGTCACACTATCCAAATTTCCATTTGGTATTTTGAACTTATGAACTTATGTAAATATGGCATGTATAGGCTAGTTTGATAGTAAAAGTTATGTTTTGGTATCATGGTTTAAGAATGAATTTGTATATAAGTTAAACCATGTGATTTGACTTATTTTAGTATCATTTGGATTTCATATATGTGCTTAATGATGATATGTTTTGGTATGGTAATGTTTGAATGGAATTATGCAAAATAAGTCTTAATATATGGATGTTAGATGAATGAATTGTATATGTAATTATATAGGTATATTGATCGTGATTTTTCGTGATAAGTTTTATAAATTTATAATTAATCGCTCTTGAAACTAACTATTATCACGACGTAGGCAAGTGTTCCTATCAAACAGTAGTATAGCTTTAGCAAGACCGGATTGTCGAACCCAAAGGACTAAAAGTACTAGTAATGACTGTCTTTTTATTATCTAGCCTAAGAAATAAAGGGGTTTGTTTTAACTAATTAATTAAACTAAGAAATTCCAGAAAATAGAATTAGGAAATTACTTCTGGGAAGATGATTGATTAAGGACAATACCTAAGGAAAAATCCACCTAGACTTTTACTTGTTATTGTGGCTCCGAACCGGACGATTTATTCATTTAACTTGTTCCGTAGAAATTCCTAAAATTCCTAAGTTATGTTATTATCCCTATTCAAGACTAATAACATCTAATCCCTAGGTTGAATAACCGAGACTTTTCTCTAATTAACACCCTAGGGTTGCATTAACTCGTTCTATGGATTCCCTTATTAGGTTTCACCCTAATCCGGCAAAATCTTGTCACCCTATCTCTAGGCGCGCAATCAACTCCACTTAATTATGACAAAGTTACTCTTAGTCAAGGTCTATTCCTCCTCCAACTAATAGTAGTAACTTGAAGTGATATCCTGAAATACCAAAACAAGAATTAAGAACACATAATTAAGAACAAGTTAAATATTTATCATACGATTCAGAAATTAATAACAAGATTCGTCTTAGGTTTCATCCCCCTTAGGTATTTGGGTGTTTAGTTCATAACTAAATAAGAAAACATATCAGAATAATAAAGATTACAAAACATAAAGAAAACCTAAAACTTCTGAAAGGGAAATTGAGGAGAAATCTTCAGTCTTGATGGTGAATCTGCCTTCTGAGATGGATCAATCGGCTTCCTTGGAGTAATTCCTTACTCCCTATTCTCCGTCTCCCTTTTCTTCCTCCTCTGGGGTGTATTTATAGGCTTTAGAATGCCTAAGAACCCTCAAAAGTGGCCTTTTCTGAATTGGACTCAACTTAGGCTTGGCAGGGATACACTCATGTGGCATGCCCGTGTGCGATTACTTTAGGCCGTGTTTAAGCCTGTTAGATTGGCACGGGCGTGTGTTCTACCCGTGTGAGTCGTGCTTTTAATTCTACTCAATTGACACGACCGTGTGAGCTGCCCGTGTGAAAAGGTCTAGGCCGTGTTGATTTCGTACTTTGGCCCATTTTCTCCATTTTTGGCCCGTTTCTCGTTCCTTTTGCTCTCCTATGCTTACCTAAGTGTAAAACATGAAATTAAGGCATTAGGAGCATCGAATTCACTAATTCTAAGGAAACATCATTCATAAAATGCGTTAAGCATGGGGTAAAAATATGTATAAATTACGGTTTATCATATATGGACATGTAAATGGTAAGTTTGATTATGGCTTATAATGTGTATTGAAATTGTTGATTTGGTTGCCAATTGAGTTGCTTAAATGTGGTCAAATATGAATGTATATGCTCATGTTTTAGGGTGGCAAATTTGGCTTTTCAAATGGCCTATTTTTGTCCACACGGGCAGAGACACGAGCGTGTGTCTCAGCCGTGTGCGTCACACGGTCATGTTGCGCGACCGTGTGTCCCCTGGGGTGCCCTACAATTGTAAGTTAGGCTCAAGCATAGCTAAGACACATGGGCGTGTGACTAGCCGTGTGACCAAAGTCAGTTTCGACCACGGCCAAGGCACATGGGCATGTCTTATGGCCATGTGAGCAAGTCAGTATGTATGCCCTGTTTGGCCACAGCTTAGACACACGAGCGTGTCTAATGCCATGTGTGGCACACGGCCTATTTACATGGGTGTGTGACACTTGAAAAGTTGAAAATTTTCTAAGTTTCTGAAACTTTTATAGGTTATCAAAATAGTCCCAAATGCATGATTAAAGCTTTGTATGATTGATTCAAATACATTTGAATGTTTTGAGTTGAGTTACAGGTCTTGTAACACCTCTCAACCTATTCCAGTGATGGTTACGGCTTAGGGGTTTTACACATAGCCATGCATGATACAAAAATAAACAAGTGGCTCACTAACTACCACAACTTTGGTGTAGTCCCCTTCGTTAGATCCTTCTTCTATTATGAAAAAGCTTGAGGATGAAATGTAATGGAGTAAGTTCATTTCAATTTAATGAGTTCCAAAATAGACACAATTAATTTTGCAAGAACTCTGATAATCAACAAGCATCAATACTCATAAGAAAAGAACAACAAACTTTTTTGTGAGACTTTGTTATATAGACTTAATACGCTAATTACCATCCATAGTCCCTTAGCGGCAACACCACGCCAATTTAAATAAACACTTATAGCACTCAGGAGGACAAATTCAGCCGACTTATACACATCTCATACAACCCTACATGGTTATAAATGACCTATCCTTGTGCCAGCCTTGAAACTATATCTTAAAAATTAGAATTACATATTAGCCATATTTATTTTTATTTCATATCCTTGTTAAGTCGAACATGTGTTCTCCGGTAAGGTCGGGCTGTGATCTGCCAGTCTAGTTTGCAAGATAGTTGCCCTACCAGAGGCATCATATGTAGATATGCTTTCTACAATTTTTCACATATAATAAATTTTCTGGTTTTGGGGTCGTGCAACAAGGAGGGAGTTTTTACAATGGTCATACTCACGCACACGTCCAGACACAACACATTGACTCATTTACAATAAGATCACCTTACGACACTCATTTACACTAGCAAACTTCAGATCAAAATCTACTCTACTGGTCCTTTGTCTCGATTGTTCAGTCCTTCACTAACTTCTTGAGCTAAATAAGAAAAAATTATAACCATCATGTCATTTATCTAATTCAATCATGCATGCATAATGCAAAAATGTAAATCCATTTGACAATAACCTAAGGGTTTTTCAAAAATTACCCGTAAGCTAGTACTTAACAAGGGTATTTTGACTAACTACTAGAAACATTTATTGTCTTCCCTAAAGATGATATCTTAAAACTTTCCAAAGATTCAGAAAAGAATGCGAAGAAAAAAAAGGTGAAACATGCTGGCTTTTGGCACCATTATATAGTATAGACAAGAGGGGCAAAGCTTAGTGGGAGGGTTAGAAAATCCCACTATAGCCCTTAAAACCTGAGAATAGACTTGCCTAAACATCTACCAAACTTAACTACTACCACTAATTAGTTTAGTGAGTAGTAAAATGTTGCTTGTACACTAAGGGTGGGTTTGGATAGGCGGTGCGTTTACCTGTGGTTAGTGTAAAAACAGCGATCGCAGTGAGATTAGATAGTGTAGTGATACTGTAGCGTAAGAAAAAAATGAAGTTAAACGCACCGCACTGCACCCTACTGCCCATCCAAACCCACCCTCAAACAAGCCAACTAAACAAGTCATTTAGTTACCTAAACACATGAAGCTATCATGTGAAGTACTCTAGTTCAATTCCAACTAGGTCTCAACTAAACTCTAACGATACTCATCGTGTAACAGCCCGGTTTAGACCCTAGTCGGAATAGTGGTTTTCAGACCACAAATCCAAGTCAAAAAAATATTTTAATATTATTTTCTGTGCCTAATGTATGTGAATTAGTATGTGTGAAAATTTTGTATGAAAATTTAATCGTTTATGTGCTTAATTTGATAAAAGGACCTAATCGCGTTAAATGTAAAAGTTGCATGCTATATGTTAAGTGTGCCTATTTGTGATGTCATTGTAAATGAGATGTCCTTATGTGGTTAATATGTCATTTACATGGTTAATGGACATTAATGGCCTTAATATATGTGATTTTATAATGTTTATAATAAGGTTAAAATGGTAAAATGTATATTTATGTTATTAAAAATTAAACAAACATGAAATTAAGCCATTTTATGTTCATCTTGCCAAAAATACAAAAGAAAAAGAAAGAAAAAGATTCAACTAGGGTTCAGCTA
Organism: Gossypium anomalum; assembly: GCA_025698475.1. Lineage (NCBI taxonomy): Eukaryota > Viridiplantae > Streptophyta > Magnoliopsida > Malvales > Malvaceae > Gossypium > Gossypium anomalum. The sequence goes on from CM046958.1 coordinate 21,963,866, forward strand.
TTGATTTCTTTGATTATGATCAAGAACTAAAGAAAACAAAACTAGACCGGGGAAAATCGAAAGTCCTCGAGTAGTCGACTCCATTCATCCAAATCCGTACGAGGTAAGTCTATATACAAATAAATGTATTTGAAATGGTTTATTTATGCTTATATGCTATTGAACAATGATGAATGGCTTTATGCCTTGAATATGAGATATCCGAGAAAGTATCGACAAAGTTCCGACATCTAAAAAGCCCCGTATAAACCATAAGAATAGTTAGGATACATATGTCATGACATAGGATTTTTGATATTTGATTTCGTGTAAGACCACATTTGGAACATTGGCATTGATTTGGTATTTACGTGTAAGACCACGTTTGGGACGTTGGCATTGTATTTGATTTCGTGTAAGACCCTTTCTGGGGCAGTGGCATCGATATTTGATTACATGTAAGACCACGTCTAGGACGTTGGCACCGTACGAGCTTTCCGAGTTATCCGCGTATCCTTATTATTTCGAATAGTTCAACGACATTCCAGGAAACGAATGATTATATGAAATGTGTATCCCATCCAGGTACGTTCGAAATGTATACTATGTTTGAGAATAAAAGGTAACTATGTGTAAAAATGATGATATGTGTTATAAGTATGAGAAAATATGCTATATGTGTAAATGAATTGGAAATATGTAAAATGTTTATGAATTATGTGGTTTGAGATAGTGTTTAATCATGGAATATATGTAATTTGATGATGTTTTCATGTTTTGTATGATAAGTTTTTTTGTATATGGCTTACTAAGCTTTTGAAATCCCACTCTGTGTGTTTTTTAACTGTTTTATAGATATCGAAGCTACAGAGAGCTTAAGGATCGTCGAGGATCATCACCACACTATCGATTTATATTTTGGTACCTTTTGAAAATATGCATATTGAAGTATGGCATGTATACGCTAGAATTATGTTAATATGTTTTGAGTTGTAAATATTAGCCATATGACGTGGCATGGTTTTGGTTGTGTTTAGGAATGAGTTTTTGGTATGAATTATGATCAAGAACCAAAGAAAACAGAATTAGACCGGGGAAAATAAAAAGTCGTCGACTAGTCGACTCCATTCGTCTGAATCCATACGCAGTAAGTCTATATACAAATAAATGTATTTGAAATGGTTTATTTATGCTTATATGCTATTGAACAATGATGAATGGCTTTATGCCTTGAATATGAGATATCCGAGAAAGTATCGACAAAGTTCAGACCTCCGAAAAGCCCCCTATGAACCATAAGAATATTTAGGATATATATGTCATGACATAGGATTTTCGATATCTGATTTCGTGTAAGACCACATTTGGAACGTTGGCATCGATTTGGTATTTACGTGTAAGACCACGTTTGGGACGTTGGCATCGTATTTGATTTCTTGTAAGACCCTTTCTGGGACAGTGGCATCGATATTTGATTACATGTAAGACCATGTCTAGGACATTGGCATTGTACGAACTTTCTGAGTTATCCACGTATCCTTATTATTTTGAATGGTTCAACGACATTCGAAGAAACGAATGATTATATGTAATGTGTATCTAATTTAGGTACGTTCGAAATGGATACTATGTTTGAGAATAAAAGGTAAGTATTTGTAAAAATGATGATATGTGTTATAAGTATGAGAAAATATGCTATATGTGTAAATGAATTGGGAAAATGTGAAATGTTTATGAATTATGTGGTTTGAGATAGTGTTTAATCATGGAATATATGTAATTTGATGATGTTTTCATGTTTTGTATGATAAGTTTATTTGTATATGGCTTACTAAGCTTTTGAAGGCTTGCTCTGTGTGTTTTTTAACTGTTTTATAGATATCGAAGCTACTGAGAGCTCAGGGATCGTCGAGGGTCATCACCACACTACCGATCTATATTTTGGTACCTTTTGAAAATGTGCATATTGAAGTATGGCATGTATAGGCTAGAATTATGTTAATATGTTTTGAATTGTGAATATTAGCCATGTGATGTGGCTTGGTTTTGGTTGTGTTTGTGAATGAGTTTTTGGTATGAATTATGATCAAGAACCAAAGAAAACAGAATTAGACCGGGGAAAATTAAAAGTCGTCGAGTAGTCGACTCTATTCGTCCGAATCCGTACGAGGTAAGTCTATATACAAATAAATGTATTTGAAATGGTTTATTTATGCTTATATGCTATTAAACAATGATGAATGGCTTCATGCCTTGAATATGAGATATCCAAGAAAGTATCGACAAAGTTTCGATGTCCGAAAAGCCCCGTATGAACCATAAGAATAGTTAGGATACATATGTCATGACATAGGATTTTTGATATTTGATTTCGTGTAAGACCACGTTTGGAACGTTGGCATCGATTTGGTATTTACGTGTAAGACCACGTTTGGGACATTGGCATTGTATTTGATTTCGTGTAAGACCCTTCCTGGGATAGTGGCATCGATATTTGATTACATGTAAGACCACGTCTAGGACGTTGGCATTGTACGAGCTTTCCGAGTTATCCGCGTATCCTTATTATTTCAAATGGTTCAACGACATTCCAAGAAACGAATGATTATATGAAATGTGTATCCGATTCAGGTACGTTCGAAATGTATACTATGTTTGAGAATAAAAGGTAAGTATATGTAAAAATGATGATATGTGTTATAGGTATGAGAAAATATGCTATATGTGTAAATGAATTGGGAATATATGAAATGTTTATGAATTATGTGGTTTGAGATAGTGTTTAATCATGGAATATATGTAATTTGATGATGTTTTCATGTTTTGTATGATAAGTTTATTTGTATAAGGCTTACTAAGCTTTTGAAAGCTTACTCTGTGTGTTTTTTTAACTGTTTTATAGATATCGAAGCTACTGAGAGCTCAGGGATCATCGAAGATCATCACCACACTGCCGATCTATATTTTGGTACCTTTTGAAAATGTGCATATTGAAGTATGGCATGTATAGGCTAGAATTATGTTAATATGTTTTGAGTTGTGAATATTAGCCATGTGATGTGGCTTGGTTTTGGTTGTGTTTGTGAATGAGTTTTTGGTATGAATTATGATCAAAAACCAAAGAAAACAGAATTAGACTGGGGAAAATCAAAAGTCGTCGAGTAGTTGACTCCATTCGTCTGAATCCGTACGAGGTAAGTCTATATGTAACGCCCTAATTTTTGGGATTTCTGAAAATTTAGCGAATTTTAGGATTTCTGTGTTTTGACTGCTTGTTGTAAGTCTAGGTACGTTAGTGGGCCTGTAGAATGCCCAAGTCTAAGATAAAAACCGGTAAATTTAACTAATTTTAATTCTACAAGAAAAAGGGGTGCTGGTAATTTGGGCTTTTAAATTTAATGGGTAAAATAAGCCACAAGGAAGCATGTGGCAAGGTGGCATGTGACGCCACTTGGGAGCTTTAGAAGTGGCGTGTGGATGACTAAGTAATGCTGAGGTTCAAGTCACAAGGTAAGTAGATTGAGGTATTATTTTTTTGAACAAAAAAGGGATGTAATGGAACTCAAGTGAAACTCTGTTAGGAGGAGTTTAAGTTGCTCAGGAGATTGAGTAAGGAGGGGATAAGGGAGAAGATTTAGGAGCTAATTAGGGAGAGCAGTATTGGCCGAATGGTGGAGTCTTGAGGAGCAAGAGTTGGCCGGCCAAGGGTCTCTAGTATAGGGTTTCGGCTAGGTCTTTGAAGAGGGAAATTTCGGCAGTTGGGATGAGTGGTGCCGTTCCTAGCAATTCCTTTTCCTTCTTCTTCATATTTATTTCCTTTGGTTTGCCGAAATAGGTTTGGCTTAGGGTTTCTTCTTCTTTTTGCTAATAGCCGAATCTGGAGGTCTCATTGTGCCGTTTTCTCCATAGCCGAATATTACTTCTCTTCTTATCTTTTTCTTTCTTCCATCTTTTCTTTTTCATAATCGAACCTATACTCTTCTCTTTTCTTTCTTCTATTTCTGTGCATAGCTTTTATCTTTTCTTTACTGCTCCTTAGTAAGCCGAAAGTTGTTATAGCCGAACCACATCCTTTTCTTCCTTAAAAGCCGAAACTCTTAAACCTGTGACATAGAAAGCCGATCCTTTGGCTCAGAATCTGTTTCTTCTCATAATACGGTGGATCAGAGTTAGAATCGTGGATAGGCGCACTCTTCTAGGCCGAACAACGATAGGTAAGTTGTTGAGTAACTTGCGTTAATTATTCATGTTTTTTAGGGAAAAGCCGAAACCCTTAAGGGTGGCTAGCGGTTTGGACTATGGGTTTTGAGCCTTTTTCTGTTTGGTTGTGTAAGCGTTAGCGTGGACAAGGGGACTTACAGCAAAGGGCTAGAAGACTTATTCGATTGGCTCTCCAGATCTAACCCAGATTTCGAAAAAAGGTAAAGAACTCTAGGGTCTAAGTATTTGTTGGCCGAATATGGTAAAGGGATAAATGCATAGTTTGTTTTCGATACTTCAATTGACGTGTTAGTAATCTAATTGTAGGTAGCTCGTGTGTGGAACTTGCCATCGAACCACTAAAAATCAGGTGTGTAACTGACACCCTCTCATAGACTAGATCGGCAAAAGCCGAAAAGCCGAAATGCCAAAAAATTGGTATTTTGGGGACTTGCAAGTGTGCGAATGCTCGTGAGATTGATAGTTTAACGTATATGGTAAATTAAAGTGATAAAACTGCAGAGTGCACAATTTCGTGCATTTCGTTATTTTTGGGCTTAATGGACCAAAATCGGGATAATGGGCCAACGGGCCCAATTTGGTAAGAACACTCGGTAAGTGTTTCTGTTAGTGCGTAAATGGTAGAAATATGCATGAAGACCCTAAAATAGTTAAATTACTAGAATACCCCTATGTATGGAAAATTACCATTATGCCCTTAGGTGCAAAATTACCATTATACCCCTAGGGTTAATTTTGACTGAAAAGCATGATGATCTGATTCTGTATGTTGTGTGCCATGATTTGTATATCTGTTGTATGGGGACATGGGTTATATTATGGAGGAAGCATCCTGGTGGCTATGCCACAATTATCTGATCTGGTGGCTCTGCCACAAATATCTGTTCTGGTGGCTCTGCCACAAATATTTGTATCTGGTGACTCTGTCACATTATCTGTTTCTGGCAGCCATGCTGCAAAATCTGTGGCGTGTAGTGGTTGGGTGGGTCGAGTAGTCTCCCTACATGGTGTAAGGTTGGACGGGGGTGTATATGGTTGGATATGGGTTGGGTTTATGCATTGTCATAAAATATCTGTTCTGTATCTGTTATGGGCCTTTGGGCTTTATTCTGAGATCTGTTCTGGGCTAAGGCCAACTTATTCTGTTTCTGTGGTTTGAGCTGATATAGGCTATGGTTGGGTTAATTACATACTGAGTTTCCAAACTCACCCCCAACCATAGTAGGCTTGAAGCCGAGAGGGATTCGGAGTGGCCACACGTCCTGCAAACTTCGATTTTTCTTCTGGTGCGACTTTTTTTTATTTATTTGCTTTCATAATTTGGGGTTTTAAGTTGAATTAAGGCCGCTCTATTTTTTTTATGGTTTGGTATGATTTGATAGGATAGATATACTTTATTTTTAACTGTTGAAATCGATTATCTTTAGGGCGCATTTTCAAAACAGTACTTGATTTCAAAATAACACGACAACAAGCAAAGCTTCCGTAATGAAACTGTTTTCCAAAAATTAATCACTCATCTTCAAATAAACTAAATCGATTTGGTTATCTAAAAATACTCGAAGTTAAGGTGTGGCAATGTCAGTGTGCATGTCTAGGATTGGATCTGAAGGGAGCTTGGTACTTAAGCAGTCCGATGGACTCACCTCCTCTTTTCCGGTTTCCTACCTAGTGCACAGCTTCCATTCACTTTAATCTATAATGGATTTGCCTTTTAAAACACCTAAGTAAGTTTTTTATTAAAAACATAAAAGGTTTTGAAGCTTCGATATAACACTTCGGATCCGGTCATAACGTCTAGGTCGAGTTTAGGGTGTGACACTATATACAAATAAATGTATTTGAAATGGTTTATTTATGCTTATAACCTATTGAACAATGATGAATGGCTTTATGCCTTGAATATGAGATATCCGAGAAAGTATCGACAAAGTTCTGACGTCCGAAAAGCCCCGTATGAACCATAAGAATAGTTAGGATACATATGTCATGACATAGGATTTTTGATATTTGATTTCGTGTAAGACCACATTTGGAACATTGGCATCGATTTGGTATTTACGTGTAAGACCACGTTTGGGACGTTGGCATCGTATTTGATTTCTTGTGAGACCCTTTCTAGGACAGTGGCATCGATATTTGATTACATGTAAGACCACGTCTAGGACGTTGGCACTGTACGAGATTTTTGAGTTATTCGCGTATCTTTATTATTTTGAATGGTTCAACGACATTCCAAGAAACGAATGATTATATGAAATGTGTATCCGATTCAGGTACGTTCGAAATGTATATTATGTTTGAGAATAAAAGGTAAGTATATGTAAAAATGATGATATGTGTTATAAGTATGAGAAAATATGCTATATGTGTAAATGAATTGGGAATATGTGAAATGTTTATGAATTATGTGGTTTGAGATAGTGTTTAATCATGGAATATATGTAATTTGATGATGTTTTCATGTTTTGTATGATAAGTTTATTTGTATATGGCTTACTAAGCTTTTGAAAGCTTGCTCTGTGTGTTTTTTTTAACTTTTTTATAGATATCGAAGCTACTGAGAGCTCAGGGATCGTCGAGGATCATCACCACACTACCGATCTATATTTTGGTACCTTTTGAAAATGTGCATATTGAAGTATGGCATGTATAGGCTAGAATTATGTTAATATGTTTTGAGTAGTGAATATTAGCCATGTGATGTGGCTTGGTTTTGGTTGTGTTTGTGAATGAGTTTTTGGTATGAATTATGATCAAGAACCAAAGAAAACAGAATTAGATCGGGGAAAATCAAAATTCGTCGAGTAGTCAACCCTATTCGTCCGAATCCGTACGAGGTAAGTCTATATACAAATAAATGTATTTGAAATGGTTTATTTATGCTTATATACTATTGAACAATGATGAATGGCTTTATGCCTTGAATATGAGATATCCGAGAAAGTATCGACAAAGTTCCGACGTCCAAAAAGCCCCTTATGAACCATAAGAATAGTTAGGATACATATGTCATGACATAGGATTTTCGATATTTGATTTCGTGTAAGACCACGTTTGGAACGTTGGCATCGATTTGGTATTTACGTGTAAGACAACGTTTGGGACGTTGGCATTGTATTTGATTTCATGTAAGACCTTTTCTGGGATAGTGGCATCGATATTTGATTACATGTAAGACCACGTCTAGGACGTTGGCATTGTACGAGCTTTCTGAGTTATCCAGGTATCCTTATTATTTCGAATGGTTCAACGACATTCCAAGAAACAAATGATTATGAATTATGTGGTTTGAGATAGTGTTTAATCATGGAATATATGTAATTTGATGATGTTTTCATGTTTTGTATGATAAGTTTATTTGTATATGGCTTACTAAGCTTTTGAAACCTTACTCTGTGTGTTTTTTAACTGTTTTATAGATATCGAAGCTACTGAGAGCTCAGGGATTGTCGAGGATCATCACCACACTACCGATCTGTAACAACCCGATTTAGACCCTAATCGGAACGATGGTGTTGAGACCACGAGTTACGACGTTGGAAAGCCTCGTATGAACCTTAGGAATAGCTAGGATACATATGTCATGACATAGGATTCCGATATATGTGTGCGAGTAAGACCATGGCATCGATATGTGGTTCCGATATGTGTTTACGAGTAAGACCCTGTCTGGGACAGTGGCATCGATTTGTGGCTACATGTAAGACCACATCTGGGACGTTGGCATTGTACGATTTATGTGATTGTCGAAGTGTCTTATCTAATTTCGAATGGTTCATCGGGCAAAGGTAAATCGTGATCGAATGTGTAAAATGGGCTAAAAGGCAAGGTATGATTTAGCTTGTTAGCTACTGATAATAAGGTAGGCATGTGACTTGATAGTTGATAAACTATATGTGATGTAAGGTTAAATATATATATGAATCAAATAAGTGTATTCGGCTTTGTATAAATGGTAAGTATATTATGGAATTAATTTTTGGTTATGCATATATAAGTGATCATAAATAATTGATCTTATAAGAGTTATATGTACATAATATTGAATTACGGTTCTTGGATTTATATAATTGTGCAGTGGTTGATTAGTTATGACATTTTGGCTTTTGAAAATTGAGCAGTGGATTTATTACTTAACTTGTGAATATTTGGCTAAAGTAATAAATATATGTGGTTGGTATATTATTATTGAAGATGTAAGTTGATAGTAAGCTTGTTAATGATATTGAAATTTAGTTAAATTAAATTAACTATACTATCGGTTTGTTTATTTGCTTATGACTTACTAAGCTTAAGTAGCTTACTGTGTGTATATTTGTTTTTATTTTATAGATTTGGAGTCAAGCTACAAGCTCGAGGATTTGTCATTAAGTTCATCACACTATCTCTTTTTTTGGTATTTATTAGCTAAACTTAAATTATGGCATGTATAGGCTAGATCATATTTTGAAAATGATGAAAGTTGGTTATGTATACATGCCATGCGAAAATGGCTAAGTTATTATATTAGTATTCGATTATGTTAAGTAAGGCTTTAAGTAATCTCTATCATTAAAATTGCTTGCTTGAATGCAAAGTATATGTGATGAGTGTCATATGCATTGAAAGTAGCTTGTGTGTTATGTTAGACTTAGTCTTGTATAACCTTAGTAAAATGTTTAATGAACTTGTTGATTAGTAATTGAGGTTGAAAATTTGGATTTCAATGTGAATCTTAAACAATAGGTTTCGGCCAAAAAGAAAAAAAAAAGGTGAAGGTATAATGTATGTTTATTGTGTATTATTATGTGATTGTAAATATTATGTGCGGTATTGTCTTAAATATATATATATATATAGTTCATGAATAACCTAGTTGGCTAATTAATGAAAATTTAAAATTTTAATAGAAATTTTAGCTTTGACTTTTGGGTAAATGCGCAGGCTGTAGGCATTCATAATGAATAAAATATATGTTTTAAATGTCTAGTTTATATTATGTCAAGGTCAAGGACGAATGCATAATATACAATTTGAACTGTTGATAATGTGCATAAACGGTTGAATGGTTCATTATAGAAGTTGGTGTACTATTGAAAATCATGAAGTTGTTGAATAAAAGAAATGGAGTGTGCATGATATTAATTTCGAAACTTATTATTGTATTAAGTTATGATATGTGTGAATAATACTTGGACTTGCTATATTATTTAAGTTTTGCATGTTGAGTACATGTGTAAAGTGTTTATGAGAACAAGTGCTTATTGATTATATACATGTGATGGTCACTTAATTTTATTATTTATATGCAAGTAGTGTATGGGTATAATGTAATATATAGATTATATTAAATATTGTTGTTTCATGTGGATAATATGACTGTTTACATATACATGAGGTGAAACTTTTAAATTAAAAGTAGTATTAATTTAGTTAATTAATTTTAATTAACCTTTGAGACTTGCGTTTGTGAATAATTATACATATATATGCATGTGTTCGTTTGAGATTGTGTTCTAATTCAGTAATGCTTTACGACCCTGTTCCGGCGACGGATATGGGTTAGGGGTGTTACACGATCTATATTTTGGTACCTTTTGAAAATGTGCATATTGAAATATGGCATGTATATGCTAGAATTATGTTAATATGTTTTGAGTTGTGAATATTAGCCATGTGATGTGGCTTGGTTTTGGTTGTGTTTGTGAATGAATTTTTGGTATGAATTATGATCAAGGACCAAAGAAAACAGAATTAGACCGGGGAAAATCAAAAGTCGTCGAGTAGTCGACTCCATTCGTCCGAATCCGTACGAGGTAAGTTTATATACAAATAAATGTATTTGAAATGGTTTATTTATGCTTATATGCTATTGAACAATGATGAATGGCTTTATGCCTTGAATATGAGATATCCGAGAAAGTATCGACAAAGTTCCGACGTCCAAAAAGCCCGTAAGAACCATAAGAATAGTTAGGATACATATGTCATGACATAGGATTTTTGATATTTGATTTCGTGTAAGACCACATTTGGAATGTTGGCATCGATTTGGTATTTACGTGTAAGACAACGTTTGGGACGTTGGCATCGTATTTGATTTCGTGTAAGAACCTTTCTGGGACAGTGGCATCGATATTTGATTACATATAACACCCGTCTAGGACGTTGGCATTGTATGAGCTTTCTGAGTTATCCGCGTATCCTTATTATTTCGAATGGTTCAACGACATTCCAAGAAATGAATGATTATGAATTATGTGGTTTGAGATAGTGTTTAATCATGGAATATATGTAATTTGATGATGTTTTCATGTTTTGTATGATAAGTTTATTTGTATATGGCTTACTCTGTGTGTTTTTTAACTGTTTTATAGATATCGAAGCTACTGAGAGCTCAGGGATCGTCGAGGATCATCACCACACTACCGATCTATATTTTGGTACCTTTTGAAAATGTGCATATTAAAGTATGGCATGTATAGGCTAGAATTATGTTAATATGTTTTGAGTTGTGAATATTAGCCATGTGATGTGGCTTGGTTTTGGTTGTGTTTGTGAATGAATTTTTGGTATGAATTATGATCAAGAACCAAAGAAAATAGAATTAGACCGGGGAAAATCAAAAGTCGTCGAGTAGTCGACTCCATTCGTCCGAATCCGTACGAGGTAAGTCTATATACAAATAAATGTATTTGAAATGGTTTATTTATGCTTATATGCTATTGAACAATGATGAATGGCTTTATGCCTTGAATATGAGATATCCGAGAAAGTATTGACAAAGTTCCGACGTCCGAAAGGCCCCGTATGAACCATAAGAATAGTTAGGATACATATGTCATGACATAGGATTTTCGATATTTGATTTCGTGTAAGACCACGTTTGGAACGTTGGCATCGATTTGGTATTTACATGTAAGACCACGTTTGGGACATTGGCATCGTATTTGATTTCGTGTAAGACCTTTTCTGGGACAGTGGCATCGATATTTGATTACATGTAAGACCACGTCTAGGACGTCGGCATTGTACGAGCTTTCCGAGTTATCCGCGTATCCTTATTATTTCGAATGGTTCAACGACATTCCAAGAAACGAATGATTATATGAAATGTGTATCCGATTCAGGTACGTTCGAAATGTATACTATGTTTGAGAATAAAAGGTAAGTATATGTAAAAATGATGATATGTGTTATAAGTATGAGAAAATATGCTATATGTGTAAATGAATTGGGAATATGTGAAATGTTTATGAATTATGTGGTTTGAGATAGTGTTTAATCATGGAATATATGTAATTTGATGATGTTTTCATGTTTTGTATGATAAGTTTATTTGTATATGGATTACTAAGCTTTTGAAAGCTTACTTTGTGTGTTATTTTAACTGTTTTATAGATATCAAAGCTACTGAGAGCTCAGGGATCGTCGAGGATCATCACCGCACTACTAATCTATATTTTGGTACCTTTTGAAAATGTGCATATTGAAGTATGGCATGTATAGGCTAGAATTATGTTAATATGTTTTGAGTAGTGAATATTAGCCATGTGATGTGGCTTGGTTTTGGTTGTGTTTGTGAATGAGTTTTTGGTATGAATTATGTGATGCAATTATGCTAATATGATGTGATCATGAATGGCCAAGAGAATTGGTTAATTTGGTAACTTCTTGGTATGTGTTTATTTGTGAAATTTGATAAGTATTGGCATGAGAATGAATGGAATGAATTGAGACAATGAAACATATGTTTTGGTATGTCTTTGGCTTATGATTTAGCATGTTTTACTATGGATGTTATGTATGAAATTTATTGATATGAAATGACATGAATGATGTATGTTTTGGTTGTGAAATAGTTGAGAATTCGGTATAAAATGTTTTAGTTTTGATGCTTGTAGGGAGGACCCTTAATGGGTGGCAATTTGGCCTTGCAAATGGCCTATATTTGCCCACATGGTTGAGCACACAGGCGTGTGTCTCGACCGTGTCCTTCAATGTTTCTTTTAGAAGCAAGTCAGTCTCGAGCATGGCCTAGACACACTGGTGTGTCTGGTGGCCGTGTAAGACACACAGCCTTGGCACATGGGCGTGTGTGGCCATTTCAAAGGGTACACAGGCTAGACACACGGGCGTGTGGTCAGTCGTGTGACCCAAGTCAGTTTCGACCACGGGCAAGGCACACGGGCGTGTCTCCGGCCGGTGGATAAGTCAGTATGTATGCTCTGCTTTGCCACGGCTTAGACACACGGGCATGTTTAATGCCGTGTGAGGCACACGGTCTGCTCACAAGGGCGTGTGGCCTTTATAACTTTGAAAAAAATGTTTAAGTTTTTAAAAATTTTGTATGAGCTCGGTTTAGTCCCAACCCCTCTCTAATGCATGTTTAAGGTCTCGATGACCTATATAAGGGACTCTATGGTAATGTTTGACAATGATTGTGGATCATGTATATGAATTGTGTGTAAATGTTCTAGTTTGTCTGGTAATGCCTTTAACCCTAGTCCGACGACAGATACGGGTTAGGGGTGTTACACATTGAGTCATCGTTTCCACGCTAAAACACAAATGTAAACTAACAAGTTCGCCCCTAGTATTTGGGGTTTGCGAATTATCACACAAAAGAGTCCGCCAAACCTTAGAGTTCGCCAAATGGTAAATTCTAGCAAGGCATCCCTTAAATGTGCATACTGTTGAATCCACACAATATGCCACCCAGACACTTAACAAATAATGAACTCTTTTTTTCCTACCTTGGCTTACTCAACTATACGCCAAATAGTATATCAATACGATTTACGCTGGGTGGGTTGTTACATATAGGGCTTACTCACCTATACATTAAATAGTATATCGATACAGTCTGCGCCGGGCGGTCTGTTACATACAGTGCCACTTATTATCAGTTTGAATTTAGACAATCAATGAACTAGTATTTTCTTGTCACAATTTTGCTATGTATGTGACCGCCTCTGGACGTACCAACATCCAAAGTAGAAATCTTGTACAAAAGATATAAAATGTGTTATCTGCAAGTATATGATTCGGGTTGTAATATAGTACAACATAGTAGATGAGTATTACAAGGATCGTACTTAAGGGGGCGAACACTAAATTATTTCTAACTTAAATATAAATAGATCTAATTATAACTTTAAATGGATTATATTATAATAGATAAAAAGAAAGGTTGTGGTAATCTATATTAATAATAACAAGAAAAGAAAAAAAACAAAGAAACAAATCACGAGAAATCAAATAATAAAAAATATATAAAATTTGGGCATGGGTGGCTAGCTTGCGTTAGTAATCATAACCAACTGCTGTTTTGAGTTTTCTTGTTCAATCAACTAGTCAATACCCCAGTAGGATCTTCAGATCTTCAACTGAAATACTAAGTCGGCAAGAACAACCTATCTCTCGACCTCATAGTCTAGACTGATTCAGGGTTAAGGTGTTCACAAATAGACCATACCAAATTTGGGTTAATTCTCACCTCAATGACTTCCTAGGGTTGTTATGTAACGCCCCATACACGCATTCCACACTGAAACAGTGTACGAGGTATTACCAGAACATAACACATACCATTAAATAAAACCGAGACAAAAATATGGCATCCAATTGGGTCATGAAACATTATAACATATGCCTTTGACAATATTAGCCAACTTCAATGGCTTTGTACAAAATACTCGATCACATACTGCAGCCAATATTTTAAGCCTAGGCAATTATGACACGTAACAAAATAACTAAGCATGCCATAATTCAAAATGTTTAGTTCAAATACCCAAAAATATTGATAGTGTGGGCAGATCTTCAATGATCCTTGACTCCTGTGCAAGCTGGACGACACTATAAGACAAAAGAGAGAAAAGAAAGTAAGCTTATAGCTTAGTAAGCAAGTATATAAATAATGAATAAAAAATTTAATATGATTACATAATAACTCAAGTGTATCTACTTTAAATTTCACTATTTACTCCACTTTGGTCAAGCTGTCTCTCCTGCGTCATATTCACTAAATAAATCATAACTTGAGTTACGAAACTCGAAATCCAATTCTGTAAATTTTAATTGAAACTAGACTCATATATCTACTTACTAATTGTTTTCTAGAATTTTTGGTCAAGCAAATTAGTACAGTTTATTAGTTAAATTCTCCCCTGTTTTAGGGTTAGACTACCCTGACCTTTGTGCACTACAAACAAAATTTTTCCCTGTACATAATTCCAACGACCATACCGTTTATTTCCATTAAAAATAGACTCAATAAGGAATCCATTAATGTAAGGTATGACTATTAATAAATTTTTTACAATTTATGGTGAATTTTTAAAATCTGAACAATGAATCATGTAGTCATTCTGAGCAGGTCTCACGAAAATATAAATTTCTCAAAATATAAGATTCCTTTACTTACTCTGTTTCTTTTACATGAAAATAGACTCATTAAATTTAAATTAATATCTCATTCAGCCTCTAATTAAATTCCCATTATTTTTGGTGATTTTTCAAATTCATGTCACTGTGTCTGTCCAAAACAGTATTATTGCTAATTCACTCTTTCACACTTTCTTTATATTAATCTCATTTTAACATGCATATCACAATTCATTTTCACCACATTTCATACATCACAAGTATAGGTCCATGATTACAATGTCACCATAAAGCCATCCCGTTGAACAATTCAGATCAATTCCCAATACTTGATGGTTTCAGCACACAGCTCCACCATCATATTTCATATAATTCAGCTCTCTTGTACACATGGTGAACACTTAGTATCACCCATGTGACCTAGCCAATTTATCTCGTAGCTCTCTTGTCTACATGGGATACTTCCCGTATCACACATGTGACCTAGCTACTACATAGTATCGCGTAGCTTTCTTGCACACATGATGTGCACTCGGCACCATCCATGTGACCTAGCCACGCTCCATCTATATTATTCAATCTTTCCGAATGTACAACCGGGATTTCTCTCTCTATTACTTATTTCCATTTTTCCAATAGTCAATTTCATACTAAAAACTTCTAGAATGCAAGTTTTGCAAATTATTCGATTTAGTCCCTAATCTCAACTTAAGCACTTTATGCATAGAATTTCATCACGAAATTTTCACACAATCATGCAATCATATCATAAACCTCAAAATAATTATAATAACAATTTAATTTTTTTTTAAATCTTAGATTCGTGGTTTCAAAACCACTGTTCTATTTTTCCCCTAAATCGGGCTGTTACAGCTCTCCCCTCTTTAGGGATTTTCGTCCCTGAAAATCTTATCGGTAAAGAGATTTGGGTACTGTTTTCTCATGGCTTCCTCCGGTTCCCACGTAGCTTATTCTACTCCATGTCTTTGCCATAACACTTTTACTAAAACTATACTTTTCTTTCTCAACTGTTTTACTTCTCAAGCCAAAATCTTAATCGGTTCCTCATCATAGGTCAAGTCCGATCGAATCTCAATTTCTGTTGGAGAAATCACATATGAAGGATCAGAATGATAACGTCGCAACATTGATACATGAAACACATTATGAATTCTTTCTAACTCTGCCGGTAAGGCCAACCGATATGCCACTGGTCCAATCCTCTCAGTAATCTCGTACGGCCCAATAAAACGTGGACTCAACTTGCCTTTCTGGCCAAATCTTAAAATCTTTTTTCCATGGTGACACCTTCAAGAACACTTTATCACCCACCTAAAATTCAGTCTCTTTTCTTTTTAAATCTGCATATGACTTTTGTCGATCTGAAGCAGCTTTCAGGCAATCACGAAATACTTTTACTTTCTCTTCGGTTTCTTTAACTAGATCAACCCCATGAATCTGTTTCTCACTAAGTTCAGTCCAATATAAAGGAGTTCGACACTTGCGACCATACAAGGCTTCGTACGGTGCCATCTGTATACTCGACTGAAAACTATTATTGTAGGCAAATTCAACCAAAGATAGATATTTCTCCCAACTGCCTTCAAATTCTAAAACACAGCATTTAAGCATATCTTCGAGTACTTGGATTACTCTTTCCGATTGACCATCTGTTTGTGAATGAAACGCGGTACTAAAGTTCAATTTTGTGCCCAAAGCTTCTTGTAACTTTTTCCAGAATCTCGAGGTAAATCTCGGATCTCTATCTGATATTATAGACATAGGTACCCTGTGCAACCTCACAATTTCTGCAATATATTATTCAACTAATTTATCAAGTGAGTAATTGGTAAGTATCGGTATAAAGTGAGCCGACTTTGTTAACCTATCAACCACTACCCAGGCAGCATCCTTCTTTTTAGGAGTCAGAGGCAACCCGGTTACAAAATCCATGGTAATCCTATCCCATTTCCATTCAGGCACCATTACCGATTCGAGTAATCCTGAAGGCACCTGATGCTCAGCTTTTACTTGTTGACAGATCAAACACTTGGTTACAAATTCAGAAATGTCCCTTTTCATGCCTGGCCACCAATATAACTTCTTTAAATCATTATACATTTTTGTGCTACTAGGGTGAACTGACAAACAGCCACTATGTGCCTCATGTAGTATTTTCTGAATCAATTCATCATTTTTCGGTACACAAATCCTATCTCGAAACATCAAACAGTCATCTGGTCCAACTCGAAAATCTGAGTCGTAACCCGATTCGCACTGAGTTCTCTTGGTTCGCAACTCACTATCGTTCTTTTGAGTATCACAAATTAGCTGGAGAAATAACGGTTTAACCCTCATCTCTGCCAAGATTGACCCATCATCAGACAATGCTAACCTCGTATTCATGGCTCTCAAAGTAAAAAGAGATTTTCTGCTCAAGGAGTCAGCAACTACATTCGCTTTTCCCGGATGATAATCAATCACTAGCTCATAATCCTTCAATAATTCAAGCCATCTCCGTTGTCTCAGATTCAAATCCTTTTGATTCATCAAATACTTCAAACTTTTGTGATCAGTAAAAAATCGACATTTTTCACCATACAAATAATGTCGCCAGATCTTCAAGGCAAAGACAATAGCGGCCAATTCCAAGTCATGCATAGGATAGTTTTTCTCGTGCGATTTTAATTGTTTAGAGGCATAAGCTACCACTTTACCCTCTTGCATTAGTACACATCCAGGGCCTATCAATGATGCATCACTATAAATTACGAACTCCTTCCCGGGCTCAAGCTGTACTAAAATTGGTGCTTCAGTCAATCGTGCTTTCAGCTTTTCAAAACTCTGCTGACATTTATCAGTCCATTCAAACTTAACATTCTTTTATAGTAACCTAGTCATAGGAGAGGCAATCATCGAAAATCCCTCGACAAAGCGTCTATTATACCCAGCCAAGCCTAAAAAGCTTCTAACCTTAGATACATTCTTTGGTGGTTTCCAATCAATGATTGCAGAAATTTTGCTCGGATCCACCCAAATACCATCACCTGAGACTATATGTCCCAAAAATCTGACTTTACGAAGCCAAAACTCACTTTTTCTAAACTTAGCAAACAGTTTTTTTTCTCTTAAGATCTGTAATATGGTTCTCAAGTGTTCAGCGTGCTCAGACTCATCTCGAGAATAGATTAGGATGTCATCTATAAATACTACCACAAACTTATCCAAATATGGTCGAAAAATTCGGTTCATCAAGTCCATAAATATAGCTGGAGCATTTGTTAAGCCGAAAGGCATCACAAGGAACTCATAATGTCCATACCTTGTCCGAAAGGTAGTTTTCGGCACATCTGACTCCTTAACTCTCAACTGGTAGTAACCGGACCTCAAATCAATCTTTGAAAACACTGTTGCCCCCTTCAACTGATCGAATAAATCATCAATCCTCGGTAATGGGTACTTGTTCTTTATAGTCACCTTATTGAGCTGACGGTAATCAATGCAAAGCCTCATTGAGCCATCTTTCTTCTTTACGAACAATACGGGAGCACCCCAGGGAGAGAAACTCGGTCTCACAAATCCCTTGTCTGTTAACTCTTGCAACTGAGCCTTCAATTCTCTTAATTTAGTCGGAGCCATTCTATATGGAGCAATCGAGATCGGTATAGTCCCCGGCAACAAATCAATGGCAAACTTTATCTCTCTGTTCGGAGGCAACCCAGGTAATTCCTCTGGAAACACATCTGGAAATTCACAGACTATCAGCACTGATTCAAGCTTCAATTCAAACAAGATAAGCTTTGCACCCTTTCCTTATGTATTTCTGTGCAGACATGCGCGAAATCACCATAGGCAATTTATTTGATTCATCTGTTTCAACCCACAGAATTTCACCGTTTTCACATTTCAACTCTAATGTTTTTTGTTTACAATTTACCTTGGCATCATACGATGTCAACCAATCCATTCCCAAGATAACATCAAACTCATCAAATGGTAACAGCATCAAATTAGCCAGAAAACAGTGACCTTGAATCATTAATGGGCAATTCTTGCAAACCTTATCAACTAGCACATATTGGCCTAAGGGGTTCGACACTTTAATCGTATACTCAGTAAACTCAACAAGCAACTTCTTATTAGACACTAAATTCACACAAAGATAGGAATGAGTAGACCCGGGATCAATCAATGCAACAACAATAGTATCATAAAGAAAAAATGTACCAGTAATCACATCGGGAGATGATGCATCCTCTTGGGCACATCTGGTATAAGCTCTAGCAGGCGCTCTAGCTTCTGTTCTTGCCGTTGAATCTTTCATTACAGTTTTACTGCTAGCTCCACTTTCGGTATTTCTCGATGGTCTACCTCTGCTAGCGGTAGTACTCTGTCTAGCACTCTGAAATTTTTCTTCTTTAACTTTCTCCGGACAGTCTCTGATAAAATGCTCGCGAGAACTGCACCTGAAACAAGCTCGCTCGTTTCCCCAACACTCACCATAATGTTACCTACCATATTGCTGACATTCGGGCTTTCTAGATCGCACATTACCCACACTTGCCACTGAAGTAGCCTGAGCTTTAGACCCCGAATATGCCCTACCACGATCTCTGTGTGAATCCCCGGCTGAAACTGTCATTCAAGGGTTTGTCTCTTTGGACCTCTTGATTGAGATTGAAATGACTTGCTTATCGGCCTCTTTCTGGCATCTCGAGCCTCAATAGCAGCTTTTCTTCTTTCTTTGTTCAATTCTTCGGCTTTAAGAGCTCGGTCAACCAATATTACACATTCTTTCAGCTCCAAAATTCCCACAAGCACTTTAATGTCCTCATTTAGCCCATCCTCAAACCTTTTGCACATAATGGCCTCGGTGGACACACATTCCTGGGCATACTTGCTGAGTCTTACAAATTCGCGTTCATACTCTACCACAGACATCTTGCCCTGCTTCAATTCGAGGAACTCCTTCCGTTTTTGATCAATAAATCGCTGACTTATGTATTTCTTTCTGAAATCTTCCTAGAAGAAATCCCAAGTAACCCTTTCTTTTGGCACCACTGCTACCAAAGTCTTCCTCCAGTGGTAGGCTGAATCTCTCAAAAGTGATACAGAACACTTTAAGCACTCATCGGGTGTACATGAGAGCTCATCAAATACACGGGTAGAATTTTCAAGCCAGAACTCTGCTTTCTCGGGATTATCATTGATCTTTGCTCTAAACTCTTCGGCCCCTTGTTTTCGAATCTTGTCAATTGGAGGCTTGTTCATTCTCACCAAATCTATGCCTTGAGTAGCTACAGGAACTGTCTGAGGTATGGGAGGGGGTGGAGGAGGTTGAGCATTTGAGTTTGCTCGAATAAACTCAGTATACCAATTGTTCATCATTTGGAGAAAGGCATCCCGAGCCTCATCTCCCTATCTCAATGTCTCAGGTCTACTTTCTACAGGAGCGGTCCCTTGTCCGGGAGCCGGTGCATTACTAACAGCATCATCAGACGCAGTTCCTTCAGGATCCATTACTATATTAAAACAAAACACAGTTTAAAATAATCAGGAGTCACCACACTATCACAATATATTTGTGGCATGTATAGCTAGACTTTTACACACACCATATTAGTCTGAGAACTGACTCAACCTTGACTCTGATACCACTAAATGTAACGCCCCATACACGCATTCCACACCGAAATAGTGTAATAGGTATTACCAGAATATAACACATACCATTAAATAAAATCGAGACAAAAATATGGCATCCAATTGGATCATGAAACATTATAACATATACCTTTGACAATATTAGCCAACTTCAATGGCTTTGTACAAAATACTCGATCACATACTGTAGCCAATATTTTAAGCCTAGGCAATTATGACACGTAACAAAATAACTAAGCATGCCATAATTCAAAATGTTTAGTTCAAATACCCAAAAATATTGATAGTGTAGGCAGATCTTCAATGATCCTTGACTCCTGTGCAAGCTGGACGACACTATAAGACAAAAGAGAGAAAAGAAAGTAAGCTTATAGCTTAGTAAGCAAGTATATAAATAATGAATAAAAAATTTAATATGATTACATAATAACTCAAGTGTATCTACTTTAAATTTCACTATTTACTCCACTTTGGTCAAGCTGTCTCTCCTGCGTCATATTCACTAAATAAATCAAAACTTGAGTTACGAAACTCGAAATCCAATTCCGTAAATTTTAATTGAAACTAGACTAATATATCTACTTAATAATTGTTTTATAGAATTTTTAGTCAAGCAAATTAGTATATTTTATTAGTTAAATTCTCCCCTATTTTAGGGTTTGACTACCCTGACCTCTGTGCACTACAAACAAAATTTTTCCCTGTACATAATTCCAAAGACCATACCGTTTATTTCCTTAAAAATAGACTCAATAAAGAATCCATTCATGTAACGTATGACTCTTAATAATTTTTTTACAATTTATGGTGAATTTTTAAAATCTGAATAGGGAATCATGTAGTCATTCTGAGCAGGTCTCACGAAAATATAAATTTCTCAAAATATAAGATTCCTTTACTTACTCTGCTTCTTTTACACAAAAATAGACTCATTAAGATTTAAATTAATATCTCATTCAGCCTGTAATTAAATTTCCATTATTTTTGGTGATTTTTCAAATTCACGTCACTGCGTCTGTCTAAAACAGTATTATTGCTAATTCACTCTTTCACACTTTCTTTATATTAATCTCATTTTAACATGCATATCACAATTCATTTTCACCACATTTCATACATCACAAGTATAGGTCCATGATTATAATGTCACCATAAAGCCATCCCGTTGAACAATTCGGATCAATTCCCGATACTTGATGGTTTCAGCACACAGCTCCACCATCATATTTCATATAATTCAGCTCTCTTGTACACATGGTGAACACTTAGTATCACCCATGTGACCTAGCCAATTTATCTCGTAGCTCTCTTGTCTACATGGTGTCCTTCACTTGGAATCACACATGCGACCTAGCTACATTTATCTCTCCCGTAGCTTTCTTGTCTACATGGGATACTTCCCGTATCACACATGTGACCTAGCTACTACATAGTATCGCGTAGCTTTCTTGTACACATGGTGCGCACTCGGCACCATACATGTGACCTAGCCACGCTCCATCTATATTATTCAATCTTTTCGAATGTACAACTGGGATTTCTCTCTCTATTACTTATTTCCATTTTCCCAATAGTCAATTTCATACTAAAAACTTCTAGAATGCAAGTTTTGCAAATTATTCTATTTAGTCCCTAATCTCAACTTAAGCACTTTATGCATAGAATTTCATCACAAAATTTTCATACAATCATACAATCATATCATAAACCTCAAAAACATTTTAATAACAATTTAAATTTTTTTTAAATCTTGGATTCGTGGTTTCGAAACCACTGTTTTGTTTTGCCCCTAAATCGGGCTGTTACATGTTAGGCCTAGGGTTTAGGTTCTCCCTTTCTTGTACGGTTGATCTGCTAAGAGAACCCTACAAAACAGTTAATTAATCATACCTCCACTCGCTAATCCTCCACAGGAGGATTAGTTCCTCATTGATTTAATAAATAATATAAACTTGATAGAAGGAATAAACATGAAGCATAATTCAAGAGAATAAAGTTTATAAGAAGCTTGAATTGTATTAGAATTAAGCACAAAATCCTTACAGAGTTTGATGGTGTTTCAAAAATCTGATTTCCCCACAAAAGCAAATAACAAGAACTGAAATAAAAACTAGGCCTAATAAAAGAGAAAAACTAAAAACTAAATCTAAGAAGAAAATTATACAATATAGAAGTTGTCTATAACATGTGCTAAATGAGCCTATTTATAGACTTTAGAGTGGCTGTTGTCCTTAACCCTAGGTTAGTTGCCATCATTGTGCTTAACATTTGATTGTGTGGACCAAAACGCCCTTGGATCATAATTATTTCCCGTGCAGAGGTGATGTCACGATACACCATGTCCTGTATCGCGACATGAAAGGCAGTATGCTGATCTTCATGGTGGGTTTAGAGGTGTGTCACGACATCCTCAAGCTGTGTCGCAAAACCAAAGGTAGTCTTGGAATTCTTCTATTTTATTCCCTATGTTGCGACATCCAATGCTTTGTATTACAACACAACGACTAGTATCGAGTTACACTATAACATCCAAAATTTTAGCTTAATTAGAATGTAGAATTATATACAAAATAAGGAATTAGCTCAGTGATTAATTAGTTAATGTGAAAGCGTGGAATTAAATGAAGTCCCAAGTTTGAATCCTTTCTCTTGCAAAATAATTAAAATTTTGTAAAATACCTTGTTTTTATTAGAGCATGCCGTCCATGCCCTAGCCGTCCCTCTCCTTTCCTCTTTTTCTTGATTTTCAATTTCTTTTTCTTCCTCCATTATTGTCATTGCCCATAGCACCTAGTTTTATCATCTTTTTCTTTTATTTTTGCGACAAGATTTTGCATCATCTCATCCTTCACCTTGCCGCCATTTCCCCTAATTTATTCAGCCCCAAATATGATGTAACAACCCGTTTTTAGTCAAATTAGAATAGTGGTTTTGGGACCACAAATCTAAAGTTAAAATAATTATTTTATTATTATTTTAATGTCTACAACATGTAAATATGTTCGTGTGAAAATTTCGTTGAGAAATTTTATCATTTGATTAGTTAATTTGATAAAAAGGACTAAATCGCGTAAAGTGAAAAATTGGAGTTCTATAAGCTAAAAGGTTTTATTAGCTATGAAATTAAATAGTGGAGGTTCTTATGTTGTAATTGGACCATAATTAAATTGAGTGGACATTAATGGACATATTATCATGTAATTTGATGGTTTTCAATTAAGGTTAATATGGTAAATTAATAAATAACTTAACTCAAATATGAAATAACATCAGAATATCATCAATTCTCTTCATCATCACCAATTTTAACAAAGTAGAAAGCCATTTTTAGGGCTTGAAGCATTCGGCCATCTCCTAGCTCAATTGTAAGTCAATTTTTGTCCCATTTTTAATGATTTCTATATTTTTTAGATCGTTGCAACTAGGTCTAGCTAGCCCAAGGGCTATTTTGCAAAGCTGTTTAGAAAGTTTCCATTGATGAATAAGCATGTGTTTTGATGTTTAATGCTAGATTATGAATGTTTGTTGTGAATTATGCAAGTTTTGTTAAGTGACTTTTAATGAAAATGCCAATTAGGGATTAAATTGTGAAAAGTGGAAACTTTGTGGTTAAAGTTTGGAATAAATGAAAAATATGGGCTGCTAGGGGCGTAATAGTAATTCGCTAGCATGGTTTGTGGTTAAATTGCATGAATTTGTGTTTTTATGAAATAAAGACTAAATTGTAAAAGTGCTAAAATAATAAGGGCAAACGTGTAAAAATGCCTTAAAGTGAATTTTGGACTAAATTGAATAGAGAGATGATTAAATATGTTAATTTTGATTACATTTAGATCAAGAAAAGAGAAACTCAGAGTTAGATCGGGAAAAGAACAAGGTTTCAAATTAGTTGACTCATGTCGTCATTTTTACATCCGAGGTAAGTTCGTATGTAATAAGCATTGTTATAATTATGCATTAAATGCTTTGATATTGCATAAATTGTGTATACGAGACTATATTTGTGTTTGACGACGATTTAGTTAATTATGGGCACTTAGTGTGCAAAATCGAGATAGCTTCGGTTATATATTTGCACTTAGTGTGCAAGATTGAGATAGCTTCGGCTATATATGGATATATATATTGGCACTTAGTTTGTGAGATTGAAACAACTTCATCTATTTATTTGGCACTAAGTGTGCGAGTTTTCCGAGTATTCAAAAATATTCTGAATAGTTTAATGGATATGTCAAGGATGTGAATGAGTATGAGTTAAATGCGGGAAGGTACAAGTATGTACATGAACTGAGCAATACACTGAAATGATGAAAAATTATGGAAATTACAACTAATTTGATGGATGCAAATGTGGTAGGTTGGTGATATATTATGAGATATGTTATGTTATGTTTTTGGCTTAATTTGAGTTTATATGTTGAGTTGATATAATTGCTATTCGAACTTACTAAGCCATAAAGCTTACTTTGTGTATTTCTCTGTGTTTTATAGTAAATTCAAAGCTAGCTCGGATTCGGGGACTGTCGGAGATCACTTAACACTATCCAACTATCACTAGTTACCTTTAAAATTAAGTTTTGGGTCATATGGCATGTATAGGGACTTTGGTCATTTTGATAAATGTTGTGCTTATGAAATTAGCCATTTGAATTGGCTTGTAGATGTCTAAGGTTTGGTTTGTATATTTGGCCATGTGAATTGGCTTATTTTGGTTGATTTGGTTATGTTTATATGTATACAAATGATCTATGTTGTGTGATTGAGGTTGGTTTTGAGATGCTTTTTGATAGTAAGTTTTATAAATGTCAAATGGTTGATAACTAAGAAGCTATGTGCTTGAGAATTGGTGCATGATGATGCATGTTTAGAAAGGTTTAATTAGTTAATTTTAATATGTGAATTTGGTATGTTTTGAATGAGTAAAACATGGGATTATAAGCATGTTAGTTGTTGGTATTGAAATGGTATGTTTTTAGCCTTTATTGTGGTTGAATTGGATGCCCACTTATGCTATGGATGAGTACCATTTGAATTGTGTAGGTGTATGCAAATTGGGGTGGCAAGATGGCTTGGTAAATAGCCTATTTTTGTCCACAAGGGTAGAGACACGGGTGTGTGTCTCAGCCGTGTATGAGACACAGTCAGGTTACACGGCCGTGTGTCCCTTGGTGTTGAATTGAAATCAAGTCAGTATGCTCCACACGGCTTCACACACGGGTGTGTGACTTGGCTTACTAGGATTGGTGGTTCCAAGCTCTACAGTAGCCGACTCTACGTCAACCAGCCCTTATTCAACAGATGCCTGCAATTCTCTAGTAAATTCAAGGAATGCAGGCATGGGCTTGGTGAAGTTCTTTTGAAGAGGCCTCTTTATGGCAGCATCTCCCTTATCCATATAGGCCCAGAAAATGGCCATTCATTCTTGCGTCTTTTCTAAGTCTGCAAAAATTGGAAGTTACTGAGTCTTGAAAGGATTGAATATCTTCTACAACCTCTCAAATGAGCTGAGCACTTGCTGCTTAAATAGACTGCTAGAAGTAGAAGTGGTTGTTGCGGCAGATGTTGGTGTAGAAGATGTAAAAGCTAAGCTAGGTGGGTGTTGCTGCGGCAAGACCTCTCCAGAAATCTTGGCTACAATAGCTCTTGTGATTGCGCCCTTATCTGGGGTAATATCCTCGCTGGGTTGGACTTGGACGTTGATGCGCTGGTAAAGAACAGTGATTAGAGACGGAAAGTTGAGACTACTTGCAATTTTTTGGACAGAATGGCGGACTTCATTGAAGATGATATTTCCTACATTAATCCTACTGCCCATCATGATGGAGTGGGGCAGCAACATCCGCTCCTTGGAGATTGTAGAGTTATAGGTAGAATGGATTAAATGAGTCTTTAAGAAATGATACCGAATCCTACAACTGGGTATTAAGAACACCTTTCAGTTGTGTTGTCTCAACATAAAGGTCTTACAGGACTCGAGTCAACCCATCAGAGGTAATGGTTGTAGCTAATTGAGAATGCATGTCTTGTACATCGGAGAGCCCATATTGAGTGTTGATGTTATTCTCATCAAACAACACCGACGCTTCTCGAATATATATCAAAGCAAAAGATTTGCTAGCCATGTTTTTCTACCACAGAAGAGATGGAAGTGTCTACCTTATAAAAGGTTCTTCTTTAAAAAAAAAACCTTTTTCGAGGCAAAATAGCCTCTTGGATGTATTACTTTTATATTTCTCCTCTGTCGCAGAATTAAAGAACGTTCTTGGTGGCACAACATCTGTCTGAGGTGTAAATCATCTAGCTATTGTTAAGGTGTAGGGAAAACGTCGATTTAAACGAGAAAAGGGAAAAAATTGTGCTGCTAAAGAAGCACAAGTAGCTTTGAGAGATAAAAGAGTTAGGGTAACTATGAGGAAAAAAAATAAAGGGACTAGGGCAAAGGGAGAGGTAACGATGGCAATGTAACTGGTAATTGGGGGCGTAACATGGGTGATTGGATGGGCGGTAATTATAGTCTGACGTGGGTAATAGGATATTAGGAATTGGAGGGAAATAGAAAAATTGATGGTAAATGGGTAGGAAAAATTTTCGTTGGGCCAACTTGTTGCATATGGGGCCCAAACTCTCAACTGCCATCAAGGAAACAAAAATACTTGCTCTGCAAAGTAAAAAGAAAAAAATATTATGAAACAAGTTAAATGAAAGAACTAGAAGAAACATAAAAATAGAAAAAAAAATTATTGACCTACTGAGGTTAAACATCACGAAGGTCAATAAACTGTTTGTCTCGAAACACATGAGCACCTAGTAGTACTTTAGTAGTTGACCATTAACCTTATAAATTATCTTAGTCTTACTATCTTTGACACCAACAGCTCTATGAGGATATACTTGGGCGACTTCAAAGAGACTTGACCAGTGGGATTTTAATTTGCCAGGGAACAATTTGAGCTCAGAGTTGAACAACAATTGGTTCAAACTGCTATGGCATAATTCTCTTATCATGCTAACACTTGGTCTTCTCCTTGTACAATTTAGCATTTGCATTTGCTTATGCATAAAATTACTCCATTTCATTCAGTTCTAACAACCTTTTACATCCAGCAGCGATCCAATCTATATTCAGCATTTTTAATGGCCCAAAATGCCTCGTGCTCCAATTCAACAAGTAGGTGACGACTTTCCGTAGACAAGCTTAAAAGGTGACATCCCCAATGGTGTTTTAAATGCAGTACGGTAAGCCCATAAAGCTTTAGTCTGAAGGACCAATCTTTTCGAGTTGGGTTGACCACTTTTTCTAGAATTTGCTTAATTTGTCTGTTAGAAATCTCAGTTTGTCCATTTGTTTAAGGTTGATATGCCGTGAAAATCTTATGTTTCACCCCATACCTGTGCAAGGCATTAGCCACTAGCCTGTAATCGAAATGAGATCCTTTATCACTGATGATGGATCGCGGTGTTCCAAACCTTATAAAGATGTTCTTAGGCAAGAACTTCATCACTGACTTTGCATTATTAGTAGGGAGAGCAACAACTTCGACCCATTTAGAGACATAGTCCACTTCCACGAGAATGTATAGGATGCCCAACAAGGGTGGAAATGGACCCATACCAAGGTAATGCCATGGCAACTAACAATTGCTCGTTTGGGAAGTCTTCCTTAATAAGTTTGACATTGTCATCTTCAGTTCCAGCTTCTAATCTTGACAAGTGACCAGCCACTTGATTTTCAGTCCCCTTTCTATCTCAAATTTCTAAAGCAAACTCCTACAACAAGAGCATCCACCGAATCAATCGCAACTTGGCATCTTTCTTGGTCACCAAATACTTAATAGCAGAGTGGTCTGTGTAGACAATGGCCTTGGTACCAACTAAATAAGATCAAAATAAATCGAACGTGAATACTACAACCAATAACTCCATTTCAGTGGTGGTGTAATTAAGCTGTGCGTCCGTCAGGGTTCTGCTTGCATAATAGATTGCATGGAATACCTTGTCTGTCTTTTGCCCCAACATTGCTCCCACAACATAATCACTAGCGTCACACATGAGTTCGAAAGGCAATGTCCACTCCGGAGACTACAATTAGTGCTGCTACCAGTCGTTTCTTCAATTTCTCAAAAGCTATCAAACAAGGTTCATCAAAATTGAAAGGTCTATTTTGCTCCAACAAGGCACACAAGGTTTAGATATCTTCGAGAAATCCTTAATGAATCTTCTATAAAAGCTCGCATGGCCTAAGAAACTTCAAATACCCTTGACACTAGTAGAAGGTGGCAATTTTTCTATTAACTCAATTTTTGCATTGTCAACTTCAATCCTTTGCTGCAATACTTTATGCCCTAGGACAATGCCTTCATGGGCCATGAAATGGCATTTTTCCCAATTCAAGACAAGATTTGTTTCTTCACAGCGGCAAAGAACCAATTCTAGATTTTTCAAACAAGCCTCAAAGTTATTGCCAAAGACAGAGAAATCATCCATAAAGACTTCAAGAAAATTTTCCATCATGTTAGAGAATATTGCCATCATACAATGCTGAAATGTTCCCGGGGCATTACATAACCCGAATGGCATTCGTCTAAATGCAAAAGTACCATATGGATAAGTGAAAGTTGTCTTCTTTTGGTCACTGAAAGCTATGGCAATTTGATTATACCCTGAATATCCATCCAAGAAATAGTAGAATGCCTTCCCAGCTAATATGTCCAACATTTGATCAATAAACGGTAAGGGGAAGTGGCCTTTCCTAGTTGCCTTGTTGAACTTGCAATAATCCATGCACACTCTCCATCCCGTGATAGTGTGAGTTGGTATGAGCTCATTGTTATCATTGCTTATCACTGTAACACCTCCTTTCTTTGGCACACATTGTGTAGGATTCACCTAAGAACTATCAAAGATAGGGTAGATAATACCAGCATCTAGCCACTTGATAATCTCCATCTTAACAACTTCTTTCATGATGGGATTCAACCTTTTCTACTGTTCAATAGAATTGGTATGACAATCCTCCAATAAATTTTACGCATGCATAGAGCAGGGTTGATTTCCTTGATGTCGACAAGTGTCTATCCTAATGCTTTCTTAGATTGTTGGAGAACTTCCAACTACCTGGCCTCTTGATCTGGTGTTGTAACACCCCTAACCTGTAACCGTCGCTAGAATAGGTTAAGAGGCATTACCAGACCCGTAACACAGGTCAGAACAATCGAATATCAAATATCAGCTCATTACAAGAAATGCCATTCAGTCACATTCGTTAAGAACATAAAATCGAGCATACGATACTAAAACATGCATTTGGGACCAAAATGATAACATATAAAAGTTGCAAAACTTATAAAATTTTTTTAACTTTTCAAAGGTCACATGCCCGTGTGAAGAGGCCATGTGCCTCACATGGCCTTAGACATGCCCATGTGTCTAAGCCGTGGCAAAACAGGACATACATACTGACTTGTACACAGGCCACAAGACACGCCCATGTGCCAGGCCGTGTGAAAATTAAGGAGGCTACTGACTTGGCCACACGACTGACCACACGCCCATGTTGCAACCCGTGTGCCACACATGACTGATAGACATACCCGTGTGTCTAGGCCATGCTGAAAGTGGAAGGTATACTGCCTTTAATTCATAGGGTACCCCAGGGGACACACGGCCATGTAACGTGACCGTGTGTCGCACATGGCTGAGACACACGCCTATGTCTCTACTTGTGTGGACAAAAATAGGCCATTTGAATAGCCAATTTTCCACCCCTAATTGGGTCAACCTACAAGCAAAGAAACAAGCATATTTGCAAAACCAATTCAGCCAAATTCCACACCAAAACATAAGCCATTCATCTCATATAATAGTCACCCAAATCCATACTCATAAGCCTTACTAATCTTTGTCAAAACATATATCAAAAGCATATCAAGCATTTCTTTCCATACATCATTCAATCTCATGCTAAAACTTACCAAAACTTATCAACATTTGCCATTTCTTTTGACCAACAAAAACATACCACAATTGCACATTAACATCACATACCATAAGCCATTATCAACTATGAGTTCAAACACAAACTAACCATGGCACATGGCTAAAAGTACCAAAATGAAGTTCGATAGTGTGGTGACAATCCTTAACGATCCCCGAGCTTACAGTAGCTTCGATATCTATAAAACAATGCAAACACATACAAAGTAAGATTCCAAAAGCTTAGTAAGCTCGTACTAAAAATGATCAACAGTGTATAAAATATAAAAGATTAACACATAAGTATTTATAAATTCTCAATTCATTTATCTATTTTATACCAACACCATCCACATGTTTATACCGATTCAATGAACTTTGTATACATAATACCATCACCACATAGGTATTATACGTACCTGAACCTTCCTGTCATTCATTTTCATTCTCACCTCTTGTTAGGATATTTTAAAACTTTCCGAAGATGTTTCATGCTACAACCATCCGCACACTTAGTGCCTTAAATGTTAGCTGAAGCTATAATAATTCCGCACACTTAGTGCCATCTCAATTAATCGAAGCTATCTCGGTATCGCACATTTAGTGCCTCATATAGTCGAAGCTAGTTTAAATCACACACTTAGTGCCAAATACCATTGATGTATCATCATATTCATCCAAAGTATATATATATAAACAATCCATGTATAATCAAAGCATCAAAACATACTTATAACATCATATTTTGTGTACGAACTTACCTCGTACTCAAAATCGTCGACTTGGATCGTCTACTCTATAATCTTCGACTTCCCTCTGTTTAAATCTGAATTCCCTTTTCTTGACCTATATGTATTCAAAATTAACCCTTTTATTCACCAAATCATTGAAAACAATCCATATACACACAATTAGGGAATTTTGCAAACTAGCCCTCACATTTTCACATTTTCACATTTTCACATTTTCACATTTCGGCATTTTAGTCCCTTAATCACAAAATCACAAAATACACATAACTTCTTTGCACACATGCCTAGCTGAATATTCATAGTGTTCATATAAGTCCCCATATTTCATTTATTTGACATTTTAGTCCCTCAAAATATCATTTTTACAATTTAGCTCTAGTTACTCAAATTCTCTAAAAATTCAAATACAAAACATATTAACCTAACTTCAATCTTCCTTATACTAACATTAAACCTTATAAAACTCATAGTTTCATCAATGGCTCAACTTAAAATCATCAACAATTCATGAAATTTAAGCATAGGTTTTATAAAACACAAAGCAACGATCTCAAAAACGTAGAAATTATCAAAAACCGAATAAAAAACATACCTCAATCAAAGCTTTCAATGGCCGAATGTTATGAAAGCTTAAAACCCTAATTCTTTTCCTTATTTTCGACTAGAAGGCGAACAAAATGGCTTAAATTTTTGTTTTATTTTAATTAATATATATTTAATAACCAAATGACAACTTTAACCTTATCAAAAAACAATTGAAAACATTCATTATAAGGTCATTTATGACCAATTCCACTATCCATGGTCCAATTACATATTAAGGACCTCACATTTCACAAAGCATAGCATTTAAGCACTTTAACATCTAGCACACAGCTTTTACATTTTATGCAATTAAGTCCTTTTATCAAATTGAGCACACAAACGATAAAATTTTCATACGAAATTTTCACACATGCTAATTCACATATCATAAGCACAAAAAATAATACAAAAAATATTTTTCTAACTCAGATTTGTGGTCCCAAAACCACTATTCCGGCTAGGGTCTAAATCGGACTGTTACAATTCTCTCCCCTTAGGGATTTTCGTCCCTGAAAATCTTCTCGTTAAATAGATTCGGATATTGCTATCTCATAGCATCTTCAGGCTCCCACGTGGCCTCTTCAGTACCGTTTCGATGCCACATCATTTTAGCTAACGAAATTTTCTTATTTCGCAGCTCTTTAACCTCTCGAGCTAAGATACAGATCGGCTTTTCTTCGTAAGTCATATCAAACTGAATTTCAATCTTAGACGGAGGAATTACATGAGACAAACCAGATCTATATCGTCGAAGCATCGATACACGAAACACATTATGAATCTTTTCTAGCTCTGGTGGCAACAACAATCTATACGATACCATCCCAATACACTCAGTAATCTCATACGGCCCAATGATCCTTGGACTCAATTTGCCTTTTCTACCGAACCAAAGCTCTTTCTTCGATGGAGATACCTTTAAAAACACTTTGTTGCCGATCTCAAACTCAATGTGTTTTCTTTTCAAATCTGCATATGATTTTTGACGATCGGCAGCTGCTTTCAAACTATCTCGAATTACTTTTACCTTTTGTTCTGTTTCTTTTATCAAATCAAACCCGTGAATTTTATTTTCGCTAAGCTCATTCCAATACAAAGGTGTACAGCATTTGCAACCATATAAAGCTTCTTAGGGTGCCATTTTAATGCTCAATTGAAAACTATTATTATAAGCGAATTCAATCAAAGGTAAATATTGTTCTCACGTACCTTCAAACTCAGGAATGCAACATCTTAGCATATCCTCGAGTATCTAAATAATCCGCTTGGATTGACCGTTCGTTTACGGATGAAAAGCAGTACTAAGTGCAATTTAGTACCCAGAGCATCTTGTAATTTCTTCTAGAATCGTGATATGAATCTCGAATCTCTATCCGATACAATAGATGATGGCACACCGTGCAATCTCACAATATCAAAAATGTATAACTCAACTAACTTATCAAGTGAGTAATCAGATCTAATCGAAATAAAATGAGCTGATTTCGTCAATCGATCAACTACAACCCAAATTACATCTTTCTTTCTCGGAGACAAGGGCAAACCCAAAACAAAGTCCATTGTCACTCGATCCCATTTCCACTCTGAAACTATAATCGATTGTAACAATCCAGATGGCACTTGATGTTCAGCTTTAACTTGCTGACAGATCAAAAATTTAGAAACAAAATTAGAGATATCTCTTTTCATTTCGGACCACCAGTATTGTTGTTTCAGATCATTATACATTTTTGTACTACCCGGATGCACAGATATTCGACTATTGTGAGCTTAACTCAAAATCATCTAAATTAACTCTGAATTTCTCGGAACAATAATTCGATCTCGGAATCTCAAACAATCATTTTTATCAACTCTGAATTCTGAATCAGACTCTACATCAGACTGAGCTTGTTTAGTTAAAATCTCATTATCAATCTTTTGAGCTTCAATAATCTGTTGTAAAAACAAAGGTCTTGCTTTCAATTCAGCTAAAACTGAACCATCATCGGACAGAACCAAATGAGCATTCATCGCATGCAAAGCAAACAATGATTTTTGACTCAAGGTATCAGCAACAACATTTTCTTTTCCCTGATGATAATCAATCACAAGTTCGTAGTCTTTTAGTAGTTCTAACCATCTTCACTGTTGCAGATTCAGATCTTTCTGAGTCATCAGATATTTCAAACTCTTATGATCAGAATACACATAAGATTTCTCACCGAACAGGTAATGGCGCCAAATCTTTAAAGCAAACACAGTTGCGGCTAACTCAAGATCGTGTGTTGGATAGTTCTTTTCGTGTGTCTTCAACTGTCTCGAAGCATAAGCAATGACTTTTCCTTCTTGCATTAAAACACATCCCAGACTGATCAACGAAGCATCACTGTAGGTCACAAATTCTTTACCCGATTCGGGTTGTACCAATACCGAAGCTTCATTCAACAAAGTTTTCAACTGATCAAAGCTATTCTGACACTTTTTAGACCACTCAAACTTCACATCTTTCTGAAATAGTTTTGTTAACGGAGTCGCAATCATAGAAAAGCCTTTTACGAACCTTCTATAATAACCAGCAAGTCCTAAAAAATTGCAGACTTCAGAGACATTCCTCGGAGGTTTCCAATCCAGAATAGCTAAAATTTTGCTCGGATCAACTTGGATACCAGATGCTGATACAATATGACCTAGGAAACCAACTTCTCGCAACTAGAACTCACATTTACTGAATTTCGCATACAACTATTTATCTCGTAGAATCTGTAGTACTAATCTTAGATGCTTGGCATGTTCATATTCATCACGTGAATAAATTAATATGTCATCAATGAATACAACAACAAATTGATCTAAATACGGTCTAAAAATTCTATTCATAAAATCCATAAAAATAGCAGGTGCGTTAGTCAATCTGAAAGGCAGAACTAAGAATTCATAGTGGTCGTACCTCGTTCGGAAAGCAGTTTTCGGAATGTCTGAGTTTTTCACTCGCAACTGATAATAGCCTGATCTCAAATCTATTTTCGAAAACAC
This sequence comes from Gossypium anomalum, assembly GCA_025698475.1. NCBI lineage: Eukaryota > Viridiplantae > Streptophyta > Magnoliopsida > Malvales > Malvaceae > Gossypium > Gossypium anomalum. The sequence continues at coordinate 21,998,425 of CM046958.1, forward strand.
AACAGCTCTTTTCAACTAATCAAACAAATCATCAATTCGGGGCAGGGGATACTTATTCTTGATAGTCACTTTATTCAGCTGACGATAATCTATACATATTCTCATCGTACCGTCTTTATTTTTCACGAATAGAACCGGAGCACCCCAAGGTGAGAAACTTGATCTAGCAAATCCTCTATCGGTCAATTCTTGCAACTGAGACTTTAATTCTTTTAGATTGGTCGAAGTCATTCCGTACGGAGCTATTGAAATTGGAGTAGTATAAGGTACCAATTCAATGCCAAATTCAACTTCTCTAACGGGAGGTAATCCCGGAAGTTCTTCAGGAAATACATCAGGGAACTCACACACAACAGGCACTGATTCAACTTTCTTTTCTGACACTCTCGAATCAATCACATATGCAAAATTGGCTTCACAACCCTTTCTCGCAATACTTAAAGCTTTCATCAAAGATATTACTGCCAGCAATCCACTTAAGTCACTAGATTCAATTCTAACTATTTCATCATTCTTGTATCTCAAATCAATAGTTTTCCATTTGTAGCTCACAACAGCATCATGCAAATTTAACCAATCCATACCCAGAATTACATCAAACTCATCAAAAGGTAACAACATCAGATCAGCCGAAAAACAAGTGTTTCGAAACATTAACGGGTAATTCTTGTAGACTTTATCAACCAATACACATCTGCCTAGGGGGTTCCAAACTTTAATTACAAATTCAGTAGACTCTATAGGCAAAGTCTTACTGTTCACTAATTTCATACATATATACGAATGTGTTGATCCAGGATCTATCAAAGCAATCACAGAAGTATCATAAAGAGTAAATGTACCCGTAATCACATCTGGCGATGAAGCTTCCACGTGAGCTCGGATAGCATAAGCTTTGGCAGGCTCACGAGCCTCAGATATAAAAGCTGTGTCTTTTGTTCCTCTTTGGCTACCACTTACATTTCTCGTATTTTTAGGAGGTCTACCACGAAAAGCGTTACCACTCGGCCTCGGATTCTGAACATTATCTTTTTCAGCTAAATCTGGGCAATCTATTATAAAGTGATTACGTGAACCACAACTATAACAAGCTTGGTTATTACTTTTTCTCCAGCATTCACCAAAATGTCATCTTCCGCATTGATCACACTCAGGCTTTTCTTTCTTTGCATTATCAACATTGGCAACAGACGTAGCTGAAGCTTTGAAGTTTGATTACGATCTATCATGATCTCTGTTTGAATGTCCCACACTAGCCTTTGAACGGTTATTATCATCTCTGAATTTCTTTGATCCAGATTGAAATGACTTGCCCGATGATCTCTTTCGTACCTCTCTAGCTTCAAAATCAGCTTTTCTTTTCTCTTTCCCGAGATCTTCATCTTTACATTCTCGTTCAACAAGCACAACAAATTCTTTGATTTCTAGAATCTCGACTAACAAACGGATATCCTCGTTTAAGCTATCCTCGAATCTTTTACACATTATTGCTTCCGTATATAGACATTCACGAGTATACTGACTTAATTTTATGAATTCCCGTTCGTATTTTGTGACAGACATACGACCTTGTCTAAGCTCGAGAAACTCTTTACGTTTCTGATCAATGAATCTCTGACTGATATATTTATTTCTAAAATCAGCTTGAAAGAAGTCCCAAGTAACTCGTTCACTAGGAACCACGGATGTTAAAGTTTTCCACCAATGGTACGCCGTATCTCTCAGAAGTGAAACGACACATTTTATGCATTCCTCGGGATTCAAAGACAATTCATCAAATACTTGTATTGTATTCTCTAACCAGAACTCAGCTCTTTCAGTATCATTGTTCGATGTAGCTTAAAACTCTTCAGCTCCATATTTTCTAATCTTATCGACTGGTGGTCTACTTAACTGTACCAAATTCATTGGTGGCATAACAGGAGTTTGAGGATGATGAACAAGGGGTGGAGGTTGTTGTATAGCAGGATTGGTTCTAATATATTGGGTGAACCAATCGTTCATCATCTGATAAAAGGCTTGTCTAGCCTCACCATCACGGCTAATCGTAGCCGGTCGAGAATCAGATGGCGCCGTTCCTTGCGCGGGAGCAGGGGTATTACTTTCAACATCGTCTGCTATAGCTTTTTCGAGATCCATTTGCTATATAAAAGCACATTTCAATGTTAGGATTCATCACACTATCGTAGTTCATAAATATGGCATGTATAGCTAGACTCACATACGTTATGGTAGTCCTAGAACCGACTAAACCATAGCTCTAATACTAATAAAACGTAACACCCCTAACCTGTAACCGTCGCCGAAATAGGTTAAAAGGCATTACCTGACCCGTAATAGAGTTTAGAACAATCGTATATCAAATATCAACTTATTACAGTAAATGTCATTCATTCATATTCATTAAGAACATAAAATCGAGCATACGATACTAAAACATGCATTCGGGACCCAAATGATAACATATAAAAATTTCAGAACTTATAAAAAAGTTTTCAACTTTTCAAAGGTCACACGCCAGTGTGAACAGGTCGTCTGCCTCACACGGCCTTAGGCACGGCCGTGTGTCTAAGCCATGGCAAAATAGGGCATACATACTGACTTTCCCACACGGCCATAAGACACCCACATGTGCCAGGCTGTGTGAAAATTAGGGAGGCTACTGACTTGGCCACATGGTCGACCACAAGCTCGTGTGTCAACCTGTGTGCCACACACGACCAATAGATACACCCGTGTGTCTAGGCCGTGTCAAAACTGGAGGGTATACTACCCTTAATTAGTAGGGTACCCCAAGGGACACACGGCGTGTAACGTGACCGTGTGTCACACACGGCTGAGACACACGCCCGTGTGGATAAAAATAGGCCATTTGAGTAGCCAATTTGCCACCCCTAATTGGGTCAACCTACAAGCAAAGAGACAAGCATATTTGCACAACCAATTCAGCCAAATTTCAGACCAAAACATAAGCCATTCATCTCATATAATAGTCACCCAAATCCATACTCATAAGCTTTACTAATCTTTGTCAAAACATATATCAAAAGCATATCAAGCATTTCTTTCCATACATCATTCAATCTCATGCTAAAACTTACCAAAACTTATCAACATTTACCATTTCTTTGACCAACTAAAACATACCACAATTGCACATTAACATCACATACCATAAGCCATTATCAACTATGAGTTCAAACACAAACTAGCCATATCACATGGCTAAAAATATATACATTACAAAACATAATCCCACAACTACTAGCCTATACATGCCATACTTCAAAATATACATTTTCAAAAGTACCAAAATGAAGTTCGATAGTGTGGTGACTATCCTTGACGATCTCTGAGCTCACAGTAGCTTCGATATCTATAAAACAATGCAAGCACATACAAAGTAAGCTTTCAAAAGCTTATTAAGCTCGTACTAAAAATCATCAACAATGCATAAAATATAAAACATTAACACATAAGTATTTATAAATTCTCAATTCATCTATCTATTTTATACCAACACCATGCACATGTTTATACCTATTCAATGAACTTTATATACATAATACCATCTACCACATAGGTATTATACATACCTGAACCTTCCCGTCATTCATTTCCATTCTCACCTCTCGTTAGGATATTTTAAAACTTTCCGAAGATGTTTCATGCTATAACCATCCGCACACTTAGTGCCTTAAAGGTTAGCCGAAGCTATAATAATTCCGCACACTTAGTGCCATCTCAATTAATCGAAGCTATCTCGGTATCGCACACGTAGTGCCTCATATAGCCGAAGCTTATTTAAATCGCACATTGAGTGCCAAATACCATTGATTTGTCATCGTATTTGTAACACCCTGATTTTGGGCCTAGTCGGAATAGTGATGTCGGGACCACAAATTCAAGATAGAAATAATTATTTTATGATTATTTTGAGGTCTATTATATGATTGCATGATTGTGTGAAAATTTCGTGAAGAAATTCAATGCATAAAGTGCTTAATTTAAAGTTAGGGACTAAATTGAATAAGTTGCAAAACTTGCATTCTAGAAGTTTTTAGTATGAAATTGCATTGAAATATTAATTAGGAGGTCTTAAATAGCAATTTGACCAATTTTAAGTTCATGGACAAAATTAGGACATGGAAGGAATTTTTGAAAGTTTAGTAGTAAGGGCATTTTGGTCATTTAGGGGTAAAATGAATTAAAATACAAAATTAAAAGCCAATTTTGCTCATCTTCTTCATGGAGGCCGAAATTAGCATGGGGGAGGCCATGGCTAGGGTTTTCAAGCTTTCCAAGCTCAATAGTAAGTGATTCCAAGCCCCGCTTTTTAATGTTCTTTACGTTTTTGGAATCCCTGAGCTCGATTAAGCTTATTCTAGCAATAATTTAAGCTAGGGTTCATATTTGGAAAAATACCCATAGGTGAAATTTGTGTATTTTGATGTTTTATGGTAGAATATGAGGTTTTAAATTATGTTAAACAACTTGTGCTACTCGGTTTTAAGTGAAAACGAGTAAAACTAAGATAATCTCCAAAAATACTTATTGTTCATAACTATATGTTAGAGTGAGAATTTGATGTTGTTGTAGAAGAGAAAATGTTCAGCATGTCATAAAACATAGGAATAAGGGCTGAAATTAAATTTTCGAGTCTTGGGGCAAAAGTGCAAATCTGCAAAAGTTTAGGGGTCAAAATGTAAATTTGTAAAAATATGATTTTTGGACCCGTATGAATAATGTGACTAATTATTAGGCTAAATGTTATATTATAGATGAAGGAAATCGAGATTCGGGCTTAAATCGGAAAATACAAGGTTATAGATTAAAATAGTAAATTGCCGCTTTAAATCGAGGTAAGTTCGTGTGTTAATAATAATGAAATACCATGCATGAATTGTAATTCTCTATTGATATGGCATAAATTGTATGATTTAATATGTTTAAGAGAAGTTGATGGATGGTATGTATGATATAAAAAAATGTAATGCTAGTTGTGTCATGTGAAATTGAATGGAATTATTGTTACAAGAATTGAGTGTTAAATTACTATTAATCTGGTTGTATGAATTGTTGCACTATTGTACACTGATAGATTTTGATAAGTTTGTAAGTAAATAATTTATCGATTTATTTTATTTTATTTTATTATATTTTGTTATCATATGAAATGTGGCTACCTATAGATTGACTATTTGTTTGTAAATTGAAAATTGAAAAAGGACTATGAATAAATTTGTAACATATTGGAAATATGTTTTTGGTAATTACTTGATTGGTGAAATTGTTAGAAAAGAGAGAAAAATCCCGGTTGAACCTTCGGAAAGATTGGATGATACAGATGGTATGTAGCTAGGTCACATGTATGGTGCTGAGTGCACATCATGTGTACAAGAGAGCTACGAGATATTATGATGTAGCTAGGTCACATGGGTGATACTATGTGTACACCATGTAGACAAGAGAGCTACGGGATATATGTAGCTAGGTCGCATGCGTGGTTCCAGGTGAAGGACACCATGTAGACAAGAGAGCTACGAGATAAACTGGCTAGGTCACATGGGTGATACTAAGTGTTCACCATGTGTACAAGAGAGCCGAACTTTATGATGGGTGGAGCTATTTGGAAACCACCAAGTATCGAGGATTGATCCGGAGTGTTCAACGGAGACTTATTATGTAATTGCTTTGTGAGTTTTGTGATGAATAAGTGCAGGAATTTGGTTATGTGAATAATGTGTTCATTAAGTGATCGGGTTGTGGTAAGGTTATAAACAATTAAGTTATACATGAGGATGATTTTATGGTGACCTTGTAATCATGGGCCTATACTTGTGATGTATGAAATGTGGTGAAAATGATTTGTGATATGTATTTTAAAATGAGGTTAATACAAAGAAAGTGTGAAAGACTGAATTAGCAATAAAATTGTCTTGGACAGCAGCAGTTGCGTGACTTTGAAAATTCACTAAAAATTGTGGAAGTTTAATAAAAATGCAAATGATATATGAAAATAAAGCTTAATGAGTCTATTTTCACATGAAAGAAATAGGGGAAGCAAAAGAATTCTATATTGTGTGATATTTGAATTATTGTGAAATAGGGTCTGAATGAATTCGAGATCCCCTGTTCTGACTTTAGAAATTCATCATAAATTGTAAAAAACTTATTAAGAGCCATAAATTACATGCATGGATTACTTATTGAGTCTATTTTTAAGGGAAACAAACAGCATGGTCGTTGGAATTCTGTACAGAGAGAAATTTAGTTCGTAGTACACAGAGGTCAGAGTAGTCATACTCTGAAACAGGGGAGAATTTAACTAATAAACTGTACTAATTGGCCAAACCAAAAATTCTGAAAATTTTATGGGAGAAAGATATATGAATCCAGTTTCAAATAAAATTAACGAAACTAAAGTTGGAGTTTTGTAGCTTCAGATATGAATGATTTAGTAACTGTAACTCAATAACACAGCTTAACCTGAATATATGTAATTGTACAATTATAGTGTTTTATCTTGAAAAGCATGGTAGTAATTGCTTATTATTTTCATATAAACTTACTAAGCGTAAAGCTTACCCATCCTCTCCATTTCTTTAGTATTGATAGGTCGGCTCGGGGTTGGAGATCATCGGAGGCAAAATCACACTATCAAACTATCATTTTTGGGAGAATTAATTCAAATATTGGAAATATCAAGTGAGTGGCATGTATAGGAAGTTGGCTTGTAATATGTATTTTTATTATGATTTTGATCGCATGCGTATCGATGCATTGAGTTATTGTATATGATTATGAGATGTGGTCCTTATCCATTATGGTTTATAAGTTTAATTAATCATGCTACGTCATATGTTTTGATGTAATGATATAGTTAGCTTTGTTTGTTATGCATGTGTTCAAAAGTTTTAAATTAAATGAAATTTTATGGCCCAGTTTTTGTCTATTTGTGTTGTTAAGTCTGGTAATGCCTCGTACTCTGTTCCGGCCTTGGATACGGGTAAGGGGTGTTACAGTATTCATCCAAACTAAATATATATATATATATATATATATATATATATACAATCCATGTATAATCAAAGCATCAAAACATACTTATAACATCATATTTTGCGAACGAACTTACCTCGTACTCAAAATTGTCGACTTGGATTGTCTACTCTATAACCTTCGACTTCCCTCGGTCTAGATCTTAATTTCTCTTTTCTTCATCTATATGTATTCAAAATTAACCTTTTTATTCACCAAATCATTCAAAACAATCCATATACACACAATTAGGGTATTTTGCAAACTAGCCCTCACATTTTCACATTTTGACACTTTAGTCCCTAAATCACAAAATCACAAAATACACATAATTTCTTTGCACACATGCCTAGCCGAATATTCATAGTGTTCATATAAGTCCCTATATTTCATTTATTTCACATTTTAGTCCCTTAAAATATCATTTTTATAATTTAGCCCAAATTACTTAAATTCTCCAAAAATTCAATGCAAAACATGTTAACCTAACTTCAAGCTTCCTTATACTAACATTAAACCTCATAAAACTCATAGTTTCATCAATGGGTCAACTCAAAATCATCAACAATTTATGAAATTTAAGCATGAATTTTATAAAACACAAAGCAACGATCTCAAAAACATAGAAATTATCAAAAACCGAATAAAAAACATACCTCAATCAAAGCTTTCAATGGCCGAATGTTAAGAAAGCTTAAAACCCTATTTCTTTTCCTTATTTTCGGCTAGAAGATGAACAAAATGGCTGAAATTTTTGTTTTGTGTTAATTAATATATCTTTAATAACCAAATGACAACTTTAACCTTTAATAAAAAACATTTAAAACATTCATTGTAAGGTCATTTATGACCTATTCCATATCCATGGTCCAATTACATATTAAGGACTTCACATTTCACAACGCATAGCATTTAAGCACTTTAACATCTAGCACACAACTTTTACATTTTACGCGATTAAGTCCTTTTATCAAATTGAGTACACAAACGATAAAATTTTCATACGAAATTTGCACACATGCTAATTCACATATCATAAGCACAAAAAATAATACAAAAAATATTTTTCTAACTCAAATTTGTGGTCCCAAAACTACTATTCTGACTAGGTTCTAAACTGGACAGTTACGGGTGTCAACTCCATAAATATTACTACCGGTAAGGTGCTATTGTCTCCCAAGTAAGCATATTTTAAATGCAATGGCAAAGGTTTCAATTCTAGTGTAGGAGGTTCCTCAATAGATGGTTTAAGAGGATTGAAAGTGCGAGCCGATAAATCCAAGGACTCAAACTTTCTCCCTGGTCTGTCCAGAATTTGCTTTGCCTCTTCATTGAATTCTTCAAAAGTTTCTGTTTTATTTAGCTCAAGTGAATTTGTATCACTATCAGAATTGTTGTGGCAAAATTTTGCAAACTCTTCCTATACCGCTATTTTCTATGTAACACCCCTAATCCATACCTGTAGCCGAAATAGGGTTTCGGAGCATTACCAGAACAGATAGAACATTTTTCAAATAATTCATGTAAGTCACTATTCATTAACCGAGATTATTCATAACGTCCCTTAATTGGAACCTCGAGGCCTAATACGAGCATTAGAAGCAAGTTGGGACTTAATCGGGACCTCTAAGAATTTTTTGTGAAATTTACAAAAACAAATTTCAATGTACAGGGCTCACATGCCCATGTGATCCAAGGGACACACCCGTGTTGGAGACCGTGTTTGACCCCGTGCAACTCTCTAACTTTTACACACGGCCATGCCACATGCCCGTGTGCTAGGCCATGTGGTTAATTAATTTAATTTGAATTAGGTGCAGGTTTCACACGGCCAGGACACACGACCATGTTCTAGGCCGTGTTGTACACACGGCTGAGACACAAGCCCGTGTGCCTAGCTCTTAGCATTCTGTTTCTCAAAATTTAGGTGCAAGGGACACACAGCCTAACCACATGCTCATGTCACCAGGCCTTGTTTCACACACAGTCTAGACACATGTCTGTGTGTTTGCCCGTATGGAAAAAATGAAGCCATTTCCTAGCTTCATTTCTCACCCAAAATCACCTAAAAACCTGCACATAAAACACTCAATCAATTACAACCAATTCAAGCATTCTAATTGAACAAATTCATCATTCATCAAGGCATACCTTTTTAAGCATACATGGTTACTAACTCACCTTAGCTTAACTTAGACATTCACAACATTTGGGTCACATGAACTTAGCATAGCACATGTGGATATATATATATATATATATATATATATATATATATATATATATATATCATAATAGTTTACTAAATCATATCCGAAAATAGGCCATCACTAGCCATTCCAATGGCTAGGTTACAGAATGACACTTCAAGCCACTATTGACCAAGTTTCCTTATACATGCCATTACACCAAAATGATTTCACTAAATATACCCAAAATGCTAGATATGATCTTCCAACCTTCACGAGCTTCTGAGCACTATAAAATAGGGGGAAAAATAAAAGGAGTAAGCATTACGTGCTTAATAAGTTTGTATAACAGAAACTAAACTTACTAATCTTGTTTAATAAATCTAAGCATACATAACATGTTTTCCATCCATTTGGCTAAATTTCGTAAACACATACAATCAATCAAACATGTTAGTCACCAAAATCCTCATATCAAACAAGTAACATAGATGAGCTCATCAAGCAATGTTCTTCAAGTCATTATCATTTTATCTCAAGATTTTCATGCCAGGTCAAGAGTTATATGTCCATTGAATCATTAAAATCACGATGAAGGCTCAAGTAGTACACTCGAGGTGTACGATTCATTAATCCGTCAATTATTCTCGTGGGTACCCCTTAGGGTACTTAACCAAAGAACACACTCATGAGACACATGTCGTATAATAGGATTACCAGTCCAGGCTGAATCCTTTATATAACATATGCTTATAAGAGCTCTATTAAGGTTACCAGTCCAAGCTAAATCCTTTATATAACGTATGCTCATCAGAGCTCGATTAGGGTTACTAGTCCAGGCTAAACCCTAATCATAACATGTGCTGAAAAGGTATTATATCGGGATTACTTTGTCGGGCTAAAAATTTTATATAACAAGGTCATTGGGGGTCCAAGCTAAATCTCATCCGCAACAAATGCAGGACCTTATTAGTTTCGGGAAAGTATACACATTCATCGAAATTTAATATTCAATCAGGACTTAACCCTTTATCACCATTTCAAGCATGTATAATTTTCCATCATATCATACAAGTAAGGCACATTGACATAAATCACATTACATATAATGCAACATTCAATTTACATAATTACATATTTGATTAAGTTACACGAACTTACCTCGACACTTGTTCGTGTAATTATCTACTAATCCAAAATCTTTTCCTTTCCTCGATCTAACCTCAAATTAGTTTTTTCCGAATCTATATAAATGAATTTAATCATTAATTTCATACATTTCATACTTAGACAGACTCAATTTACATCCTAGGCAGAATTATCATTTTGCCCCTAACTTTTCCAAAAATTCTGATTTTGTCCGTAGGCCGGGAAAATGAAACTTATGCAAATTACTCCTTATTCCAAGCCTAACCAAAGCCCTATTACAAATTTTCCAGCACCTGTTTACATGAAATTTTAGAATTTTTCATCAAATTTTACAAGTTTACATTTTAGTCCCTAAATCAAGTTTTCTTCAAAAATTACTTTGCAAAAGTTGTTTATCTATCAATAATCTTTCATTTTCTACCATAAATTTCTAATTTCTAGCATAATACATCCATGAACCATTTTCATACCTTGATAACTTTTCAAATTAATCCCTCAAATAGAGAGATTAAGCTATCCCGGTTCTAAAAATACCAAAATTACTAAAAACAGGACAAGAAAACTTACCCAATTAGGTCTTGAAAGCTTCTTTTCTCTCTCCTAGGGTTTCCATGTGTTTTTAGGTTAAAGATTATGAAAAATAAGATGATATAATTCTATTCATCTTTTTAATTAATCATTTATTTTGGTATTTCCAATTTAGTCCCTTATTTTTTTCTATAATTCCATGGATGAGTCACCATAAAAATCTACATACTTTTATTAATGGTCAAATTACCATAGAAGGGCCTTAAGTTTTGAATTCCATAGCTATTTGATCCTTATAGCTACTAGAATTCAATTTTTACATTTTATGCGATTTAGTCCTTCTCGTAATTAGGCACTAAATCGATCAATTTTCGTATCAAAATTTTCACACGTCATTTCTATCATATTACAGGCCATATGGTAAAAGAAAAATAAAAAATATTTTGGATAGGATTTGTGGTCCCGAAACCACTGTTCCGATTTCATTGAAAAATGGGCTGCTACAACTCTCCCCCCTTTAGGGATTTTCATCCCCGAAAATCTCACCAGTAAAAAGATTCGGGTATTGCTTCCTCATTATATCCTCCGGTTTCCAGGTAGCCTCCTCAATACCATGCATTTGCTAAAGAACTTTTACCAAAGCCACATTTTTATTTCTTAACTCTTTTGTTTCCCGAGATAAGATTTTGATTGGTTCCTAACCATATGTCATATCAGGCTAGATCTCTACCTCTTTCAGAGAGATAATATGTGAAGGATCAGATCGGTACCTCCGTAACATAGACACATGAAAAACATTATGGATCCGTTCAAGCTCTGGTGGTAAAGCTAACCGATACGGAACCGGTCCAATTCTTTCTGTAGCCTCATATGGTCCAATGAATCGTGGACTCAGTTTTCCTTTACGATCAAACCAGGGTACTTTCTTCCAAGGCGACACGTTCAAGAATACCTTGTCACCAACCTGAAATTCTATTTCCTTTCTCATTAAATCAGCATAAGACTCTTTTCGATCAGAGGTTGCTTTCAAGCTATCTCGAATGACCTTTACATTCTCTTCGGTTTTTCAGACCAAGTCAACTACGTGTAACTTTTTCTCACTTAGTTCTGCCTAATATAATGGAGCTCTACATTGGCGACCATACAAGGCTTCATACGGTGCCATTTTAATACTAGACTGATAACTGTTATTATAAGCAAATTCAACTAGAGGCAAATACCTTTCCCAGTTTCCTTCAAATTTGAGTACACAATAGCGAAGCATATCTTCTAAGATTTGTGTTACCCATTGAGATTGACCATCTGTTTAGGGCTGAAAAGCAGTACTAAAGTGTAGCTGAGTACCCAGAGCTTCTTGCAATCTGTTTCAGAATCGAAAAGTAAACCGAGGATCTCTGTCTGAAATAATAGAGATAGGCACTCCATGCTATCTGACTATCTCAGAAACATATAACTCAGCCAATCTATCCAAGGAGAAATCCATGCGTACCGGGATAAAGTGTGTAGACTTAGCCAACCGATCAATAATTACCCAAATGGTAACTTTCTTCTTTGGAGACAGGGGTAATCCCGTTACAAAGTCCATAGTAATTCTTTCCCATTTCCATTCTAGTATCATAACCGGCTGTAATAATCTAGAAGGCAACTGATGTTTAGCTTTTACTTACTGACACATCAAGCATTTAGACACAAACTTAGAAATATCACGTTTCATTCCCAACCACCAGTACATCTTTTTCAGATCGTTATACATTTTACTACTACCAGAATGAATAGACATGTTACCGTTATGAGCTTCATTCAAGATCTTATGTACTAGTTCAGAATCTTTTAGTACACATACTTTCCCTCGAATAACAAACAACCATCAATTTCAATCTGAAACTCTAAATCAAGAGTTGATTCACTCTATACCTATCTGGCTCGCAACTTGCTATCACTTTTCTGAGCTTCAAAAATTTGCTGTAAAAATGTTGGTCTAGATTTTAACTCAGCCATGATCGAACCATCATCAAACAATGACAATCAAGTGTTCATTGCTCGCAGAGCATACAGGGATTTTTGGCTCAGAGCATCTACCACTGCATTGGCTATCCCCGGATGATAGTTAATAATAAGATCATAATCTTTCAGCAATTCTAGCCATCTGCGCTGTCTCAAATTCAAATCTTTCTGTGACATCAAATGTTTCAGACTTTTATGATCAGTATATATGTGACAATTTTCACCAAACAAGTAATGCCACCAGATTTTCAATGCAAACACTATGGCTGCCAATTTAAGATCATGTGTCGGGTAATTCTTTTCATGTGGTTTTAGCTGTCGTAAAGCATAGGCTACTACCTTACCATCTTGCATCAAGACACATCCTAAACCATTCAATGACACATCACTGTAAACTGTAAATTCCTTACCCGATTCAGGCTGGACTAACACAGCTACTTCTGTCAATAAAGCCTTTAACCTGTCAAAGCTCTACTGACATTTATTAGTCCACTCAAATTTTACATCTTTCTATAGCAAACGATTCATCGGAGAAGCTATCATTGAAAAACTTTTTACAAATCTCCGATAATAACTAGCTAGTCCCAAAAAACTTCGGACTTCAGTGACATTCTTTGGTGGTTTCCAATTTACAATGGATAAAATCTTATTTGGGTCTACTCGGACACCTTCAGCAGATACTACATGTCCAAGGAAGCTAACTTCCCTCAGCCAAAATTCATATTTACTGAATTTGGTATAGTTGTTTCTCCCGCAAAGTTTGCAACCCTATTCTCAAATGTTCAGTGATCTCGTGATTCGTAACAAGTAATAAATATTTATAACAAAGATAAAACCTAGACTAACTATTATCACGACAAAAAGGAAAGTGCACCTATCGAACAATTGTATAGTAATGGCAAGACCGGGATATCGTATCCAAGGGAACCAAAAGTACTAGTAATAACTATCTTTTTATTATTTAGCCTAGGAATAAAAGGGTTTTTTTTATTAAACTAATTATCTAAACTAATTAACTAATTTAATTAAAGCGAAGAGAAAATTTGGAAAAAGACTTGAAGAGAAGCAATTGATAAAGACGACACCCAAGGAGGAATCCACCTAGATTTCACTTGTTATCCGACTCAAACCGCATTTATTTATTCACTTGACTTGATCCGTGAGACTCCCTAACCTGCATTATTATCTCTTTCAAGACTAATAACGCCTAACCCTCAGTTGAATTAATTGAAATCTCTTTCTAATTAAAACCCCTAGGGGAGCAGTAAATCGATCTATGGACTCCCATATTAGGTTTCACCCTAATCTGGCAAAATCTCGTAACCCTATCTCTAGGCGTTCGATCAACTACGCTTAATTATGCCAAATTTACTCTTAGGCAGGGTCTATTCCTCCTCTTCATAAGCACATTAAATCATGAGTCAATACCTGGAATATTAACTCAAGCATTAGAAACACATAATTAAGAACAAATCAAGTATTTATCATATAGTTCACATAATAATAACAATATCCATCATAGGTTTCATCCCCCTTAGGTATTTAAGGGGTTTAGTTCATAATGAAATAAGAGTACATCTCAAAAGTACGAAAATAACAAAACATAAAGAAAACTCTAAAACACCTAAAGGAATTCTGAGAGAGATTTTCAGTCTTGGAGTAACTCCGGCTTTTTGGGATGACTTGTTTGGCTTTCTTCAAGTAATTCCCAATGTATGGTTCTGTGTTCCAGAAAAGTTCTGGAAGTGCCCCCAGCAAAAGCCCCCTTTAGTAGGTCATACTTAGGGTGTTTATATAGGCTTTGGATTGGCTTTCTTCTTCCCTAAGTACCCTTTTTCTGTGTAAAATACAACTTTTTGAAAAAGGGACACGCTCGTGTGCCACGGCCGTGTGACGTGTTTGCCAGGCCGTGTTCGTTTCGCTAAATTTCACACGGCCTTGTGGGTCAATGGTCAGGCCATGTGAATTGTGAAATCCTTGGATGACACCCTCGACAGACACGGGCATGTGAGTAGCCAGTGTGGCAATGCTTAGGCCGTGTGATCTTCTTGATTTGGTCATTTTTGTCTCTTTTAAGCTCGTTTTTGGCTCCTTTTGACTCTTGGTGCTCTCCTAAGTACAAAACATGAAATAACCGGATTAAGAGCACCAAAATTCACAAATCTAATAGTAAATATCCATAAATATGCTAAGTATTTGGGATAACAATATGTATAATTTGGCGTTTATCAAATACCCCTACACTTAGACATTTGCTTGTCCTCAAGCAAAACTCTTATTTACTGCTAGAATTCATTCCCTTCAATCACAGAATCATTATTGATAATGTTACAAATTATTCCACGGAGAATCATACAGTGAGAATTCAACCATAGGGGCATTAAAAACCTCAAACAATCTAAATCGAATATTTTTATAATAAAATTATAGGTAATCTCTTTCCTCTAAGTAATTAACTTTAGTGTAAATGTACAAGAGATGACATCCTCACTAAGGATTCACTCAAATCACTCAAAGTGTTTAAGGTTCAAAATTAAGCACTCGATTGTCTAACATGAGATGTTATCACTATAGGCTTGCATGAAAATCAAATCTCCACCACTTGTAAATGATACGATATGCAAATAAAAAGGTCTTTGCATGGTTGTAACGGGGTTTAGGTTAAAATTATGGATACAAGCTGAAAAAACAAAGGTTAGAATTGAGATGATTTCAATATATCACCCCACTATCAAAAACTTAATTACTGAATGACAACAAATATCTAGAACTATATTACATGAGCTCTCTTTTTCATGACAACTTTAGCTTGCTAAGAATTACAATAATAATACTGAGTTTTTTTTTTTTTTTAGAATAAATCAAGTCAATACAATATAGAAGTTATACTCCATGATTCAGTAACAAAAATTGGTGATCATAGTCAGGTAACAATATTAAATTAAATCTCGATAAAAAGGGTCAAATTAAGTAAGGAGATTTCAATAATAATGGGTTAAGGGGTTAATGATGAGGGTTAATCAATAAGGAAAAAGGGTTAGTAGGCTCAAAGGGGGTTCACTAAGGGTTTAATTATGTGAGAAGGCTTTTTATGGAGTAAGTGGGTTAAATCCTAAGTGCCTTTATCATCTCAGTATATCAAATCATACATGTGATCTTGACTTGTATAATTGAAGCAAGTTCTAGAATAACAGTTCAATGTTGACACACTCAAACCACAAAAGAAGTGAGCAAGAAAGAAAGCTATATGCTCAAAAAGGCTAAAAAATCTCACCAAAAATTTGGGTTTTTGATGTCATTCCTGTATACTTAAGATTTCAAGATAATACCTCAATTCAGGAAAATAATCTAAAAATTTTAGTTCTCAAAATATCAACTTATCATGCTTGATTCTTTAAGGTCCTACAATCAAATAATCATACATAATTCCCTTGGTCTAATTCATGACATATCAACGATAATTATAGATTAATCAGAATTTAGTCTATCAATATTATGAGAAAATCACTTAAACACAAGACCACATTCTGGGATTTGAGAATAATACAAAAAGTTAGGTTTCATGTTTATGTTCACCCCCCACACTTAAGATGTACATTGCCTTCAATGTACAAAGATAGACTATTCAAAATAAAGAAAATCATATGAGGGAAGGAGGTGAAATTCCCTGTTATATGGGTGCAGAGCTTGATTCTGAGGCTGTAGTGTTTGGGGAAAGCAGTAGCTACCATTATTCTTAGCTAGATGAAGAAATTAGGTTATTGAACATGGCATTTTGTATTGTTCCCTATTTGTTTCCTCATTCCATAAAATATTCCTAGCAGCTTGCCTGGAAATCTGTAGAATCATGAAGAGCTTATTAAGAGTTGGTGTGGAAGCGAGTGTAGTGGGATTACTTGTTAGAAATACCAGAAAAAAAAATGAAGAAAGTAAAATTTACTAATATAGATATGTGTTTCATAAAAAAATAATAAAATTGAAATGAAATTAAAAATTAAGTATAAAGATAAAAAGAAAGATAAAAATAAAAAGATAGGAGGATTTAATGATCCTCGTCAGTGGGGCCTCAAGTGGTGGTGCTGGAGTGGCTACTATCCCACGCCTGTGTGTCTTGGGCGTGTGTGGTACACGGTTATATTGCACGGCCATGCTTAGCTTCGTTCGTTTCTCCCACGCCCGTGTATATGATACCACGCCCGTTTATCATTGTCCACGGTTTAATGGCATGGGCGTGCCACACACCCGTGTTAGAGAAACAGAATCGAACCTTGCCCTTGGCACGCCCGTGTTTTTCCATTCCTATGCATGTGTTCATCTATCAACCTCACCCACGGCCATGTCACACAGCCGTGGGGATTTATCGCATCCCGTGTTTTGGGGAAATCTTTACCTTGTTTCCACACGGCCGTATAGTACGGCCGTGTCGCTTCCCCTATTTTACCACGGCTTTAGGCACGCTTGTGTGGTAGCCATGTGAGGGTTATAGATCTGCGTTCAGAGATTCAGTTAGTGGTCTAAAAAAAATCTTGTAATTTTAATGAAACTTAAATAAATAAAAGTTGTTAGTACTCGGGTTGCCTTCCGAGAAGCTCTTGTTTATAGTCTAAGCTCGACTTTCCCTTATGGATGTATTCAGGGAGGTTCGTGGAGTCGTAGCTCTTCTCCATCGTCCTTAAAATTCTCACCGTTATAAAGTTTGAGACGATGACCGTTTACCTTGAAAGTTCCTTGTGATGGATGACTTACCTCTACTCTGTCGAATGGGAAAATACTGAGTACCGTAATAGGGATCTCCTCGTTTGGTGTGGTAGTGACAATGTGGAGATCTGTGGCATCTAGTAAGACTTTATCGCCTACCTTAAGTTGATTAGGAGAGGTATTGGGCTTGTTTTGGCGATGTTTTGATTTATCATCTGTTCTCGATTTGTGTTCTCGCCATTCGTCTAGCTCCTCTATTCGTAGCCTTCGTTCTTCATAGACGTCTTTGTTCTCTTCATGATAGTAGCGCGCTGTCTCTATTGTCTTGATTCGAGGAGGTTTCTGCAAGGATGATTGAATATTAGTTTTATCATCGATAGGTTTTATAGCATTATCCTGAGTCTTAGAGGTTTTGACTAAGTCACGTGCTTGAAGTGTTACTACGTCATCACCTACACGAAGTGTTAGCTCTTCTGTGCCGACATTAATAATTGTTCTAGCAGTTGCTAAAAAGGGTCGTCCTAAAATTAAAGGTACCTCGTAATTCTCATCCATATCTAGGACGACAAAGTCTACTGGGTAAATAAACTTATCAATTTTAACAAGAACATCTTCAATAATACACTTAGGAAATCTAATTGTTTTGTCAACCAATTGTATGCTCATCCTAGTCTGTTTGGGTTTACTGAGACCTAGTCGTTTAAACATTTTATAAGGCATAACATTTATACTTGCCCCTAAATCAGCTAAAGCATTATTCACAGATAAACTACCAATTAAGCAAGAAATTGTAAAACTCACTAGATCTTTCAACTTGTTAGGTAGCTTATTCTTTAGAATAGCTGAGCAGACTGCATTGAGGTCCACATGCGATGTAGCGTCTAACTTTCGCTTGTTTGCTAAAAGATCTCTTAGAAATTTCGTTGCATTTGGCATCTGTGATAGAGCTTCAATAAACGATAAGTTAATATGTAACTTTTTCAAAAGTTTAAGAAATTTACTGAATTGTTCATCTGAGCGGTCTTTCCTTGTCGCGTTAGGGTATGGCACACAAGGTTTGTATTCTGCATTTACCGTTTTATTATTACTTACCTCACCATCGCTTTTGCTTTCCACATTCTCTTGCCTCGGTTCTGGCTCAGTCTCCTCGCATCCTTCTTGAGTATCAATTGCATTAAGTTGTTCCCTTGGGTTTGGTTCAGTATTACTTGGCGAACTACCTTATGGTCGTTCAGAAAGTAATTTGGATAGTTGGCCTATCTGAGTTTCGAGTCATTGGATTGATGCTTATTGATTTTTGAGGGCTGTCTCAGTATTCTGAAAGTGAGTTTCTAACACCGAGATGAATTTGGATAGCATCTCTTCAAGGTTTGATTTCTTCTCTTGTTGATAAGGTGGCTATTGAAAGCCCTGAGGATTCTGTGGCCTTTGATTCTGTTGACCACCCCAAGAGAAATTTGGGTGGTTCTTCCAACCTGCATTATAAGTGTTACTATAAGGGTTATTCTGAGATCTAAAATTATTGTTACCCATATAGTTGATTTGTTCCTCTTTGGTTCTAGGATTGAATGGTGGCTATTCTGTATGCACGCCTCCGCCACTTGAGTCACACCTTATTACTGGATGTACCTGCGTAGAACCAAGTAAACCATCAATTTTCTTATTTAAAAGTTCTACCTGATTAGAGAGCATGGTAACCGAATCGATGTTATAAACGCCGGCTGTTTTTGTTGGCTTTTTCCTCATAACTTGCCACTGATAGTTATTCAGTGACATTTCCTCTATAAATTCATAGGTATCTTCTGATGTTTTATTGTTGATGGTTCTGCCAGCAGCTGCGTTAATCATTTGTCTTGTCGAGGGATTCACACCATTGTAGAATGTTTGAACTTGCAGCCATAGAGGTAACCCATGGTGAGGGCACTTTCTCAATAGATCCTTGTAACTCTCCCATGCATCGTAAAGTGTCTCTAAGTCCATCTGCACAAAAGAAGAAATATCATTATGCAACTTAGCTGTTTTTGCCGGTGGAAAATATTTTAATAGAAATTTTTCAGTCATTTGCTCCCTAGTGGTAATGGATCCTCGTGGTAGTGAGTTCAACCACTGTTTAGCTTTATTCCTCAATGAAAAAGGGAATAACCGAAGGCGAACGACATCATCAGAAATGCCATTGATTTTGAAAGTGTCGCACAGTTCTAGGAAATTTGCCAAGTGCGTGCCGGGGTTCTCATCCTACAAATCATCAAACTGAACAAATTGCTGTATCATCTGAATCGTGTTAGGTTTCAGATCAAAATTACTAGCAGCAATAGCAGGTCTAACTATACTTGGCTCAGTTCCTGTAAAATTAGGTTTAGCATAATCATACATAGTACGAGGAACAGGATTCTAATTTGCTAATTCAGCGGGTATGGCTGGCGGTAGCGGATTGTCTTGATTTTCAGCCATCTCTTCAGTAGTAGTTGAGATATCATCCTCTTGCTCTTCCTCTGTGTATCTTAAGCTGTGCTTGATTTCTTGTCAGTTTCTACGAGCTGTACGATCAATTTTCTTGTCAAAAAGTAACGGTCCTGACGGGTTTCTTCTAGTCATACACTACAAGAACCTGCCCGGAGAAAGAAGAAGAAAGTTAGTAAAATAAAAATAGAAATAATGTTAAATTGCAAGAAAAATAAATGGCTAAAGTAATAAAAATTAAGTGTTCCTAATATTTCAGTTCCCCGGCAACGATGCCAAAAACTTGATCGCGTGATTCGTAACAAGTAATAAATATTTATAATAAAGATCAAACCTAGACTAACTATTATCATGACGAAAAGGCATGCGCACCTATCGAACAATAGTATAGTAATAGCAAGACCGGGATATCGTATCCAAGGGAACCAAAAGTACTAGTAATAACTATCTTTTTATTATTTAGCCTAGGATTGTTTATTAAACTAATTATCTAAACTAATTAACTAATTTAATTAAAGTGAAGAGAAACTTGGAAAAAGACTTGAAGAGAAGCAATTGATAAAGACGACACCCAAAGAGGAATCCACCTAAATTTCACTTGTTATCTGACTCTGAACCAGACGATTTATTCACTTGACTTGATCTGTGAGACTCCCTAACCTACATTATTATCTCTTTCGAGTTAGTTGAATTAATTGAAATCTCTTTCTAATTAAAACCCTTAGAGAAGCAGTAAATCGATCTATGGACTCCTATATTAGGTTTCACCCTAATCCGGCAAAATCTCGTAACCCTATCTCTAGGCGTTCGATCAAATCCGCTTAATTATGCCAAATCTACTCTTAGACAGGGTCTATTCCTCCTCTGCATAAGCATATTAAATCATGAGTCAATACCCGGAATATTAACTCAAGCATTAGAAAGACATAATTAAGAACAAATCAAGTATTTATCATATAGTTTAGATAATAATAACAAGATCCATTATTGGTTTCATCCCCCATAGGTATCTAAGGGGTTTAGTTCATAATGAAAGAAGAGTACATCTCAAAAGTATGAAAATAACAAAACATAAAGAACACTTTAAAACCCCTGAAGGAATTCAGAGAGAGATTTTCAGTCTTGGAGTAACTCCGGCTTTTTGGGATGACTCGTCTGGCTTTCTTCAAATAACAAAATAAGGGCTTTCTTCTCGATTTGGTCAATTTTGTCTCTTTTAAGCTTGTTTTTGGCTCCTTTTGACTCTTGGTGCTCTCCTGAGTATAAAACATGAAATAACCAGATTAAGAGCACCAAAATTCACAAATCTAATAGTAAATATCCATAAATATGCTAAGTATTTGGGGTAACAATATGTATAATTTGGTGTTTGTCAAATACCCCCACACTTAAACATTTGTTTGTCCTCAAGCAAAACTCTCATTTACTACTAGAATTCATTCCCTTCAATCACAGAATCATTACTGATAATGTTACAAATTATTCCACGGAGAATCATACAGTGAGAATTCAACCATCGGGGCATTAAAAACCTCAAACAATCTAAATTGAATATTTTGATAAGAAAATTATAGGTAATCTCCTTCCTCTAAGTAATTAATTTTAGTCCTAAATATACAAGAGATGACATCCTCACTAAGGATTCACTCAAATCACTCAAAGTGTTTAAGGTTCAAAATTACGTACTCGATTGTCTAACATGAGATGTTATCACTATAGGCTTGCATGAAAATCAAATCTCCACCACTTGTAAATGATATGATACACAAATCAAAAGGTCTTTGCATAGTTGTAATGGGGTTTAGGTTACAAGTATGGATACAAGCTGAAGAAACAAAGGTTAGACTTGAGATGTTTTCAATATATCACCCCACTATCAAAAACTTAATTACTGAATGACAACAAATATCTAGAACTATATTACATGAGCTCTCTTTTTCATGACAACTTTAGCTTGCTAAGAATTACAATAATAATACTGAGGTTAGTTTTTTTTTTTTTAAGAACAAATCAAGCTAATACAATATAGAAGTTATACTCCATGATTCAGTAACAAAAATTGGTGATCATAGTGAGGTAACAATATTAAATTAAATCTCGATAAAATGGTCAAATTAAGTAAGGGGATTTCAATAATAATGGGTTAATGGATTAATGATGAGGGTTAATCAATAAAGAAAAAGGGTTAGTAGGCTTAAAGGGGGTTCACTAAGGGTTTAATTATGTGGGAAGGCTTTTTATGGAGTAAGTGGGTTAAATCCTAAGTGCCTTTATCATCTCAGTATATCAAATCATACGTGTGATCTCGATATGTATAATCGAAGCAAGTTCTAGAATAACAGTTCAATGTTGACACACTCAAACCACAAAAGAAGTGAGCAAGAAAGAAAGCTATATGCTCAAAAAGGCTCAAAAATCTCACAAAAAATTTGGGTTTTTGATGTCATTCCTGTATACTTAAGATTTCAAGATAATACATCAATTTAGGAAAATAAGCTAAAAATTTTAGTTCTCAAAATATCAACTTATCATGCTTGATTCTTTAAGGTCCTACAATCAAATAATCATGCATAATTCCCTTGGTCTAATTCATGACATATCAACGATAATTATAGATTAATCAGAATTCATTCTATCAATATTATGAGAAAATCACTTAAACACAAGACCACATTCAGGGATTTGAGAATGATGCAGAAAGTTAGGTTTCATGTTTATGTTCACCCCCCACACTTAAGATGTACATTGCCCTCAATGTACAAAGATAGACTATTCAAAATAAAGAAAATCATAAGAGGGAAGGAGGTGAAATTCCCTGTTATATGGGTGCGGAGCTTGATTCTGAGGCTGTAGTGTTTGGGGAAAGTAGTAGCTACCATTGTTCTTAGCTAGATGAAGAAATTGGATCGTTAAACATGGTATTCATTTTGTATTGTTCCCTATTTGTTTCCTCATTCCGTAAAATATTCTTAGCAGCTTGCTTGGAAATCTGTAGAATCATGAAGAAATTATTAAGAGTTGGTGTGGAAGAGAGTGTAATGGGATTACTTGTTAGAAATACCAGAAAAAAAAATTAAGAAAGTAAAATTTACTAATATAGATATGTCTTTCATAAGAAAATAATAAAATTGAAATGAAATTAAAAATTAAGAATAAAATAAAAATAAAGATAAAAATAAAAAGATAGGAGGATTCAATGATCCTTGTCAGTGGGGGGCCTCAGTATTATTAATGCAAGGGGAGTGAATTTGAGGGTGGTTTAGAGGTTGGGGAAGTGAGAATATGAGGAATGGTGGACGGAATAGGGATTAGGGGTTACGGATGGGTAAATTTCGGCTAGGGTTTTGAAAGAGGGGAGAAGATGAACAGTGGTTTGTTTATAGAGGGGAGGGGTACACGGCCTATGGCCATGCCCGTGTACTTTGACGGTGAGCGCGTGTTTTTCAAATTTTGTGAGTTAGGTCGTTCCTGGCTACTATCCCACGTCCGTGTGTCTTGGGCGTGTGTGGTACACGGCCATATCGCACGGCTGTGCTTAGCTTCGTTTACTTCTCCCACGCCCGTGTATATGGTACCATGCCCGCGTATTGTTATCCATAGTTTAATGGCACGGGCGTGTGGCACGCCCGTGTTAGAGAAATAGAATCGAGCCTTTCCCCTGGCACGCCCGTGGTTTTCTATCCCCATGCCCGTGTTTTTCCTATCAAGTTCACCCACGGCCATGTCGCACGATTGTAGGGATTTATTGTACCCCGTGTTTTAGGGAAATCATGTCCTGCTTCAACACGGCTGTATCGCACTGCTGTGTCTCTTTCCCCTGTTTGGCCATGGCTATAGGCACACCCGTGTGCCTGGCCATGTGTGGGTTATAGATCTGCGTTCAGAGATTCGGTTAGTGGTCTAAAAAAAATCTTGTAATGTTAATGAAACTTAAATAAATAAAAGTTGTTAGTACTCGGGTTGCCTCTCGAGAAGCGCTTGTTTATAGTCTCAGCTCGACTTTCCCTTATGGATGTATTCAGAGAGGTTCGTGGAGTCGTAGCTTTTCTCCATCGGCCTGAAAATTCTCACCGTTATAAAGTTTGAGACGATGACCATTTACCTTGAAAGTTCCTTATGATGGATGACTTACCTCTACTGTGCCATATGGAAAAACAAATTGAACTATGAAAGGTCCTGACCATCGTGATTTAAGTTTTCCAGGAAACAATTTGAGTCTTGAATTGTAGAGCAAGACAAAATCTCCTACTTCGAATTGCTTCGTTTGCTTCAAGCAAGCGTCATGGCACCGTTTCGTTGCTTCCTTGTATAGTCGTGAATTTTCGTATGCATTGGCTTGCCACTCATCTAACTCGTTCAGCTGTATCAACCTGTTTTGACCTGCAAGTTTAGGATCAAGTTTAGAAACTTAATAGCCCAAAAAGCTTTGTGCTCTAATTCGAATGGTAGATGACATCATTTTCCATAAACGAGTCTGTAAGGTGATGTTTCTATGGGAGTCTTAAACGCAGTTCTGTAAGCCCATAAAACATCATCTACTTTTATCACCCAAACTTTCCTGTTTGATTCAACTATTTTCTCGAGGATTCGTTTAATTTCTCGGTTTGCCACTTCGACTTGTCCACTAGTCTGAGGATGATAATGAGTAGCTGTTCTGTGATAAACTCCGTATTTCTTAAGAGTTCTCTCAAACTGGGTGTTACAGAAATGAGTGCCCCTGTCACTAATAATTGCTCTAGGTGTTCTGAATCTTGAGAAGAGTTTCTTAAGGAAATGTACGACTACTCTAGCATCATTAGTAGGTAAAGCTTGGGATTCCACCCATTTGGACGTATAATCAACTGCTACTGAGATGTAGTTATTCCCAAACGAACTAGGGAATGGACCCATGAAGTCGATACCCCAAACATCAAATATTTCACAAGGAAGCATATAGTTTAAAGGCATTTCATCACGTTTGGAGAGATTACCTATTTGTTTGCATCTGTCGCAAGAAGTCACATACCTGTTAGTGTCTTTGAATAATGAGGGCCAATAAAAACCTGATTCAGGTATTTTATGTGCGGTCTTAGTTCCACTATAGTGTCCTCCAGTTGGTCCTGAGTGGCAATGTTCCAGTATCCTTAATGTTTCTGGCCTTGTAACGCATCTTTGAATGACTTGATCTACACATATGCGAAACAGAAAAGGGTCGTCCCAAAAGTAGCTTTTCACATCACTAAAGAATCTCTTCTTTTACTGGTGTGTCAACCCTTTTGGGATTATGTTAGAAGCCAAAAAATTTACGATGTCTGCAAACCAAGGTACCTCAAAATCAGATATAGAGAAGAATTATTCGTCAGGAAATGAATCATTAATTTCAGTTTCATCAAGTTTTCTGATATTTAAGTTTTCAAGCCTGGAAACATGATCCGCCGCGAGATTTTTAGCTCCTCTTTTATCTTGAATTTCTAAGTCGAATTCCTACAATAACAAAATCCATTGAATGAGTCGAGGTTTTGCATCAGTTTTAGTTAAGAGGTATCGAAGGGCAAAATGATCAGTGTAGACAACAACTTTAGATAATATAAGATATGATCGGAATTTATCAAATGTAAAAACCACAGCTAGCAATTCTTTTTCTATGGTGGTGTAGTTCTCCTGTGCGGCTGTCAATGTTTTGCTAGCATAATAGATAGGTTGAAAGTGCTTGTCTCTTCGCTGTCCCAAAACTACACCTACTACATAATCACTCGCATCACACATTAATTCAAAAGATAAGTTCCAGTCAGGTGAAATTATTATCGGAGCATCAATTAAATTTTCTTTCAGGGTGTTAAATACTTCTAAACATTCCTGATTGAAGTTAAAAGGCACATCTTTTTCTGGTAGTTTAGTCATAGGCTTAGCTATTTTAGAAAAATCTTTAATAAATCTTCTATAAAAACCGGCATGTCCTAAAAAGCTTCTAATAGCCTTGACCAAACTATGAGGGGGTAATGTTTCGATTGTTTCAATTTTAGATTTATCCACTTCAATCCCTTTACTAGAAATTTTATGCCCTAATACTATACACTCTTGAACCATGAAGTGACATTTTTCCCAATTAAGCACAAGGTTCGTTTCCTCACAACTTATTAAAACTCGTTTCAAATTTTTAAGGCAAAGATGGAAAGAGTTACCGAATACCGAGAAATCATCCATGAATACCTTCATGATGTCTTCCACGAGTTCGTCAAAGATGGCCATCATGCAGCGCTGAGAAGTGGCAGGAGCGTTACATAATCCAAAAGGCATTCTACGATAAGCGAACGTACCGTATGGGCATGTGAATGTCGTCTTTTCTTGATCTTCAGGAGCTATTGGGATTTGGAAGTAGCTGGAGAGTCCGTCTAAGAAACAGTAGTACATGTGCCCGGATAATCTTTCCAACATTTGATCAATGAATGGCAATGGGAAGTGATCTTTCCTTGTGGCATCATTCAGTTTCCTGTAGTTAATACAAACTCTCCAACCTGTGACTGTCCTTGTAGGGATTAATTCATTCTTCTCGTTAGTCACGACTGTCATGCCTCCTTTCTTTTGGAACATCCTGCATTGGACTTACCGAAGAACTATCAGAAATAGGATAAATAATTCTAGCATCTAGAAGTTTAATTACCTCAGCTTTAACTACTTCCTTCATATTGGGATTCAGTCGTCTTTGAGCTTGCACACAAGGCTTATATTCATCTTCCATTAAAATTTTATGGGTGAAAAAGAGGGTGATCCTTTATGTCAAAAAAATTTTCCAAGCTAGGGCCTTTTTATGTTCTTTTTAATACTTGGAGTAGTTCCTCTTTTTCCTTGGGTTGCAGGTTAGAAGCAATAATCACTGGTAATGTAGAATTATTTCCAAGGTATGCATATTCCAAGTGATTTGGCAATTATTTAAGTTCCAGTTTGGGAGGTTCTTCAATAGAGGGTTTTTGCTTAAGTTCATCGTTCATTTTGATACCCTCATACTCTACTCGTCTCAAAGGATGTTCGTTAAGGTCATCATCTGACTCTTCTTCTTGAGCTCGGTATAGTTTTGTTATGTCTTCCTATATAATTTCCTGAAAAGAGTCTTGAATAGCATGATCAATAGAGTCAATAAAATAACATGAGTCATCCTGTTCCCTAAAAAATCTCATGGCATCATAAATTTTAAAGATAATCTCCTCATCACATACTCTAAGTACCAATTTACCGCCACCCACATCAATTACAGCCCTAGCAGTGGCTAGAAATGGACGTCCTAAAATTAAAGGTACTTCCACGTCTTCGTCCATATCAAGCACAACAAAGTCAAAAGGGAATATGAATTTATCTATTTTCACAAGTACATCTCTATAATACCCCTAGGATATTTAACAGATCTATCGACTAGTTGAATACTCATCCTAGTGGGTTTGGGTTCCCCAAGAACAAGTTGTTTGAACATTTTATATGGCATCAAATTAATGCTAGCACTTAGATCGGCTAGTGCTTTCTCAACATTTAAACTACCAATTAAGCAAGGGATAGTAAAACTTCCTGGATCTTTCAGTTTAGTTGGCAGTTTGTTTTAGAGTATGGCTGAGCACTCCTCATTGAGCTCTACTGTGGATAAGTCCTCAAACTTTCTTTTATTTGTTAGGAGCTCCTTTAAAAATTTCGCGTACGTAGGCATCTGCGAGATAGCTTTGACAAAAGGTAAGTTGATATGTAATTAATTAAAAAGTTCAAGAAACTTACCAAATTGTGCATCCATGTGGTCTTTTTTTAATTTTGCTGGGTATGGAACTAATGGTTTATATTCCTTCTGTACTGGTTCCTCACTATTTTTGGGTTTTTCCTCCTCCCTTTCGCTTATTACGGCTTATTATGTTAGTTTCTTTTCAGCTTCAGCTAACACTTTCCCACTCCTTAGTGTAACTGCTTTCACAAGCTTTTTCGGTTTGGTGTTACTATGTAAGCCACCTTGTGGTTATTCGGAGATCAGTCTGGTCAGCTGGCTTATCTGAGTTTTGAGTCCTTAAATTTATGCTTGTTGATTTTTGAGTGCTGTCTCGGTATTCTGGAAATGAGTTTCTAACATCGAGATGAATTTGGATAACATCTCCTTAAGGTTCAATTTCTTCTCTTGTTGATAAGGTCGTTGTTGAAAACCCTGACGATTTTGTGGCCTTTGATTCTGTTGACCACCCAAAGGCCACAGAATTATTGTTACCCATATAGTTGACTTGTTCCTCTTTGGTGTGTGTTGCTATACGGGTTATTCTGAGATCTAAAATTATTGTTACCCATATAGTTGACTTGTTCCTCTTTGGTTGTAGGATTGAATGGTGGGTATTCTGTATGCATGCCTCCATCACTTGAGTCACACCTCATTACTGGATGTACCTGTGTAGAACCAAGTAAACTATCAATTTTCTTATTTAGAAGTTCTACCTGATTAGAGAGCATGGTGACCGAATCAATGTTATAAACGCCGGCTATTTTTGTTGGCTTTGTCCTTATAACTTGCCACTAATAGTTATTCAATGACATCTCCTCTATAAATTCATAGGCATCTTTTGGTGTTTTATTGTTGATGGTTCAAAGAGTAGCTGCATCAATCATTTGTCTTGTCGAGGGATTCACACCATTGTAGAACGTTTGAACTTGTAGCCATAGTGGTAACCCATGGTGAGGGCACCTTCTCAATAGATCCTTGTATCTCTCCCATGCATCGTAAAGTGTCTCTAAGTCCATTTGTACAAAAGAAGAAATATCATTATGCAAGTTAGCTATTTTTACCGGTGGAAAATATTTTAATAGAAATTTTTTGGTCATTTGCTCCCAAGTGGTAATTGATCCTCGTGGTAGTGAGTTCAATGACTATTTAGCTTTATTCCTCAGTGAAAAAGGGAATAACCAAATGCGAATGGCATCATCAGAAACGCCATTAATTTTGAATGTGTCGCACAGTTCTAGGAAATTTACCAAGTGTGTGTTGGGGTTCTCATCCTGCAAACCATCAAACTGAACAAATTGCTATATCATCTGAATCGTGTTAGGTTTTAGTTTAAAATTGTTAGTAGCAATAGTAGGTCTAACTATACTTGACTCAGTTCCTGTAAAATTAGGTTTAGCATAATCATACATAGTACGAGGAGCAGGATTCTGATTTGCTAATTCAGCAGGTATGGCTGGCGGTAGCGGATTGTCTTCATTTTCAGCCATCTCTTCAGTAGTAGTTGAGATATCGTCCTCTTGCTCTTCCTCTGTGTATCTTAAGCTGTGTCTGATTTCTCGTCAGTTTCCACGAGCTGTACGATCAATTTCCTCATCAAAAAGCAATGGTCCTGACGGGTTTCTTCTAGTCATACACTACAAGAACCTGCTAGGAGAAAGAAGAATAAAGTTAGTAAAATAAATATAGAAATAAAGTTAAATTGCAAGAAAAATAAATGGCTAAAGTAATAAAAATTAAGTGTTCCTAATATTTTAGTTCCCCGGCAACGGCGCCAAAAACTTGATCGCGTGATTCGTAACAAGTAATAAATATTTATAATAAAGATCAAACCTAGACTAACTATTAGCACGAAGAAAAGGCAAGTGCACCTATCGAACAATAGTATAGTAATGGCAAGACCAGGATATCGTACCCAAGGGAACCAAAAGTACTAGTAATAACTATCTTTTTATTATTTAGCCTAGGAATAAAAGGGTTTGTTTATTAAACTAATTATCTAAACTAATTAACTAATTTAATTAAAGCGAAGAGAAAATTTGGAAAAAGGCTTGAAGAGAAGCAATTGATAAAGACGACACCCAAGGAGGAATCCACCTAGATTTCACTTGTTATCTGACTCTGAACCAGACAATTTATTCACTTGACTTGATTCGTGAGACTTCCTAATCTCTTTTGAAACTAATAATGCCTTGCCCTCAGTTGAATTATTTGAAATCTCTTTCTAATTAAAACCCCTAGGGAAACAGTAAATCGATCTATGGCTCCCATATTAGGTTTCACCTTAATCCGGTAAAATCTCATAACCCTATCTCTAGGCGTTCGATAAACTCTGCTTAATTATGCCAAATCTACTCTTAGGCAGGGTCTATTGCTCCTCTGCATAAGCACATTAAATCATGAGTCAATACCTAGAATATTAACTCAAGCATTAGAAACACATAATTAAGAACAAATCAAGTATTTATCATATAGTTCAGATAATAATAACAAGATCCATCATAGGTTTCATTCCCCTTAGGTATCTAAGGGGTTTAGGTCATAATGAAAGAAGAGTACATCTCAAAAGTATGAAAATAACAAAACATAAAGAAAACTCTAAAACCCCTGAAGGAATTCAGAGAGAGATTTTCAGTCTTGGAGTAACTCCGGCTTTTTGGGATGACTCGTCTGGCTTTCTTCAAGTAATTCCCTGCGTGTGGTTCTATGTTCCAGAAAAGTTCTGGAAGCGCCCCCTAGTAGGTCATACTTAGGTTTTTATATAGGCTTTGGATTGGCTTTCTTCTTCCTTAAGTATCCTTTTTTCGTGTAAAATACAACTCTTTGAAAAAGGGACACGCCCGTGTACCACGGCCGTGTGATGTTTTTGCCAGCCATGTTCGTTTTGCTAAATTTCACATGGTCGTGTAGGTCAATGGCCAGGCCGTGTGAATCGTGAAATCTTTGGACGACACCCTCGACAGACATGGGTGTGTGAACAGCCTGTGTGGCAAGGCTTAGGTCATGTGATCTTCTCGATTTGGTCCTTTTTGTCTCTTTTAAGCTCGTTTTTGGCTCCTTTTAACTTTTGGTGCTCTCCTGAGTACAAAACATGAAATAACCGGATCAAGAGCACCAAAATTCAGAAATCTAATAGTAAATATCCATAAATATGCTAAGTATTTGGGGTAACAATATGTATAATTTGGCGTTTATCATTCAGCATGTTTGCTTTCATCTCAAGAGTAAACTAAAATATCATCTATAAATACCACCACAAACCTGTCTAAATATGGGCCGAAAATTTTGTTCATCAAGTCCATAAACACTGTAGGTGCATTAGTCAAGCCAAATGGCATCACAAGAAACTCATAGTGTCCATACCTGGTTCTAAAAGCTGTCTTTAGGACATCCGGTTCCTTTACCTGTAGTTGGTAGTAACTAGATCGGAGATCAATCTTCGAAAATATAGCAGCACACTTTGACTGATCAAACAAGTCATCAATCTGAGGCAATGGATATTTGTTCTTTATTGTAACTTTATTGAGCTGTCTATAATCAATGTACAACCTCAACGACTCATCTTTCTTCTTTACAAATAGGACCGATGCACCCCAAGGTGAGTAACTAGGTCGAGCAAAACCTCTGTCAATCAATTTTTGCAGCTGTACTTTCAGCTCTTTCAACTCAGTAGGAGCCATTCTGTAAGGTTATATAGAGAATTCCATTTCTCTTTCTGGTGGAAAACTAGGTAATTCTTCTGGGAATACATCAGGAAATTCACTTACTACTGGTACTAACTAAATCTTTGACTCAGATACCTTAGTATCCATCACATACGCAAGATAGGCGTCATACCCCTTTCTGACATATTTCTGTGCTGATATTGCTGAAATCACATTAGGTAATCTATCCAGTTTATCAGACCAACATGAAGAAATTCACCATTCCGACATTTCAATACAATATATTTCTGCTTACAGTTTACCACTGCATCATATCGGGTTAACCAATTCATTCCCAAGATCACATTAAATTCATCAAATGGTAATAACATCAAGTCTGCTAAAAAAAATAACCTTTTACCACCAACAGACAATTCTTACAAACTTTCTCTACCATAACACACTGGCCCAGGGGGTTTGAAACTTTAACCATAATTTCAGTGAATTCAACAGGTAATTTTTTAACAGACACTAGGTTCGTGCATATATATGAGTGTGTGGAACCAAGGTCAATCAATGCAGTAATATATGTATCAAGTAGAGAAAATGTACCAGTAATGATGTTTGGCGCAGAGGCATCTTCTCTAGCATGAATAATATATGTTCTTGCAGGTGCTCGTGCTTAAGATCTAGATACCTTATCCTTGGTAGTACCTCGACTACCACTAACATTATCAAGATGATAAGGTGGTCTGCCTCTCGCAACAGGATTGATCAGCTTTGGAGCTGGTTCTATCTTTTTTTCAATACTTACAAGACAATCCCTGAGAAAATGGTTAGCTGAACCGCATCCGGAACGAGCTCCACTTCTAGTTCGACAATTCCCATGATGAAACTTGTTACAATGTTTACATTTCAGTTTGGGATTACCGACACTCCCCACATTGGTCATAGATGGAGTTAAAGACCTCGGTTAGATCGTTGAGAGCCTCACTCTCTTCCAGAGTATCCCATAGAAGTGGTTACATGATGATAATACTTCTTTAATTTCTTAGAAGCAAATGATTGTGACTTACTCATAGCTCTCTTCCCTGAAACCCGAGCCTTTCTCTTAGCATGTTTTTTTTCTTTACTCAGTTCTTCAGCTCTATATTCTCGGTCGGCTAATGCCGCAAATTCCCTTATCTCAAGAATCCCAATCAATAACTTGATAGCTTTATTTAGGCCCTCTTCAAAACGTTTACACATTTCAGCCTCGGTTAAAACCCATTCCCTGATATACTTACTCAGTCGAACAAATTGTCGTTCATTTTCAGATACAATCATGCTTCCCTGTTTGAGTTCTAGAAATTCTTTCTTTTTCTGATCCATAAACCTCTAACTAACATATTTCTTCCTGAATTTAGTCTGGAAGAACTCCTATGTAATATTCACTCTCGGTACAACTAATGTTATGGTACTCCACCAATGATGAGCCGTATCTTTCAATCGAGACACTGCATGTTTCAGACACTCGGTAGGTGTACAGGACAGTTCATCAAAAACCTGGATAGTGTTTTCAAGCCAGAATTCAACCCTTTCCAGATCATCATCTGTAGTAGCCCTAAATTCTTCCTCCCCATGCTTGCGGATTTTATCTATCGGAGGCTTACCAATTCTAACAGGTTCAGCACCCTGTGGTACCTCGGGAACCGGTTGAGGAGCAAGTGGGGGAGCTCGTTGTACAGCAGGGTTCGTTCTCAAGTACTAGGTAAACCATTCGTTCATCATTTGAAAGAAAGCTTATTTTTCCTCCTAGCTTCGACCCCCAAATACGGGCCTTTCACTACCAGACACTGAGGCAACTCTTTGAACTGAAGCTGAAGCATTGCTTTTAGCTTTCTCGGATTCAGCTCTAGCTCGGTTGGATGACATTACTATATGAAAAACACATTTAAAAATGATCAGGAGTCATTACACTATCACAATTTATATAATGGCATGGATAGCTAAACTCGTGTTTGCTACGTCAAATCTGAGAATCGACTAAATTATAGTTCTGATACCACTAAATGTAACACCCCTAACCCATACCCGTCGCTAGAATAGGGTTTCAAAGCATTACCTAAACATATAGAACATTTTTCAAATAATTCATGCAAGTCACTATTCATTAATCGAGATTATTCATAACATCCCTTAATTGGACCCTTGAGGCCCAATACGAGCATTAGAAACAAGTCGAGACTTAATCAGGACTTCTAAGAATTTTTCGCGAAATTGATAAATTTTTTTTAAGGTGCAGGGCTCACACGCTCGTGTGGTCCAAGGGACATGCCCGTGTTGGAGGCCGTGTTTAACCTCGTGTACCTCTCTGACTTGCACACACGGCCATGCCACATGCCCATGTGCTAGTCCATGTGGTTAATTAATTTAATTCGAATTAGGTGCAGGTTTTTCACGGCCAGGACACACGCCCGTGTTCTAGGCTGTGTGGTGGACATGGTTGAGACACACGCCTGTGTCTCTGCCCGTGTGCCCAATTCTGAGCATTTTGTTTCTCAAAATTTAGGTGTAGGGGACACACGGCCTAACCACATGCTCATGTCACCAGGCCGTGTGTCACACACGGTCTAGACACTCGCCCATGTGTCTGTCCATGTGGACAAAATGAAGCCATTTCCTAGCCTCATTTCTCACCTAAAATCACCCAAAAACCTACACATAAAACGCTCAACCAATTCCAACCAATTCAAGCATTCCAATTGAACAAATTTATCATTCATCAAGGCATACCATTTCAAGCATACATGGTTGCTAACTCACCTTAGTTTAACTTAGACATTCACAACTTTTGGGTGACATGAACTTAGTATAACACATGTGGATATATATATCATACTAGTTTACTAAATCATATCCCAAAATGAGCCATCACTAGCCATTCTAATGGCTAGGTTACAAAATGAAACTTCAAGCCACTATTCGCCAAGTTTCCCTATACATACCATTACACCAAAATGATTTCACTAAATATACCTAAAATGCTAGGTTAATAGTGTGACAATGCTCCAATGATCTTCCAACCATCACGAGCTTCAGAGCACTATAAAAAAGGGGAAAAATAAACTGAGTAAGCATTTCATGCTTAGTAAGTTCCTATAACGGAAACTAAACTTACCAATCTTGTTTAATAAATCTAAGCATGCATAACATGTTTTCCATCCATTTGGCTAAATTGCCTAAACATATACAACCAATCAAACATGTTAGTCACCAAAATCCTCATATCAAATAAGTAACATAAATGAGCTCATCAAGAAATGTTCTTCAAGTCATTATCATTTTATCTCAAGATTTTCATGCCAAGTCAAGAGTTATATGTCCATTGAATCATTGAAATCCCGATGAAGGCTCAAGTAGTACACTCGAGGTGTACGATTCATTAATCCATCAATTCTTCTCATAGGTACCCCTTAGGGTACTTAACCAAGGAACATACTCACGAGCCACATGTCGTATAACAGGATTACTAGTCCAGGCTAAATCCTTTATATAACGTATGCTCGTAAGAGCTCGATTAGGGTTACCAGTCCAGGCTAAACCCTAATCATAAAGTGTGCTCGAGAGGTATTATATTAGGATTACTTGTCCGGCCTAAATCCTTTATATAACAAGGTCATTGGGATTACTCGTCCAAGCTAAATCCCGCTTGAAACAAATGCAGGACCTTATTAGTTTCGGGAAAGCATATACATTCATCAGAATTCAATATTCAATCGAGAGTTAACCCTTTATCACCATTTCAAGCATCTATAATTTTTCATCATATCATACTTGACACAAATCACATTACATACAATGCAACATTCAATTTACATAATTACATATTCGATTAAGTTACACGAACTTACCTCGACACTTGTTCGTGCAATTATCTACTAATCTGAAATCTTTTCCTTTCCTCGATCTAACCTTGAATTAGTGTTTTTCGGATCTATATAAATGAATTTAATAATTAATTTCATACATTTCATACTTAGACGGACTCAATTTACGTCCTAGGCAGAATTACCATTTTGCCTTTAACTTTTCCAAAAATTTTGATTTTGTCCCTAGGCCGGGAAAATGAAACTTATGCAAATTACTCCTTATTCCAAGCCTAACCAAAGCCCTATTACAAATTTTCCAGCACATGGTTACATAAAATTTTAGAATTTTTCATCAAATTTACAAGTTTACATTTTAGTCCCTAAATCAAGTTTTCTTCAAAACTTACTTTTTAAAAGTTATTTATCAATCAATAATCTTTTATTTTCTACCATAAATTTCTAATTTCCAGCATCATACATCCATGACCCATTTTCATACCTTGATAACTTTTCAAATTAATCCCTCAAATAGAGAGATTAAGCTATCCTAGTTCCAAAAATACCAAAATAAGTAAAAACGGGACAAGAAAACTTACCCAATTAGGCCTTGAAAGCTTCTTTTCTCTTTCCTAGGGTTTCGATGTGTTTTTAGGTTGAAGATGATGAAAATAAGATGATATAATTCCATTCATCTTTTTAATTAATCATGTATTTTGGTATTTTCAATTTAGTCCCTTCTCTTTTTCTATAATTCCATGGATGAGTCACCATAAAAATCTACATACTTTTATTAATGGTCTAATTACCATAGAAGGACCTTAAGTTTTGAATTCCATAGCTATTTGATCCTTATAAATACTAGAATTTAACTTTTACATTTTATTCGATTTAGTCCTTCTCGTAATTAGGCACTAAATCGATAAAATTTTCATATCAAAATTTTCACACGTCATTTCTATCATATTACAGGCCATATGGTAAAATAAAAATAAAATATATTTTGGATCGGATTTGTGGTCCCGAAACCACTGTTCCGATTTCACTGAAAAATGGGCTGTTACATTCTATGAAACTAATGGCGTGACATTTTTCATCCTCATCAGCACATTTTCGGGCATCGAATACATTTAAAGTGATCTGCTGATCATTCATCCTCATGGTCAGTTCACCTTTTTGCAGATCAATCAAAGTTCTGCCTGTAGCAAGACAATGTCTTCCAAGAATAATCAACACATCTTTGTCAGCTTCACATTCTAAAATAATAAAATCGATATGAAAAATATACTGATCTACTCTTACCAGCACATGTTCAATTTTACCTTTCGGATGTGCGTAGAATCGATCAGCTAGTTATAACGTGACCGTAGTAGGTCTTGCTTTTCCTATTCTCATCTTCAAAAAGATAGACATAGGCATTAAATTGATGCTCGCTCCTAAATCACGCAATACCTTACCAACATAATGGTTTCCAATTGAACATGGGATGGTAAAACTCCCTGTGTCCTTCGAATTTAGAGGCAATTTATTCTTCAACATCGTTGTGCACCCTTCAGTGAGAGCAACAGTTTCAAATTCTCCCAATCTTCGCTTCTTTGACAGTATATCATTCATGAATTTCACATAATTGGGAATTTGCTCCAAAGATTCTACGAACGGTATGTTGGTATGGAGTTGTTTAAGGACATCTAAAAATCTTTTGAACTGAGCTTCTTGTTTACAATTGTGAAGTTGCTGAGGAGAATGTAGAAGTGGCCATCCTTCAGGTTGTTGATATTGTTTTGCTGTGGCATTTTTATTGGCAACATGATCTGATTCTACTGCAACAGGCTTCTATTTAGCCTTTTCAGTTGTAGTGTGCTGTTTAGATTGTTTTGAATTCTTTCCATGGATAAGACCTAATTTGTCCTCTTCTACAATTGCATATTTAACAATTTTATTCTGTTGAGTCTCACTTCTGAGAGTGATTGTCTTGCAATGGTCTTTGTCTTGTGATCTCGAATTCTCAATATTACTTGGTAGAGCTCCTTGTGGTCCCAAATTGAAAACATTTGCGGTTTGCCCTACTTTATTCTCAAGAGCTCGAAGGGATGCAACTTGACTCTATATTACAACATCATTCTTGGCCAAATATTCTTTCAACAAGGATTCAATAGATGATGATAATGAAGCTGATGCTTGACCTTGTTGGGCATTGTACCATGGCATGGGTTGATTATAACTAGGCGGTGCCATCTCGACATTCTGTTTAACAAATTTTTTGAATTCTCAGCACCTTGATTATTCCAACAAAAGTTTAGATGTTGCTTCCGCCCTAGACTGTAGGCGTTAGAATATGGATTATTATTTCGATTGAAATTACGCGTGTAGTGCACAGATGCTGGGGTTGATGGACATTCATCAAACACATGGTCTTTACCATAATAAATACAAAAGAGCTTGACTAATTTCATCTCTTGAACTATAATTGGTCTCTTCATGGTCTTGATCATATTAGTTAAAGATGATACCTAGACTGTCAATGAAGTGATTGCACCAAGCTCAATGGTGCCAGCGACTCTCCTACTAGTCCCAACTTACGTAGTAGGATCTTGATAATCATTGTTGGCAATCCATTCTAAAATTTCATATGTTTCATTATAGGATTTATCCAACAAAGTACCATTGGAAGAGGCATCGACTATGTCCCTTGTATGTGCATTTAGCCCATTATAAAACATCTCCATCTGAGCCAGTGTTGGAAACCATGCATAGGAAATTTTCTAAGTAATTCCTTAAATCTTTCCCAGGCTTCATAAAGTGTTTCATCCTTTGATTGCTGAAAAGATGTGATATCATTACTAAGCTTGGCATTCATGTTTAGCGAATTATACTGTAGCAAAAACCTCAGGCACAAGTCATTCCATGATGCCACTATTCCCAATGGCAAAGCATTAAACCATGCTCTTGCACGATCTTTCAAGGAGTATGGGAACAATTTAAGCCACAAGGCGTCTTCAGTTAACTTTGTGCCCAAAGCCTCTTGCAACTTTTGCTAAAATCGAGACGTAAACCTTGGATCTCTATCTGAAATAATAGAAATAGGCACCCCATACAATCTAAAAATCTCAGTAATGTACAATTCAGCTAGCTTATCAAGTGAATAGTCGCTACGTACCATAATAAAATGAGTCGATTTCGTCAATCTATCAATAACAACCCAAACAACATCTTTCTTCTTCGAAGTCAGAGGTAATCCAGTTATGAAATCCATCGTAATTCTATCCCATTTCCACTCGAAAATCATCATAGGCTGAAGTAAACCCAAAGGTACTTGATGTTCGACCTTTACTTGTTGACAAATTAAACATCTCAATACGAATTGAGAAATATCCCGTTTCATTCCCGACCACCAATACAATTTCTTCAAATCATTATACATCTTCGTACTTCCTAGATGAATAGACAAACAACCACTGTGTGCCTCGTGAAGAATTTTATGAATATGCTCGGTATTTCTCGATACACAAATCCTACCTCGGAACATCAAACAATTATCAGCCCTAATCTAATAGTCTGAATCACTAGTCGATTTGCACTGAACTCTTTTAGCTTGAAGTTCTTTGTCACATTTCTGAGCTTCACAAATTTGCTGAAGAAATACTAGTCTAGCTTTAACTCAGCTAGAATCGAACCATCATCAGATAAAGTTAGTCGCGTATTTATTGCTCTCAACGCAAAAAAAAAAGATTTCCTACTTAAAGCATCGGCGAATACATTCACCTTTCTCAGATGATAATCGATTACCAACTCATAATCTTTTAATAGCTCGAGCCATCTCCGTTGTCGCAGATTCAAGTCCTTTTAAGTCATCAAGTACTTTAAGCTCTTGTGATCGGTAACGATACGACATTTCTCACAAATAAATGTTGTCTCCAAATTTTTAAAGCAAACAAAATAGCGGCTAATTCAAATTTGTGTGTCGGATAATTCTTTTCGTGCGGTTTCAATTGTCTTGAGGCATAAGCTATCACTTTACCCTCTTGTATCAACACACAACCTAAGTCATTCAATGACGCGTCACTGACAATCAAAAATTCATAATGCCGAAACCTCGTTCTGAATACGATTTTTGACACATCTGAGTCTTTAACTCTCAGTCGATAATAGCCAAACCTCAAATCTATCTTTGAGAATGTTGTTGCCCCTTTCAACTGATCAAACATATCATCAATTCTCGATAAAGGATACTTGTTTTTTATCGTAACCTTGTTAAGCTGATGATAATCAATACAAAGTCTCATGGATCCATCCTTCTTCTTGACAAACAACACTGGTACACCCCAGGGTGAAAAACTCAGTCTCGCAAAACCTTTATCTATCAACTCTTGCAACTGAGTTTTCAATTCTTTCAATTCAGTTGGAGCCATTCTATAGGGAGCTATCGATATTGGTGAAGTTCCCGGTACCAAATCAATAGTAAACTCAACCCTTCTGATCGGTGGTAATCCAGGCAACTCTTCTAGGAACACATCCGGATATTCACAAACTACCGGCACAGATTCAATCTTCAATTCAGACACTTTTGTATTCAGTATATACACAAGAAATGCTTCACAACCTTTTCTTACATATCTCTGAGCCGACATCGACGAAACGAAACTAGGCAACTCACTCGACTCATCCGGTTCAACCTAAAGAATTTCATTGTTTTGACATTCCAATTCAATAGTCTTTCATTTACAATTTACTACGACATCATGTAGAGTCAACCAATCCATGCCAAGAATTACATCAAGCTCATCAAACGGTAAAAGCATTAAGCCAGCTAGAAAACAGTGACCCCGAATCATTAAAAGACAACTCTTGTAAACTTTATCAACTAGAACATATTTGCTTAAGGGGTTAGACACCTTAATCACATATTCAGTAGGCTCAACAGGCAAATTCTTACTAGATACAAAATTCTTGCAAATATAAGAATGAGTCGATCTAGGATCAATCAATGCAACTACATTAGTATCATAGAGAGAAAATGTACCAGTGATCACATCAGGGGATGACGCATCTTCGTGAGC
Organism: Gossypium anomalum; assembly: GCA_025698475.1. Taxonomy (NCBI): domain Eukaryota; kingdom Viridiplantae; phylum Streptophyta; class Magnoliopsida; order Malvales; family Malvaceae; genus Gossypium; species Gossypium anomalum. The sequence continues at coordinate 22,038,760 of CM046958.1, forward strand.
GCGAATAGCGTAGGTTCTAGCAGGAGCTCTGACTTCTGATCTCGCAGTCAACTCTTTCATCACACCTCTGCTACTATTCCCACTTCCAGTATTTCTCGGTGGCTTCCCTCTAGTGGCAAGGTTACTTGGCCTTGCATTCTAAAAACTATCTTTCTCAGTCATTTCAGGGCAATCTCGAATGAAGTGATATGGGGAGCCACATTTAAAACAAGCCCATTTATTTATCCTACATTCATTGGGATGTCATCTACCATAGTGCTAACATTTAGGTCTATTAGACCTAGCATTACCAACTCTCGCTATTGACGTAGTTTGGGCCTTAGAACCCGAATACTGCTTCCCACGATCTTTGTTGAGATACCCAACTGAAGCATTTGAATGAGTATACAAATCCCTCAACTTATTTGACGAAGATTGAAATGACTTATTCATCGGTCTTTTTCTTGAGTTTCTAGCCTTAAACTCAGCTTTTCTCTTTTCCTTGCTCAACTCTTCAGCTTTGCAAGCTCGGTCGACTAGCACAACAAATTCTTTCAACTCTAAAATCCTAACTAGCAGTCTGGTATCTTCATTCAACCCATCTTCGAATCTCTTGCATATGATAGCCTCGGTGGAAACATATTCCCAAGCATACTTATTGAGCCTGACAAACTCTTGCTCATATTCAGTCATAGATAGACGACCTTGTTTCAGTACCAGAAACTCCTTACGTTTCTGATCAATGAACCGTTGACTGATATATTTCTTTCTGAACTCTTCTTGGAAGAAATCCTAGGTAACTCTTTGTTTTGGTACCACAGATACAAGAGTATTCCACCACTGGTATGTTGAGTCCTTCAGTAGTGATATAGCACATTTCAAGCACTCATCCGGTGTTAAAGAAAGGTCATTAAGTACCCTGATAGAGTTTTCAAGCCAAAACTCTTCCCTATCGGGATCATCATCAATATTGGCTCTAAATTCTTCAGCCCCTTGTTTTCGAATCTTATCAACTGGAGGCTTATTCAGTCTTAACAATTCCACACATTGGGGAGCTACGAGAATCGGTTGGGGCTAGACGGGGGTGAAGGATGTTGGGCAGCCAGATTTGTTCGAATAAACTCGGCAAACCATTTATTCATCCTTTGGAAGAAGGCTTTCCTAGCCTCTCCTCCCTAACTAATCGGGACCGGTCTACTTTTAGAGGGCGATGTCCCTTGAGCGAGAGCTGGCGTATTACTTTCAACATCATCAGCTACCTCTCGGTTGGGATCCATTTACTAGATGAAAACACAATTTAAATTGTCAAGAGTCGTCACACTATCACAAATTATATATGGCATGTATAGCTAGACTCTCACACACGCTACGTTAGTCCGAGAATCGACTAAACCATAGCTCTGATACCACTAAATGTAACACTCCTTATCTATATTCAATCGCAGAATAGGATACGAGGCATTACAGAACTCACATCACAAGTAAACATAAAATTTCGAGTCATAAATTTGCATCCAAATTAAAACCATTCGTATTCAATCGTAGAGTCCCTAATACAAGCCTACGAGGCCCAAAACATGTTTTGGAATGGTTTAGGACTAAACCGAAAACTTTAGAAATTTTTACAAAAATTTAGAAAATTTTTGCTATAGACAGGGGTCACACGCCCGTCTGGTTTGGGACATGCCCGTGTGGTCACACATGCCCATGTCCCTAACCCATGTAACTCTCTGACTTGCAATGCATGTACAAATTGATGTCACAAGGCCAAGTCACACGCCCGTGTGCTAGGCCATGTGGGTAATTAAATTTTTATTAAATAAATGTAGACTTCACATGCCCAATACACACGCCCATGTCTAAGGCCGTGTCCCTCACACGACTGAGACACATGCCCGTGTGCTCAATTTTGAGCATACTGTTTCTAAAAATTAAGGTGCAGGGGACACACGACCGGAACACATGCCCATGGAATAGGCCATGTGTTAACAAGCCATTTGCCACTCTCATTTACACCTACACTTACACAAATTCAATGGCACAATTCATGGCATATTTAGCAACCAAAACATTCACAATTATAGCTAAAACATGTTTATGCGATAGCATCATCTACAATATACATGACTTTTCATCATACCCAAATCAAACATACCAATTTCACATTCAAAGGCATCCACACACACACTTTCATCATGTATAATTCTATTTAGATTTTTCTAACATACCAATGAGCCATACTTAACCATTCATCAACAACCCATTAAGCCACACTAAAGCATTTGTCAACCGTAGCTATACGGTGCTACTCACACAAGCTGTCAAGTAACCGTAACATATGCCGGTATACTCAGCCACCAATAGGACATACAAGACTAGTACCAGGATCACATAATCACATAAGACATGGTAACCCTAGTGACATGTCACTTGTATCTTACTCTATTCCTAAAGTTCAAACGGGATTTCTTACTTGTCAAATCATCGTCGATTATTTAACATACATTTCATTCAGTATTAAAGCATTTAAATACAATTATATTAAAGCTTATTTAACATACAAACTTACCTTGGTTACAAAAACGGCTATACGAGTCTATTCGTCAATTACTTTAGTTTTCCCCCGATCTAAACCTGAACTTCATTTTTCTTGATTTATAATACCAAATTCATCTCATTTAATTATCACATTATTGAATTTAGCCCGAAAACACATTATGACAAAAATTACATTTTTGCCCTTAACTTTTCAACATTTTGCAATTTAGTCCCTAGGCTCGTAAAATGAGTTTCATTCAATTTCTTCTCAATCCAAGCCTAGCCAAACCTTACTCATACTCATACCAGCCCACATTTTTCATTTATTCACATTTTACCATACATTTTACAACCTATTACAATTAGGTCCCTTTTTGACATTTCCATCAGAAATCACTTTGTAAATGTTGTTTAACTAACAACAAGCATGCATTTTCTAAAATTAAACATCAAAATAGAAGCTTATCCAACATGGGTAATATTCTAGACTTTGATTTTCTTTCAAATTAATCCTTAGAATAACTAGATTAGGTTGAGACAACTTCAAAAACATAAAAATCATGAAAAATGGGGCAAGAACAGACTTACAATCGAGCTTGAAAGTGGCCAAAACCCTAGCTATGGACTCCCTTGAAATTTCGGCATAGGAGGATGAAGATGAATAAATATTTTGACTTATTTTCAGCTTATTAAATCATTTAATTACTAGTTTACCAAAATGCCCTAAATGCAAAACTTTGGAATTTTATCTAACCATATCCATTTTTGTCCATTATGAAGTATAATGGTCTAATTACCATTTAAGGACCTCTAATTTAGAATTTCATAACAATTAGACACCTTTAACTTATAGAATTGAAGTTTTGTACCTATTGAAATTTAGTCCTTCTAAATAAATTGAGCATTCAATCGATAAAATTTCTTAACGAAATTTTCACACAATTATTCTATCAGGCTATAGGCCTCAAAAGGAATAATAAAATAAATATTCCTACTTCGAATTTGTAGTCCCAAAACCACTGTTCTAATTTGATCCAAAAATAGGTTGTTACACACACTTCTGTGTGTCTACCCGTGTGGACAAAATAAAGCCATTTCCTAGCATCATTTGTCACCCAACACTTACCATTTTCCTGCACCAAAACTCATAAACATATATCCACCAATCCAATATCTTATTCACATAAATTTAGCCATCAACCATGTGGTATTATCTCATGTATCAAAGGATATAAACTTACTCTTAACATACACTTATATGCTAACATAATTCCAACAAACTAACACATAATAAGCACTTATGTGATTACCAAAATATTACTTCAAAAATAGCCAAACTTAGACCACCACTAGCCACTCCAATGGCTAGATTACAAACAACAATTACAAGCCATCATTGGCCAAATAAGCTTATACATGCCATTATACCAAAACGAGATTTTTATCTGTACCAAAATGCGATAGTGGATAGTGTGATGATTGCTCCGACCAACTTCCAACCTTCTCGAGCTTTGAGCACTATAAAACAAGAAAAATTAAACGGAGTAAGCATTTTATACTTAGTAAGTTCGTATAACAGAAAATAAACTTACCGGTCATATTTATTAATGCAAGCATGCATAAATTTACATTCCATCGATTTTGGATAAGTTACCTAAACACATACACGTATTCAACAAGTTAGTGACATAACCTCATATGAATATCAAGTAAAAATAGATGAGCTCATCATATTACAAGCTTCCATTAATTTCACCTTTCCACACTTCAAGAGTCTTTTCCGTTGAACTATTGAAATCTCGATAGATGTTCAGGTAATATAAACATGTGCAAAAGTACCCATTATGGTACATTATAGAAAGCACACTCTTGGGCCGTACATTTTACAATAGGATTACCAGTCTAGGCTAAATCCTATCCGTAGCATATGCTCTAGAAAGCTTAATATGGATTACCCATCTAGGATAAATCCAATTTACAACTTAAGCTCAAAAGGGCTTACATTAGAATTACCCGTCCAGGCTAAATTTTATCTGCAACATATGCACTATTATTCTTAACCCATCGAAATTCAACATTCAACCAGAACTTGATACTTTGTCCATAGTACACAACTTAAGACTATCTCATTATGTATATATCATCTCACACATATCAACACAATCATAGAATTCAATTCAAGCGTATTAACATACATTTTTAGGTTACACGAACTTACCTTCAAAATAGTTCGTATTTGAATTTCAACTAATCCGAAACCTTTTGCTTTCCTCGATCTAGTTCCGTAGTTGGTCTTTCCAGATCTATATGGGTAAATTTAACTATTAATCTATCTTATTTCATATAAATTTGCATCCTATTACATCCTAGGCAAAATTACCATTTTGCCCCCATTTTTCAAAAATTTTAATTTCGTCCCTAAGCTCGGAAAATGAAATTCATGAAATTTAACCCTCTTTCCAAGCCTAGCCGAAATATGTATATTACATTTACAACACATACATTTCATAAATTTTAGAATTTTCCATGGGTTTTACCACTTTTTCAATTTAGTCCCTAAATCAAGTTTTTATCAAAAATTACTTTGTAAAAGTTGTTTATCTATAAATAACTTTTCATTTTCTACCATAAATTTCAAATTTTTCGCATATTCATTCATGACCCAAATTTCATACCTTGATCACTTTTCAAATAAATCCCCTAAATAGAAAGATTAGGCTATCCCGATTCCAAAAATATAGAAATGACTAAAAACGAGACTTGATTTCATACCTTATTAAGCTTGAAAAGTTTTCTTCCTCTCTCCTAGGGTTTCCATAGAAAAATTGGGGAAGATGATATGAAAATAGATGATTTTTTTCTTTTTAATTAATTATCATCTATTAATTTTATTGATTTCCAATTTATTCTGTATTGTTTTCTAATTTTTCCATGGATGAATCATTAAAATATCTACTAACTACTCTTCAATGGTCTAATTACCATATAAGGACCTTAATTTTTGAATACCATAGCTATTTGATACTTATAGCTACTAGAACCCAACTTTTGCATTTGATGCAATTTAGTCCTTTCCCTAATTAAACACACAATCGGTAAAATTTTCGTACCAAAATTTTTGTGTGACCTTCCCATCATGATACCAACTATAAAATAAAATAAAATAAAATAAAATTTTATTTTAGGCTCGAATTTGTGGTCCTGAAACCACTGTTCCAACCCTCACCGAAAATGAGCTGTTACAACTCTCCCCCCTTAGAAATTTTCGTCCTAAAAAATTCTTAACAGAAAAGAGGTTAGGGTATTGTTTCCTCATGGTATCCTCAGTCTCCAAGATAGCTTCCTCTAATCCATGCCGTTTCCAAAGAACTTTTACCAATGCCACATTTTTATTTCTTAGCTCTTTCGTCTCATATGCTAGTATTTTAATCGATTCCTCAGTGTAAGTCATATCAGGCTGAATCTCAAATTCTGTCGGAGTAATAACGTGTGAAAGATCTGATCGATATCATTGTAGCATGGACACATGAAACACATTACAAATTTTATCAAGTTCCGGTGGAAATGCTAACCGATATGCAACAGGCTCGATTCTTTCAATGATCCCATATGGCCAGATGAACGTGGACCCAGTTTTCCTTTATGGTCGAATCGAAGAACTTTCTTCCTAGGTGACACTTTCAAGAATACTTTATCACTAGCCTGAAATTCTATCTCTTTCCGCTTTAAATCGGCATAAGACTTTTGATGGTCTGAGGTGGCTTTTAAACTGTCTCGAATTATCTTCACCTTTTCTTCGATTTCCCAAACCAAGTCAACTCCGTGTATCTTTTTCTCACTTAACTCTGTCCAATACAATGGAGTTCTACATTTACGACCATATAGAGCCTCATATGGCACCATTCTAATACTGGACTGGTAACTGTTATTGTAAACAAATTCAATCAAAGGCAAATATTTTTCCCGGTTACCTCCAAATTCAAGTATACAACATCAAAGCATGTCTTCTAAAATCTGTATCACACGTTTAGATTTTCCATCTATTTGAGGATGGAATGTAGTACTGAAGGTAAAGAGTGCCCAGAGCTTCTTGCAACATACTCCAAAATCAGGATGTAAACCTAGGATCTCTATCTGAAATAATAGAGATTGGCACTCCGTGTAGCCTTACAATCTCAGAGACATATAATTCAGCCAATATATCCAATGAAAATTCCATACGTACCGGGATAAAGTGTGTCGACTTTGTTAAATGATCGACAATTACCCAGATGACATCTTTCTTTTTTGGTGATAAAGGTAATCTAGTTACAAAGTCCATGGTAACTCTTTCCCATTTTCATTCCAGTATTGTAATTGGCTGCAATAATCCCTATGGTACTTGGTGTTCAGCCTTCAGTTGCTGACATATCAAACACTTCGATACAAATTCAAAAATATCCTATTTCATTCCTGGCCACCAGTACATCTTTTTCAGATCGCCATACATCTTATTACTACCAGGATGGATAGACATGTTACCATTATGAGCTTCATTGAAAATCTTCTGTACTAGTTCTGAACATTTTGGTACACGTACTCTGCCTCTGAATATTAAACAACCATTGGTCCTGGCCTGAAATTCTAACTTAGGAGTCGATTCACTTTGTATCCGCTTTGCTTGCAACTTATTATCATTTTTTTGAGCTTCAGAGATTTGTTGCAAAAACGTCGGTTTAACTTTTAACTCAACTATTATTAAACCATCATCAGATAAAGACAACTAGGTGTTCAATGCCCGTAATACAAATAAGGATTTTCGGCTCAAGGCATCCGCCACTACATTAGCTTTCCCCGCATGGTAGTCAATAACGAGATCATAATCTTTCAATAATTCCAACCACCTACGTTGTCTCAAATTCAGTTCTTTCTATGTCATTAAATACTTCAAACTTTTGTGATCCGTAAAGATGTGACATTTTTCACCAAAAAGATAATGCCGTCATATTTTCAATGCAAAAACAATAGCTGCTAATTCAAGATCATGTACCGGGCAATTTCTTTCATGCGGTTTTAGCTACCTAGATGCATAAGTCACTACTTTACCATATTGCATCAATACACATCTTAAACCATTCAATGAGTGTAACACCTCTAACCCGTATCCGTAGTCAGAATAGAGTTACGAGGCATTACCGAAAAAGATACAACTTTCATACATTCACATAATCACTACGATTATATTCGTAGGCATACATTTGTAACTTCAGTTTAACAATTCTTGAATCATGACTTATAAGCTTATAACATAAACTGCATTAACATATCTTCCAAAGAAATCAATATTAGTTCTATTACTACAGCTTTATGCGCATAGTACATAAAAACATGAACCATTTTGCATGCCTAATATCTAAGACATTATATTAAACTATTAAGCTAAAAGACAAGTTAAATCTTTACAAAAACATAACCAAACACACCCAATTCATACGACCACAAAATGGATTACGGTATACTCATTCTTTTATAATATACTTAATCATTAATACACAAAGCACAAAACAATTTTATTAAATTCGCATATAACCTTTTTGTTATCTTATAGCATGAATTACTATTCATATGGTCAATTTCCAATGCAATAGCTGAATATTAAAACATGATAAATACATATGCTTCATTCAATGTCTACTTTCATATAACCAAACCAATATGTCAATCATAATTTACATTTCACATCAAACACATCACAAATATGTATATATACATATAACATAGCAAACACTTGTCTAATGCTATAAAGTATCAAAGTCGAATCTAAACAAGTTAATATCACCTTTCTTGCAATGTATCAAAGGTCATACATGAGACCAATTCATTGAATGCAAATTCGGTTATGCACATATATATATAGCCAAAATTTATATTCAATTCATAATGTACCATTTATTTAACTTAAATACTTGCATTTCCAACCTAAATGACCATTCCATAATCAATAACTCATTATGCATTTTTACCTACTCAATTAACCACATATCTATGAAAAATCAATAAACAATTACCACATAATCCATTTTCAATCTCAATTGCCGAATACATCCATCCATGATATCAAGCGTATCTTACGCATATCATATATCATTAAAATACACATTACCTTTGAACATGATCAAGCTAAAGCCATTCATTAAGCATATTACTCAACCATATATCCAACCATAATTTCACCTATATGCTATAATCGAATATACTTTAATACCAAATCACATAATGACACTTTAACAAAGCATATCAACAAAGTTCACCTATATTTATCTATGTATAAACCATAGCGAAATCACCAAAACCACAACCAAACATAACCCTAATTTGATCAAACCTTGAAACTAAACTTAACAAAATAAACAAGCCATTTTCGCATGACTTATATATATAGACATATCAAAATCAAACATATCTAAATATAATCTAACCTATACATGCCATAGGTTCGAAATTCAGGTTATAAAAATACCGAAAGTAGTTGATAGTGTGTTAGACTTTGTTGACGATCCCTGAGCTCGTAACTGATCTCCAAAATCTATAAAATAAAGGCAAACATACACACATAGTAAGCTATCATAGCTTAGTAAGTCATAAGCAAATAAATTACTAAATTATACATGTCATATACATAATTTCGCATTTCAATAAGATATCATTTGCATTATATATAATTTGTATCACATATCAAATAGTCAACTTACCTTATTTTCTAATAGGCAAATTAACTATCACATACCTGATCACTTTAGCTCAATTACACATTCGATCATAACTTATCATTGCCCGTTGAACCATTTGGAATTGAATAGGATACTCAGATAATCACACATATCGTACAATGCCAACGTCCTAGACGTGGTCTTACATGTAATCACATATCGATGCCACTATCCCAGATAGGGTCTTACACGAATCAAATACGATGCTGATGTCCCAGACATGGTCTTACTCGTAATCACATATCGATGCGAACGTCCCAGATGTGGCCTTATGCGAGAACACATATCAGAAATTCTATGTCATGACATATGTATCCTAGCTATTCCTAAGGTTCGTACAGAGCTTTCAGACGTCGTATCTCGATCAAATCGAATTCATAAACATAGCTCCCAAGCATATTCTTATTCGGATACCACATATACACTTTCACATAGTTCATTCCAGCATATATAACTCGTATTTATTTAAAATTAACAATATCTATTTACTTATAAACTTACCTCGAACAACGATAATCGGAATGGGAAGATTATTCGACAACTTTGGTTTTCCCCCGATCCAAATCTAATTTCTTTAGCTCTTAATCTAAACAAATTCAAATTAAACTCATTCAAACATAATTCCATTCAATTTAGTCCAAAAACACATAAATGGGCAAATTACCATTTTGCCCGTGACATTTTGCACTTTTTACAATTTAGTCCAAATTGCACAGAACACAAAACATGCAAAATGTGCACACATCATGCTTAGGCCGAATGTTACCCATGCTCATACAAGTCCATATATTTCATTTATTTCACATTTTAGTCCCTTAATTTATTATTTTTGTAATTTAGCCCTAATTACTCAAATTCATCAAAAATTCCAATACAAAATCTATTCATCCAAAACAAATCTTTCATAATTCATCATCTAACATCACAAAGCTCAATTTTTCACCAATGGCATAACTCAAAATATTCATCAAAATCAGAAATTCAAGCATGGGCTTTGTACATTACGCTGCAACAATCTTAAAAACGTAAAATTTATAAAAAAAACGAGCTAGTTACATACCTTAATCAAGCAAAACCTTGGCCGAAACTTTGAAAACCTTATTTCTTTCTCTTTTCTTTAACATTCGGTCATGCAAATAAAAGATGAATGCATGATATTTTATTATATGTTTTATTATGTTAACATATTTACCATTTACCATTTTTAACCTTTATTAATTAATATGTAACCATTATAAAATAAGGTCACAACCTTCCATCACCTTTAACTATGGTCTAATTACAACTTAAACACTTTAAATTATAAAAACAACCACAATTCGTCCATTACAAATTAAACTATCAAATTTTCATTTTACACGATTAAGCCCTTTTATTAAATCGGGCACTCAAACGATAAAATTTTTGAATAAAATTTTCACACACATAAATTCACACATAATAAACACAGAAAATAAATTTTAAACATTTTTTTACTCGGATTCGTGGTCTCAAAACCACCAATCCGAATAGGGTCTAAATTGGGATGTTACAATGAGGCATTGCTGTAAACTATAAATTCCTTACCCGATTCAGGTTGGACTAATATGGGAACTTCCGTTATTAAAGCTTTCAATCTATCAAAACTCTATTGGCACTTATCAGTCCACTCGAACTTCACTTCTTTTTGCAACAATCGAGTCATTGGAGAAGCTATCATTGAAAACCCTTTAACAAATCTCTGATAATATCCTGCTAGTCCAAGAAAACTTCTGACTTCTGAAACATTCTTCGGTGGCTTCCAACTTACAATAGCTAAAATTTTGTTCGGATCCACCCGAATACCCTCTGCAGATGAAACATGTCCAAGGAAACTAACTTCCCGTAGCCAGAATTCACATTTTCTGAATTTAGCATACAGTTGTTTCTCATGCAGAGTTTGCAATACAACTCTCAGATGCTCAGCATGCTTATTCACATCCCGAGAGTAAACCAAAATATCGTTAATAAAAAAAACCACGAACCTGTCTAGGTATGGTCTAAAAATTATGTTTATTAAATCCATAAATATCGCCGGGGCATTTCTTAATCTGAATGGCCTGACCAAAAACTCATAATGTCTATATCTGGTTCTAAAAGCTGTCTTTGACACGTCTGATTCCTTCACTCGTAGCTGATGATAACCAGAATGAAGATCAATTTTTAAAAATACAATGACACATTTTAATTGATCAAACAAGTTATCTATACGAGGCAGCATGTACTTATTCTTTACTATGACTTTATTAAGCTGTCTTTAATCGATGCATAATCTCAATGATCCATCTTTCTTCTTTACAAACAATACCGGTACACTCTATGGTGAAAAGCTAGGTCGGGCAAATCCTCTATCAATATACTCTTGCAATTGTACTTTTAGCTCCTTCAATTCAACAGGAACCATTCTATATGGTGTTATAGATATCGGTGTCATCCCTGGCACAAGGTCTATGGTAAATCCCACCTCTCTGGCTGGAGGTAAACCAGGTAGTTCTTCTGGAAATACCTCAGGAAACTCACAAACAACTAGCACCGACTGGATTTTCAACTCTGATACTTTAGTATCCAGTACAATAGCAAGATAAGCCTCATACCTCTTTTTAATATATCTCTGTGCTGATATTACGGAAATCACAGTAGACAACCCATCCAGTTTCTCAGATTCAACCCAGAGTAACTAACCATTCTGACACTTCAATACAATGGATTTATGCTTACAATTTACCACTGTATCATGTTGGGTTAAACAATCCATTCCTAATATTACATCAAATTCATCAAAGGGTAACAATATCAAATTAGCCGAAAAACAATAACCTCTATCATCAATGGGCAATTTTTAAAAATTTTATCCACCATAACATGCTGACCCAAGGGGTTTGAAGCTTTAACCACAAATTCAGTGAATTTAATAATCATATTTTTGACAGACACAAATTTTGTGCATATATATGAGTGCGTGGAACCAGGATCAATCAAAGCAATAATATCAGTATCAAGTAGAGAGAATGTACCAGTGATAACATCTGGTGTCGAAGCATCTTCCCTTGCACGTATTGCATATGTTCTTGCCGGAGCCTGAGCCTTAGATTTAGCTGTTGAATCTTTTGCCGCACTACGACTACCACCGACATTTCTGAAGTACAGTGGTGGTCTACCCCTCGAGACAGGATTACTCAGCTTTGGGTCTATTCAATGTCTTTCTCAACCCTTTCCGGGCAATCCTTAATAAAATGCTCGAGAGAACCACACTTAAAGCAAGCCCCACTTCTCATCCAACACTCTCTGAAATGCAATTTATTATATACATTGCATCATGGTTTCGGGTTTCCAACACTCCCAACATTGGTTGTTAAGGGAGACAAAGACATTGGGTTGGTGTGTTTAGAACTTTGTTCCTTTCCCAAATACTCCCTTGATGTAGTGAAATGCTCATGATAATTCATTGATTACTTTGAAGCAGATGATTGCGTCTTGTTCATAAATCTCTTTCTCGTAACTCGAGCTTCCCTTTCTACTTGCCTCTTTTCTTTACTTAATTCCTCGACCTTGTGTGCTCGTTCAACCAACACCACGAATTCTCTTAATTCTAAAATTTCAATCAACAGCTTGATATTTTCATTTAGCCCTTCTTCAAATTATTTGCACATTTTGGCTTTAGTCTGAACATATTCACTAGCATACTTGCTCAATCTAACAAATTTCGTTCATACACTGACACTGTCATATTCCGTTGTTTGAGCTCTAGAAATTTTTTCTTTTTTTGGTCCAGGAATCTTTGACTAATATACTCCTTTTCGAACTCTATTTGGGAAAATTCCCATGTAATATTTTCACTTGGTACTACAGAAGATATGGTTTTCCACCAATGGTAGGTTATGTCTTTTAACAAAGATACCGCACATTTCAGCTAGTGTACATGATAACTCATTTAGAACCCAAATAGTATTTTTCAGCTAGAACACAGCCCTCCCTGGATCATCATCGGCCGTAGCCCTAAATTTTTCAACCCCATGTTTTCTGATTTTATCTGCTGGAGCCTTACCAATTCTAACAGGTCTAGAATCCTGTGGCATTTCATCATGTTGTGAAGCAAGTGGGGGAGGTCGTTGAACAGCAGGGTTTGTTCTCATATATTCACTAAACCATTTATCCATCGATTCAAAGAAGGCTGCTTTTGTCGCCTCACTTCGGCCTTTAGATATGGGCCTTCTACTACTGAATGGAAGCTTGAGCAGCACTCTCAGCTTCCTCAATCTCAGCTCTAGCTTGGTTTGAAGACATTACTATAAGGAAATACATTTAAAAGTAGTCAGGAGATATCACACTATCATAATTTATATAATGGCATGTACAGCTAGACTCGTACTTGCTGCGTTAGTCTGAGAATTGGCTAAACCATAGCTTTGATACCACTAAATGTAACACCCCTCTCCCATATTCGTTGTCTGAACAAGGTTTCGAAGCATCACCAAAATATTTAGAACATTTTACAATTTGTTTACATAAATTACTATTCAATTATCGAGATCATCCAAAATGTCCTTTAATTGGACTCTCGAGGCCAAATACGAGCATTAGAATCAAGTCGAAACTTAATGGAAACTCATAATTTTTTCGCGACATTTCAAAAAATTTCCAAAGTGCAGGGCTCACACCCCCGTGTGGTCGAGCCATGTACTGCACACACCCGTGTCCTTAACCCGTGTAACACTCTAACTTTTAAGACATGAAGAAACTAAAGTCACAAGGCCAAGTCACAAGCCCGTGTGCTAGGCCATGTGGCAAATTTTATTTTCAAAATTTAGGTGCAGTTTTCACATGCCCGTGTTCAAAGCCGTGTCAATCACACGGCTAAGACACACGCCCGTGTCTTTGCCCGTGTGCCCAATTCTGACCATTTTGTTTCTCATTTTTAAGATGCAAGGGACACACGACTGGACCACACTCCCAAGGGACAGGTCGTGTGTCACCCATGGCCAAGACACATGCCCGTGTGTCTACCTATATGGATAAAATAAAGTCATTTCTTATCCTCATTTGTCACCCAAAACTTACCATTTTCCTGCACCAAAACTCACAAACATATATCCATCAATCTAATATAATATTCACATAAATTTAGCCATCAACCATGTGGTAGTATCTCATGTATCAAATGATATAAACTTACTCTTATCATACATTTATATGCTAACATAATTCCAACAAACTAACACATAATAAGCACTTATGTGATTACCAAAATATTACTTCAAAGATAGCCAAACTTATACCACCAATAGCCACTCCAATGGCTAGATTACAATCAACAATTACAAGCCATCATTGGCCAAATAAGCTTATACATGCCATTATACCAAAACAAAATTTCTATTTGTACCAAAATGCGATAGTGGATAGTGTGATGATTACTCTGACTGACTTCCAACCTTCGCGACCTTTGAGCACTATAAAACAGGGAAAATTAAATGGAGTGAGCATTTTATGCTTAGTAAGTTCGTATAATGGAAAATAAACTTACCTGTCATATGTATTAATGCAAGCATACATAAATTTACATTCCATCAATTTTGGATAAGTTACCTTAACACATGCACTTATTTAACAAGTTAGTGACATAACCTCATATGAATATCAAGTAAACATAGATGAGCTCATCATATTACAAGCTTCCATTAAATTCACCTTTCCACACTTTAAGAGTCTTTTCTGTCGAACTATTGAAATCTCGATGGATGCTCGGTTAATATAACATGTGCAAAAGTACCCATTAGGGTACATAATAAAAGACACACTCTTGGGCCGTACATTTTACAGTAGGATTACCAGTCCAGGCTAAATCCTATCCGTAGCATATGTTCTAGAGAGCTTAATATGGATTACCCGTCCAAGCTAAATCCAATTTACAACCTAAGCTCAAGAGGGCTTACATTAGAATTACACGTCTGGGCTAAATTCTATCTGTAACATATGCACTATTATTCTTAACCCATCGAAATTCAACATTCAACCAGAACATGATAGTTTGTCCATATTACACAGATTAAGACAATTTCATTATGTATATATCATCTCACACATAGCAACACAATCATACAATTTAATTCAAGCATATTAACATACATTTTAAAGTTACACGAACTTACCTTTAAAATGGTTCGTATTTGAATTTCAACTAATCCGAAACCTTTTACTTTCCTCGATCTAGTTCCTTGGTTGGTCTTTCCGAACCTATATGGGTAAATTTAACTATTAATCTATCACATTTCATATACATTTACATCCTATTACATTCTAGGCAAAATTACCATTTCATCCCTAGGCTCGAAAAATGAAATTCATGAAATTTCACCCTCTTTCAAGCCTAGTCAAAGTATATATCTTACATTTACAGCACATACATTTCACAAATTTTAGAATTTTCCATGGGTTTTACTACTTTTTCATTTTAGTCCCTAAGTCAAGTTTTCATAAAAAATTACTTTGTAAAAGTTGTTATCTATGAATAACTTTTTATTTTCTACCATAAATATCAAATTTTTCGCATATCCATCCATGACCCAAATTTCATACCTTGACAACTTTTCAAATAAATCCCCTAAATAGAAAGATTAGGCTATCCCGATTCTAAAAATATAGAAATGACTAAAAACGAGACTTGATTTCATACCTTATTAAGCTTGAAAAGTTTTCTTCCTCTCTCCTAGGGTTTCCATAGAAAAATTGGGGAAGATGATATGAAAATAGATGATTTTTTTCTTTTTAATTAATTATCATCTATTAATTTTATTGATTTCCAATTTAGTCCGTATCGTTTTCTAATTTTTCCATGGATGAATCATTAAAATATCTACTAACTACTCTTTAATGGTCTAATTACCATATAAGGACCTTAAGTTTTGAATACCATAGCTATTTGATACCTATAGCTACTAGAACCCAACTTTTGCATTTTATGCAATTTAGTCCTTTCCCTAATTTAACACACAATCGGTAAAATTTTCATACCAAAAATTGTGTGACACTCCTATCATGATACCAACCATAAAATAAAATAAAATAAAATAAATTTTTATTTTAGACTCGGGTTTATGGTCCCGATACCACTGTTTCGATCTCACCGAAAATGGGCTATTATAAATAGGAGGACATAAATCTACCGGATTAGGGTCAAATCTAATAAGAAAATCTATAGATCGAGTTAATGTGACCATAGGGGTTTTAATCAGAAAGAGATTTCAATTAATCAACGTAGAGTCAGCTGTTCTTACTTTCAAAAGTGATATTAACATAATTTAAGGATTTCTATGGATCAAGGTACAAGTGAATAAATCATTTAATTTAGATTCATAGTAGTAGGTGAAGTCTAGGTGGATTCTTTCCTAGGTATTGTCTATCTCATTGGTTATGTAACACCCCTAACTCGTATCCGTCGTCTGAACAGGGTTACAGAGAATTATCGGAGTTAACAGTAGAAACAAACAAAATTTTGAACATTTCATAACATATCAATATTCATATAAAAAAATAAAAAATATTCATATTGTTCCACATACGAGCCCTAGAGGCCCAAAATATGCATTAAAAACAAATCGGGACTAAATCAGAATCTTAGAGAATTTTTTGAAAAACATTGAAATCATGTGGCTAGGCCGTGTGACTCAAACGGCCAGTGGACAGCCTGTGTCTCAGGCTGTGTGGGCATTCAAAATGGGGACACATGGTCATGTCCCAAACGATGTAAGTGTAACAGCTCGGTTTGGACCCTAGTCAGAACAGTGGTTCTGGGACCACAAATCTGAGTCAAAAAAATATATTTCAAATTATTGGTGTTTATAGTATGTGAATTGATATTTGTGAAAATTTGGTGTGATAATTTTATCGTTTAAGTGGTTAATTTGATAAAATGAGCAAATCGGTAAGTTGTAAAAGTTGCCTTCTATAAGTTAAAGTGCCTATTTTCTTGATTAATTAAAGGTGAGGTACTTATTTGAATATTAATCCATTTTTATATTAGTGGGAGTTAGTAGCATGGCATTTGGAGTAGTTTATAATGAATTTAAAGGTTAAATAAGTAATTTGGCATTTTAAGCTTAGAATAATAAAATAAAGTGGAATTGATGGCCATTTATCTTCTTTTATGGCCAATTGTACTAAGGAAGAAAGCCAAAAATGGGGTTTTCATATTCGTCAACTTGGTAGCTTGATTAGTTAAGTGTTTTGACCTAGTTTTTGATGATTTTTATGTTTTTGAGATCGTTGCTTCGTGTTTTACAAAACCCATGCTTGAATTTTAGAATTTAATGATGATTTCATGAGATGCCATTGTTGATTTAGTGAGCTTTGTGATGTTAATTGTTGATAAATGATAGATATGTGATAGATAAATATAATTTATCTTTGAATTTTTGATGAATTTGAGTAATTTGGGCTAAATTGTGAAAATGATATTTTGAGGGACTAAAATGTGAAATAAATGAAAGAAATGGGCTGCTAAGGACCTTAGTGAAATTCGGCCAAGCATGGGTGTGGTCAAATTTTGAATATTTAGTGTTTTGTGAAATAGGGACTAAAATGCGAAAGATGTGAAATGTCAGGGGAAAAAATGTAATTAGCCCATTTATGTGTTTTTAGATGAATTTTATTGAATATATGATTAAATAAGTTGAATTTGTATTGAATTAGATCAAGAAATGAGAAAATTGGATTTGGATCGGGGAAAGTTGAAAATTATCGAATAGTCGTTTCGGTCCATTCGTGTTAGTACGAGGTAAGTTCATAAGTAAATAAATGTTATTAAATTGAAATGTATGTGCATTATATGTACTGAATTAAGTTGTAAAGGAATATGAATGTGAAGTTGAAGTGTGTAAATTATGAATTGAAGTTGAGGCACTAAGTGTGCGATAAATGAAATAGCTACGGCTATTAAAATGGCACTGAGTGTGCGAGATTATAATAACATTAGCTAAATAAATGGCACTACGTGTGTGATATCGATATAAGTTTGGTTTAATGTAATGGCACTAAGTGTGCATTATAATTATAGGTTCGACTAATTAATTGGCACTAAGTGTGCGAGTTCGTTGAGTGTTCTAGGATGATCGAATGAATTGGTGCTTCGAGCATTGAAGTGATAAATGTGGTAGATATGTAATGCCCTGGATTTGGGCCTAAAAGGAATGGGCCTTGAGCGTGGGAACACATAAAGGTTTATGTGTGCGAGAAATATCACAAATTATATGTTGGCTTTAGTGGCTAAGTATTTGGCCATATTTGAGAGAGTTGGAGAAGTCCTGGGTTCAAACCTGGGCTTTAGCTAAATTTTTTATTTAAGTGAATAAAACCCTTGGTACTTGGAAGTAAGCCTTTTAAATAACTAAGATTAAAATGAGACACAAGATGAGCTTGTATTCCAGTGGTTGTGGCTCCATTAAGGTGGCAAGGGAGCTTGAGTTCGAGTCACTCTATGCATAAAGGAGTATTTATTTTACTCCTTTTGTTGTGTGAGTGGTGGAGTTTGAATAAAACACTACCAGGGTGGTTGGAATTTGAACTGGTCAAGGAATGGATTATGTAGAAAATCAAGGAGAAGATTGGGGAGGAAATCATGGAGGGATTTTAGGAGGAAAAGGGGGAGTTTGAAGTGAGGTAAGACTGTGTCGAATTTGCTTGAAAAATACTCAGAAATTCGGCTGGGAAGGGTGCCTTTCATTTTCGGCTTTTGGTGATCATTATTTTTTTTCTTTTGGTTTTTTTTTTCCTCTGCAACATCTTAGCCGTATACTTTCCTTGAGTGGCCGAATACATTTTGCCCTATTTTCATAACTCCTTCATCTATTCTTTTGAGTACTACGATTAATTCTATTCTGCTTCTTTTTCTATTTTCACTTCGACATTTGTTCACCCATACTTCCCCTTTTGGTTAGCCATCTAGTTGTATTCTTTTTTCTTTTGAGTTCTTGCCAGATACCTTTTTCTTTTTCCTTTTTATTATTTCCTTCGATTTTTGTCAAATGACTTTTCTTTTTCCTTCTCTTACTTCCAGTTTCTGCTATTGATTCTGAACAATCGGCTGAACATCTACCATCTTGTCTCTCTCCATTTCTCTACCTTCACCTCCAATTGCTTCATTGGCCGAATACATATGTGAGTATCCGAATTGTACTTTCTTTCCTTTTTCAGGTTGTTCCCTTTTCTGGTTATTTTCTTTTATTTTTCCTTTTCACACCAACTATACTATTTTGGTACACTCTTCATATTAAACCGATTTTTGACTCGTGTACGCTACTGCTTTTATTAGTATTTCATTCTGCGGTCTGGTAAATGGTGGAGAATGGGGTATAAGGTTCTTGTTGTAATGATATCGTATGTCTTGTGTGAATCTAAAGAAGAATAGGGTTCTTGTGTAGGTTGTGGCCAAGGGTGATTGGTGCATTGCCTGCGAACTGAAGAGGTTATCGCTTCTGTTGTTGGTAAGGGCATCGTATTTGATTTGGAATTCTGTTAGATTTCCTTAGTGTTATGAGTTAAGTTTCTAACCGAATATTATTGGTTTAATTAGGTACAAGGTTACTTTGAGCACAGTTCGCTTTCATAATCAGGTGTGTAACCGTATGCTATGTTTGATGATCGGCTGAAAAGCCTAAAGCATGTGTTTTTGTATTCGGTATTTGATAATCGCTTGAAAGCTGAAAGTATGTGTTGTTGTAACACCCTAAACCCGGCCCAGAAGTTAGACCCAAATCTAGCATGTCACATTTAAGTGTTTTTCGAAAACCATGTTCTCATTAGAAACCCTTCTTATTTAAAATGTAGTGTACTGAAAACTTCTTAATTTTATTTCCAAAATTCATTTTTACTTTGCAGAAGCTAATTCTAAAAGTAACCGATTTACGAAAACATGATGTTTAAAAGTTAAGTTGCGTAGTGTTTTAAAAACCGCAATCTACTTCTAACAAATATCAAACATAGTAAATAAATTTTTCCAAATGAAAAGTTAAGAAAGAAAATAAAGAGGCCCTATTACAACCCAAATCAAAAGGCAAAGGGCTTAACTAAATAAATGAAATAGAAAAACATGTGCTGATGTGTGGTCGTCTCCGAGTCCCTTTATGACACCGGTCCACCTAACGCTGGGGATTACCTGCACAGTTAATAAACGGGGTGAGTTTACGAAAACTCAGTGTGTAATCCCCTTACTAGAGTAACAGTCAGTATACAGACACAAAAACAGAAACAGTCTGGGCTAGAGCCCTTTAACGCTAACAATATAGTCCAGTTCAGAGCATACGTAGGCCACAACCCATTACAAATCACTTGGGTCTCAGCCCTTGTGTAACACTCCTAACCCGTATCCGTTACCGGAATAAGGTTATGATGTATTACTTGACTGAACAAAGCTTCTATAAGGTCAAAGATACTTACCAGACATAAATTATCAACAATGCAAACCTATCTCATTGATTTTCCATAAGAGCTCTTACAAATTTCCAAAATGACTCACTATCAAAACATAACCGAATATCAAATAACAAATTAACTACTATCAAGTAATAACTAAAACATTTCAACACATTAGTTCAATTATAAGGCTTCTCTACACAAAATGAGCAAGCCATCTTCGCATGGCTATAATGTATACAAAGTCGAAATATCATTCTACCTATAGTCCATCCTATACATGCCTTAAACCATGATGATATACAATCTTCTCAACTCACATAATGACTCGATAGTGTGATTATATCTTCGGCTCTTCCAACTCGAGCTAAAGTATAAACCTATAAGAAATGGAAAAGAGAACACGGAGTAAGCTTCAATTCTTAGTAAGTTTTAAGCAATGGAAACAATTAATTTACTTATAGATCGATTATTTCAAATTTTCAAGAAATCATTCCTAGATAATTGCCATTTTGGCCAAGTATCCATGAACATAATGCATATTTAGCAAATTCACCTCACTTGAATCTGAACTCAATTAAAACCAAATATTGAAATCACAAATAAGATCATAAGAACTCGGAAAGCATCTCATTAACTAGTTTTAACCATGTTTGCAACAAAATCATAAATTCACTACAAGCTGTCTTCCTGAGCAACAGTCACTAAATTATTTATAACTAGATCTAAGAAACTCCAAATCAAGTACCGTTAATTTTCCCTGAAAATAGACTCATATATCTTTCATCCATAAAATTTTCAGAATTTTTAGTTTGACCAATCAATACCAGATTTTATTGAAGTTTCCCCTGTTTCACTGTTTGACTATTCTGACCACTCTTCACTACGAATCGATTTTCTCATTATACAGAATTTGAAATATGTTATGATTTATTTCATTTGAAACTAGACTCATTAAGGAGTATAATAATATGAATTTTATCTTATAATCATCATTGTACAATTTACAATGATTTTCTAAAAACAGAACAGGGGATTTCAAAGTCATTTTGACTCTATCTCACGCCACTTCAAATATCTCATTATCTACAATTATTTTGCTTACACGGTTTCTTTTATAAGAAACTAGACTCATTAATATTTAATTACATAATTTATTCAGATTCTAATTCAATTTCCACAATTTATGGTGATTTTCCAAAATCACGCTACTGTTGCTGTCCCAAGCAGATTTATTACAAATTTGCTCTTTCACACATTCCTTGCATTCAAATTATCTAAACATGTATATCATGTCATTCAAGATTGAACTCATATAACATAGGCATTAAAATGCTTCACTATCAGCTTTAGTTCAATTGAAACGAATAAAATACAGTATCATATTCACATGTAATTTTCCATGATCGTAATCACCTAAAAATAAAATCATATACTTCCACAAACCTTTCCACAAGGACCAAGTGTTTATATTTGAATATAAACATAGAATCACTTCACATAACTTCACACATTTACCGAATATATCACGATCACATTTATAGTCATAACACTTATTCACAGATGCATCACTTTATATATTTATAATTTAATTCAAATCAAAATTGCATACGAGTACATGATACATACCTAGCCAACTTAATATGTAATGCACTTTCAATTTGTCAACTTAGTGTAGGATCTTGTAATTGTATACTTTTATCAAATTCATCGGCACTTGGCCTGCTAGGTATAAAACCCGAAATTATATTACCAGCACAGACAAAGCTCTGCGGGACTTTAGCTCGGATACATTTCAAAGACGAAGCTCATGGACTTTAGCCCTGATACATTTCTAGCACGGCTCATGGGACTTTAGCCCTGATACATTTCCAAGACGGCTCATGGGATTTTAGCCCGATACATTTCTAGCACGGCTCTGTGGGACTTTAGCCCTGATACATTTCCAGCACAAAGCTCATGGGACTTTAGCCCTGGATACATTTCAAAGACGAAGCCTCACGGGACTTTAGCCCTGATACATTTCAAAGACGAAAGCTCATGGACTTTAGCCCTGATACATTTCCAATACCATGCATACTTAGTCCTATTTTAACACATCTCATTCAACCTATTACTTTAGTAGTCATTTACTACATTCGGATATAAGCTCAATATGCACATCATCATTCACATTTCATTTCAGAGTTATACTTAATACCACACATTCATTTTACCATTCAAGCTTAATCCCAAAGTGACCATTATACTATAAATCATATATATGCACTATTTATTATACAACTATAATCAAGAACGAACCAAAGATTTCAATTCACTTAATATACTCTTATAAAAGCATCATCAATTTCATACTAAAAGAAACTACTCAAAACTTACCTCAGGTATAATTGAATAGTTACAGATAGGCTACTCGATTGCTTTCTCCTTCCCCTTATCTGATTGAGTTCCTCTTTGCTCTTGAGCTTTAAAATTAAACAATTGAATTCGTTTAATTACCTACTCAACTTTAATTCTTTAATAATCACATTTGATAATCATATAACTTCCATACATGTTAAGTTTTATAAAATGTACCATGACTCGATATCATGCCTATTATTTCATAAACCACATTCGACCCTAACCACTCAAACTTAGCTTTCATATACAAATTCCATTTCATGATCAAATGTAGCAAATTGCACATAGGTTTCACCTATGCTAAACAATGACTGAATATACATTTCGAAGAAATAACTTACTTAATACATAATTCACATTACCAAGTACATATAACCTTAATGACCGAATGTATATCACCCCAATTCCTATGACTTAGCCATTCACCTTTTTAGCCGAATATCAATAAAACATCTAGTTCACATACACAAACACAATCTCTTAAGGCTTATTATATTATCAAGTACACATTAAATTTATATAGCCGAATATACATCTATATTTAGCTCATCAAACCGATATACTAATCATATTTTCCCTAACACAAATATATTCGGTAATGACCACAACCCTTTAGCCAATTTTAAAAACAAACCACAACATTTTAAATTCATCTTATTCCTCCCCCTATTTGACCGAATGTACATATCAAATGTAAACTCAACTAAACAACAACATTTTTCTTCCCAAAATGCATATACACACACACGGCAATTTCAATTCATACTTTTCAACCATGAATTCTACTTATTCAACCCTCATTTAAGCTACTTAACATATAACTAACATCTTCCCAAAAACTTATCAAAATAATACCAATTTAGCACTTGCCGAATGGACATTTGTTCATTGATTCATGAATTTAAAGCATTGGTTAACTATGCTATGTATTTATCCATTTAATTTCATAATCAATTACAAAATAAAAATTGCATTACATACCTTTAAAAGGAGTTAACCATGGCCGAATGCCTTGGCTTCTTCTTCACTATTTTTCTTTCCCCAATTCGGCATTCAAGAAAGAAAGATGAACATCTATTTTATTATTTTTTTTTTCATCTTTTATTGTTTTACTAATTAATTTATTTCAAAAATAAAGCTATTACTTATTATAATATTTAAATAAAACATATATTATACATCAACCATCATTTATGGCCGGCCACTAAACAAAATTGGTCCATTTGACATGCAAATCCCTCATGTCAAAATTTCATGCATTATTTGACACTTTAAAATTTACCTATCACACTTTCAAGTTTTATCACATGAGTCCTATCTTATAAATTTCACATACAAATGACAAAAATCAAAGCATGAAACTTTCACACATGCATTTACACATATAATAAACATAGAATTTAACAGTTAATTATTTTTATGACTCGGTTTTGTGGTCCCGAAACCACTTTTCGACTAGGGTCAAATTAGGGCTATCACACCTTGTTAGAATCAAACCATATGCATAATGTAAAAATATATGCTAACCCATCCCATCCAACTGCTATACACTAACTCCGTCCCCCGGTACAGATCGTGTGGGGATATAACTATTGACCCACCCATCCGATGCACATCAATGGTAGCCCGGTTGTGGTACTACCATCATTGCAGCAAACTGCTAGCATATATACGACTTTAAGCCTTCAGTAGTTGTATTATAATTGGCACAAAGCCATCGGTAACTGTAATAAGTTCGGCACATAGCAATCAACTAGAGTAACATAACTGGCAAACAGCCCTAGGTAAATGTGATCGACACCGAGTTGTCAATAATCATTTATTGGCACATAGCCTTAGGCAAATACGTTTGGCACACAGCCATAATCAGGTTGGCACAGAGCCATATGTAGGTTGGCGCAAAGCCATAATCAGAATAATTGGCTTTAAGCCATCGGTAGCTGTATCATGTTATTCACATAGCCATCAACTACGGTAATATAGTCGGCACACAGCCTCGGGTAAATATGATCAACACAGAGTCGTCAGTAGTCATATAGTGGGCTTAAAAGCCACCGGTGGATTCACGGTCATCAAGCAACCATGTGATCCTTAATCGGTGGATCCACGGTCGTCAAGTAACCATGCGATCCTTAATCGATGGATCAACGGTTGTCAAGCAACCATGCAATCCTCAATCGGTGGATCCAGTATCGTCAAGCAACCATGCGATCCTCAATCGATGGATCGACAGTCGTCAAACAACCATGCGATCCTCATATACTTCCTCCGTTCCATAATTCCCACCCATGTGCAACATAATATTATATGAATGCAGCAAATATACACACGGCATACAAAATCATACCAATCACAGTCACAACAATCCAATCACAGTCATACATTCTCAATCAAAAAATAGTCAAATCAATCAAATCGTATTATCAGTGAGTCATATACCCTAGAGGGGCAAAATAGTCTTTTTATCTATTACGGGTATTTTAGTAATTTCACCCTACAAGGGTATTTCAATAATTTTGCAAAAAAAGGGTATTTCAGAAATTTTGTAAATAAAAGGTATTTATGTAATTTTCCAAATCACGGGTATTTCGGTAATTTTCTAAATCAAGGGTATTTGTAACGCCCAGAATTTAGGCCTAGAAGTATTGGGCCTTGAGTATGGGTTCGTAAGGAGGTTGTATTTAAGTATTTAATTGTGCAAGGAAATGACACAATTAAATGTCTACTTTGGTGGTTAACGGCCCCGAGAAGTGTTGGAGAAATCTTGGGTTCAAACTTGGGCTTTAACAAAATTTTTGGTTTTAAGTGAAAAAAACCCTGGATGCTTGGAAGTAGGCCTTTTATAATATTGTAGGAAATAAATGACACAAGGAAACATGTGGTCTAGTGGTTGTGGCATCATTAAGGTTGCAAGGGAGCCTGCGTTCAAGTCTTGGCTCTTGCAATTTATTTTGGTTTTTCTTTTAAAGGAACCTGGACTTTGGCTTATAGACCTTATAATTAATTGAGGATAAAATATGGCATAGAAAGAGCCTGTGGTGGAGTGGCAATGTGGCATATGATGTAACTGTGAGGTCTAAGGTTCAAGTCTTGGGATGCGTAATAGAGTATTTATTTTGCTATTTGAGCTGTGAAGGAGGTGGAGTTGGACTGAAACTCTGTGGTTGAAATGGTCATAAGGATGAGGAATTTTCCTATTGGTTGAAGGAAATCCCACATCGGGAAGCTAACATGAGAATTGGTGAGAAGCTGGCTTTAAATAGAGCAAACCAGATGAATTGGGAAGAAGGATTCAATGCAGGATGTGCTAAGGTTGGTAATCGTAGACTTCGATGCGTTCTCATAAACAGGTGTGTATTCACGCCCTTCTTTGTTGGAAGTTGACAAAAGCCGAAAAGCTGAAACCTCGGCATTCGGGGCCTTACGAGCGTGTAAACGCATGTAGGGTGAACTAAGCCCAAAAACCATGGGCGATAGACTGTAGAAGGCCGCCATGAACTTTCTCGTGTGCTAGGGCCGTTCTGGGCCTCAATGGGCCTGTGGGCCCACTTGTGTAAATCTAACTGCTAGGTGGAATATGGTTGGGCTTGTCATGTCGCATACATGGCATAGGCCGTTCTGGGCTGAACTGGGCCGTGTAGGCTCCATGGGCTTGTGGGCCCACACGGATAAAATGTATGTTAAGTGGTAGAATTTGGACTGGGTTACGTCGTTTGGATGGCCATGAATAGTTCTGGGTTAAATAGGTCGTATGAGCCCAATGGGCCAGTGGGCTCGCGTGGGTAAATTTCGCTGTTAAGCAGGAAGTAGATGGATTGTCATGTTGCGCATGTGGCCTAGGTTGTTTTGGGCCTCGATGGGCCGTGTAGGCCGTTAAGACCCCGATTTATAAAATTATTGAAATACCCCTAATTTGTAAAATTACCAAAATACCCCCAGTTTATAAAATTATCGAAATACCCCCGATTTATAAAATTACCAAAATACCCTTGTAGTGTAAAATTACCGAAATACCCTTGCAAGGTAAAATGACTATTTTGCCTTAATGAGTAAAATAACTGTTTTGCCCTTGTGGGTAAATGACTGACTTGGCGTATGAATCTGACTTATTTGACTATGATTGTACGACTGTGATTTAATTGTTTTGACTGTGATTGTACGATTGTAAATTAGTTGTCTTGACGGTGGTTGTACGACTGATATGCTTTTACTATATGTTTAAAACACTATTACTAAGTATAGCCATTCTGCATACATGTGTGATGATTGAGCATGACATACACAACATATTGCATGGGGTTGGGACTTTGATATGGAGGAAGTACTGTTCAGATAGGATCGCACAGGTCGCACGAGACAACTGTGGATCCAGTCTTGATCTGTTAAGGTCACACGGGTCGCACGAGACTACTGTGGACCGATGAACGGCTTAGTGCCGCTTATTCTGATTATGGCTCTGTGCCAAACTAAAAGTGGCTCTGTGCTATGTTGACTATGACTTTGTGCCAAACGTATTTACCTGTGGCTATATGCTTAACATACTTATTGATGACACTGTGTCGATCATATTTACCGAAGGCTGTGTGCCAATTATATTACCGTCGCTGATGGCTATGTGCCAAACATAATACGGTTACCGATGGCTTTGTGCTAATAATAAGACCGCTACTGAGGGCTTAAAGCTATATATATTTTAGCAGCTTTGCTGTGTTAGTATTAGCAGCTACGCTGCAATATTGGTGTGCTGGCTGAGTGGGTCGATTTCATCCCCACATGGTGTGTTGGTTGGTACGGGTGGTGAGCTGGTTGGATTGGGTTGGGTTGCATACCTTCATTGTGATTATACTGTTTTGGGCTTAGGCCCACACTGTCACTGCATAGGGCTTAGGCCCAGACTGTACTTTTATTGAATAGGGCTCGGGCCCAGACCGTTACTGTATGCACTGTTATTGTAATGGGCTCTATCCTAGACTGATTCTGAATTCTGTCAGTTTACTAACTGCTTTAGTTTAGGAGGGGATTACACACTGAGTTTTCATAAACTCACCCCGTTTATTAATTGTGCAGGTAATCCCCAGCGTTAGGTGGTTCGGTGCTACGAGGGCTCGGAGATGACCACACACTGTTTATGTTTTCACGTTTGTTATTACTGTTGCGTATTTCTTTTTAATTGGGTTGTAATAAGGCCTCTCTTGATTCTGGTTTTTATTTTACTTTGGGATTTTAATTACTATGTTTTATAATGGTTAAAAATAGATCGTAGTTTTTCAAAACTACAACTGTTTTCAAAACACTGCATTTTCGCAACTTAATTTTTAAACATCACTTTGTCGTAAATCTGTTAT
The DNA here is from genome assembly GCA_025698475.1 of Gossypium anomalum. Taxonomy (NCBI): domain Eukaryota; kingdom Viridiplantae; phylum Streptophyta; class Magnoliopsida; order Malvales; family Malvaceae; genus Gossypium; species Gossypium anomalum. The sequence continues at coordinate 22,067,198 of CM046958.1, forward strand.
TCTTCCGCAAAGTAAAAAGTAATTTTTGAAATAAAATTAAGAAGTTTTCAATGCACTACGTTTTAAATAAGAAGGGTTTCTAATGAAAACATGGTTTTCAAAAAACACTTCAATTTGACACGCCAGATTCAGATCTAACTTCTAGACCGGGTTGGGGTGTTACATTTAGTGGTATCAAAGCCAAGTTTCAAAACTCGATTGTGGAATGGGTTTTAAAATTGGATTTTTGAAATAATTATTTCAAAAAGGTTTGAAAAGATTTGAAGTATTTGAAATGTTTTTCTGAAGATTTTTCTGAATGTGTGGTTACCGAGTCTCCGGCGCCGAATCCGTAAGTTTTCTGTTAGACTGTACTTAAAGTTAGATTTTTTATTTATTCAGTGTATGTTCTGGAAATCAGATTTTTTTAGTTAACAACGGTACTGTGATGGATTCCGAAGGCAAGAAAGGTTGCGAAGAGTTACTTGTCTCCCCGGAACATGAGATGGTTCAGGAAATGGTAGTCGAGGTAAGTCCGCCAACTTTAGGTAACAATAACCCGGAGTTTGGTACGGAGGCACTGACCCAGTTGGTAAGGGAGGTCCTGGAAGAGGTGTTCGAGGCAAGAGTTAAGGTGTATGGTAAAACACTTCAAGCTAGGTGCTTGGAGTGCAACAGGAAGAGGGATGACAGTTCGTTGAAGCAAGAGCATCGGGTTCTGCATGGCACAATTCCTTTTAAGTCAGGTTTGTTTTGTTTGGATGTGATGTTTGAATATAGAAATTGTATGCATGTGTGGTAAATATCTATTTGCTTCTGTGGTTAGATGTTTGGTTGGCTGTGAGAGGTTTTGAGGTTAAGTTAAAAGTGTATAGGTGTAGTTTGGAATTAAAGTGCGCAGTAGGAGCATAGTGGTGTAGGTTGAGCTAAGCTTTTGTTCAGATAGTTGGAAATTTTAAGGTCGAAATTTCTTTAAGGAGGGTAGAGTTGTAACACCCTGAATTTGGGCCTAGAAGTATTGGGCCTTAAGTATGGGTCCGTAAGGAGGTTGTGTTTAAGTATTTAATTATGTAAGGAAATGACACAATTAAATGTCTACTTTAATGGTTAACGGCTCTGAGAGGTGTTGGAGAAATCTTGGGTTCAAACCTGGGCTTTAGCAAACTTTTTAGTTTTAAGTGAATAAAACCCTGGATGCTTGGAAGTAGGCCTTTTATAATATTGTGGGAAATAAATGACATAAGAAAGTATGCGGTCTAGTGGTTGTGGCGTCATTAAGGTTATAAGGGAGCCTGAATTCAAGTCTTGGCTCTTGCAATTTATTTTGGTTTTTCTTTTAAAGAAACCTGGACTTTGGCCTATAGACCTTATAATTAATTGAGGATAAAATATGACATAGAAAGAGCCTGTGGTGGAGTGGCAAGGTGGCGTGTGGTGTAACTGTGAGGTCTGAGGTTCAAGTCTTGGGATACGCAATAGAGTATTTATTTTACTATATGAGCTACGAAGGAGGTGGAGTTGGACTGAAACTCTGTGGTTGAAATGGTCATAACAATGAGAAATTTTCCTATTGGTTGAAAGAAATCCCACATCGAGAAGCTAACATGAGAATTGGTGAGAAGTTGGCTTTAAATAGAGCAAACCAGATGATTTGGGAAGGAAGATTCAATGCAGGATGTGCCAAGGTTGGTGATCGTGGACTTGGTGCGTTCTTATAAACAGGTGTGTATTCACGTCCTTCTTTGTTGGAAGTCGGCAAAAGCTGAAAAGCCGAAACCTCGGCATTCGGGGCCTCACGAGTGTGCGAACACATGTGGGGCCAACTGAGCCCACAAACCATGGGCGATAGACTGTAGAAGGCCGCCACGAACTTTCTCGTGTGCTAGGGCCGTTTTGGGCCTCGATGGGCCTGTAGGCCCGCTTGTGTAAATCTAACTGCTAGGTGGAATTTGGTTGGGCTTGTCATGTTGCATACATGGCATAGGCTGTTCTGGGCCAGACTGGGTCGTGTGGGCCCAATGGACTTATGGGCCCACATGGATAAAATGTATGTTATGTGGTAGGATTTGGACTGGGTTACGTCGTTCGGATGGCCGTGAATAGTTCTGGGTTAAATGGGCCGTATGGGCCCAATGGGCCGGTGGGCTCACGTGGGTAAATTTCGTTATTAAGTGGGAAGTAGATAGGCTTGTCATGTCTCGCACGTGACCTATGTTATTTTGGGCCTCGATGGGTCGAAATGGGTCGTGTGGGCCCAATGGGCTCATGGGCCCACGCGGACAAAATCTGCGGTAAGTGACTATTAATGAACCGGGCTATGGTGTACACATAGTCGTATCTAAATTAGGCTAAATGGGCCACAGGAGCGTGTGGGCCCACTTGGATCGAGTAATGGGCCTTGGGCCCATTTGCACAGTTATGTCTGTTTAGGTTACTTAAGTTGCTCGAGGCGACAATGGACCTTCGGTTGGGCCGTTAAGACCCTAATTTATAAAATTACCGAAATACCCTTAATTTGTAAAATTACCAAAATGCCCCCGATTTATAAAATTACCGAAATACCCCTAATTTATAAAATTACCAAAATACCCTTATAGTGTAAAATTACTGAAATACCCTTGTAGGGTAAAATGACCGTTTTGTCTTAATGAGTAAAATGACTATTTTGCCCTTGTGGGTAAATGACTGACTTGGACTATGAATCTGACTTATTTGACTATGATTGTACGACCGTGATTTAACTATTTTGACTATGATTGTACGATTGTAAATTAATCGTCTTGACGGTGGTTGTACGACTGATATGCTTTTACTATATGTTTAAAACACTATTACTGAGTATGGCCATTCTGCATACATGTGTGATGATTGAGCATGACATACACGACATATTGCATGGGGTTGGGACTTTGATATGGAGGAAGTACTGTTCAGATAGGATCGCACGGGTCGCACGAGACGACTATGGATCCAGTCTTGATCTGATAAGGTCACACGGGTCGCACGAGACACTGTGGACCGATGGACGGCTTAGTGCCACTTATTCTGATTATGGCTCTGTGTCAAACTAAAAGTGGCTCCGTGCTATGTTGACTATGGCTTTGTGCCAAACGTATTTACCTGTGGCTATGTGCTTAACATACTTATTGATGACTTTGTGTCGATCACATTTACCGCAGGTTGTGTGGCGATTATATTACCGTCGCTGATGGCTATGTGCCAAACAAAATACAGTTACCGATGGCTTTGTGCTAATAATAAGACCGCTACTGAGGGCTTAAAGCCATATATATTTTGGCAACTTTGCTGTGTTACTATTAGCAGCTACGCTGCAATATTGGTGTGTTGGCTGAGTGGGTCGATTTAATCCCTACATGGTGTGTTGGTTGGTACGGGTGATGAGCTGGTTGGATTGGGTTGGGTTGCATACCTGCATTGTGATTATACTATTTTGGGCTTAAGCCCACACTGTCACTGCATAGGGCTTAGGCCCGCATCGCATCGTTATTGAATAGGGCTCGGGCCCGCACTGCATTCTTGTATGCACTTATTCTTGTAATGGGCTCTATCCTGCATCGATTCAGATTCAGCTTGGTTTACTAACTGCTTTAGTTTAGGAGGGGATTACACACTGAGTTTCCATAAACTCACCCATTTATTAATTGTGCAGGTAATCCCCAGCGTTAGGTGGTTCAGTGCTGCGAGGGGTTCGGAGATGACCACACACTGTTTATGTTTTCACTTTTGTTATTACTGTTGCGTATTTCTTTTTAATTGGGTTGTAATAAGGCCTCTCTTGATTTTGGGTTTTATTTTACTTTGGGAGTTTAATTACTATGTTTTATAATGGTTAAAAGTAGATCGCGGTTTTCCAAAACTACAACTGTTTTACTTAACTTTTAAACATCACTTTATCGTAAATCGGTTACTCTTAGAATTAGCTTCCGCAAAGTAAAAAGGAATTTGGGAAATAAAATTAAGAAGTTTTCAATGCACTACGTTTTAAATAAGAAGGGTTTTTAATGATAACATGGTTTTCGAAAAACACTTCAATTTGACACGCCAGATTCGAGTCTAACTTCTAGACCGAGTTTGGGGTGTTATAGTATTTCAGTAATTTTCCAAACCAGAGGTATTTTGGTAACTTTACAAATTGAGGGTATTTTGGAAATTTTACCCTACAGGGCATGTCAGTAATTCTACCCTACAGGGGTAGTTCCGTAATAATAACCTATAGATATGAGATTCATATAGTCCAATCCAATATTTACTTCACAATCATACAATTTACCCACTTGGGCCCACATGGCCCATCCCGGCCCAAAGCAACCTAAGCCCATGAGAGCACTCGTGATGGCCCAACCATCACGTCAAAGCTCCTACATGTGCGCTCGCATGCTTGTGTGGCTGCCATCATCGTGTGACCGGTATTTTGGCATTTGCCGTTCTACAACTAGAGTAGCGCGAAATACACACTTCTTTATGAGAACGCGCCGAAGTCCACGACCACCAACCTTGGCACATCCTGTATTGAGTCTTCCTCCCAACTCATCTGGTTCGCTCTATTTAAAGCCAGCTTCTCACCAATTCTCATGTTAGCTTCCTGATGTGGGATTACTTTCAACCATTAGGAAAATTCCTCATTCTTATGACCACTTCAACCATAGAGTTTCCCATAATTAACTTTAAGACATATGTGCCAGCATCCAGATTCACTTAAGAGAAAAACCAAAATGAATTGTAAGAGCCAAGACTTGAACCCAGGCTCCCTTGTAACCTTAAGGATGCCACAACTACTAAACCACGTGCTTCCTTATGTCATTTATTTAACACAATAATTTAAAAGGCCATCATCCAAAAACCTAGGGTTTTATTCACTTAATATCAAAATTTTTGCTAAAGCCCAGGTTTGAACCCAAGATTTCTCTACCACTTCTTATGGCCATTAACCACCAAAGTAGACATTTAATTGTGTCATTTCCTTGCACAATTAAATACTTATATAAAACCTCCTTACGGACCTACACTCAAGGCCCAAAACTTCTAGGCCTAAATTTGAGACGTTACAATTTTACCCCCTTAGAGAAATTTTATCCTCAAAATTTCTAACTATCTGAACAAACGCTGAGCTTAACCTACACCACTATGCTCCCGCTGCACACTCTAGTTCCAAACTACACTAATACAGTTTTAACTTAATCTCAAAACTTCTCACATGCAACCAAACATGTAACCACAGAAGCAAACAGATATTTACCACACATGCATACAATTTCTATATTCAAACATCACATCCAAACAAAACAAAGCTGACTTAAAAGGAACTGTGCAATCCTGAACCCGATGCTTCTTAGACCCGTATCTCAGACACACTCCTGACTTTCTCCAGCATCCGCTCGAATGGTGCCTTTTGCAATGCTCGCAAGCTAGAAAGTTCAGACGTGTCTTAACGCATTTCACAGAATGGGGCTCCTGCTTTAGAGGATTGTGATCCCCCTTCCTGCTGCACTCCAAGCGCCTAGCCTAAAGTGTTTCACCAGACGCCTTAACTCTTACCTCAAACACTTCTTCTAGCACTTCCCTTACCAACCGAGCTCCAAGTTATTGTTACTTAAAGTTGGCGGACTTACTTTGACTACAGTTTCCTGAACCATCTCATGTTCCGGGGAGATGGGCAACTCCTCGCAACCCTGCTTGCCTTCAGAATCCATCACAGTACTGTTGCTAAAACAAATCTGATTTTCAGAACATACACTAGGTAAATACACAATCTAACTATAAGTACAGTCTAATAGAAAACTTACGGATTCGGCGCCGGAGACTCGGTAACCACACATTCAGAAAAATCTTCAGAAAAACATTTTAAATACTTTAAATCTTTTTAAACCTTTTTGAAACAATTCTTTCAAAAATCCAATTTTAAAATCCATTCCACAGCCGAGTTTTGTAACCTAGCTTTGATACCACTAAATGTAACACCCCAAACCCGGACCAGAAGTTACATCCGAGTCTAGCGTGTCACACTGAAGTGTTTTTCGAAAACCACGTTTTCATTAGAAACCCTTCTTATTTAAAACGTAGTCCATTGAAAACTTCTTAATTTTATTTCCAAAATTCTTTTTTACTTTGCGGAAGCTAATTCTAAATGTAACTGATTTACGAAAATGTGATGTTTAAAAGTTAAGTTGCGAAAACGTAGTGTTTTGAAAACCGTGATCTACTTCTAACAAATATCAAACATAGTAAATAAATTTTCCCAAATGAAAAGTTAAGAAAGAAAATAAAGAGACCCTATTACAACCCAAATCAAAAACCAAAGGGCTTAACTAAATAAATGAAATAGAAAAACATGTGCAGATGTGTGGTCATCTCCGAGTCCCTCTGCAACATTGATCCACCTAATGCTGGGGATTACCTGCACAGTTAATAAACGGGGTGAGTTTACAAAAATTCAATGTGTAATCCCCTTACTAGAGTAATAGTCAATATACATAAATAAAAACAGAAACAGTCTGGGCTAGAGCCTTTTAACGCTGACAGTACAGTCTAGTTCAGAGCATACGTGGGCCACAACCCATTACAAATCACTTGGGTCTCAGCCCTTGTCAGAATCAAACCATATGCATAATGCAAAAATGTATGCTAACCCATCTCATCCAACCGCTATACACTAACTCCGTCCCTCGGTACACATCATGTGGGGATATAACTATCGACCCACCCATCTGATACACATCAATGGTAGCCCGGTTGCAGTACTACCTTCATTGCAGTAAGCTGCTAGCATATATACGGCTTTAAGCCTTTAGTAGCGGTATTATAATCGGCACAAAGCCATCGGTAACTGTAATAAGTTTGGCACATAGCCATCAACTAAAGTAACATAACCGGCACACAGCCCTAGGTAAAATGTGATCGACACCGAGTCGTCAATAATCATATATTGGCACATAGCCATAGGTAAATACAGTTGGCACACAACCATAATCAAGTTGGCACAGAGCCATATGTATGTTGGTGCAAAGCCATAATCAGAATAATTGGCTTTAAGCCATCAGTAGCTGTATCATGTTAGGCACATAGCCATCAGCGACTGTAATATAGTTAGCTCATAGCCTCGGGTAAATATGGTTGACACAGAATTGTTAGTAATCATATATTGGGCTTAAAAGCCACCGGTGGATCCACAGTCATCAATAAACCATGGGATCCTTAATCAGTGGATCCATGGTCGTCAAGCTACCATGCAATTCTCAATCGGTGGATCCACGGTTGTCATACAACCATGTAATCCTTAATCAGTGGATCCACGGTCGTCAAGCAACCATGTGATCCTCATATACCTCCTCTGTTCCATAATTCCCACCCATGTGCAACATAATATTATATGAATGCAGCAAATATACACACGGCATACAAAATCATACTAATCACAGTCAGAACAGTCCAATTACAGTCATACATTCTCAATCAGAACATAGTCAAATCAATCAAATTGTATGATTAGTGAGTCATATACCTTAGAGGGGCAGAATGATCTTTTTATCTATTAGGGGTATTTTAGTCATTTCACCCTGCAAGGGTATTTCGATAATTTTGCAAATTAAGGGTATTTCAGTAATTTTATAAATAAGGGGTATTTTTGTAATTTTCCAAATCAAGGGTATTTTTGTAATTTTCCAAATCAAGGGTATTTCGGTAATTTTCCAAATCAGGGGTATTTTGGTAACTTTACAAATCGAGAGTATTTCGGTAATTTTACCCTACAGGGGTATTTTAGCAATTCTACCCTACAGGGTTATTTTCGTAATACTAACCTACAGATATGAGATTCACATAGTCCAATCAATATTTACTACACAATTATACAATTTACCCACTTGGGCCCATGGGTCCACATGGCCCATCATGGCCAAAAGCAACCTAAGCCCACGAGAGCCCTCATGATAGCCCCAACCATCACGTGAAAGCTCCCACACGTGCGCTCGCATGCTCGTGTGGCTGTCAACACTGTGTGATTGGCATTTCAGCATTCCGACATTTGCCGTTCTACAACTAGAGTAGTGCTAAATACACACCTGTTTATGAGAACGCGCCGAAGTCCACGATCACCAACCTTGGCACATCCTGCATTGAGTCTTCCTCCTAAATCATCTGGTTCGCTCTATTTGAAGCCAACTTCTTACTAATTCTCATGTTAGCTTCCCGATTTGGGATTACTTTCAACCATTAGGAAAATTCCTCATTCTTATGACCACTTCAACCATAGAGTTTCAGTCCAACTTCACCTCCTTCGCAGCTCAAATAGAAAAATAAATACTACACTATGCATCCCAAGACTTGAACCTCAGACCTCATAGTTACACAACATGCCACCTTGTCACTCCATCACAAGGTTTTTTGTGTGATAAAAACGTCCATAATTAACTTTAAGACATATGTGCCAGCGTCCAGATTCACTTAAGAGAAAAACCAAAATGAATTGTAAGAGCCAAGTCTTGAACCCAGGCTCCCTTTCAACCTTAAGGATGCCACAACCACTAGACCACATGCCTCATTGTGTCGTTTATTTAACACAATAATTTAAAAGGCCATCATCCAAACACCTAGGGTTTTATTCACTTAATATCAAAATTTTTGCTAAAGCCTAGATTTGAACCCAAGATTTCTCCAACACTTCTTAGGGCCATTAACCACCAAAGTAGACATTTAATTGTGTCATTTCCTTGCACAATTAAATACTTATATACAACCTCCTTACGGATCCATACTCAAGGCCCAATACTTCTAGGCCCAAATTCGGGGCATTATAGTTGTTTACACTGCTATGACTGTAGATCGGTGAAATGCTGAAAAGCCAAAAATATGGCATATGATGCCATATGGGTGTGCGATCGCACGTGTAGTGAACCGAGCCCACGGACATGGCCGTTAGACTGTAGAGGCCACCACAAGCGCTCTCGTGGTCTTGGGCTATTCTGGGCCTCGTTGGGCCGAACTGGGCCGTATGGGCCCAACGGGCTTGTGTGCCCACACGAATAAAATGTATGTGATGTGGTAACTGTTGTTAGGACTGTGTCGTTTGCATAGCTATGGCTACATTTTGGCTAAATGGGCCACACGAGTGTGTGGGCCCACTTGGGTCGAGTATGGGCCTTAGGCCCATTTACACCGTTAGGTCTGTTTAGGTTACGTAAGTCGCTTGAGGTGATAGTGGACCTTCTATTAGGTCGTTAAGACCTCGAACTATAAAATTACCAAAATACCCTTATAGTGTAAAATTATCGAAATACCCTTGAAAGGGTAAACTGGCTGTTTTGCCCTTGTCGGTAAATGACTGACTTAGACTATGAATTTGATTGATTTGACTGTGATTGTATCACTGTGTTTTAACTGACTTGACTGTGATTGTAAAACTTATATGTTTTTAATATATGTTTAAATGACTGCTAATGAGCATAGCCATTTTGCACACACTTGTGATGATTGAGCATGACATACATGACATATTGCATGGAGTTAGGACATTGATATAGAGGAAGTTCTGATAGGATCGCAGGGGTCGCACGAGACAACTGTGGATCTAGTATTGATCTATTAAGGTCGCACGGGTCACACGAGACGATTGTAGACCGATGGATGGCTTAGTGCCGCTTAATCTGATTATGGCTCTGTGCCAACCTAAATATGGCTCTGTGCTGTATTGAATATGGCTTTGTGCAAAACGTATTTACCAATGGCTATGTACCTATCATATTTACTGATGACTCTGTATCGATCATATTTACCCATGGTTGTGTGCCGATTATATTACCATCACTGATGGCTATGTGCCGAACTTATTACAGTTACCGATGGCTTTGTGCTAATTATAATACCGCTACTGAAGGCTTAAAGCCGTATATATTCTAGCAGATTTGTTGTGATTTCAGTTAGTGTTGTAATCGATGCTAACATTGTAAGTGTAAGGATGGCGTGGGTGAGTTATTCCCCACAGGTAGTGCAGGGTTGGATGGGATAGCATGCACCCATCCATTCACACATTCTGTTTTGTTACTGAGATGGGCTAGGCCCAACTACTCCTATTATGGGCTATGACCCAAATGATGTTGTAATGGGCTTTGGCCCACGTATGCTCTGAACTGGACTCTACTGTTATTGTTAAAGGGCTCTGGCCGAGACTGTTTCTGTTTTGGTATACTGACTGTTACTTTAGTAAGGGGATTACACACTGAGTTTTCGTAAACTCACCCCGTTTTTAACTGTGTAGGTAATCCCCAGCCTTGGGCGATTTGGAGCCGCGAGGGACTCGGAGGTGGCTGCATGACCGTAGATTTTTAATGCTTAACTTTATTTATATTTAGAATTTCACTTTGGGTTTTGATTCTATAATAAAGCCTCTTAAACTTAAGTTATTTTATTTTGGCTTTATTTATTTGATACTTAACTGATAGTGATAGAATGCTAGTTTTCGTAAAGATTAACTATTTTCAAAACACCGCTTTTTCACAATATTTTTGGATATTGCTACCGCAACAAACAATATTTTTAAAATAAAGACGTTTTAAATGGATAATAAATGGTTAAGATTATTAGAGTTTTTAACAAAGAGATTTCAACTCAGAAACGATTTTCTACTAACAAGTCTAATTTTCGAGAGACACTTCCACAAGACATGCCAGATTCGGCCATAACGTCTAGGCCGGGTTTGGGGTGTTACAAGATAAGAACGTAATGGTACAGGTATGTATGGGACATATGTGATTGATGATGTTAAGTATGAAGTAAGTGAAAAATTATGTAATGAAAGTGAGTATGATTATGATTAGTGAATATATGATCTATGTGAAAATGAGATGTGGATACTAGCAAGTTAACTATGATCAAATGAATTATATGAGAAAGGTGGAATTGTAAATGTGATTTGCCATATATGATTCAGGTACATGTGATTTATATATGAAATTCTGATATGAAATGTGAGTATGATTCAAATGATGATATGTGAAATATATGAGGAGGAACGATGTGTTATAAATATGCTCGTTATATGAAATTGTGGTCCTACATTTTGGACACGAGAATTATGAAAAATGGAATATGGTTGGGATGTGTGATTTGGTATGGTTATTCGGGTTTTGAAATGCATAAAAAGGAATTGATATATTTTTTATGCGTGAAATGAGATAAATGACTATGTTTCGGTTGGTTATGTAATGAAATTGTGCAAGCTTAATTGATATGAATGATCTATTGGTTTGTATGTTCACTGATAAATAAGCCTAATGAAATTTCTTAAAGTGGCGATGATTGAATTATATAGGAAAAGTGATTGACTATGTGTATGAAGTTAACTAATTTTGGCTTAATCAAGTTGAATTATATACATGATCTTATGAAGATTTATTTGTTTATGGCTTACTAAGCTCTCAAAGCTTACTCTGTTTGTTTTTCCTTTGTTTATAGAGTTTTAGAGACTTGCTTGGGTTAGAAGTTGTAGGAGATCTCATCACACTATCCAGTTATCGGTCTTCAGTTATGTAGCATGTATAGGCTAGTTTTGATATGATTCATTGTGATTTGTATATATGTAGCCATGCAAAAATGGCTTGTTAATGATGTTAATGTTGTGTATATTTATGGCCTAGTGAAATGGTCTATTTAGTGAGGTTATTATGATCTTGAAATGATTATTATTATGATATGAATCATGTGTTCATGGTATGAGTTGGTACATGGAATTAGTATGATTGAGTTGCAATTATGTATAGAAATAATAGACGATATTGAAGTATGAGTGAATGAAATTGGCATGTGATTTTGGTATGGTGATTAAGCATGAATGTGGTTGATAATGATATGATATGATTGATGTATGTTTTGGTTAAGAATTGGCTAAAAATTTGGTACAAAATGTGCTTAGTTTAATGCTTGTAGGTATGACCCAAATTGGGTGGCAAGTTGGTTTTACAAAGTGCCTATTTTTGTCCACACGGGCAGAGACACGGTCGTGTGTCTCAGCTGTGTGCGACACACAGTCATGTTACATAGTCGTGTGTCCCCTAGGGTAGTCCTACACTTTAAGGTCAGTCTCGAGCACGGTACTAGACACGCAGGCGTGTCTAGTGGCCGTGTGAAGCACACAACCTTGGCACATGGGCGTGTGTAGCCATTTCGAAGGGTACACAGGCGTGTGGTCAATCATGTGACCCAAGCCAGTTTCAACCATGACCAAGGCACACGGGCGTGTCATGTGGCTGTGTAGATAAGTTAGTATGTATGCCCTATTTAGCCACAGCTTAGACACGCGAGCATGTCTAAGGTCGTGTGAAGCACACGGCCTGTTCACACAGGCGTGTAACCTTTATAACTTTGAAAAATGTTTATGTTTCAAAAAATTTTATATGAGCTCGATTTAATCCCAAACCTTCTTCAAAGCATATTTAAGGTCTCGTAGACCTTCTAAAGGGACTCTTTGTGTATGATTTGAAATGATGTGTAACGCCCCAAAAATCCCAAACTTTTTTTTTTCGATTTTGATAAAAGGTGTGCTTAATAATCCCAGTCGAGTGTTATTTATGTGATAATAGGCCTAATTAAGTTTTGAGTTCAAACTTTGGGATGAACGAAATTATAGTTTAATAATTAAAAGAACCTTGATAACAAGTAGTTTGGTTTTTAAATAAATGAAAGAGGAATTGGACACAAGGAGCCTTGTGTTAGAGTGGCAAGTAGCGTCACATGTGGGGCTTATAGGTGGCGTCACATGCATGGCAAGGAGGTTTGGGGTTCGAATCCCTCCTTGCTCAAAAGAAAGATTTATTTTTGCGCAATAAATGGCCAGTAGTGGCGTTGGATGTGAACTCTAAAGGGAGTGATCAGAGGAGAAATTTAAAGAAGGGATTAAAGAGTTATCAGGGAGAAAAGTTAGGAGATGAGGGGTGTAGAGAAGTGGAGCCGAATAGGGAATTTGGCGATAGGTAAATTCGGCTATAGTATATATAGGTGCCAATTTTGGGGATTCTAGGTAACGCCAAAATTGCTTCTCTTTCTTTAGCCGAATTTCTCATTTTTTTTGTGTTGCCAAAACACTTTTCTCTCTAAGTGCTCAGAAGTCGAATTCCTTGTTCCTTGCTTGCCGATTTTCCATTCTTTCTCTTCTCAAATTCTCTCTTTGATTCATCTTTGGTTTTAGCCGATTCCTTCTTCTCTTCTTCTTATTTGTGCCGAATAACCCTTTCACTATACAAATCTCAAAAACTAAATACCTCTTTGGCTGAAGACCCTCTGTGCCGTTGCTACTCCCTCTACTTTGGCCAATTCTTGTGGGATTAGTATCCAATCTCAGATTCCAGATCTATGCTGAATTGCTCCTAGGCGTTTTAAGGTTTTGGGTAAGTATTCCTCTTTTATTGCTTAAAGTTGGTCGAATGGCCATGGAGGATTTGAGAGTGACTTAAGATGATTGTGAGTCACTTTTTGTTTAGTTTTAATGATTAAGATTGATGCAGATTTAAGAAATATTCGTGATTAGTGATCAAGGAAGGGCTGCTAAGGCTTGTCGTCCAAGGTAAGGCAAAGGTGAGATTTTTGGCTTTTGGTGATCGTATTTGATTAGTGTGTGATTAATCGTTGAGTGACATCATTTGTAGTTCGTGGCTATGGAGATCGTAGCACGTTTTAGCACCAGGTGTGTATATACACTGCACACACACAGTAGATTGGAAAATCCCGAAATGTCGAAAAGTCAAAATACTGAAAAGCCGAAAGTTAGGCTACAATAGACTTGCTAGTGTGCGAACATTCGTAAGGGGAAACTGATTGGTTATCAAAGGCCCCATGTGCGATTCCGTGGACTTAGGCCGTGTATTGGCCAACCGGGCTAGAATGGGCTAAATGGGCCCAATAGGCTGTAGGGTCCACAATAGGCAAAATTGGCAATTTGTTACTAAGTGATGAAAAATCATATGATTGCATGACTATGAATTTGATTGGGCCTGACAGGCCATATGAATGTGATTTGGGCCTAATGGGTCATACGAATGTGATTTGGGCCTAATAGGCCATATGAATGAGATTGGGCCTAGTGGGCCATATGCATATATGTGGACTCGTTTGGGCTTTGTAAGGGGTTTTGGGCCTAGTATCTGATAACTTCTTAAACAGACATAAAACTTAAATAAATAATTAATTGTGACCGTGGACAAACCATAAGGTTAAGGTGTGGCAATCGGTATATGCATGTCTAAGATTGGATCTAGGGAGAGTTTGGTAATTAAGCGGTCTTATTGACCCACCTCCTCTTCTTTGGATTCCTACCTGGTGCATATAATTTGTTTGCTTTAGCCAACGAGGACTTGTTAATGGGCCAAGGTAAGTAATAACCCATAATAAAAAGAAATTACCAAAAAGCCCCTAAGGGCAAAAATAACTAAAATACCCTCATGTGTTGAATGTAAGGTTTATGGATGTTACATGTATACCTGTTGTATTCATATGATATTCTGTTTAGGTTGCATATGGGTTGGGAATTATGGAACGGGGGAAGTATATGAGGATCGCATGGTTGCTTGATGACCGTGGATCCACCGATGGCTTTTTAAGCCTAATATATGATTAGCAGCTTTGCTGCAACGTTAGGTAGTACCGCAACCAGGCTACCATTGGAGTGTATCAGATGGGTGGGTCGATATTTATATCCCCACATGGTGTGTATCGGGGGATGGAAATGGTGTGTAGCGGTTGGATGGGTGGGATCCGTGCATATTTGATTGCCTTACATCTGTTCTGATATTGAATTGGGATTAGGCCCAAAAAGACTTGCTATTGCATGCTTTTCTATTTGTCGAGGGTTGTACACACTGAGTTTTCAAAAACTCGCCCCCTCTTTTATTTTTCTCAGGTGATCCTTAGTAGGTGGTTTGACGGTTGGAGGGACTCCGAGGTGGCCAGCTAGCAAGACGGCTTAGACTGGTTTTCTTAAGCCTATAATTTCTAGTATTTTAAGTTATTTTAGTCCGGATTGTAATAAGGCCTTTCCTCTGGTTATTATTTCAAATTAGGATTATTATTATTTTCATGCTTTATATTTATTAGAAATGGAACATGGTTTTCCTAATCCATAACTGTTTTTAAATACTACGTTTCCGTAACTCAATTTTTAAATGACAAGTTTTCATAGATCATCTGTTTTAAATAAAGCTTCCACAACTGAAAAGAGATTTTACAAAGTAATTATTATCATACAAGAAGGAATAGTTTTCTTTAAATACACCTCGCTTTGAAAGCAACAAATACAAACTGAATGTTACTTAATTTTCTCCTTTGAAGGGTTTCCAATGAAAACAAGGTTTTCAATAAAAACATTTTAATGTGACATGCTAAATTTGGCCATAACGTCCAAGCCAGGTTTGAGGTGTTACATTTAGTGATATCAGAGCCAAGTTATAAACTCGGGCTATGAAGTGGGCCTTATTATATCACAATGTTTTGGAAAAAAAATCTTACTATGCGGTACACCTAGTCTCGGACGTCGAACCAAGTAAGTTCTTTTATTGTTAAGCTTGTTTAATTTGATATACTATAGATAGTTAGTGGGCTACTTTAGATGATTATATTGAGGCTTTTAGTTAGAGTGAAACTGAAGCCCATAGGACCTTGAAACTGCAGAGGATTTACAAAAACAGCTTTCTTTTTAATACTTTCTTAAAACATCGGCTTAATTATTGAAACTAAAACTCCATAAAATTTCTAATCCAGATAATACGTGAATCAACGATGAGTGCTAGAAGAGGTGCAAGAGGCCGTGGAAGTGTTAGGGCTGGATTGTCGGTATCGAGCCATAAGACTAATGTTGGAGTAGAAGAGGCTCCGGCCTCACCCGTGGCTAAGACTGGACCGTATGATCGGGCCGCGAGGGATGATGCATTGTCGCAGGTAATGCTGAGGATTTTGGAAAGGGTCGCAGGGCCCAATAATGGCTCGGGAAATCGAGGGTCAATTCCACAGCAACTTCGATCAAATGGGGTTGAGATCTTTAAAGGCGTGGCTGGTGTGGCTCCTAACGTGGCTGAATACTGGTTGGAGGCCACTGAAAGTATAATGGAGGACTTGGACTGTTCACTTGAACAAAAGTTGAAAGGGGCAGTGTCACTACTTAGGGAAAAAGCTTACCAGTGGTGGCTGACGGTGAAAGACGGCACCCAACCTGAGCAGGTCACTTGGGAGTCCTTCAAAACTGCGTTTCAAGGGAAGTATGTGGGTGCAAGTTATGTGGATGCTAGAAGGAAGGAGTTCCTAAACTTGACCCAGGGAAACAAATCTGTGGCGGAGTATGAGGTGGAATTTCTATGCCTTAGTAGGTATGCAAGAGTAATGGTGGCAACAGATTATGAACATTATGTTCGGTTCGAAGATGGCCTTAGAGACAGTCTTCGAGTATTGATTGCTCCTCAGAGGGAGAGAGATTTTCCAGTATTGGTGGAGAAAGTAAAAATCACTGAAGAGGCAAAACGCACTAAGTGCCTAAACCGGGAAAGAGAAAGGGGCAGAAATAAAAGGGATTCTGAGCCCTCCAATTACGATCAGAGGGCTAAGAGAAGGGCCAAAGTGGATGAGCCAGTCAGAGTAGGGCCCCCTGTTGCTACTACTGGTACACCACCTTGTGCTACTTGTGGAAAAGGTCATGCGAAAGAGTGCTAAAAGAGAGCAAGAGCTTGTCTAGCTTGTGGATCTATGAAGCATAGGATCAAGAGTTGCCCTAGAATGTCAGGTCAGGTGCCAGTCATGGACCGAGGTGATGTGCAACCATCGAGGTGGTGTGCCAGTCGTGCCAGCCACACCCCTAAAGATCTCGGCTCCATTAGATTGAAGTCGCTCCGAAATTGACCGATGACTTCCCATACCATTATTGGGCCTAGCGACCCTTTCCAAAATCCTCAGCATTGCTTGTGACAATGCTTCTTCTCCAGCGGCCCAATCATACGACCCAGTCTCAGCAACAGGTAAGGCTGGAGCCTCTTCTACTCCAACATTAGGCATATGGCTCGATGCCGACGATTCAGCCCTAACACTCTCGCGGCCTTGGCCACGGCCTCTTGTACCTCTTCTAGCACTCATCATGGATTCACGTATTATTTGGATTAAAAATTTTATGAAGTTTTAGTTAGTTTAATAATTAAACCAATGTTTTATGAAAATATTTAAAAAGAAGATTATTTTTGAAAATCCTCTACAGTTTCAAGGTCTTACAGGCTTCGGTTCCACTCTAGTAAAATCATCTAAAGTAGCCATCTAACTATCTACTGTATAACAATTTAAAAAGCTTAAAAACAGAAGAACTTACCTGGTTCGATGTCGGAGACTCGATATGCTGCTCAGCAAGATTTCCCTTAAAACGGTGTGATCTAAAAAGTTTTTTTGTAGAAAGGAAAAGAAACCAAATAATAAGGCCCACTTCACAGCCCGAGTTTTGCAACCTAGGCTCTGATACCACTAAATGTAACACCCCAAACCCGGCCCAGACATTATGGCCGAATTTGGCATGTCACATTGAAGTGTTTTAGCAAAAACCTTATTTTCATTGAAAACCCTTCCTTAGAATAATGCATCTCAATTACTTCATAAAATCTCTTTTCAGTTGCGAAAGCTTGTTCGAAACATTTGATATAAGAAAAAACTATCATTTTAGAATTTAGTTGCGGAAACGTGGAAACATTTTATGATTTAGAAAACCGTGTTCAACTTTCCATGATTACATCACATAAAAATAATAATCCAAATAATAACAAAGAGGGGAGGCCTTATTACAATCCAGACTAAAGAAAAGGAAATTACTTAATAAACTAGCAACTTAAATGCTTTTTAAACAAATTCAAGTTGTCCTGCTAGCTGGCCACCTTGAGTTCATCTAAACATCAAACCTCCTATTGAACATCACCTGAGAAAATAAAAAAGGGGCTGAGTTTTTTAAAACTCAGTGTGTACAACCCTCATCAAACAAACATGCAACAGAAAAATTATTTTGGGCCTAAGCCCAATTCAAATACGGTGGCCTTTGGGCCTTAGCCCATCTTGGCCTCAGTAGGGCCTGAACCCATGTCAATTTCCACATATCACATTTAACTGGGCCAAGCCCTTTTCATAATCCAATCATGACGTATGTATGCAAATGCTTATATCCCCATCCAACTTGTACACCCCCTTTCCAACAGATACTTACTGTGGGAAGATGCTCGACCCACCCATCCTTATTACAACCCAGTGTGGAACCAGTGCGGCCCCACTTAACGGTGCAGCATAGCTACTTATAAATGGTGTAGCACCTGCATTCACAGACTATTTAACGGTGCAAAAGAAAGTCGCTTCGGTGGCTAAAAAGCCTTCGGTGGATCCATAGTTGTCAAGCAACCATGTGATCCTTATACACTTCCTCCAATCACAAACCCAGCCCATATGGAATAGAATAATGTATGGATGCAGCATATATCATACATAGATCATACTCATAACACATAGGGGTATTTCAGTAATTTCTACCCTACAAGGGTATTTTGGTAATTTTTTAGCAATATGGGTCTTAATTACGAACTTTGGCCCATCAACAAGTCCTCGTTGGCCAAAGTGAACAGACACTATGCACCAGGTAAGATTTCAAAGAAGAGGAGGTGGGTCATTAAGACCGCTTAAGTACCAAGCTCTCCCTAGATCCAATCCTAGACATGCATATGCCCATTGCCACACTTTAGCCTTATGACTTGTCCACAGACAAATTTGATAAATTAGTTAAGTTTTATGCTGCCTAAGGATTTATTAGAAACTAGGCTTACAAGTCCATGATAAAACCCTAGCAAGTCTACAGGCTTCCATACATTCATATGGCCCATCAAGCCCAGTCACATTTATATGGCCCATCAGGCCCGAATCCAATCCAAACCGTTCAACAAACTTAATCAGCTCATCACATATTACCAAATTATCAACTTTTGCTTATTTGGGCTCACGAGCTCGTCGGGCCCATTTAGCCCATTCTGGCCTAGTTGGCCAAAACGTGACCCAAATCTATGAGATCTCTCATGGGGTCCCTGGTATCGTATCGAATACCATCTTATGAGTGTTCATGCACTCGCAAGACTACTGTATCCAAACTTTTGGCTTTTCGACATTTTGACATTTCGGCTTTTCGACATTTCAGAATTTGCCGATCTACTGTGTGTGCGAAGTATGTGTACACACCTGGTAATCAAGCATGCTGTAATTCCCTTAGTCACAAACCTTGAACACCAATCCCTAATAGCTTTTCCTTGATCACGTATTCCCTAGATCAAAATCGTAAAACACCTAATGAGCAATTCGGCAGAGAGCTAAAATCTAAGATCCAATACTAATTCCCTACCAAAGTCGATTAGAAAGAGTGAGGGAGAGGAGTAATCGGTATTAACAATACTAGCCAAAAAAGAGATAAGGTACTTACACCAAAAGAGAAATCGGCCCAAGGGAGATTTAGCTTTTCAGCTTTTAAACTAATATGGTGAATAAGGTTTATTCGACACAAATTGAAGAAGAAGAGTAGAAGAAGGAATCGGCTAACCTAAAGGGTAAATCAAAAGAGAATTGAGGAGAGAAAGGATGGAAAAGAATCAGCTAGCAAAGATGGAAAAGCCAATCGGCACTTAAAAAAAATGAAGAATTTAGCATTAGCCTAGGATCCCAAACTCAGGACATATTTATAGCCTATAGCCAAATTGCCTGACCTTCAATTCCCAATTCAGCTCCATCACTTCCCCCTTCTCATCTCCTCGTTCTTCTCCCTGATAACTCCCTAATCTATTTCCTAAATTTTCTCTCCTGAACACTCCCCTTAGAGTCCATCTTCACGCCACTTCCAACCTTCTAGAAGGCCAAAATTAAACTCCTAAAAATACTAAGCTAGGATTCGAACTTAGGATCTCCTTGCTAGCCACTAACGCCACCTCCCCACACCCTAAGTGGCGTCACTTAGCCACTCCACCACAAGGCTTTTTGATGCCATTTTTCCCCTATTTTTATTTAAAAGCCCAACTACTCACAACCCTGGTTCTTTTAATAATTAAATTAAAATTCCTCCACCACAAAACTCGAACCCAGAACTTCTCCAACACACCTAGACACTCCAAATTCATTAAACCCTTAAAGCCAACATATCACTTGTCATTTTCTTGCTCACTTAAAGATTTTATGAGACCTATAGCCCAAAGCCCAATTCCTCTAAGCCCAAAATTCAGGCGTTACATGTACCTACAACCATAATTGCACATACTTACATGCCATAACAAGGCTTCCAAATCAAGCATAAACAAACCTTAAACATATGGTATAACATCATACAACCAATATGCCCTTAGGCACCACATTAGACAATTTATAACATGACCAACCATATGTTCAATTTAACCAAATAACCAAACAACTTGTGTGCATACTTGCATCAATTTACCATATGAATCATACCTACTTAAATATTAGTCTACCACAAATTCATCATAACACAAGACATATATACCCTATGCACACTTAACCATCATTTTACCGTTCATCATTTAACTAAAAATCGAGCCACACATCAACCATATTAAAGCAACTCATATACATACCAAAATATGCCAAAATACAAGCCAAATCATATGGCCAGAATTATAACAAAACATATAGGCCAACATTAGCCAAATAGCCTATACATGCCATTATAACCAAACTTAAACCAATTGAAAGTACTGAGTGAGCCGATGGATAGTGTGATATAGTTCTGATCAGCTTCCAACTCAAACGAGCTTCCGATTCACAAAAACACAAAAAATACACCAAGTAAGCATTTAAGCTTAGTAAGTTCGCATAACATAGAATTTAACTTACCATTTAGTCACAATTTAGGTAAGTAAACATAGCATATGTAAACTGAAAAATATATAGGATTTTTCCTATGTAATTTATCGCCTTTTTACTTAAATTTATTGTTAAAACTAAGTAATTGTTTAATAAATTAATGAAATATGTGAAAATATGAAACTAGGACATATAAATTATTAAAATGTGATTTTATGCTTTATTATATAGTTTTCATCCATAAAATGTCTTATTTTAGATTTGTCTGAATATATTATATTTTTAAGACATATATTAAATTAAATAATAAAATATAAAATTATATTTCATAATTCATTTTAGAATATTTCATTAATAATTTGGGTTTTAATTAATTATTTAAATTGGATAAATTTTGTTCTTTGGTCCTTTAATTTATCTATTTATTTTGGACAGGTCTGATAGCTTTGCTGGATTACAAAAAAAACCATCCAAATTGAAGACCAAGTCAACCCAAATTTGGCTACACATGACTGATCACATAAAACACTTCTTGATTTAATTACACAAGGTCCTCGCAGTGTTGAAGAAATTAGAATTTGCCCGAAGATTTACATTTGACCGAGTCTCAGTCCTGAGTTGTTATGGCATTTAAATTGCTTAAAAATTAAGCAAAATTCAACTCAAAATCCACTAAGCATAGCCAGCCACTCATTGGAAAAGCTTGAAGAGACTAAACCTCTCTATTTTTAGCAAATTACCCTCTTCTCTTCACCTATAAATAAGACCTCATTTGATCCCTCATCATTCATCCATCATCCATCATCATTCTCTCTTCTCTCTCAATTCTCTTTAGCATTTTCCATTTCCCATGCCTAGCAACATCTCTTCATAGAGATTTTAGCAATTAAGCCTCTTAAAGAGCCCTTGGTCGACCACCTTGGAGAGCCATCAGTAAAGGAGCAAAGCGAAGGAGAGAAGGAGCCTCGTCGGTCAGAGTCTTGGGTGACAGCCACTTTGATTTGGGTTTAATATTTCTTTTTTTTGATTTAATCTAAAAATGTTTGCTATGTGTTCTTTGTTCTTGTTTAGAACAATGTTAGCTTAATTTTTTTTAAGCTAGGATGATTGCTTTGATTAAATAATATTTATTTGATTCATGCTTATGATGTTTGAGCCTCAATCGATCTTGTTTTCAATTAAAATCAAGTCTGTATTTCATTCATACAAGATTGAAATGCACCTGAATTAGCTGAGCGATCCTAACCAGACGACGGCTAGTGGACACATATTGAAATGTGCATGCTCAATTTAGATCCTAACCCGATTAAATTGCAGGTTACATAACAACTCTAACCAAGCTCTATTATCTACATAGTTTTTAGATTTGTTCAATTAAATTGTTTCAAACCTAACACGTCCCTGTTACCTTACACGAATGCTAAGATCGAGTTGCCATGAAATGTTTTTCTGAATGTTATTAAGCATGTTGATAATAAATTGAGTTTAATTAAAGTAATTGTCCTAGTTTATTTATATTATAATTGTTGCAAATTGTGTTTAATTTTGCTAAACTCTAGTTCATTCATATAGTTTGCATACTTAGGATAATTTGCATTAGGGATCATTGCATTTAGTTTAATATATTCAATTTTAATCATCACTTCTCAACCATATTGTGTTTTTATTTACCAAGTTGTTAGTATAATTTTACAATTAAGTAATTTAACACAAATACAATCCCTATGGAGACGATAACTCGATACTTACTTATTACTTGATAACGACTGTGTACACTTGCACAAACCTACGCGTTACAAGTTATTGGCATCGTTGCTGGGGATTGTTAATTATTGCCAAAGTCATTTCTTTTAGTGAAATTATTTACTTCCAATTTGGTTTATTTCTAACATTACAACTTATTCTTTTTAATTTTGTGATTTTCCTTTTAGGTGTTTATGAGCATAGATCGGATTATCGATTTACTCCCTATAGACCCTAAAATTGAGCAAACTTTCAAACAAAGAAGACGTGAATGAATAGCTCAAAGAAAAGTCGAAATGGACCTTGGAAATCAGAATCAAGACCAAGTTAATGAAGCCAATCTTGTACAAAATCCCATCCTCATTGTCGATGATAAGGATCGTGGCATTAGACAATATTCTGTACCACTTTTCAGTGAGATAAATCCAGAAATTAGAAGGCCAGATATTGAGGTAACCCAATTTGAATTGAAACCAGTGATATTTCAAATGCTCCAAACAGTGGGCCAATTCAGTGGTATGCCCACAGAAGATCCACATCTCCATCTTCTATTGTTTATAGAAGTGAGTAATTCATTTAAGATAGCTGGTGTGACTGAAGATGTACTAAGGTTAAAGTATTTTCTGTACTCGCTGCAAGATCGAGCATGAGCATGACTCAATTCATTCCCACCAAGCTCCATATCTACATGGTAAGAATTAGCAGAAAGATTTTTGGTTAAGTATTTCCCGCCTAGCAAAAACGCTAAGTTGAGGAATGAGATCATAGCTTTCCAATAATTGGATGACGAGTCTTTATATGAGGCTTGGGAATGACTCAAGGAGTTACTTCGTAAGTGTCCTCATCATGGGATTCCTCATTGTATCCAGTTGGAGACATTCTATAATGCTCTCTATGCACATACAAGATTAACGGTAGATGCTTCTGCGAATGGTGCAATTTTGTCTAAGTCTTATAATGAGGCTTATGAGATCATCAAGAGGATCGCAAGTAATAACTATCAATGGCTGACAAATCAAACAGCTTCAGAAAGACGTGTAGCCGGATTTCATAAAGTTGACGCCCTTACTTTGCTATCAGCTCAGGTATTGTCTATTTCTTCTATGTTAAAATAGTTTATAGCTAATAGTATTAATAATTTTGCAGCTCAGCCACCAAGTCCGTTTGAAGTAGTTTCATGTGTGTATTGTGGGGAAGGTTACCTCCTTAAACAGTTTATTCACTCTCACAGATTGCCTTAATGGACTTAACACTATAACCTCACTTGAAGTGTTTTCACACATCACACCCAAAATCTCAAACACAGTACATGCTATATAAGAGTGCGTAGACCCAACATCAATCAATGTAGTGTAAGGTACATGATGAATAAAGAACGTACCCATAATAACATTTGGGGCGTCTCTGTCTTCTCAGGGATGCACACCATAAACTAGTGTCGACTGCCTCGCCTCAGTATGACCAGCACCTCTACCCGGTGCTCTACAATCACGACCCATACCATTTCACCTCTGGCCTGACCACGGCCTCTCGTTGGCTGTTGAAAACCCCTCTTTGGCTGAACAGTAGCCATACCAGTAGCTTGTATCTGATAGGGCCTCCGCAGACAATCTCTGATACAGTGCTCTATAGATTCACACCTCAAACATGCCCCTAATCTCTTCCAGCACTCGCCCTGATGGTGTTTTCCACAATCAGTACAAGAATACGATCTAGTAACAGCAACAGGAGCCCCAACTCTAGTTGGCCCATCAAATCTGGCCTTCTTCTTAGGCCCCATAGCTGAGCCTGAGGGCTCTCAAACCCTCTTGTTCCTTCCCTTATCCTTCTCACGATTCTGGCACTCAGCGCACTTCACATCCTCAGGGATCCTTGCCTTCTTTACTAGCACAGCAAAATCTCGTTCCCTCTATGGGGCTATCAAAACCCGCAGATTATCTCTGAGGCCATCCTCAAAACGAGTACATCGCTCATATTTAGTTGCCACCATCCCACGTGCATAGCGGCTAAGTCGTAGAAACTCAGACTCATATTCAGCTACCGACTTATCCTCCTGGGTCAGATTCAGAAACTCTTTCCTCTGGGCATCTACATAACTAGCGCCCACATATTTCTCTTGGAATGCATTCTTGAAAAACTCCCAAACTGTAAGCCACCACTGATAAGCTTCATCTCGCAACAACGACACTGCACCTTTTAGTTTCTGCTCTAGGGTGCAGTCAAGATCATCCATGATCCTTTCTGTGGCCTCAATCCAATATTCAGCCATATTAGGGGCAACTCCAGTGATACCCTTAAAGATCTCAGCCCCATTAGACTTGAGTCGTTCTGTTATTAACCCACGGCCTACAGTATTAGTATTGGGCCCAGTGACCCTTTCCAGAATTCGCAGCATAGCTTGGGATAGTGCGTCGTCCCCAGCTGCCAGTTTATATGACCCGATCTCAATCACAGGTGAAGTCGGTGCCTCTCTTGCCTCAACGTTAGGCATATAGCCCGATGCCGAAGACCCTACCCGAGCACCTCCGAGGCCTCTAGTACCCCTTCCACGAGTACCTCTGGTGCTCATTATCGATTTGCGTATTATCTGTATTAGTAGTTTTATGCATCAGTTTTACAGTTCCAGTGTTTATTAACGGATGTTTTATGAAAAATAGCATCAATAATTCAGAATTTTTTATTTTCGCAAACCGTAGTCTTACTACAATTTTAGGTTACCATAATAAAGGTTTCAGTACAATCTATTATCTACGGTAATCTCAGTATAAATCAAACAGTAGTTTTAGAAAACTTATAGGATTGGCGCCGGAGACTCGGAAGACCACATATTCAAAAAGTACACCTCAAAATATTTTCCCACCATTTGAAACAATTCTTTTAAAATTTACGTTTTTAGAAAAAAATCCAAATCCACAGCTGAGTTTTGTAACCTGGCTTTGATACCACTAAATGTAACACCCCAAACTCGGCCTAGACGTTATGACCGAATCTGTGATGTCACATTGGAATGAGTTTTGAAAAGCGTAGTTCTATTAGAAAAGCCTAATTGTGTTAAAACCTCGTTTGTGATCTTTATGAGAAGTTAACTTATTTTATTCATTTGTTAAATTACAGGTTTGTTTAGCAAAACATGTGTCATACTAAATCGTTATTTCGCTTTAAAACATTGTTCGTTGCGGAAGCTTTTAAAACAAGTTACGTAGCATGGTAGTTGAAAATCATTTACCTTTTGAAAATCCAAGTCCTGCTGCTAACAGATGCAAGTCAATTTAAATAAATCCCCAAATAAAAATAAAAACTAAAAGTGGCCTTATTACATATAATTTACCAAAATAAACTACTTTTACTAATAATCAAAAATGAAAACATAAACATTGGTGTGGCCATCTCCGAGTCCCTCGTAGCACCGACCCGCCTAAGGATTACCTACACAAATAAGCAGAAAATGTGAGTTTATGAAAACTCAGTGTGTAATCCCTATTTATCAAATAGTCAAACATACAGTGTCGAACAGTCTAGGCCTAAGCCCATATCAGTAGCAATATCAGTGTGGGCCTTAGCCTATTACAGTTGCAGTATCAGTGTAGACCTTAGCCCAATTCAGTACAGTATCAGAGATGCATATAGAGATCCTACCCAACCATCCTCTACACTCCACTCCGTCCAACCCTACACTCCATGTGGGGATAAAATCGACCCACCCATCCCTACACTCTAGAATATAGCACCGGTTGCGGTACTAACAGTATTTGCAGCAAAGCTACTAGTAACAGGCTTATAGCCTTTCAGTACACTTCCTCCAATATCATATATCCCACCCCATGCAATGCAACATTGTATAAATGTACATATGATAAAAATTGCATGCTCAAACAGTCATACATCACATAGGGGTATATCCGTCATTTACCTCATAGGGGTATAACAGTTATTTCATAGATTAGGGTCTAGGTATACTTATCGACCCAATAGTAGGTCCACAGTCATCTCGGGCGACCCGTGAAACCTTAACAGTTAAACAGTGAAAATGGGCCCAAGCCCACAATACGACCCTTGTGGGCCCACACACTCGTGTGGCCCAACAAGCCCAAATCATGGCCTTGGCCATGCAAACTGCACAGCCATCTCAATAATCTCCACACATCCGTGCGGTTTACCTGTACGGGGCCCACGAGCCCGTGGGGCCCACACGGCCTATTTTGGCCCGTCGTGGCCTAAAATCAGCCTAAGCCCATGAAATCGTTCATGGTAGCCTCTTTGATCAAATGCTACATTTTGTGCATTCGACTCACCGCACGAGCGAGCGTACGCTCGTGTAGTGTCAACAGTCGTACGTTTCTAGCTTTTGCCAATCTATGCTAATAGCAGTGTGATTACACACCTATTATGGATGTGTAGTTGAAACGCTTCTGAGATCAAACACCTATGATAACAACAACCCCATCATTAGCCTCAAACCCTTATTAATCCACCACCATAATATTGAAACGCTTTAATCAAATCAACGCTACTTACCAATCAACAATCGTAACCTCCTCTAGCCCCAAAACCACATATTCTTTCCAATTCTATTACCGTCACAAGAACTGTTAACCATTATATAAGAATCTACGATCCCACATGAATATATATACAATGCTTAAAGAACTTACCATGAATCAAAAGATCCCTTGTAGGGGAAAAACAATCGGCCTACACCTTGGTTAAGGAAACCGAGCCCCTAGCAACATTCGAATGAAAAAGAAAGTGTTAGATGAACTTATTACTGGAATGCCGGTGCCCCCAAGGTGCAGCAAAAAAATAAAACTCCAGCAATCCAACCATGGATCCATGTGTGAGGAATGAATCGGGAAAACTGAAATAATGAAAATGGTTTCGAAATTACCAAAACTTCAATCTGAGTAGACAGAGACGCCTCAGCAATGAGAATTCTGAACCACTATCGAACCAAGTCACAACTTTTTAGATGCCAACCTCTACATAGTCCACCTAGTTGACAATGAACGGAAGAAGTCCCCAAAACGATTTTGGAGATTTCTTTGTTTTGATGGATGCTAGACCACTCAAAAATAAAAACTAGGTTTTCTTTTTAGGGTTATTATCTATATATATATAACTCCCTTTTTAAATTTGGTATATTTATATCGAATATTTTAAAATAAATAAATATAATGATGTTTTAACCAAAAATTATAATTACATTAATTATAACAAAAATTTCGGTAAACTATATTTATTTAAATTTATATACGAACCAACTTCATATATTAATAGAATTATGTTCTCATTATGTGTACAACATTCTTGTACATATAATATGTTCGATATTTGATTGGCCAATTAAATTAATTCATGTGACAACCAAAAACAATACCAACTATGTTTTATTCCGATCATCTCAACCATATGGTGTGACCCTGTAGGCTCTTGTAACGTTAGCAGTAATACTAGAATGATTCTAATGTTACATACAATGAGTGGCATCTAGGAATGCATCACCTAAGTTACAAGAAGTCATGATTCGACATAACCTTTTGTGATTTATCTTTCGTGCATTAATCCTTAAGTCCTTTATCTCTGGAATGAACACAGGTTATGGAATAGTCACACTTGCATAGTCCATCTCATGTTTCTTGATATCTTAAGTAGACTATGATATACAAATAAGTATGACATCTCATATCAACTTATTTGAGTATGGCCATGCATTTCTAGTCTCATTCAATCAAGTGGCCTAAGATATTACTCCCATTATGTAGGAGGGACCTATTCTATATTAATCAACCATATCCCTCTGCATAGATTGTGGTACATCCAACATCAGCCTTTATATAACAACCAGTTACTGTGTACATTTGATTGTATCAAAATATACAACTCACGATGTTGGGATAATGATGATCTCAAGTCTGGGGATCATATACATATTAATCACTATGAGTAATGTTGTGACAATTACATAATAATCCAAGAAACATACTCATAGCGGGTCAGTCTAATATGTTGTTTTCTAACACACATATTCATGCATTGATTTTGACACTCCATATCAATAACAATTCTTTGTCATCAATCAACTACATGTTAGTCTCAATGCATTATTGTTGTCCTAGTCAACAATAATACTTGACTAAGGATCTTTTAAGAATAATCATATTTGTAACGCCCTGAATTTTGGACCTAGAGGAATTGGGATTTGGGCTTTAGGTCTCATAAAATTTTTAAGTGAGTAAGAAAATGACAAATGATATGTTGGCTTTAAGGGTTTAATGAATTTGGAGTGTCTAGGTGTGTTGGAGAAGTACTGGGTTCGAGTTTTGTGGTAGAGGAATTTTAATTTAATTATTAAAAGAACCAAAGTTGTGAGTAGTTGGGCTTTTAAATGAAAATAGGGGAAAAATGGCATAAAAAAGCCTTGTGGTGGAGTGGCTAAGTGATGCCACTTAGGGTGTGGGGAAGTGGCATTAGTGGCTAGCAAGGAGATCCTAGGTTCGAATGCTAGCTTAGTATTTTTACGAGTTTAATTTTGGCCTTCTAGAAGTTTGCAAATAGCGTGAAGATGGACCCTAAGGGGAGTGTTCAGGATAGAAAATTTAGGAAATAGGTTGGGGAGTTATTAGGGAGAAAAACGAGGAAATGAGAAGAGGGAAGTGATGGAGCTGAATTGGGAATTGAGGGTCAGGCAATTTGGCTATAGGATATAAATATGTGCTGAGTTTGGGATCCTAGGCTAATGCCAAATTCTTCATTTTTTTTTTAAGTGCCGATTGGCTTTTCCATCTTTGCTAGCTGGTTTTTTTCCATTCTTTCTCTCCTCAATTCTCTTTTGATTTACCCTTTAGGTTAGCCGATTCCTTCTTCTACTATTCTTCTTTAATTTGTACCGAATAAACCTTATTCACCATATTAGTTTAAAAGCCGAAAAGCCGAATCTCCCTTGGGCTAATTTCTCTTTTGGTGTAAGTACCTTATCTCTTTTTCGGCTAGTATTGTTAATACTGATTACTCCTCTCCCTCACTCTTTCTAATCAACTTTGGTAAGGAATTAGTATTGGATCTCGGATTTTAACTCTCTGCTGAATTGCTCCTTAGGTGTTTTGCAGTTTTGATCTAGGGAATACGTGATCAAGGAAAAGCTATTAGGGATTGATGTTCAAGGCTTGTGACTAAGGGAATTGCAGCACGCTCGATTACCAGGTGTGTACACACACTTCGCACACACAGTAGATCGACAAATTCTGAAATGCCAAAAAGTCGAAATACCGAAATGTCGAAATGCCGAAATGCCAAAAGTTTGGATACGGTAGTCTCATGAGTGTGCGAACACTCGTAAGAGGGTATTCGATACGATGCCAGAGACCCCATGAGAGATCTCATGGACTTGGGTCACGTTTTGGCCAATTGGGCTAGAATGGGCCAAATGGGCCCGACGGACCCGTGAGCCCAAATAAGCAAAAGTTGATAATTTGGTAATTTGTGATTTGTGATTTGCTGATTAAGTTTGTTGAATGGTTTGGATTGAATTCGGGCCTAATGGGCCATATAAGTGTGATTGAGCCTAATGGGTCGTATAAATATGATTGGGCCATATGAATGTATGGATGCTTGTAGACTTGTTAGGGTTTTGTCATGGACTTGTAGGCTTAGTTTTTAATAAATCCTTAAGCAGCATAAAACTTAACTAATTTATCAAATTCGTTTGTGGACAAGTCATAAGGGTAAAGTGTGGCAATGGGCATATGCATGTCTAGGATTGGATCTAGGGAGAGCTTGGTACTTAAGCGGTCTTAATTACCCACCTCCTCTTCTCTGGAATCCTACTTGGTGCATAGTGTCTATTCACTTTGGCCAACGAGGACTTGTTGACAGGCCAGAGTTCGTAATTAAGACCCATACGGCTAAAAAATTACCAAAATACCCCTGTAGGGTAGAAATTACTAAACTACCCCTATGTGTTATGAGTATGATATATGTATGATATATGCTAAATCCATACATTATTATGTTGCACATGGGCTGGGTTTATGATTGGAGGAAGTGTATAAGGATTGGATGGTTGCTCGACGACTGTGGATCCACCGAAGGTGTTTAGTAGTACCGTAATCGGTGCTACACCGTTTATAAGCGGCTATGCTGCACTGTTAAGTGGGGCTGCACTAGTTCCATATTGGGTTGTAATAAGGATGGGTGGGTCGAGTATCTCCCCACAGTAAGTGTTGGTTGGAAAGGGGGTGTACAGGTTGGATGGGGATATAAACATTTGCATGCATACATCATGATTCGATTATGAAAAGGGCTTGGCCCAGTTAAATGTGATATGTGGATATTTATATGGGTTCAGGCCCTACTAAGGCCAAAATGGGCTAAGGCCCAAAGGCCACAGTATTTGAATTGGGCTTAGGCCCAAAATGATTTGTCTGTTGCATGTTTGTTTGATGAGGGTTGTACACACTGAGTTTTTGAAAACTCACCCCCTCTTTTATTTTCTCAGGTGATGCTCAATAGGAGGTTCGATGTTTAGAGGAACTCAGGGTGGCCAGCTAGCAGGACAACTTGAATTTGTTTAAAAAGCATTTAAGTTACTAGTTTATTAAGTAATTTCCTTTTTCTTTAGTCTGGATTGTAATAAGGCCTCCCCTCTTTGCTATTATTTGGTTTGTTATTTTTATGTGATGTAATCATGGAAAGTTGAACACGATTTCCTAAATCATAGAATGTTTTCCACGTTTCCGCAACTAAATTCTAAAATGACAGTTTTTCTTATATCAAATGTTTCGAACAAGCTTTCACAAGTGAAAAGAGATTTTACGAAGTAATTGAGATGTATTGTTCTAAGGAAGGGTTATCAATGAAAATATGGTTTTCACTAAAACACTTCAATGCGACACGCCAGATTCAGCCATAACGTCCGGGCCGAGTTTGGGGTGTTACAGTATTATTCTCAGGACATTATTATAAAATAGTTTATTTATACACACAGAAAGAAAAACTAAAATAATAATGAAACGCCTTATATTAAAACATTATAAATCAAGTATGTTATTACAACCATCTCATGATTGATCTTTGGGCATACTCTTACACTTATCCCCCATGGCAAACAAAGAGAAAACAGCCTTTCGGCCTAAAAGATACAAAAGTTTAGCCTAGAGAAAGAAGCCAATCAAGATTCAGCTAGAGTAACCACTTACCAGTAAATCGAAGAGATTTCGACAGAACCCTCGCAAGAAACGGTTAGGGAAGAAGAGAAGGAGGTGCTTAGGCCTTAACATATTTGGCCAACACAAGAAGAACAAAGGTTTTGAGAGAGGGAGAAGAGGAGTAATCAACCACAAGTAAGGCTAAAATTAAAAAAAGGTTTTTGAAAGAAAGAACAAGTAGTATTCGACCCAGGTATGAACACAAGAAAAGACGATTGAAGGAAATCGAATGAGAGAGAGAATGGTATTCAGTTAAGAGAAAGGAGAGAAGTCTATCAACAGAATTCGACTATCAACAAGCAACACCGCTGAAGAGTGAAAACGAAGAGCAAAAAGGGTAGTAGCTATCAAACAATAGGAGAGTAAAATTTTGGTCACTAAGCAAAAGAATCCCGAAAAACACACAGAACCAAAACTTTTAAGAGAGAACCAACTCAGTCAAAAATCCTATGCACACAATCCAGTTTCGGTACAACTCCACTTCACCTCAAACTCTCCTTTTTCCTCCCCTTAATCCTATCCTAAAATCTCTCCACCTTATTCTACTCAACCGCCCATTCAAACTCTCACCAACTTCTTAATTTTGATCAACCTAGGATTCCTCCCTAGCACTTGCGGCAAAAATAAAATACTCCTTCCACCCTGCCAATGCTCAAACCTCAGACCCCTAAGGAACACCCCCACGCCATTTACCACTAGACTAGCAACCTTCTTTCGATAAATTTTACCAACAACAATTTGAAATACCACTAACAACAGGTAAGGGTTATACTTTAAAAAAACCAAAGTTTTTGCAATTGTCTAGGCTTGAACTCAGAACCTTTCCAACACTCCTCAGGACACTCAACCACTGAAGCAAGCATACATTTATGCAACACAACATACAAAAATAAATACCTACATTTTTAGGGCGTTACAGAACCACCTAAACTTGAACTAAAGGTACTTTCTTCCTATTTGAAATACATTTATTTAGTTGACTGTTCCACTTTGCTTGTGATTATTTCAGCAGAACTGACGAAAGATAAAGAGGAGTAACTAATTTATGTTCTAAAGAAATTTAAGAAAGCAATTGGTTGGACCATAGCTGATATTCGAGGTATAAGCACTTCTTTTTTGCATGCATAAAATTATTTTAGAAGAAGGTGAAAGAGCTCGAATTGATGGTCAAATGAGGCTCAATCCTATTATGAAAGTTGTGAGAAAGGAAGTGATCAAATGGTTAGATGCAGGAATCATCTATCCTATTTCAGATAGTTCGTAGGTAAGTCCGGTCCAGTGTGTACCGAAGAAAGGTGGAATCACGATTTTTGAAAATAAGCGTAACGAGTTGATTCCAACGAGAATTGTTACTGGTTGGAGAATCTGTATTGACTACGGAAAATTGAATAAAGCCATTCGGAATGACCATTTTCCGTTGCCTTTTATGGATTAGATGTTAGATCGACTAGCAAGTAATAAATTCTATTATTTTTAGATGGTTATTCGGGATATAACCAAATAGTTGTAGCTCCAGAGGACCAACATAAAACAACCTTTACTTGTCTATACAGTACATTTGCTTTTAGGCGAATGCCTTTTGGTTTATGCAATGCACCTGCAACATTTCAACGATGCATGATGGCAATATTCAGTGATATGGTTGAAAATTTTGTTAAGGTTTTCATGGATGATTTTTCTATTTTTGGTAACACATATGATATTTGTTTGAGTAATTTGGCTAAGGTACTGAAGAGATGCGAAGAGACAAATCTTGTCCTTAATTGGGAAAAATGTCATTTTATGGTTAAGGAATGGACTGTCTTAGGGCATAAAATCTCAAAAAGAGGAATTGAAGTCGATAAAGCAAAGGTGGATGTAATTGAAAGATTACCGGCCCCAATTAATGTTAAAGGAGTCAGAAGTTTCTTAGGCCATGCCTGTTTTTACCAAAGGTTGATCAAAGATTTCTCAAAAATTTCTAAACTGTTGTATTTGTTGTTAGAGAATGATACACTGTTTGATTTCAACAAAGCATGTTTGGAAGCTTTTGAAGATCTAAAAAAATAGTTAATCTCAGCCCCAATAATCGTTACACCTGATTGGAGCTCACCTTTTGAGTTGATGTGTGATGCAAGTGATTATAACGTTGGAGCTGTGATGGGTCAAAGAAGAAACAAAGTGTTTCAACCTATTTACTATGCAAGTAGAACTTTGACGGGAGCTCAACTCAATTATACAGTAACTAAAAAGGAACTCTTTTCTATAGTTTTTGCTTTTGACAAACTTCGCTCATATCTTATAAGTACCAAAGTTACAGTATTTACTGACCATGCGGCCATTAAATACTTGCTTACAAAGAAAGATGCAAAACTGAGGCTAATTCGTTGGGTACTTTTACTACAAGAATTTGACCTTGAGATCCAAGGCAGAAAAGGTGTCAAAAATCAAATAGCTGATCATCTGTCGAGGTTGGAGCAATATGAGGTAAATCGATCATGTGTGCCTATCAATGAGAATTTCCCAGATGAACACTTGTTTGAGGTAAGTCAAATTCATGAAACACTTTGATTTTCTGGTTTTGCCAATTATCTTACATGTGGAATAATTCCTCGAGAATGACATACCAACAAAAGAAAAATGTAACAGCCCGATTTAGACCCTAATCAGAATGGTGGTTTCAGGACCACGAATCCGAGTCAGAAAAATATTTTTAAATTATTTTTTGTGTTGAATTTATATCTGTGAAATTTTCGTGATTTAATTTTGTCGTTTAGGTGTCCGATTAAATAAAAGGATATTATCACATAAATTAAAAACTTGATAGTTTAAAGCATGAGGGCCAAATTGTTAGTGGCTTTCTAAGTTGGGACATTTATGTTGTAAATATCCCATTAATAAGTGGGATGGCATAAGATATATGTTACATGGTTTTTATATTATATTAGTAAAGGTATATAAGTAAATTAAATATTAAATTATTATATGTTATATTATAATATAAAACATAAAATAAACAAAGCCATTTGAGTGTTCATATTCTTGGTAGCCGAAACTAAACAAAATAAAAAGAAAAGAAAGCAAGCTAGGGTTCGGTCAACATTCAAGCTCAATCAAGGTTCATTTTTTGTTCGGTTTTTGATAATTTTTATGTTTTTGAGATCGTTGCTTCGAGTACTACAAAACCCATGCTTGAATTTTCGATTTTGATGAATATTTTGAGTTGTGCCATTGTTGATATCTTGTGATTTTTGTTGTTTGATGATGAAAAATGAAAGATATGTTTTAGATTAACATGTTTTGTATTGGAGTTTTTGATGATTTTGAGTAATTAGGACTTAATTACAAAAATAATAATTTGAGGGACTAAAATGCGAAATTGATGAAATATATGGACTTGTACGGTAATGGGTAAGATTCGGCCAAACATGGGTATAGGAAAATTTTGCATATTTTGTGTTTTGTGTAATAGGGACTAAATTGTAAAAATTATAAATGTCAGGGGTAAAATGATAATTTGCCCATTTATGTGTTTTTGGACTAAATTGAATGAAAATATGTTTGAATGAGCTTAATTTGAATATGTTTAGATCAAGAACCATAGAAATCAGATTTGGACCGGGGAAAAATAAAAGTTGTCGACTAGCAGCCCCGTCCCGTTTTACGACGTCCGAGGTAAGTTTATAAGAAAATAAATGTCGTAAATTTTAAATATATGTGAATGTATAATGATGATTTTGAATTTTATGAATTTGTATAAGTAATAGCCGAATGTGAAAATGTTTGGGAACTATGTTTACGAATATGATTCGACCGAGATACGACATTTGAAATCCCCGTATAAACCTTAGGAATAGTTAAGATACATATGTCATGACATAGGATTTTGATATATATGCGCGAGTAAGACCATGGCATCGATATGTGATTACGATATGTGTTTACGAGTAAGACCCTATCTGGGACAGTGGCATCGATTTGTGGCTACATGTAAGACCACGTCTAGGACGTTGGCATTGTACGATTTATGTGGATATCCAAGCATCCTATCCAATTCTGAATGGTTCAACGGGAAAAGATAAGTTGTGTTTGAGTGTGTAAACGAGATAAATATACAGGTATGTATTAGCTTTTTAATAATTAAAATGAGGTAAGTGTATTCGATCTTGTGAATATTATTGGATGAGTTACAATTTTATGCATGTGTGATTTTATACATTTGATTACATAATTAATATGTACATATGAAATCATATTGTGATACATGGGCTTATGTGTTTTTGGATTGTGAACTAGGTTAGTGATGATTATTCGATGGTGGAAATTAAATGATATTAACGATAATCTAGTTTCATGAGCATTCGGCCAAGTGATATCTAAGAATGAATATTATTGTTATATGAAGTTTACATATATGAATTTAAAGGTGTTATAATTTTATAAGTGATTTTGGTTTAATCCAATTGATATAGTTATCGTGATGAATATTTGTTTATGACTTACTAAGCTATAATAGCTTACTCTGTGTATACATGTTACCTTGCTTTATAGATTTTGAATTCAAGTTACAATCTTGGGGATCGTCAGCAAAGTCTATCACACTATGTACAGCTTTAGTATTTAAATAAACCAAACTTGTATTATGGCATGTATAGGCTGGAACATACTTTTGAAATGTTGGATTTTGGTTATGTAACTAAGGCCATGCGAAAATGGCTTGCTATTTATGTTTAAATTTGTTTTTATGTATGCTTAGCTATAATGTTTTATGATCTTGATTTAGAAATATGCGGATATGTTTGATTATGGTTTGATTTGTGGTAAATATATTTTGTATTGGAAATGGATTTATTTTTAAGTTTGAATTTAATTATATTAGGCATGGTTAAACCTATTTTGATTAAAATGCTATATGTTTGGAATTATAAGTTATATGTGTTAGGCATTGTATGTATTGAATCGTTTTAATGGTGGTGATGGATATAAAGAGTAAAAGACTTTGTAATTAGCACTATTTGGAGATTTTGTTCTTGTATATAAATGAGGGTGGTGAGTTTGGTTAAATAAGTCAGCTTGAATAATACTCTAGTTGGTGTATGTGAATTTGCTGTATAAATGTGGGTATAATTGAGTGATACATATTATTATAACCCGGTTAAGACTTGAAAAGAT
The DNA here is from genome assembly GCA_025698475.1 of Gossypium anomalum. Classification (NCBI taxonomy): domain Eukaryota; kingdom Viridiplantae; phylum Streptophyta; class Magnoliopsida; order Malvales; family Malvaceae; genus Gossypium; species Gossypium anomalum. Next base: position 22,104,130 of record CM046958.1, read on the forward strand.
GGTAGTAGTTTATTTCGGTTGGTGAGTAGTTTTGATGAGATTTTCAATTGAATTAATATATATGTTGATTGATGTATTGACCTTTACACTTATATATCTATGTATATGATGTCTTGAATTAATATGCACTTGTAATTTAAAAATAATTTAAAGATTAATTTAATGACCGAATCGTAATTAATTAGTTTGGTGGCTTTTGTGCATTTTAGGCAGAATAATTAATATGAGATTTAAGAGTATTTTAAATCATTATTTGTGTCTTGAATGGTAATTGTTTGCATGTAGATGATTCGGGTCTTTTATATTAGTATGTGAGTTAAGTTTGATAAATTTAGACAATGATGGTTCGGAAATAATCCAAATTTGATGTAGTTCAAAATGCATGATGTGATTATTGGTTCATGAAATGTATGCATATTTATATATAATTATTCGGTGAATTTGTCTATGACATTTAAGTTAAGGAACAAATTACTATGTGAATTCTTTTAATTGGTTTAAGATGTGCATGTAAAGAATTAAAAGTTAAATCTTGATTTTTAATTAGATATTTGATTACCATTGGCGAGTTGAACATATGATGTGCACCTATGTAATATGATTTGTTTCTAATGAATGTTTAATATTTATTTAATTATACGCTTATATTTATATGATTATAATTTAAGTTATTATGAATATATTCATAATTGTGCTTTGGTTCAGTAATGCCTCACAACCCCATTTCGGCGATGGATACGGGTTAGGGGTGTTACATTTTATTAGTATCAGAGCTACGGTTTAATTGGTTCTAGGACTAATATAGCGTGTATGAGTTTAGCTATACATGCCATAATGATATACTGTGATAGTGTTATGACTTCTGACATTTGAAATATGTTTTCATATAGTAAATGGATCCCGACAGAGCTGTAGCTGATGATGTTGAGAGTGTTACGCCTGCTCCCGCGGAAGGGACAGCGCAGGCTGATTCTCGACCGACTCCGAGTAATCAAGTCAGTGAGGCTAAACAAGCCTTCTATCAAATGATGAATGACTGGTTCACTCAATATATTCGAACTAATCCGACTGCACAACAACCTCCACCCCCGATTAATCCATCTTCCATGCCTGTTGTACCTCAAGTAAGTGATCTATTGCGATTAAATAAACCACCTGTCGATAAAATCAGAAAACATGGAGCTGAAGAGTTTAAAGCCACTGATGATGATGATGCTGAGCGGACTGAGTTCTGGCTTAATAATACCATCCGTGTGTTTGATGAGTTATCCTGTACCCCAGATAAGTGTTTGAAATGTGCCATATCTTTACTTCGAGACACAACATATCACTAGTGGAATACCCTAGTATCAGTAGTTCTGAAAGAGCAGGTAGCCTAGGAATTCTTTCAGATTGAGTTTCGTAAGAAATATATCAGTCAGAGATTTACAGATCAGAAGCGTAAAGAATTTCTGGAGCTGAAACAGGGTCGAATGACAGTGACGGAGTATGAGCGAAAATTTGTGAGACTCAGTCGGTATGCCCGAGAGTGTGTTTTTACTGAAGCCATAATGTATAAAAGATTTGAAGATGGTTTGAATAAAGATATCAAACTGTTAGTTGGCATACTTGAGATAAAAGAGTTTGTGGTACTTGTTGAGCGAGCCTACAAAGTTGAAGAGCTTGGGAAAGAGAAAAGAAAAGCTGACTTTGAAGCTAGAGATACATGCAAAAGAACACCCGATAAGCCATTCCAGTTAGCATCAAAGAAGTCCTAAGATGATTTTAGTTGTTCAAAAGCTAGTTCGGGTTATTCTCGACGAGACCAAAATAGACCACCTATGAGTTCGAGAGCTACCTCGGTAGTCAGTGTGGGTAATGTCAGATCTAATTAACCTGAGTGTGAGCATTATGGTAATCGGTATCCTGGCAGTTTCATATTACATGATCGGGCTTGTTTTAAATGCAGGTCGATGAAGCACTATATTCGAGATTGCTTAAGGTTAGTTAAAGAGAATCCAGTACAGAACTCGAGATCGAGTAATACTGCAATTTGAGTAGACCACCGAGAAATACGGGTAATGCGAGTGGCAGTCAGAGAGGAAATAAAAATACAGCAAACATATCCGAGGCTCGTGCACCTGCTAGGGCCTATGCTATACGTGCATAAGAGGAGGCTTCATTCCCAGATGTCATTACTGGTACATTCACTCTTTATGATACTAATGTAATTGCACTTATTGATCCTAGTTCTACTCATTCTTATGTATGTGAGACATTAGTATTCAGCAAGACTTTACTTGTTGAGTCTACTGAGTTTGTGATTAGAGTGTCAAATCCTTTAGGCCAGTTTGTTATGGTTGATAAAGTGTGCAAGAATTGTCCCTTGATGGTTCGAGATCTGTGCTTTCTAGCTGATTTGATGTTGCTGCCATTTGATGAGTTTGATATAATTTTGGGTATGGATTGGCTGACTTTACATGATGGTTTACCAGCAGTGATATCTTTGATGCTAGCTCAGAAATATGTGAGAAAAGGGTGTGAAGCTTATTTTGCCTATGTGCTCGACAGTAAAGCGGCTGAAAGAAACATTGAATTAGTACCTATTGTATGTGAGTATCCAGACGTGCTTCCAGAAGAATTACCAGGTTTGCCACCTATTCGGGAAGTAGAGTTTGGTATTGAGTTAATGTCTGGGACAACTCCGTTATCCATAGCTCCGTACAGAATGACACCTACAGAATTAAAAGAATTGAAAGCTCAGTTGCAAGAATTGACAGAAAGAGGTTTCGTGCGACCGAGTTGCTCTCTGTGGGGTGCACCTATGTTGTTTGGAAAAAGAAGGACAGAACTATGAGAATGTGCATCGATTACAGACAGCTTAATAAGGTGACTATAAAGAATAAGTATCCATTGCCACGGATTGATGATCTGTTTGACCAACTAAAAGGGGCTATAGTATTTTCGAAGATAGATTTGAGATCAGGCTACTATCAGTTGCAAGTTAAAGATTCGGATGTGCCAAAGACTACTTTCAGAATGAGGTACGGACACTATCAGTTTCTGGTTATACCTTTCAGACTCACTAATGCACCTGCTGTTTTCATGGATTTGATGAATCAGATATTCAGACCGTATCTAGACCGGTTTGTGGTTGTGTTTATTGATGACATTTTGATCTACTCCCGTGATGAAGCTGAACATGCCGAACATTTGAGACTTATGTTGCAGACATTGTGAGATAAGCAGTTGTATGCAAAATTCAGTAAATGTGAGTTCTGGTTAAGTGAAGTCAGTTTTCTGGGTCATGTGGTATCAGCATCAGGTATTCGGGTTGATCCGAGAAAAATTTCAACCATACTTGATTGGAAACCTCCAAAGAATGTTTCTGAAGTTTGAAGCTTTCTGAGACTTGTTGGTTATTATAGACGGTTCGTAAAAGGGTTCTCTATGATTGCAGCCCCGATGACAAAGCTATTGTAGAAAGATGTTAAGTTTTAGTGGTCAGAAAAGTGTTAGAAAAGCTTTGATCGGTTGAAAGCCCTTTTGACAGAAGCTCCACTGCTAGTTCAGCCAGAATCGGGTAAAGAATTTGTTATTTATAGTGATGTATCTTTAAATGGTTTGGGTTGCGTTTTGATGCGCAGGAAGGTAGAGTGATAGCTTATGCCTCGAGACAATTGAAACCACATGAAAGAAACTATCCGACACACGACCTAGAATTGGCAGCCATTGTATTCGCATTGAAGATTTGGCATCACTATCTGTTTGGTGAGAAATGTCATGTTTATTCTGACCATAAATGCCTAAAATACTTGATGACTCAGAAAGACCTGAATTTGAGACAACATAGATGGTTAGAATTGCTAAAAGACTACGAGCTTGTGATTGATTACCACCCAGGAAAGGCTAATGTTGTTGCTAATGCTTTAAGCTGAAAATCACTATTTGCTTTGCGAGTAATGAATACGCATATGACCATGTCTAATGATGGTTCGATTGTAGCTGAATTAAAATCAAGACCATTATTCATTCAACAAATTTGTGATGCCGAGAAGGTTGATAATGAGTTGATCGCAAAACGAGCTCAATGTGAGACATATGCAAATTCAGAATTTAGAGTTGATGCTAATGACTGTTTGAGATTCAGAAACTGAATATGTGTTCCAAGAAATTTAGAGTTGATTCATATGATTTTGAATGAAGCTCACAGTAGTCGGTTATCTGTTCACCCAGGTAGTACAAAGATGTACAATGATCTAAAATAGCTTTACTAGTGGCATGGTATGAAACGAGACATTTCTGACTTTGTTGCAAGATCTTTAGTCTGTCAACAAGTAAAAGCGGAACATCAGGTGCCTTCAGGATTACTTCAGCCTATCATGATACCTGAGTGGAAGTGGGATAGAGTCACGATGGATTTTGTATCTGATTTACTGTTGACACCGACCAAGAAAGATGCAATCTGGGTTGTTGTTGATAGATTGACTAAATCGACTCATTTTATTCCGATACGTACAGATTACTCACTTGATAAGCTGGCTGAATTGTATGTTTCTCAGATTGTAAGATTACATGGTGTACCTATATCTATTGTTTCGGATAGAGACTCGAGGTTTACATCGCGGTTTTGGAAGAAATTGCAAGATGCACTAGGTACGAAATTACATTTTAGTACTACTTTCCATCCGCAAACAGATGGCCAGTCTGATCTAATTATTCAGATACTTGAAGATATGTTAAGATGTTGCATTCTCGAGTTCGAAGGTACATGGGAACTATACCTGTCTCTGATTGAATTTGCATATAATAACAGTTATCAATCGAGTATCAAAATGGTACCTTATAAGGCCTTGTATGGTCGTAAATGCCGTACGCCATTGTACTGGACTGAGCTTAGTAAAAATAAGATACACGGAGTCGATTTGATTAGAGAAACTGAACAGAAAGTGAAAGTGATCCGTGAAAGTTTAAAAGCAGCATCGGATTGTCAGAAATCTTATGCGGACTTAAAACATAAAGATATAGAGTTTCATATTGGAGATAAAGTTTTCTTGAGAGTCTCACCATGGAAGAAAATACTCAGATTTGGTCGTAAAGGCAAATTGAGTCTGAGATTCATTGGGCCGTATGAAATTATAGAGTGTATTGGGCCAGTTGCTTACAGATTGTTGTTGCCACCTGAGTTGGAAAAGATACAAAATGTATTCCACATTTCGATGCATCAGAGGTATCAATCTGATCCTTTACATGTGATTAGTCTGTTTGAGATTGAAATTCAACCTGATATGACCTACGAAGAAGAACCGATTCGCATTTTGACTCATGAGGTTAAAAAGTTGTGGAATAAGAAGATTTCGTTAGTTAAAGTATTGTGGCATAAGCATGGAGTTGAGGAAGCAACATGGGAGCCAGAGGGTACAATAAGAGAACGTTATCTGAACCTATTCACCGGTAAGATTTTCGGGGACGAAAATCCCTAAGGGGGGAGAGTTGTAACAGCCTTATTTAGACCCTAATCAGAACGGTGGTTCTGGGACCACGAATCTGAGTCAGAAAAATATTTTTAAATTATTTTTTGTGTTTATTTTGTGTGAATTTATATCTGTGAAATTTTCGTGATTTAATTTTGTCGTTTAGGTGTCCGATTAAATAAAAGGATATAATCGCGTAAATTAAAAACTTGATAGTTTAAAGCATGAGGGCCAAATTGTTAGTGGCTTTCTAAGTTGGGACATTTATGTTGTAAATATCCCATTAATAAGTAAGTGGGACGGCATAAGATATATGTTACATGGTTTTTATATTATATTAGTAAAGGTATATAAGTAAATTAAATATTAAATTATTATATGTTATATTATAATATAAAACATAAAATAAACAAAGCCATTTGAGTGTTCATATTCTTGGTAGCCGAAACTAAACAAAATAAAAAGAAAAGAAAGCAAGCTAGGGTTCGGTCAACATTCAAGCTCAATCAAGGTTCATTTTTTGTTCGGTTTTTGATAATTTTTATGTTTTTGAGATCATTGCTTCGAGTACTACAAAACCCATGCTTGAATTTTCGATTTTGATGAATATTTTGAGTTGTGCCATTGTTGATATCTTGTGATTTTTGTTGTTTGATGATGAAAAATAAAAGATATGTTTTAGATTAACATGTTTTGTATTGGAGTTTTTGATGATTTTGAGTAATTAGGACTTAATAGCAAAAATAATAATTTGAGGGACTAAAATGTAAAATTGATAAAATATATAGACTTGTACGGTAATGGGTAAGATTCGGCCAAACATGGGTATAGGAAAATTTTGCATATTTTGTGTTTTGTGTAATAAGGACTAAATTGTAAAAATTATAAATGTCAGGGGTAAAATGATAATTTGCCCATTTATGTGTTTTTGGACTAAATTGAATGAAAATATGTTTGAATGAGCTTAATTTGAATATGTTTAGATCAAGAACCAAAGAAATTGGATTTGGACCGGGGAAAAACGAAAGTTGTCGACTAGCAGCCCCGTCCCGTTTTACGACGTCCGAGGTAAGTTTATAAGCAAATAAATGTCGTAAATTTTAAATATATGTGAATGTATAACGCTGATTTTGAATTTTATGAATTTGTATAAGTAATGGCCGAATGTGAAAATGTTTGGGAACTATGTTTACGAATATGATTCGACCGAGATACGACGTCCGAAAGCCCCGTATAAACCTTAGGAATAGTTAGGATACAAATGTCATGACATAGGATTTTGATATATATGCGCGAGTAAGACCATGGCATCGATATGTGATTACGATATGTGTTTACGAGTAAGGCCCTGTCTGGGACAATGGCATCGATTTGTGGCTACATGTAAGACCACGTTTGGGACGTTGGCATTGTACGATTTATGTGGATATCCAAGTGTCCTATCCAATTCTGAATGGTTCAATGGGTAAATATAAGTTATGTTCGAGTGTGTAAACGAGATAAATATACAAGTATGTATTAGCTTTTTAATAATTAAAATGAGGTAACTGTATTCGATCTTGTGAATATTATTAGATGAGTTACAATTATATGCATGTGTGATTTTATACATTCGGTTACATAATTAATATGTACATATGAAATCATATTGTGATACATGGACTTATATGTTTTTGGATTGTGAACTAGGTTAGTGATGATTATTCGATGGTGGAAATTAAATGATATTAATGATAATCTAGTGACATGAGCATTTGGCCAAGTGATATCTAAGAATGAATATTATTGTAATATGAACTTTACATATATGAATTTAAAGGTGTTATAATTTTATAAGTGATTTTGGTTTAATCCAATTGATATAGTTATCGTGATGAATATTTGCTTATGACTTACTAAGCTATAATAGCTTACTCTATGTATACATGTTACCTTGTTTTATAGATTTTGAATTAAAGTTACAAGCTCGGGATCGTCAGTAAAGTCTATCACACTATCTATAGGTTCAGTATTTAAATAAATCAAACTCATATTATGGCATGTATAGGCTTGAACATACTTTTGAAATATTGGATTTTGTTTATGTAACTAAGGCCATGCGAAAATGGCTTACTATTTATGTTTAAATTTGTTTTTATGTGTGCTTAGCTATAATGTTTTATGATCTTGATTTAGAAATATGTGGATATATTTGATTGTGGTTTGATTTGTGGTGAATATATTATGTATTGGAAATGGCTTTATTTTTAAGTTTGAATTTAATTATATTAGGCATGGTTAAACCTATTTTGATTAAAATGCTATATGTTTGGAATTATAAGTTATATGTGTTAGGTATTGTATGTATTGAATCGGTTTAGTGGTGGTGATGGATATAAGGAGTAAACGGTTTTGTAATTAGCACTATTTGGAGATTTTGTTCTTGTATATAAATATGGGTGGTGAGTTTGGTTAAATAAGTCAACTTGAATAATGCTCTAGTTGGTGTATATGAATTTGCTGTACAAATATGTGTATAATCAAGTGATACATATTATTATAACCCGGTTAAGACTTGAAAAGATGGTAGTAGTTTATTTCGGTTGGTGAGTAGTTTTGATGAGATTTTCAATTTAATTAATATATATGTTGATTGATGTATTGACCTTTACACTCATATATCTATGTATATGATGTCTTGAATTAATATAAATATGCACTTGTAATTTAAAAATTATTTGAAAGATTAATTTAATAACCGAATCATAATTAATTAGTTTGGTGGCTTTTGTGCATTTTAGACAGAATAATTAATATGAGATTTAAGAGTATTTTAAATCATTATTTGTGTCTTGAATGTTAATTGTTTGCATGTAGATGATTCGGGTCTTTTGTATTAGTATGTGAGTTAAGTTTGATAAATTTAGACAATGATGGTTCGACAATAATCCAAATTTGATGTAGGTCAAAATGCATGATGTGATTATTGGTTCATGAAATGTATGCATATTTATATATAATTATTCGGTGAATTTGTCTATGACATTTAAGTTAAGGAACAAATTACTATGTGAATTCTTTTAATTGGTTTAAGATGTGCATGTAAAGAATTAAAAGTTAAATATTGATTTTTAATTAGATATTCGATTACCAGTGGAGTGTTGAACATATGATGTGCACCTATGTAATATGATTCGTTTTTAATGAATGTTTAATATTTATTTAATTATATTCTTATATTTATATGATTATAATTTAAGTTATTATGAATATATTCATAATTGTGCTTTGGTTTGAGTAATGCCTCACAACCTCATTCTGGCAACGGATACGGGTTAGGGGTGTTAGAAAAAAATTCCTTCATGATAGTCGGTATTATTTTTAAGAGGAGCCATTTTTGTTTAAACAGTGTGCAGATAATATAATTCGAAGTGTGTAGCTGAAAGTGAGATTCCTGAGATCTTGTATCATTGCCATTCATCTCCAAGTGGTGGACACTTTGGTGGTTCACGTACTGCAACAAAGATTTTGCAAGTAGGTTTCTTTTGGCCTACACTATTTAAAGATGCTTATGCTTATGTGAAGAACTGTGATAAATGCCAAAGGACTGGAAATATATCAAGAAGGAATGAGATGCCCTTGACAAACATTTGGAGATTGAATTATTTGACGTATGGGGCATTGACTTCTTAGGCCTGTTTCCTTCTTCGAATTGGAACAAATACATCTTAGTTGTTGTGGACTATGTACCCAAGTGGGTTGAAACTGAAGCATACCCAACAAATGATGCTAAGGTAGTCATGCGATTCCTACATAAGCATGTATTTACACGATTTGGGACACCAAGAGCTATTATTAGTGATGAAGGTTCTCACTTTGTGAACAAATGGCTTAAGTGGTTGCTTGAAAAATATGATGTGAAGCACAAGATTGCTACTGCCTATCACCCCCAGTCTAATGGGCAAGTTGAAAGAGTGAACCGTGAAATCAAAGGTATCATTGAAAGGGTAGTATGCCTTAGTAGAAAATATTGGTCTCGAAGACTCGATGATGCATTATGGGCCTATCAAACAGCATTTAAGACATCGTTAGGAATGACTCCTTATTGGTTAGTCTTTGGAAAGGCATGTCATTTGCCATTAGAGTTGGAGAATAAAGCTTACTGGGCTTTAAAGCAGTTGAACTTTGATCTTAAGCAAGCTAGTGAGAAAAGGATGTTACAACTTGATGGGTTGGAAGAGTTGAAGTTGTTTTCCTATGAGAATGTATCACCCCAAACCCTACCAAGAAGTTAGACCCAAATCTAGCGTGTCACATTGAAGTGTTTTTCAAAAACCATGTTTTCATTAGAAACTCTTCTTATTTAAAACGTAGTGCATTGAAAACTTCTTAATTTTATTTCCAAAATTCCTTTTTACTTTGCCGAAGCTAATTCTAAAAGTAACTGATTTACGAAAGAACGTGATGTTTAAAAGTTAAGCTGCGAAAATGTAGTGTTTTGAAAACCATGATCTACTTCTAACAAATATCAAACATAGTAAATAAATTTTCCCAAATGAAAAGTTAAGAAAGAAAATAAAGAGGCCCTATTACAACCCAAATCAAAAACCAAAAAGCTTAACTAAATAAACGAAATAGAAAAACATATGCAGATGTGTGGTCGTTTCTGAGTCCCTCTGTGACACCGATCCACCTAACGCTAGGGATTACTTGCACAGTTAATAAATGGGGTGAGTTTACCAAAACTCAGTGTGTAATCCCCTTACTAGAGCAACGATCGGTGTCTGAAAACAAAAATGTAAACTTGATGCAGGCTAGAGAGCCCTTTAATGCTAACAGTACAGTCCAGTTCAGAGCATACGTGGGCCACAGCCCATTACAAATCACTTGGGTCTTAGCCCTTGTCAGAATCAAACCATATGCATAATGCAAAAATGTATGCTAACCCATCCCATCCAACCGCTATACACCAATTCCGTCCCCCGGTACATATTACGTGGGGATATAACTATCGACTCACCCATCCGATACACATCAATGGTAGCCAGGTTGTGATACTACCTTCATTGCAGCAAGCTGCTAGCATATATACGGCTTTAAGCCTTTAGTAGTGGTATTATAATTGGCACAAACCCATCAGTAACTGTAATAAGTCTAGCACATAGCCATCAACTAGAGTAACATAGCTGGCACACAACCCGAGGTAAATGTGATCGACACCGAGTCATCAATAATCATATATTGGCACATAACCATAATCAAGTTGGCACAGAGCCATATGTAAGTTGGCGCAAAGCCATAATCAGAATAATTGGCTTTAAGCCATCGGTAGCTGTGTCATGTTAGGCACATAGATATCAGCGATGGTAATATAGTCGGCACACAGCCTCGGGTAAATATGATCGACATAGAGTCGTCAGTAATCATATATTGGGCTTAAAAGCCACCGGTTGATCCACAGTCGTCAAGCAACCATGCGATCCTTAATCGGTGGATCCACAGTCGTCAAGCAACCATGCAATCCTCATATACTTCCTACGTTCCATAATTCCCACCCATGTGCAACATAATATTATATGAATGCTGCAAATACACACACGGCATACAAAATCATACCAATCACAGTCACAACAGTCTAATCACAGTCATACATTCTTAGTCAGAACATAGTCAAATCAATCAAATTGTATTATTAGTGAGTCATATATCCTAGAGGGCAGAACGGTCTTTTTACCTAGTAGGGTATTTTAGTCATTTCACCCTACAAAGGTGTTTTGGTAAATCTCAAATCAAGGGTATTTCGGTAATTTTGTAAATCAAGGGTATTTTTGTAATTTTATAAATAAGGGGTATTTCTGTAATTTTCCAAATCATGGGTATTTTTGTAATTTTCCAAATTAAGGGTATTTCGATAATTTTCCAAATCAAAGGTATTTTGGTAATTTTACAAATCGAGGGTATTTCGGTAATTTTACAAGTAGAGGGTATTTCGATAATTTTACAGGTCGAGGGTATTTTAGTAATTTCACAAATCATGGGTATTTCGATAATTTAACAAGTCGAGGATATTTCTGTAATTCTACCCTATAGGGGTACTTTCGTAATACTAACCTATAGATATGAGATTCACATAGTCCAATCCAATATTTACTACACAATCATACAATTTACCCACTTGGGCTCATGGGCCCATCTCGGCCCAAAGCAACCTAAGCCCACGAGAGCACTCATGATGGCCTCAACCATCATGTCAAAGCTCCCACACGTGCGCTCGCATGCTTGTGTGGCTGCCATCGCCGTGTGACAGGCATTTCGGCATTCCGGCATTTGTCGTTCTACAACTAGAGTAGTGCGAAATACACACCTGTTTATGAGAATGCACCGAAGTCAACAATCACCAACCTTGGCACATCCTACATTCAGTATTCCTCCCAACTCATCTGGTTCGCTTTATTTAAAGCCAGCTTCTTACCAATTCTCATGTTAGGTTTCCGGTGTGGGTTTACTTTCAACCATTAGGAAAATTCCTCATTTTTATGACCACTTCAACCACAGAGTTTCAGTCCAACTCCATCTCCTTCGCAGCTCAAATAGCAAAATAAATACTCCACTGCGCATCCCAAGACTTGAACCTTAGACCTCACAGTTACACAAAACGCCACCTTGCCACTCCACCACAAGGCTTTTTGTGTGATAATAATATCCACAATTAACTTTAAGACATATGTGCCAGCGTCCAGATTCACTTAAGAGAAAAACCAAAATGAATTGTAAGAGCCAAGACTTGAACCCAGGCTCCCTTGCAACCTTAAGTACGCCACAACCACTAGACCACATGCTTCCTTGTGTCATTTATTTAACACAATAATTTAAAAGGCCATCATCCAAACATCCAAAGTTTTATTCACTTAATATCAAAATTTTTGCTAAAGCCAAGGTTTGAACCTAAGATTTCTCCAACACTTCTAAGAGCCATTAACCACCAAGGTAGACATTTAATTGTGTCATTTCCTTGCACAATTAAATACTTATATACAACCTCCTTACGGACCCATACTCAAGGCCCAATACTTCTAGGCCCAAATTCGGGGCGTTACAAAGAATGCCAAAATGTGTAAAGTAAGATCAAAGAGATGGCATGATAGTCATATACAACCTCGCGAGTTTAAAGAAGGTCAAAAGGTTTTGTTGTTTTATTCAAGGTTGAAGTTATTTCCTAGGAAGCTTAAATCCCGATGGAAAGGACCCTATACCATCTATTGAGTTTATCCATATGGAGCTATTGAATTATACGACAATTACAGAGGTACGTTTAAAGTTAATGGTCAACGTGTAACAGCCTGATTTAGACCCTACTCGGAACAGTGGTTTTGGGACCACTAATTCGAGTCAGAAAAATATTTAAAAATTATTTTCTATGCTTATTATGTGTGAATTTATGTATGTCAAAATTTCATTTGAAAATTTTATCGTTTGAGTGCCCGATTTAATAAAAGCGCTTAATCGCATAAAATGAAATTTTGATGGTTTAATTTTTAATGGCTGAATTGTGGTTGTTTTTATAATTTGAAGTGTTTAAGTTGTAATTAGACCATAGTTAAAGGTGATGGACGGTTGTGACCTTATTTTATAATGGTTACGTATTAATTAATAAAGGTTAAAAATGTAAAATGGTAAATATGTTAACATAATAAAACATATAATAAAATATCATGCATTCGTCTTTTATTTGCATGATCGAATGTTAAAGAAAATAGAAAGAAATAAGGTTTTCAAAGTTTCGGCCAAGGTTTTGCTTGATTAAGCTATGTAACTAGCTCGATTTTTGATAATTTTTACATTTTTGAGATCGTTGCAGTGTAATGTACAAAGCCCATGCTTGAATTTCTGATTTTGATGAATATTTTGAGTTATTCCATTGATGAATAATTAAGCTTTGTGATGTTAGATGATGAATTATGAAAGATATGTTTTGGATTAATATATTTTGTATTGGAAATTTTCATGAATTTGAGTAATTAGGGCTAAATTACAAAAATAATAAATTGAGGGACTAAAATGAAAAATAAATGAAATGTATGGACTTGTATGAGTATGGGTAACATTCAGCCTAAGCATGGTGTGTGCAAATTTTGCATGTTTTGTGATTTGTGCAATTTGGACTAAATTGTAAAAAGTGTAAAATGTCAGGGGCAAATTGGTAATTTGTCCATTTATGTGTTTTTGGACTAAATTGACTGGAATTATTTTTGAATGAATTTAATTTGAATATGTTTAGATCAAGAACTAAAGAAATCGGATTTGGATTGGGGGAAAACCAAAGTTGTCGAATAATGGTTCTGTTCCGATTATCGTTGTCCAATGTAAGTTTATAAGCAAATAGATGTTGTTAAATTTCAATATATGTGATCTATAAATAATTGCAATGATTATTAGTAAGTTATGAATCAGCATTTAGTAGTGAAAAATGTGATTGTGGTATGATTTGTGAGCTATATGATCTTATAATTCGGTTTTATAATGGTACATTTTTTAGTGGCATTGATATGTGTTCTTGTGTAAGACCACGTCTAGGATGTTGGCATCGATATGTGATTATGTGTAGGACTATGTCTGGGATGTTGGCATCGATATGTGATTACGTGTAAGACCCTGTCTGGGACAGTGGCATCGATATGTGTTCTCGTGTAAGACCACGTCTGAGACATTGGCATTAATATATGATTACGTGTAAGACCACGTTTAATACATCGGCATCATATTTGATTCGTGTAATACCCTATCTGGGACAGTGGCGTTGATATGTGATTACATGTAAGACCACGTCTGGGACGTTGGCATCGTACGATATGTGTGTGTGAGTAAGACCACGTTTAATACGTTGGCATCGATATGTGATTTCGGTATGTGTTTACGAGTAGGACCCTGTCTAGGACAATGGCATCGATATGTAATTACATGTAAGACCATGTCTAGGACATTCGCATTTATGATATGTGCGACTATTTGAGTATCCTATTTAATTCTGAATGATTCAACGGACAATTTTAAGTAAAGACCGAATGCGAAATTGAATTAAAAAGTTTAGGTATGTGTTTGCTAATGTATTGAAATTAAGGTAAGTTTTGGTATTTGAAGTGATGATATGAATCATGCTATAAAGTTGGTTATATGTATATTGAATGCGAATCTATATTCGGCAAAATGATATAAGTATGTGATATTAAAGTGTGAAACATGTGTATACATATATGAATGTGTATATATATCCGTCTATATGATGATATTATGACCTTGGAAGTAAATGATAACTTTGATAATGGATATATATATATGTATTTCGGCCAAGTTAAAGTTTAAACATGAATGTATATGTTGTATATGAATTTTCAAGTTTGAGATTAAATGTGATTATGGTAGCATGAATTGGTTTAGTCAAGTTGAGCTATTAATGTTAATGAATGTTTTATTTGCTTATGACTTGCTAAACTATGAAAGCTTATTGTGTATATTTTTACTCTCTGTTTTATAAATTTTTGAAGCTAGTTACGGGCTCGGGGATCGTCAGAGAATTCCATCACATTATCAACTGTTTCGGTATTTTTATAAAGTTGAGCTTAAATCTATGGCATGTATAGGCTAGTGATAAACCGTAGTTTATACATATTTATAACCCATGCTTAACGCATTTTATGAATGATTTCTCCTTAGATTTGGTGAATTCGATGCTCCTAATGCCTTAATTTCATGTTATATTCTCAGGTAAGCATAAGAGAATGAAAGGAACGAGAAACGGGCCAAAAACGGAGAAAATAGGCCAAAGCACGAAATCAACACAGCTTGGACCTCTTCACACAGGCAGATCACACGGCCGTGTCAATTTGGCAGAATTGAAACACGACTTACACGGGTATAACACACGCCTGTGTACCTCAAACATGGCCTAAAGTTATCGCACATGGGCGTGTCTCTGCCGAGCCCAAGTTGAGTCCAATTCAGAAAATGCCATTTTTGAGGGTTCTAAGGCATTCCAAAGCCTATAAATACACCCTAAAAGAGGAAGAAAAGGGGGACGGAGAATAGGGAGTAAGGAATTACTCCAAGGAAGCCAATTGATCCATCTCAGAAGCCGGATCTACTATCAAGACTGAATATCTATCCTTAATTTTCCCTCCAGGAGTTTTGGGTTTTCTTTATGTTTTGTAATTATTATTATTTTGAGATGTTTTCTTGTTTAGTTATGAACTAAACCCTTAAATACCTAAGGGGGATGAAACCTATGACAAAACCTTGTTATTATTTCTGAATCGTATGATAAATATTTGACTTGTTCTTAATTATGTGTTCTTAATTCTTGTTTTGGTATTTCAGGATATCACTTCAAGTTACTACTCTTAGTTGGAGGAGGAATAGACCCTGGCTAAGAGTAACTTTGTCGTAATTAAGCGGAGTTGATTGCGCGCCTAGAGATAGGGTGACAAGATTTTGCCGAATTAGGGTGAAACCTAATAAGGGAATCCATAGATCGAGTTAATGCAACCTTAGGGTGTTAATTAGAGATAACTCTTGGCTATTCAACCTAGGGATTAGATGTTGCTAGTCTCGAGAGGGATAATAATATACATTAAGGATTTCTGCAGAACAAGTTAAATGAATAAATCGTCCGGTTCGGAGCCAGAATAACAAGTAAAAGTCCAGGTGGATTTTTCCTTAGGTATTGTCTCAATCAATTGCTTTGCCCAAAAGTAATTTCCCAAATTCTATTTTCTGCAAGTTGTTAGTTTAATTAATTAGTGAGTTAAAAGAAATCTCTTTTCTTCGGCTAGATAATAAGAAGACAGTCATTACTAGTACTCCTAGTCCCTTGGGTTCGACAATCCGGTCTTGCTAAAGCTATACTACTATTCGATAGGTACACTTGCCTAAGTCGTGATAATAGTTAGTTTCAAGAACGATTCATTATAAATTTATAAAACTTATCGCAGGAAAATCACGATCAAATTTTTAGCGTCAATGCCGGGGACTAAGATATTAGGAACGCTCAATTTTTATTACCTTAGCCATTTATTTTCTTGCAATTTAACTTTAATTTTTATTTTACTAATTTTATTTCTCTTTCTCCTAGTAGGTTCTTGTAGTTTATGACTAGAAGAAACCCGTCGGGACCATTACTTTTTGACGAGGAAATTGATCGTACAGCTCGTAGAAACCGACGAGAAATCAAGTGTAGCTTAAGATACACAGAGGAAGAGCAAGAGGACGATATCTCAACTACAACTGAGGAGATGGCTGAAAATCAAGACAATCTGCTACCTCCGGCCATACCCGTTGAATTAGTAAATCATAATCTTGCTCCTTGTACTATGTATGATTATGCTAAACCTAATTTTACAAGAACTGAGTCAAGTATAGTTAGGCCTGCTATTGCTGCAAATAATTTTGAAATGAAACCTAACATGATTCAGATGATACAATAATTTGTTCAGTTTGATGATTTACAGGATGAGAACCCCAACACTCATTTGGAAAATTTCCTAAAACTGTGCGACACTTTCAAAATTAATGGCATTTTTGATGATGCCATTCGTCTTCGGTTATTCCCTTTTTCACTAAGGAATAAAGCTAAAGAGTGGTTGAACTCACAACCACAAGGGTTCATTACCACTTGGGAACAAATGACCGAAAATTTTTTATTAAAATATTTTCCACCGACGAAAACAGCTAAGTTGAGTAATGATATATCTTCTTTTGTGCAGATGGACTTAGAAACACTTTACAATGCATGGGAGAGATACAAGGACCTTTTACAAAGGTGCCCACACCATGGATTACCTCTATGGCTGCAAGTTCAAACGTTCTACAACGGTGTAAACCCTTTGACAAGACAAATGATTGATGCAATTGCTGGTAGAACCATCAATAACAAAACACTTGAAGAAGCTTCTGAATTTATTGAAGAGATTCACTGAATAACTATCAGTGGCAAATCATGAGGACTAAGCCAACAAAAATAGCAGGTGTTTATAATGTCGATTCGGTCACTATGTTAACAAATCAGGTAGAACTTCTGAATAAAAAATTAATGGTTTACTTGATTCTACGCAGGTACATCCAGTGATGAAGTGTGATCCAAGTGGAGGAGGTGTGCATACAGAATACCCACCATTCAATCATACAATCGAACAGGAACAAGTCAACTATATGGGTAATAATAATTTTAGATCTCAAAATAACCCATATAGTAATACTTATAATGCAGGTTGGAAGAACCACCCAAATTTCACTTGGGGTGGTCAAGGACATCAAAGGCCATAGAATCCTCAGGGTTTTCAACAGCCACCTTATCAATAGGAAAAGAAGCCGAACCTTGAGAAGATGCTATCCAAATTCATCTCGGTGTCAGAAACTCGTTTCCAGAATACCGAGACAGCACTCAAAAATCAACAAGCATCAATTCAAGGACTCGAAACTCAGATAGGTCAGCTATCCAAATTAATTTCTGAATGACCACAAGGTAGCTTGCCAAGTAATACTGAACTGAACCCAAGGGAACAGCTCAATGCAATTAGTACTCAAGATAATGAAGGATTCGTTGAGCCTGAGCCAGAATTGATGCAAGAAACTGTGGTAAGCAAAGGTAAAAGTGAGGTAAGTCATAACAAAATGGTGAATGAAGAATATAAACCTCGTGTGCCATACTTTAACGCGACAAGGAAAGACCGCTCAAATGAACAATTCGGTAAATTCTTTAAACTTTTGAAAAAATTACATATTAACTTACCGTTTATTGAAACTCTGTCACAGATGCCAAATGCAATGAAATTTCTAAGAGAGCTTTTAACAAAGAAGCGAAATTTGGATGAAGCATCGCATGTAGAGCTAAACGCAGTTTGCCCAGCTATTCTACAGAATAAGCTACCCAACAAATTGAAAGATCTAGGGAGTTTTACAATTCCTTGCTTAATTGGTAGTTTAGATGTGAATAATGCATTAGCTGATTTAGGGGCAAGTATCAATGTCATGCCTTACAAGATGTTTAAGCAACTAGGCCTTGGGAAACCTAAACAAACTAGGATAAGTATTCAACTGGCAGATAAAACTATAAGATTTCCTAGGGGTATTATAGAAGATGTATTAGTAAAAATAGATAAGTTCATATTTCCCGTAGACTTCGTTGTTTTAGACGTAGAGGAGGAGACCAACACCCCTTTGATATTAGGTAGGCCCTTTTTAGCAACTGCTAAAACAATTATTGATGTTGGCACAGGTGAACTTACACTTCGCGTGGGAGACGAAACTATCACCCTTCAAGCTCGTAATTCTAGCATCACATCAAACATGAAAGGTAATGTTCCATACCATCCTACTAAAACTGATAATATGACACAATCCACTATGTAGAAATTAAGTTTGAAAGAAGGACACGAGCCATGTTCCAACAACAATAGAGAACCCATTCATGAAGAACGAAGGCTACAAATAGAGGACCTAGACGAATGGCGAGCACATAGATCGAGAACGCCCGATAAACCGAAACCCTGCCAAAACAAGCTCGATACCCTTCCAAATCAACTTAAGGTTGGAGATCAAGTCTTACTAGATGCCGCAGACCCTCACATTGTCACTCCCAACCCGAATGAAGAAACCCTTCTTATAGTACTTAATATTTTCCCATTCGGTATAGTGGAGGTAAGTCATCCCAAGTTCGGCACTTTTAAGGTAAACAATTCTCGGCTAAAACTTTATTTCGATAAGAATGATAGCAGGAATGAGGAGTACAAACTCCTTAGACCACCCTGACCATTAAGCAGAGAGGTAAGTCAAGCTTAGACTATAAATAAGCGCTTCTTGAGAGGCAACCCGAGCACTAATTGCACTAACTTCTTTAAATTTTAAGGTTTAACACTTGCCATGACTAACAGAGCTCTTGAAAAAAGGTTTAGCACAGGGACACGGCCAAGCACAAGGCCGTGTGTACTGCCGTGTGGAAACAGGGCAAGATTTTCCCCAAAACATAGGCAACAATAAATCGCCACGGCCATGTGACATGGCCGTGGGTGAACCTGCAAAACAACATGGGCGTGCGACACGCTCGTGCTTGAGGACCGTGGTCGAAACTGAGAAACTAGCACGGGCGTGTGACACACCCGTGGGTGAACCTGTCAAATTAACACAAGCGTGGGGTTTGCATACACGAGCGTGGGAGAAGCGAACAAGGCAAAACACGGTCGTGTGACACGGCCGTGTTAAACAACACGCCCAAGGAACACGGGCGTGTGTCAAATTTCAGACGCGCCAAAAGGGGAAAAACGCGAAACACACGGCCTGGAATTGGGACACACGGGCGTGTCCCCTGGCCTTGTGCCCTAAAACCTATAAATACTCTACACTATTCATTGTCTTCCCTACTCAAAAACCCTAACCCTAGCCGCTGCGAGTCCACACGGCTTCTACGCCACGCCCGTGCGCTGCCTCCAACTTCATTTTTGACGTATTTTCTCCTCTTCCTAGCGTTTGTTTACTTCTTCCTTACCTATTTTATTGACTTTAGGCCTAGTTATCATGATAATATGCAAGTTTTTGACTTTATTTCTATATTTTTTCCATTATTTAAATATCGTAATCTAGAATACCCATCATTTGGTTTGAGTTATTGCATGCATTCTTTACTCCATTCATTTAGTTAGAAGTAAAACTTTCATGATAAAGAGTAGTTGAAATTTTTCATGCATTTTATATTCATGTGAGTTGTTAGGAAAGTTTCATTCTTTTGTCATTTACATGCCATTACTTTGCCCATCCTCATGTCCTCACATTGATAATGTCACGAAATTATGCTGTCAAAAGGAATTGGGTTGGTTGTGCTTGGTTCATATTTTGGTTGAAACTGTTTGCTCAAAATTATAGCTTTTCAAATTCATATACCTATTATTTTTCTTCTTCATTTGTATAGGTTCACAATACTATCCTCAGGAGGTAAGAAAATCACTATCCCCGCTTCGAGGAAAAGGAAGGGAGCATCATCTTCCGTGGGCCCTACCGCAGAAATTTGTCACCCATTCCTTCAGTTTCCCAACGGACCCCAAGAGGAACTATATCAAATACTACGGGCCTAACCCTTAGCAGCGGGCCACTGCATAGACTGGGCTGCTATCGAACAAGTCTAGTTGGCTGACGCAATCCGGGCTCTTCTTACCACTGACCCTTGGGAGCAATTCTTTGGGATTATCGAGCCGACGTACCTCGAGCTCACAATAGAACTGTGCTCGACATTCCATCTTCAAACCGTCATGACCAACTACAATGATCCCGGCACAGTCCAGTTTCGCTTAGGCAGATTAGTTCGCCAACTAAGTGTTCCTGAGTTCGGTACTACGTTGGGTCTTTATACCGAGGAGCTCGGAGAGGAGAATGACTTACATGTTCTTGACCGCCACATCCATCGTTCTCCCTCACGGTGTTGGGACGCCCTTGTCCCACGTTCGGTCACCTATGACCCCAGTCGTACAAAGGCATCATCCCTCCCTCCGTCCCTAAGGTACCTTCATTCTCTCTTATCTCACACTTTGACAGGACGGAGGGAGAGCACCAGCGTCGTCACTACCCACAACGTTTATTATTTATTGTGTATGTCCAACAGACACGTCATCGACCTCGCCTACTTCATCGCCCTTGCCATATGCCACCAGACGGAGCGACATCGGAGAGGGGTCATCTGCATTGGCCCCTACGTGACTTGACTGGCGTGACACTTCGGACTCCTCAATACCGCGGCCCAAGCATCATCCTTGACCTTTATTGGCCAGATGTCTCCACAAGGCATCTCGAGTATGATGAGCATGAGAATGATCGAGAGGCGTCGAGGAACTTATCCTCCCCAATATCGTCTCGCTCAATCTACCGAGGAAGAGGTTCCCAAGGACATTACTGATGATGTCCCTACCCAACACGAGGACCCACCTTCCGACCCACCACCACCACCTTCTCGGCCAGCTCATGCGGCGGCTTCATACGTTGACATCTCTGAGTGCCTTAACAAATTCGAGTAATAGTGTTTCCAAAGATTCGACCGCATTGATGCCACTCTACAATAGATTTGTCAGCACCTCCACATCTCATCGCCAGTCCCACCTCGCGTACCATCTAGTGATGACGATGTTTAAAAATTTTTGTTTTTATTTATTATTTCATTTTTTTTTACTTTTATTTTCATGTAAGAAAACTTTTTATTTTTCTTTCATTTTATTTTTATTAGGATTTATAATATTATCTAACAATCTTTACTCTCGGCTAATCTTTTACAAGTAAATCATTCTTCCTAATATCCCCTAAACAGTTCCTACGTTTATCATAGTTATCACAGAGCTCCAAAGCTCACAATCATTTAGGAACTTCAAACTCCAATGGAAAAGGTCCACCACGGTTACGATTCCCTACTCAATAAGGAGATATAATATCCTTTTGGCACAGCACCTGTGGTATCCAACCTCTACTACCACCGGAGTATCCTCCTCCACCTCCATAACTCTGAACTAGGACATTCATTCACCACTTAGGAAGTGTCAATTCTCTCCCTCTCTTATGATTTTATATTTTTCCATATATCTATCCTTGTACATTGAAGGCAATGTACATCTTAAGTGTGGGGGGTAATTATTTCATTATCTGAAAACCCCTGAATATTGCTTTGTTCTCTTGTGAATCTCTCATATCATGTTTAAGATAAATTTTGATTGACTGATAATTTTGATTGATATATCTTGAATTAAAACATAGGCGTTCATGCATTGATTGTTAAACTTTAAGACACTAGAAAATCAAGCATGATAAGTTGATTTTTAAGAATTTAAAATTTTAGGTTGTTTCTCCAAATTTAGGTATTATCTTGAATTGAATCCCACAGATTTAAAAATCAAAAAGCCATAAATTTTTGTGAGATTTTTGAGCCTTTTGAGCATCTATTAATTCTTTTATGCTCACTTCTATTATTGCTTTGAGTGTGCCAATATTGAACTGTTATTCTAGAACTTGCCTGATTATGCATGTGAAGACAACACTATTTGATTTGATATTTCAAAATGATAGAGGCACTTAGGATTAACACACTCATGCCATGAAAAGCCTACCTCTACAATTAACCCTTAGTAAACCCCTTTGAGCCTAACAAGCCATTCCTTGTACCACCCTCGATATTAACCATTAACCCATTATTGTTGAAATCCCCTTAAATTAATTTGATCCCCAATTTTTGTCGAGAATTGATTTGAATAAATTACTTAACTATGTCTTGTTCTTAATAGTAATCTATGATATTTGACTTGTTCTTAAAAAAAAAAAACCCATGTATACAATCAGTAGTTATCTTTTGCTTGTAAGTCTCACTCTATAGTCAAAGAAGAAAGCTTTGTTGTTCGCAAGTGATGATTTAATATTTTTTTTCTAGTTAAGTAATTTTTCAAGTCAAATCTCGATTCTAACCCTTTCTTTCAGCTTGTGACCATACCCCCTAACTAAGCCTCGTTACAACCTTTTAAAGACCTTTGGATTGATGTATCATCTCGATTTATAGTGGTGGAGATTTGATTTTTATGCAAGCCTATGGTAATAACTTTTCATAATGACTGATGAATGATAATTTCATTATCCTTAAACACTTCGAGTGATTTGAGTGAATCTTTAGTGAGGATGTTAAACTCTGTGAGGTTCCGAATCAATGATAACTACTTAGAGGAGGGGAGATACCTAAGTTTTTTCATAATTAAAATACTCAATTTAGAATGTTTGAAGCTCTAATGTTCTTTTAGTTGAATTCTCAATGTATGATTACTTATGAGATGATTTGAGATAATATTGATCAGAATTATAAGTAGAGAAAAAGGAAATTTTAACTGTGATCTGAGGATTTTGCTTGAGGACAAGCAAACACTTAAGTGTGGGGGTATTTGATAAACCGTAGTTTATACATATTTATAACCCATGCTTAACGCATTTTATGAAGGATTTCTCCTTATATTTGGTGAATTTGATGCTCCTAATGCCTTAATTTCATGTTTTATTCTCAGGTAAGCATAGGAGAACGAAAGGAACGAGAAACGGGCCAAAAACGGAGAAAATAAGCCAAAGCGCGAAATCAATACAGCCTGGACCTCTTCATACGGGCAGATCACACGGTCGTGTCAATTTGGCAGAATTGAAGCATGACTTACACGGGTATAACACACGCCCGTGTACCTCGAACACGGCCTGAAGTTATCATACACGGGTATGTCCTTGCCGAGCCCAAGTTGAGTCCAATTCTAAAAAGGCCACTTTTGAGGGTTCTAAGGCATTCCAAAGCCTATAAATACACCCTAAAAGAGGAAGAAAAGGGGGATGGAGAATAGGGAGTAAGGAATTACTCCAAGGAAGCCGATTGATCCATCTCAGAAGCTGGATCTACTATCAAGACTGAAGATCTCTCCTCAATTTCCTCTCCAAGAGTTTTGGGTTTTCTTTATGTTTTGTAATTATTATTATTCTGAGATGTTTTCTTGTTTAGTTATGAACTAAACCCCTAAATACCTAAGGGGGATGAAACCTATGACAAAACCTTGTTAATATTTCTGAATCGTATGATAAATATTTGACTTGTTCTTAATTATGTGTTCTTAATTCTTGTTTTGGTATTTTAGGATATCACTTCAAGTTACTACTTTTAGTTGGAGGAGGAATAGACCTTGGCTAAGAGTAACTTTGTCGTAATTAAGCGGAGTTGATTGCGCGCCTAGAGATAAGGTGACAAGATTTTGCCGAATTAGTGTGAAACCTAATAAGGGAATCCATAGATTGAGTTAATGCAACCTTAGGGTGTTAATTAGAGATAACTTTCAGTTATTCAACCTAGGGATTAGACGTTGTTAGTCTCGAGAGGGATAATAATATACATTAGGGATTTCTATAGAACAAGTTAAATGAATAAATCGTCCGGTTCGGAGCCAAAATAATAAGTAAAACTCTAGGTAGATTTTTCCTTAGGTATTGTCTCAATCAATCGCTTTCCCCGAAAGTAATTTCCCAAATTCTATTTTCTACAAGTTCTTAGTTTAATTAATTAGTTAGTTAAAACAAATCTCTTTTCTTCGGCTAGATAATAAGAAGACAATCATTACTAGTACTCCTAGTCCCTTGGGTTTGACAATCTGGTCTTGCTAAAGCTATAATACTGTTCGATAGGTACACTTGCCTACGTCGTGATAATAGTTAGTTTCAAGAACAATTCATTATAAATTTATAAAACTTATCACAGGAAAATCACGATCAACTAGCTTATGTTTATGTTTGTTTTGAGAAATGTAAATATGAGCCATGCGAAAATGGCTTGTTTATTTTGTTAAGTTCGGTTTCAAGGTTTGATCAAAATATGGTTATGTTTGGTTGTGGTTTTGGTGATTCGGCTATGGTTTATACATAGATAAATATATGTGAACTTTGTTGATATGCTTTGTTAAGGTGATATTATGTGATTTGGTATTGAAGTATATTTGGTTATGGCATATAGGTGAAATTATGGTTGGATATATTGTGACAACCCGAATTAGGGCCTAATCAGAATGGTGGTTTCGTGACCACAAATCTGAGATAGAAATAATTATTTTATGATTATTTTGAGGTTTATGATATGATTTCATGATTTCGTGAAAATTTCGTGATGAAATTCTATGCATTGAGCGCTTAAGTTGAGATTAGGGACTAAACCGAATAAATTGCAAAACTCATGTTTTAGAAGTTTTTAGTATGAAATTGCTTTGGGATATTAATTAGGAGGTCTTAAATAGCAACTTGACCAATTCCTAAGTTATGGACAAAAGTGGGACATGGAGGGAATTTTTGGAAAGTTTAGTAGTAAGGGCATTTTGGTCATTTGTATATTAAATGAAATAAAATGGGAAAAATAACACAAAATTGGCCATCATCTTCATTAGTTGCTGCCGAAATTTGCTCTCCTCCATAGCTTGGGTTTCTTCAACTTTCAAGCTTCATAGTAAGTGATTTCAAGCCCCATTTTTAATATTCTTTACATTTTTGAAATCCTCGTAGCTCGGTTTACCTATTTCTACCATTATTTCGAGGGTTTATGTTTAAAAATTTACCCATGAATGATAGGCATCTATTTTGATGTTTGATGGTAGAATATGAATGTTTGAAGTTAGGAGAACGATCTTTTCTTAGCGATTTTTAGCGAAAATGAGCAAAATGGCATAATCGATAAAAATACCTATTGTTCATAACTATGTGTTAGAGTGAGAATTTGATGTTGCCATAGAAGAGAAAAATTATCAGCATGTTATTGAACATAAGAATAAGGGCTGAAATTAAATTTCCGAACCTTGGGGCAAAATCATAATTTTGTAAAAGTTAGGGCAAAATGTAATTTTTGTATAATATGATTTTGGATTGAAATAAATAGTTCAGGTGTTAAATGAGCTAAATGTGTTGTTATAGATCAAGAAAGGCGTGGAATCGACCTCGAACGGGGAAGGAAAAAGTTTTGGACTAAATTGCAAAATTCCCATATTTTGCAGAGGTAAGTTTGTATGTAAATAATACATTAATTTCATTTACATTTTTATATTTCAGCCTACATTATATATATTAGCTAATGTTGAAGCATAAATCGACTATTGGAAGAATGGAAATAAGTAATAGAGAGAAATCCCGGTTTAACATTCTCTGAAGATCGAATAGAATACATAGAGCGTAGCTAGGTCACATGTATGGTGCTTTGAGTGCACATCATGTGTACAAGAAAGCTACGAGATACTATGTGGTAGCTAGGTCACATGTGTGATACGGGATGTATCCCATGTAGACAAGAGAGCTACGGAGAGATAAATGTAGCTAGGTCGCATGTGTGATTCCAAGTGTAGGACACCATGTGGACAAGAGAGCTACGTAATAAATTGGCTAGGTCACATGGGTGGTACTAAGTGTTCACCATGTGTACAAGAGAGCCGAATTATATGAAATATGATGGTGGAGTGTGTCTTTGAAACCATCAAGTATCGGAATTGATCCGAATTGTTCAACGGGATGGCTTTATGGTGACATTGTAATTATGGACCTATACTTGTGATGTATGAAATGTGGTGAAAATGATTTGTGAAATATATATATATATATATAAGCTAAAATGAGGTTAATACAAAGAAAGTGTGAAAGAATGAATTAGCACTAAAACTGTTGTGGGACAGTAGCAGTAACGTGATTTTGAAAAATCACCAAAAATAGTAACAATTTAATTAGAGGCTGAATGAGATGTGAAATTAAAGCTTAATGAGCCTATTTTCATATAAAAGAAACGGAGCAAGTAAAGGAATTCTATATGTTGAGATATTTATAATTGTGTGTGACTTGCTCAGAATGACTTTGTGATCCCCTGTTCCAACTTTGAAAAATCATTAAAAATTGTACAAAACAAATTAAGAAACATAGTTTATATGTCTAAATTCCTTATTAAGTATAGTTTTAAATGAAATAGGTTTCATGGTTATTTGAATTTTATATTGGGAGGAATTAAATTCGAAGTGAACAGAGGTCAGATTAGTCGAGCTATGTAACAGGGGAAACTTTAACTAATAAACTGTACTAATTGGCTAGACCAAAAGTTCTAGAAAAAAAAATTAGTAAGAATTTTTATGAGTCTAGATTCAGGGAAATTTTACGAATTTGAATTTCGAGTTTTGTAACTCGAGTTATGATTTATTTAGTGATCATGACGCAGGAGGGACAGCTTGATCAAATTGGAGTGAATAGTAAAATTTAAGAATATGATATAATTGAGTTATGTTGTAAACATATTAGATTCCTTATTTGTTATTTATATACTTATTGACTAAGCTATAAGCTTACTTTCTTTTCCTCTTTTGTCTTATCTCATGTCATCCAAATTAGCGCAGAGTTAGAGATCGTTGAAGATCCGCCTGCACTATCAATACTTTTGGTATTTGAACTCAACGTTTTGAATTATGGCATGTATAGTAGACTTAGTTATTTTGTTATGTGTCATAATCGCCTAGGTCTAAAATATTAATTATAGTATCAAACAAATCTTTTTGTACGAAGTCTTTGAAATTGGCTTGTATTGTTAATGGCATATGTTGTAATGATTCATGATCAAATAGCACGCCATATTTTTGTCTCGGTTTTGTTTAATAGTATGTATTATAATTTGTTAATAGCTCGTACCCTGTTCTGGCGACGAATACGGGTAAGGGGTTTTACATTTAGTGGTATTAGAGCTGCGGTTTAGTCAGTTCTCGGACTAATAAAGAGTGTGTAAAAGTCTAGCTATACATGCCATAAAAATATTGTGATAGTGTGGTGACTCCTGATTATTCTAAACTGTGTTTTGTTTTGATATAGTAATGGATCCTGACGGAACTGCGGCTGATGATGCTGCTAGTAATGCGCTGGCTCTTGCACAAGGGACCGCGCCTGTGGAAAGTAGACCTGAGACATTGAGACAGGGAGATGAGGCTCGGGATGCCTTTCTCCAAATGATAAACAATTGGTATACTGAGTTTATTCGAGCAAACCCAAATGCTCAACCTCCTCCACCCCCTCCCATACCTCAGACGATTCTTGTAGCTGCTCAAGGCATAGATTTGGTAAGAATGAACAAGCCTCCAGTTGATAAGATTCGAAAACAAGGGGATGAAGAGTTTAGAGAAAAGATCGATGATGATCTCGAGAAAGCGGAGTTCTGGCTTGAAAATTCTACTCGTGTATTTGATGAGCTCTCATGTACACCCGAGGAGTGCTTAAAGTGTGCTGTATCACTTTTGAGAGATTCGGCCTACCACTGGTGGAAGACTTTGGTAGCAGTGGTGTCAAAAGAAAGAGTTACTTGGGATTTTTTTCCAGGAAGAATTCATAAAGAAATACATAAGTCAGCGATTTATTGATCAAAAACGGAGGGAGTTCCTTGAATTGAAACAGGGCAAGATGTCTGTGGCAGAGTATGAACGTGAATTTGTAAGACTCAGCAAGTATGCCCAGGAATGTGTGTCCACCGAGGCCATTATGTGCAAAAGGTTTGAGGATGGGCTAAATGAGGATATTAAAGTGTTTGTGGGAATTTTGGAGTTGAAAGAATTTGTAGTATTAGTTGATCGAGCTCTTAAAGCCGAAGAATTGAATAAAGAAAGAAGAAAAGCTGCTATTGAGGCTCGAGATGCCAGAAAAAGGCCGATAAGCAAGTCATTTCAATCTCAATCAAAGAGGTCCAAAGAGACAAACCCTCGAATGACAGTTTCAACTGGGGATTCACACAGAGATCATGGTAGAACATATTCAGGGTCTAAAGCTCAAGCTACTTCGGTGGCAAGTGTAGGTAATGTGCGATCTAGAAAGCCCGAGTGTCAGCAATGTGGCAGGCAACATTATGGTGAGTGTTGGGGAAACGAGCGAGCTTGTTTCAGGTGCGGTTCTCATGAGCATTTTATCGGTATCTGTCCGAGAAAGTTAAAGAAGAAAAATTTCAGAGTGCTAGACAGAATACCACCGCTAGCAGGGGTAGACCACCGAGAAATACTGGAAGTAGAGCTAGCAGTAAAACTGTAATGAAAGATTCAATGGCGAGATCAGAAGTTAGAGTGCCTGCTAGAGCTTATGCCATACGTGCCCGAGAGGATGCATCATCTCCTGATGTGATTATCGGTACATTTTCTCTCTATGATGCTATTGTTATTGCATTGATTGATCCCGTCCCACTCATTCCTATATTTGCATGAATTTAGTATCTAATAAAAAGTTGCTGTTGAGTTTCTTCGAGTTTACGATTAAAGTGTCGAACCCTTTAGGCCAATATGTGCTAGTTGACAAGGTTTGCAAGAATTGCCCATTAATGATTCAAGGTCACTGTTTTCCGGCTAATCTGACGCTGTTACCATTTGATGAGTTTGATGCTATTTTGGGAATGGACTGGTTGACATTGTATGATGCCAAGGTAGATTGTAAACAAAAAACACTGGAGTTGAAATGTCAAAGTGGAGAAATTCTGTGGGTTGAAACAGATGAATCAAATAAATTGCCTATGGTGATTTCGCACATGTCTGCACAGAAATACATGAGAAAGGGTGTGAAGCCTATTTGGCCTATGTAATGAATACTGAGTTGCCTCAATTGAAGTTTGAATCAGTACCGATAGTCTGTGAATTTCCAGATGTATTTCCAGAGGAATTGCCTGGATTGCCTCCAAACAGAGAGATAAAGTTTTCCATTGATTTGTTACTAGGTACTGCACCGATCTCGATTGCTCCATATAGAATGGCTCCGACTGAATTAAAAGAATTGAAGGCTCAGTTGTAAGAGTTAACAGACAAGGGATTTGTGAGACCGAGTTTCTCTCCTTGGGGTGCTCCTGTATTGTTCGTAAAAAAGAAGGATGGTTCAATGAGGCATTGTATTGATTACCGTCACTCAATAAGGTGACTATAAAGAACAAGTACCGCTGTTTAGGATTGATGATTTATTCGATCGCTTAAAGGGGCCCACAGTATTTTCAAAGATCGATTTGAGGTCCGGTTACTACCAGTTGAGAGTTAAGAGTCGGATGTGCCAAAACCGCTTTTAGGACACTGTATGGACATTATGAGTTCCTTGTGATGCCTTTCGCTTAACAAATGCTCCAACTATATTTATGGACTCAAGAACCGAATCTTTCGGCCATATTTAGATAAGTTTGTAGTGGTGTTTATAGATGACATTCTAATTTATTCTCGGGATGAGTCCGAACACGCCTAACACTTGAGAACTCATTGCAGATTTTAAGAGAAAAGAAACTGTTTGCTAAGTTTAGTAAAAGTGAGTTTTGGCTTCGTGAAGTCAGATTTTTGGGACATATAGTGAAGTAAAAAAAAAGAGAAACAAGACACCCTGAAATAAATAATAGTTCCAATGGAACCTTCTCTTCTACCGGGGATTGGTCGTTTATCCACGAGCCAAGCCATTCCTTTCTATTCGTTATTCTCAGGTGATGGTATTCGGGTAGATCCGAGCAAGATTTTCGCGATCATTGATTGGAAACCACCAAAGAATGTATCTGAGGTTAGAAGTTTTTTAGGCTTGGCCGGGTATTATAGACGTTTTGTCGAGGGATTTTCGACGATTGCCTCTCCTATGACTAAGTTGTTGCAAAAGAATATTAAGTTTGAATGGACTGATAAATGCCAGCGAGTTTTGAAAAGTCAAAGCACGATTGATCAAAGCACCAATTTTAGTACAAATTTGAGCCGGGAAGGAGTTCGTAATTTATAGTGATGCATCATTGATGTGCCTTGGGTGTGTGTTGATGCAAGAGGGTAAAGTGGTAGCTTATGCCTCGAGACAGTTAAAACCACATGAGAAGAACTATCCTACACATGATTTGGAGTTGGCCGCTATTGTCTTTGCCTTGAAGATTTGGCTACATTATTTGTATGGTGAAAAATGCCGAATTTTTTACTGATCACAAAAGTTTGAAGTATTTGATGAATCAAAAGGATTTGAATCTGCGACAACGGAGATGGCTTGAATTATTAAAGGATTATAAGCTAGTGATTGATTATCATCCAGGAAAAGCGAATATAGTTGCCGATGCCTTGAGCAGGAAATCTCTTTTTACTTTGAGGGCCATGAATACGAGGTTAGCATTGTCTGATGATGGGTCAATTTTGGTAGAGATGAGGGTTAAACCGTTGTTTCTCCAGGTAATCTGTGATGCTCAAAAGAATGATAGTGAGTTACAAACCAAGAGAACTCAGTCCGAATCGGGTTACGACTCAAATTTTTGAGTTGGACTAGATGACTGTTTGATGTTTCGAGATAGGATTTGTGTACCGAAAAATGATGAATTGATTCAGAAAATATTGCATGAGGCGCACAGTGGCTGTTTGTCAGTTCACCCTGGTAGCACAAAAATGTATAATGATTTAAAGAAGTTATATTGGTGGCCAGGTATGAAAAGGGACATTTCTAAATTTGTAACCAAGTGTTTGATCTGTCAACAAGTAAAAGCTGAACATCAAGTGCCTTCAGGATTGCTCCAACCGGTAATGGTGCCTGAGTGGAAATGGGATAAAATTACTATGGATTTTGTAACCGGTTTGCCTTTGACTCCTAAAAAGAAGGATGCTGTCTGGGTAGTGGTTGATAGGTTAACAAAGTCAGCCCATTTTATACCAGTACGTACCGATTACTCACTTGATAAATTAGCTGAACTATATATTGCTGAAATTGTGAGGTTGCACAGGGTACCTATGTCTATAATATCAGATAGAGATCTGAGGTTTACCTCGAGATTTTGGAAAAAGTTACAAGAAGCTTTGGGCACAAAATTAAACTTTAGTACTGCGTTTCATCCACAAACAGATGGTTAGTCAGAAAGAGTAATCCAGGTGCTCGAGGATATGCTTAGATGCTGTGTTTTAGAATTTGGAGGTAGTTGGGAGAAATATCTATCTTTGGTTGAATTCGCCTACAATAACAGTTTTCAGTCAAGTATACAAATGGCACCGTACGAAGCCTTGTATGGTCTTAAATGTCAGACTCCTTTATATTGGACCGAACTTAGTGAGAAACAGATCCACGGAGTTGATCTAGTTAAAGAAACTGAGGAGAAAGTAAACGTAATTCGTGATTGCTTAAAAGCTACTTCAGATCGACAAAAGTCATATGCAGATTTAAAAAGAAAAGAGAGTGAATTTCAGGTGGGTGATAAAGTGTTGTTGAAGGTGTCACCATGGAAGAAGATTATGAGATTTAGCCGAAAAGGCAAAGTGAGTCCGCGTTTTATTAGGCCGTACGAGATTACTGAGAGGATCGAACCAGTGGCATATTGCTTGGCCTTACCGGTAGAGTTAGAAAGAATTCATAACATGTTTCATGTATCAATGTTGCGATGTTATCGTTCAGATCCATCACATGTGATTTCTCCAACAGAAATTGAGATTCGACCGGATTTGACCTATGAGGAGGAACCAATAAAGATTTTGGCTCGAGAAATTAAACAGTTAAGAAATAAAAGCATAGCATTAGTGAAAGTATTGTGGCACAGACATGGGATAGAAGAGGCTACGTGGGAACCTGAGGAAACTATGAGGAAACAAAGATGCTAACCTCTTTCCCGGTAAGATTTTCGGGGACGAAAATCCCTAAAGGGGGGAGAATTGTGACAACCCGAATTAGGGCCTAATCGGAATGGTGGTTTTGTGACCACAAATCTGAGATAGAAATAATTATTTTATGATTATTTTGAGGTTTATGATATGATTTCATGATTTCGTGAAAATTTCGTGATGAAATTCTATGCATTGAGAGCTTAAGTTGAGATTAGGGACTAAACCGAATAAATTGCAAAAATCGTGTTTTAGAAGTTTTTAGTATGAAATTGCTTTGGGATATTAATTAGGAGGTCTTAAATAGCAACTTGACCAATTCCTAAGTTATGGAAAAAAGTGGGACATGGAGGGAATTTTTGGAAAGTTTAGTACTAAGGGCATTTTGGTCATTTGTATATTAAATGAAATAAAATGGGAAAAATAACACAAAATTGGCCATCATCTGCAGTAGTTGCTGTCGAAATTTTCTCTCCTCCATAGCTAGGGTTTCTTCAACTTTCAAGCTTCATAGTAAGTGATTTAAAGCCCCATTTTTAATGTTCTTTACATTTTTGAAATCCTCGTAGCTCGGTTTACCTATTTCTACCATTATTTCGAGTTAGGGTTTATGTTTAAAAATTTACCCATGAATGATAGGCATCTATTTTGATGTTTTATGGTAGAATATGAATGTTTGAAGTTAGGAGAACGATCTTTTCTAAGCGATTTTTAGCGAAAACGAGCAAAACTAAGATAATCGATAAAAATACCTATTGTTCATAACTATGTGTTAGAGTGAGAATTTGATGTTTCCATAGAAGATAAAAATGATCAGCATGTTATTAAACATAAGAATAAGGGCTGAAATTAAATTTCCGAACCTTGGGGCAAAATCATAATTTTGTAAAAGTTAGGGGGCAAAAATGTAATTTTTGTATAATGTGATTTTTGGATTGAAATAAATAGTTCAGGTGTTAATGAGCTAAATGTGTTGTTATAGATCAAGAAAGGCGTGGAATCGACCTCGAACGGGGGAAGGAAAAAGTTTTGGACTGAATTGCAAAATTCCCATATTTTGCACCGAGGTAAGTTTGTATGTAAATAATACATTAATTTCATTTACATTTTTATATTTCAGCCTATATTATATATATTAGCTAATGTTGAAGCATAAATCGACTATTGGAAGAATGGAAATAAGTAATAGAGAGAGAAATCCCGGTTTAACATTCGGAAAGATCAAATAGAATACATGGAGCGTAGCTAGGTCACATGTATGGTGCTGAGTGCACATCATGTGTACAAGAAAGCTACGAGATACTATGTGGTAGCTAGGTCACATGTGTGATACGGGATGTATCCCATGTAGACAAGAGAGCTACGGGAGAGATAAATGTAGCTAGGTCGCATGTGTGATTCCAAGTGTAGGACACCATGTGGACAAGAGAGCTACGTAATAAATTGGCTAGGTCACATGGGTGGTACTAAGTGTTCACCATGTGTACAAGAGAGCCGAATTATATGAAATATGATGGTGGAGCTGTGTGCTGAAACCATCAAGTATCGGGAATTGATCCGAATTGTTCAACGGGATGGCTTTATGGTGACATTGTAATTATGGACCTATACTTGTGATGTATGAAATGTGGTGAAAATGATTTGTGATATATAAATATATAAGTTAAAATGAGGTTAATACAAAGAAAGTGTGAAAGAATGAATTAGCACTAAAACTGTTGTGGGACAGTAGCAGTAACGTGATTTTGAAAAATCACCAAAAATAGTAACAATTTAATTGGAGGCTGAATGAGTTGTGAAATTAAATCTTAATGAGCCTATTTTCATATAAAAGAAACGGAGCAAGTAAAGGAATTCTATATGTTGAGATATTTATAATTGTGTGTGACTTGCTCAGAATGACTTTGTGATCCCCTATTCCAACTTTGAAAAATCATTAAAAATTGTACAAAACAAATTAAGAAACATAGTTTATATGTCTAAATTCCTTATTGAGTCTAGTTTTAAATGAAACAGGTTTCATGGTTATTTGAATTGTATATTGGGAGAAATTAAATTTGTAGTGAACAGAGGTCAGATCAGTCAAGCTGTGTAACAGGGGAAACTTTAACTA
The DNA here is from genome assembly GCA_025698475.1 of Gossypium anomalum. NCBI lineage: Eukaryota > Viridiplantae > Streptophyta > Magnoliopsida > Malvales > Malvaceae > Gossypium > Gossypium anomalum. Next base: position 22,138,809 of record CM046958.1, read on the forward strand.
ATAAACTGTACTAATTGGCTAGACCAAAAATTCTAGAAAAAAAATTAGTAAGAATTTTTATGAGTCTAGATTCAGGGAAATTTTACGGATTTGAATTTCGAGTTTTGTAACTCGAGTTATGATTTATTTAGTTATCATGATGCAGGAGGGATAGCTTGATCAAATTGGAGTGAATAGTAAAATTTAAGAATATGATATAATTGAGTTATGTTGTAAACATATTAGATTCCTTATTTGTTATTTATATACTTACTTACTAAGCTATAAGCTTACTTTCTTTTCCCTCTTTTGTCTTATAGTGTCATCCAGCTAGCACAGGAGTTAGAGATCGTTGAAGATCCGCCTGCACTATCAATACTTTTGGTATTTGAACTCAACGTTTTGAATTATGGCATGTATAGTAGACTTAGTTATTTTGTTATGTGTCATAATCGCCTAGGTCTAAAATATTAATTAGAGTATCAAACAAATCTTTTTGTACGAAGTCTTTGAAATTGGCTTGTTTTGTTAATGGCATATGTTGTAATGATTCATGATCAAATAGCACGCCATATTTTTGTCTCGGTTTTGTTTAATAGTATGTATTATAATTTGTTAATACCTCGTACCCTGTTCTGGCGACGAATACGGGTAAGGGGTATTACATATATGGTTGTGTAATATGCTTAATGAATGGTTTTAGCTTGATTATGTTCAAAGGTAATGTGTATTTTAATGATATATGATATGCGTGAGATATGCTTTATATCATGGAATGATGTATTCGGCAATTGAGATTGAAAATGGATTATTATGTGAAATATGCTAATTGTTTATTGATTTGTCATAGATATGTGGTGAATTGAGTAGGTAAAAATGCATAACGAGTTATTGATTATGGAATGGTCATTTAGGTTGGAATTGCAAGTATTTAAGTTGAATAAATGGTACATTATGAATTGAATATAAATTTTGGCTATATATATATATATGTGTGCATAACCGAATTTGTATTCAGTGAATTGGTCTCTTGTATGACCTTTGATACATTGCAAGAAAGGTGATATTAACATGTTTAGATTCGGCTTTGATACTTTATAGCATTAGACAAGTGTTTGCTATGTTATATTTATATATAAATATTTGTGATGTGTTTGATGTGAAATGCAAATTATGATTGACATATTGGTTTGGTTATATGAAATGTTACATGTGTGTAAAGTAATAGAGTAAAATGAAAGTAGACATTGAATAAAGCATATGTATTTAGCATGATTTAATATTCGGCTATTGCATTGGAAATTTACCATATGAATAGTAATTCATGCTTTAAGATAACAAAATGGTTATATGCGAATTTAATAAAATTGTTTTGTGTTTAGTGTATTAATGATTAAGTATATTATAAAAGAATGAGTATACCGTAATTCATTTTGTGGTCGTATGAATTGGGTGTGTTTGGTTATGTTTTTGTAAAGATTTAACTTGTCTTTTGGCTTAATAATTTAATATAATGACTTAGATATTAGGCATGCAAAATAGTTCATGTTTTTATGTACTATGCGCATAAAGCTATAGTAATAGAACTAGTACTGATTTCTTTGGAAGATATGTTAATGCAGTTATGTTATAAGCTTATAAGTCATGATTCAAGAATTGTTAAACTGAAGTTACAAATGTATGCCTTCGAATATGATCTGAGTGATTATGTGAATGTATGAAAGTTGTATCTTTTCCGGTAATGCCTCGTAACCCCATTTCGGTGATGGATACTGGTTAGGGGTGTTACATAATGTCTCAAACACTACTGGGATGGTGAAGTTGAGCGAACTGAATCCTTGTTCAAATTAATAGACCCTTTATTTTTCATGAACTCATTTTGTAAATAAATAAAAAATTAGAACTTATTTTCTTAACTTATTGTATTTAATTAATTCTGTCTAAGGAGATTGGAACTTAAGCGGGACCGCTGTGACCCCTCCAACCTTTCCTGGGAATTAATTAAATGTAATTTGTTAAGAAGAAATTTTTTAGTTAAGATTTAAAATTTTTTAGTTTCATTTGTTTTGTTTAAATTTTAAATTTTTATGTTATTAAAGGGGGTCAAATTTGGCCCAAGTACTAATCAGTTTTTTTTTTGTTGAGTAAGTTTATAAGTACAGTCTGAGTTTGAGGCCAATGACAGCAAAAAGGAGGGAAAAATCCATACTCTATTGCCACTCCCGTTACTTGCCGCCCAAGTAACCCTAATGTAGCTAAATTTTCACTACATGTTGCCCTAATTCTTCCCTATATAAACTCCTCTTCATTCTACTATTTTTCATATCTCTCAAAGCAATGGGCTTAACCCTAAAAATCCCTAAATCTCCCTCTTGTGCAAGTAGCCTCAAATCCTGAAAGAAACTCTAGTCTCTCTTTTCTTTTTTGTCGAATTCACCTATTTTTGTCGCAAGAAGATTGCCGAAGCACCAACGTTGCCGCTGCACACTGCCGTTGATGTCGCACGCTATCGTTGCTACCGTACCATCCTTGCCGTCGCAAGATTTTCGTCGTAGCAAGTTCTTACCCACCTTGCCGATTTCTCTTATCCTCCTTGTGCAAAAACTTTGCCAAATTCTCAAGAAAAGATACCATGTCTCGCAAAAGAACCAGATCTTCAAAGACTACTCCTGAAAACACGATTTTGATCATGAAGAAGTGAAAGAGAGATTTGATTCAATCTTCAAGCATCAACCTATGATGCAGGAAAGAGTTTTTAACTTGAAGAGTAATGATTTGATGGTTGTTCCTATACTGTTTAGAAAGAAAATCAATGCTACTCAAGAGGGAATGATTTTGTGATGCTCGTTCACTTCCCGATGATGAACTAGTTTAAGAATTCTATGCTAGTTTGACTATGCAAGATGCTATTGAGGTCATCATTTGAAAGAAAAACGTACCTCTTACTTTTAAGTCCATCAATGATTTGTTTAACTTACCCGATGTTGAAGAAAATGAGTACTACCCTATGATGAACAATATCAATTGCAATTTTCTTCAACAAGTGCTTGATGTTGTGACAAATCCGAGATCCCAATAGATTATAAGAAAGTATTGGAGCCATTCTTGCCGAAAGGAATACCTAAAACGAGTAGCAAACGTATTGTTTTATTTCACTCGCTACAGTTTTATGCCTATCTCACATAGTTCCACCATCTCGATGGAATGGATGCTCTTGTTATATGCAATCTTGACAAAAAAGTCCAGTAATGTTGGGAAAATTATTCTCAAGGAGATTCATGATTATGATAAAAAAAAGACAGGAAGTGCTTATTTTCCATCATTAATAACTTCACTTTGTTTAAGGGCCCATGTTAAAACACAAGCAAATTTAAAAGGGCAATATGTTCAAGGGTGCATTACAAATCATGATCTTGAAATGTTAGTAGAGAAGGTGCATGAGCTGAATCAAGGCGAGCAAGAAGAGCCAACTGAGTCAGATACTGAGGAGTCAACAAAGGAAACTGAAACTAAAGCTAATTCAGTTACAAACACTGAAGAAGAAGAATCTGACAAGGAACCGAACAATCCTAAACCAGTTGATGGATTTGCAACCCCCAAACCAGAGGTTGAGCCAAAAAAAGAAATAGTCAAGCTAAGTGTTAAACACCTGCAACTCCAATGCTGACTTCTACAAGTGCTTCAAAGAAATCGGAGTTGTTAATTATAATGGATATGTGCAAGTTCATGCACAATCAACAAAAAATTTACTGGAAATATGCAAAAATTAGAGATGACTTAATTCAGAATACTTTTAAGAATATATCTAATACTTTTGTTCCTGAGTTCCCAGATGCTATCTTTGAGACATGGATGGACGATACTAACTATGCAAGCGGAGATAGAGCTAAAGAAGGCAAAGGGAATGAGTTAGAAAAATAAAAAGGGGGATTCTTGTCTTGTTATTTATTTAATCATTTTTAGGTCTTTAGGAATTTATTTCTTTCGTAATTAGGATTTAATTTCTGCAGAATAAAGCATAACAAGCATGAATAAACTTAACTCTTCTTTAGAAAGAAAAAGACTAAGTAATGTGGTAATGGGAATAAACATGTCTAGGATTGGGTTATTAGGAAAGACTTGGTATTTAAGTAGTCTTAATGACTCACCTCTCTTTCTTTACAACCCTACCTGGTGTTCAGTTTTCATTCATTACTTTATTCTTGGAATGAGAACATTGCTTCTTTTTAAAGGGGGTAAGACAAATAAATTGCTCAAATTTTCAAGTATGTTTCAATCATTTCTTTCATAAGTATTTTTAATAAATGAATGTTTAGAGACATTTTTTGTTAATGAGATAGTTCGTATGCAAGTATGAATGATGATTTTATCTGAGTGAAAATATGTTATCATAAAGAATGGAATGCTTGTATGATCTTAGCCTTAGTAATGTTTTCCATGAAAACTTAGTAACTTTCTTGAGGTGAAATCCTAGGGGACATAAAAATCTAAAATTATATAGGCACTATTTCTTTGGATCGTTTAAGCCTTTTCAAGCCAACCCTATGATATTAGACCCTTGAAACTGTAATTTTGAGCTTAAAGGGTTTATTGCAATGAACTTACATTATAACCGGCATTACCATCTTTTTAAGTTATCCTAATTTTGTGCACCAATCTTAACTAAAGTTGTCTTGGTAATTAACATTTGAGGAAATTTTCAAAAAGATGTATGTGCTCATGCTTAAAATAATAATAATAGTAATAATAATAATAATAATAATAATAATAATGATAATAATAATAATGAGATCAAGGAAGAGCGAAGAAAAGTTTGATCAGCCTCAAAAAAGAAAAATGCATGAGCTTGAGTTCAAAATAAGTTTGGGGGAGAAAAGGTTGTATTTCAAGAAATCCAAGACAAAGTTAAAGGTTACTATTTTGAAACCAAAATGTCTCATCTCTTAAAATCCTTACCTTTAACTGAGCCCCATTACAACCTTATAAAAGACCTATTGATTTGATGAATATGTCACCTACGTTAGTGGAGAGGAAGTACTAAGTTCAACATATGAAGATCATAAATAAGCCTTATGATTGTTTGCTTGATTGATAAGAATTTATGTTGAATGAAGAATGTTATCTGTGGCTGTGACATACATACAAACTATGATTCATGTTGGTATATTTTGAAACTTAGTATAAAACTTTAAAAATATTTGCATATGAATTACTTGTTAATAAAAAATATCTATGAACATGAAGTTATTGATGCATGATTATGGGACAAAGATTAATGCTGCTTACACAGTTAGCAATTTTGCCTTAGCAAGACCTTTTGTTGTGCATAAACATTACTCAGAACAAGCAATGATTTAAGTTTGGGGGTGTGTAAACTAAAAAATATATAGGATTTTCCTATGTAATTTATCATCTTTTTACTTAAATTCATTGTTAAAACTAAGTAATTGTTTAATAAATTAATGAAATATGTGAAAATATGAAATTAGAACATAGATATTATTAAAATTTGATTTTATGTTTTATTATATAGATTTCATGCATAAAATGGCTTATTTTAGATTTGTTTGAACATATTATATTTTTAAGACATAAAATGGGCCATGCATGATTAAATTAAATAATAAAATATAAAATTATATTTAATAGTTCATTTTAAAATATTTCATTAATAATTTGGGTTTTAATTAATTATTTAAATTGGATAAATTTTGTTCTTTGGTCTTTTAATTTATCTATTTATTTTGGACAGGTCTAATAGCTTTGCTGGATTACAAAAATAAATCCAAATTGAAGCCAAGTCAACCCAAATTCGGCTACATATGGTTGTCCACATAAACCACTTTTTGGTTTAATTACACAAGGTCCTTGCAATGTTGAAGAAATTAGAATTTGCCCAAAGATTTACATTTGACCGAGTCTCAGTCCTGAGTTGTTATGGCATTTAAATTGCTTAAAATCAAGCAAAATTCAAATAAAAATCCACTAAGCATGGTCGGCTACTCATTGAAAAAGCTTGAAGAGACTAAACCTCTCTATTTTTAGCAAACTACCCTTCTCTCTTCACCTATAAATAAGACCTCATTTGATCCCTTATCATTCATCCTTCATCCATCATCATTCTCTCTTCTCTCTCAATTCTCATTAGCATTTTCCATTTCCCACGCCTAGCATCATCTCTTTTTAGAGATTTTAGCAATTAAACCTCTTAAAGAGCCTTTGGTCGGCCACATTAGAGAGCCACCTTAGAGTCTTGGGTGACAGCCACTTTGATTTGGGTTTAATCTTTCTTTTCTTTGATTTAATCTAAAAATGTTTGCTATGTGCTCTTTGTTCTTGTTTACAACAATGTTAGCTTAATTCTTTTTAAGCTAGGATGATTTCTTTGATTAAATAATATTTATTTGATTCATGCTTATAATGTATAACACCCTAAACCCGGCCAGGATGTTATGGCTGAATCTGGCGATGTCACATTGAAATGTTTTTCGTAAAGCGAGATATCGTTGAAATACCCGTTCTATAATTAATTTCTTTGTATGTTTCTAATGGAGATTCTTAAGATGTGTCGTTCATTTCAAAAATTTGTGTCACTATCCAAAAGTATTTACTTTAAAATCGTTATTCATTTTCGAAATATCATTTTATAGCGGAAGCTTTTTAAAACAGTTGCATACTTGCATTTACTTTGTAAAAACATTGTTTCTTTTGAAAACTCGAGTTTTCCTATCACTAGCAGTTATAACCAAAGCAAATAAAAAAATCCCCAATTTAAAATAAAAACTTAAAGAGGCCTTATTACAGTCAAAATACCCAGAATAAAATTACCTGTAAATATGAAACAAATATGATAGTAAATGCGGTTGTGTGGCCACATTCGAGTCCCTTGCAGCACCAATCCACCTAAGGGTTACCTGCATAGATAAGCAGAAGGATGAGTTTACGAAAACTTAGTGTGTAATTCCTTAGTAAACATATAGTCAACCATGCAATAAGTAAACACAGTCTGGGCCTAAGCCCGTTCCAATAACAGTGACAATATCATTTTGGGCTTTAGCCCATCTCAATACAAAAATAGTCATGTGTTTGGGCCTTGGCCCATTGCAATAACGGTAAACAGAGCAGTAATAGTAATTAGTGCAGTAACAGTTTAAACAGTATGAAAGTCCTACCCAACCAGCCTCTATACTCCACTCCGTCCAGCCTTACACTCCATGTGGGGATAAAATCAACCCACCTATCCCTACACTCCAAAATAGCACCGGTTGCGGCACTAAACAGTATTTGCAGCAGAGCTGCCAATACAGTACAATTCCCCCAATCATAATATACCCATCCCCATGCAATGCATCATACAGTCAAGTCATGTCATAGCATAGAATCATACTTGTATCTATTACAGTTTAAATAGCAAGCTAAAATACAATCATACATGTACATATATATAAATACCTCACATAGGGGCAAAATAGTCAATTTACCATGTAGGGGCATTTCAATCATTTTACCACATAAAGGCAAAGCGGTCATTTTACCACTTTAGGGCAAAACAGTCAGTTTACCACATAAGGGCAAAACAGTCATTTTACCATATAAGAGCAAAACATTCATTTTACCAATTTGAGGGTCTAGGTATACTTACCAACCCAACTGTAGGTCCACAGTCATCTCGGGCGACCCATGCAACCTTAACAGTCAAACAGAGAAAATGGGCCCCAGGCCTATAATGCGGCCCATGTGGGCCCACGCTCGTGTGGCCCTCAAAGCCCAAAAATGGCCTTAGTCGTGTGAACTACACAGCCTGGCCCAATAATCTCCACACGCCCTATTTTGGCCCAATGTGGCCCAATTCAGCCTTAGTCCATCAAGTCGCTCATGGCTAGCCTTAACGATCTTACGCCCACGTTTAGGCGTTCGAATTACCACACAAGCGAGCGCATGCTCGTGTGGTGTCAACGGTCACTTATTTCATCTTTTGCCAATTTACGAGTATGGTAGTGTGGTTACACACCTGATTGTGAAAATGCGCAACTATACTACGAGCACTCCAACCTATATCAACAAAAGCTTCAGTTAGTAGGCTAACAATCAAGTTGGAGCAAACCTTAATCAAAGCCCTTATCCAAAGTATTACCTAACACTTGTCTAAACCAGTCGATTCAAGCTTGCCCACTTACTTCGTTGCAAGAGCCTAATCCTTATGCCTTAGAGACTACCTGCATACCAACCGGGCCTTATCAACCGACAAACAAAAGAACAGTTTTGAACTCGTCGAAAGGTTACTTACCAAAAATGTAGAGTCCAGATTGGGATAAAGGAACAATCGGCCCTCACCCATACAAGTTGAAAGTACACAGAAAGAGGCGCACCCCTTGAAATAGTCGGTAAAGGGAAGAAAGTGTTAGACAAAATGTAACGCCCCGTACCCGAGACCGTCGCCGGAGTCGAACACGAGGTGTTAACAGACTTAATTCATTACTTAAACAGCTCAAACAATTTAATTTTAAAATTTTCAGACAAGCTAAAAATCTGCGTCACAGTCGCTTAAAAATTCATATCTCGAGTTAAGAAACTCGAAATTAAGATACGTAAATTTTCTATAAAACTAGACTCATATTTATATCTACTAATTATTTTCTAGAATTTTTGATTGAGCCAAATAGTACAGTTTATTAGTTAAAATCTCCCATGTTTCAGGGTTCGACTACTCTGACCTCTGTGTATTACAAATCAGATATCTCTCTATAAAAAATTTCAATGACTATGAGGTTTCTTTCTCTTAAAACTAGACTCAATAAGGAATCTTTAAATATAAAGAACAACTTCTAATTATTTTTTTAAAATTTATTATGAATTTTTAAAGTCAGAACAGGGGATCCAGAAATCACTCTGGCCCTGTTTCACAAAAGTTTAAATATCTCATAAAATATAATTTATATGCCTGTTTTGTTCATTCCATATGAAAATAGACTCATCAAGCTTAGATTCAATAACTTATTCATTATTTAATTCCATTTCTACTATTTTTAGTGATTTTTCAAATTCACGTCACTACTGCTGTCTGAATCTATTTTATGGTAAATTTTACCTATTTCATGGTTTCCATGGATTAGCTAGCAATTTGACATACATAACACCAAATATGATCATGATTAGCCATTCCAATGGCTAATCATTACCAAGAATTTTCATACCACTCACTAACCATATCATAAGACCATATATACAAAATGATTATAATGCTATACATGCTATACTCAAAATATACAAGCCATTATGCCAAGATGGTATACTTGATAGTGTGAGCGAGCCTCAGACCGCTCCCGATTTCTCGAGCCGACTTGTCAAAACTACAAGGAATGAAAAGGAGGGAGTAAGCATAAATGCTTAGTAAGTTCACATGCAAATAGCAAGTAACATAACCATATAAGCAAACATAAAATATCATTTGCATAATCATCATCAAGACATTCATGTCATATTTTCATTTATCATCTTACCACATTGTTGATATATCGAGTTTTCAACCCGAGTGTTAAGTACATACCTGTTCAAAGTGTCCATCTCACAACACTTACCAATATGTCCCTTTCATCTCTAGTATTCCTCCATTTGAGTAGAACTTTACCCGTTGAACACATCGGAATATAATTCGGATACACGGATAATTTGCACATAAGTGCCATATATGTAATCAAGCAATCATGTAACCCGCCCATAAGTGAACTCGGACTCAACTCAACGAGCTCGGGCGTTTGCATCCATAAGTGAACTCGGAATCAACTCAACGAGCTCGGATGCCTAGTTACATCTCTCGAACTCAGACTCAACTCAACGAGTTCGAACATTCGCATCCATAAGTGAACTCGGACTCAACTCAACGAGTTCGGATGCCTAGTTACATCTCACGAACTCGGACTCAACTCAACGAGTTCGGACATTCGCATCCATAAGTGAACTCGGACTCAACTTAACGAGTTCGGATGCTCAACCATCCTAGTGACATGTCACTTGTGTCCTAATCTATTCCTAAGGTTCAAACGGGCTTTTTCCCTCGATCTGACATTTGCCGTCTTCCACGGAATATCGGAACCGATACTCGGTAGCAATTCATATTTATCAAGTAGTAAACATAATTTGCATATTACTCAACGTTAACCATAAAGCATAATATTTCATGATAAAAAAAATCAGCATATCATATAATTAACATCAATAACTTAAAAATAACAATTATGCTACATTATTTACACATGAACTTACCTCGTATGCGAAAATGGCTACTTTTACCATTTCGTCCACAACTTGGTATTTTCCCCATTTTAGCCCGATTTCGCTTTTCCTTGCTTATTGAGCTTGGAAAGCTTGAAAACCCTAGCCATGGCTTCTCCCATGCTAATTTCGGCCTCCATGAAGAAGATGAGCAAAATTGGCATTTAATTTTGTATTTTAATTCATTTTACCCCTAAATGACCAAAATGCCCTTACTACTAAACTTTCAAAAATTCCTTCCATGTCCTAATTTTTTCCATGAACTTAAAATTGGTCAAATTGCTATTTAAGACCTCCTAATTAATATTTCAATGCAATTTCATACTAAAAACTTCTAGAATGCAAATTTTGCAACTTATTCGATTTAGTCCCTACTTTCAATTTAAACACTTTAAGCATAAAATTTCTTCACGAAATTTTCACACAATCATGCAATCATATCATAGACCTCAAAATAATCATAAAATAATTATATCTATCTCAAATTTTGTGGTCACGAAACTACTATTCCGACTAAGCCCAAAATCAGGATATTACAGCTCATACCAGTAGAGAGAAACTAGAAGGAGTCAAGTGTACTTACCGATTTATCAGAGAACACTTGCAAAAGCTAAAAACAAACCTGGGAGAGGTATATGTAGTAGCGGTTAAAGTATTAAGATGGAAGGATGACAAGAGGAGAGAAGAAGAGTGAGGTATTCGGAAAGCGAACAAAAGGAGAAGGACAAGAATCGGTTAGCAACAGTCAAAGGGTCTAAGAGACAGAGAGGGGAGTACTCGGCCAAATGTATCAACAAAAAGAAATGGTGGTTGATGAAAACTGAATGAGAGGGGAAGAATGGTATTCAGTTAAGGGAAAAAAAGGAGAACACGAGAGGGAGCGATTTGCTACAAGAGTAGGGAAGAAGAGAAGTCGATCTAAAGAGGCTCTGTAAAGAAGAGCAACCCGAGATAAACTAAAGTGAAAGCTACCCGAGTGGTCAACAATATTCGGTCACAACAACACAAGAGAAAAAGAGAAAACAAAGTTTCTAGCACAATTTCGGCACCCCAGGAGTAAAAGTCCAAACGCAAAAAGGGAAGGAGCTTTCAAAACCAAAAATTTTGAGGGGAGACTGACTTAGCCGAAATTCTGTGTACCTACTACCCAATTTCGGTAAAATTCTACCACCTTCAAATCCCACAAAATCCTCCTAAAATCACTCCACCATTATCTCCTCAACCAACCATTCAAACACTTTTCAAACACCTTAATTTCGGTCAACCTAAGACACTTCTACAGTACTTGCAGCAAAATAATATGCTCCTTCTGCATCGCCAAGCCTCGAACCTCAGACCCTAAGGCACACTCCACACGCCACTTACCATTAGGCTAGCGGGCCCTTTCTTTGTCATGTTTTACCCATTTTTATTTTAAAAGTCTATTGACTAGAGACAGGGTTTATTCCTTTAAAAATAAAAATTTTGCATAAGCTACGGCTTGAACTTCTCAGACACTTCCCAGAACACTTAACCACTGAAGCAGACATGCATTTGTGTCACTTTCTTGCACAACTAAATATTTATGTGCAGCCTCTTAACTGTTCCCATGCTCAAGTCCTAATACTTCTAGGCCCAAAATTTGGGGCTTTACAATTCACCCCTCCTTAAAGAAATTTCGTCCCCTAAATTTCCAACTATCAGAATAGTCGCATAACCCAAACTACACCACTATGCTCCCACTACGCACTCTAGTGCTCATTATCTAATCGCGTTTTATCTGAATTAACAGCTTTATGCAGATCAGTTTACAGTTTCATTTGTTTATTAACAAATATTTTATGGAGACAGTATCGAAAGTATAGAGTTTTATTTTCACACAGCCCAGTGTCTATCGGTGTCTACCAGCTTTACTACAGTTTTAGGATACACTACTAAAGAGTTTGCTACGGTATACTACCTACAGTAATCTCATTATTTCAATTTAAACAAGCAATAGTTTCAGAGAACTTACAGGATCGATGCCGGAGTCATTTGAAACAGTTCTCTTAGAATTTCCAAGTTTTGGAAGAAACCCAAATCCACAGCCGAGTTGCCCACAGCCGAGTTTTGCAACCTGGCTCTAATACTACTAAATGTAACACCCCAAGCCCAGCCTGGATGTTATGGCCGAATCTGGCGATGTCACATTGAAGTGTTTTTCGTAAAGCGAGATATCGTTGAAAATCCCGTTCTATAATTAATCTCTTTGTGTGTTTCTAATGAAGATTCTGGAGATGTGTCGTTCATTTCAAAAACTTGTGTCACTATCCAAAAGTATTTACTTTAAAATCGTTATTCATTTTTGAAATATCATTATATAGCAGAAGCTTTTTAAAACAGTTGCATACTTGCATTTACTTTGTAAAAACATTGTTTCTTTTGAAAACTCGAGTTTTCCTATCACTAGCAGTTATAACCAAAGCAAATAAAAAAATCCCCAATTTAAAATAAAAACTTAAAGAGGCCTTATTACAGTCAAAATACCCAGAATAAAATTACCTGTAAATATAAAGCAAATATGATAGTAAATGCGGTTGTGTGGCCACATTCGAGTCTCTTGCAGCACCGATCCACCAAAGGGTTACCTGCACAGATAAGCAGAAGGATGAGTTTACGAAAACTTAGTGTGTAATTCCTTAGTAAACATATAGTCAACCATGCAATAAGTAAATATAGTCTGGGCCTAAGCCCGTACCAGTAACAGTGACAATATCATTTTGGGCTTTATCCCATCTCAATACAGAAACAGTCATGTGTTTGGGCCTTGGCCCATTGCAGTAAAGGTAAACAGAGAACAGTAATTAGTGCAGTAACAGTTTAAATAGTATGAAAGTCCTACCTAACCAGCCTCTACATTCCTCTCCGTCTAGCCCTACACTCCATGTGGGGATAAAATCAACCCACCTATCCCTACACTCCAAAATAGCACCCTGCCATGACTAAGCAGATTTGCAAAGAGAGTCGCCAAAGATATAATAGGCTTAAAGCCATCGGTGATTTATAGCAGAGTCGCCAAGATCAAAGATACTTTCCTCCAATCATAATAAACCCATCCCCATGCAATGCATCATATAGTCATGTCATGTCATATCATAGAATCATACTTGTATCTATTACAGTTTAAATAGCAAGCTAAAATACAGTCATACATGTACATATATATAAATACCTCACATAGGGGTAAAATAGTCAATTTACCATGTAGGGCATTTCAATCATTTTACCACATAAGGACAAAGCAGTCATTTTACCACATTAGGGCAAAACAGTCATTTTACCACATAAGGGCAAAACAACCATTTTACCAATTTGAGGGTCTAGGTATACTTACCAACCCAACAGTAGGTCCACAGTAGTCTCAGGCGACCCGTGCAACTTTAACAATCAAAGAGAGAAAATGGGCCCTAGGCCCATGATGTGACCCATGTGGGCCCACACGCCCGTGTGGCCCACAAAGCCTAAAAATGCCCTTGGCCGTGTGAACTACACAGCCTGGCCCAATAATCTCCACACGCCCCATTTCAGCCCAAGGTGGCCCAACTCAGCCTTAGTCCATGAAGCCGTTCATGGTCGGCCTTAACGATCTTACGCCAATGTTTAGGCGTTCAAATTACAACATGAGCGAACGCACGTGCGTGTGGTGTCGACGGTCACTTCTTTCGACTTTTGCCAATTTACAAGTGTGGCAGTGTGGTTACACACCTGATTACAAAAATGCGCAACTAGACCACGAGCACACCAACCTATATCAACAAATGCTTCGGTTAGTAGCCTAACAATCGAGTTGGAGAGAACCTTAATCAAAGCCTTTATCCAAAGTATTACCTAACACTTGTCAAAACTAGTCGATTCATGCTTGCCCACTTACTTCGTTGCAAGACCCTAATCCTTATGCCTTAGAGACTACCTGCATACCAACCGAACCTTATCAACCGATAAACAAAAGAACAGTTTTGAACTCGCCGAAAGGTCACTTACTGAAAACACAGAGTCTAGATTGGGAGAAAGGAAAAATCGGCCCTTACCCACACAAGTCAAAAGTATACAGAAAGAGGCACACCCCTAGCAGTAGTCGGCAAAGGGAAGAAGATGTTAGACGATGGATCATACTGGTAGAGCGAAACTAGAAGGAGTCAAGTGTACTTACCGATTTATCAAAGAACACTTACAAAAGTCGAAAAAAACTGGGGAGAGGTATACGTAATAGCAGTTAAAGTATTAGGATGGAAGGATGACAAGAAGAGAGAAAAAGAGTGAGGTATTCGGCAAGAGAACAAAAGGAGAAGGACAAGAACCATTTAGCAACAACCGAAAGGTCTAAGAAACAGAAATGGGAGTATTCGGCCAAATGTATCAACAAAAAGAAATGGTGATTGATGAAAACCGAATGAGAGGGGAAGAATGGTATTCGGTTAAGGGAAAAAAGGAGAACACGAGAGGGAGTGATTTGCTACAAGAGTAGGGAAGAAGAGAAGTCGATCTAAAGAGGCTTTGCAAAGAAGAGCAATTCAAGATAAACCTGAAGTGAAAGTTACCCGAGTGGTCAACAATATTCGGTCACAACAACACAAGAGAAAAAGAGAAAAAGAGAAAACAAAGTTTCTAGCACAATTTTGGCACCCCAGAAGTAAAAGTCTAAAACGCAAAAAGGGAAGGAGCTTCCAAAATCAAAAATTTTGAGGGAAGACTGACTTAGTCGAAATTCTGTATACCTACTACCCAATTTTGGTATAATTCTACCACCTTCATATCCCACAAAATCCTCCTAAAATCACTCCACCATTATCTCCTCAACCACCCCTTCAAACACTTTTCAAACACCTCAATTTCAGTCAACCTAGGACACTTCCACAGCACTTACAGCAAAATAAGATGCTCCTTCTGCATCTCCAAGCCTCAAACCTCAAACCCCAAGGTACACTCCACATGTCACTTACCACTGGGCTAGCAGGCCCTTTCTTTGTCATGTTTTACCCATTTTTATTTTAAAAGTCTACTGACTAGAGACAGGGTTTATTCCTTTAAAAACAAAACTTTTGCATAAGCCAAGGCTTGAACCCAGGACTTCTCAGACACTTCCCAGAACACTTAACCACTGAAGCAGACATGCATTTGTGTCACTTTCTTGCACAACTAAATATTTATGTGCAGTCTCCTAACTGTTCACATGTTCAAGTCCGAATACTTCTAGGCCTAAAATTTGGTGTGATACATAATGTTTGAGCCTCAATTGATCATGTTTTCAATTAAAATCAAGTCTGTATTTCGTTCATACGTGATTGAAATTCACCTGAATTAGCTAAGCGATCCTAACCAGACGACGACTAGTAGACACATAATTGAAATGTGCATGCTCAATTTAGATCCTAACTCGATTAGATTGCAGGTTACATAACAACTCTAACCAAGCTCTATTATCTGCATATTTTTAGATTTGTGTGATTAAATCGTTTCAAACCTAACACGTCCCTCACACGAATGCTAAGAAACCCTTAGTAGATAAGGATCAGTGAAATACATATTTACTAAATAAAGGATTCTGAAAGGACCTAATGTGGTTTCCAAACTCATGAAAGATCGAGTTGCAAAGGAATGTTTTTTTGAATGTTATTAAGCATGTTGATAATAAATTGAGTTTAATTAAAGTAATTGTCCTAGTTTATTTATGTTATAATTGTTGCAAATTGTGTTTAATTTTGCTAAAATATATTTCATTCATATAGTTTGCATACTTAGGATAATTTGCATTAGGGATCATTGCATTTAATTTAATATATTCAATTTTAATCATCACTTCTCAACCATATTGTGTTTTTATTTACCAAGTTGTTAGTTAATTTTACAATTAAGTGATTTAACACAAATATAATCCCTGTGGAGACGATAACTGGATACTTACTTATTACTTGATAACGACTACGTACACTTGCACAAACCTACGCGTTACAGCATATCCCAACTCAATTTGGCCAAATGCCTAAGCACATATTCACCAACATGTTAGCCATGTAAAACACATATAATAGCCAAATAAACATGGATGAACATAACCACTAAACAAGTTTCATATACATGTATCATCCATTTCATGTTTCAATATATCTTGTAATATCATTTCCATGTATTTCATGTATATACTTGTAATAGTTCATATCAAACTCATATCATCTCGTAACAGAACATATCCCGTTAAACCATTTAGAATATCGTTGGATATTCAGGATAGCTCACACATAGTGTGCTAAACTGTAATTCGTTAATTCATGTACATGTATGCTCATACGACCTATGAATCGGTATGCTTTCACGAGCTATAAATTGGTAAGCTCATATTAGTTAAGAATTGGTAAGCTCATACAAGCTGAGAATCGGTAATCCCTAATGACTTGTCATTTGTATCCTACAAATTCCAAAGGATGAAATGAGATCAATAATCATCATACTTCATTGGATATGCGACCGGTAATTATACATGGCAATTATACAAATCACATACATATAATTCAATTAAAACATATAAATACTCAATTTAATTACACAAACTTACCTCGACAAGTGTACGTAGATGCAGAGGCGATTAATCTAAGATTTTCTCTTTGCCTCGATCTAACTCCATACGAGGTCTAACTGGATCTTTACGGATAAATTTAAAGCAATTTAATATATATTTCATTCAATTAAGTCCAACACATATTGTGGGCAAAATTACCATTTTTCCCCTATACTTTTAATTTCTTTGTAATTTAGTCCTTAGGCTCAAAAAATGAAATTCATACAATTTTACCCTTACCCTAACAAATCAATCTTTATACATACTAATAGCAGCCTATATATTTCACAAATTTATAAATTTTACCACGAATTTATAACATTTTTCAATTTAGCCCCTAATTGATAATTTCATAAAAAATTCCTTTACAAAAGTTGTTTATCTAACAACAACCATCCATTTTCTATCATCAAACTTCAAAACTCAAGCATGTTTATCAATGGTAAAACCCTAATAGTTTAACAGTTTCACAAATTAGTCTCCAGGCTAGCTAGATTAAGCTACAACGATCCCGAAAACATAAAAAATTAAAAACAGATTAAAAATACATATCTAATTGAAAGAAATAGGAATAGTTGAATGAAGCTTTAACAAAAATGGTTTCTTGCCTTTATATTCGATTGAAGATAGATAATAGAAGATGATGATTACACAAATGCCAAGCCATGCTCATCCACTATCAACATTAATGGCCTAATTACCATGTAAGGACCTCCATTTTAAAATTATATAGCTATTTAACACCTTTAGCTATTAGAACTCACCTTTTTCACTTTACGCATTTTAGTCCTTTTTATCAAATTAAGCAAATAAACGGTAAAATTTCTTAACAAAATTTTTATATGGTACTTCTATCATGCTGTAGGAAATAACATAATAATAAAATATTTTTTTCGACTTCGAATTTTTGGTCCGACAAGCTTCCAACCCGATCGAGCTTCCGATAATCTGAAAAGTAAATATGAACAACTACGTAAACAATGAATACTTAGTAAGCTCGTATAAACTTTAATCATATCAATCCATTTCCAATATGAAATTTATACATATCAAGAATAAACATATGCCAATACCACACGGTTCATGAAACTATATTCAAAAACTCACAAAATGAGTAATTCCACAACATCACTTATACATATTATCCCTAGCATAGTAGGATTTTAAACCAACTTTAAACTCTTCCAAATTTCTTTATTTTCATTTTCATTTCTTTACTTTCCACTCCCATTCCATATGCATAACACACAAGTCATAAGCATATCATAAAACCATAGCTACAAGCTAGTGCATTTAAACATAACCCTTTTTTGAATTAATCACATAATAAGCCATTTCATAAGAAATTGCAAAATTTAAACCTTACCACTCTTTCATGAGCACAAGCATATTTTCATTTGAGCACTTAACATTTCAATGCAACTTATAATTAAACGTATTACCATTCAACCAACAGCTTGGCACTTGCCTAAGCATCAAACAACAACACTTGTTAGCATAATTGAACATATTCCATATAAATTCAACATCGATAACCTTATTATCTCAACATGTCACACTTGAGTTTATTACTCGTCTCAACTTACATAATTTCCATGTATCAACATATCAAAGATATTATTATATGTACATGTCATGATACATATCATTCTCTTACTGTTTCTTCATATACATATATCATCCATTTCAATATATCAATATATCATGTACCATCATTTCCATGTATTTCATGTATATACCTATATTAGTTCATATCGAACTCATATCATCTCGTAACAGAACATTGTCCGTTGAACCATTTTGAATATCGTTGGATCCTCGGGTAGCACACGAGGTGTACTGAACTGTAATCTGTCAATTCATGTACATGTATGCTCATACGAGCTCTAAATCGGTATGCTCTTACAACCTGTAAACAGTAAGCTCATACGAGCTAAATATTGGTAAGCTCTCTCGAGCTAAGAATCGGTAACCCTAATGACATTTCATTTATATCCTACAAATTCCTAATGTTCAAACGAGACTTGGTGATCGTCGTACGTCTTTGGATTTACATCGTTTCATAACACAATAAATTGCATAGTAACATATATTTATTGATTTCATCAAAATATAATCACATATTAACATTAAATTTAATCAAAATTATACAGAATGCAGTTCATACGAACTTACCTGGCTAAATTGCAAAAATACCAAAGTTTAGCGGCATTTCGATAATTTTCCATTTTCCTCAATTTCCACCCGATCTTGATCTAAATTAATAATTTCATTCAATATATTAATTTAGACAATGAAACAATTCATTCCATACAATTTGGTCATTTTTTACATTTTTACAAAATTGCCCCTAAAGTTTTACTTTTATTCAATTTAGTCTTTGAGCCCAAAACATGCAAATTAACCATTTTTAATACAAACCCAAGCTAGCTGAATTTTCATAGTATTCAAAACATTCCATTTATGCAATAATCACATTAAATCCTTGTACTTTTATTAATTCAACAAATTAGTCCCTAATTAGAAATCATCAAAATCACTTAAGAAAGTACTTTTAAATATAAATCAACATTCCAAATTCATCATCTAACATAAAAAACTCACAAGATTCATCAACTAAAACATTCAAAATCTTTAATAGTTTCAAAATTAAAGGTACGGGCTAGTTGGACCTAGTTGCAACGATCTCAAAAACATAAAAATTATTAAAAATGGATGAAAAATAGTTTACCATTCATGGATTGAAGCATGGATGAACCTTTTTTCTTCTTGCCATGGTGTTTAGGTGATGAAGACTTCAAATGAAGAAGAAAACCTTTGTTTTCTTATTTTATTAACTTTTATTTCTTTATTTTATCTTTTTCATTTAATAATAACATTATAATATAAAAATCACATATAAAATTAAAAGAACATAAAGATTTAACCATCCACCAACTTAAGAGTGGGTAATTTACCCATTAAAGGCCTCCTGTTATAATTCTTTAATCAATTAACACATTTAAACTAATAGCGATT
Organism: Gossypium anomalum; assembly: GCA_025698475.1. Classification (NCBI taxonomy): domain Eukaryota; kingdom Viridiplantae; phylum Streptophyta; class Magnoliopsida; order Malvales; family Malvaceae; genus Gossypium; species Gossypium anomalum. The sequence continues at coordinate 22,158,649 of CM046958.1, forward strand.
GACTTTTTCAACTTTTATGATTTAGTCCTTTTTGCTTAATTAACTACCGAAACAATAAAATTTTCAAAAAAAACTTTAATGCCACCTTAATTAAGCTTCATAAATATTTATAAAAATATTTATGGCTTGGTTTAGAGAAATGAGGTCCCGATACCTCATTTTCTAAAACCACTTGACCTTAGGGTCAAACCACTTGAACTTAATAAGTCGTTTATATAACATATATTATCATATAAAAAACCTTTTAAAAACCATATTTTACTCATAAATATTAAATATAATATTTATGAACTTACTTATCGAATTTGGTGTCCCCGAAACCACTATTTTTGACACCACTGCAAAATAGGTTGTTACATCAAGAACTGAATCATACAAAGGATAATCGGGGAAAAGAGGAAGTAGTGGATTAGTCCTTACTAGTCAACCGATAGCATATAATAGATAAGTTCATAGTATAAATACATGTATATATTTATGTGTTATGTTGTTATGAATTATATTTTTAAATTGGGGTTGAATTGTTAATGTTGGATTGAGGATATTAACTGTTTAAGATTAAATGTAAAGTGAGAGGATCTATTTATAATGTGATAAACATACGTGAGTTATATGTTCTCAGAAAGAACATAATTAAATTACAGCATGTGTACAAGTGTATTTTTGGAAGTTCTTCTGAATTATAAATGTTATGAATTTTATTAAAATATTTGTTTAAACATAGTAAACAATTAGGATACGGCTGGCATGCCAATAGGGTTGGAACGTGCGCTTGCATGGGTTTGCACTTCAGTGCCTCTGATTGCACTTTGGTGCCTCTGTTAGCATTTCAATGCTCTCTAGTGTGATTGGGCTACCTAAGTATCCGAGCCATGTTACTATAGTTCATTGGGCTACGACAATTTTTAACTAATGTTATAATGATTTGATAGTTCCAATGTTTATCTATTATAAGTTTTGTATTAAAGAATAATTATGCAAGAATGTTTCATTATGGTATTGATGTAATGAAATGTAGATATATTAAAATGAATGATTTTGATTGAATCATTAAACAGCATGAGGTAAATGACGGATTAATTCATCACTAATTCTACGTGTTCTTGTAAATGGTTGTCAGGTTTAAGTAATCTAAGTATTTTTAGTTTTCAAATGTTTAGTTGAAGTAAGTTGATCTGAATATTAGCTATGAACATACTAAGCTATTTAAGCTTACTTTGTTTATTTTTTTTTCTAGATTTAATGTTTTGTAAAACTGGTCGGATGGATCAACTTCAAGGCTCACACTATCAAGCTTTTATTTTAGTAGTTTTTGATTTGTTATTTCAATTCTGTGACATGTATATAGGGTTTTAAAGTTGATGAACTTAAAGTTTTAGTTGGATTTGTAATGTGGTTAAATTTGGTTTATAATGTTAAATTTCATGTTTTATGATAAACTTGTGATGAATGTGATGAATTTAATTTGGAACATCATTTTGATTCTCTTTTGGGAGATAATGATTTGTGCCATTTTGTTGTAAACATGATTTTGGTATTTGGTATCATGGAAATGGTACCTTGTCAATTGATGTTTTATTTGGTGAATATTTGTTAAAATGGTCCTTTTAGTTTTGTTAATTTATAAACTTAGAATGAAGTATGTTTACATTTGATAGTTTGGCATGAATGGATGATTCTTGGTATATGGTATATAGGACTTGGTTGATGATTGAATGAGTTTAATTAGTTGATAGTGTTTTGGCTTGAATGATTGTTTTTTATGTTTGAATTGTGGTGCCAATGAGGGCATATTGGTTAGGCACATAGTTTGATTGTGAATTGGTATATTTTGGCTTATTTTGGCACAATTGAATATGTTTAGATGTTAGTTAATGCATGGCTTGGAATCTAATAAATGGTGTGTGAAATGGCCTGTGTTTGAAGGTGTTTTTGTTGCGAAATGTTCCCATATTGTAGTAAACATGTAACCGCTTTCTATTTATTTGAACGATGATTAAATAAATAAGTTTAATTCCACATTTCACTATTATGTCTTTTGTATTTATGCCCTTTATATTTTCTTGTGACAAGAAAATATTAGTTCATTGATTTTCTAAGTTTAAACTGAAGATAAATTGCATTGTAAGAACGTTTACATTGCAAGCAAGATGACTTACTTTAGTAGATAATCTAAATAAGTCTATAATCCCGTAAAAGAATCAAAGTGAGCATTTGATTCCAATACTGAGAAGGATTATTATGTCATCTACAATTGTAATTGGGGAGATGGCTAGTCTTGGCTGTAACACCCCTAACCCGTGTCCGTCGTTGAAATAGGGTTTCAAAGTATTACTAGAGTTTTTAATGTAATAGCCCGATTTAGGGCCTAGTCAGAACAGTGGTCTTGGGACCACAAATTTGAAGTTAGAAAAATTATTTTATTATATTTTATGAGGTTATAGTGTGATTTTATAAGTGCATGTTAATTTTGGTGAACTAATTTTAATGTTTTCAAGCCCGATTGCGAAATAGGACTAAATCGCATAAAAGGTAAAAGTTACATTTTTGTACCCAAATGTTTTAAATAGCTAGAGAATAAAAATTTAGGGTCTTTAAAAGGCAATTAGACCCTTGTGATATAGCATAGCCGGCCATGGGGAGACAAATTGAGGAGAAGGTGAAAATTAGGTGACGATGAGGTCATCAAATTTGACTAGTTTTAAATTAAATAAAACAAAGACCATTTCTTCTCTATTTTTCTTCTCTCCACCGATTTTTATCAGCCATTGTTGGGGTTTTGAGCTTCAAAATTTTGCAGCAACATCAAGCCTCTCAAGTAAGTGACTTTGATAGTTTCTTTTAGTGATTTTTGTATTTTTGAGACCCTTGAAGCATGAGCTTTCAAATGAGGGTGATATCTTGCAAAATGGTCAAGAGTTTAAGATTTTTCCATGGATGTTTTTGAGATGTTTATTGAGATTTTTCCATGGTTATAAACAACTTTTGTAAAAGGTGTTAGTATGAAAACACCTAAAGGGACTATTTTGCATAAGTTGTAAAATAGTTAATAAGTATGTGAAATAGTGATATTTTAAAGTTGCTATAAGAGTAAAAATAGTTCAGTTAGGCTTATGATACAAAGAAATTAGATGAAAATTGATTTTCGGGCATAAGGGTAAAATGGTTATTTTGTCAAAGTTTAGGGGCAAAATGGTCATTTTAACAAAGATGTGAATTTATGATTGCTTAATCATAATTATTGACTAAATGAGTGAACATTGTCATTATAGATCAAGATTTACCAAATTCAAACCTAGATCGGGGGAAGGCCAAGCAAACCGACTAAACCGAATAGTCAAGTACTTTTTGTAAACCGAGGTAAGTTGTATGTAAATAATACAACTACACCGTTAATATTTGTATCCATATAGCCATTGAATTGATATTATATGAGTTGTTAAGTTATAAGTTGAGAATGCATAGTAATATTTGAGATAATAGAAGCATCCCGTTGAAACACTAAGATACGAATTGGATATTCGTGCCAAGGCATTGGGTGATTTGTGCACCCGTGTAAGACATGTCTGGGACATGCTTCGGCCACATTTTGAGAGCCAGTGTAAGACCATGCCTGGGACATGGCATTGACTTCTAGACGAGGGCTAGTATAAGACATGTCTAGGACATGCATCAGCACATATATATGAGAGCCAGTGTAAGACCATGTCTAGGACATGGCATCGGCACAGAGATGAGTGCCATTGTAAGACATGTCTGGGACATGCATCGGCCTCGATAGAGATAGCCAGTGTAAGACGTGTTGGGGACACGCATCGGCTAAGAGTTGTGCCAGTGTAAGACATGTCTAGGACATGCATCAGCACGTATATATGAGAGCCAGTGTAAGGCCATGTCTGGGACATGGCATTGGTAACATATCCCACGTTGAAGGTTCATAGAATATCCATTAGTCTTCCAAACGTTTCAATGGTGAGAGTTATAGATCAATTTTGATAAAGAAATAATAATCATGTTGTGAGTGTTACAGGTACCTATATGGTAAGCATGAGTAACGAGCTTAATTTAGAAAATGTGACTCGAGTAGAGGGTAATGAGTAAGTTAAACTGTGTTTACCTTTGAGCTATAAGTATGATGACTACTGGTGAGATTGTTGTTGTATATTTATTTATGTGCAACTTACTAAGCTTTATGCTTACCCTCTTTCTTTTCCCTCTTCTTTCAGTGTCGCCAAGCTAGCTTAAAGATCCATTAAAGTCAGAGATATCGATCACACTATCGGCCGCAATATTCGGTATAGTTTGATTTATATTTTTGAAGGTGGCATGTATAGGGCTAGACTAGGATGTTACATCATGAGAATTGTTAATGTATTTTGGCTTAAGTCAAAAGCCCTTTATTTTGTATCAAGCCTAGAATAATGGATATTATTCATTTTGATGAATGCGTATGATGTTTTTTCTATGGATGAATTAGTGCTCATTGTGATGAGATTTGTATATTGAAATGATCTTGTGTAGGTTGTGGAAAAAAGGTGACAAATGGGCTTGGGAAATAGCCTAGTTTGTCCACACGGGTAAGACACATGGGCGTGTGTCTAGGCTGTGTGTGACACATGGCTCACGCCCATGGGTGTGTGTTACGGCCGTGTGTCCCTTACACTTAAAATTTTGAAGTCATTTTAGCACACGGGCAGGCCACACGGGCGTGTGTCCATGCCGTGTCATAAAGTCAGTATGCATGCTAGTAGTACACGGGTAAGAGACACGGCCATGTGTCTCGGCCATGTGAAGGACACGGTTATAGGACACGGGTGTGTGCTTGGGTCGTGTGGTTTTGCTAGAATGCCCAGGTTTGCAGACATGGGTACAGGACATGGGCGTGTCCCAAGACACGGTCGTGTGCTCTATAGCCACACGGGCGTGTAGAGTATTGTTGCATGAAATTTTTCTAAGTTTTAAATGAGTTCTCAGTTGGGCTTCGAATGACCCCGGATGTAGATTTTGGGTCTCGTAAGCCCATGTTTGGGACAGATTACATGTGAAAGGAAAAGTTTTTAAATTTTTTGAGATTTCATGGCCTGGTTTTATATAATGGTTGAGTTTAAGTCAGGTAATACCTCAAACCCTATTCCAGCATCGAATATAGTCGAGGGGTGTTACATTTGGTGGTATCAGAGCATGGTTTAGTCGATTCTAGGACTAAGCTAGTCATAGTACAAGTCTAGCTATACATGCCACGTATATGTATATTGATACTGTGACGATTCCTGACGATTATAAGTTGTGTCTTTATAGTAATAGATCCTGATAAAACCACGACAGATAACGTGGAAGGTAATGCACCAGCTCCCACAGAAGGGACCGCGACAGTAGAGAGTGAGCCCGTGAGTATGGGCCAGGGTGGAGGGGCTAGGGAAGCCTACCTCCGAATGATGGATGCTTGGTATATGGAGTTTGTTCGTGCGAACCCAAACACTCCACCTCCCCCACCTCCTATGATTCATCAATATGCCTCGATGGCTCCGCAAGGTACGGAAGTGTTCAGGGGAAAGAAGCCTCTGGTAGACAAGATCTGAAAGCAAGGGGCCATGGAATTTTGGGCTAGTGTAGATGATGACCCAGAGAGAGCGGAGTTTTGGCTAGAGAATACCCTGAGGGTATTCGATGAACTATCATGCACCCCTGAAGAGTGCGTGAAGTGTGCCATGTCACTTCTATGAGACTCGACTTATCAGTGGTGGAACACTCTCGTGTTTGTAGTATCAAGAGAAAGAGTGACTTAGGAATTCCTCCAAGGAGAGTTTCGAAAGAAGTACATTAGCCAGAGGTTTATGGACCAAAAAAGGAAGGAATTTTTAGAGTTGAAGAAAGGTAATAAGACTGTGACAGAGTATGAGCGGGAGTTTGTGAAACTTAGCAAGTATGAGCGAAAGTGCCTATCCATTGAAGCTACCATGTGTAAGAGGTTTGAGGATGGCCTCAATGAAGACATTTGAGTATTTGTGGGCATCTTGGAGTTGAGAGAATTTGTAGTGCTCGTTGAGAGAGCGTGTAAAGTAGAAGAGTTAGTGAAAGAGAGGAGGAAAGCGGCCAGCGAGTCGCAAAATTTAAAGAAAAGACAGATGGGGAAAGCATATCAGTCCTCCTCCAAGAGGTCAAAAGAACTTACTACCTGATCAAATACTTCGATGGAGTATTCGAAGAGAAATAAGAATCAGCGGAACATGGCACCTAAAGCCCAAACTACTTCAGTTGCTAGTGTTGGCAGTGCTCGGCCAAATAGGCTGGAGTGTTCGTAATGTGGAAGACGTCACTTGGGCAAATGTCGAGTTAACGAGAGGGGCTGTTTCAAGTGTGGGTCACTTGACCTGTAACGCCCCCATGCCCAAAACCGTCACCGGAGTCAAGCTTGAGGTGTTACTAAACTTATCTTACCTTTTTAAACAACTCTAAACCACTTATTTTAATTTTCGGAATAAACTATTTTTCTGCATCATAGCTGCTTAAAAATTCATTTCTCGAGTTTCAAAACTCAAAATTAAGATCCGTAAATTTTTCCTGAAACTAGACTCATATATCTATCTACTAATTTTTTTCTAGAATTTTTGACTTAGCCAATTAGTACAGTTTATTAGTTAAAGTTACCCCTGTTTCAGAATTCGACTGCACTGACCTCTACTTTCTACAAACCACTTTTCTCCCTATAAAAAATTAATATAACTATACCGTTTGTTTCTATTAAAACTAGATTCAATAAGGATTCTAACCATGTAAATTAAACCACCTAATTATTTTTTTTAAAATTTATGGTGAATTTCCAAATTTGAAACAGGGGATCTAGAATTTTCTCTGACCCTGTTTCACTAAAACTCAGATATCTCATAAAATATAATATCTTTACCTGTTTTGCTTATTCCATAAGAAAATAGACATAATAAGCTTTAATTTCATATATTATTCACCATCAAACCATGTCTCTACGATTTTTAGTGATTTTTCAAAATCACATTATTTCTGATACTTGAATCTGTTTTTAAGTTACTTTCACATTTTTCTTAGTTTTCATGTGATAGTTACTACTTATTCATACATACAATTAAACATGTATATCATCAGCCATTATATTAGTTAATCACTAGCAAGTATTTACACATCATTCATTGATCATATCATATCAAAAGAAACCAAGTTCCTATACATGCCATACACAAAACTAAACGTCTAACTATACCAATGTGATTTCTTCGATAGTGTGATCGGGTCTCCGACGTTTCCTTCGATCCCCGAGTGGCTTGATAAAAACTATAAGAAAAAGAAAATAAAGAGAGTAATCACTAGGCTTAGTAAGCTTACAAGCAAATAAATTACAACATTCAAAGATAATGAATGATTATACATAATGTCACCTAGCCTCATAAACTTTCTTTACTTCTCATTTTCTACCTTCCTCTTTACTTACTTACCTTCTTTCTTACCTGACCTTTCACTATTCATAAATATAATCTACCTTCCCTTTTGCTGATAATTCACTGTAATTTAACGTGTACAATGACCCATTGAACCACTCGGAATACTAAGGATACTGGGGTCGTTCTGTCTATCAATATCTCGCTAATGCCATGTCTTCGACATGGACTTACATGAATTATTCCTGTCTCCAATGCCATATATATATATATATCTAATATGGGCTTACATGGCTCATTCCTGTCTCCAAAGCCATATATCCGATATGGACTTACATGGCTCATTTCACATCTGTCTCATCCTGTCAACCCCAATATCCTAATATTCCTAAGGTTCAAACTGGGCTTCCTAATGCTTTTTCTCATCACTTTGCCTTTAATTTGACTTTAAATATTCTCATAAAATAAGTATATAAATGCTGGAAATTTACAATAATAATGTAAAATAAAAGAATATTGCATTTATTTCTCAGAAACTTACCTCGTATGCAAAAATAGCTACTTTTACCATTTCGTCCACAACTTGGTATTTTCTCCATTTTAGCTTGAATTTTAGTTTTCCTTGCTCTATCATTTAAAATATAGTCTAATTAGGACTCAAATTATTCAAATTGACCCAAAATCATATTTTGGCAAAATTACAATTTGCCCCTAAACTTTTGCATATTTACACTTTTGCCCCAAAGCTCGTAAATTAAACTTCAGCCTATTTTCTTATGTTTCATGACATGCTGGTCATTTTTCCCTTCTATGGCAGTGTCAAATTCATACTCTAACAAGCACTTATGACTATTAGGTATTTTTACCGATTAAGTCCTTTTACTCGTTTTTGCTTAAAACCGAGTAGTACAAGTTGTCTAACATAATTTAAAACCTCATATTCTATCATAAAACACCAAAATACACAAATTTCACCTATGGGTATTTTTCCAAATATGAACCCTAACTTAAATTATTGCTAGCATAAGCTTTATCGAGCTACCGGGACTCCGAAAACGTAAAGAACATTAAAAACGGGGCTTGGAATCACTTACCATGGAGCTTGAAAGCTTGAAACAAACCTTAGCTATGGAGAACCCTTGAAATTTCGTCCTAATGAAGAAGATGGACAAAAATTGGCTTTTAATTTTGTTTTTAATTCATTTTAATAACTAAATGACCAAAATGCCCTTACTACTAAACTTTCAAAAATTCCTTCCATGTCCTAATTTTGTCCATGAACTTAAAATTGGTCAAATTGCTATTTAAGACCTCCTAATTAATATTCTAATTCAATTTTATGCAAAATACTTCTAGAACACAAGTTTTGCAATTTATTCAATTTAGTCCCTAATTTCAAATTAAGTACTTTATGCATAGAATTTCTTCACGAACTTTTCACACAATCATGCAAACATATCATAGACCTCAAAATAATAATAAAATAAATTTTTATACCTCGGATTTGTGGTTTCACAACCACTGTTCCGTTTAGGCCCTATTTCGGGATGTTACATGACCACTTTATCCGCGAGTGTCTTGAGATGGACGAGAGAGATAGAAAACAAGATACGAAAGCAAGCAGTGCACCTTGAGGGGTAGGCCTCAAAAAAACCCCGAGAGTGGGACTGGTAATAGAGGTGCACCGAGAGATACTGCGATGAGGTCTAAAGGCAAAGTACCAGTGAGGACCTATACTATATGAGCCCGAGAAGAGGCAGAGTCTCTAGACATGATCACAGGTACCTTTTCTATTCATGACATAACTGTTGTCGCTTTAATTGACCTGGGATCTACCCACTCTTACTATGCATAGATTTGATACCCCGTATAGACATGCTTATAGAGTCCACTGAGTTTGTTATGAAAGTGTCTAACCCGTTAGGCAAGCATGTATTAGTGGACCAAGTATGTAAAAATTGTCCTTTGACGATTATAGGCCATTGTTTTCAGGCCAACTTGATGTTGTTGCCGTTTAACGAATTCGATGTAATTCTTGGGATGGATTGGCTAACTTCCAATGGAATTGTAGAAGACTATGGAGGAAAAGTAATTCAGTTAAGATGTGAGAATGGTAATGTTCTTCGAGTTGGGTCAAATAAGTCAGATAACCTACCTATGGTAATATCGTCTTTGACCGCCGAAAAATATTTGAGAAAAGGTTATGAAGCTTATTTAGCTTTTATGCTAAATATCCAAGTGTCTGAGTCGAAGATTGAGTCAGTGCCAGTGGTTTGTGAGTTTATAGATGTCTTTCCGGAGGAATTACCAGGGTTACGCCCAGAGAGAGAGGTTGAATTTGGTATCAAGTTGGCTCTTGGTACAACGCCAATCTCTATTACACCGTATAGGATGGCCCCCACTAAGTTAAAGGAGTTAAAAGTACAGTTGCAAGAGTTAACAGATAAAGGTTTTGCTAGACCGAGTTATTCACCATGGGGTGCTCCAGTACTTTTTGCGAAAAAGAAGGACGGGTCGATGAGGTTATGTATCGACTACAGACAGCTTAATAAAGTGACAGTGAATAACAAGTATCCTTTGCCGAGGATTGATGATCTCTTCGACCAATTGAGAGGAGCCACTCTATTTTCTAAAATAGATTTGAGATCGGGTTACTACCAGTTAAGGGTCAAGGGACAAGACGTGCCGAAGACTACTTTTTAGACGAGATATGGGCATTACGAGTTTCTTGTTATGCCTTTTGGATTAACAAATGTCCCGAAAGTGTTTATGGACTTGATGAACAACATCTTTCGACCGTACTTGGATAGGTTCATCGTTGTTTTTATAGATGACATACTAATTTATTCGCGTGATGAGAGTGAGCACGCGGAACATTTGAGAGCTATGTTACAGACTCTGAGAGATAAAAAACTTTATGCTCAGTTTATTAAGAGTGAGTTTTGGCTTAATGAAGTTGGATTTCTAGGACACATCATGTCGGGTGATGGGATCAGAGTTGACCCAAATAAGATCTCAGCTATTGTGGAGTGGAAATCGCCGAGGAATGTAACAGAGGTTCGTAGTTTTCTAGGGCTAGCGGGGTATTACAAACGCTTTGTAAATGGATTTTCTATGATAGCTACTCCGATGACGAGACTATTGCAGAAAGACGTCCAGTTTGAATGGACAGATGAGTGTCAACAGAGTTTTGAGAAATTAAAGGCTTTGTTGACCGAAGCCCCAATTTTAGTGCAACCACAGTCGGGTAAAGAATTTGTAATTTATAGTAATGCCTCTTTAAATGGTTTAGGGTGTGTACTCATGCAAGAAGGCAAGGCTGTAGCCTATGCCCTGAAACAGTTAAAATCACACGAGAAGAATTATCTGACCCATGATTTAGAGCTAGCAGCTGTAGTGTTCACCTTAAAGATTTGGTGACACCATTTGTATAGGGAGAAATGTAGGGTATTTACCAACCACAAGAGTTTAGAATACTTTATGGCTCAAAAGGAGTTAAATTTGAGGTAACATCAATGGTTAGAACTATTAAAGTATTAGGAGTTAATCATCGATTACCATACGGGAAAGGCAAACGTAGTCGCTGATACCTTGAGTAGAAAATCGTTGTTTGCCTTGAGATCTTTGAATACGCAGTTGACCGTATTTAAGGATGGTTTAATCTTAGCAGAACTGAGAGTTAGACCGACTTTTCTTCATGAAATCCGAGAAGCTCAGAAAAATGATGAGAAGTTTCAAGCTAGGAAAAATCAGTGTGAATCAGGTGTTGAATCAGATTTTCAGGTTGGTATCGACAGATGTTTAATGTTCAAAAATAGAATTTGTGTGCCTAAAGATAGTGAGCTCATTCAGAAAATTTTATGAGAAGCACATAGAGGTAGTTTATCCGTCTATCCGGGTAGCGTAAAAATGTATAACGACCTGAAGAAAATGTATTGGTGGTCGGGAATGAAAAAGAATATTTCAGAGTTTGTTTCCAAGTGTTTAGTATGTCAGCAAGTAAAGGCTGAACAAAAAGTACGTTCGAGGCTACTTCAGCCTATTATGGTTCCAGAATGGAAATGGGATCGTATCACTATGGACTTCGTGACTAGTTTGCCATTAACCCCGAAAAAGAAAGATATTGTATAGGTTATTGTCGACAGATTAACTAAGTCAGCCCACTTCATACCAATGCGTACAGACTACTCTCTCGAGAAATTAGCTGACTTCTATGTTTTCGAGATTGTGAGGCTACATGGTGTACCATTATCGATTGTTTCAGATCGAGACCCGAGATTCACCTCAAGGTTTTGGAAAAAGTTACAAGAGGCTCTAGGAACCAAGTTAAGTTTCAGTACGGCTTTTCATCCACAGACTGACGGACAATCGGAAAGAGTAATATAGATATTAGAGGACATGCTGAAGTGCTGCGTCCTTGAATTTCAAGGAAGTTGGGAAAAATACTTACCATTGGTTGAATTCGCCTACAACAACAGCTATCAGTCGAGTCTGAAAATGGCACCTTATGAGGCCTTGTACGGGCAAAAGTGCTGAATGCCCTTATATTGGATTGAGTTGAAAGAGAGTCAAATTCACGGGGTTGATTTGGTTAAAGAGGCTGAGGAAAAAGTTAAAGTGATTCAGGAATGCCTAAGAGCCGCTTCGGATAGGCAGAAATCCTACACGGATTTGAAACGAAAGGAGATCGAGTTTGAGGTCGGTGATAAAGTATTCTTGAAAGTTTCCCCTTGGAGGAAAGTCCTCAAATTTGGTAAAAAGGGAAAGTTGAGTCCTCATTTCATAGGACCTTATGAAATTACCGAGAGAGTAGGGCCTGTTGCCTGTAGATTGAATTTGCCGCCAGAGTTAGAAAAGATCCACGACGTGTTTCACGTGTCTATGTTACGCCGATACAGATCTAACCCTTCGCATATAATTGCGCCCACTGAAGTTGAAAATTTTCCAAATATGACTTATGGTGAAGAACCGGTCAAGATATTAGCTCGAGAGGTTAAACAGTTAAGAAATAAGGGTATACCACTTGTGAAGGTTTTGTGGCATAGACATGGAGTTGAGGAAACCACATGGGAACTCGAGGAGTCTCTGAGAGAACAGTATCTGAGTTTATCTACCAGTAAGATTTTTTAGGACGAAAATCCCTAAGGGGGAGAAATGTAACAGCCCGATTTAGGGCCTAGTCAGAACAGTGGTCTCGGGACCACAAATTCAAAGTTAGAAAAATTATTTTATTATATTTTATGAGGTTATAGTGTGATTTTATAAGTGCATGTTAATTTTGGTAAGCTAATTTTAATGTTTTCAAGCTCGATTGTGCAATAGGACTAAATCGCATAAAAGGTAAAAGTTACATTTTTGTACCCAAATGTGTTAAATAGCTAGAGAATAAAAATTTAGGGTCTTTAAAAGGCAATTAGACCCTTGTGATATAGCATAGACGGCCATGGGGAGACAAATTGAGGAGAAGGTTAAAATTAGGTGATGACCAAGTCATCAAATTTGACTAGTTTTAAATTAAATAAAACAAAGGCCATTCCTTCTCTATTTTTCTTCTCTCCACCGATTTTTATCAGCCATTATTGGGGTTTTGAGCTTCAAAATTTTGCAGCAACATTAAGCCTCTCAAGAAGTGACTTTGATAGTTTCTTTTAGTGATTTTTGTATTTTTGAGACCCTTGAAGCTTGAGCTTTCAAATGAGGGTGATATCTTGCAAAATGGTCAAGAATTTAAGATTTTGCCATGGATGTTTTTGAGATGTTTATTGAGCTTTTATGGAAGAATATGAGTCCTAGTTGGGTTATAAACAACTTTTGTAAAAGGTGTTAGCATGAAAACACCTAAAGGGACTATTTTGCATAAGTTGTAAAATAGTTAATAAGTATGTGAAATAATGATATTTTAAAGTTTCTATGAGAGTAAAAATAGTTCGGTTAGGCTTATGACACAAAGAAATTCAATGAAAATCAATTTTCGGGCATAGGGGTAAAATGGTTATTTTGTCAAAGTTTAGAGGCAAATGGTCATTTTACCAAAGATGTGAATTTATGATTGCTTTATCCTAATTAGTGACTAAATGAGTGCACATTGTCATTATAGATCAAGATTTACCAAATTCAAACCTAGATCGGGGGAAGGCCAAGCAAACCGACTAAACCGAATAGGCAAGTACTTTTTGTAAACTGAGGTAAGTTGTATGTAAATAATACAACTACACCGTTAATATTTGTATCCATATAGCCATTGAATTGATATTATATGAGTTGTTAAGTTATAAGTTGAGAATGAATAGTAATATTTGAGATAATAGAAGCATCCCGTTGAAACACTAAGATACGAACTGGATATTCGTGCCAAGGCATTGGGTGATTTGTGCACCCGTGTAAGACATGTCTGGGACATGCTTCGGCCACATTTTGAGAGCCAGTGTAAGACCATGCCTGGGACATGGCATTGACTTCTAGACGAGGGCTAGTATAAGACATGTCTAGGACATGCATCAGCACATATATATGAGAGCCAGTGTAAGACCATGTCTAGGACATGGCATCGGTACAGAGATGAGTGCCATTGTAAGACATGTCTGGGACATGCATCGGCCTCGATAGAGATAGCCAGTGTAAGACGTGTTGGGGACACGCATCGACTAAGAGTTGTCCTAGTGTAAGACATGTCTGGGACATGCATAAGCACGTATATATGAGAGCCAATGTAAGACCATGTCTAGGACATGGCATCGGTAATATATCCCATGTTAAAGGTTCATAGAATATCCATTAGTATTCCAAACGTTTCAATGGTGAGAGTTATAGATCAATTTTGATAAAGAAAGAATAATCATGTTGTGAGTTTTACAGGTACCTATATGGTAAGCCTGAGTAACGAGCTTAATTTAGAAAATGTGACCCGAGTAGAGGGTAATGAGTAAGTTAAATTGTTTTTACCTTTGAGCTATAAGTATGATGACTATTGGTGAGATTGTTGTTGTATATTTATTTATGTGCAACTTACTAAGCTTTATGCTTACCCTCTTTCTTTTCCCTCTTCTTTCAGTGTCGCCAAGCTAGCTTAAAGATCCATTAAAGTCACAGATATCAATCACACTATCGTCCTCAATGTTCGGTATAGTTTGATTTATATTTTTGAAGGTGGCATGTATAGGGCTAGACTAGGATGTTACATCATGAGAACTGTTTATGTATTTTAGCTTAAGTCAAAAGCCCTTTATTTTGTATCAAGCCTAGAATAATGTCTATTATTCATTTTGATGAATGCGTATGATGTTCTTTCTATGGATGAATTAGTGTCCATTGTGATGAGATTTGTATATTGAAATGATCTTGTGTAGGTTGTGCAAAAAGGGTGACAAACGGGCTTGGGAAATAGCCTAGTTTGTCTACACGGGTAAGACACAAGGGCGTGTGTCTAGGCCGTGTGTGACACACGGCTCACGCCCATGGGTGTGTGCTATGGCCATGCGTCCCCTGCACTTAAAATTTTGAAGTCATTTTAGCACACGGGCAGGCTACACGAGCGTGTGTCCATGCCGTGTCATAAAGTCAGTATGCATGCTAGTAGTACACGGGTAAGAGACACGGCCATGTGTCTCGGCCGTGTGAAGGACACGATTATAGGACACGGGTGTGTGCTTGGGACATATGGTTTTGGCAGAATGCCCAGGTTTTCAGACACGGGTACAGGACATGGGCGTGTCCCAAGCATACAGTCGTGTGCTCTATACCCACACGGGCGTGTGGAGCCTTGTTGCATGAAATTTTTCTAAGTTTTAAATGAGTTCTCAGTTGGGCTCCAAACCAACCCGGATGTAGATTTTGGGTCTCGTAAGCCCATGTTTGGGACAGATTACATGAGAAAGGTAACACTTCTAAATTGTTTGAGATTTCATGGCCCGGTTTTATATAGTGGTTGAGTTTAAGTTAGGTAATACCTCGAGCCCTATTCCGGCGTCGGATACGGGCGAGGGGTGTTACATTCAAAACATTTATAGATAATTCTTGTCAATTACTATTCATTTTCTGAGATTATTCATAACGCCCCTTAAATGGACCCTCGAGGCCCAATATAAGTATTAGAATCGAGTCGAGACTAAATCAAGAACTCAGAGAATTTTTTCGCAAAATTTCTAAAATTTTCCCTTGATGCAGGGCACACGAGCCCGTATGGCCCAGGGACATGCCCGTGTGACCTTAAGACACGCTCGTGCTACAAGCCGTGTTCTAAGCCGTGCAGCACACACGGCTAAGACACACGCCCGTGTCTCTGCCCGTATGCTCAATTCTGAGCATTTTTTTCTTAAATTTAAAATGCAGGGGACACATGGTCAAACCACACACCCATGTGCCAGGCCGTGTGTCACACACGGTCATGACACACATTTGTGTGTCTACCTATGTGGACAAAATAAAGCCATTTCCTAGCTTTATTTCTCAACCAAGTTTGCCATTAACCTACACCAAAACTTACAAGTTTATACCAGCCTTTCAAGCATTAAATCTAAACAAATTTTAACATCAAATATGATATTTTATCATATGCATTCATAATTATAATCTTACATGTAACAGCCCGATTTAGGGCCAAAACGGAACAGTGGTTTCGAAACCACGGATCCAAGGTTGAAAATTTTATGACTGGGTGTTTATTTTGATGTTTTGGATTAAATTGAAATAGGTGAAAAATGTGTGGTCTAGTTCATAAAGTATTTAATTGAAATGGGGGTTTTAAGTAGAGGTCTTTGGATAGTAATTAGACCATTATATTAGTTTGGACAAAAATACCTAAAGGAAGATAAAACACCATAGTTTTTAATAAAGGGCAATTTAGTCATTTGGTAAATAAAGTAATAAAATGGGAAAACAAAGCCAAAATTGGTATCATCTTCACCAAGCTTGGCCGACACTCTCCTAAACACCATAGCTAGGGTTTTTTCCAAGCTTTCAAGCTCAATAGTAAGTGCATTCAAGCCTCGTTTTTACTGTTCTTTACATTTTTGAAATCCTCGTAGCTCGGTCTATCTATTTCTACTATTATTTCGAGTTAGGGTTTTTGTTTAAAAATTTACCCATGAATGATATGCATGTATTTTGATATTTGATGGTAGAATATGAATGTTTGAACTTAGGAGAACGATCTTCTCTAAGCGATTTTTAGCGAAAACGAGCAAAACAGCATAATCGGTAAAAAAACCTAATGTTCATAAGTACATGTTAGAGTGAGAATTTGATGTTGTCATAGAAGAGAAAAATACTCAGCATGTCATAAAACATAAGAATAAGGGCTGGAATTAAATTTCCGAGCCTAGGGACAAAATCATAATTTTGTAAAAGTTAGGGGGCAAAAACGTAATTTTTTCATAATGTGATTTTTGGATTGAAATAGATAGTATGAGTGTTAAATGAGCTAAATTTGTTGCTATAGATCAAGAAAGGCGTGGAATCGACCTCGAACGGGGGAAGGAAAAGACTTCGGACTAAATTGCAAAATTTCCATATTTTGCACCGAGGTAAGTTTGTATATAAATAATACATTATCTTTATTTACGTTTGTATATTCCAGCATATTTTATATAATGTAGCTGATTTTGAATCATAATCGATTGTTGGAAGAATGAAAGTAAGTATTAGAAAGTGAAAAACTTCTTGGTTGAACCTTCGGAATCGAAAGATATAGATGGTATGTAGCTAGGTCACATGTATGGTGCTGAGTGCACATCATGTAGACAAGAGAGCTACGGGATACTATATGGTAGCTAGGTCACATGTATGGTGCTGAGCGCACATCATGTAGACAAGAGAGCTACGAGATACTATGTTGTAGCTAGGTCGCATGTGTGGTTCCAGGTGAAGGACACCATGTAGACAAGAGAGCTACGAGATTAAGTGGCTAGGTCAAATGGGTGGTACTAAGTGTTCATGTTCACCATGTGTACAAGAGAGCCGAACTATGTGATGGGTGGAACTACGTGCTGAAACCACCAAGTATCGGGGACTAGATTCGAAGTGTTCAACTGGAAAATCGACTAAATGAAATTATGTATGATCTTGTAATGATAAGTGTAAGAATATACATGTGTAACGTATGAGTAATAAGCTCGATATGTAACTGGAAGTTGGAAAAATTGTTAAGGATAGGCAATGAATGCAACCACACTGTGAAAGATCAAAAATTGATAATAAAACTGTTTGGACAGTCACAGTGACGTGAATTTGAAAAATCACCAAAAATAGTGGGAATTTAATTAGAGGCTTAATGAGATATGAATTTAAATTTTAATAAGTCTATTTTCATTTAAAAGAATCATATCAAGTAAAGGAATCTTATATTTTGAGAAATTTGTATTTTTGTGAGACTTATTCAGAATGACTACATGATCCCCTGTTCTGACTTTAAAAATTCACCATAAATTATAAAGAAACAAATAGGAAGTTTTATCTTACATTTATGAAATCCTTATTGAGTCTAGTTTTATAAGAAACAAACGGCATAGTCATTGAAACTCTGTACAGAGAGATATCTTAATCGTAATACATAGGGGTCAGAATGGCCAAACCCTGAAATAGGGGGAGTTTAACTAATAAACTGTACTAATTGGCCCAACCAAAAATTCTAGAAAATAATTAGTGAGTAGATATATGAGTCTAGTTTCAAGGAAAATTTACGGAATGAGATTTTGAGTTTCGTAACTCGAGTTATGATTTATTCAGTGAACATGATGCAGGAGGGACAGCTTGATCAAATTGGAGTAAATAGTGAAATTAAAAATAGATATAATTGAGTTACTTTGTAAACATATTAGATTCCTTATTTATTATTTATATACTTACTTACTAAGCAATAAGCTTACTTTCTTTTCTCTCTTTTGTTTTATAGTGTCATCCAAATAGCACGGAGTTAGAGATCGTTGAAGATCTCGCCACACACTATCAATACTTTTGGTATTTGAACTAAACATTTTGAATTATGGCATGTATAGTAGGCTTAGTTATTTTGTTACATGTCATAATTGCCTAGGTTTAAAATATTGGCTACAGTATGTGATGAACTATTTTGTACAAAGCCATTGAAGTTGGCTAATATTGTTAAAGGCATATCTTATAATGTTTCATGATCCAATTGGATGCCATATTTTTGTCTCGATTTTATTTAATGATATGTGTTATGTTCTGGTAATACCTGCATTAATCGTTTGGTGTGGAATACGTGTAAGGGGTGTTACATTTAGTGGTATCAGAGCCATGGTTTAGTCGGTTCTCAGACTAATATAGTGTGTGTAAAAGTCTAGCTATACATGCCATAAATATATTATGATAGTGTGGTGACTCCTGATTATTCTAAACTGTGTTTTGTTTTAATATAGTAATGGATCCCGACGGAACTGCCGCTGATGATGCTGCCAGTAATGCGTCGGTTCCTGCACAAGGGACCGTGCCTGTAGAAAGTAGACTTGAGACTTTGAGATAGGGAGATGAGGCTCGGGATGCCTTTCTCCAAATGACGAACAATTGGTATACTGAGTTTATTCGAGCAAACCCAAATGCTCAACCTCCTCACCCCCTCCCATGCCTCAGACGGTTCCTGTAGCTACCCAAGGCATAGATTTGGTAAGAATGAACAAGTCTCTAGTCGACAAGATTCGAAAGCAAGGGGCCGAAGAGTTTAGAGCAAAGATCGATGATGATCCCGAGAAAGTGGAGTTTTGGCTTGAAAATTCTACCCTGTATTTGATGTGCTCTCAAGTACACCCGAGGAGTGCTTAAAGTGTGCTGTATCAGTTTTGAGAGATTCAGTCTACCATTGGTGGAAGACTTTGGTAGTAGTGGTGCCAAAAGAAAGGGTTAATTGGGATTTCTTAGGGTTAATTGGGATTTCTTCCAGGAAGAATTCAGAAAGAAATACATAAGTCAGTGATTTATTGATCAAAAAAGAAAGGAGTTCCTTGAATTGAAGCAGGGCAAGATGTCTGTGGCAGAGTACGAACGCGAATTCATAAGACTCAGCAAGTATGCCCAGGAATGTGTGTCCACCGAGGCTATTATGTGCAAAAGATTTGAGGATGGGCTTAATGAGGACATTAAAGTGCTTATGGGAATTCCGGAGCTGAAAGAATTTGTAGTATTGGTTGACCGAGCTCTTAAAGCCAAAGATTGAATAAAGAAAGAAGAAAAGCTGCTATTGAGGCCCTAGATGCCAGAAAGAGGCCAATAAGCAAGTCATTTCAATCTCAATCAAAGAGGTCCAAAGAGACAAACCCTCGAATGACAGTTTCAGCTGGAGATTCACATAAAGATCGTGGTAAGGCATATTCGGGGTCTAAAGCTCAAGCTACTTCAGTGGCATGTGTGGGTAATGTGCGGTCTAGAAAGCCCGAATGTCAGCAATGTGGCAGGCAACATTTTGGTGAGTGCTGGGGAAATGAGTGAGCTTGTTTCAGGTGAGGTTCTCACGAGCATTTTATCAGAGACTGTCCGGAGAAAGTTAAAGAAGAAAAATTTCAGAGTGCTAGGCAGTACTACCACCACCAAAGAGAGTAGACCACCGAGAAATCTTCGAAGTGGATCTAGCAGTAAAACTGTGATGAAAGATTCAGCAGCAGGATCAGAAGCTAGAGCGCCTGCTAGAGCTTATACCATACGTGCCCGAGAGGATGCATCATCTCCCGATGTGATTACTGGTACATTTTTTCTTTATGATACTATTGTTATTGCATTGATTGATCCCAGGTCTACTCATTCCTATATTTGTGTGAATTTAGTGTCTAATAAGAAGTTGCCTGTTGAGTTTACTGAGTTTACGATTAAAGTGCCGAACCTCTTAGGCCAATATATGCTAGTTGATAAGGTTTGCAAGAATTGCCCATTAATGATTCAAGGTCACTATTTTTCGGCTAATTTGATGTTGTTACCATTTGATGAGTTTGATGTTATCTTGGGAATGAACTGGTTGACATTGTATGATGCCAAGATAAATTGTAAATAGAAAACAATAGAATTGAAATGTAAAAACAGTGAAATTCTGTGGGTTGAAACAGATGAATCAAATAAATTGCCTATGGTGATTTCGCACATGTTTACACAAAAATACATAAGGAAAGGGTGTGAAGTTTATCTGGCCTATGTAATGAATATTGAGATGTCTGAATTGAAGCTTGAATCAGTGCCGATAGTCTGTGAATTTCCAGATGTATTTCCAGAGGAATTGCCTGGGTTGCCTCCGAACAGAGAGATAGAGTTTGCCACTGATTTGTTGCCGGGGATTGCATCGATCTCGATTGCTCCATATAGAATGGCTCTGACTGAATTAAGAGAATTAAAGGCTCAGTTGCAAGAGTTAACGAACAAAGGAGTTGTGAGACTGAGTTTCTCTCCCTGAGGTGTTCCTGTATTGTTCGTAAAGAAGAAAGATGGCTCAATGAGGCTTTACATTGATTACCGTCAGCTCAATAAGGTGACTATAAAGAACAAGTACCTGTTACCGAGGATTGACGATTTATTCGATTAGTTGAAGGGGGCAACAGTGTTTTCAAAGATCGATTTGAGGTCCAGTTACTACCAGTTGAGCGTTAAGGAGTCAAATGTGCCGAAAACTGCCTTTAGGACAAGGTATGGACATTATGAGTTCCTTGTGATGCCTTTTGGCTTAACAAATGCTCCAGCTATATTCATGGACTTGATGAACCGAATTTTTCGACCATATTTGCATAAGTTTGTGGTAGTGTTCATAGATGACGTCCTAATCTATTCTCGAGATGAGTCTGAGCACGCCGAACACTTGAGAACCATATTGCAGACCTTGAGAGAAAAGAAACTATTTCCTAAGTTTAGCAAAAGTGAGTTTTGGCTTCGTGCAGTCAGATTTTTGGGACATATAGTCTCAGGTGATGGTATTCGGGTGGATCCGAGCAAAATTTTCGCGATCGTTGATTAGAAACCGCCAAAGGATGTATCCAAGGTTAGAAGCTTTTTAGGCTTGGCCGGGTATTATAGACGTTTTGTCGAGGGATTTTCGATGATTGCCTCTCCTATGTCTAAGTTGCTGCAATAGAATGTTAAGTTTGAATGGACTGATAAATGTCGTGAGTTTTGAAAAAGCGAAAAGCACGATTGATCAAGCACCGATTTTAGTACAAAATTTGAGCCAGGGAAGGAGTTCGTAATTTATAGTGATGCATCATTGATAGGCCTTGGATGTGTGCTGATGCAGGAGGGTAAAGTGGTAGCTTATGCCTCGAGACAGTTAAAACTGCATGAGAAGAACTATCTTAATCATGATTTGGAATTGGCCGCTATTGTATTTGCCTTGAAGATCTGGCGTCATTATTTGTATGGTGAAAAATGCCGAATTTTTACTGATCACAAAAGTTTGAAGTATTTGATGAATCAAAAGGATTTGAATCTGTGACAGCGGAGATGGCTTGAATTATTGAAAGATTATGAGCTAGCGATTGATTATCATCCGGGGAAAGCGAATGTAGTTACTGACGTCTTGAGCAAGAAATCTCTTTTTACTTTGAGAGCCATGAATACGAGGTTATCATTGTTTGATGATGGGTCAATCTTGGCAGAGATGAAGGCTAAACCGTTATTTCTCCAGCTAATTTGTGATGCTCAAAAGAACGATAGTGAGTTGCGAACCAAGAGAACTCGGTCACGAATCAGAGTTACGACTTCATTTTTGAGTTGGACTAGATGACTGTTTGATGTTTCGAGACAGGATATGTGTACCGAAAAATGATGAATTGATTTAGAAAATATTACATGAGGCGCATAGTGGCTATTTGACAGTTCACCCTGGTAGCACAAAAATGTATAATGATTTAAAGAAGTTATATTGGTGGCCAGGCATGAAAAGGGACATTTCTAAATTTGTAACCAAGTGTTTGATTTATCAACAAGTAAAAGCTTAGCATCAAGTGCCTTCAGGATTACTCCAACCGGTGATGGTACCTGAGTGGAAATGGGATAGGATTACCATGGACTTTGTAACCGGTTTGCCTTTGACTCCTAAAAAGAAGGATGCTGTCTGGGTAGTGGTTGATAAGTTAACAAAGTCGGCTCACTTTATACCGATACGTACCGATTACTCATTTGATAAATTAGCTGAATTATATATTGCTGAAATTGTGAGGTTGCACGGGGTACCTATGTCTATCATATTAGATAGAGATCCGAGGTTTACCTCGAGATTCTGGAAAAGGTTACAAGAAGCTTTAGGTACAAAATTGAATTTTAGTACTGCGTTTCATCCATAAACAGATGGTCAGTCAGAAAGAGTAATCCAAATACTCGAAGATATGCTTAGATGCTGTGTTTTAGAATTTGAAGGCAGTTGGGAGAAATATCTACCTTTGGTTGAATTTGCCTACAATAAAAGTTTTTAGTCGAGTATACAGATGGCACCATACGAAGCCTTATATGGTCGCAAGTGTCAGACTCCTTTACATTGGACCGAACTTAGTGAGAAATGGATTCATGGAGTTGATCTAGTTAAAGAAACCGAAGAGAAAGTAAAAGTAATTCGTGATTGCTTGAAAGCTACTTCAGATCAGCAAAAGTCATATGTAGATTTCAAAAGAAAAGAGATTGAATTTCAGGTGGGTGATAAAGTGTTCTTGAAGGTGTCACCATGGAAGAAGATTCTAAGATTTGGCCGAAAAGGCAAGCTAAGTCCGCGATTTATTGGGCCGTACGAGATTATTGAAAGGATTGGACCAGTGGCATATCGGTTGGCTTTACCGGCAGAGTTAGAAAGAATACATAATGTGCTTCATGCATCAATGTTGTGACGTTATCGTTCTGATCCTTCACATGTGATTTCTCCAACAGAAATTGAGATTTGATGGGACTTGACCTATGATGAGGAACCGATTAAGATTTTGGCTCGCGAAGTGAAACAATTGAGAAAGAAAAGCATAGCTTTAGTGAAAGTGTTGTAGCAAAGACATGGAGTAGAAGAAGCTACGTGGGAACCGGATGAAGCCATGAGAAAACAGTACCCAAACCTCTTTACCGGTAAGATTTTCAAGGAAGAAAATTCCTAAAGGGGGGAGAGTTGTAACAGCCCAATTTAGGGCCAAAACGGAACAATGGTTTCAAAACCACGGATCTGAGTTGAAAATTTTATGACTGGGTGTTTAATTTGATGTTTGGGATTAAATTGAAATAGGTGAAAAATGTGTGTTCTAGTTCATAAAGTATTTAATTGAAATGGAGGTTTTAAGTAGAGGTTTTTGGATGGTAATTAGACCATTATATTAGTTTGGACAAAAATACCTAAAGGAAGATAAAACACCATAGTTTTTAATGAAGGGCAATTTTGTCATTTGGTAAATAAAATAATAAAATGGGAAAACGAAGTCAAAATTGGTATCATCTTCACCAAGCTTGTTTGAAACTCTCCTAAACACCATAGCTAGGGTTTTTTTCAAGCTTTCAAGCTCAATAGTAAGTGCATTCAAGCCCCGTTTTTAATGTTCTTTACATTTTTGAAATCCTCGTAGCTCGGTCTATCTATTTCTACTATTATTTCGAGTTAGGGTTTATGTTTAAAAATTTACCCATGAATGATATGCATGTATTTTGATGTTTGATGGTAGAATATGAATGTTTGAACTTAGGAGAATGATCTTCTCTAAGCGATTTTTAGCGAAAACGAGCAAAACAGCATAATTGGTAAAAATACCTAATGTTCATAAGTACATGTTAGAGTGAGAATTTGATGTTGTCATAGAAGAGAAAATGCTCAGCATGTCATAAAACATAAGAATAAGGGCTGGAATTAAATTTCCGAGCCTAGGGACAAAATCATAATTTTGTAAAAGTTAGGGGGCAAAAACGTAAATTTTCATAATGTGATTTTTGGATTGAAATAGATAGTATGAGTGTTAAATGAGCTAAATGTGTTTCTATAGATCAAGAAAGGCGTGGAATCGACCTCGAACGGGGGAAGGAAAAGACTTCGGACTAAATTACAAAATTTCTATATTTTGCACCGAGGTAAGTTTGTATATAAATAATACATTATCTTTATTTACGTTTGTATATTCTAGCATATTTTATATAATGTAGGTGATTTTGAATCATAATCGATTGTTGGAAGAATGAAAGTAAGTATTAGAAAGTGAAATACTTCTTGGTTGAACCTTCGGAATCGAAAGATATAGATGGTATGTAGCTAGGTCACATGTATGGTGCTGAGTGCACATCATGTAGACAAGAGAGCTACGGGATACTATATGGTAGCTAGGTCACATGTATGGTGCCGAAAGCGCACATCATGTGAACAAGAGAGCTACGAGATACTATGTTGTAGCTAGGTCGCATGTGTGGTTCCAGGTGAAGGACACCATGTAGACAAGAGAGCTACGAGATTAAGTGGCTAGGTCACGTGGGTGATACTAAGTGTTCATGTTCACCATGTGTACAAGAGAGCCGAACTATGTGATGGGTGGAACTATGTGCTGAAACCACCAAGTATCAGGGACTCGATCCGAAGTGTTCAACGGGAAAATCGACTAAATGAAATTATGTATGATCTTGTAATGATAAGTGTAAGAATATACATGTGTAACGTATGAGTAATAAGCTCGATATCTAACTGGATTTTGGAAATATTGTTAAGGATAGGCAATGAATGCAACCACACTGTGAAAGATCAAAAATTGATAATAAAACTGTTTGGACAGTCACAGTGACGTGAATTTGAAAAATCACAAAAAATAGTGGGAATTTAATTAGAGGCTGAATGAGATATGAATTTAAAGCTTAATAGGTCTATTTGCATGTAAAAGAATCATATCAAGTAAAGGAATCTTATATTTTGAGAAATTTATATTTTTGTGAGACTTGTTCAGAATGACTACGCGATCCCCTGTTCTGTCTTTAAAAATTCACCATAAATTGTAAAGAAACAACTAGGAGTTTTACCTTACATTTATGAAATCTTTATTGAGTCTAGTTTTATAAGAAATAAACGGCATACTCATTGAAACTCTGTACAGAGATATATCTGAATCGTAATACACAGGGGTTAGAGTGGCTGAACCCTGAAACAGGGGAGAGTTGGCCCGACCACAAATTCTAGAAAAATATTAGTAAGTAGATATATGAGTCTAGTTTCAAGGAAAATTTATGGAATTGGATTTTGAGTTTCGTAACTCGAGTTATGATTTATTCAGTGAACATGACACAGGAGGGACAGCTAGATCAAATTGGAGTAAATAGTGAAATTAAAAATAGATATAATTGAGTTACTTTGTAAACATATTAGATTCCTTATTTATTATTTATATACTTACTTACTAAGCAATAAGGTTACTTTCTTTCTCTCTTTTGTTTTATAGTGTCATTCAGCTAGCACGGGAGTTAGAGATCGTTGAAGATCTGCCCGCACTATCAATACTTTTGGTATTTGAACTAAACATTTTGAATTATGGCATGTATAGTAGGCTTAGTTATTTTGTTACGTGTCATAATTGCCTAGGTTTAAAATATTAGCTACACTATGTGATCGACTATTTTGTACAAAGCCATTGAAGTTGGCTAATATTGTTAAAGGCATATGTTATAATGTTTCATGATCTAATTGGATGCCATATTTTTGTCTCGGTTTTATTTAATGGTATGTGTTATGTTCTGGTAATACCTCGTACACTGTTTCGGTGTGGAATGTGTGTAAGGGGTGTTACATTACTTTTGTTTAACTTATATGTTAAGCATAACTTGATCAATTATATTCAATATACTTAACAGATAAATATTTGCCATAATATAACCTTATAAGTATATCAAAGCAAAACATTATTAGCCATTCCAATGGCTAATTTACAAATCACATTTATATGCCAACAATGACCAAGTTACCTATACATGTCATTACACCAAAATAAGTTTACTATTTATACCAAAACAAGTTAGTGGATAGTGTGATGATGCTCCAACCTTCACGAACTTCCAAGCATTAAAAAAATAAATAAAATAAAACCTAGTAAACATTATATGCTTAGTAAGTTCGTATAACAGGAATTAAAACTTACCACTCATATTTAATTATATTATGTATACAACTAACATGCTTTTATCATTTTGACAAATTTACCTAAACACATATACTCAATCAAACAAGTTAGTCATATAATACATTTATACATTAAATAAATATAGATGAGCTCATCATATAATCTTCCATTAAATAATTCAAAAATATTCAGGGCATATTTCTATTTATTTTATCATTTTCCCATGTCAAGAGTTTTATCCGTTGAATTATTGAAATATCGATGGATACTCAAAAAGTACACTCAAGGTCTACATATCTATAAATAGTCAATTCTTATTCAGGGAGCATGCTCTCAAGCCACATATCAAGATGCTCAAATGAGTAATAAAATCATGTAACAGGACACTTATCTGAGCTAATTAGGAAACTCATAAGAGTTTTTACTTATGAAGCTCATAAAGCCTTTCAGATATCTCCGAAGAGATAATAACAAGGAGTTTCGGATAAGGTAACAGAGAGTTCAAGTGAGCTTAATAGGACACTCATGAAGAGCTACATTTGTGTCCATATTATATGTCAAATTACAACTGATCGAAACATGTATCAAGACGCTCACAAAGAGATGCAGTAGTGCGCATGTAACAACCCATTTTTAGTCAAACCAGGATAGTGGTTTCAGAACCACAAATCTAAAGTAAAAATAAATATTTTATTATTATTTTAAGGTCTACATCATGAATATATGATTGTGTGAAAGTTTCATTTAGAAATTTTATCATTTCAATGCTCAATTCAGTAAAAGGGACTAAATCGCGTAAAGTACAAAAGTTTTGTTCTATTAGTTAAAAGTGTCTATATAACGCCCCAAAAATCCTTAATATTTATTTTTGTATGTTTGTGTTACACAAATACATGTCTACTTCAGTGGTTAAGTATCCTGGGAAGAGTCTGAAAAGTTTTGGGTTCAAACATTGGCTTGTGCAAAAGTTTTGTTTTAAATGGATAAACCCCTGTCACTAGTCAGTAGGTTTATAAATAACTATGGGTATAACATGACAGAATGGGCCTACTGATCTAATGGTTAAGTAGTGTGGCAAAGTGCTGGGGAACTTGAGTTCGAGTCTTAGTGGGCGTAGTGGAGTGTTTTATTTTGCTACTAGTGTCGTGTTGGTGTTTTAGTCAAACCGAACTACTAAAGAGTTGTAGTGGAATTTGAATTAGGTGGTTGAAGGAGGAGTGGATGGTTTTGAGGGATTTGGGGAGGAAATTATGGGAATTTGAAGATAGTGGGAGAGTTGGTGCCGAATTTGAACTCTGGTCACTCAAGATTTCGGTTTTGGTTGGTATTTTCTCTCCATTTCAATTTCTGTCAATGTTTTTTCACTTCTTGGAGGCCAAATATTGCTAAGGATTCTTTCGGGTATCTTCTTTTTTCGTCTATTTCGACTTTGTTCTTTCTTTCGGCAATCGTTCCTCTCCCTCTTTCAATTCTTTCATGTTTGGCAATTTTCTCTCTTTTCATCTTGTTTGCTTCCTGCCATTTTGCACCCTTTATTTCTTCTGGCTGCCGACTTCTTTTCTTGTAGTAGAAACCTACCCCTTCTCATCGATCTCTCTTCGTTCTTCGGTCAATCAGTTTTGGTGTTGCGGTAGTTTCCTCCTTCTCTGCTGTAGTAGTTGCTTCACCAAACACCTCCCTTTTACTGCCAATTTTGCTACCTACAATCACTATCTTTGGTTTCTTTCTTCTTATTTATTCTTATGGTTAAGTTATCGATTACTGCTAGGGGCACGGTTGTTCCATCTTTTGTCTCTGTCGAATCGTGGTACTTTTGGCCTTCTTTTTGGATGTAGGCTGATAGTTTCTTTCCCTATACTTGGGTTTGCATTTTTGATAAGTTGATTTCCATTTTTCTTCAAGTTAGACATGCGAATACTTATTAATAGGGGTTCGATTTGAATGCAGGTTCTAACCATGGAGATAGTGATCACTCCTTATCAACGGTTTAATTGTGCAAGGCCTCAGTTGTTCAAACAAGGCAAGTGGCAATTGATCTTTTGGATAAGTGTTATAAGAGGGGTCATTTTAATCCTATTGTTAAGTGATTAATTGTGTGTTATGATTGAATATAGGTTTGGAGTGCACAAGAGTGGTGTGCGCACTTTTCATAACCACGTGTGTGTGTGAACACAACCTCGCAAACTGGAATCGACAAAAAGCCAGAAATGTGAATTGTCGACGCCATATGGGCATGCGACTGCTCGTGTGGTAGGCCGTGTGTTCGAACACAAGTGTGCGATCGATGAAGTAGGCCATGTACGACTCATGAGCCGGGCTGAATTGGGCCAAGTGGGCCTTACACAGTTGAGCCACACGAGCGTGTGGGATTATTGGGCCAGGCCGTGTGATCCACACGACTAAGGCCATTTTTGAGCCTTGTAGACCACACGGGCGTGTGGGATCAAATGGGCAAATGACATTGGCTTATACGCCCATATTCACTGTTAAGCTGCTAGGTTGTGCAGGTCGCCCGAGACGACTATGAACCTATTGTAAGGTTGGTGACTGTACTTAGACCCTGATTGACTGAAATGACTGTTATACCCTTATATGATATAATCATCTGTATGACTGTATATGAGGCATGTTGCTAAAACGGTTCTGAATGCATGTATAATACTATGATTTGGCATGACATGATGTATGTTGCACTACATTGGGTTGGGCATTATATTATACGGAGGAAGTGCACTGATAGGCCTCGAGCCTGATTCACTGGCAGCTCAGCTGCATATTACTGTATGGTGCCACATTCAGTACTACTTGGAGTGTTGGGTTGAGTGGGTTGAGTATATCCCTACATGGAGTGTAGGGTTGGATGAAGATGGTGTGTAGAGGCTGGTTGGGTAGGAATCTTGTGACTGCATATATGTGATTTTTACTGTACTGAGATGGGCTAACACCCAAACTAGACTAACACTGTTACTGAGAAATGGCGTCTATGGCCATTTTTAGGGCACACGGGCTAGTCACACGGACGTGTGTATTGGCCGTGTCACCCAAATCAAACAGTTACACTGGGTCAAACATGGGCTATGACACGGCCATGTGCTCCCATTTCGAATGTCCACACAACCTGTGACACGGGTGTGTCTCATACAGCTGGGCCACATGGGCTTGTGTCCCCTATTTTGAAAAAAGTTTTCAAGGTTTTGTGAAAGTTTCCAAAGTTATTGATTTAGTCTCAAACCACTCCCAATGTATGTTTAGGGCCTCGTAAGCTCGTATTAGGGACAAAATGATTGGTTGTGAATGAAATGTATGTGATTTGGTTATTTTTATATGAAATGGATGTTTGAATGTGTAATAAGTCCAGTAATGCTCTGTAACCCTATTCCAGCATTGAATACGGGTGAGGGGTGTTACATTTATTGGTATCAGAGCTACGATTTAGTTGATTCTAGGACTAACGTATCATATGTGAAAGTCTAGCTATACATGCCATATATAAAATGTGATAGCTTGATGACTCCTGACATTTTAAAATGTGTTTTCATATAGTAAATGGATCCCAATTGAGTTGTAGCTGATGAGGTTGAAAGTAATACGCCAGCTCCCACTCAAGGGACAGCGCCTTCTGAATCTAGACCCTATCGGGTAGCCAGGGAGAAAAGGTTAAAGAAGCCTTCTTCCAAATGATGAACGAATGGTTCACACAGCATGTCCGGACAAATTTGGCTACTCAACAACCTCCAACCCCATAATCCCTAACCGGTTCCCATAGCTTCACAAGGTTTGGAACCTTTGCGATTGAACAAGCCACCTGTTGATAGAATTAAAAAGTACGGGGCTAAAGAGTTCAAAGCTACTATTGACGATGATCCTGATAGAGCCGATTTTTGGCTAAGAAACACTATTCGGGTATTTGATGAGCTTTCGTGCACGCCAGCTAAATGTTTAAAGTGTGTCATTTCCTTGTTGAGAGACACAACATACCAGTGGTGAAATACTCTAGTATCTGTAGTACTTAGAGAACAGGTCACCTGAGATTTCTTTCAGATCGAGTTCCAGAAGAAATATATAAGCTAACAGTTTCTAGATCAAAAGCACAAAGAGTTTTTAGAATTGAAACAAGGCTGCTTGACTGTAATAGAGTACGAAAGAGAATTTGTACTATTGAGCAAATATGCTCGAGAGTATGTTTCTACCAAAGAGATCATGTGCAATCAGTTTGTTAACGGTTTGAATAAAGACATTAAACTTCTGGTCGGGATATTAGATTTGAAAGAATTTGCTGTATTAGTTGACCGGGCTTGTAAAGTCGAAGACTTTACGTGAAAAAAAGATGAAAGCTGATTTAGAGGCTAGATATTCGAGAAAAAGACCGATGAATAAACCTTATCATTCTTCATCAAAGAAATCTAGAGATTTGTATAGTTGATCAAATGCATCAGTGGGATACCAGAATAGAGATCATGGAAATCAAAATGTGAGTCCTAAAGCTCAAGCAACTTCCATCCCGAGCATTGGCAGTGTGAGAAACAATAAACCCTAATGTCAACAGTATGGGAGACAACATTTTAGAGAGTGCTGGAATAAGAGTAATAAAGCTTGTGTCAAATGTGGCTCGCTAGATCATTTTATTGGAGATTGTCCAAATTTATCTAGGGAAGATAAATTTCAGAATGCAAGACCGAGCAATACGACTGCTAGAGGGAGACCACAGTGAAATATGGGGAAAGTGTCTAGTGGCAAAGGTGTGACTAGGGATTTAGCTGTGAGATCCGAGGCTAGAATACCAGCTAGAGCTTACGCTATTCACGCTCGCAAAGAAGTGTCATCACCTAATGTTATCACTGGTACATTTTCTCTTTATGACACTAATGTGATTGCATTGATTGATCCTGAACCGACTCATTCGTATATTTATATAAATTTAGTGTATAGTAAAGTTTCCTATTGAGTCTACAGAATCTGTAAGTAAAGTATCGAACCCCTTAGACAAGTATGTTTTAGTTAATAAAGTTTGCAAGGATTACCTTTTGATGACTCGGGGTTACTATTTTACGGCTGACTCAGGGTTATTGTTTTACGGCTGACTTGATGATACTACCTTTTGATGAGTTTGACGTAATTCTGGGTATGGATTGGTTGAGTCACATGATGCTGTTGTGAATTGTAGACGAAAGATCACTGAATTAAAATGTCAAAACAGTGAAATTCTTCGAATTGAATCAAATGAGTCAAGTAGATTGCCTATAGTGATTGTATCGATGTTTACTCAGAGATATGTGAGAAAAGGTTGTGAAGCTTATCTTACCTATGTTTTAGATACAAAAGCGTCTGAAATGAAGATTGAATCGGTGCCCGTAGTTTGTGAATACTGGAAGTATTTCCAAAAGAATTTCCTGGGTTGCCACCGGTCAAAGAGGTTGAGTTTGCTGTTGAACTAGTACCAGGAACATCGTTGATATCTATAGCTTTGTGCAGAATGGCTTTGACAGAATTGAAAGAGTTGAAATCATAGTTGCAAGAGTTAACAGATAGAGGTTTTGCATGACCTAGTTTTTTGCCCTGGGTGCCCTAGTATTCTTCGTAAAGAAGAAAGACAAGTCAATGAGAATGTGTATTGACTATCGAAAACTCAATAAAGTTACGATAAAGAACAAGTATCCTTTGTTGAGAATTGATGATTTGTTTGATCAGTTAAAAGGGGCAACAATGTTTTCGAAGATTGATTTGAGATCGAGTTGTTATCAGTTGAGAGTTGAAGACTCAGATGTACCGAAAACTTATTATCAATTGAGAGTTGAAGACTCAGATGCACCGAAAACTACTTTCAGAACGAGGTACGAACATTATGAATTCCTTGTTATTCCTTTTGGTTTAACTAATGCTCCTGTCATTTTTATGAATTTGATGAACCGGATATTTAGACCGTATTTAGACAGATTTGTTGTTGTGTTCATTGATGACATTCTGATCTATTCTTGAGATGAGTCTAAGCATGCCGAGCATTTGAGGATTGTGTTGCAAACTTTGAGAGACAAGAAACTATTTCTAAATTCAGCAAATGTGAGTTTTGGCTTAGAGAAGTCAGATTTTTAGGGCACATTATTTCAGCGGAAGGTATAAGAGTTGATCCGAGTAAGATTTCGACAGTTTTTGATTAGAAACCATTGAGGAATGTATCCAATGTTAGAAGCTTTTTGGGGTTAGTTGGCTACTATCGATGTTTTGTAAAAGGGTTTTCGATGATTGCTACACCGATGACCAGGTTGCTACAGAAAGATGTAAAATTTGAGTGGTCTAAAAAATGTCAACAGAGTTTCAAGCAATTGAAAGCATTACTAACCGAAGCACTAGTTTTGGTTCAACCTGAGTCGGGTAAAGAATTTGTGATTTACAGTGACATATCATTAAACGATTAGGGTTGCGTGTTGATGCAAGAGGGAAAAGTGATAGCTTATGCCTCCAGACAGTTGAAACTGCATGAAAAGAACTATCCAACGCACGATTTAGAGTTGGCCGCTATTGTTTTTACATTAAAAATTTGGTGACATCATTTGTACAATGAAAAATGTCACATCTTTACCGATCATAAAAGCTTAAAGTATTTTATGACTCAGAAAGATTTGAATTTGCGACAACAGAGATGACTCGAGCTACTAAAAGATTATGAGTTAGTAATAGATTATCATCTAGGGAAAGCTAATGTAGTTGCAGATGCTTTAAGTAGAAAATCTCTATCTGCTTTGAGATTGATGAATACGAGACTGACTTTGCCTGATAATGGTTCGATATTAGCTGAGTTGAAAGCTAAACCAGTTTTTCTTTAGCAAATTTGTGAAGCTGAAAAGTGCGATACCGAGTTGCAAGCTAAAAGAATGCAATGTGAGCCGAATAATGATTTAGATTATCAGATCAGAGCTGATAATTGTTTAATGTTTCGAAATAGGATCTGTGTATCAAAGATTTCTGAGCTCATTTAGAAAATTTTCCAAGAAGTGTACTGTGGTTGTTTATCTATTCATCCGGGGAGTACCCAAATATACAATGACTTGAAATTATTGTATTGGTGGTCGATTATGAAACGAAACATTTCTGAGTTTGTATTGAAGTGTTTGATTTGTCAACAAGTCAAAGCTGAACACCAAGTACCTTCAGGGCCACTACAGCCTGTGATGATACCTAAGTGGAAATGGGATAGAGTTACGATGGATTTCATATCGGGATTACCCCTGACTCTGAAAAAAAAAGATATTGTTTTTGTAACACCCCATACCCATATTCTAGACCAAAATAAGGTACGGAGCATTACCGTTCACGAAAACATGAATTCACACATTAACCTGACCTTACTCAATTTACTTACTTTAGCTTAGACTAAAGTTGATAGCATTAACAGATATACATAGATACATGTAGATTTTAAAATTTAGAAAAGTGATACTTTAAAACAAATTAATTATGACATATAACAAAATGATTCGTCTCTCTCTATACATGCCATAATTCCAAAGTAGTGATTACAAAATACCAAAAAGTATTGATAGTGTAGATGAGTCTCCGACGATCTCCAAAATCCCGGGCTGGCTTAATAATTCTATAAAACAAGAAAAAGAAAAGATGGTAAGCATATAGCTTAGTAAGTAAGTACTAAATTGATATATAATTTATCAAAGTAAAACAATCATACTAGTATATGGTTACATATATTGATGACAGGCTATTTTCTAGAGTCCCGGTTAAAAGAAAAATCATATCTTGAGCTACATATCTTGAAATTAAATTCCGTAAATTTTCCTTGAAACTAGACTCATAATTATATTTACTAATTTTTTTCTAGAATTTTTGGTTGGGCCAATTAGTACAGTTTATTAGTTAAAATCTCCCCTGTTTCAGGGTATGACTACTCTGACACCTGTGCATTACAAACAAAATTTATCCCTGTACAAGATTCCAACGACCATTCTGTTTATTTCCCTTAAAAATAGACTCAATAAGGAATCAATGCATGTATGGTATGACTCTTAAATATTTTTGTACAATTTATGGTGAATTTCTAAAGTCAGAATAGGGGATCTTAAATTCATTCAGAATCTATTTCACAAGAATTCAATTATCACATAATATAGAAGTCTTTTATTTCCCCTGTTTCTTTTATATGAAAGTAGACCCATTAAGCTTTAATTCCATAATTTATTTGAGATTTAATTCTACTTCCATGATTTTTGGTGAATTTTCAAAATTATGCAACTGCTGTTGTCCAACATTGTTTTACTACAAAAATTCACTCTTACATAATTCGCTCAATCCTTTCCATTTTACAGAGGTTCGCTCACATATCGAGCATATTGCTCATAAATTCAAATAAACATATACTTGCACTTATTCATCACATAATCACTTTCACATGTATCTTCATTTAATCGATTGCCGTTGAACTCATCCAATAACAACATGATACACAACTACGAACATTTTCCCATTTCCACACTTGTAGCCAAGCTATATGATACGCATAGTAGCTTTGCACTTAGTACTACACATGCGACCAATAATCTGGTATGTAGTAGCTTTGCGCTTAGTACTACACACGTGACCACGCTTTCGGCACGCATAGTAGCCTACACTTAGTACTACACATGCGACCAATAATCGATACACGTAGTAGCTTTGCACTTAGTACTACACACGTGACCACACAATAGTTCATTTGTATCGTTTTTATTCCAAGGTTCAACGAAATTTCTCACTTTTCCAACATTTTACTAAATTGTCCAAATTAATTTAAATTCATAACTTACATCAAATAACCATTTGATAGGCAGCCATATTCCACATGTTATCAAAATACAATAACATAAAAGAAATCGATGATTTATTTACGTACAAACTTACCTCGGTGCAAAATATAGAAATTTTGCAGTTTAGTCCAAAGCTTTTCCTCTCCCCCGTTCGAGGTCGATTCCACGCCTTTCTTGATCTATAACAACACATTTAGTTCATTTAACACTCGAACTATTTGTTTCAATCCAAAAATCACATTATGCAAAAATTACATTTTTGCCCCCTAACTTTTACAAAATTACGATTTTTCCCAAAGGCTCGAAAATTTAATTTCAGCCCTTATTCTTATGTTTAATGACATGCTGATCATTTTCCTCTTCTATGGTATCATCAAATTCTCATTCTAACACATAATTATGAACAATAGGTATTTTTATCGATTATGCCGTTTTGCTCGTTTTTGCTAAAAATCGCTTAGAAAAGATCGTTCTCCTAACTTTAAACATTCATATTCTACCATCAAACATCAAAATACATGCCTATCATTCATGGGTAAATTTTTAAACATAAACCCTAACTCGAAATAATAGTAGAAATAGGTAAACCGAGCTACGAGGATTTCAAAAATGTAAAGAACATTAAAAACGGGGCTTGAAATCACTTACTATGAAGCTTGAAAGTTGAAGAAACCCTAGCTATGGAGGAGAGCAAATTTTGGCAGCAACTAGTGATGAAGATGACCAAATTTTGTGTTATTTTTCCCATTTTATTTCATTTAATATACAAATGACCAAAATGCCCTTACTACTAAACTTTCTAAAAATTCCCTCCATGTCCAACTTTTGTCCATAACTTAGGAATTGGTAAAATTTCTATTTAAGACCTCCTAATTAATATTCCAAAGCAATTTCATACTAAAAACTTCTAGAACACAAGTTTTGCAATTTATTCGGTTTAGTCCCTAATCTCAACTTAAGCGCTTAATGCATAGAATTTCATTACGGAATTTTCACGAAATCATGAAATCATATCATAAACCTCAAAATAAATATAAAATAATTATTTCTATCTCAGATTTGTGGTCACGAAACCACTATTCCGATTAGGCCCTAATTCGGGTTGTCACATGTTTGGTTTGTTGTTGATTGATTAACAAAATTGGCACATTTCACTCCAGTATGTACTGATTATTCACTTAATAAATTGGCTGAATTGTACATCTCTGAGATTGTTAGACTCCACAAGGTGCCAGTTTCGATTATTTCGGATAGAGATCCTTGGTTCATGTCGAGATTTTGGAAGAAATTGCAAAAAGCCCTAGGTACAAGGTTGAATTTTAGTACAACATTTCATCCACAAATTGATGGATAGTCTGAGAGAGTAATTCAAGTTCTCGAAGATATGCTCCGATGTTGTGTTTTAAAGTTCGAAGGCAATTGGGAGAAATTTTTGCCATTGGTTGAATTTACGTATAACAACAGCTTTCAATCGAGTATAAAGATGGCGCCATACAAAGATTTGTATGGTTACAAATGTCAAACTCCATTGTATTGGACCGAATTGAGTGAGAAAAAGATTCACGGGGTTGATTTGATATGAGAAACAGAAGAAAAAGTGAAAGTAATTCACGATAGTTTGAAAACAGCTTCACATCGACAGAAATCATACGCTGATTTGAAACGGAAAGACATTGAATTTCAAATCGATGATAAAGTATTTCTGAAAGTGTCTCCGTGGAAGAAAATCCTTCAATTTGGTTGTAAAGGCAAGTTCAGTCACATTTTATCATGCCGTATGAGATCATCGAAAGAATAGGTCCAGTGGCATACCGACTAGCTTTACCAACTGAGTTAGAAAAGATTCACAATGTGTTTTATGTGTCGATGTTGTGTCGATATAGATCAGATCCTTCACACGTAATTTCTCTGACAGAAATTGAAATTCAACCTGATATGACGTACAACGAAGAACAAATCAAAATTCTAGCACGTAAGGTTAAACAGTTGAGAAATAAAAGCATAGCTCTCGTGAAAGTACTTTGGCAACGACATGGTGTCGAAGAGGCTACATGGGAATCTGAGGAAGCTATGAGAAAACAATACCCTAACCCTTTTGCTGGTAAGATTTTTGGGGACGAAAATCCCTAGGGGGAGAGTTATAATAGCCCGTTTTCAGTCAAATCAGAATAGTGGTTTTGGGACCACAAATCTGAAGTCAAAATAATTATTCTATTATTATTTTAAGGTCTACAGCATGAATATATGATTGTGTGAAAGTTTCGTTTAGAAATTTTATTGTTTTAATGCTCAATTCGGTAAAAAGGACTAAATCGCGTAAAGTGCAAAAGTGTTGTTCTATTAGTTGAAAGTGTCTAATAGCTATAGAACCTTAAATTAAAGGTCCTTATGTGGTTATTGACCCATTTATAACATAATGGATGTTAGTGGTATGACATTTGGAGTAATTATTAAGTATTTTTAAGGTTAATTATGTAAATTGGTTAACTAAGATTAATTAAAATAAAACAAAACAAATTTCTTTCTCCATTCATTTTCTTCAACTGTTTGCAAGAGAGAAAGAAGCCATTTTTTTCCTTATTCTAGGGTTTGGTCACTTTGAGACTAAATTGGTAAGTAGTTTTAACTCAATTTTTAATGATTTTTATGTTTTTGAGATCGTTGCAACTAGTTCTACTAGCCCAGGGACTATTTTGCAAAACTGTTAAAGATTTTGAAAGTTTCCATTGATGAAAATATTTGTTCTTTGATGTTTGATGATGAAATATGAAATCTTATTGCTAGATTTAAATATTTTGTAAAGTGATTTTGAGTAAAAATACAAAATAGGGATTTATTTGTGAAAATGTGAAAATGTTTGGTTAAATGTTTGAAAAGTTGATAACTATGGGCTGGTAAGGGCATTATAGTAATTTGGCTATCATGGGTATTAAAAAAATATTCATGAATTTGTGATTTTGTGTAATAAGGACTAAATTGTAAAAATGGTGAAATTCTAAGGGTAAAAGTGTAAATGTCCTTAAATGTGTGTTTTGGATTAAATTGAATAGAGAGATTATTAAATAAGTTAATTTTGAATATATTTAGATCAAGAAAAGCAAAATTTGGGTCTAGATCGGGGGAAAACTAAAGTTATCGACTTATCGACTTATTCCGTCGTTTTCACATCCGAGGTAAGTTTGTATGTGATAAATTTCATTATAAGTGTATTTTAAATGATTTAATATTGTATAATTTGTGAATATGAGACTTTAGATAAGTTCAAAAATGACTCGATGGTAATTCGGCATTCGAAATCCCTGTTGAACCTTAGGAATAGTTTAGGATACTAGTGACATGTCATTAGGGGATACATTGAGTTAACTTTGGGCCATCATATTAGCACTTCGGGTGTGAGTTATATCGATTTGGCTTCAAGCCATGAATATCGGCTAATTTGGCTTCAGGCCATGATATCAATACTTCGGATATAAGTTACCATGATTTGGCTTCGGGCCATGGCATAGGTACTTAGTGTGCAAGACTCCTGAGTATCCGACTTCTATTCTAAATGGTTCAACTGGTAAATGAATGATGTAGTTAAAAATGATATTGGTATGATATGGTACAAGTATGTGCATAAACTATATTAGCTTTGAATCAAAGAATGGTGAAGAAAGTTTATAGTTTTGTGAATGAGCAATTGAAAGGTTTGTTAGTTGATGTGAATTCATGTATCTATAATCAATTGTTGAATTATGTGGTTATGATTATATTGAGTTTATTTCATATGAGCTTACTAAGCTTTATAGCTTACATCGTTTATTTTTCTATATTTTATATTGAATTCAAAGCTAGCTCGGATTCAGGGATCGTCGGAGATTTCGTCACACTATCCTACAAACGATTTGGTACATTTAAGCTTTTGTTTTAAGTATATGGCATGTATAGGGACTTTGGTCATGTTGGTTATGTTTTGGTAATGATTTTGGCCATTCAAATTGGCTAGTAAATGTCTATGTCTTGGTTTGTATATAATAGCTATGAGAGTTAGCTTATTTTGAGTTAATTTGCTTGTGTATATGTGTATGTGCATATAGTTTATGATATGTAAATTGGGGTTGGTTTTGGTGATGCTTATTAATAGTTGGTATTATGGAAGTTGAATGTTGATATTGTTGATGTTATTTGTTTGTGAATCAAGGTAAATAATGTATGTCTTAAGTAGCCATATTGATGATCTATGTTTATGAGACTTTGGGTATAAATGGATTGGTCTATTTTGCAACTTATGTGTATTGAGAAATGTGGTATTGAATATGCAAGAATTAGATTTAAATTAGCTGGTTTAGATGTCTATTTATGCTATTTGATGGTGGAAATTGATGTGTTGTAGCTACATTCAAATTTGGGTGGCAAATTGGCTTGGTAAATAGCCTATTTTTATCCACACGGGCGTGTGTCTTAGTCGTCTGTGACACACAATTATGTTACACGGCCGTGTGTCCCCTGGTATTGAAATTGAAATCAAGTTAGTATGTTCCACACGGCGTCACACACGGGCGTGTGACTTGGCCGTATGGCATAAGTCAGTATACCCTACAGGTTTGGCACACGAGCATCTATGGCCATTTTTAGGGCACACGAGCTAGTCACATGGGCGTGTGTGTTGGCCATGTGACCGAAGTTAGAGAGTTACACGAGGTCGAACATGGGCTGGGACACGGCCATGTGCTCCCATTTTGAATGTCCACACGGGCATGTCCTGGGCCACACGGGCATGTGTCCCCTGTTTTGAGAAAAATTTTCAAGTTTTCGTGAAAGTTTCCAGAGTTGTTGATTTAGTCCAAAACCACTCCCAATGTATGTTTAGGGCCTCATAGGCTCGTATTAGGGATAAAATGATTGGCTATGAATGAAATGTATGTGATTTGGTTATTTTTATATGAAATGTATGTTTGAATGTGTTATAAGCCTGGTAATGCTCCGTAACCCTATTCCAGCATTGAATACGGGTGAAGGGTGTTACAATGCAACACATGCTAAATCACTACTGATCAGGATGCTCACAGGAACTATATAACGGGATGCTCGAAAGGCTATATCGATATCACTCGTCTGAGCTAAATCCCTTTTACAACATATGCAGAATCACATTCATATACGGGAAAGCACATGTATCCATCGATTTTCATTATTCATACGGAATGTAACATTTTCAAAACTTATTTCCATTATATGTATTTTTAATACATTTATAACATTCTTATAATTCATTCAAGCACATAACATAATCAATTTAAATACAACTTTCAATTTAAACATAATAACATGTATAAGTAAGTTACACGAACTTACCTCGATAATAATTCGTATAAGAAAATCTACTAATCCGAAACTTTCTCTTTTCCTTGATCTAGCTTTGAATTTGTGTTATCCTATTGAACTCAATTTACATCCTAGGCAAAATTACCATTTTGCCCCTAAATGTTCCATAAATTTCAATTTCGTCCTTAGGCTTGGAAAATGAAATTTATGCGATTTACTTCTTATTCCAAGCCTAACCGAAAATTCAATATAAAATTGACAGCACATGTATTTTATAAAATTCAAAATTTTTCTTCAATTTTCACAACTTTACAATTTAGTCCCTAAATCAAAGTTTCATCAAAATTTACTTTGTAAAAGTTATTTATCTATCAACAACTTTTCATTTTCTACCATAAACTTCAAATTTTCAGCATATTCATCCATGGAAAAACTTCTGTTCTTTGATAACTTTTCAAATCAATCCCCCAAATAGATAGATTAGACTATCCCAGTTGCAAAAATATAAAA
The DNA here is from genome assembly GCA_025698475.1 of Gossypium anomalum. Classification (NCBI taxonomy): domain Eukaryota; kingdom Viridiplantae; phylum Streptophyta; class Magnoliopsida; order Malvales; family Malvaceae; genus Gossypium; species Gossypium anomalum. The sequence continues at coordinate 22,199,698 of CM046958.1, forward strand.
ATTACTAAAAAGGGGACAAGAATACTTACCCAATTAAGCTTGATTAGTTTCTTCTCTCTCTCCTAGGGTTTCCTTGTATCTTGGGGATGAAGATGATAATAATATGATGATATTTCTTATTTATTAATTTATCATCTTTTAATTATTTTAATTTTTAATTTAGTCCTTGCCCTTTTTCTAAATTTCCATAGATGATTTCATCAAAAATATCTACTAACTTTTCTTTAATGGCCTAATTACCTTGTAAGGACCTCAAGTTTTGAATTCCATAGCTATTTGATCTTTCTAGCTACTAGAATCCAACTTTTGCATTTTATGCAATTTGGTCATTTCCGTAATTAAGCACATAATCAATAAAATTTTCTTATCAAAATTTTCATATGACATTCCTATCATAATGCAAACCATGCAAAAATATAAAAATAAATTTTCTTTCCAGCTCGGATTTGTGGTCCCGAAACCACTGTTCCGATTTCACTGAAAATGGGTTGTTACAACTCTCCCCCCTTAAGAATTTTCGTCCTCAAAAATCTTACCAGTAAAGAGATTTGGATATTGTTTTCTCATGTTATCTTCCGATTCTCAGGTAGCTTCTTCTATACCATGTCACTGCCAAAGAACTTTTACTAAAGCCACGTTTTTGGTTTCTTAATTCCTTTGTTTCACGGGCCAAGATTCTAATCGGTTCTTCACTATATGTCATATCAAGCTGAATCTCTACCTCTGATGGAGAAATAACATGTGAAGGATCCGATCGATACCATCGTAACATAGACACATGAAAAACATTATGAATCCGATCAAGTTCTGGTGTTAAGGCTAACCGATATGCAACAAGTCCAATTCTTTTTTTGATTTCATATGGCCCAATAAACCGTGGACTCAATTTTCCTTTACGGCCAAACTAGAGAACTTTCTTCCAAGGTGATACTTTCAAGAATACCTTGTCACCAACTTAAAATTCTATTTCTTTTCATTTAAGATCAACATAGGACTTTTGACTATCAGTGGTTGCTTTCAAACTGTCCTAAATTACTTTCACCTTTTCTTCAGTTTTACGGACTAAGTCAACTCCATGTATCTTTTTCTCACTAAGCTCTATCCAATACAAAGCTTCGTACGGTGCCATTTTGATACCGAACTGATAACTATTATTGTAAGCGAATTCAACTAAAGGCAAATATTTTTCCCAGTTACCTTCAAATTCTAAAATACAACACCGAATCATATCTTCCAAAATCTATATCACACGTTCAGATTGACCATCTGTCTAGGGATGGAATGTAGTGCTGAAATGTAACTACGAACCTAAAGGTTCTTGCAATTTGCTCCAGAATTGAGATCTAAATTGAGGATCTCTATCTGAAATAATGGAGACAAATGCTCCATGCAATCTGACAATCTCAAAGACATATAATTTCGCCAATCTATCCAAGGAAAAACCCATACATACCGGAATAAAGTGTGCAGACTTTGTCAATCGATCAACAATTACCCAAATGGCATCTTTCTTTTTTTGAAGATAGGGATAATCCCGATACAAAATTCATGGTAATTCTTTCTTATTTTCATTCTGGTATTGTAACTGGCTGTAATAATCCTGAAGGCAACTGATGTTCAGCTTTTACTTGCTGGCATATCAAACATTTTGATACAAACTTAGAAATATCCCGTTTCATTCCCGGCCACCAGTACATCTTTTTCATATCATTGTACATTTTATTAGTACCAGGATGAATAGACATGTTACCATTATGAGCTTTATTCAAAATCTTCTGTACTAGTTTTGAATTCTTCGGTACACATATTCTGCCTCTGAATAACAAAAAACCATCAGTCTCGATCTAAAATTCTGAATTAGGAGTTGATTCACACTGTACTCGTTTTGCTTATAACTTACTATCATCTTTTTGAGCTTTAGAAAACTGTTAGAGAAACATCGATCTAGCTTTTAACTCAGCTATGATTGAACCATCATCAGATAACATCAATCGAGTATTCATTGCTCGCAAAGCAAACAGGGATTTTCTACTCAGAGCATCTACAACCACATTGGCTTTTCCTAGATGATAATCAATAACCAAATCATAATCTTTCAATAACTCAAGCCATCTACGCTATCTCAAATTCAATTCTTTCTATGAGATCAGTGAATATATGAAATTTTTCAACAAACAGATAATGTCGCCATATTTTCAATGCAAACACAATTGTTGCTAATTCAAGATCATGTATCAGGTAATTTCTTTCATGTGGTTGTAGCTGTCTTGAAGCATAGGCTATTACTTTACCTTCTTGCATCAAAATACAACCTAAACCATTTAATGACGAATCACTGTAAATTACAAATTTCTTACCCGATTTAGGCTGAACTAATACAGATGCTTCTGTCAATAAAGCTTTCAACTTGTCAAAACTCTGTTGACATTTATCAGACCTTCTCAAATTTCACATCTTTTTGCAACAAATGAGTCATCAGAGAGGCTATCATTAGAAACCCTTTTACAAACCTCCGATAATATCCAGCAAGTCCCAGAAAACTTCTAACTTCATACATGTTCTTTGGTGGCTTCCAATTAATAATAGCTAAAATTTTGCTTGGATCTACTCGAATACCTTCAGCAAATACAATATGTCTGAGAAAACCAACTTCCCGTTGCCAAAATTCACATTTACTAAATTTGACATACAGTTGTTTCTCACCCAGAGTTTGCAACACAATTCTTAGATGATCTGCATCTTCATTTTCATCTGGAGAGTAAACCAAAATATCATCAATAAATATCACCACAAACCTATCTAGATACGGTCTGAAAATTCTGTTCATCGGACCCATAAACACTGCTAGTGCATTTGTTAAACCAAATGGCATCACAAGAAACTCATAATGTCCCTACCTGGTTCTAAAAGTTGTCTTTGGCACATCTGAGTATTTTAACCGTAGCTGATAATAACCAGAACAAAGATCAATCTTTAAAAATACAGTGGCACCTTTTAACTGGTCAAATAGATCATCAATTCGAGGTAATAGATATTTGTTCTTTATTGTAACTTCATTAAGTTGTCTATAATCAAAGCACAACCTCAAAGATCCGGTGCACCCTAAGGTGAGAAACTGGGTCGAGCAAAGCCTCTATCAATTAGTTCTTGCAGCTGTGCTTTCAACTCTTTTAATTCGGTAGGAGCCATTCTATAAGGTGCTATAGATATTGGTGTTGTCCCCGGTACAAGATCTATAGAGAACTCCACTTCTCTAACTAGTGGTAATCTAGGTAATTCCTCTGAAAAAACATCAGGAAATTCACATACAACTGGCACTGACTAAATCTCTGACTCAGATACTTTAGTGTCCAACACATATGCAAAATAAGCTTCATAACCCTTTCTGACATATTTCTGCGCTGATATTGCAGTAATGACGTCTGGTGCAGAGGCATTTTCTCTAGCACGAATAGCATATCTCCTTGTCAGTGCTCCTGCCTCAGATTTAACTGTTGCATCCCTTGTAGTACCTCGGCTACCACTGACATTTCTGGGATGACAAGGTGGTCTGCCTCTTGAAACGGGATTACTCGACTTTAAAGTTTGATCAATATCTTTTTCAATTCTTTCCATGCAATCCCTGAGAAAAAGATCAAGTGAACCACATCAATAACAGGCTCCACTTCTCAAACGATATTCCCCAAAATGAAATTTGTTACAAAATTTACATTTCAGTTTAAGATTACCAACACTACCAACACTGGTTACATATGGAGATGAGGATCTCGGGTTAGAGTGTTGAAAGCCTCGCTCTTTTCCAGAATATCACGCTGATGCTGTAAAATGATCATAATACTTCTTTGATTTCTTAGAAGCAGATGATTGGGACTTGCTCATAATTCTTTTACAAAAAGCTCAAGCTTCTCTTTCAACTTGTTTCTTTTCTTTACTCAATTCTTCAGCTTTGTAGGCTTGATCAACCAGTACCACAAATTCCCTCAGTTCAAGAATTCCAATCAAGAGCTTAATGTCTTTATTTAAGCCCTCTTCAAAATGTTTGCACATATCGGCCTCCATTGGAACCCACTCTCTAGCATACTTAATCAATCGATCAAATTCTCGCTCATACTCAGACACAGTCATATTTCCCTATTTGAGTTCTAAAAATTCTTTCTTTTTCTGATCCAGAAATCTCTGACTAATATACTTCTTTCTGAATTCAGTCTGAAATAATTCCCATGTAATATTTTCTCTCAATACCACAGAAGTTATGGTATTCCACCAATGATAAGTTGTGTCTTTCAGTAAAGATATCGCACATTTCAAACATTCAACTAGTGTACAAGATAATTCATCTAAAACCCGGATGGTATTTTCCAACCAAAACTCAGCCCTTTCTGGATCATCATCTGTAGTAGCTCTAAATTCCTCTGCCCCATACTTATGAATTTTATCTACCGGAGGCTTACCAGTTCTAACAAGTTCAACACCTTGTGGCATCTTATGAGCTGGTTGAGGAGCAAGTGGGGAAAGTTGTTGTACAACAGGATTTGTTCTTATATACTGAGTGAACCATTCATTCATCATTTGAAAGAAGACTTATTTTGCATCCTCACTTCGACCCTCAAATACGGGCCTTTCACTACTAGATGCAACTCTTTGAACTGAAGCTAAAGCATTGCTTTCAACTTCCTCGGATTCAGCTCTAGCTTGGTTTGTAACAGCCCGATTTTGGGCCTAGTCAGAATAGTGGTTTTGGAAACCACTGATCCAAAGTTAGAAAATTTATTTTATTATTATTTTAGAGTTATAACATGTTTATATTAGTTCATGAAAAATTTGGTGAATTAATTTTAGCGTTTGAGAGCTTAATTGCGAAAGAGGACTAAATCGTATAAAGCGTAAAAGTCTTAAATTGATAGCTAAGGGTGTTAAATTGCCATGTATCATAAATTAGGGGTCTTTATAGGGAAAATAGACCCTAGTATAGGGATTAGCCAGCCATGAGACAAGGAAGTCAACATTAGGTGAAGTTTTGGTGACCTATTTTGACTAGTAATAGTATTAAAATAAAACAAAAAGGCTTCATCTTTTTATTTCTTCTTCTTCAACTGATTTTCATCATCAAAAAGGGGGTTTTGAGAGCTCAAAATATTAGCCATTAATATCTCTTGCAAGTAAGTCATTTAAAAGGTTATTCTTGATGATTTTTGTATTTTTGGACCCCTTGTAACATAAGCTTTCTAATAAGAGGACTATTTTGCAAAATGGTTGAGAGTTTAGGGTTTTTCCATGAAAGCATATGTGTTGTTAACTGAAATTTTATGGAAGAATATGAGTTATAGTTGTGTAATGAACAACTTTTATGAAGTAGTTTTCATGAAAACCCTAAAAAGGACTATTTTGCATAAGTTGTAAAATAGGTGATAAGGGTGTGAAATATTGAGAATCTTGGGCTGCTTCTAGTGTAAAAAGTAACCAGATAGGCTTAAGATATGAAGAAATTTGATAAAAATCAATTTTCGGACTTAGGGGTAAAATGGTCATTTTGCCCAATTTTAAATTGTTGAGTACCTAGATTAATAAGATGATTAAATTCATGAAATTTTATCATTATAGATCAAGAATTACAAAATATAGACCTACACTGGGGAAAAATAAAGCTAACGGACTAAGCCGAGATAGCCGCCAAATTTTGAATACCGAGGTAAGTTGTATGTAAATAATACAACTACATTGTTATTATACGTGTTTGAATTGATATAGCATAAATTTCTTGTTTGTGGAAATGAGTATGTATGATGAATATTGAGATAGTAGAACTCCCGTTTGAACCGTAAGAAATAAATCGGATATTCATGCCATGACAATTGGGTCATATGTGTGCTACTGTAAGACATATCTGGGACATGCATCGGCCACAATATGAGAGCCAGTGTAAGACCATGTCTGGGACATGGCATCGGTATTGAGACGAGAGCTAGTGTAAGACATGTCTGGGACATGCATCGGCCTTGAGATATAAGCCAGTGTAAGACATGTTTGGGACATGCATCGGCTACATGAGGTGTCAGTGTAAGACCATGTCTGGGACATGGCATCGACATTATACCCTATGTCTGAGGCTTAGTGACTATCTGATAGTATTTTAAATGGTTCAACGGTAAGGGCTCTAGTTTAAGTTAAACGAGGAAAGTATAACCATGCTGTGAGTGATACAAGTACCTAAATGAAATGCATGAGATGTGAGCTTAATATATGCTATGTGAATTATGTTGGATAGTGATGAGTAAGTTGTGCTTATGCCTATTTTAGTGTTATGAGCATGATGATGAATGGTAAATTGTTGTTATATTTATTTTCATGCAACTTGCTAAGCTTTATGCTTACTCTATTTCCCTTCCATTTTCTTATAGTGCCACCAAAGTACCTCGAGGATCATTGCCTACGTCGGATAAGTCAGTCACACTATCATCCTAAGCATTTGGTATAGTTAGATCTTTTATTTTGATTATGGCATGTATAGGACTCTAACTTTTGAGTTTTGTGTCATTGTTAATAGGCCAAATGTGTTGGCTCACTATAGCATTTGATTCATTTTGTGTAAGGCCATGGAAATTGGAAAATGTTGAAAGTTGTTTTATGAATACAAGAAGTTCTTTCATGAATGAGTAATTTATTGGTTGCTTAAGAATATATGAAATGTGTGAAAGCCTTAGCTATGTTTCTTTAGTTGAGAAATCATATTAAGTTAGACTTTAATATGTTGGTTGTTATTAAATCATGTTTCAGGGTAGCAAAAGGCTTGGTAGATAGCCTTATATTGTCCATATAGGTAGACACACGGGTGTGTGTCACACGACCAGCCCCATGGGCATGTTGTCCGGCCGTGTGTCCCTTGCACATAAAAATTTCAAGTCAGTATGCATGGTAGTAAACACACGGGCAGAGACACAGTCGTGTGTCTCAGCCATGTGGAGGACACGGTCTATGGCCACGGGCGTGTGCCTCGACCGTGTGTCCTAAATTGGATGCTGATGTCAGAAATAGAATGTCAAGATTTTTAGACACAGGCTAGGACACGGGCGTGTCAAGGCCGTGTGAGGGACACGGGTTATAGATAAGGACAAGTGTCAGACCATGTGAAAACCCCTGTAGGTTCAAATTTAGAATTTAATTCGTATGGGCATGGGACACGGGCGTGTCCCTAGGTGCTTAGGCCGTGTGTGTTACACAGGCCATCAGCACGGCCATGTCATAAGGGCCACACGGGCATGTTACCCTTCCATACGGGTGTGTGCCTTGTTTCAAGGGTCATTTTTATTAAGTCAATTTAAGGACCCTAGTCGGTCCCAAATGGTTTCAAATGGATGTTTGAGGCCTCGTAGGCCCATGTTAAGAAGCTTAGACAAAGTTTTAAATTTGGTCAAGTCTTGATGACTTCGAAAATGCTAGAATGCATGTGTTCAAGTAAGGTGACACCTTGTACCCCATCTCGGCGTAGGACTCGGGTGTGGGGTGTTACATGGTTGGATGACATTACTATATGAAAACCACATTTAAAATGGTTAGGAGATATCACACTATCACAAATTATATAATGGCACGTATAGCTAAACTCATACTTGCTACATTCATTCCGAGAATCGACTAAATCGTAGCTCTGATACCAATAAATGTAACACCCCTAACCCGTGTCCATCATTGAAACAGGGTTACAGAGCATTACTAGAGTTTTCAGAACTTTTATAGATAATTCTAGTCAATTACTATTCATTTTCCAAGATTATTCTTAACATCCCTTAAATGGATCATTGGGGCCCAATATAAGTATTAGAATCGAGTCGAGAATAAATCGGGAACTCATAGAATTTTTTCGCAAAATTTCTAAAATTTTCTATAGATGCAGGGCACACACGCCCGTGTGGTCCAGGGACATACCCGTGCTACAGGCCGTGTTCTACCCCGTGTAACTCTTTGACTTGTGCCACACAACCAACCACACGCCTGTGTGAGAAGGCCGTGTAATCAATTTAATTTTCCAAAATTAGGTACAGGGTTCACACGGCCAAGACACACGCCCGTGTTCTAAGCCGTGTAACACACACGGTTGAGACACATGCCCATGTTTCTGCCTGTGTGCTCAATTCTGAGCATTCTATTTCTCAAATTTAAAATGTAGAGGACACACGGCCAAACCACACACCCATGTGCTAGGTCGTGTATCACACATGGTCATGACACACGTCCGTGTATCTACCCGTGTTGACAAAATAAAGCCATTTACTAGCTTTATTTCTCACCCAAATTTACCATTAACCTATACCAGCCATTTCAAGCATAAATCCAAACAAATTTTAACATCAAATATGATATTTTATAATATGCATTCATAATTATAATCTTACCTTTGTTTAACTTATATGTTAAGCATAACTTGATCAATCATATTTAATATACTTAACATATAAATATTTGCCATAATATAACCTTATAAGTATATAAAAACAAAACATTAGTAGCCATTCCAATGGCTAATTTACAAATCACATTTATATGCCAATAATGGCCAACCTATACATGCCATTATACCAAAATAAGTTTACTATTTATACCAAAACAAGTTAGTGGATAGTGTGATGATGCTCTAACCTTCGCGAGCTTCCGAACACTAAAAAAATAGAGAAAATAAAACCTAGTAAGCATTATGTGCTTACTAAGTTCGTATAACAAGAATTAAAACTTACCACTCATATTTTAATTATATTATGTATACAACTAACATGATTTTATCATTTTGACAAATTTACCTAAACACATATACTCAATCAAAAAGTTAGTCATATAATACATTTATACATTAAATAAATATAGATGAGCTCATCATATAATCTTCCATCAAATAATTCAGAAATGTTTAGGGCATATTTCTATTTATTTCATCATTTTCTCATGTTAAGAGTTTTATCTGTTGAATTATTGAAATATCGATGGATACTCAAATAGTACACTCAAGGTGTACATATCTATAAACCGTCAATTCTTATTCAGGAAGCATACTCTCGAGCCACATATTAAGATGCTCAAATGAGCCATGAAATCATGTAACAGGACACTTATCTGAGCTAATCAGGAAACTCATAAGAGTTTTTACTCAGAAAGCTCATAAAGCCTTTCAGATATCTCTGAAGAGATAATAACAGGGAGCTTTGGATAAGGTAAAAGAGAGTTAAAGTGAGCTTAACAGGACACTCATGAGGAGCTGCATTTGAGTTCGCATTATATGTCGAATCACAACCGATCCAAACATTTATCAGGACGCTCACAAAGAACTGCGATAGTACCGATCAGGATGCTCGCATGAACTATATAACAGGATGCTCGAGAGGCTATATCGAGATTACTCGTCTGAGCTAAATCCCTTCTACAACCTATGCAAAATCACATTCATATACAGGAAAGCACATGTATCCATCGTTTTTTATTATTCATACGAAATGTAACATTTTCAAAACTTATTTCCGTCGTATATATTTTTCATACATTAATAACATTCTTATAATTCATTCAAGCACATAACATAATCAATTTAAATACGACGTTCAATTTAAACATAATAATATGTATAAGTAAGTTACAAGAACTTACCTCGATAATAATTCGTACAATAAAATCTACTAATCTGAAACTTTCTCTTTCCCTCGATCTCACTTTGAATTTGTGTTATCCAGATCTATATAAATGAATTTAATCATCAATTTCTCACATTTCATATTCTCTTGAACTCAATTTACATCCTAGGCAAAATTACTATTTTGCCCCTAAACTTTCCATAAATTTCAATTTCATCCTTAGACTCGAAAAATAAAATTCATGCAATTTACTTCTTATTCCAAGCCCAACCAAAATTTCAATATAAAATTTACAGCAAACGTATTCTATCAAATTCAAAAATTTTCTTCAATTTTCACAACTTTACAATTTAGTCCCTAAATCACAATTTCATCAAAATTCACTTTGTACAAGTTGTTTATCTATCAAAAACCTTTAATTTTCTACCATAAATTTTAGATTTTCAACATATTCATCCATGGAAAAATTTCTATTCTTTGATAACTTTTCAAATTAATTGTAACAGCCCGATTTAGACCCTACTCGGAACAGTGGTTTTGGGACCACAAATCTGAGTCAAAAAATATTTTAATATTATTTTCTTTGTTTACAGCATGATATGTGATATGTTTGAAAATTTCGTGTGAAAATTTTATCGTTTGTGTGCTCGATTTTATAAAAAAAGACATAATCGCATAAAATGTAAAAGTGGCTAGCTATTTGTTAAAGTGCTACATTGTTATGGCTTTTATAATGTGGAGCCCTTATGATGTAATTTAACCATTAGAAATATGCATGGATAAATATGGACAACCATTAAGTGAATTATAAGTTAAATAGCCAAGGGTAAACTAGTAAATTATGCATAAATTAAAGACTAAAAAAAATTAAAGATGAATGTTATCATCTTATTTCTGTCGAAAATGAAGAAGGAAAAGAAGCTATTTTTCAAGCTTTAGGGTTCGACCCTTGTTCTTATTAATTTAGGTATGAATTTTGTTCAGTTTTTAGTGATTTCTATGTTTTTGTGATCGTTGCTTCATGTTTTAGCTAGCCCATGCTTTTGAATTTGATGATGATTTTGGGATATGCCATGGATGAATCCATGAGTTTTGTGTTTTTAATTGATGAAAAATGAAAGATATGTGTTGGGTTAATATGTTTTGTATTAGGATTTTTGATGAATTTGATTATTATGGGCTAATTTGTGAAAATGAGAAATTGAAGGGCTAAAATGTGAAATAAGTGAAAGTTATGGACTGCTAGAGACTATATGAAAATTCAGCTAAGCATGAGAAATGTGAAATTATGTGTATTTTGTGATTTTCTGAAATAGGGACTAAAATGTTAAAATGTAAAATTTCAGGGGCTAAAATGTAAAATGACCAAATTATGTGTTTGTGGATTGAATTGAATAATTGTGTGGTTAAATTAGTGAAATCTAAATTTTTATAGATCAAGAATGAAAGAAATTGAAATTAGATCGAGGAAAGTCGAAGGTTGTAGAATAATCGACTCATTTAACCGTTCTCATTTTCGAGGTAAATTCATATGCAAATAAATGTATTTCAATTGAATAATATTTGTTTGATTGTTGTGGAAATGTATCGAATTGCTATGAGAGCTGAATAATTGAATCCGAGAGAGTATTGACAAAGTTATGACATCCAAAAGCCCCGTAAGAGCCATAAGAATAGTATAGGATACATATGTCATGACATAGGATTCTGAGGTGTGATATAGTGTAAGACCACGTCTGGGACATTCGCATCAACTTGAGATTTACTCGTAAGACCATGTCTGGGACATCGGCATCCTATATGATTTCATGTAAGACCCTGTCTGGGACAATGGCATCGATATTTGATTACATGTAAGGCCACATCTGAGACGTTGGCATTGTACAAGCTTTTTGAGCTATCCGAGTATCCTTATTATTTCTGAACGATTCAATAGGAATTATTGAGAAATAAATGATCAAGTGAATGTGTATCCGATTCGGGTACGTATGAAAGGTATATAAGATTTGGCAATGAGAACTAAGAATGAATATGATCATTTGAAATGTGAACTATATGAAAATGTGATGTGTTTATAAGCAAGTGATTATGAACAATTGAGCTATATGACATTTATGATCTTGCAATTGTGTTTTGCCATGATTTATATGTATAAATTGGTCTATAATTGTTTATGTAATAAGTTTATTTATATATGGCTTACTAAGCTTTGGAAAGCCTACTTTGTGTGCTTTCAATTGTTTTATAGATTATCGAAGCTACCGTGAGCTCAGGGATCATCAAGAATCGTCGTCACACTATCAAATGATATTTTGGTACTTTTGATGTTGTAAATATTAATTTATGGCATGTATAGGCTAGTGATGTTATGATATGTGTTATGTGTATTTCTTGCCATGTGATATGGCATGAATATGATTGAGACTATGGGATTTGTCTTAGTATAGACTACGTCATGGAAAAAAAAATGATATAATTGATGTATATATATATGGTCTTGTATGAATGGCCATTTTGGTATGATTTGGTAGATGAAATGGTATGCTTTGATATGAAATTGAATATGAAATTGATAGGTGATATTGTGGATTGAATTATGCATGTTTTGGGTATGGTTTTGGTTTCCATTTGGTCATGAATTATGCTTTGATTGTTACTTGTAGGGATGACCCTTATTAGGTGGCATGTTGGCCTTATAAATGGCCTATTTTTGTCTACACGAGTAGAGACACAGGTGTGTGTCTCAGCCGTGTGTGACACACGGACATGATATATGGCCGTGTGTCCCCTAGGTACCCTTTCGAATTAAGTCAGTATACCCAACAGGTTTGACACGGTCTAGACACACAGGTGTGTCCACTAGCCGTGTACGTCAAACGGACTCATACACAGGCGTGTAACTGACCGTGTGACATAAGTCAATACACCCCCTAAATGGCACACGACCTAGCACACGGGCGTGTGGTTAGCCGTGTAACCCTGTTCAGTATGTATTCCCTATTTTCACACGGCCTGCACCACGGGCGTGTCTGGTGGCCCTGTGAGGCACACGGCGTGTGACCTATGATTTCATGAAATTTTTATAAGTGTCTGGAAATTTTGTATGTGCTTGGTTTAGTCTCGACCCCTTCTTAAAGCATGTTTAAGATCTCGTTGACCTAAGAAAAGGACTTTGTAATGATGTTTGACTATGATGCTATAATGTGTGTATGATGTTTTTGAATTGATCATAAAATGTTTCGGTATGTCTGGTCATACCTCTTAACCCTAGTTTGATGACGGATACGGGTTAGGGGTGTTACATTTAATTGGTATCAAAGCTACGGTTTAGTCGATTCTAGGACTAACGTAGCGAGTGGGAGTCTAGCTATACATGCCATATATATTAACTGTGATAATGTGATGATTCCTTACAAATAAAATGTGTTTTTATATAGCAAATGGATCCTAAAAGAGCCGTAGCTGACAATGTTGAAAGTAATGCATCCGCCCCTACTCAAGGAGTAGTGCAATCTGATTATAGACCCGTTACTGGTAGCCATGAGGGAGAGGCTAAGCAAGCCTTCTTCCAAATGATGAATGAGTGGTTCACTCAGTATGTTAGAACAAACCCGGCTACTCCCTAACCTCTGCCCCCGTAATTCCCCAAATAGTAGATCCAGTTCATCTGAATAAGCCTCCAGTTGATAAGATTAGAAAATATGGGGCAGAAGAATTTCATGCTACTACTGATAATGATGCTGAGAGAGCTGAGTTCTGGCTTGAGATTATGATTCGGGTATTCAATGAATTGTCCTCTACTTCGGAAGAATGTGTTAAATGTGTTGTTTCACTTCTGAGAGATACCATGTATCAGTGGTGGAAAACTTTGACATCAGTGGTCTGAGAGAATGAATCACCTGGGATTTCTTCCAAACTGAATTCCGAAAGAAATACATCAGTAAGAGATTGATAGATCAAAAACGCAAAGAGTTTCTTGAACTGAAATAGGGCCGTATGTCTGTTACAGAATACGAGCGAGAATTTGTGAGATTGAGCCAATATGCTCGAGAATATGTCTCGACTGAGGCAATAATGTGTAAAAGGTTTGAAGATGGCTTGAATGAAGATATCTATTTGTTAGTCAGAATTTTGGAAATAAAAGAGTTCGTTGTGCTTGTTGACCGAGCGTGTAAAGTTGAGGAACTCAGGAAAGAGAAAGGAAAAGCCGATTCGAAAGCTAGAGATGCAAGAAAAAGATCATTGAGTAAATCATTTCAGTCAGCATCAAAGAAATTCTGAGATGATTTTAGCCGTTCAAAGGCTAATGTTGGATATTCAAGCAGAGATTGTGCAAGGTCACATTCGAGCTTTAGAGCTCCAGCTACTTCAATTGCAAGTGTTGGAAATGTTAGATCTGATCGAGCTTGCTTTAAATGTGGATCCTTAGATCATTTTATCTGAGACTGTCTCGAGTTTGTTGAGCAAGAGATTGCGCAGAAGCTGAAGCCTAGTGGTATTACAGTTAGAGCTAGACCATCGAGAAACATGGGAAACATAAGTGGTAGTCAAAAAGCAACTAAAAATATAGCTGTGCAATTTGAGGCGAGAGCCCCTGCCAGAGCTTATGCTATACGCGCTCGTGAGGAAGCTTCGTCCTTAGATGTCATTATTGGTACATTTACTCTTTATGATACTTCTGTGATTGCATTGATAGATCTAGGATCGACACATTCATATGTATGCATGAATTTAGTATCCAGTAAGACTTTGCCTGTAAAGTCTACTGAATTTATAATTAGAGTATCAAACCCCTTAGGCCAGAGTGTTTTGGTTGACAAAGTATGCAAGAGTTGTCCATTGATGTTTTGAGATGTTTGTTTTTTGGCCGATCTGATATTTTTACCTTTTGATGAGTTTGATATAATTCTGGGTATGGATTGGTTAACTTTGCATAATGCTATTGTGAATTGCAAACGGAAGACCATTGAATTGAAAAGTCAGAATGATGAGATAGTCTAAATTGAATCCAGTGATTTAAATGGGCTATCGGCTGTGATATCTTCGATGAAAGCTCTGAATTATATGAAAAAGGGATGTGAAGTTTATTTTGCGTATGTGATTGATACGAAAGTGATAGAAAGGAAAATAGAATCAATGTCTGTTGTTTGTGAATTTCCTGACGTATTTCCTAAAGAACTTCTTGGATTACCTCCTATTCGAGAGGTCAAGTTTGGCATTGAGTTAATACAGGGGACTACTCCGATATCAATAGCTCCTTATAGAATGGCTTCGACAAAATTGAAAGAATTGAAATCTCAGTTACAAGATGATAAGTCATAATTTATACATATTTTTATCCTATGCTTAGCACATTTTTGGATGAATTAACATTAGATTTATGGAATTTGATGCTCCTAATCCTTTAATTTCATATCGTATACTTAGGTGAGCATAGGAAAGTAAAAAGAATAAGAAACGGGCCAAAAAATTAGAAAATGGACTGACATGGGAAATCAACACGGCCTGGACTTCCTCGCACGGGTAGAACACACGCCCGTGCCATTCTAGCAGGCTTGAACACGGCTTAAAACGATCTCAACATGGGCGTGTCTATTTCTCAGCCTTGACCACGGCCTAAAGTAATCGCACACGGGCGTGTCCCTGTCGAGCCCAAGTTGAGTTCTATTCGAAAAAGGGCAATTTTGAGGGTTGGAAAGCATTCTAAAGCCTATTTAAAAGACCCAAAAGGAGGAGAAAAGGGGGATGCAGAGTAGGAAGCAAGGACTTATTTGAAGAAAGCCGATTGATCCATCTCAGAAGCTGGATTCACCTTCAAGACTGAAGATTTGCCTTCAATTTCCTTCAGGGGTTTTTTGAGTTTTCTTTATGTTTTGTCATTATTCTTCTGAGATGTTTTCTTTTATAGTTATGAACTAAATCCCATAAATACCTAAGGGGGATGAAACCTAAGACGGATCTTGTTAATATTTTCTAAACTATATGATAAATACTTGATTTGTTCTTAATAATGATTTTAACTCTTGTTTGAATATTCCAAGATATTTATTCAAGTATTGATGTGCTTATTCAGAGGATGAATAGTCCCTGTCGAAGAGTAGATCATTCATAATTAAGCGGAGTTGCATGCAATCCTAGAGATAGGACGACATAAATCAGTCGGGTTAGAGTCAAATCTAATAAGGTAATCCATAGATTGAGTTAATGCAAAACTAGGGGTTTTAATTAGAAAGAGATTTCAATTAATCAACCTAGGGTTAGACGTTATTAGTCTTGAATAGAGATAATAACATAACTTAGGGATTTCTACGGATCAAGTCAAGTGAATAAATCGTCTAGTTCAGAGTCGAATAACAAGTGAAGTCTAGGTGGATTCTTCCTTGGATATTGTCCAAATCAATTAGTTTTCCAAAAGTATTTCCCTAATTTACTTTCTGTGCATTCTTAGGTTAGTTAATTAGTTTAGATAAAACAATCCCCATTACTTTTAGGCTAGATAATAAAATGAAAGTTAATACTAGTACTTTTAGTTCCTTTGGGTTCAACATCCGGTCTTGCTAAAACTATGCTACTGTTTGATAGGTGCACTTGCCTTCATCGTGATAATAGTTAGTTTGAAGTACGATCAATTATAGATTTTAAAATTATCGCGAGTGACAATCAAGTTTTTGGCACCGTTGCTGGATTAGGAACACTCAATTTTTATTACTTTAGCCATTATTTTCTTATTTTATTTAATTTTGTTTTATTTTTATTTTTATTTTTACTAAATTTTCGTTTATTTTCTTCTGGCAGGTTTTTATAGTTTATGACTAGAAGAAACCCGTCAGGACCATTACTCTTTGATAGTGAGATCGATTGCACAGCTCGCAGAAACCGAAGAGACATAAGGCGAAGCTTAAGATACACAGAGGAAGAGCAAGAGGACTATATTCCAACTACAACTGAGGAGATGGCCGAAAATCAGGAAAATCCGCTACCTCCTGCGATTGCTGCTGACCCAGTAAATCAGAATCTTGCTCCTCGTACTATGTATGATTATGCTAAACCTACTTTAATAGGAACTGAATCGAGTATAGTTAGGCCTGCTATTGCTGCAAATAACTTTGAACTAAAATCTAACACAATTCAAATGATACAACAGTTTGTTCAGTTTGATGGTTTGCAGGACGAGAACCCAAATACTTATTTGGCCAATTTTCTGGAACTTTGCGACACATTTAAAATCAATGGCGTTTCTGACGATGCCATTCGCCTTCGACTATTTCCCTTTTCACTAAATAATAAAGCTAAACTGTGGTTGAACTCATTACCATGAGAGTCAATCACTACTTGGGAGCAAATGGCCAAAGAGTTTTTACTCAAATATTTTCCACCTACTAAAACAGCTAAACTAAGGAATGATATATCTTCTTTTGTACAGATGGATTTAGAAAATCTATACGATGCATGGGAGAGATACAAGGACCTACTGCGAAGGTGCCCTCATCATGGGTTACCTCTGTGGCTGCAAGTTCAAACATTTTACAATGGTGTAAACCCCTTGACGAGGCAAATAATTGATGCAGCCGCCGGTGGAACCATCAACAACAAAACACCTGAAGCAGCTTACGAATTCATTGAGGAGATGTCACTTAATAACTATTAGTGGCAAGTTATGAGGACTAAGCCAACCAAAGAAGCAGGCGTTTATAACATCAACTCGGTTACTATGCTGTCAAATCAGGTAGAACTCTTAAATAAAAAGATTGATGGTTTACTTGGTTCCACGCAGGTCAATTCAGTTATGCAGTGCAATGCAAGTGGAGGCGGAATGAGCAACCTAGAATATCCAACCTATGGCCACAACATGGAGAACGAACAATTGAATTACATGGCTAACAACTCTACACCTCAAAATAATCCTTACAATAACACTTACAATGCAGGTTGGAGGAATCACCCAAATTTATCATGGGGAGGCCAAGGAAATCAAAGACCATCACCCCCTCTGGGCTTCCAACAACAACCTTACTAGCAAGAGAAAAAGCCAAACCTTGAGGAGATGATGACAAAATTTATTTCAGTAGCAGAAACCCGTTTTCAGGACACTGAAATTGCACTAAAAATCAGCAAGCATCGATTGAAGGGCTCGAGAAACAAATTGGACAGCTGGCTAAGATGATTTCAGAAAGACCACTAGGAAGTTTACCTAGTAACATCGAATCCAATCCAAAAGAGCATGTGAAAGTAGTTACACTAAGGAGTGGGAAAGTGTTAGCTGAATCTGAAAAGAAGTCACCACAAGAAGCCAACGAAAGTGAAAGAGAGGAGGTAAAACCCGATAACAATGACAAACCAGTGCCAAAGGAATATAAACCACCAGTCCCATACCCAGCAAAGTTGAAGAAGGACCGTATGGATGCACAATTCGGTAAATTTCTTGAACTTTTTAAGAAATTACATATCAACTTACCTTTTGTTGAAGCCATCTCGCAGATGCCTACATACGCAAAATTTTTGAAGGAGCTTCTAACAAATAAAAGGAAGTTTGAGGACTTAACTATAGTGGAACTCAACAAGGAGTGTTCGGCCATACTCTAAAATAAACTGCCAACCAAACTGAAAGACCCAAGAAATTTTACTATTCCCTGCTTAATTGGTAGTTTGAATGTTGAGAAAGCACTAGCTAATTTAGGCTCTAGCATTAATTTGATGTCATATAAGATGTTTAAACAACTTGGTCTTGGGGAACCTAAACCCACTAAGATGAGTATTCAACTAGCTGACAGATCTGTTAAATATCCTAGGGGTATCATAGAGGATGTACTTGTGAAAGTAGATAAATTTATATTCCCTATTGATTTTGTTGTGCTTGACATGGATGAGGATGTTGAAGTGCCTTTAATTTTAGGTCGTCCATTTTTAGCCTCTACTAGGGCTGTTATTGATGTGAGAGATGGTAAACTTGTGCTTAGAGTAGGTGACGAAGAGATTATTTTTAAAATCTATGATACCATGAGATTTTCTAGGGAGCAAGATGATTCATGCTATTTTATTGACTCTATTGATCATGCTACTTAAGATTCTTTTCAAGAAATCATACAGGAAATCATACATGAGGACACGTTGGAACTGTATCTTGCCCAAGGCAAGGAGGTAGATGATGATGATTCTAAGATTGGTAAGGTAAAAACTGAACTGAACTAAACTCCAATGAACTCGTCTCAAGACAAGTAGAATATAAGGGTATCAAGACAAACGATGAACTTAAGTAAAAACCCTCTATTGAAGAACCCCCCAAACTAGAACTTAAATAGTTGCCAAATCACTTGGAATACGCATTCCTTGGAAATAATTCTATATTACCAGTTATTATTGCTTCTAACTTGCAACCCAAGGAGAAAGAGGAATTACTCCAAGTATTAAGAGAACATAAAAGGGCCATAGCTTGGAAAATTTCTAACATCAAAGGGATTGATAAACCGTAATTTATACATATTTATAACCTATGCTTAACGCATTTTATGAATGATTTCTCCTTAGATTTGGTGAATTCGATGCTCCTAATGCCTTAATTTCATGTTTGATTCTCAGGTAGGCATAGGAGATGAAAGGATCGAGAAACAGGCCGAAAACGGAGAAAATAGGCCAAAGCACGAAATCAACACAGCCTGGACCCCTCACATGGGTAGATCACACGGCCGTGTCAATTTGGTATAATTGAAGCACAATTCACACGGGTATAGCACACGGTCGTGTACCACGAACACGGCCTGAAGTTATCACACATGGGCGTGTCCTTGCCGAGCCCAAGTTAAGCCCAATTCGGAAAAGACCACTTTTGAGGGTTCTTAGGCATTCCAAAGCCTATAAATACACCCTAGAAGAGGAAGAAAGGGGAGACAGAGAATAGGGAGTAAGGAATTACTCCAAAGAAGTCGATTGATCCATCTCTGAAGCCGGATCTACTATCAAGACTAAAGATCTCTCCTTAATTTCCCCTCTAAGAGTTTTGGGTTTTCTTTATGTTTTGTAATTATTATTATTCTGAGATGTTTTCTTGTTTAGTTATAAACTAAACCCCTAAATGCCTAAGGGGGATGAAACCTATGACAAAACCTTGTTATTATTTCTGAATCGTATGATAAATATTTGACTTGTTCTTAATTATGTGTTCTTAATTCTTGTTTTGGTATTTCAGAATATCACTTCAAGTTATTACTCTTTGTTGGAGGAGGAATAGACCCTGGCTAAGAGTAACTTTGTCGTAATTAAGCGGAGTTGATTGCGCGCCTAGAGATAGGGTGACAAGATTTTTCCGGATTTGGGTGAAACCTAATAAGGGAATCTATAGATCGAGTTAATGCAACCTTAGGGTGTTAATTAGAGATAACTCTCGATTATTCAACCTAGGGATTAGACATTGTTAGTCTCGAGAGGGATAATAATATACAGTAGGGATTTTTACGGAACAAGTTAAATGAATAAATCGTCCGGTCCGGAGCCAGAATAACAAGTAAAAGTTTAGGTGGATTTTTCCTAAGGTATTGTCTCAATCAATCGCTTTCCCCAAAAGTAATTTCCCAAATTCTATTTTTTGCAAGTTCTTAGTTTAATTAATTAGTTAGTTAAAACAAATCTCTTTTCTTCAGCTAGATAATAAGAAGACAATCATTACTAGTACTCATAGTCCTTTGGGTTCGACAATCCGGTCTTGCTAAAACTATACTACTGTTCGATAGGTACACTTGCCTACGTCGTGATAATAGTTAGTTTCAAGAACAATTTATTATAAATTTATAAAACTTATCACAGGAAAATTGACGATCAAGTTTTTGGCGCCGTTGCCGGGGACTAAGATATTAGGAACACTCAATTTTTATTACTTTAGCCATTTATTTTCTTGAAATTTAACTTCAATTTTTATTTTACTAATTTTATTTTTTTTTCTCCTGGCAAGTTCTTATAGTTTATGACTAGAAGAAACTCGTCAGGACTATTGCTTTTTGATGAGGAAATTGATCGTACAGCTTGTAGAAAACGATGAGAAATCAGGCACAGCTTAAGATACACAGAGGAAGAGCAAGAGGACGATATCTCAACTACAACCAAGGAGATGGTTGAAAATCAAGACAATCCACTACCTCCAGCCATACCTGCTGAATTAGCAAATCAGAATCCTACTCCTCGTACTGTGTATGATTATGCTAAACCTAATTTTACAGGAACTGAGTCAAGTATTGTTAGGCCTGCTATTGCTGTAAATAATTTTGAACTAAAACCTAAGTTTGATGGTTTGCAGGATGAGAACCCTAACACTCACTTGGCAAATTTCCTAGAACTGTGTGACACTTTCAAAATTAATGGTGTTTCTGATGACGCCATTCGCCTTCGGTTATTCCCTTTTTCACTGAGGAATAAAGCTAAACAATGGTTGAACTCACTACCACGAGGGTCCATTACCACTTGGGAACAAATGACCGAAAAATTTTTATTAAAATATTTTCCACCGGTAAAAATAGCTAAGTTACGTAATGATATATCTTTTTTTGTACAGATGGACTTAGAAACACTTTACGATGTATGGGAGAGATACAAGGACCTTTTGCGAAGGTGCCCACACCATGGATTGCCTCTATGGCTACAAGTTCAAACATTCTACAACGGTGTGAACCCTTCGACAAGACAAATGATTGATGCAGCTGCTGGTGGGACCATCAATAACAAAACACCTGAAGAGGCTTCTGAATTTATTAAAGAGATGTCACTGAATAACTATCAGTGGCAAGTCATGAGGACTAAGCCAACAAAATAGCAGGCGTTTATAATGTCGATTCGGTCACTTTGTTGTCAAATCAGACAGAACTTCTGAATAAGAAAATTGATGGTTTACTTGGTTCTACGCAGGTACATCCAGTGATGAGGTGTGATTCAAGTGGAGGAGGTGTGCTTACAGAATACCGACCATTCAATCCTTCAACCGAAGAGGAACAAGTCAACTATATGGCCAACAATAATTTTAGATCTGAAAATAACCCATATAGTAATACTTATAATGCAGGTTGGAAGAACCACCCAAATTTCTCTTAGGGCGGTCAAGGAAATCAAAGGCCACAGAATCCTCAGGGTTTTCAATAGCCACCTTATCAACAAGAAAATAAGCCGAACCTTGAGGAGATGCTATCCAAATTCATCTCAGTGTTAGAAACTCATTTCCAGAATACCGAGACAGCACTCAAAAATCAACAAGCATCAATTCAAGGACTCGAAACTTAGATAGGTCAGCTATCCAAATTAATTTCTGAACAACCACAAGGTAGCTTGCTAAGTAACACTGAACCAAACCCAAGGGAACAGCTCAATGCAATTAGTACTCAAGATAAAGAAGGATTCGTTGAGCCTGAGCCAGGATTGATGCAAGAAACTATGATAAGCAAAGGTAAAAGTGAGGTAAATCATAACAAATCGGTGAATGAAGAATATAAGCCTCGTGTGCTATACTCTAACGCGACAAGGAAAGATCGCTCAGATGAACAATTCAGTAAATTCCTTAAACTTTTGAAAAAATTACATATCAACTTACCATTTATTGAAGCTCTGTCACAAATGCCAAATGAAATGAAATTTTTAAGAGAGCTTCTAGAAAACAAGTGGAAGTTGGACGAAGCGTCACATGTGGAGCTAAACGCAGTTTCCTCAACTATTCTATAGAATAAGCTACCCAACAAATTGAAGGATCCAGGGAGTTTTACAATTCCTTGCTTAACTAGTAGTTTTGATTTGAATAATGCATTAGCTAATTTAGGGGCAAGTATCAATGCCATGCCTTACAAAATGTTTAAGCAACTAGGTCTTGGGAAACCCAAACAAACTAGGATGAGCATTCAACTGGCAGATAAAACCATAAGATTTCCTAGGGGTATTATTGAAGATGTACTAGTGAAAGTGGATAAATTCATATTTCCCGTTGATTTTGTTGTTTTAAAAATAGAGGAGGAGACCAACACCCCTTTGATTTTAGGGAGGCCCTTTTTAGGAACTGCTAAAACAATTATTGATGTTGGCACAGGTGAACTTATACTTCGCGTGGGAGACAAAACGATCACCCTTCAAGCTCGTAATTTTAGCATCACATCGAACATGGAAGGTAATGATCCACACCATCCTACTAAAACTGATAATATGACACAATCCACTGTACAGAAATTAAGTTTGAAAGAAGAACACGAGCCATGTTCCAACAACAATAGAGGACTCATTCATGAAGAACGAAGGCTACAGATATAGGAGCTAGACGAATAGTGAGCACACAAATCGAGAACACCCAATAAATCAAAACTATGCCAAAACAAGCTCGATACCTCTCCAAATCAACTTAAGGTTGGAGATCAAGTCTTATTAGATGCCGCAGACCCTCACATTGTCACTCCCAACCCGGATGAAGAAACCCCTCTTACGGTACTTAGTATTTTCCCATTCGGTACAGTGAAGGTAAGTCATCCCAAGTTCGACACTTTTAAGGTAAACAATTCTCGACTAAAGCTTTATTTTGTTAAGAATGATAGCCAGAATGAGGAGTACGAACTCCTTAAACCACCTTGACCATTCAACAGAGAGGTAAGTCAAGCTTAGACTATAAATAAGCACTTCTCGGGAGGCAACCTGAGCACTAATTGCAATAACTTCTTTAAATTTTAGTGTTTAACACTTGCCATGACTAACAGAGCTCTTGAAAATAGGTTTACCATAGGGAAACGGCCAAGCACACGGGCGGGTGTAAGACCCTGTAGAAACAGGGCAAGATTTTCCCAAAACATGAGCGATGATAAACCGCCACGGTCGTGGAACATGGTCGTGGGCGAACCTGCCAAAACAACACGGGCGTGCGATACGCTCGTGCCTTAAAATCGTGGTCGAAACGAGAAGCTAGCACGGGTGTGCGACACGCCCGTGCCTATCACCCATGGTCGACACTGCCAAAACAACATGGGTGTGTGCATAGTTACACGGGCGTGGGCGAAGCGAGCCACATCATACACGATCGTGCGTTACAATCATAAAGCCACACGGCCAAGACACACGGGCATGTCTCAAGGTCGTGCGATGAACTTTCAACTCGCGATAAACACGGGCTAGACACGACCTACACGGGTGTGTGAGGAGATCGTGCCATCTATAAAATTAGAATATTTCCCTTATTTTTATTGTTATTCGATCGTGCCACCTTTATGATTATTACCAGGTTATTATTTCCTCCGAATCAAGCTTTACCTTCAGTTCTATTGACAATTCTCGCTTTCACCAAACTAGGACATTCATTCAGTACTCAGGAAGTTTCAATTCTTTCCCTATCTTATGATCTTATATTTTCTTATATATCTAATCTTGTACATTGAGGGCAATGTACATCTTAAGTGTGGGGGTAATCATTTCATTATCTGAAAATCCCTGAATAGTGCTTTGTTCTCTCTTGTGAATCTCTCATATCATTTTTAAGTTGAATTTTGATTGACTGATAATTTTGATTGATATATCTTGAATTAAAACATAAGCATTCATGCATTGATTATTAAACTCTAAGACACTAGAAAATCAAGCATGATAAGTTGATTTTTAAGAATTTAAAAATTTAGGTTGTTTCCCCAAATTTAGGTATTATCTTGAATTGAATCCCACAGATTGAAACATCAAAAAGCCATAATTTTTGTGAGATTTTTGAGTCTTTTGAACATTTATTAATTCTTTCATGCTCACTTTTATTATTGCTTTGAGTGTGCCAATATTGAATTGTTATTCTAGAACTCGCCTGATTATGCATGTCAAGACCACACCATTTGATTTGATATATCAAGATGATAGAGGCACTTAGGATAAACCCACTCATGCCATGAAAAGCCTACCTCCACGATTAACCCTTAGTAAACCTCTTTGAGCCTAACAAGCCATTCCTTGTACCACCCTCGATATTAACCATTAACCCATTATTGTTGAAATCCCCTTAAATTAATTTGATCCCCATTTTTTGTTGAGAATTGATTGGAATAAATTGCTTAACTATTTCTTGTTCTTAATAGTAATCTATGATATTTGACTTGTTCTTAAAATAAAATATAAAAAAAACATGTATATAAATCAGTAGTTATCTGTTGCTTGTAAGTCTCATTCCATAGTCAAAGAAGAAAGCTTTGTTGTACGCAAGTGATGATTTAATATTTTTTTCTAGTTAAGTAATTTTTCAAGTCAATCTCGATTCTAACCCTTTCTTTTAGCTTGTGACCACACCCCCTAACTAATCCTCATTACAACCCTTTAAAGACCTTTGGATTGATGTATCATCTCGATTTATAGTGGTGGAGATTTGATTTTTATGCAAGCCTATGGTAATAACTTTTCATATTGACTGATGAGTACTAATTTCATTGTCCTTAAACACTTCGAGTGATTTGAGTTTATCTTTAGTGAGGATGTTAAACTCTGTGAGGTTCCAAATCAATGATAACTACCTACGGGAGGGGAGAGACCTAAGTTTTTCATGATTGAAATACTCAATTTAGAAGGTTTGAAGCTCTAATGTTCTTTTAGTTCAATTCTTAATGTATGATTACTTATGAGATGATTTGAGATAATATTGATCGGAATTATAAGTTGAGAAAAAGGAAATTTTAA
Source organism: Gossypium anomalum (assembly GCA_025698475.1). NCBI lineage: Eukaryota > Viridiplantae > Streptophyta > Magnoliopsida > Malvales > Malvaceae > Gossypium > Gossypium anomalum. The sequence continues at coordinate 22,224,960 of CM046958.1, forward strand.
CTGTGATCCGAGGATCTTGCTTGAGGACAAGCAAACGCTTAAGTGTGGGGGTATTTGATAAACCGTAATTTATACATATTTATAACCCATGCTTAAAGCATTTTATGAATGATTTCTCCTTAGATTTGGTGAATTTGATGCTCCTAATGCCTTAATTTCATGTTTTATTCTTAGGTAGGCATAGGCGAACGAAAGGAACGAGAAATGAGCCAAAAAAGGAGAAAATGGGCCAAAGCACGAAATCAACACGGCCTGGACCTCTTCACACGGGCAGATCACACGGCCGTGTCAATTTGGCAGAATTGAAGCACAATTCACATGGGTATAACACACGGCCACGTACCTCAAACACGGCCTGAAGTTATCACACACGGGCGTGTCTGTGCCGAGCCCAAATTAAGTCCAATTCGAAAAAGGCCACTTTGAGGGTTCTTAGGCATTCCAAAGCCTATAAATACACCCTAGAAGAGGAAGAAAGGGGAGACGGAGAATAGGGACTAATGAATTACTCCAAGGAAGCCGATTGATCCATCTCAGAAGCCGGATCTACTATCAAGACTGAAGATCTCTCCTCAATTTCCCCTCCAGGAGTTTTGGGTTTTCTTTATGTTTTGTAATTGTTATTATTCTGAGATGTTTTCTTGTTTAGTTATGAACTAAACCCCTAAATGCCTAAGGGGGATGAAACCTATGACAAAACCTTGTTATTATTTCTGAATCGTATGATAAATATTTGACTTGTTCTTAATTATGTGTTCTTAATTCTTGTTTTGGTATTTCAGGATATCACTTCAAGTTATTACTCTTAGTCGAAGGAGGAATAGACCCTGGCTAAGAGTAACTTTGTCGTAATTAAGCGGAGTTGATTGCGCGCCTAGAGATAGGGTGACAAGATTTTGCCGGATTAGGGTGAAACCTAATAAGGGAATCCATAGATCGAGTTAATGCAACCTTAGGGTGTTAATTAGAGATAACTCTCGGTTATTCAACCTAGGGATTAGACATTGTTAGTCTCGAGAGGGATAATAATATCTGATGAGGATTTTTTTAGAAACAAGTTAAATGAATAAATCATCCCAATCCGAGCCGAATAACAAGTAAAAGTTTAGGTGGATTTTTCCTAAGGTATTGTCTCAATCAATCGCTTTCCCCAAAAATAATTTCCCAAATTCTATTTTTTGCAAGTTCTTAGTTTAATTAATTAGTTAGTTAAAACAAATCTCTTTTCTTCAGCTAGATAATAAGAAGACAGTCATTACTAGTACTCATAGTCCTTTGGGTTCGACAATCCGGTCTTGCTAAAACTATACTACTGTTCGATAGGTACACTTGCCTACGTCGTGATAATAGTTAGTTTCAAGAATGATTCATTATAAATTTATAAAACTTATCACAGGAAAATCGACGATCAAGGATTAGCCCCTCTTTTTGCACCCACAAAATTTTAATGGAAGATGAATATAAGCCATGTGTGCAAGCTCAAAGACGACTGACCCCAACATGAAAGAAGTTTTTAAAGATGAAGAAATTAAACTTCTAGATGCTGGAATCATTTATCCTATTTCTGGCAGTTCTTGGGTAAGTCCATGCAGGTTGTTCCTAAGAAAGGAGGCATGACGGTTGTAACCAACGAGAAAAATGAATTAATCCCGACAAGAACAGTCACAGATTGGAGAGTTTGCATTGTCTACAGGAAGCTAAATGATGCCACAAGAAAAGATCACTTTCCCTTGCCATTCATTGAGCAAATGTTGGAAAGATTATCAGGGCACATGTACTATTGCTTTTTAGACAGACTCTCTGGTTATTTCCAAATCCCAATAGCTCCTGAAGATCAAGAAAAGACGACATTCACATGTCCATATGGTACGTTTGCTTATCGTAGAATGCCTTTTGGATTATGTAATGCTCCTGCTACTTTTCAACACTGTATGATAGCCATCTTTGACGAACTCGTAGAAGACATCATGGAGGTATTCATGGATGACTTCTTGGTATTTGGTAACTCTTTCCATCTTTGCCTTAAAATTTTAAATGAGTTTTAATAAGATGTGAGGAAACGAACCTTGTGCTTAACTGGGAGAAATGTCACTTTATGGTTCAAGAAGGTATTGTGTTAGGACATAAAATTTCTAGTAAAGGGATTGAAATTGATAAATCTAAAATTGAAACCATCGAAAAATTACCTCCCCCTAGTTCGATCAAGGCTATTAGAAGCTTTTTAGGACATACTGGTTTTTAAGAAGATTTATTAAAGACTTTTCTAAAATAGCTAAGCCTTTGACTAAATTACTAGAAAATGATGTGCCTTTTAATTTCGATCAGGAATGTTTAGAAGCATTCAACACTTTAAAGGACAAATTAATTAATGCTCCAATTATAATTGCACTTGACTGGAATTTACCTTTTGAACTAATGTGTAATGCGAGTGATTTTGCAGTAGGTTCGGTTTTGGGATAGCGAGGAGACAATCATTTTCAACCTATCTATTATGCTAGCAAAACTTTGACAGCTGCACAAGAAAACTACACTACCACGGAGAAATAGTTGCTAGCTGTGGTTTTTGCATTCGATAAATTTTGGTCATATCTAATATTGTCTAAAGTTGTCATTTATACTGACCACTCTTCCCTTCACTACCTTTTAACTAAAACTGATGCAAAACCTTGACTCATTCGATGGATTCTGTTGCTGCAGGAATTTGACTTGGAGATTCAGGATTAGAAAGGAGCTGAAAATCTCGCAACTGATCATCTTTCCAGGCTTGAGAACTCAAATACAAAAAAACTAGATGAAGTTAAAATAAATGATTCGTTCCCTGAAGAACAATTCTTTGCTATATCTGATTCTGAGGTACCTTGGTTTGCTGACATTTTGAATTCGTTAGCCACTAACATTATCCCAAAAGGGTTGACACACCAGCAAAAGAAGCGATTCTTTAATGATGTGAAAACCTACTTTTGGGACAACCCTTTTCTTTTTCGTATATGTGCAGATCAAGTCATTAGGAGATGCGTTACAAGGTCAGAAGCATCGAAGATCTTGGAATATTGCCACTCAGGACTGACTGGAGGACACTACAGTGGAACTAAGATTGCACATAAAACGCTTGAATCAGGTTTTTATTGGCACACGTTATTCAAAGACGCCAACAGGTATGTTACTTCTTGTGACAAATGCCAACGGACAGGTAATATCTCCAAACGTGATGAAATGCCCCAAAAATATATGCTTTCATCTGAAATATTTGACATTTGGGGTATCGACTTCATGGTTCCATTCCCTAGTTTATTTGGGAATAAATACATCTTAGTAGCAGTTGATTATATGTCCAAATGGGTGGAAGCCCAAGCTTTACCTACTAAGGATGCTAAAGTGGTAGTACGATTCCTTAAGAAACTCTTCTCTAGATTTAGAACACCTAGAACAATTATCAATGACAGGGGTACTCATTTTTGTAACACCCAATTTGAGAAAACCCTTAAGAAATATGGAGTTCATCACAGAACAACCACTCCTTACCATCCTCAAACTAGTGGACAAGTTGAAGTGGCAAACCGAGAGATCAAACGGATTCTTGAAAAGAAAGTAGAATCAAACAGGAAGGATTGGGCGATGAAAGTAGATGATGCGTTATGGGCTTATAGAACTGCTTTTAAGACTCTCATAGGAACATCACCTTACAGACTTGTTTATGGAAAAAGTTGTCATCTACCATTCAAACTAGAACATAAAGCCTTCTGGGCTATTAAATTTCTAAACCTTGATCCCAAACTTGTAGGTGAAAATAGGTTGATGCAGTTGAACGAGTTAGATGAGTGGCGAGCCAATGCATATGAAAACTTACGCCTATATAAGGAAGCAACAAAACGGCACCACGATGCTCATTTAAAACAATGCAAATAATTTAAAGTTGGAGATCTTGTCCTGTAATATAACTCGAGGCTCAAATTGTTTCCTGGAAAGCTTAAATCACAATGGTCAGGGCCTTTCGTAGTTCAATTTGTTTTTCCATATGGCACAGTAGAGGTAAGTCACTCATCACAAGGCACTTTCAAGGTAAATGGACATCGTCTCAAACTTTATAATGGTGACAATTTTAAAGACGATGGAGAGGAGCTAAGACTCCACGAACCTCCCTAAATACACCTACAAGGTAAAGTCGAGCTTAGACTATAAATAAGCGCTTCTCGGGAGGCAACCCAAGTACTAACGGTTTTGATTTATTTAAATTTTAGTTTTAACATATGAATCACTAACTGAGTCTTTGAACACAGACTTCCCAAATCCACAAGGCCAGGTACACGGGCGTGCCTTAGGCCGTGCTTATAACATGAAAGGCGACATGGCCGTGTAAAAATAGAGCAAGAATTTTTCCCAAAACACGGGATGCGATAAGTTACCACGACCGTGCGACATGGCCGTGGACAATCCTGCCAAATCAACACGGGCGTGCGACACACCCGTGCTCACCACCCGTGGTCAAACCTGTCAAATTAACAAGGGCGTGCGCATATATACACGGGCGTGGGAGACGCGAACGAAGCTGAACACGGCCGTGCGACACGGCCGTTTTCACCAACACTCCCAAAGCTGAAAGCCAGGATAAACACGAGCTGAAATAAAGGCACTCGGGTGTGCCCCACAGCCGTGTACCCTAATATCTATATTTTTAATTTTATTTAAGACTATTTTTATTTCACTTTTAGGTATTACAATTTATATTACTTAATTGATTTTTTCGGCTATCTATTTATGAGTAATCATGCTTCTCTATATTCCTAAAGAGTTATTGATCTTATCGCAGTTATAAAGAGCTCCAAAGCTCACTATTACTTAGGAACTTGAAACTCCACTGGAAAAGGTTCTCCACGACTTCCATGCCCTGCTCAACCACGACAATAGCTACGACGAGATATAATATTCTTTTGGCGCAACACTTGTGGAACCCAACCTTTACCACCACCGGAGTATTCTCCTCCACTCTACATAACACCAACCCAAGGATTTCATCCATTTAACATTCAGGAAGTTTCACTTCTCTCCTTATTTTATGATCTTATATATATATGTGCTACTAACTTTATCTTTGTACATTGAGGGCAATGTACATCTTAGGTGTGGGGGGTCAATGATATCAAAAATCCCTGAATTTTGTCTTATTCTTATGTGAATCACTTATATCATTATTAGAATGAATTTTGATTAATTTATGATTTTTATTGATATGTCTTGAATTAAAACACAGGCATTCGTGCATTAATTGTTCAAACTTTAAGACATTAGAGAATCAAGCATGATAAGTTGATTTTTGAGAATTTATAATTTTTAGGATGTTTTCCCTAAGTTTAAGTATTATCTTGAATTGAAATCCATAGGTTTAAACATCGAAAAGCCATAATTTTTGTGAGATTTTGAGCCTTTAGAGCATCTATTATTTCTTTCATGCTCACTTTTATTGTTGCTTTGAGTACGTCAATATCGAATTGTTATTCTAGAACTTGCTTGATTATGCATGTCAAGACCACACCATTTGATTTGATATGTCAAGATGATAGAGGCACTTAGGTTTAACCCACTCACTCCATAAAAGCCTACCTTCACAATTAAACCTTAGTGAACCCCTTTAAGCCTAACATCTCATTCATTGATTTACCCTCAATATTAACCCATAACTCATTATTGTTGAAATCCCCTCAATTAATTTTATCCCTATTTTTGTCGAGATTTGATTTGAATAAATTGCTTAGCTATGTTTTATCTTTGATAGTTAGTCTATGGTTAGACTATGTTACTTGATTTGTTCTTAAAAAAAATGAAATGATGATGAAATTATATAATGCTTGTGTTAAAACGATGTTATCCAAAAGAAAACCTCAATTATAGGTGATCTAAATTAGGGATGTAATTTTTCAAAGTTTTAGTATTTTTCTAGTTAAGTAATTCTTCAATTCAATCTCGATTCTAACCTTCTGTTTCAGCTTGTGACCACACCCCCTAACCAAAACCTCGTTACAACCTTCTAAAGACCTTTTGATTGATGTATCATCTCAAAATATAGTGGTGGAGATTTGGTTTTCATGCAAGCCTATGGTAATAACTTTTCATATTGATTGTTGAGTGCTAAATTCATTGTCCTTAAACACCTCGAGTGATTTGAGTGAATCTTTAAGTGAGGATGTTAAACTCTATGGTATTTTAAATCAAAGGTGATTACTTATATAAGGGGAGATGCCTATGTTTTTCATGATAAAATGCTCAACTTGGAATGTTTGAAACTTTAATGTTCTTCTAGTTGAATTTTCAATGTATGATTGCTTATGGATTATTTTGATATATTATTTATGGAAATTATAAGTTGACAAAAATGACTTCTTAATGGTGAAGTGAGGATTTTGCTTGAGGACAAGCAAACGCTTAAGTGTGGGGGTATTTAATAAGTCATAATTTATACATATTTTTATCCCATGCTTAGCACATTTTTGGATGAATTAACATTAGATTTATGGAATTTGATGCTCTTAATCCTTTAATTTCAAATCTTATACTTAGGTGAGCATAGGAAAGTAAAAAGAACAAGAAACGGGCCAAAAACGAAAAAAAATGGACTGACATGGGAAATCAACACGGCCTGGACTTCCTCACACGGGTAGAACACACACCCATGCCATTCTAACAGGCTTGAACACGGCTTAAAATGATCTCAACACAGGCGTGTCTATTTCTCAGCCTTGACCACGGCCTAAAGTAATCGCATACGGGCGTGTCCCTGTCGAGCCCAAGTTGAGTTCTATTCAAAAAAGGGCAATTTTGAGGGTTGGAAAGCATTCTAAAGCCTATTTAAAAGACCTAAAAGGAGGAGAAAAGGGGGACGCAGAGTAGGAAGGAAGGAATTACTCGAAGAAAGCCGATTGATCCATCTCAGAAGCCGGCTTCACCTTCAAGACTAAAGATCTCCCTTCAATTTCCTTCAGGGGTTTTTGGGTTTTCTTTATGTTTTGTCATTATTCTTCTGAGATGTTTTCTTTTATAGTTATGAACTAAATCCCCTAAATACCTAAAGGGGACGAAACCTAAGACGGATCTTGTTAATATTTTCTGAACTATATGATAAATACTTGATTTATTCTTAATTATGATTTTAACTCTTGTTTGAATATTCTAAGATATTGATTCAAGTATTGATGTGCTTATTCAGAGGATGAATAGTCCTGTCTAAGAGTAGATCATTTATAATTAAGTGGAGTTGCATGCAATCCTAGAGATAGGATGACATAAATCTGTCGGATTAGAGTCAAATCTAATAAGGGAATCCATAGATCGAGTTAATGCAAAACTAGGGGTTTTAATTAGAAAGAGATTTCAATTAATCAACATAGGGTTAGACGTTATTAGTCTTGAATAGGGATAATAACATAACTTAGGGATTTCTACGGATCAAGTCAAGTGAATAAATCGTCTGGTTCAAAGTCGAATAACAAGTGAAGTCTAGGTGGATTCTTCCTTAGGTATTGTCCAAATCAATCATTTTCCAAAAGTATTTCCCCAATTTAATTTCTGTGCATTCTTAGGTTAGTTAATTAGTTTAGATAAAAGAACCCCCATTATTCTTAGGCAGGATAATAAAAAGAAAGTTAATACTAGTACTTTTAGTTCCTTTGGGTTCGACATCCGGTCTTGCTAAAACTATACTACTGTTCGATAGGTGCACTTGCCTTCATCGTGATAATAGTGAGTTTCGAGTATGATCAATTATAAATTTTAAAACTTATCGCGAGTGACAATCACAAGAGTTGACCGATAGAGGATTCGCACGACCGAGCTTTTCTCCCTAGGATGCTCCCGTTCTGTTTGTGAAAAAGAAAGATGGCACAATAAGAATGTGCATTGATTATCATCATTTAAATAAAGTGACTATTAAGAACAAGTATCATCTACCATGAATTGATGATTTGTTTGATCAGTTGAAAGGAGTTTTTGTATTTTCAAAGATAGATCTGAGATCGGGATACTATCAGTTGCGAGTAAAAGATTCAGACATTCTGAAAACTGCTTTCCGAACGAGATACGGGCATTATGAGTTTTTAGTGATGCCTTTCGGACTAACGAATGCTCCTGCTGTTTTTATAGATTTAATGAACAAAATTTTTAGACCGTATTTAGATCGATTTGTTGTTGTATTCATTGACGACATTTTGATTTATTCATGTAATGAAACTAAGCATGCCGAGCATTTGAGAATTTATTACAGACTTTACGTGATAAACAACTTTTTGCTAAGTTAGGTAAATATGAATTCTGGTTACGTGAAGTCAGTTTTCTGGGCCATATTGTGTCAGCATCAGGTATACGAGTTGATCTGAGCAAAATTTTCACAATTTTAGATTGGAAGCCTCCGAGAAATGTTTCTGAAGTCCGCAGTTTTCTAGGACTGGTTGGTTATTACAGACGATTTGTAAAAGGATTTTTGATTATTACAACTCCGTTGATGAGATTGCTACAGAAAGATGTTAAGTTTGAATAGTCCGGGAAATGTCAGAAAAGCTTTGATCAGTTGAAAGTCCTATTGACTGAAGCTCTAGTGTTAGTACAGCCAGAATCCAGTAAAGAATTTGTGATATATAGTGATGCTTCGTTGAACGGTCTGGGATGCGTTTTGTTGCAGGAAGGAAAAGTTATAGCTTATGCCTCGAGATAGTTAAAGCTGCATGAAAAGAATTATCTGACACACGACCTCAAGTTAGCTGTGATTGTGTTCGCTTTGAAGATTTGGCGTCACTATCTGTTCAGTGAGAAATGTCACGTATTTTCAGACCATAAAAGCCTTAAATATCTGATGACTCAGAAAGATTTGAATCTGCGACAGAGAAGATAGCTATAACTATTAAAAGACTACGAGCTAGTTATTGATTACCATTCGGGAGTCGAAAATCACTATTTGTACTACGTGCGATGAACATTCATTTAGTTCTGTCTGATGATGGTTCGGTTTTAGCTGAATTGGAAGCAAGATTTTGTTTTTACAGCAGATTTGTGATGCCCAGAGAGTTGATAATGAGATAATAGCAAAACGAGCTCAATGTGAACTGAATTTTGATTCAGAATTTAGAGTTGATGTAATGATTGTTTCAGATTTTGAGATAGAAATTGTATTCCGAGAAATCCAGAGTTGATCCATATAATTTTGAAAGAAGCTCATAGCAGTCGTCTATTTGTTTATCCGAGAAGTACAAAAATGTATAATGACCTGAAACAACTTTATTGGTGGCCTGGTATGAAGCGAGATATCTCATAACTTGTTTTGAAATGTTTAATCTGTCAGCAAGTCAAAGCTAAACATCAGGTACCGTCTGCATTACTTCAGTCGATAATGATTCCCGAGTGGAAATGAGACAGAATTACGATGGATTTTGTTTTGGGTTTGCCTCTGTACCGACTAAGAAAGATTCGATCTGGGTAGTGGTTAATAGACTGACTAAATTTGCCCATTTCATTCTGGTACGCATGGATTATTCACTCGATAAGCTTGCTGAGTTGTTATATCTCTGAGCTTGTGAGATTACACGGAATACCTATTTTTATTGTTTCAGATAGAGATCTGAGATTCACATCGCGGTTTTGGAAAAAGCTGCAAGATGCGTTAGGTATGAAGCTACATTTCATTACTATTTTTCCTCTGCAAACAGATGGTCAATCCAAGCAGATTATTCAGATACTTGAGGATATGTTGAGATGTTGCATTCTTGAGTTCGAAGGTACGTGGGAACGATACTTGCCATTGATTGAATTTGCATATAATAATAGTTTTCAATCAAGTATAAAAATGGCACCTTACGAGGCTTTGTACGGTCGTAAATGTCAAACACCTTTGTATTGGACTGAGCTCAGTGAGAATAAGATACACGGGGTTGATTTGATCAAAGAAACTAAACAAAAAGTGCAAGTGATTCGAGATAGTTTCAAAAAAGCGTCAGATCGTCAGAAATTGTATGCAGATTTGAAACGGAAAGATATTGAGTTTCAGATTGGAGACAAAGTGTTTTTGAAAGTCTTACCATGGAAGAAAATACTCTGATTCAGTCGTAAAGGTAAATTAAGTCTGAGATTCATTGGGTCGTATGAGATTATCGAGTGTATCGGGCCAGTTGCATATAAATTATTATTACCACCTGAACTAGAAAATATTCATAATGTATTTCATGTATCTATGCTTCGACATTATTGATCTGATCATTCGCATGTGATCTCTACGTTTGAGATTGAAATTAAATCTGATATAACATTTGAAGAGGAACCGATTCAGATTTTAGATCGCGAGGTTAAAGAATTGAGAAATAAGAAAATCTCTTTAGTGAAAGTCTTATGGCGTCGGCACGGGATTAAGAAGCTACGTGGGAGTCTGAGGATTCTATGAGAGAACATTACCCAAACCTATTCGCTGGTAAGATTTTCGGGGACGAAAATCCCAAAGGAGGGAGAGTTGTAACAACCCGATTTAGACCCTAGTCAGAATAGTGGTTTCGGGACCACAAATCTGACTCAAAAAAATATTTTAATATTATTTTCTATGTTTACAGCATGATATGTGATATGTGTGAAAATTTCGTGTGAAAATTTTATCATTTGTGTGCTCGATTTTATAAAAAAGACTTAATTGCGTAAAATGAAAAAGTGGCTAGCTATTTGTTAAAGTGCTACATTGCTATGCCTTTTATAATGTGGAGTCCTTATGATGTAATTTAACCATTAGAAATATGTATGGACAAATATGGACAACCATTAAGTGAAGTATAACTTAAATAGCCAAGGGTAAACTAGTAAATTATGCACAAATTAAAGATTAAATAAAACAAATTAAAGATGAATGTTATCATCTTATTTTTCTGAAAGTGAAGAAGTAAAAGAAGCTATTTTTCAAGCTTTAGGGTTCGGTCCTTGTTCTTTTTAATTTAGGTATGAATTTTGTTCGATTTTTAGTGATTTTTACGTTTTTGTGATCGTTGCTTCGTGTTCTAGCTAGCCCATGCTTGAATTTTTGAATTTGATGATGATTTTGGGATATGTCATTGATGAATCCATGAGTTTTGTGTTGTTAATTGATGAAAAATGAAAGATATGTGTTGGGTTAATATGTTTTGTATTAGGATTTTTGATGAATTTGATTATTATGGGCTAATTTGTGAAAATGAGAAATTGAAGGGCTAAAATATGAAATAAGTGAAAGTTATGGACTACTAGAGACTATATGAAAATTCGGCTAAGCATGATTAATGTTAAATTATGTGTATTTTGTAATTTTATGAAATAGGGACTAAAATGTTAAAATGTGAAATTTTAGGGGCTACAGTGTAAAATACCCTAATTATGTGTTTGTGGATTGAAATGAATAAATGTGTGATTAAATTAGTGAAATATAAATTTATATATATCAAGAATGAAATAAATCGGAATTAGATCGGGAAAAGTCGAAGATTGTAGAATAATCGACTCTTTTAGCCGTTCTCATTTCTGAGGTAAGTTCATATACAAATAAACATATTTCAATTGAATAATATATGTTTGATTGTTGTGGAAATGTATCGAATTGCTATGAGAGCTGAATAATTGAATCCGAGAGAGTATTGAGAAAGTTATGACATCCGAAAGCCCTATACGAGCCATAAGAATAGTATAGGATACATATGTCATGACATAGGATTCTGAGGTGTGATATAGTGTAAGACCACGTCTGGGACTTTCGCATCAACTTGAGATTTACATGTAAGACCATGTCTGGGACATCGACATCCTATATGATTTCATGTAAGACCCAGTCTGGGACAGTGGCATCGATATTTGATTACATGTAAGGCCACATCTGAGACGTTGGCATTGTACGAGCTTTTTGAGCTATCCGAGTATCCTTATTATTTCTGAACAATTCAATAGGCATTATTGAGAAATAAATGATCAAGTGAATGTGTATCCGATTCGGGTACGTATGAAAGGTATATAAGATTTGGCAATGAGAAGTAAGAATGAATATGATCATTTGAAATGTGAACTATATGAAAATGTGATGTGTTTATAAGCAAGTGATTATGAACAATTGAGCTATATGAGATTTATGATCTTGTAATTGTGTTTTGCCATAATTTATATGTATAAATTGGTCTATAATTGTTTATGTAATAATTTTATTTATATATGGCTTACTAAGCTTTGGAAAGCCTACTTTGTGTACTTTCAATTGTTTTATAGATTATTGAAGCTACCGTGAGCTCAGGGATCATCAAGAATCGTCGTCACACTATCGAATGATATTTTGGTACTTTTGATGTTGTAAATATTAATATATGGCATGTATAGGCTACTGATGTTATGATATGTTTTATGTGTATTTCTTGCCATGTGATATGGCATGAATATGATTGAGACTATGGGATTTTTCTTAGTACAGACTATGTCATGGAAAAAAATGATATAATTGATGTATATATATATATATGGTCTTGCATGAATGGCCATTTTGGTATGATTTGGTAGATGAAATGGTATGCTTTGATATGAAATTGAATATGAAATTGATAGGTGATATTTTGGATTGAATTATGCATGTTTTGGGTATGGTTTTGGTTTCCATTTGGTCATGAATTATGCTTTGATTGTTACTTGTAGGGATGACCCTTATTTGGTGGCATGTTGGCCTTATAAATGGCCTATTTTTGTCCACATGGGCAAAGACACGGGTATGTATCTCAGCCGTGTGTGACACACGGTCATGATATATGGCCGTGTGTCCCCTGGGTACCCTTTCGAATTAAGCCAGTATACCCTACAGGTTTGACACGGTCTAGACACACCGGCGTGTCTATTGGCCGTGTGTGTCACACGAACTCATACACTGGTGTGTGACTGACCGTGTGACATAAGTCAGTATACCCTCCTAAATGGCACAAGGCCTAGTACATGGGCGTGTGGTTGGCCGTGTAACCCAAGTTAGTATGTATGCCATGTTTTCACACGGCCTGTGTCACGGGCGTGTCTGGTGGCCATGTGAGTTACACAGCCTGTTCACACGGGCGTGTGACCTGTGATTTCATGAAATTTTTTTAAGTATCTGGAAATTTTATATGTGCTCGGTTTAGTCCTGACCCTTTTCTAACGCATGTTTAAGGTCTCGTTGGCCTAAGAAAGGGACTTTGTGATGATGTTTGACTATGATGCTATAATGTGTGGATGATGTTTGTGAATTGATCATAAAATGTTCCGATATGTCCGGTAATACCTCTTAACCCTAGTCTGGTGACGGATACGGGTTAGGGGTGTTACATTAATTCCCCAAATAGATAGATTAAACTATTCCTGTTTTAAAAATATAAAAATTACTAAAAACGGAACAAGAATAATTACCCAATTAAGCTTAATTAGTTTCTCCTCTCTCTCCTAGGGTTTCCATGTATTTTGGGGCTGAAGATGATAATAATCTGATGATATTTCTTATTTATTAATTTATCATCTTTTAATTATTTTGATTTCCAATTTAGTCCTTACCGTTTTTCTAAAGTTCCATGGATGATTCATCAAAAATATCTACTACCTTTTCTTTAATGGTCTAATTACCTTATAAGGACCTCAAGTTTTGAATTCCATAGTTATTTGATCCTTCTAGCTACTAGAATCCAACTTTTGCATTTTAAGCAATTTGGTCCTTTCCATAATGAAGCACATAATCGATAAAACTCTCTTATCAGAATTTTCATATGACATTCCTATCATAATTATGGTCTCGAAACCACTGTTCTGATTTTACTGAAAATGGGTTGTTACATTGGCTATCAGAGTAGTTGACTCCACGAGTAGAGACATAGATGTATTCATTGGTAGAATGATACATTGTACTAGACCCAAGATGAATTAATTCTGAATTCATTTGTGAATTAATTCACTTGTGATATTCACAATGTGATCTATATAAATCCTAAGTTAGCCACTGACCATGCATATGCAACTCATGTGCATTGATATAAGTGGAGGCTTATGCTCTAAATATGATCGAGCTCATAGTCGGTATGTTGGGTACATGACTTGTGTATGGCATGGCTTTACTAGCACCAATGGAATTCATAGCTCAATTAAAGAGTTAATGATATTCTCTCATTGGCATTGTGTGAATTGATAAATATGGAATATGGCCACGAGTTGCTAGTTCTCGAACGAGCAATTTATCACATTCATTTGTTGACAATGATCATATTAATCATTAAGAAGACACAATTCTAACAATGAGAAAAAAATAGGATTGTATTGAGTGAACGAATTTGATTCAAAGGAATCAAGGTAGGGTAACACACACATGACGAGGTCATTGGACAAAACAGTTGGATGAATTCTTTCGTAAAGAGTATACAATGAGGAGTTTTCAATCATGGTACTTCTTGTGGACTAATTCCAAGATTAAGTAATTCCAAATTATCATAATGATGCTTCTAGACATAATTGCAATCACTAAAGCTTAATTGTATATGTTTGATTGGTCCCTCCGCTAGCTCAACAAAAGCTCGATTGGACTGCTTTTGAATCAGAAGAAAATTCTACGACTTTGGGAATAATTTAATTGAGCCAATTTATTCGATGTGGAATTAAATTATGTGGTCGTAAGAATTGTTCAACTATAGAATTTGATTAAAGAATTTTCTTGAAAAATTAATTTGGTAATTCTAAATGATTTTTGAAAAATTAATTTTGATCATGTAAAATTGAATTAATCAAATGAATTAAAATTAATATGAAATTTTTGGAAGTTGATTTTCAAGTTAGACAATTGGCCCAATGGGTACTTGAACTTGAAAATTGGACCTAAGATCATAAATTAGGCTAGAGAGCCCAAAATTGAGACCAAGACCCAAAAGCTCGTCGAACTGGGCCTGGTATGTGAAGCCGGGCCGACGGTCCAACTGGTGGCTAGACCGGACAAGACGAGTCGTCATTGAATCGAACTGAACTGGTTCGAGGTGCCGTAAGGGTGTCGCACCTACATCACCAGACACGGCGGTGTCGGTGGTTGCGACGGCAGCATCCCGGTGGTCGGCGGCGGTTGGCTGTCGGTGGTTGAGCAGTGGAAGAGTTACACTCCCACTAGGACTCTACTAGAGAATTTAATTTTAGATTAATTATTCCATAAATAATATTATTTTAATAATTTAATATTTAATTTAATTTAATATTTATCTTAATAGTATTTTATTAAATTAATACTAAAGTGATTATCTTAACATTAAATTTAATTTAATCATTATCTACAAGATAAACATTCTATTATTTTAATAAGATTTAATATTAAATATAATCTAATATTTATATAAATATAAGATTAAATTTAATATTAAAGTGATTAAGTTTAATCATAGTTGCACTCTCTAAACTCTCCCTATATAAAGAGAGCCTTGGATAATTATTTACACACTTGAATTCAAGAGAAAGTTGTAGAGAGAAAATTCTTTAAAGAGATTATTTTAGAAAATTTGTAGAGATTTTTTTTCTGATTTATAACTTGACCCAAAGGTTCATAGAAATTACAAATTACCCCACTAGTAATTTTTGTGAAAAATTTTCTGATTCAAAGCGAGCCTACACTCAGCAAACATGAGCTTGAGGATAATGGAGAAGACTGATCAGTCGGAATGCTCATCTAGATGAATTGAAAAGGTAAAATTTTGATTTAGTGTTTATTGCTTTAGATATCACAACCAACATCTTGTTTTGGAAAGTTTTTAAAACTCTGGTTTTTCCCTAAATTTATTTTTCGCTGCGTTTTCCAAACTCGTTTTTCCAACAATTTTTGGGTACACACAGCCCGTGACACGATCTGCCACATGGCCGTGTGCCCCACAACATGACTGTGCATTTTCTTTGATTTATGGTGCAGGTTTGTCGACACAGTCACAATTTCTCACACGGCCTAAGAACACGGCCATGTGACCCACGTTTACACGACTTCAGAGAGTTACACGGCCTGACGACACAGCTGTGTGACCTTGAGTCACATGGGCATAGTGAATTACATGGTTTGGCCACACGGCCATGCTATTGAGCCACACGGCCTGAACTCTATCACACGGTCTGACCACACGACCGTGTGACCCTTGTTTTTACTTTTTACTCAAAATTTCATAAAAGTTTCATTTTAATCAAAATTGTTCCTAATTTCTTTTAAATGTTTCATAAGCTCGATTTAGGCCCCAATTTTATTTTATAGCCTAGAAATGACTGGTAATGAATAATTGTGGTTATGTTTGATTAATTTATTAATGATTTCAAAGTTTTATTGTCGTAATGCCTTATAGCTTCGGTCGAGCGGCTGGATTGGGTATAGGGTGTTACAACCCCCTTAACACCTTATATCATTTTCATTCATAATAGCATATTTTATTGTGATCTGCCAATCTGGTTTACAATGTAGCTGCCCTACCGGAGGCTACACAAACATATTTTATCTTCTTCATCACCATAGATCAGATCATATCATAAATGTCAAAAGCATATTGTAGTGGCTTAAGCGTGAAGAATGGGGCTTACTTCATATCATGGACAGACTAAACTCAGGCTAATGACTCTAGATAATCATTATCCACTCATACACTTTTCATCCATTACAGATGAAGAATACTTACCTTGCACAGATTATAAAATAAAGAAACTTACAACACATGGAAGTAAGAAGGAACTCACTAGAAATTCTAGCACAAAATTACAAAGAAGGTTCTTTGCCTTTATCACTTGGACCCTCGTTAGCCTCTTAAGCTAAAAGAAAGATAATTATACATATCAGACCATAAATTTATCAAATCTGAACATGCATGCAAGAATAAACAACACTTAATCCAAAATTAGGAAGTTTCGTTCCTCATACACCATTCTAATATCTATGCATGCAGAACAAAAGAACACATAAATGACTTAGATGATAACCTAAGGGTTCATCAATAATTACCAGTGAGCTGGTACTAACGTATAAGTTAGTTGAATATTGCAAACCTTACTTTGAAAAGGTTTTCTAAACTTAGGTTTCTTTAAAGAGTTTCAGAGGAAATCAAGAAAGAAGAAGAAAATGTTAAAGTGTTTAGAAAGACCACTGCTATCCTTATATACTTAAGCACAGAGACAGAGATTAGTGGAAAAATTAGATAATTCCACTAACTCTCTTGATTCACATGATTAAGTGCACTTCAAAAAATTTAATTCTTATCATCTACAATATCTAGTTCTATTCTAACTAGACCCTAACTTGACTAACCAAATCACCATAAATAATAAATAAATTTAAACAATTGTGAAGTTAACAACTTCACCAAAGTATCTGTGTAACAACTCGTTTTTGGGTCAAATCAGAACAGTGGTTTCGGGACCACAGATCTAAAGTAAAAATGTTAATTTTATTATTACTTTAAGGTCTACAGTATGATTGAATGATTGTGTGAAAATTTCGTTAAGAAATTCTATCGATAGAGTGTCCAATTCGACTAATAAGACTAAATTGCAATAGGTGCAAAATATGTGTTCTAGAAGTTAGATGTGTTTAATTGTAATGAATTCTTAAATTAGAGATCCTTAAATGGTAATTAGACCATTATATTATAGTATGGACAAAAATGGACATGGTTAGATAAAATTTCAAAGTTTTAAGTGAACGGCATTTTAGTCATTTGGTAAATAAAGACAAAATAACTAAAACAAAAGATGCCATCTTCATCAAATTAGTCCCCCTAGCCGAATTTTACAAGGAGAAACCATAGCTAGGGTTTGGCCAACTTCCAAGCTCGATTATAAGTCTGTTCTTGTCCCCTTTTTAACGATTTTTATATTTTTGAGATCGTTGTAACTTGATTTAGCTATTTCAAGGACTAATTTGAAAGAAAATCAAAGTCTAAAATTTTACCCATGTTAAATATTTGTGTATTTTGATGTTTAATGGTAGACAATGCACGTTTGGTGTTAGATAAACAACATTTACCAAGTGATTTTTGATGAAAATGTCAAATAGCTATTTGTAAAAGTTGTAAAATGTGTGTAAAAATGTGAATAAATGAAAAATGTGGGCTGTTATGATCAAGGAATAGGTTCAGTTAGGCTTGGGTGTAATGAAATTGAATGAAAATCATTTTACGAGCCTAGGGACTAAAATGTAAAAAGTTAAAAAGTTAGGGGCAAAAATGTAATTTCTTCCATAAGGTGTTTTTGGGATTAAATTTAATAATGTGATGATTGAATGAGTTAAATATGGTATTATAGGTCAAGAAAAATGAGGTTCTAACCTAGACCGGGGAAAGAATAAGGTTGTGGACTAAATCAAACTATTAGCCATTTTGTACTGAGGTAAGTTCGTATCTTAAAAATAAGCTTTAGAATAATTGTACTTAAATGCTTTAATATTGCATGAATTGTAACACCCCTAACCCGTTTCCGTCGCCGGAATATGGTCATAAGGCATCACAGAATAAAACACAATTTCAAACTAGTACATATCATATGTATAATTATTCACAAACATAAGTCTCGAAAGTTAATTAAAATTTATTTCATAAATTAATACATCTTTTAAATTAGAACATTTCACATCACATGTATATATAGTCATATCGTTCAAATATAACAATTTAAAATATAATATATCAACAATTTCATATATACGACATTAGCATGGTAATCTTTAAGAACCTCATATGTTTTACTTAAGGATACCACTTTGAAAGAAAACATTTGGTTATAAGTCAACTCACTTCATTTCTTGATCTATTCGGCTAACCTTTATATATATATATATATATATATATATATATATATATATATACATTATTCACATTCACTACTTACACTTATTTACCAAGTTCCTATAACCATATGTATACAGGTAATAAGCACTCATAATCATAAAAACTTTACATATATACACGGTATGCGAATACCGAAAATAATATAACAAGTCTAAATATCACGTACGCATGTCTCAACCTAATTCATAAATAAGCTTCAAAATTTGTAATAATTCAATGTCTTTAATAATGGACTATATGACCGAATGTGTATATTATTAAAACAAGTCAAATGTATATTATGATTACTCCCTTGATATAGACTTAATATAAAACAAAACATTTATATTTAACTTATTCATCATAAATGCATGCAAGATGCGCATTTACCCAAAAGCCAAGGCTGTACCAAACATTTAAACATTAATTATATATAACAATTAGTCAACTAGGTTAATCATGAACTACATACATTATTTGCCGCCTATTAATCAAACTAACCAAGCTAGAACATAACCACCCATCATTGAAACAATGTCGCATTTAATGTTCTCCATCACACATTAATAAACATACTAAACACATGTTGAGCTAATGCACTTTCATGGCCGAATCCTGCTGTTTAAATAGTCACTTACACATCCAAATTTCCAACATCAATTACCAATAGACAAGGTCATTAAGCATTTGACTAAGAATCTACACAACCTAGTTTAAAATAATACGCAAGCCATTATCAAAACATATGGTGCTCATCACATATATTATGCATTTAAGGCACACAACTAAGTAATTGAGATTAATATAAGTCTTACCTATCATAACCGAACACTAATATATTAATTTAGCCATTTTCGCATGGCTTATATACATAACCAACTTTCAGCACTCTCAAAATATAATCCAGCCTATACATGCCATAACACGAGTTTGATTATTTAAATACCGAAGCTGTAGATAGTGTGATAGACTTTGCTGACGATCCCCGAGCTTGTAACTTGAATCCAAAATCTATAAAACAAAGAATCACATACGCAAAGTAAGCTAACATAGCTTAGTAAGTTTAAAGAAAATAAGCAATTTCCAAGATATAATCAATTCATTTCAAGTTAAGCCGGATTATATTAACATGGCCAATCTTAACTTCGAACTTACAAGTGAAATAAATGATAGCATTTTTATGCATAATACTACTATATCCGAATGCTATCACAACCATATTAATCGAATGTAAAATCAACTTTCTAGGTTAAAATATCACTATACTATCAAACACATGTATATATTTATTTGCATAAGTACAAGAATCCAACTAATAATATCATATACATTTACTACTCGTATGGCCGAACATATATGTGGTCACATATATATATCCAAAATTTATTCCTTAATATGCATAACATTTGTTCAAATCAAATATACTTGTTTATTTCATATATATTTGTCTTTTGCATCACATAAAACTTATCAAATTTCAAGTCTTACACATACCTTATTAACAATAGCTAACAAGCTAAACCATACCTGGCTTTTTAACTCATTACACATTCGATCACGATTTACTTTTGCCCGATGAACCATTCAGAATTGGATAGGACACTTGGATAATCACATAAATCGTTCAATGCCAACGTCCCAGGCGTGGTCTTACATGTAGCCACAAATCGATGCCACTGTCCCAGACAGGGTCTTACTTGTAAACACATGTCGAAATCACATATCGATGCCATGGTCTTACTTGTACACACATATCAAAATTCTATGTCATGACATATGTATCCTAACTATTCCTAAGGTTCATACGGGACTTTCGGACGTCGTAACTCGGTCGAAACCCATTCGGAGATGTGATAACCAAGCTTAATCATATTCAGCCAAAGCTTATATATGTTCACACATTTCATAACAGCATATAATATTTACATTTAACTACAATTAAACATGTCTATTTTCTTATAAACTTACCTCGGATGTCGTAAAATGGGACGGGGCTGCTAGTCGACAACTTTATTTTTCCTCGATCCAAATCCGATTTATTTGGTTCTTGATCTAAACATATTCAAGTTAAGCTCATTCAAACATATTTTCATTCAATTTAGTCCAAAAACACAAAAATGGGCAAACTACCATTTTACCCCTAACATTTACAATTTTTACAATTTAGTCCCTATTACACAAAATACACAAAATTTCAAAGTACCCATGTTAGGCCAAATGGTACCCATATCTATACAAGCCCCTATATTTCATTAATTTCACATTTTAGTCCCTTAAATTATTATTTTTGCAATTAAGTCCTAATTACTCAAAATCATCAAAAACTCCAATACAAAATTTGTTATTCTAAAACATATCTTTCATTTTTCATCATCAAACAACAAAAATCACAAGCCATCAACAATGGTATAACTCAAAATATTTATCAAAATAAAAAATTCAAGCATGGGTTTTTTAGTACTCGAAGCAACGATCTCAAAAACGTAAAAATGATCAAAAATCGACAAAAAATGAACCTTGATTTTTGCTTGGAAGATGGTCGAACTAGGTTTCTTCTCTATTCTTTCTTATTTGTTTTATGAACAAAGATAAAATAATGAATATCATAACTTTGGTTTTTAATTAATATAAGTTTATTAACTAATTTACATATGTAACCTTTATAATATAATATAAAACCATTATTAACTTGACTATTACCGTCCACTATATATTTTAATGATTTAATTTCAAAATAAAACCTCTATATTAAAAGAACAACCACTATTCGACCTTTTTTAGAAATAACCACCAAATTTTCATTTTACGCGATTAAGTTCTTTTATTTAATCGGACACCTAAACGACGAAATTAAATCACGAAAATTTCATAGATATAAATTCAAAAAATATAAACACAAAAAATAATTTTAAAATATTTTTCTAACTCAGATTCGTGGTCTCGAAACCACCGTTTCGTTTAAGGTCTCAATATGGCTGTTACATGAATTGTATGTTTGATTATGTGAATGAGTATAATTTTACAAATGAGTTCGACGATGATTCGACAAGTTAGAAGTCTTGTTAAACCTTAGGAATAAATTAGGATACAAGTGACATGTCACTAGGGTCATTATGTGTTATGTGATTATGTGATTCAGGTGCTGGTCTTGTATGTCCTACCGGTGGCTAAGTATACCGACATATGTTACGGATACTTGACAACTTAAGTGAGTAACACCGCGTAGCTAAGTCTTGACTGATAGCTTGTGTGAGCAGGCCCGTCGATAGCTCGAGAGCGAGCGATTATGTGATATGAGATTGAGGTAGCATTGGCTACGTATGTGGCACTTAGTGTGCAAAAATCCTGAGTATCTGACATTATTCTTCCGAGTGGTTCCCGGGCATGTCAAAGATGAGAATATGTGTAAATTCATTTCGAGATGGTTCAGGTATGTACATAAATCCCATGTTTATTAAATG
Organism: Gossypium anomalum; assembly: GCA_025698475.1. NCBI lineage: Eukaryota > Viridiplantae > Streptophyta > Magnoliopsida > Malvales > Malvaceae > Gossypium > Gossypium anomalum. Next base: position 22,247,212 of record CM046958.1, read on the forward strand.
CCTGAAACGATGAATATGAGGTAAGTTTTGCGGTGGAATGAGTTATGATCATGAGACTATGGTAAATTTACATTTAATTATGTTATAATATTTAAATTTAAATTTACATTTAATTATGTTATAATATTTAAATTTTATATGCATGGTAAGGTTGCTTATTTCTTACATACGAGCTTACTAAGCTATATAGCTTACTCTGTTTATTTTTCATATTTTTATAGTGTCGCCAAGCTAACTCGAATCGAAGATCATCGGAGATTCGAATCACACTATCAAACTCTCATTTTTGGGTATTGATGATCTTAGTATTTTGGAAGTATGGTATGTATAGGGACTTGGTCATTTTGTTATATGTGTCATTCGATTTGGCCAAATGTATTGGCTTGTAATAGTCAATGGCTTGTTTTGATATTTGGACATGTAAATTGGCTTATTTTGGCTAACATGGCAGTAAGCCTAAGTATATTCATATGTGTGCCAATGTCTTTGGTGATATGGTCTTGGTATGCTTAGTGAATGATGGAATGTGATTCTTAGCATGAATAAGAAATGTTTGGAAATGTGATATATTTATGAGATGATAAATTTATGCATAGTTAGGTGTCTTGAGAGTAGTAAATTGAGGCTTAATGAATGTGAAATTCTCATGATTAATTAAGGGCATAATAAATGTTGTGAGTATGATAGATGGTGGCAAATGGCTTGGTAAATAGCCTTTATTTTGTCTACACAAGTAGACACGCAGGCGTGTGTCTAGGCCGTGTGTGACACACGGTCTATCCCATGGGCATGTGTTTTGGCCGTGTGTCCCCTGCACCTGAAATTTTGAGAAATAGAATGCTCAGAATTGATCACACGGGTAGACACACGGGCATGTGTCCTAAGGGTGCGAAGTCTGCACCTATTTTGTGAAAATAAAATTATCCACACGACCTAGCACACAGGCATGTAACTTGGCCGTGTGACATCAATTTGTTTGTGAGTTACAAGTCAGAGAGTTACACAGGGTCGGGACACGGGCGTGTGTGACCACACTGCCTGATCACACGAGCGTGTCCCATATCCACACGGGGGTGTGACCCTTGTTTAGGGGAAAAATTTTCTAAGTTTTGTAAAAATTTCTAATGTTCTCGATTTAGTCCCGGACCTCTCCCAAATCATGTTTAGGGCCTCTTATACTCGTATTAGGGACTTTATATTTAAATGTGAATGGTTTTAAATTTGGACGCAAATTTTATGGCTCAAAATTGTATGATTGTTTGTGTGGTAAGTACAGTAATGACTCGTAACCTATTTCGGCGTTGAATACGGGTAAGGGTGTTACATTTTGGTGGTATCAGAGCTATGATTTCGTTGATTCTCAGACTAACATAGCGTGTCTAAGAGTTTAGCTATACATGCCATATATAAATTTTGATTATGTGATGACTCCTGACAATTTAAACTGTGTTTCCATACAGTAAATGGGTCCCGATAGAGAAGTGTTTGATGACGTTGAGAGTAATGCACCGGCTCCCGCTCAAAGGACTGCGCCAATTGAAAGTAGACTAGTGATGATAGTCAAGGAGAAGAGGCTAGAGAAGCCTTCTTTCAAAGGATGAATGAGTGGTTTGGCGAGTTTGTTCGGACAAATCTGACTGCCCAACATCCTCCACCCTCACCTAATCCCCAACCGGTTCCCGTAGCTCCCCAAGATGTGGAATTGGTAAGATTGAACACGCTTCTAGTCAATAAGATTCGAAAGTAAGGGGCTAAAGAATTTCGAGCAAATATCGATGATGATCCTGAAAGAGCATAATTCTAGCTTGAGAATTCTATCCGAGTATTTGATGAGCTTTCTTGTACACTAGAGAAGTGCTTGAAATGCGCTATATCACTTCTGAGGGATACGGCATATCAGTGGTGGAACACCCTTATATCTGTGATACCGAGGGAAAGAGTTACTTGGGATTTCTTCTAAGAGGAATTCAAAAATAAGTACATCAGTCAGCGGTTTATTGATCAGAAACACAAAGAGTTCTTGGAGTTGAAACAAGGCCAAATGACTGTGACTGAATATGAGGCGGAGTTTGTTAGATCAAAAAGTATGCTCGGGAATGTGTTTCAATAGAGGCTATTATGTGTAAGAGATTCGAAGATGGGCTGAATGAGGACATCAGGCTGTCAGTTTGGATTTTAGAGTTGAAAGAATTTGTTGTGCTAGTTGAACGAGCTTGCAAAGCCGAAGAGTTGAGTAAGGAAAAGAAAAAAACTGAGTTTGAGGCTAGAGATTTAAGAAAGAGGCCGATGAATAATTTGTTTCAATCTCATTCAAAGAAATTGAGAGGTTTGTATGCTCACTCCAATGCTTCAGCTGGGTATCCCAACAGAGATTGTGGGAAGCAATATTCGGGTTCTATGGCCCAAACTACATCCATAGCGAGCATAGGCAACGCTAGGTCTAATGAGCCTGAATGCCAACACTGTGGTTTAAGACATCCCGACGAATGTAGGATGAATAATCAGGCCTGTTGTAAATGTGGCTCCCAAGATCATTTTATTTGAGATTGCCCGAAAATGGTTGAAAAAGATAATTTTCAGAATATAAGATCTAGTAACACTGCTACTAGAGGGAAGCCAGTGAGAAATACAAGAAATGGGACCAGTAACAAAGGAGTATCCAAAGACTCAACTATGAGATTGGAAGCTAGAGCACCTATAAGAGCTTATGTTATTCGTGCTCACGAGGATGTGTCCTCCCTTGACGTGATCACTGGTACATTTGCTCTTTATGATACTAATGTAGTTGCATTAATTGATCCTAGATCGACTCATTCCTATATTTGCATGAATTTGGTATCTAGTAAGAATTTGTCTGTTGAGTCTACTGAGTTTGTGATTAAGGTGTTGAACCCCTTAGACAAACATGTTTTACTTGATAAAGTTTGCAAGAGTTGTCCTTTAATGATTTGGGGCCACTATTTTTTCGGCTGACTTAATGCTTTTTCCATTTGATGAGTTTGATGTGATACTTGGAATAGATTGTTTGACACTTCATGGTGTCACAGTGAATTGTAGACAAAAGGTTATTGAATTGAAATGTCAAAACAATGAAACTCTTCGGGTTAAGTCAGATGAGTCGGGTGACTTGCCTATTGTGATCTCATCGATGTCGACTCAGATGTATGTAAGAAAGGGTTGTGATGCATTTCTTGCGTATGTACTGAATACTAAGGTGTCTGAATTGAAGATCGAATCTGTACTGGTAGTTTGTGAATATCCGGACGTGTTCCCAGAAGAGCTGCCAAGGTTACCACCGATCAGAGAGGTGGAATTTGCTATTTATTTAGTACCGGAGACTGCACCAATATCGATAGCTCCATATAGAATGGCTCCAACCGAGTTGAAAGAATTAAAGTATTAATTACAAGAGTTGACAGACAAGGGTATTGTGAGACGGAGTTTTTCTCTCTTGGTGCACCGATATTATTTCTCAAGAAGAAAGATGGATCCATGAGACTTTGTATCAATTATCCTCAACTCAACAATGTTACGATAAAGAACATGTATCATTTATCGAGGATTGATGATTTGTTTGACCAGTTGAAAGGGACAACAGTATTCTTGAAGATAGATTTGAGATCTAGTTATTATCAGCTGAGAGTTAAAGACTCGGATGTGCCAAAAACCGCATTCAGAATGAGGTATAGGCATTATGAATTTCTTGTTATGCCTTTTGGATTAACTAATGCTGCTGTTATTTTTATGGATTTGATGAATTGGATCTTCCGGCCGTATTTAGACCAGTTTGTAGTTGTGTACATTGATGACATTTTGATTTATTCTTGAGATAAAGCTGAGCATATCGAACATTTAAGAATTGTATTGCAAACTTTGAGAGATAAGAAATTGTTTGTAAGTTCAGCAAAAGTGAGTTTTATCTCCAAGAAGTTAAACTTTTGGGGCATATTTTCTCAACAGAAGGTATAAGAGTTTATCCGAGTAAGATTTCGACAATTGTTGATTGGAAACCATCGAGAAATGTATACGAGGTTGAAGCTTTTTGGGCTTAGTCAGGTATTATCGACATTTTGTTAAGGATTCTCGATGATTAATACACATATGACAAAATCGTTACGGAAAAATGTTAAGTTCGAGTGGTTGGAGAAATGCCAAAAGAGTTTTGAACATTTGAAAGCATTGTTAACTGAGGCACCGGTATTAGTACAACCTGAGTCGGGAAAGAGTTTGTGATTTTCAGCGACGCGTCATTCAACGGTCTTAGATGTGTGTTGATGCAAGAGGGCAAAGTGATAGCTTATGCCTCGAGACAGTTGAAACTGCACAAAAAGAATTATCCGACGCACGACTTGAAATTGGTTGTCATTATGTTTGCTTTAAAAATCTGGCGACACCATTTGTTTAGTGAGAAGTGTCATATATTTACTGATCACAAGAGTTTAAAGTACTTGATGACTTAGAAAGATTTGAATTTATGACAACGGAGATGGCTCGAGCTATTGAAAGACTATGAGTTGGTAATCGATTATCATCTGGGAAAGGCGAATGTAGTTGCAAAAGCTATTGAGAGCGATGAATACGCGACTGACTTTATCTGATGATGGCTTGATTATTGCTAAGTTAAAAGCTAGGCCGGTATTTAGCAAATTTGTGAAGCTCAGAAATGTGACAAAGAACTTCAAGCTAAAAAAGTTCAGTGTGAATCGACTAGTGATTTAGATTTTCAAATTGGGTTCGATGATTGTTTAATGTTTCGAGGTAGGATTTGTGTACCGAGAGATACCGAGCTTATTCAAAAAATTCTTCACGAGGCACATAGTAGTTGTCTATCTGTTCACTCAGGAAGTACGAAGACGTATAATGATTTGGAGAGATTGTATTGGTGGTCAAGTATGAAATGAGATATTTTTGAATTCATAGCGAAATGTTTGATTTGTCAACAAGCAAAGGCTGAACACCAAGTACCTTCGGGTTTACTTTAGCCTATGATGATTCTCAAGTGGAAATGGGATAGAATTACAATGGATTTCGTAACTGGATTACCTCAGACTTCGAAGAAGAAAGATGTTGTTTGGGTCGTTGTTGATAGATTAACGAAATCAGCTTATTTTATTCTGGTACGTACTAACTATTCACTTGATAAGCTAGCTGAATTGTACATTACTGAAATTGTTAGATTACACGGAGTGCCTATTTCTATTATTTCGAATAGAGATCCGAGGTTTATGTCTTGATTTTGGAAGAAGTTGCAAGAGGCTTTGGGCACAAAGTTGAATTTTAGTACTGCATTTCATCCGCAGACCGACAGCCAATCTGAAAGGACAATTCGGGCACTCGAAGATATGCTTCGTTGTTGTGTTTTAGAGTTCAAAGGTAGTTGGGAAAAATATCTACCTTTAGTCGAATTTGTTTATAACAACAGCTTTTAGTCGAGTATAAAGATGGCACCGTATAGGGAATTGTATGGTCACAAGTGTCGAACTCCATTGTACTGGACCGAGCTCAGTGAGAGACAGATTCACAGGGTTGATTTGGTTAGAGAAACCAAAGAAAAAGTAAAAATAATTCGTGATTGTTTGAAAGTAGCTTCGGATAGACAGAAATCGTACGCAGATCTAAAATGAAAGGAAATTGAATTTCAAGTCAGTGGTAAGGTATTTCTAAAAGTTTCTCCGTGGAAGAAAATTCTTAGATTTGGTCGCAAAGGAAAGCAGAGTCTCTGCTTTATTGGTCCGTATAAGGTTATTGAAAGGATAGGATCAGTAGCTTATCGTCTAGCCTTGCCGTCAGAGCTAGAAAGGAGCCACAATGTCTTTCATGTGTCTATGTTGCGATGATACCGATTAGATCCATCTCATGTGATTTCACCAACTAAGGTTGAGATTCGACTCGACATGACTTATGGTGAAGAACTAATCAAGATCCTAGCTCGGGAAGTTCAACAGTTGAGAAATAAAAGCACAGCCCTAGTGAAAGTTTTGTGGCAAAGACATGGGGTTGAAGAGGCTACGTGGGGACCTGGGGAAGCTATAAAAAATAGTACCCATACCTCTTTTCTGGTAAGATTTTCGAGGACGAAAATCCTTAAAGGGGGAGAGTTGTAACAGCCCGTTTTTGGATCAAATCAAAACAGTGGTTTCCGGACCACAGATTTGAAGTAGAAATGTTAATTTTATTATTACTTTAAGATCTACAGTATGATTGAATGATTGTGTGAAAATTTCGTTAAGAAATTCTATCGATAGAGTGTCCAATTTGACTAATAGAACTAAATTGCAATAGATGCAATATATGTGTTCTAGAAGCTAGAGGTGTCTAATTGTAATGAATTCTTAAATTAGAGGTCCTTAAATGGTAATTAGACCATTCTATTTTAGTATGGACAAGAATAGACATGGTTAGATAAAATTTCAAAGTTTTAAGTGAAGGGCATTTTAGTCATTTGGTAAATAAAGACAAAATAACTAAAATAAAAGATGTCATCTTCATCAAATTAATCCCTCTAGTAGAATTTTACAAGGAGAAGCCATAGCTAGGGTTTGGCCAACTTCCAAGCTCAATTGTAAGTCCGTTCTTGTCCTGTTTTTAACGATTTTTATATTTTTGAGATCGTTCTAACTTGATTTAGCTATTTCAAGGTCTAATTTGAAAGAAAATGAAAGTCTAAAATTTTAGTCATGTTAAACTTTTTTTTTTTTTTTGATGTTTAATGGTAGAAAATGCATGTTTGGTATTAGATAAACAACATTTACCAAGTGATTTTTGATGAAAATGTCAAATAGGGACCTATTTGTAAAAGTTGTAAAATACGTGTAAAAATGGGAATAAGTTAAAAAAGTGGGCTGTTATGAGTAAGGAATAGGTTCGACTAGGCTTGGGTGTGATGAAATTGAATGAAAATCATTTTACGAGCCTAGGGACTAAAATGTAAAAAGTGGAAAAGTTAGGGGCAAAAATGTAATTTTTGTCATAAGGTGTTTTGGGGATTAAATTTAATAATGTGATGATTGAATGAGTTAAATGTGGTATTACAGATCAAGAAAGACAAGGTTCTGACCTAGACCGGGGAAAGAACAAGGTTGTGGACTAAATCAAACTATTAGCCATTTTGTACCAAGGTAAGTTCATATGTTATAAATAAACTTTAGAATAATTGTACTTAAATGTTTTAATATTGCATGAATTGTACGATTGATTATGTGAATGAGTATAATTCTACAAACGAGTTCGACAATGATTCGGCAAGTGAGAAGTCTCGTTGAACCTTAGGATTAGATTAGGATACAAGTGACATGTCACTAGACTCATTATGTGTTATGTGATTATGTGATCCAGGTGCTGGTCTTGTACGTCCTATCGGTGGCTAAGTATACCAGCATATGTTGTGGATACTTGACAACTTGTGTGAGCAGCACCACGTAACTACGTCTTGACTGGCAGCTTGTGTAAGCAAGCCCGTCGATTACTCGAGAGCGAGCGATTATGTTATATGAGATTGAGGTAGCATTGGCTACGTATGTGGCACTTAGTGTGCAAAAATCTTGAGTATCCGACATTATTATTCCGAGTGGTTCACGGGTATGTCAAAGATGAGAACATGTATAAATTCATTTCGAGATGGTTCAGGTATGTACATAAAGCCCATGTTTATTAAATGCCTAAAACGATGAATATGAGGTAAGTTTTGTGGTGGAATGAGTTATGATCATGAGACTATGGTAAATTTACATTTAATTATGTTATAATATTTAAATGTTATATGCATGGTAAGGTTGCTTATTTCTTGCATACGAGCTTACTAAGCTATATAGCTTACTCCATTTATTTTCCATGTTTTTATAGTGTTTCCATGCTAACTCGGATCGAAGATCGTCAGAGATTCGAATCACACTATCAAACTCTCATTTTTGGGTATTGATGATCTTATTATTTTGGAAGTATGGCATGTATAGGGACTTGGTCATTTTGTTATATGTGTCATTCCATTTGGTCAAATGTATTGGCTTGTAAATTTCAAAGGCTTGTTTTGATATTTAGCCATGTAAATTGGCTTATTTTGGCTAACATGGTTGTAAGCCTAAGTATATTCATTTGTGTCCCAATGTCTTTGGTGATATGGTCATGGTATGCTTGGTGAACGATGGAATGTGATTCATAGCATGAATGAGAAATGTTTGGAAATGTGATATATTGATGAGATGATAAATTTGTGGACAATTAGATGTCTTGAGAGTAGTAAATTGAGGCTTAATGAATGTGAAATTCGCATGATTGATTTAAGGCATAATGAATGTTGTGAGTATGATAGATGTTGCTATTGTATTGGCATGTGTTGGTCATAATTGTGGGTGTTTTGGTTGCCTAAGTATATTATGTTTTGTGCCATTGAACTGGTGTATGTGTATGTGTGAATAAGGGTGGCAAATGGCTTGGTAAATAGCCTTTATTTTGTCCACACAGGTAGACACACGGGCGTGTGTCTAGGCCGTGTGACACACGGTCTGTCCCATGGGCATGTGTTTTGGCCGTGTGTCTCCTGCACCTTAAATATTGAGAAATAGAATGCTCAGAATTGAGTACACGGGTAGAGACATGGGCGTGTGTCTCAATCGTGTGGATGACACGGCCTCTAGTACGGGCGTGTGTCCTTAGCGTGTGAAGTCTAGACCTATTTTGTGAAAATTTAATTATCCACACGGCCTAGCACATGGGCATGTGACTTGGCCATGTGACATCAATTTGTTCATGAGTTACAAGTCAAAGAGTTACACGGGGTCGGGACACGGGTGTGTGTGACCACACGACCTGATCACCCGAGCGTGTCCCATATCCACACGGGCGTGTGACCCTTGTTTAGTGGAAAAATTTTCTAAGTTTTGTAAAAATTTCTAAAGTTCTCGGTTTAGTCCCAGACCTCTCCCAAATCATGTTTAAGGCCTCGTATGCTCGTATTAGAGACTTTATATTTGAATGTGAATATTTTTAAATTTGGAGGCAAATTTTATGGCTCGGAATTGTATGATTGTTTGTATGGTAAGTCCAATTCGAGGATTTTGCTTGAGGACAAGCAAACGCTTAAGTGTGGGGGTATTTGATAAACCATAATTTATACATATTTATAACCCATGCTTAACGCCTTTTATGAATGATTTATCCTTAGATATGGTGAATTCAATGCTCCTCATGTCTTAATTTCGTGTTTTATTCTCAGGTAGGCATAAGAGAACGAAAGGAAAAAGAAACGGGCCAAAAAAAGGATAAAATGGGCCAAAGCACGAAATCAACATGGCCTTGAGCTCCTCACACGGGCAAATCACACGGCCGTGTTAATTTGGCAGAATTGAAGCACGATTCACACAAGTATAACACACGCCCGTGTACCTCGAACACGACCTAAAGTTATCGCACACAGGCGTGTCACACGGTCGTGTCCCTGCCGAACCTAAGTTGAGTCCAATTCAGAAAAGGCCACTTTTGAGGGTTCTTAGGCATTCCAAAGCCTATAAATACACCCTAAAAGAGGAAGAGAGGGGAGACAGAGAATAGGGAGTGAGGAATTACTCCAAGGAATCCGATTGATCCGTCTCAGAAGTCGGAGCCATTATCAAGACTAAAGATCTCTCCTCAACTTCCCCTTCAGGAGTTTGAGTTTTCTTATTGTTTTGTATTTATTATTAGTCTGAGATGTTTTCTTGTTTAGTTATGAACTAAACCCCTAAATACCTGTGGGGGATGAAACCTATGACGAAACCTTGTTATTATTTCTGAATCGTATGATAAATATTTGACTTGTTCTTAATTAAGTGTTCTTAATTCTTGTTTTGGTATTTCAGGATATCACTTCAAGTTACTACTCTTAGTTGGAGGAGGAATAGACCCTGACTAGGAGTAACTTTGTCATAATTAAGCGGAGTTGATTGCGCGCCTAGAGATAGGGTGACAAGATTTTGCCAGATTAGGGTGAAACCTAATAAGGGAATCCATAGATCGAGTACACTTGCCTACGTCGTGATAATAGTTAGATTCAAGAACGATTCATTATAAATTTATAAAAGTTATCACCGGAAAATCACGATCACCTGCTGAGTGCCTGAAATGTGCAATGTCTCTATTGAAAGATACGGCTTATTATTGGTGGAATACCATAACATCAGTTCTACCAAGAGAGAATATTACATGACAATTCTTCCAGACTAAATTCAGGAAGAAATATGTTCGTCAGAGGTTCATGGATCAGAAAAAGAAAGAATTTCTGGAACTCAAGCAGGGAAGCATGACTATATCTGAATATGAACGAGAATTTGTTCGACTGAGTAAGTATGCCAGGGAATCGATTCTAACCGAGGCTAAAATGTATAAACATTTTGAAGAGGGCCTAAATGAAGATATCAGGTTGTTGATTGGGATTCTCAAGATAAGGGATTCTCGAGATAAGGGAATTTGTGGCGTTAGTGACCTAGCACACAAAGATGAGGAACTGAGTAAAGAAAAGAAACAAGCTGAAAGAGAGGCTCGAATTTCTGGGAAAAGAGCTATGAGTAAGTTACAATCATTTACTTCTAAGGAATTAAAGAAGTATTATAATCGTGTGACCACTTCTACGGGATACTCTAGAAGAGAGCGGGGCTCTCAATGATCTAACCCGAGGCCTTCAACTCCATCTGTGACCAGTGTGGGTAGTGTCGGTAATCCCAAATCAAAATGTAAACATTGTTACAAGTTTCATCATGGGGAATGTCGGACTAGAAGTGGAGCTTGTTTTGGATGCAGTTCACTTGATCATTTTCTCAGGGATTGTCCCGAAAGAATTGAAAAAGAGATAGAACCAGCTCTAAAGCCGAGCAATCCTGTTGCGAGAGGTAGACCACCCCTTGATCCCAGTAATGTTAGTGGTAGTCGAGGTACTACTAAGGATACGACAGCTAGATCTGAAGCACGAGCACCTGCAAGAACATATGCTATTCGTGCTAGAGAAGATGCCTTTGCGCTAGACATCATTACTGGTACATTTTTTTACTTGATACTGATATTACTGTATTGATTAACCCTGGTTCCACACACTCATATATATGTACGAACCTAGTGTCTGTTAAAAATTTACCTTTTGAATTCACTGAATTTATGGTTAATGTTTCAAACCCCCTGCGCAAGAGTGATATGGTGGGCAAAGTTTGTAAGAATTGTCCGTTGGGGGTAAAAGGTTATTGTTTTTCGGCTGACTTGATTTTATTGCCCTTTGATGAGTTTGATGTAATCTTGGGAATGCATTGGTTAACCCGATATGATGCAGTGGTAAAATTTAAACAGAAATATATTGTATTGAAATGTCAGAATGGTGAATTACTTCGTGTTGAATCTGATAAACTGGATGGATTACCTAATGTGATTTCAGCAATACCAGCACAGAAATATGTTAAAAAGGGGTATGACGCTTATCTTGCATATGTGATGGATACTAAGTTATCTGAGTCAAAGATTCAGTCAGTGCCGGTAGTAAGTGAATTTCCTAATGTATTCCCAGAAGAATTACTTGGTTTGCCACCGGAAAGAGAAGTAGAATTCTCTATAGACCTTGTTCCGGGAATGACACCGATATCCATAACATCTTACAGAATGTCTCCTATTGAGTTGAAAGAGCTGAAAGTACAGTTGCAAGAATTGATAGATAGAGGTTTTGCTCGACCTAGTTACTCACCTTAGGGTGCGCCAATTTTATTTGTAAAGAAGAAGGATGGATCGTTGATGCTATGTATTGATTACAGACAGCTCAACAACGTTACAATAAAGAACAAGTATCCATTGCCTCGGATTGATGACTTGTTTGACTAGTTAAAGTGTGCTACTCTATTTTCAAAGATTGATCTCCGTTCTGGTTACTACCAACTATGGGTAAAGGAATCAGATGTGCCAAAGATAGCTTTTAGAACCTGGTTTGGACACTGTGAGTTTCTTATGATGCCATTTGGCCTGACAAATGCACCTGCAGTGTTTATGGACTTGATGAACATAATTTTCAGCCTGTACTTGACAGGTTTGTGGTGGTATTTATAGATGATATTTTGGTTTACTCTCGAGATGAAAACGAACATGTTGAACATTTGAGAATAGTGTTGCAAACTCTGCGGGAGAAATAACTATATGCCAAATTTAGTAAATGGGAATTTTGGCTGAGGGAAGTTAGCTTCCTTGGGCATGTAGTATCTACTCAGCCATTGTAAATTGGAAGCCACAGAAGAATGTCTCTGAAGTTCGAAGTTTTCTGGGACTAGCTGGTTATTATCGGAGATTTGTAAAAAGTTTTTCGATGATAGCTTCTCCGATGACTTGTTTACTACAGAAATATTAAATATATTTTCTTATAGATTCTTTTACAGTAAAATCATGATTTTAATGAAATTAGAATTGAGTTGGGAAAATGATTTAATTGGAAATATCGAAGTTTATTTTGAGAAATAGAAAAAGAAACATTGGGTTGGATTAAATTATAAAGTATTGGTTTAAAATGTAATATCCCGAATTAGGGCCTAATCGGAATAGTGGTTTCGTGACCACAAATCTGATATAGATATAATTATTTTATAATTATTTTGATGTTTATGATATGATTGCATGATTGTGCGAAAATTTCGTGATGAAATCCTATGCCTAAAGTGCTTAGATTGAAATTAGGGACTAAATCGAATAATTTGTACAACTTGCATTCTAGGAGTTTTTAGTATGAAATTGTTTTGGAATATTAATGAGGAGTCCTTAAATAGAAATTTGACCAATTTCTAAGTCTATGGACAAAAATTGGACATGGATGGAATTTTTGGAAAGTTTAGTAGTAAGGGCATTTTGGTTATTTAGTTATTAAAATGAATTAAAAACAAAATTAAAAGCCATTTTTTGTCCATATTCTTCATTAGGCCGAAATTTCAAGGGTTCTCCATAGCTAGGGTTTGTTTCAAGCTTCCAAGATCCATAGTAAGTGATTCCAAGCCCCGTTTTTAATGTTCTTTACGTTTTTGGAATCCCGATAGCTCGATTAAGCTTATGCTAGCAATAATTCAACCTAGGGTTCATATTTGGAAAAATACCCATACGTGAAATTTGTGTATTTTGGTGTTTTATGATAGAAAATGAGGTTTTAAATTATGTTAGACAACTTGTACTACTCGGTTTTAAGCGAAAACGAGTAAAAGGGCTTAATTGGTAAAAATACCTAATAGTCATAAGTACATGTTAGAGTGTGAATTTGATGTTACCATAGAAGGGAAAAATGATCCGCATGCCATAAAACATAAGAATAAGGGATGAAGTTTAATTTTCGAGCCTAGGTGCAAAAGTGTAATTATGCAAAAGTTTAGGGGCAAAAATGTAATTTTGCCAAAGTTTGTATTAAATGCTGTTTTGATGAATGTATGTATTAAATAAGATTAATTTGGCATTATAGATCAAAAGAAATGAGATTCAAGTCGCGATCGAGGGAAAAATAAAGTTTACGAAGAATAGGCTCGATTGCTAATAATTTTGTATCGAGGTAAGTTCATGTGTAAATGTAGTAACATAATTGTCATTTTAATTAACTTAATGATATTTATATGATATGATGATTATTATTATGAAATATTATGCTTTGTGGTTATTGTTGAGTAATATGCAAATTATGTTTATTACTTGTTAAATATGAATTGCTACCGAGTATCGATTTCGATATTCCGTGGAAGACGGCAAAGATGTGTGATTGAGGAAAAAGCCCGTTTGAACTTTGGGAATAGATTAGAATACAAGTGACATGTCACTAGGATGGTTAAGTTCCGAACTCGTTGAGTTGAGTCCGAGTTCGTGAGATGTAACTAGGCATCCGAGCTCATTGAGTTGAGTCCGAGTTCACTTATGGATGTGAACACCCGAGCTCATTGAGTTGAGTCCGAGTTCACTTATGGGCGGGTTACATGGTAGCTTGGCTACATAAGTTTCGTAGGCTATTGAGTTTGTCTAGCTGCGGGTATGGCTCTTATGTTCATGAGATCCGCGTATTCGAATTATATTCCGATGTGTTCAACGGGTGAATCTTTGGTGAATAAGAAGAAGGCCTAAAATGAAGGTGACATGTTGGTAAGTGTGGTAAATGAGAAAATTTGGCAGGTATGTGCTTAAACCCTCAGGTTGAGAACTTGGTATGATGAAATCGTAGAAAGATATTAAATACAAATGAAACATGAATGTATTGGTGTTGTTTATGCAAATAATGTTTTTGTGGGATTGTGTGATTATGTTACTTGCTATTTGCATGTGAACTTACTAAGCATTTGTGCTTACTCCCTCCTTTTCTTTCATTGTAGTTTTGACAAGCCGGCTTGAGAATCGGGATAGGTCGAAGACTCGTTCACACTATCCGAAGGCCTAAATTGGTAAAATGGCTTGTGTGTTTTGAATGTGGCATGTATGGCAAAATACTCACTTTGTGTAAATGATCTTATGATATGGCTATGGTTTGGCAAGAAAAGGGTTTGTAAATGATTAGCCATTGGAATGGCCAATCTAAGTCATATTTGATATTGTGTATGTTTAAAAGGATATTTAGTCCATGAAAATCCTTAGTAAAGTGAAATTTACCATAAAATGTAATCCGCAAAGAAGCGAGTGATGTAAATTTGAAAAATCACTAAAAATAGTAAAAATGTAATTAAATGATGACTAAGTTATGAAATTGAATATTAATGAGTCTATTTTCATATGGATTGAACAAAACAGGTATATGAATTATATTTTATGAGATATTTAAATTTTTGTGAAACAGGGCCAAAGTGATTTCTAGATCCCCTGTTTTGAATTTAAAAATTCATCATAAATTGTAAAACAATAATTAGAAGTCATGCTTTATATTTACAGATTTTTTATTGAGTCTAGTTTTAAGAGAAACAAACTTCATAGACATTGAAATTCTGTACAGAGAGATATCTGATTCGTAATACACAGAGGTTAGAGCAGTCAAACCCTAAAATAGGGGAGATTTTAACTAATAAACTGTACTAATTGGCTTGGCCAAAAATTATAGAAAAAAATTAGTAAATAGATATATGAGTCTAGTTTCAGGTAAAATTTACAGAATTGGATTTAGAGTTTCAGAACTCGAGACATGAATTTTTAAGCGACTGTGACGCAGATTGCTAGCTTGACTAGAAATTTTAAAAAAAATAAATCGTTTGAGTGGTTTAAGTAATGAATTAAGTCTGTTAACACCTCATGTTTGAATCTACCGACGGTCTCAGGTACGGGGTGTTACATTTGGTGGTATCAGAGCAGGTTTAGTCGGTTCTCGGACTAATGTGTTGTATGTACGGGTTTTGCTATACATGCCATATATATAAATTGTGATAGTGTGACGACTTCTGACCTTTTAAATGATTTTTTTATAGTAAATGGATCCCGATCCAGTTGCGGCTGATGATGTCGAGAGTAATACACCAGCTCCGGCTGAAGGGGTGGTGCCAACTGAAAATCCACCTCCTACTGTCGGTCAAGGAAGAGGAGAAGGGGCTCTAGAAGCCTTTCTCTAGATGATGAGTGCCTAGTATACTGAGTTCGTTCGTATGAACCCAAATGCACAACCTCCCCCACCTCCCCCGATTCCTCAACCTGTACCCCCGATGCCTCAAGGTGTAGATCTAATGAAATTTCACAGAACTCCAGTTGACAAAATACGTAAACAAGGGGTCGAAGAATTCAGGGCAAATATTGATGATGATGCTGAGAAAGCAGAGTTTTGGCTCGAGAATTCTATTCGAGTATTTGATGAATTGTCTTGTACACCTGAAGAATGCTTGAAATGTGCTATATCATTGTTGAGGGATTCAGCTTATCATTGGTGGAAGACATTGACTTCAGTAGTACCGAAAGAGAAAGTAACTTGGGAGTTCTTTCAAGAAGAATTTTAGAATAAATATATCAGTGAAAGATTTATTGATCAGAAGCGTAAAGAGTTTCTTGAATTAAAGCAGGGGAACATGACAGTTACTGAATACGAAAGGGAGTTTGTCAGGTTGAGTAAGTATGCTAGAGAATATATTCCTACAGAAGATAAAATGTGCAGACGATTTGAAGACGGACTCAATGAGCAGTTCATTCTCACAGCAATCCAGAAAATCTAGAAATATGAATCCTCGTTCACAGGTTTTGGCTGGACAATCATATGAAAATTTTAAGAAGCAAAATGTGGGTCCTAAATCTCAGACTACTTCTGCAGCTAGTGTGGGAAATACGAGATTTGTTAAGCCGAGTGCGCCGGTGTGTGTAAATCATTTTGGCCCATGTAGAGTGAATGAATGTTTTCGTGTGGTTCTTCTGATCATTTTATTAGAGACTGCCAGAGAGAGAGTTGAGAAAGAAAAATTTCGAATGTAAAAGCTAGTGGTGCAGACTCGAGGGGAAGATATTCGAGAAAAGCTGGAAAGGAAGCAAGCAGCAAAAATGTAGCCAGAGATTCAGCAGCTAAATCTGAAGCAAGGGCTCCAGCTAGAACTTATGCTATAAAGGCACGTGAAGATGCTTCATCACCCGATGTGATTACTGGTATATTTTCTCTTTATGATGTTAATGTTATTACTTTGATTGATCCCGGTTCTACTCATTCATATGTATGCATGAAACTTTTTCTCAACTTATAATTCCTATCAATATTATTTCAAACCATCTCATAAGTAATCATACATTGTGAATTCAACTAAAAGAACATTAGAGCTTTAAACATTCTAAATTGAGTATTTTAATCATGAAAAACTTAGGTATCTCCCCTCCCCTAAGTAGTTATTGTGATATCCCTAATTTAACCCTAGTCGGGAAGTGGTTTCGGGACCACGAAACCGAGTCGCAAAAATATTTAAATACCTTATTCCATGCCAAATATATGTGAAAATGCATGTGTAAATTTTTAATTCTTTGATTTAGTTAATTTGAATGTGAATTGAAATAAAAAGGACTCATGTGAAAGGATTTAAATATATGTGGCTAATTTTAAGAGATTAATAAAAGAATGAAGTAAAATAAATGGAGTTGCATGTCAAATATCCATTTTCTAAGGTTAGTGGCCAGCCATGCTTTGAATGGAATTATTGTTTTTTTTTAATTGTAAAATAAAGCTTAGTGGAATGTTATTATAATGGTGAATTAAATAATAAAAGAATTTGGTGAAAAGAACAAGGTAGCTCTTTTGTGTTCTTTTTAGCCAAAAATCAAATAAGAGAGGGGAGAAAAGTCTAAAACCATTCGGCACTTTGATATTCTTCGTGAGGTGAGTTTCTTGATTAAAATTTGATGGAAATTTGATGTTTTTGGGATGGATGTTAAGCTAGTTAGGCAACCAAAGGTTCAATTTTTTTTTTGTTATGTGGTTATATGTGCATTTCGGCCATGGTCTTTGCTTGAATTTGAGATTTGTAATGTGATTTTCCTAAATTGTCTATAAATTTTTGGTTGTTGATTTCATGGTAATGGTATATTGAATCCATGATTTGAATCCATGAAAATTTAGTAAGGTTGCATTCGGCAACTTGCTTGGAATTATGAAATGACGTCCAAAATTTGTAATTCACGCTTAAATATTGAAATAGAGCTTACAATTAATAGACCCATGTAATAATTGAGGATTTTATGTGTTAAATTTTGGATGTTGAGTTTTAGCTTTGAAATAGTTGTTAGATGAGTTATAAAGTACTAAAAATTGGAAAGAGAAAGAGCTTAAGGCATGGTTAGTATTCGGCCATGATGAGAAGTAAGAAAATGAATGTTGTGGTTGAGATGATTGAGGTGGTGATCTCGAAGCTAAGTGATTATCGGCTAGGTGTTATGTATATTTAAGTGCCGAGTGTGGACAAAAACATTTAGTAGAATAATTGTTAATTATATGCTTGAGTGTACGGTTTGTAAGAAGTAAATTTATGGATAAGCTTGATAGATGTTGTTGAGGCTAATTTAAGAGCTTTGTGGCATATAATCCTTAGAAAAATTATGTTTGTGGTTATAAAAGATTTTGGGCATTCGGCTACTCGAGGAAAGATGAGAGACATGCTTATATGTTTATATGCGTATTACCAAACATGATTGTGAATAATGATACTAATAAAATGGTTTGTAAGTTATTAATAAGGGTTTTGACATAGATACTTGTAAAAAAGACAAATGCTACATATTTGGAACCCTTACATGGTATTTCGGCTTTAGTTAATTATTTTAGAAATTGAAGCTAAATGTTATAAGGAATAAGTGTATTTCTTGCTAACCGAATTATAATATAATCGAATGTGGTTTTACACAATAGTGATGTGATAAGTTTAAATTTGGTTCATTAGCTCAAGAACTCAAGGAAACAAAGTCGGATCGTGGAAAAAGGGAAATTGGTCGAATAGTCGGAATTGACGTACATTAGCGATCGAGGTAAGTTTTAAGTATTAAAGCCTATAATGTGATTGAGTATGATATGTTAAGCACATATTAAAAGAATCATAACTCTATTGTAAATTTTTATGCATATAGCCTAATGGCTATTATGAAGTATAGGTAAGTTAATGATATGATATGTTTCCAAATGGATATGATATTATGAAGTGCTAAAAGGATATGTCAGAAGAGTAAATTTGTGATAAACCTGCTTAGGACAGCAGCAGTAACATGAATTTAGAAAATCACCATAAATTGTTGGAGTTGAATTAGAGGCTGAATAAACTATGAAATTAAAGCTTAATGAGTCTAGTTTCTTATAAAAGAAACCGTGTAAGAAAATGAACTTCCGATAATGAGATATTTAAAGTTGTGTGAGACAGTGCAGAATGACACTGTAATCCTCTGTTCTGTTTTTAGAAAATCATTATAAATTGTACAAAAATTTTTAAAAGACAAAATTTATATTATAGATGCCTTAGTGAGTCTAGTTTCAAATGAAATAAACAAGAACATATTTTGAATTTTGTACAATGAGAAATTTGATTTGTAGTGAAGAGTGGTCAGAATAGTCAAACAGTGAAATAGGGGAAACTTTAAGAAAAATCTGGTATTGATTGGCCAAACCAAAAATTCTTAAAATTTTATGGATAAAATATATATGAGTCTATTTTTAGGGAAAATTAACGGCACTTCATTTGGAGTTTCGTAGCTCCATTTACGAATAATTTAATGACTATTGCTCAGGAAAAACAGCTTGTGCTGAATTTGTGATTATGTTGTAAACCTTAATAAAACTATTTGAGTTGCTTATAAGCTATCGATTAAATATTGGTAATCAAAATACCAAATCCGTATTAAAGTGAAGCTATAAGCTGTAAATGACTAGTATACCTAGTCAATTTTGTTATGATGAAACTGATGTACAAGATATGTATATGTGATAAGGCCTAATGGCCGATGTGATGAATGTGAAAGTGTATATATGTGATAAGGCCGAATGGCAAATGTGATGAATGTGAAAGTGTATATATGTGATAAGGCCTAATGGCCGATGTGATGAATGGGAAAGTGTATATATGTGATAAGTCCCGAAGGACATTTGTGCCAGTACTATATCCGGGTTAAGATCCCGCAGGCTTTATGCGAGAATATTATTCTGAATTAATGTCCGTAGGCTTCGTGCTCGTGCTATATCCGGATTTTAAAGACCCGAAGATTCAAGTAAGACTTTGATATTGAGTATCCGCAGTAAGTTACCATCAAATAAGTATTACGTATTTAAAGATGTTCAGGTACGTATTACTTACTCGTCGGTGGATTGATTTCAAAGTGAATTATTAGTATCAAGAAGGTATGTAAATGTGATCAATATTATAACTCCAAATATGAGAATGATCTAATTGGTAATGGTATGCTTGTATAATGAAGTATGGGATGAAATATTCTTATGTATTAGTGCATATTCTGCCCAAAAGCCTTACGATTTGAGTACGGGTTTGGGTTCACTAGATATGCCAGTACAAGGTAAGGATTATATTCTGTAAACTTACGTATATGTAATAAGGAATATGTTTGGTTCTTTAGGTGCCTACAGTAATTTAATACTTGTCATGTTGAAATACTTGAAAATATGGATGTGATTATGAACAAGTGGAAACGATTATTGAAAGTTGTAAATTGGTGAAGAATGTGCTTTGGAAATATTCGACCATCTAGGTCACTATTGTACGAAAGTATATATATGTGATAGTTAAGTGATGCGTTTATTGATATTATAGTTCGAGAGGAAGCTCTAGATTAACTTCATCTAACAGTTGACATGAATGACCAAAGATATTAAATGAAAACACTTTGCGACTTAAAGCTCAAGGCTAAAGAAAAGCGAATTAAATTATGTGAAATTTTGGCTAGGTATATTGGGTCAAATGAGATTTTACCTAGTTTAAGTATATGTGAAAAACGTCATTGATTCAACAAAATTATTGTTTTGCTTAAAACTTACTAAGCTTACGAAAGCTTACTCTGTTCGTTCATGTTTTTGGTCTGTAGGTTGTGGATTCTGACTACTAGCTCGGGGATCGTCAGCACTTCATCACACTATCTACCATTACGGTAGCCATGAGATTGGATTATCTTATGGCATGTATAGAATAGACTAGTAGCGAAAGAATAATTTGGTTATTGTATATAAGCCATGCGAAAATGGCATCTTTTGAATGTTTACTTATAGAAGTTTACATTTTATCCCTGGCTGTGTCTAGTGTTTATCCAAATGGATGATCTAAAAAAAAAAAAAAAAAGTTTTATCGTTCTGTCATGAGTTACAAGTCCGGTAATGCCCCTTACTTATTCCGGCGATGGTTACGGGATAGGGGTGTTACAGTTATCATTGATTTGGAACCTCACAGAGTTTAACATCCTCACTAAAGATTCACTCAAATCACTCAAGGTGTTTAAGGACAATGAAACTAGCACTCATTAGTCAATATGAAAAGTTATTACCATAGGCTTGCATAAAAATTAAATCTCCACCACTATAAATCGAGATGATACATCAATCCAAAGGTCTTTAAAGGGTTGTAACGAGGCTTAGTTAAGGGGTGTGGTCACAAGCTGAAAGAAAGGGTTAGAATTGAGATTAACTTGAAAAATTACTTAACTAGAAAAATATTTAATCATCACTTGTGTACAACAAAACTTTCTTCTTTGACTGTGGAGTGAAACATACAAGCAAAAGATAACTACTGATATGTATACATTTTTTTAAGAATAGTTCAAATAATCATAAATTAACTATTAATAACAAGACATAGTTAAGCAATTTATTCAAATCAACTCTCGACAAAAATAGGGATCAAATTAATTTAGGGGATTTGAACAATAATGGGTTACGGGTTAATATTGAGTAGTACAAGGAATGGCTTGTTAGGCTCAAAGGGGTTTACTAAGTGTTAATCATGGAGGTAGGCTTTTCATGGCATGAGTGGGTTAATCCTAAGTGCCTCTATCATCTTGATATATCAAATCAAATGGTGTGGTCTTGACATGCATAATTAGGCAAGTTCTAGAATAACAATTCAATATTGGCACACTCAAAGCAATAATAAAAGTGAGCATGAAAGAATTAATAGATGCTCAAAAGGCTCAAAAATCTCACAAAAATTATGGCTTTTTATGTTTAAATTTGTGGGATTCAATTCAAGATAATACCTAAATTTGGGGAAACAACCTAAAATTTTAAAATCTTAAAAATCAATTTATCATGCTTGATTTTCTAATGCCTTAAAGTTTCACAATCAATGCATGAATGCCTATGTTTTAATTCAAGATATATCAATCAAAATTATCAGTCAATCAAAATTCATCTTAAACATGATATGAGAGATTTACAAGAGGACAAAGCAATATTCAGGATTTTCAAATAATGAAATGATTACCCCCCCCCACATTTAAGACGTACATTGCCCTCAATGTACAAGGTTAGATATATGGAAAAATATAAAATCATAAGAGAGGGAGAGAATTGAAACTTCCTAGGTGTTGGAATGAATGAATTCCCTAGTTTAACGAAAGCGAGAATTGACAATAGAACTGAAGGTAAGGCTTGATTCGGAGGAAGAAATAACTTGATAAAAATCATAAAGGTAAGCCGCGTGAATCAATTAAAAAGGAATTAAGAATAACAATAAAAATAAGGGAAATAGTCTAATTTTGTAGGTGGCACGGTCGCCTCACACGCCCGTGTGGGTCGTGTCCAGCCTGTGTTTGTCGTGAGTTGAAAGTTTGTTGCACGGCCTTGAGACATGCCCGCGTGTTTTGCGTTTTACCTATTTTGGCGCATCTGAAATTTGACACATGCCCGTGTATCTCGGGCGTGTTGATGCACATGACCATGTCGCATGACCGTGTTTTGCCTTGTTCGCTTCTCCCACGCATGTGTATGCGATCCCCACGCCCGTGTTAATTTGGTAGATTCGTCCATGGGTGTTAGGCACAGGTGTGTCGCACGCCCGTGCTAGCTTCTCGTTTCGACCACGGTCCTAAGGCACGGGCGTGTCGCACGCCCGTGTTGTTTTGGCAGGTTCGTCCACGGTCATGTCCCACGGCCGTGGCAGTTTATCGTCGCCCGTGTTTTGGGAAAATCTTGCCCTGTTTCCACACGGTCTTACACACGCCCGTGTGCTTAGCTGTGTCCCTGTGGTAAACCTGTTTTCAAGAGCTCTGTTAGTCATGGCAAGTGTTAAATACTAAAATTTAAAGAAGTTTGTAACACCCTTCACCCGTATCCGACTCCGGGACAAGGTTCGAGGCGTTACCGGACTTAAACATTCACAAACATATAAAATTGGGTCACCAAGTTCTGTCCAAAATTAAAACTTACAAACCACAATGAATAAAGACCACATCTCATGGCCATATAAAAAAGCTCAATGTAGGCCAATACGTAAACCAAATCATAATAATAATACATGACATGAAACAAACTTGCTATACATGCCACTCACATGAAAATATTTAACATATACTAGCCAATACTCCAAGGATAATGGCTTGATAGTGTGATGCTGCCTCCGACGATCTCCAACCCCTGAGCTGACCTGACAAACTAAAAAAAATGGAAAGAAGGAAGTAAGCTTTACGCTTAGCAAGCAAGTATATAAATAATGAATAAAGAATTTAGTATGATTACATAATAACTCAAGTGTATCTACTTTTAATTTCACTATTTACTCCACTTTGGTCAAGCTGTCTCTCCTGCGTCATGTTCACTAAATAAATCATAACTCGAGTTACAAAACTCGAAATCCAATTCCGTAAATTTTTATTGAAACTAGACTCATGTATCTATTCACTAATTTATTTCTAGAGTTTTTGGTCAAGCCAATTAGTACAGTTTATTAGTTAAAGTTTCCCCTATTACACAGCTTGACTGATCTGACCTCTGTTCACTACGAATTTAATTTCTCCCGGTACACAATTCAAATGACCATGAAACCTGTTTCATTTAAAACTAGACTCAATAATGAATTAATTCATATAAACTATATTTCTTAATTTTTTTTGTACAATTTTTAATTATTTTTCAAAGTTGGAACAGGGGATCACATAGTCATTCTGAGCAAGTCACACACAATTATAAATATCTCAAAATATAGAATTCCTTTACTTGCTCCGTTTCTTTTATATGAAAATAGGCTCATTAAGCTTTAATTTCAAATCTCATTCAGCCTCTAATTAAATTATTACTATTTTTAGTTATTTTTCAAAATCACGTCACTGCTACT
Source organism: Gossypium anomalum (assembly GCA_025698475.1). Lineage (NCBI taxonomy): Eukaryota > Viridiplantae > Streptophyta > Magnoliopsida > Malvales > Malvaceae > Gossypium > Gossypium anomalum. The sequence continues at coordinate 22,270,920 of CM046958.1, forward strand.
GTCCCACAACAGTTTTAGTGCTAATTCACTCTTTCACACTTTCTTTGTATTAACCTCATTTTAACTTATATATATATATATATATATATATATCACAATTTATTTTCACCACATTTCATATATCACAAGTATAGGTCCATAATTACAATGTCACCATAAAGCCATCCCGTTGAACAATTCGGATCAATTCCCGATACTTGATGGTTTCAGCACACAGCTCCACCATCATATTTCATATAATTCGGCTCTCTTGTACACATGGTGAACACTTAGTACCACCCATGTGACCTAGCCAATTTATTACATAGCTCTCTTATCCACATGGTGTCCTACACTTGGAATCACACATGCGACCTAGCTACATTTATCTCTCCCGTAGCTCTCTTGTCTACATGGGATACTTCCCGTATCACACATGTGACCTAGCTACACTCCATCTATATTATTCAATTCTTCCGAATGTTCAACCGGGATTTCTCTCTCTATTACTTATTTCCATTCTTCCAATAATCAATTTATGCTTCAAAATCGGCTAAAATATATATAATAGGCTGAAATATAAAAATGTAAATGAAGTTAATGTATTATTTACATACAAACTTACCTCGGTGCAAAATATGGAAATTTTGCAATTTAATCCAAAACATTTTCCTTCCCCCGTTCGAGATCGATTCCACACCTTTCTTGATCTATAATATCACATTTAGCCTAATAATTAATCACACTATTCATATGGGTCTAAAAATCATATTTTTACAAATTTGCATTTTGACCCCTAAACTTTTACATATTTGTACTTTTGCCCCAAGGCTCGGAAATTTAATTTCAGCCCTTATTCTTATGTTTAATGACATGCTGATCATTTTTCTCTTCTATGGAAACATCAAATTCTCACTCTAACACATAGTTATGAACAATAGATATTTTTACCGATTATGCCGTTTTCCTCGTTTTTACGAAAAATCACTTAGCAAAAGTTGTTTAACACAATCTCAAACTTCATATTCTACCATAAAACATCAAAATTCATGCATATCATTCATGGGTAAATTTTTAAACATAAACCCTAACTCGAAATAATGGTAGAAATAGGTAAACCAGAAACTACGAGGATTTCAAAAATGTAAAGAACATTAAAAACGGGGCTTGAAATCACTTACTATGAAGCTTGAAAGTTGAAGAAACCCTAGCTATGGAGGAGAGCAAATTTCGGCAGCAACTAATGAAGATGATGGCCAATTTTATGTTATTTTTCCCATTTTATTTCATTTAACATACAAATGACCAAAATGCCCTTACTACTAAACTTTCCAAAAATTCCCTCCATGTCCCACTTTTGTCCATAACTTAGGAATTGGTAAAATTACTATTTAAGACCTCCTAATTAATATTTTAAAGCAATTTCATACTAGAAACTTCTAGAATGCAAGTTTTGCAACTTATTCAATTTAGTCCCTAACTTCAAATTAAGCACTTTATGCATAGAATTTCTTCACGAAATTTTCACTCAATCATGCAATCATATCATAGACCTCAAAATAATCATAAAATAATTATTTCTATCTCGAATTTGTAGTCTCAAAATCACTATTCCGACTAGACCCAAAATCAGGGTGTTACAAAGTTAGTGCAATTAGTACTCGGGTTGCCTCCCGAGAAGCGCTTATTTATAGTCTAAGCTAGACTTACCTCTCTATTGAATGGTCAAGGTGGTTTAAGGAGTTCGTACTCCTCATTCCTGCTATCATTCTTATCAAAATAAAGCTTTAGCCGGGAATTGTTTACCCTAAAAGTGCCGAACTTCTGATGACTTACCTCCACTGTACTGAATGGGAAAATACTAAGTACCGTAAGAGGGGTTTCTTCATCCAGGTTGGTAGTGACAATGTAAGGGTCTGCGGCATCTAATAAGACTTGATCTCCAACCTTAAGTTGATTTGAAGAGGTATCGAGCTTGTTTTGGCGTAGTTTCGGTTTATCGGGTGTTCTCAGTTTATGTGCTCGCCATTCGTCTAGCTTCTCTATCTGTAGCATTCGTTCTTCATGAATGAGTCCTCTATTGTTGTTGGAACATAGCTCATGTACTTCTTTCAAACTTAATTTCTGCACAGTGGATTGTGTCATATTATCAGTTTTAGTGGGATGGTGTGGATCATTACCTTCCATGTTCGATGTGATGCTAGAATTACGAGCTTGAAGGGTGATTGTTTCGTCTCCCACGCGAAGTGTAAGTTCACATGTGCCAGCATCAATAATTGTTTTAGCAGTTGCTAAAAAGGGCCTCCCTAAAATCAAAGGGAAATATGAATTTATCCACTTTCACTAGTACATCCTCAATGATACCTCTAGGAGATCTTATAGTTTTATCTGCCAATTGAATGCTCATCCTAGTTTGTCTAGGTTTCCCAAGACCTAGTTGCTTAAACATTTTGTAAGGCATGACATTGATACTTGCCCCTAAATCAGCTAATGCATTATTCACATCTAAACTACCAATTAAGCAAGGAATTGTAAAACTCCCTGGATCTTTCAATTTGTTGGGTAGCTTATTCTGTAGAATAGCTGAGCAAACTGCGTTTAGCTCCACATGCGATGCTTCATCCAACTTCCGCTTGTTTGCTAAAAGCTCTCTTAAAAATTTCATTACATTTGGCATCTGTGACAGAGCTTCAATGAACGATAAGTTGATATGTATTTTTTTCAAAAGTTTAAGGAATCTACCGAATTGTTCATCTGAGCGGTATTTTCTTGTCGCGTTAGGGTATGGCACACGAGGTTTGTATTCTACATTCACCATTTTATTATGACTTACCTCACCATCACCTTTGCTTTCCACATTTTCTTGCCTTGGTTCTGGCTCAGTCTCAACGCATCCTTCTTGAGCATCAATTGCATTGAGTTGTTCACTTGGGTTCAGTTCAGTATTACTTGGCAAACTACCTTGTGGTCGTTCAAAAATTAATTTGGATAGCTGACCTATCTGAGTTTCGAATCCTTGAATTGATGCTTGTTGATTTTTGAGTGCTGTCTCAGAATTCTGGAAATGAGTTTTTGACACCGAGATGAATTTGGATAGCATCTCCTCAAGGTTCGGCTTCTTTTCCTGTTGATAAGGTGGCTGTTGAAAACCCTGAGGATTCTGTGGCTTTTGATTTCCTTGACCGCCCCAAGAGAAATTTGGGTGGTTCTTCCAACCTGTATTATAAGTATTACTATATGGGTTATTTTGAGATCTAAAATTATTGTTACCCATATAGTTAACTTGTTCCTCTTCGGTTGTAGGATTGAATGATGGGTATTCTATAAGCACACCTCCTCCACTTGAATCATACCCCATCGCTGGATGTACCTGCGTAGAACCAAGTAAACCATCAATTTTTTTGTTCAGAAGTTCTACCTGATTTGACAACATAGTGACCGAATCGATGTTATAAACGCCTGCTGTTTTCGTTGGCTTAGTCCTTATGACTTGCCATTGATAGCTATTCAGTGACATCTCTTCAATAAATTCAGAAGCCTCTTCAGGTGTTTTATTATTGATGGTCCCACTAGCAGCTGCATCAATCATTTGTCTTGTCGAAGGGTTCACACCGTTGTAGAATGTTTGAACTTACAGCCATAGAGGTAATCCATGGTGTGGGCACCTTCACAAAAGGTCCTTGTATCTCTTCCATACATCGTAAAGTGTTTCTAAGTCCATCTGCACAAAAGAAGATATATCATTACGCAACTTAGCTGTTTTTGCTGGTGGAAAATATTTTAATAAAAAATTTTCGGTCATTTGTTCCCAAGTGGTAATGGACCCTCGTGGTAGTGAGTTTAACCATTGTTTAGCTTTATTCCTCAGTGAAAAAGGGAATAACCGTAAGCGAATGGCATCATCAAAAACACTATTAATTTTGAAAGTGTCGCACAGTTCTAGGAAATTTTTCGAGTGAGTGTTGGGGTTCTCATCCTACAAACCATCAAACTGAACAAATTGATGTATCATCTGAATCGTGTTAGGCTTCAGTTCAAAATTATTTGCAGCAATAGCAGGCCTCACTATACTTGACTCAGTTCCTGTAAAATTAGGTTTAGCATAATCACACATAGTACGAGAAACAGGATTCTGATTTGCTAATTCAGCGAGTATGGCTGGAGGTAGTGGATTGTCCTGATTTTTAGCCATCTCCTCAAGCTGCGCCTGATTTCTCGTCGGTTTCTATGAGCTGTACGATCAATTTCCTCGTCAAAAAGCAATGGTCCTGACGGGTTTCTTCTAGTCATAAACTAAAAGAACCTACCAGGAGAAAAAGAAAGAAAATTAGTAAAATAAAAATTAAAGTTAAATTACAAGAAATTAAATGGCTAAAGTAATAAAAATTGAGCGTTCCTAATATCTTAGTCCCCGGCAACGGCGCCAAAAACTTGATCGTGATTTTCCATGATAAGTTTTATAAATTTATAATGAATCATTCTTAAATCTAACTATTATCACGACGTAGGCAAGTGTACCTATCGAACAGTAATATAGCTTTAGCAAGACCGGATTGTCAAACCCAAAGGACTAGGAGTACTAGTAATGACTGTCTTCTTATTATCTAGCGGAAGAAAAGAGATTTGTTTTAACTAACTAATTAATTAAACTAAGAACTTGCAAAAAATAGAAGTTGGGAAATTACTTTTGGGGAAAGCGATTGATTGAGACAATACCTAAGGAAAAATCCACCTAGACTTTTACTTGTTATTCTGGCTCCAAACCAGACAATTTATTCATTTAACTTGTTCCGTAGAAATCCCTACTATATATTATTATCCCTCTCAAGACTAACAATGTCTAATCCCTAGGTTGAATAACCGAGAGTTATCTCTAATTAACACCCTAAGGTTACATTAACTCGATCTATTGATTCCCTTATTAGGTTTCACCCTAATTCGGTAAAATCTTGTCACCCTATCTCCAGGCGCGCAATCAACTCCGCTTAATTATGACAAAGTTACTCTTAGTCAGGGTCTATTCCTCCTCCAACTAAGAGTAGTAACTTGAAGTGATATCCTAAAATACCAAAATAAGAATTAAGAACACATAATTAAGAACAAGTCAAATATTTATCATACGATTCAGAAATAATAACAAGGTTTTGTCATAGGTTTCATCCCCTTAGGTATTTAGGGGTTTAGTTCATAACTAAACAAGAAAACATCTCCAGAATAATAATAAATACAAAACAATAAGAAAACCCAAAACTCCTGAAGGGGAAGTTAAGGAGACATCTTCAGTTTTGATAATGGCTTCGGCTTCTGAGATGGATTAATCGGCTTCCTTAGAGTAATTCCTTACTCCCTATTCTCCGTCTCCCCTCTCTTCCTCTTTTAAGGTGTATTTATAGGCTTTGGAATGCCTAAAAACCCTCAAAAGTGGCCTTTTCCGAATTGGACTCAACTTAGGCTCGGTAGGGACACGCCCGTATGCGATAACTTTAGGCCGTGTTCGAGGTACACAGGTGTGTGTTATACCCATGTGAATCATGCTTCAATTCTGCAAAATTGACACGGCCGTGTGATCTGCCCGTGTGAGGAGCTCCAGGCCGTGTTAATTTCGTGCTTTGGCCCATTTTCTTCGTTTTCAGCCCGTTTCTCGTTCCTTTCGTTCTCTTATGCCTACCTGAGAATAAAACATGAAATTAAGACATTAGGAGCATCGAATTCACCAAATCTAAGGAGAAATCATTGATAAAAAGCGTTAAGCATGGGTTATAAATACGTATAAATTACGATTTATCAGCAGGTGTGCAGGATAATTCATCAAAAACCCAGATAGTGTTTTCAAGCTAAAACTCAGCCCTTTCTGGATCATCATCTGCAGTAGCCTTAAATCCTTCCGCCCAATGTTTGCGGATTTTATCTATCGGAGGCTTACCAATTCTAACAGGTTCAGCACCCTGTGGTACCTAGGGAACCGGTTGAGGAGCAAGTGGGGGAGGTCGTTGTACAGCGGGGTTTATTCTCAAGTACTAGGTAAACCATTCATTCATCATTTGAAAGAAGGTTTGCTTTGCCTCCTCACTTCGGCCCTTAGACATGGGGCCTTTCACTCCCAGACGCAGAGTTGACTCTGTGAACTGAAGCTGAAGCATTGCTTTCAGCTTCCTTGGATTCAGCTCTACCTCAGTTGGATGACATAACTATATGAAAAACACATTTAAAAATGATCATGAGTCATCTCTGTAACACCCCACACCCGAGCTCTATGCTGGGACGGGATACGAGGCGTTACCATACTTAATCACATGCATACAAATATTTCGATGCCAACAAGACTCAGTCAAATTAAAAAAAATTCAAACATTTTCTAAAACTTCTTATCATGGGCCTATAAGGCCTAAAACATCTCGTGGAAACCACTCGGGACCAACTCGGGTCCTTTAACCAACACTAGGAAAATAACCTTTGAAACAAGGCACACGCCCGTCTGGATGGACAACACGCCCGTGTGGGACTTGAACATGGTCATGTTGCTGGCCCGCATGGCACACATGGCCTAAACACCTAGCGACACGCCAGTGTCCTTTACCCGTGCAGATTTATTTTCCAATTCAAACCTACAGGGGTTTTCACACGGCCTAGCACACGCCCGTGTCCATGGCCCGTGTCCCTCACACGGCCTCAACACGCCTGTGTCACATCCCATGTTCGAAAACTTTGTCATTCTATTTCTCACGTCAGAAATCCTTAAGGGTCACACAGCCAAGGCACACGCCCGTGTGCTAGGCTGTGCCCTTCACACGGCTAAGACACACGGTCGTGTCTCTGCCCGTGTGTTTACTACCATGCATACTGACTTGCAAATTTAATGTGTAGGGAACACACGGCCTAGACACACGCCTGTGTGTCTACCCATGTGGACAAAATAAGACTATTTACTAAGCCTCTTTGCCACCCTTACTTGCACTAACCTACATAACATTTAACATGACAAATCCACACAATAATACAAGATCTAATCAGCCACACAAGGAATTATCTCATTCATGCAAATATCATCATTTGAATATATCAATAACGAACATTAGTCATTATCCAGGGATTTATACAAAATGAAGGGATTCATCCCAAGCCAACACATTTGGCCAAATTAACATTGACACAAAATTCAAAAGTCTAAGCCCTATACATGACATACTCAAAATAATAAAACCAACTATACCAAATGCTTCGGTTGATAATGTGATCGATGCCTACAACGTCCGATGATCCTTGAGCTAATTAGGTGGCACTATAAGAGAATGGAAAGGAGAGGGAGTACACATAAAGCTTAGTAAGTTGTATGCAAATAAATATAACAACAACTTTACCATTTATCAACATGCTCATAATACAAAAGTAAGCATAAGCACAACTTACTAATCACTATCCAATACAATTCACATAGCATATATATGTCGAGCTCAAATCTCATACGTTTCAAATAGGTGCCTGTGCCACTCACAACATGGTTACGCTTTTCTTGTTTAGCTTAAACTGAAATTCTCACCGTTGAACCATTTGGAATGCTATCGGATATTCATTAAGCCTCAAACATAGGGTATGATACCGATGCCATGTCCTAGACATGGTCTTACACTGACTCTCACATATCTGTGTTGATGCTATGTCCCAGACAAGGTCCTACACTGACACATCTCGTAGCCGATGCATGTCCCAGACATGTCTTACACTGGCTTACATCTCGAGGCCGATGCATGTCCCAAACATGTCTTACACTAGCTCTCGTCTCATTGTCGATGCCATGTCCCGAACATGGTCTTTCACTGGCTCTCATAATGTGGCCGATGCATGTCCCAGACATGTCTTACACTAGCACACAAATAACTCGAATGTCATGGCATGAATATCTGATTTATTTCCTAAGGTTCATACGGGAGTTCTACTATCTCAATATTCATCGTACATAATCGTTTCCACAAACAAGCAATTTATGTTATATCATTTCAAACACATATAATAACAATATAGTTGTATTATTTACATACAACTTACCTCGGTATACAAAATGCAGGCAACTAGTTTGGCCTAGTCCACTAGCTTTGCTTTTCCTCGGTCTAGGCCCAAATTTTATAATTCTTGATCTAAAATGATAGAAATTCATTCATTTCATCAACATAGTAATCTAGACACTTGAAAATTCATAATTGGGCAAAATGACCATTTAGCCCTTAGACTTTTACAAAATGACCATTTTACCCCCAGGTCTGAAAATTCATTTTTATCGAATTTCCTTATTAGCTATGCCTAACAGACCATTTATTACTCTTATAGCAACCCCAAATTCCCAATATTTCACAATATTACTATCTATTTCACAAACTTTGCAAAATGGTCTCATTAGGGTTTTTCATGAAAAATCTATTCACCAAAGTTGTTTATTTATCACCCAAGATCCCTTTTCTTCCATAAGAACTCAGTAAACATCATAATATCTTTCATGGTAAGTCCCTAGACTATCAACCATTTCACAAAATGGTCCCCTCAATAGCTAAATTAAGCTTTAAGGGTTCCAAAAATACAAAAATTAGCAAAAATAACCTTCAAATTGACTTACTTGTAAAAGGATAGCTTGGCTAAAATTTTTAAAACTCCAAGAACCCTTATTTTGCTGAGAATTTTGGTGCTAGTGAAGAAGATGAGAAGGTGATATCATCTTCCCTTTATTTTATTTCTATTTTAATCAATTTAGCCACCAAACCCACCAAATTTGGGATTTTTGACCAACTTTGTCTCCTATGGCCGGCCATGCCTCTCTAAAGGGTCTAATTTCCCTTTAAAGACCCCAAATTTAGGTTCTCTAGCTATTTGACACTCTTAGCTATCAAAATCAAACTTTTACACTTTATGGATTTAGTCCTTTTTCGCAATTAAGCTCTCAAACGATAAAATTAATTCATCAAAATTTTCATGCACCTTTATAGACATGCCCTCACACATAAAATAATATTAAAAATAATTTATCTGACCTCGGGTTAGTGGTTCTGAAACCACTGTTCTGACTAGGCCTAAAATTGGGTTATTACAATTCTCCCCCCTTAGGGATTTTCATCCCTGAAAATCTTACCTGTGAATAAATTTGGGTATTGGTCTCTCATGGTCTCCTCGGGTTCCCATATGGCTTCTTCGACTCCATGTCTATGCCATAATACTTTAACAAGTGCAATACTCTTATTCCTCAATTGTTTTACTTCTTGAGCCAAAATCTTAACCGACTCTTCACCATAAGTCATATCCGGCTGAATCTCAACCTCAGTTGGCGTAATCACATGCAAAGGATCTGCTCTATATCGACATAACATGCACACATGAAACACGTCGTAAATCTTTTCCAACTCTGAGGGCAAAGCCAATCGATAGGCAATAGGCCCTACTCTCTCGGTAATCTCATAAGGTCCTATGAAACAAGGACCCAACTTGCCCTTTCTAACAAATCTGAGGACTTTCCTCCAAGGGGATACCTTCAAAAACACCTTATCACCACCTTGAAACTCAATCTCTTTTCGTTTCAAGTCCGCGTAGGATTTCTATCTATCCAAAGTAGCCATTAAACAATCACGGATTACTCTTACTTTCTCCTCGATCTCTTTAACTAAGTCAACCCCGTGTATTTGATTCTCTCTCAGTTTATTCCAATACAAGGATGTTCGACACTTGCGCCCATACAAAGCCTCATAAGGTGCCATTTTCAAACTCGAATGATAACTATTGTTGTAGGCGAACTCAACCAACGATAAATACTTTTCCCAACTGCCTTGAAACTCGAGAACACAACATCATAACATATCTTCTAAGATCTGAATTACTCTATCCGACTGACCGTCGGTTTGCGGGTGAAATGTTGTACTAAAATTTAGTTTCGTTCCCAACTCCCCTTGCAACTTCTTCCAAAACCATGAGGTGAACCTTGGATCTCTATCCTAAATAATTGACAAGGTCACTCCATGAAGTTTCACGATCTCAGAAACATAAAGATCGTCCAATTTCTCAAGGGAATAGTCAGTACATACTGGTATAAAATGTGCCGACTTTGTAATTCTATCAACAATGACCCAAACGGAACCCTTTTTGTTTGGCGTTAAAGGTAATCCCGATACAAAATCCACAGTCACCCGGTCCCATTTTCGCTCGAGAACCATCACAGGCAGAAGTAATCCCGAAGGTACTTGGTGTTCGACCTTTACTTGTTAATAAACTAGAAACTTAGAAACAAATTCAGAAATGTCTCTTTTCATCCCCGACCACCAATACAACCTCTTCAAGTCGTTATACATTTTCGCACTACCCAGATGGATAGATAAGCAACGACTATGTGCCTCTCATAAAATATTCTGAATAAGCTCATTAGCTTTGGGTACACAACCCTATCTTGGAACATCAAGCAGCCTTCGGTATTAATCCAAAAATCTAATTCATCACCCGACTCACACTGAGCCATCTTAGCTTGCAAATCCTAGTCACCTTTCTGAGCTTCACAGATTTCTTGAAGAAACGTAGGTCTAGCTCTCATCTCAGCTAAAATTGAACCATTTTTTGACATGGTCAATTGAGTATTCATAGCCCTCAAGGCGAACAATGATTTCTTACTCAATGCATCGGCAACTACATTCGCTTTCCCCGGGTGGTAGTCAATCACCAATTCGTAATCTTTTATCAACTCTAGCCACCTTCATTGTCATAGATTTAACACCTTCTGAGTCATCAAATACTTGAGACTTTTATGGTTGAGATTGCCCGGGACAGGGAGAACCTTTCTGGCAATACAGATTCCATATCCAAAATGCTCGGAAGGAACCTTCGATATCCAATCCCACGTGGAACCTGCGCTAAGAGCAATTTTCGAGACAAAAACTGATCATTCTGTGGATCCGAGATAGAACTCCAGTACTGCAACTCCTTCCCTTGGTGAACACTCGGCATCTCTCGCCATACAAATGGTGTCTCTAAATTTTTAACGCGAACACGATGGCGGCTAACTCTAAATCGTGCATTGGGTAATTCTTCTCGTGTGGCTTTAGCTGTCTCGAGGCATATTCTATCACTTTTTCTTCTTGCATAAGCACGCACCCCAATCCATTTAAGGAGGCATCGCTATATACCACGAATTTTTTCCCCGATTCTGGTTGCACCAGAACTGGAGCCTCGGTCAATAAAGCCTTTAATTTCTCAAAACTCTATTGGCACTTCCCTGTCCATCCGAACTTGACATCCTTTTGTAACAGCCTTGTCATCGAAGTAGCTATCATAGAGAATCCATTCACAAATCTTCTGTAGTACCCTGCTAAACCCAGAAAGCTTCGAACCTCTGTCACATTTCTCAGTAGTTTCCACTCAACAATAGCCTAGATCTTGCTTGGGTCAACTCTGATCCCATCTCCCGACACGATGTGTCCTAGAAATCCAACCTCTTTAGGCCAAAACTCACTCTTACTGAACTTGGCATATAATTGCTTATCTCTCAAGGTTTGTAAAACTGTTCTCAGATACTCCGCGTGCTAACTCTCCTCACGTGAGTAAATCAGGATGTCGTCGATAAAGACCACCATGAACTTATCCAAATACGACTAAAAAATGCGGTTCATTAAATCCATAAACACTGCAGGGGCATTCATTAAATTGAAGGGCATAACAAGAAACTCGTAGTGCCCATACCTCGTCCTAAATGCGATTTTCTATACATCTTGCTCCTTAACTCTTAGCTGATAGTAGCCCGACCTTAAGTCGATCTTAGAAAACACCGTGGCTCCCTTCAACTGATCGAATAGATCATCGATCCTTGGCAAGGGATAATTTTTTTCACAGTCACTTTGTTGAGCTATATGTAGTCTATGCACAATCTCATCGACCCGTCTTTCTTTTTCACAAAAAGTACGGGAGCACCCCACAGGGAAAAACTCAATCTTGCAAAACATTTTATCCGTTAACTCTAGTAATTGAGTCTTCGGCTCTTTTAACTCTGTTAGAGCCATTCTATATGGAGCAATCGAGATAGGTGCCGTACAAGGGACTAACTCGATACCAAACTCAACTTCTCTGGTTGGAGGGAACCCGGGCAACTCTTCTGGAAATACATCTGAATACTCGCATACCACAGGCACTGTCTCCATTTTCACTTCAGACTCTTTGGTGTTCAACACAAAGGCTAGGTAAGACTCATACCATTTTCTTAAATATTTCTCGGCAGTCAAAGACAAGATCAGTACTGGTGAGTTATCCGGTTCACCTAATTCAACCCGAATAATATCTCCATTCTTATATTTCATTTCGATGAACTTGCTACCATAATTTATTATCACATCATGAGCAGTCAACCAATCCATTCCAAGAATTAGATCAAATTCATCAAACAGTAGTAGCATGAGGTTAGCCGGAAAACAATGACCTCTAATCATCAAAAGACAATCTCTACACACTTTATCAACTATCACATACCTGCCTAATGGGTTTGACACTTTTATCATAAATTTGGTAGACTCAACAGAAACATTCATACTAGATACTAATTTCATGCATACATAGGAATAAGTAGACCCCGGATCAATCAAAGCAATAATAGAAATATCGTGAAGAGAAAAAGTACCCGTAATCACATCTAGTGAAGATCCCTCTTCGCGAGCGCGAATGGCATAAGTCCTTGCAGGCGCACGGCCCCCGGACTTCACAGTTGAATCTCAAGGAGCACCTCTACTGCAAGCCCCACTGCTTGAATTCTTTTGTGGTCTACCCCTCGAAGGAGTACTACTTGCCCTCACCTCTTGCTTTTTCTCTTTCTCATCTAATTCAGGGCAGTCTCGGATGAAGTGGTTTAATAACCCACATTTACAATAGCCTCTTTCATTCTCTTGGTACTCGCCAAAATGACGCCTACTACACTACGAACACTCTGGCCTATTTGGCCGAACATTACCAAGACTTGCGATGAAAGTGGTTTGGGCTTTAGACGCTATGTACTGCTTGTTCCTATTTTTACTCAAGAATCCTCCTGAAGCATTCGATCGGGTAGTGAATTCCCTCAATATCTTAGATGAGGACTGATGTGACTTCCCAATCTAGCTCTTCTTCAAATCACGCGACTCAATAGCCGCATTTCTCTTCACTTTAACCAACTCTTCTACTTCGCAAGCTCTCTCAACCAGTACTACAAATTCCCTTAGCTCTAGGATGCCGACAAATATTCAGATATTTTCATTTAGGCTATCCTCAAGCCTCTTACATATTATGGCCTTGGTAGATACGCACTCTCGGGCGTACTTGCTGAGTCTTGCAAACTCACATTCATATTCCGTCACTGTCATACAGCCTTGCTTCAGCTCTAAAAATTCCTTCCTCTTCTGGTCTATAAATCTCTGGCTAATGTACTTTTTCTGAAACACTTCCTGGAAGAACTCTCAAGTTATCCTCTCTCTCGGTATTTCAGAACAAGAGTATTCCATCATTGGTAGGCCGAGTCTCGTAGGAGTGACACTGCACACTTTATGTACTCTTCAGGCATACATGATAGCTCATCAAGTACCCTAATGGTATTTTCCAACCAGAACTCTGCTCTCTTTGGGTCGTCATCAATATTAGCCCAAATTCCTCGGCCCCTTGCTTTCGAATCTTGTCTACCGAAGGTTTCTCTCTCCTAACCATGTAACGCCCCAATTTTTGAGACTTCTGTAAATTATGGTGGATTTTAGAATTTCTGTGTTTTGACTGCTTGGTGTAGGTCTGAGTATGTTAGTGGGCCTCTAGAAGGCCCAAGTCTAAGTTAAAATCTAGTAGTTTTAACTAATTTTTAATTCTAAAGGGAAAAGGAATTCGGGAATATTGGGTTTTTAAAATTTCATGGGTAAAATAAGCCACAAGAAGGCATGTGGAAAAGTGGCATGTGACGCCACTAGGGTGCTAAAAAAAGTGGCGTGTGGACGATTAGGGAGAGCCAAGCTTCAAGTCACAAGGTAAGCAGACTATAGTATTATTTTTGTGAACAGAAAGGGGATGTGATGGAACTCAAATGGAACTCTACTAGGAAGAGTTTGAACTGTTCAAGAGAGTGAGTAAGGAGGGGCTAAGGGAGAAAGTTTAGGAGCTGATCAAAGGAGGTGGTATTGGCCGAATAGTGGACTCTTGAGGAGTAAGAGTTGGCCGACCAAGGGTTTCTAGTATAGGGGATTTCGGCATCTAGGTAGGGGGTGCCGTTTCTGATAATTCTTCTCTTCTTCTTTTTTCCTCTCTTCCTCTATTTTCTTTTCTTCTTCTTTCTTCCCTAGCCGAACCTTCCTACCATTCTACTCATCTCCTATTTCATTCAATTCATTTCTAAGCGTCTATAGCCGATTGCCATAAAAGCCAAAATCCTAAATACCTATTCCTTGTGTCGATTTCTTTAAGCCAAACCCTCCTATATTTCTTCAGCTTTTTGGCCGATTCTCTTATCCTCTGAACCCCAAATTCTTGTCGGTAATACCATTGCAAAACCCTCATATCAAATCATCTTTTTCTTCACAGTTTCAATAAGCCGAAAACACCATAGTCTTAGGGGCATATAGCCGAATCTTTAGATCTCTAAGATTCAATTTCTGCTAGTTTTTGAGGGATAGATCTCCATCAGAACTGAATAGGAACTGAAGTGGAATTGTTGGCTAATAGAACCGATGGTAAGTAATCAAATCTATTCTTTATTGCAGGATTTAGAAAAGTCGAAATCCCTAAAGGCTTAGGGAGGCTGTCGATTGGAGCTCAGGGCTCTAAGGGTTGTAACCATGGTTTTATTTTGGTGTTAGTGTGATCTAGAGGCTACTGATCGAAGGCTTGGACAAGCGGAACGACTAGATTTAAATCTAGTCACTAGTTTCGGCAAAGGTAGGATTGCTAGCGCCTAAAGTGTTAATGGCTGATTTTTGGTAAGGGGTTTTGTATATAAGTTGCTATTGGATTCATAGTTAACATATTAGTAATTGACTGTAGGCAACTCGTGTGTGGAACTCATCAGTGTTTCGTCCCAAACAGGTGTGTAACTGACACCCTCTCATAAACTAGATCGGCAAAAGCCGAAAAGCTGAAATGCCGAAAAGCCGGTATTTTGTGAACTTGCGAGTGTGTGAATGCTCATGAGATAGATCGATTAACATATTCGGTGATCTAAAGTGATAAGACTGCAGAGTGCGCGATTTCGTGCACTTCGATGTATTTGGGCTTAATGGGCCAAAATCAGGAAAATGGGTCAACGGGCCCGATCCGGTAAGAACACTCGGTAAGTGTTTCTATTGTTATGTCAATTGGTAAAATATGCATGAAAACCCTAAAATAGTTAAATTACTGAATAACCTTAAGTATGGAAATTACCATTATACCCCTAGGTGCAAAATGACCATTATACCCCTAGGGTTAATTCTGATTGAAATGCATGATGATCTGATTATGTATGTTGTATGCCATGACTTGTATATCTGTTGCATGGGGACATGGGTTATATTTATGAAGGAAGCGTCCTGGTGGCTATACTACAACTATTTGATCTGGTGGCTCTGCCACAATTATTCTGCTTCGTGGCTCGCCACGATTATCTCAGATCCGTGATTCTGTCACATTATTCATTTTCGCACCATGCTTTGCAAATTCTCGTGTGGCATATAGTAGTTGGGTGGGTCGAGTAGCCTCCCCATATGGTGCAAGGTTGGTTCAGGGGTGCATATGGTTGGATATGGGTTAGGTTCTGCATATATATGATATATCTGTTCTGTTTTTGTTATGGGCCTATAGGCTTCATTCTGAACTCTAATTTAGGTTAAGGCCCAACTTAATCTGTTTCTGTGGTTTGAACTGATTTTAGAATATGGTTGGGTTATTTTACACACTGAGTTTCCAAACTCACCCCTTATTTTCATCCACGCGGGTAATCCCCAACCATAGTGGGCTTGGAGTTATGAGGGATCCGGAGTGGCCACACGTTCTACAAAAATTTGGTTTTCTTCTGGTGATTCGAACAGCTTTTTATTTACTTTTATGGTTTGGGTTTTTAAGTTTTAATAAGGCCGCTTTAATTATTTTTAATTATTTTAACATGTTTTGCTAAAATGGATATAATATTATTTTAATCGTTGAATTTGAATAGTTTTAGGGCACATTTTTAAAAAGAAGTTACTTGATTTCAAAATATCACGATAACAAAGCAAAGCTTTCGTAACGAAATCGTTTTCCAAAATTAATAACCTTTTTAAATGGGCTTCCACGAATTGGTTTTCTAAGAATATACACTACGTTAAGGTGTGGCAATGGTGGTGTGCATGTCTAGGATTGGACCCGAAGGGAGCTTGGTACTTAAGCAATCTGATGGACTCACCTCCTCTTTTCCGGTTTCCTACCTGATGCACAGCTTCCATTCACTTTGACCTATAATTAAATTATCCTTTAAACACTAAGAAAGTTTTTCTAGATTAAAAATATAAAATGTTTTTAACGCTCCGATGTGGCACGTCAGATTCAGTCATAAGGTCTAAGCCGAGTTTGGGGTGTTATATTTAGTGGTATCGAAGCCCGATTACAACAACTCAGCTGTGGAATGGGTCTATAAAACAAATATTTTTTCAAAAATAAAATTTTTACAAAAAATTACGAAACTCGGGTTTCAAATTTGGATCCTTAAAAGGTGGCACCCGAATCTCCAGCCCAAGTCTGTAAGTATCATTCTGAACTTTTCTGAATGTTTTTCTGAATTATCTGTCTGTACTGAATCCCTACTAGGATACTCTAGTTGGAATGGTACTGAAACTGTAGGAAATTTTGATAACGGACTGAGACTGTAGCTAGACTTCGATTCTACGGAAAAGAAACTCTGAATTACTGTCTGTTCATAAAACACCTGTATTAAACACTGAAATATTTAATTGATTCATAAAATTCATAATCAGATAATATGATATGAGTACGAGAGCAGCTCGTGGAAGAGGCCGTGGACGGGGCTGAGGAAATGCTCGAGCTAGAACTTTGTCTTCAGGGCATATGCCGACGGCAGAGGCACCAATACCATCGGTAACGGAAGTAGAGTCTCATGATCGTGATGCCGGGGATGACGCTCTGTCTCAGGCAAAGCTTCGTGTTCTGGAAAGGGTTACCGGGGCAAGTACGGGTAATGGAATTTGAGGATCTATTTCTGAGCGGCTCCGGGCTAACGGAGCGAAAATCTTTAGGGGTGTATCTGGTGTAGCCTCGAATGTGGCGAAATATTGGTTTCCGGCCACGAAACTAATTATGAATGACTTGGACTGCTCCGTGGAGCAGAAGCTGAAGGGAGCTGTATCGTTGCTTTGAGACGAGGCTTATCAGTGGTGGCTCACTGTGAGAGATGGGACCCCAACTAACAGGGTAACTTGGGAGCTGTTTAAGATGGTCTTCAAAGGGAAATATGTTGGGGCAAGTTATGTGGACGCCCGTAGGAAGAAATTCTTGAATCTAGTGCAAGGGGGTAAAACAGTTACTGAATACGAGGCAGAGTTCTTGAGGCTGAGTCGGTATGCCGTGGGAATTGTCGCTACGGAGTATGAGCATAGTGTGCACTTCGAGGATGGTCTTAGAGATGAACTTAGGGTGTTGATTGCTCCGCAGAGGGAGCATGACTTTGCGGTTTTGGTGGAGAAAGCTAAGATAGCTGAGGAAGTAAAGCGTGCTGAGAGGCAGAATCGTGAGAAGGATCAGAACCGTTTCTGGAGGGATTCAGGATCTTCGGGTGGTGCAAATAGGAGTATCAAGAGAGCAAGAGTGGAGGAGCTAGTTCGGACAGTTTCGATGAACGTTGTTAGACCACCAATCTGTGGGGACTGTGGTAAGGTACATCTGGGCGAGTGTAGGAAACGTTTCAGTGCTTATTTTCGGTGCAGATCTATGGAGCATAGAGTCAAAGACTGTTCTCAAAAAATAGATCAGGTTCAAGTTGCTGAACAGAGGGTTGCTCAACCTGTGAGAGGTGGACCACAACCACCGAGAGGACATAGACAAGGTAGGGGTGGAAATGGAAATAGTCGAGGTCGACGGGCACCTGACAGGGGCGTCAGAAATGCTGAGGCTAGATAGCCAGCGTTGGTGTATGCAGTTCGTTGTCGAGAGGAGGACGATGCACCCGACGTCATAACTAGTCTGTTCTTGGTTTCTAGCATGCCGTATACTGCTTTGGTAGATATTAGATCTACTCATTCCTATGTTGCATTTGCCATATTTGGGTCGTTGGGTGTACACTCTGAGGAGATTGTGAGTGGGGTATCTGTTCTAAGTCCTTTGGGTCACTCGGTTAGAGTAGACAAACTATATAGGGATGTGCCTTTGGAAACTCAATGTAGTATTTTCTCTTGAGACTCAATGGAGTTACTGTTCGGAGAATTCGATCTCATCCTGGGAATGGACTGCCTTGTTAAACATAGGGCGACTCTAGATTGTGCTGCTAAACGAATAGTGTTAAGGACCACGGAGGGAGAGGAGGTTATGGTGATAGGAGAGCGAAGGGATTATTTGTCCAATGTGGCGTCGGCATTGAGAGCCGAAAAGTGGATTCGTAAAGGCCGTGAGGCCTATTTAGCAATTGTAAGTTAGTCGGAAGCTGAGGGACTGACAGTGGATAAGGTTAGAACCGTTAAGGAGTTCCAAGATGTTTTTCCGGAGGAGCTTCCAGGATTGCCTCCAAACCGAGAAGTCGAGTTTGGAATTGACTTGCTGCCTGGAACGGCACCAGTGTCCATCGCACCGTATAGGATGGCACCGAAGGAGTTAGTGGAGTTAAAAGCACAAATTCAAGAATTGTTGGATAGGGGCTTTATTAGGCCAAGTGTGTCTCCGTGGGGAGCACCGATGTTGTTCGTGAAAAAGAAAGATGGGACGATGCAGATATGTATCGATTATCTGTAATTGAACAAACTGATAATCAAGAATAAGTATCCTCTGCCAAGAATTGATGATCTGTTTGACCAACTTAGAGGAGCTTCTGTATTTTCCAAGATCAATCTTCGATCTGGATATCATCAGTTAAGGGTCAAAGAGACAGATATTCTTAAGACGGCATTCAAGACTCGGTATGGTCATTACGAGTTTCTGGTTATGCCATTTGGACTGAGGAACGCTCCTGCAGCGTTTATGGATCTGATGAATCGTGTATTCCAACCATTTTTGGATCGGTTCGTAGTCGTCTTTATTGACAATATTCTGGTATATTCTAAAACTGAAGCGAAACATGACGAGCATCTCTGTATTTGCTGCAAGTGTTAAGGGAGAAAAAACTTTATGCAAAATTCAGCAAGTGTGAATTCTGGTTGAGGGAGGTAACTTTCTTAGGACATGTTGTCTCAGCTGAGGGGATTAAGGTGGACTCTCGAAAGACTAAAGTGATTTTGGAATAGAAGCCACCTAGGTCGGTGTTGAAAATTCAGAGTTTCCTAGGGTTGACAGGATACTACAGAAGGTTTGTGAAAGGTTTCTCTGTGATGGCAGCACCTTTGACAAAACTCATAAGGAAAGGAGTACCATTTGTTTGGATTGAAAAGTAGCAGGAAACTTTTGAGAAGTTGAAGAAGGTTCTGACTGAAGCACCTGTATTAATTCAGCCGGAGTCTGGGAAGGATTTTACTGTGTACAATGACGCATCACATGTGGGTTTGGGCTGTGTGTTGATACAAGAGGGTAAGGTGGTTGCTTATGCATCACGACAGCTTAAGCCTCACGAAGTAAACTATCCTTCTTACGATTTGGAATTGGCACCGGTAATCTTTGCACTTAAGATTTGGAGACACTACTTGTACGGAGAGAAATGTGTTATATACACGGACCATAAGAGCCTCAAATACTTGCTGACTCAGAAGGAGCTAAACCTTAGGCAAAGGAGATGGATAGAGTTGCTTAAGGATTATGTTTGTTCGATTGAGTACCACCCAGGCAAGGCTAATGTGGTAGTCGATGCTCTAAGTCGTAGAGCTGTATATAATCTGAGAGCAATGTTTGCTCGTCTGAGTTGGTATGATAATGGTAGTCTATTGGCTGAGTTGCAAGTAAGGCCAACCTGGGTAGAACAGATTAAAGAAAAGTAGTTGAGGGATGAGTCTTTGGTTGCTCATGTCCAGCAAGTTAAGAAAGGGGAAACTTCTGAATTTGGGTTGGATAGTGAAGGAGTTCTGTGTTTCCGAGGGAAAATTTGCATTTCGAAGGACTCTGACTTAAGGCAATCAATATCGAAGGAAGCTCATGGGGGACTTTGTGCTATGCATCCTGGAGGGAATTGTATCACGACTTACGAGAATTATATTGGTGGCCTGGGCTTAAACGAGAAGTAACAGAGTTTGTAGGAAATGTCTGACATGTCAGCAAGTGAAAGCTGAGCATCAACTACCTTCTGGACTTTTGCAGCCAGTTAAGATACCACTTTGGAAGTGGGAGAGGGTAACTATGGACTTTGTGAATAATCAGAAATCGCTTAAAAGAAGCATCTGATAGACAAAAGTCGTATGCAGATTTGAAGCGTAAAGAGATTGAGTACTCAGTAGATGATATGATCTTCTTAAAGGTTTCTCCTTGGAAGAAGATATTAAGGTTCGGTAAGAAGGGCAAGTTGAGTCCGCGGTTCATTGGACCTTATCGGGTTTTGAAGCGAGTAGGACCAGTGGCGTATCAATTGGAATTAACTCTAGGGTTAGATAGGATTCACGATGTTTTTCACGTCTCCATGTTAAGGCGTTATCATTCTGACCCTACTCATGTCGTGCCAGTTGCAGAGATTGAGGTGCAGCCTGATTTGATGTTCGAAGAAGAGCCTGTGCAGATATTGGACCGAGATGTCAAGGTTTTAAGAAGGAAATCTATTCCGTTAGTAAAAGTGCTTTGGCGTAGTCATGGCAGAGAGGAAGCTACTTGAGAGCCAGAAGAGGCAATGCAGCAGCAGTACCCTCATTTGTTTGGACCAGGTAAATTTCGAGGACGAAATTTCTTTAAGGAAGGTAGAGTTGTAACGCCCCAATTTTTGGGACTTCTGTGAATTATGGTGGATTTTAGAATTTTTGTGTTTTGACTGCTTGGTGTAAGTCTGAGTATGTTAGTGGACCTCTAAAAGGCCCAAGTCTAAGTTAAAATCTGGTAGTTTTAACTAATTTTTAATTCTAAAGGGAAAAGGAATTTTGGCAATATTGGGTTTTTAAAATTCCATGGGTAAAATAAGCCACAAGAAGGCATGTGGCAAAGTGGCATGTGACGCCACTAGGGTGCTAAAAAAGTGGCATGTGGATGATTAGGGGGAGCCAAGGTTCAAGTCACAAGGTAAGCAGACTGTAGTATTATTTTTGTGAACAGAAAGGAAATTGTGATAGAACTCAAGTGGAACTCTGCTAGGAAGAGTTTGAACTGTTCAGGAGAGTGAGTAAGGAGGGGATAAGGGAGAAAGTTTAGGAGCTGATCAAGGGAGGTGGTATTGGCCGAATAGTGGACTCTTGAGGAGCAAGAGTTGGCCGGCCAAGGGTTTCTAGTATAGGGGATTTCAGCATTTGGGTAGGAGGTGTCGTTTCTGACAATTCTTTTCTCTTCTTCTTTTCTCCTCTCTTCTTCTATTTTCTTTTCTTCTTCTTTCTTCCCTAGCCGACCCTTCCTACCATTCTACTCATCTACTCTTTCATTCCATTCGTTTCTAAGCCTCTATAGCCAATTGCCATAAAAGCCAAAATCCCGAAAACCTGTTCCTTGTGTCGATTTCTTTAAGCCAAACCCTCCTATCTTTCTTCATCTTTTTGGCCAATTATCTCATCCTTTGAACCCCAAATTCTTGTCGGCAATACCACTGCAAAACCCTCATATCAAATCATCTTTTTCTTCACAGTTTTAAAAAGCCGAAAACACCATAGTCTTAGGGGCATATAGCCAAACCTTTAGATCTCTAATATTCGATTTCTGCTAGTGTTTGAGGGTTAGATCTACATCAAAACTGAATAGGAACTAAAGTGGAATCGTTGGCTGATAGAACCGGTGGTAAGTACTCAAATCTATTCTTTATTGTGGGATTTAGAAAAGCCAAAATCCCTAAAGGCTTAGGGAGGCTGTCGATTGGAGCTCAGGGCTCTAAGGGTTGTAACCATGGTTTTGTTTTGGTGTTAGTGTGATCTAGAGGCTGCTGATCGAAGGCTTGGACAAGCGGAACGACTAGATTTAAACCTAGTCGCTAGTTTCGGCAAAGGTAGGATTGCTAGCGCCTAAAGTGTTAATGGCCGATTTTTGGTAAGGGGTTTTGTATATAAGTTGCTATTGGATTCATAGTTAACATATTAGTAATTGACTGTAGGCAACTCGTGTGTTGAACTCGTCAGTGTTTCGTCGCAAATAGGTGTGTAACTGACACCCTCTCATAGACCAGATCGGCAAAAGCTGAAAAGCCGAAATGCCGAAAAGTCGGTATTTTGTGAACTTGCGAGTGTGCGAATACTCGTGAGATAGATCGATTAACATATTCGGTGATCTAAAGTGATAAGACTGCAGAGTGCACGATTTCGTGCACTTCGATATATTTGGCCTTAATGGGCCAAAATCAAGAAAATGGGCCAACGGCCCCAATTTGGTAAGAACACTCCGTAAGTGTTTCTGTTGGTACGTAAATGGCTGAAATATGCATGAAAACCCTAAAATAGTTAAATTACTAGAATACCCCTAAGTATAGAAATTACCATTATACCCCTAGGTGCAAAATGACCATTATACCCCTAGGGTTAATTCTGACTGAAATGCATGATGATCTGATTCTGTATGTTGTATGCCATGACTTGTATATCTGTTGCATAGGGACATAGGTTATATTTATGGAGGAAGCATCCTGGTGGCTATGCCATAACTATCTGATCTGGTGGCTCTGCCACAATTATCTGTTCTGGTGGCTCTGCCCCGATTATCTATATCTGGTAACTCTGTCACATTATTCTGCTTTACGCAAACATGCCAGAAATTTCGTGGCGTGTAGTGGTTGGGTGGGTCAAGTAGTCTCCCCACATGGTGTAAGGTTGGTACGAGGGTGCATATGGTTGGATATGGGTTGGGTTCTGTATATATATGATATATCTGTTCTGTTTCTGTTATGGGCCTATGGGCTTCATTCTGAACTCTATTTTGGGTTAAGGCCCAACTTAATCTGTTTCTGTGGTTTGAACTGATTTAGACTATGGTTGGGTTATTTTACACACTAAGTTTCCAAACTCACCCCTTATTTTCATCCACGCAGGTAATCCCCAACCATAGTGGGCTTGGAGCTGTGAGGGATTCGGAGTGGCCACACGTTCTGCAAAAATTTGATTTTCTTCTGGTGATTCGGACAGCTTTTTATTTACTTTTATGGTTTGGGTTTTTAAGTTGTAATAAGGCCGCTTTAATTATTTTTAATTGTTTTAACATGTTTTGTTAAAATGGAAATGATATTATTTTAATCGTTGAATTTGAATAGTTTTAGGGCGCGTTTTTTAAAAAAAGTTACTTGATTTCAAAATATCACGATAACAAAGCAAAGCTTTCGCAACGAAACCATTTTCCAAAATTAATAACCTTTTTAAATGGACTTCCACGAATTGGTTTTCTAAGAATATACACTACGTTAAGGTGTGGCAATGGTGGTGTGCATGTCTAGGATTGGATCCGAAGGGAGCTTGGTACTTAAGCAGTCTGATGGACTCACCTCTTCTTTTCCGGTTTCCTCCCTAGTGCACAGCTTCCATTCACTTTAACCTACAATGAAATTATCCTTTAAACACTAAGAAAATTTTTCTAGATTAAAAATATAAAATGTTTTTAACGCTCTGATGTGGACGTCGGATTCGGTCATAACGTCTAGGCCAGGTTTGGGGTGTTACAAACCATATCCACTCCTTGCGGAGCTACAAGGGCATACTAAGGAATCGGAGGTGCTGGGGGAGGTGGAGTGTTCAGATTCGTACGAACAAACTCCTTGTACCAAGCATCCATCATACAAAGGTAGGCTTCTCTAGCCCCTCTGCCCTGGCCCATTGTCACGAGCTCACTTTCAACAGGCGCGGTCCCTTCAGCGAGAGCCAGAGCATTACTCTCCACATCATCCGCCGTAGCTCTATCAGAATCCATTTACTATATTAAAACATAATTTATAATCGTCATGAGTCGTCACACTATTAATATACAACTATGGCATGTATAGCTAGACTCATACTCACGCTAGGTTAGTCCTAAAACCGACTAAACCGTAGCTCTAATACCACTAAATGTAACACCCCACACCCGAGCTCTACACCGAGATGGGATACGAGGCGTTACCACACTTAATCACATGCATACAAACATTTTGATGCCAACAAGACTCAATCAAATTAAAAAAATTTTCAAACATTGTCTAAAACTTCTTATCATGGGCCCATAAGGCCCAAAACATCCCGTGGAAACCACTCAGGACCAACTCGGGTCCTTTAACCAACACTAGAAAAATAACCTTTGAAACAGGGCACACGTCCGTGTGGATGGGCAACACGCCTGTGTGGGACTTGAACATGGTTGTGCTGATGGGTCATGTGCCACACACGGCCTAAGCACCTAGGGACACGCCCGTGTCCTTTACCCATGCAGATTTGTTTTCCAATTCGAACCTACAGGGGTTTTCACACGGCCTCGACATGCCCGTGTCTCAGCCCGTGTTTGAAAACCTTGACATTCTATTTCTCACGTCAGCAATCCTTAACGGTCACACGGCCAAGGCACACGCCCGTGTGCTAGGTTGTGCCCTTCACAAGGATAAGACACATGGTCGGGTCTCTGCGCGTGTGTTTACTACCATGCATACTGACTTGCAAATTCAACGTGCAGGGGACACAAGGCCTAGACACACGCCCCTGTGTCTACCTGTGTGGACAAAATAAGACTATTTACCAAGCTTCTTTGCCACCCTTACTTGCACTAACCTACATAACATTTAACATGACAAATCCACACAATAATACAAGGTCTAATCAGCCACACAAGGCATTATCTCATTCATGCAAATATCATCATTTAAATATATCAATAATGAACATTAGTCATTATCCAGGGCTTTATACAAAATGAAGGGATTCATCCTAAGCCAACACATTTGGCCAAATTAACATTAACACAAAATTCAAAAGTCTAAGCCCTATACATGCCATACTCAGAATAATAAAACCAACTATACCAAATGCTTCGGTTGATAGTGTGATCGATACTTTCGACGTCCGATGATCCTCGAGCTAATTAGGCAGCACTATAAGAGAATGGAAAGGAGAGGGAGTACGCATAAAGCTTAGTAAGTTGCATGCAAATAAATATAACAACAACTTTACCATTTATCAACATGCTCATAATACAAAAGTAAGCATAAACACAACTTACTCATCACTATCCAATACAATTCACATAGCATATATATGTCGAGCTCAAATCTCATATGTTTCAAATAGGTACCTGTGCCACTCACAAGATGGTTACGCTTTTCTTGTTTAGCTTAAACTGAAATTCTCACCGTTGAACCATTCGGAATGCTATCGGATATTCATTAAGCCTCAAACATAGGGTATGATACCGATCCCATGTCCCAAACATGGTCTTACACTGGCTCACACGTCAAGTCGATGCCATGTCCCAGACATGGTTTTACACTGACTCTCAAATATCTTTGTCGATGCTATGTCCCAGACATGGTCTTACATTGACACATCTCGTAGCCGATGCATGTCCCAGACATGTCTTACACTAGCTTACATCTCGAGGCCGATGCATATCTCAAACATGTCTTACACTAGCTCTCGTCTCATTTTCGATGCCATGTCCTGGACATGGTCTTACACTAGCTCTCATAATGTGGCTAATGCATGTCCCAGACGTGTCTTACACTAGCACACAAATAACTCGAATGTCATGACATGAATATTCGATTTATTTCTTAAGGTTCATACGGGAGTTCTACTATCTCAATATTCATTGTACATAATCGTTTCCACAAACAAGCAATTTATTCTATATCATTCCAAACACATATAATAACAATATAGTTGTATTATTTACATACAACTTACCTTGGTATACAAAATGTAAGCGACTAGTTCGACTTAGTCCACTAGCTTTGCTTTTCCCTGGTCTAGGCCCAAATTTTGTAATTCTTGATCTAAAATGATAGAAATTCATTCATTTCATCAGCATAGTAATCTAGACACTCGAAAATTCATAATTGGGCAAAATGACCATTTTTCCTCTAGACTTTTACAAAATGACCATTTTACCCCTAGGTCCAAAAATTAATTTTTATCGAATTTCCTTATTATTCAAGCCTAACCGACCATTTATTACTCTTATAGAAACCCCAAATTCCCAATATTTCAGAACATTACTGTCTATTTCACAAACTTTGCAAAATGATCTCATTAGGGTTTTTCATGAAAAATCCTTCCACCAAAGTTATTTATTTAACACCCAAGATCCCTTTTCTTTCGAAAAAAAACTCAGTAAATATCATAATCTCTTTCATGGTAAGTCCCTAGACTATAAAACATTTCACAAAATGGTCCCCTCAATAGCTAAATTAAGCTTTAGGGGTTCCAAAAATACAAAAATTAGGAAAAATAACCTTCAAATTGACTTACTTGTAAAGGGATAGCTTGGCTAAAATTTTTAAAGCTCCAAGAACCCTTATTTTGCTGAGAATTTTGGTGGTAGTGAAGAAGATGAGAAGGTGATATCATCTTCCCCTTATTTTATTTCTATTTTAATCAATTTAGCTACCAAACCCACCAAATTTGGACTTTTTGACCAACTTTGTCTCCTATGGCCGGCCATGCCTCTCTAAAGGGTCTAATTGCCCTTTAAAGACCCCAAATTTAGGTTCTCTAGCTATTTGACACTCTTAGCTATCAAAATAGGACCTTTGCACTTTATGCAATTTAGTCGTTTTTCGCAATTAAGCTCACAAACGCTAAAATTATTTCACCAAAATTTTTATGCACCTTTATAGACATTCCCTCACACATAAAATAATATTAAAATTAATTTCTCTGACCTCGGGTTAGTGGTTCCAAAATCACTGTTCCGACTAGGCCCAAAATCGGGCTGTTATAATTACACTATCACAATTTATATAATGGCATGTATAGCTAAACTCGTGTTTACTACGTCAAATTCGAGAATTGGCTAAATCGTAGCGCTGATACCACTAAATGTAACACCCTTAAACTATAACCGTTACAAAAATAGGGATTCAAAGAATTACCAGAACATCCAGAACATTTTTCAATTTGTTCATGTAAATCACTATTCATTAATCGAGATCATTCATAACGTCCCTTAATTAGACCCACGAGGTTCAATACAAGCATTACAATCGAATCTGGACTTAATTGGGACATCTAAGAATTGTTCGTGAAATTACAAAAAAAAATTCAAGGTGCAGGGCTCACACGCCGATATGGTCCAAGGGACACGCCATATGACCCTGGGACACGCTCGTGTTAGAGGCTGTGTTCGACCCCGTGTAACTCTCTGACTTGCAAACATTTCCATGCCACACGCCCGTGTGCTAGAACATGTGCTTAATTAATTTAATTCAAATTAGGTACAAGTTTCACAAGGGCACGACACACGCCCGTGTTCCATGCCACACGGCTGAGACACACGCCCGTGTCTCTGCCCATGTGCCCAATTCTAAGCATTCTGTTTCTCAAAATTTAAGTGCAGGGGACACACGGCCTAACCACACACCCATGTTACCAGGCCGTGTATCACACACGGTCTAGACACACTCCTGTATGCCTGGCCGTATGGACAAAATGAAGCCATTTCCTAACTTCATTTCTCACCTGCACATAAAACACTCAACCAATTCCAACCAATTCAAGTATTTAAGGTAAGCAATTTCATCATTTAAACAAGGCATACCATTCCATGCATACATAGTTACCAACTCACCTTATCTTAAATTAGACATTCACTTTATCTTAAATTAGACATTCACAACATTGGGTCACATGAACTTAACATAACACATGTGGATATATATATCATAATTTTTACTAAATCATATCCAAAATGAACCATCACTAGCCATTCCAATGGCTAGGTTACAAAATGACACTTCAAGCCACTATTGGCCAAGTTTCCCTATACATGCCATTACACCAAAATGATTTCACTAAATATACCCAAAAAGCTAGGTTGATAGTGTGACGATGCTCCAATGATCTTCCAACCTTCACGAGCTTCCGCACACTATAAAACAGGGGAAAAGTAAAAGGAGTAAGCATTACATGCTTAGTAAGTTCGTATAACAGAAACTAAAGTTACCAATCTTGTTTAATAAATCTAAACATACATATCATATTTTCCATCCATTTGGCTAAATTGCCTAAACACATGCAATCAATCAAACATGTTAGTCACCAAAATCTTCATATCAATCAAGTAACATAGATGAGCTCATCAATTCTGTCATTATCATTTTATCTCAATATTTTCATGCCAAGTCAAGAGTTATATGTCCATTGAATTTTAAAATCCCGATGATGGCTCAAGTAATACACTTGAGGTGTACGATTCATTAATCCGTCAATTCTTATCGAGGGTACCCCTTAGGGTACTTAACCAAGGAACACACTCATGAGACACATGTCGTATAACAGGATTACCAGTCCAGGCTAAATCCTTTAAATAACGTATGCTCACAAGAGCTTAATTAGGGTTACCAGTCTAGGCTAAACCCTAATCATAACGTGTGCTTGAAAGGTATTATATCGGGATTACCCGTTCGGGCTAAATCCTTTATATAACAAGGTTATTGGGATTACTCGTCCGAGCTAAATCCCATCCGTATCAAATGCAAGACCTTATTGGTTTCGGGAAAGCATATACATTCATCGGAATTTAATATTTAATGGGGACTTAACCCTTTTATTACCATTTCAAGCATGTATAATTCTCCATCATAACATACAAGTAAGGCACATTAACATAAATCACATTACATACAATACAACATTCAATTTACATCATTACATATCTGATTTAGTTACACGAACTTACATCGACACTTGTTCACATAAAAATCTACTAATCTGAAATCTTTTCCTTTCCTCGATCTAACCTCGAGTTTGTATTTTTTGGATCTGTATAAATGAATTTAATCATTAATTTCATACATTTCATACTTAGGCGGACTCAATTTATGTCCTAGGTAAAATTACCATTTTGCCCCTAACTTTTCCAAAAATTCTGATTTTGTCCTTAGGCCCAAAAAATGAAACTTGTACAAATTACTCCCTATTCCAAGCCTAACCAAAGCCCCATTACAAATTTTCTAGCACATGTTTACATAAAATTTAGAATTTTTCATCAAATTTTACAAGTTTACATTTTAGTCCTTAAATCAAGTTTTCATCAAAAATCACCTTGCAAAAGCTGTTTATCTATCAATAATCTTTCATTTTCTACCATAAGTTTCTAATTTTCAGCATAATACATCCATGACCCATTTTCATACCTTGATAAATTTTCAAATTAATCCCTCAAAAATACCAAAATTACTAAAAACGGGAGAAGGGAACTTACCCAATTAGGCCTTGAAAGCTTATTTTCTCTCTCCTAGGGTTTCCATGTGTTTTTAAGGTTGAAGATGACAAAATAAGATGATATAATTCTATTCATCTTTTTAATTAATCATGTATTTTGGTATTTCCAATTTAGTCCTTTATCTTTTTCTATAATTCCATGGATGAGTCACCATAAAAAATCTATGTACTTTTATTAATGGTCTAATTACCATATAAGGACCTTAAGTTTTGAATTCCATAGCTATTTACCCTCATAGCTACTAGAATTCAACTTTCGCATTTTATGCGATTTAGTCCTTCTCGTAATTAGGCACTAAATCGATAATATTTTCATATAAAAATTTTCACATGTCATTTCTATCATATTACGGGCCATATGGTAAAATAAAAATAAAATGTATTTTGGATCGGATTTGTGGTCCCGTAACCACTGTTTTGATTTCACTAAAAAATAGGCTATTACACTTAATCTCTTTAGGATAATATTTATTCTCCCAATATGATCATATTTTATCTCATGGTAATCATTACATCTTCTTTCATGAAAATTCAATAACTATCAAATAATAACCGAGTCATCCATTACAAAGACGAATGACCCGTGACTACATTTACTTTTCATCAACCATGTAATGCAAATTATAGGATATCTTTTACCCATGTCTTAGGCTATGAATTCCATTGTTGTGAATGACGCTACATGCTGCATGTAAGGCCCCGAAAATAGGTCTAGTAATTTTTGGGTAAGTTTACCGGGTTCCAAGTGAAAATTGGGAATTAATCGGGTTAATTAGCAATTTATATTCTCAATTAGTTAGCTTAATTTCATCTAAAAAAAATCAGTAAATAATATTACGGAAAATAAAAATATTTTTAGAAAATTTAATTTTATGGTTTTAAATAAATTTTTGGTAAAAATAATTATTTTGGGTTAAATTGGAATTTAAAAAAATTAAATGAGAGTTTAATTCGGTGATTTAAAATATTAATTAAATGGGACTAATTTGAAAAACAAGGGAAATGTGTAAGATGTTTTATAGAAAATAAACCATATTTTCAAAATTTTGGAGGGAAAGGAGCAAATTGTAAAACAAGGGAAAAGGGGGAGTGGCCTAATGGCAAATTTTCCAAATTTTGAAAATCAGGCGGGGTTTTCAGTTTTAAAAACTCTGTAACTACCTCGCTTTTCACTCATTTTTCACCCGAATTGAGAGCTTTTTCTCTTTCTTTTTTTTTTTTTTTGCTTGTTTTCATAAACCAAAGATCAGAGAATAAATCTAACATTTTCTCTCCCAAAATTCTCTCTAAAACCTCTCGAAATAATTTTCAAAATTGGGCAAAAAGTCATCCGAATTTCTTCAAGAATTTTTATTCAAACTTCCAAATCAATTATTTGAGTTTAATTGAAGGTAATCCTCATCTCTAAACTTGTTTTTAAGTTGATTTCAATCATTATTTGTTAATTAAAGTGATTATAATGGATTTTCAACTTTAATTTCTTCTTTCTTGAACTTAAGGATCAACAATGGTGGATCTTTAATTTTGAGTTGGAATCCAAATACTAATGGATGTCTAACATCAAAATAGGTCTAATAAGATGTTTTTAATCTTAAACCAAAAGATCAAACACGTTTTATGGATCAATTTTGAGAAATTTGAATTTGATTAAGAATATGGATGATTTTTCCTGAAAATTATGAAATAGATTAAATGATGAAATTAACACTTAGAATACATGTTATTGGATTAGGAATGAAGATTAGATGTGGTTTGAGGTGCTGAAAAGGGAGTTGAGTTGAGGAAATCCATATTTCGGCTTAGTTGTGCAACATCGGTAAGGTAGTTTAGAGCAATGATTTTATTCATATACTTTATCAAATTTCATGTTTCTTGTTGCTATTGTTAGTTTGTAACACATACTTTGTCTCTATTAAAGCTCCACATCAAGAGGAGGAACATGCAAATCATAATTGAAGCTCAAACTTGCTTGTTTGAACATATTTTTGCTTAAAGAGCTAAGTGTAGAGATGGGGTGATATTAAGGGAAATTTGGTAAATTTGCCTAATTATGTGTTAAGTTAAAGGTTTAGTTGGCATTATTAATGACTTAATTACATATTGGATGGTTGGATTTGCAAAAATAGGTTTTATTTTATAAAAGAGCAAAACGGCAATTGGTTTGGTAAGTTGTGTATTATGCTTTTAGCATGATTAAATTGTATGGAATAAATTGATATTTGGAGCATGAATTGCTGATTTATTGAACATTTGATAAAGGTGTTCTAATTGGTATATGAATATTGGGAAAATGATATTTGCTATACTTAATTTTATTGATGTTAAAATTGCTTAGCAACATGCTTTTACTTGCATTTTAACATCCTAAATTAAGTGATTAAACAGCAGATTTTATGCTTGTATGTATGACTATATTGGCAACATTGCATGGTGGATCAATTGGATATAGTTGGCATGCCACAAGATTTGTGAGTACTCCCCATTATTTGTGATATTGTGAGCATATGGCTCTTGGTGGACTGATTTGTTTGGAGTAGATAAAGGAGTGTTGAGCTTGAGTCTCCACTCATTGGGTTATTTGAAGTGCTATAAAGGAGCATGTGCATTCGACTCACTCAATTCGGAGGACTGTATTTGATTTGTGGGAGTTCGGAGATCCGTTTATCCAATGTATGATCACACTTTTACTTATTGCCACGGATGTATTATGCCAATATAATTGATTGATTGTGCCAATATAATTGAATGTCTATGTGTTAAAAGATGATTTTACATGCCATGGAAAAATTTATTCTTAATTCTTGAAATAGCATGTGATGTTATGGCGAAATGTTAACATGTTGTCACTGAAAATTTAATGCTTAATTGCTTTGATTTATGCATGATTGGGTGCAAATTACTTGATTTTTTACTATCATTCACTAAGCTTTTTAAGCTCACACCTTCACATTTTGTGCAGAGAATTTTCGGGCGTAAGGATTTGAGAAGCGACTGCAAGGGCGATCCAAGAATAAGGCTCGATAGTGGCTTAAGAAATTTACTTTAGAGACTATATAGGGGCATTGTGATGCTTTTGAGACTAGTGTTATTTTACTTGTAATGGACATTGGACATTAAAATTTGGACTTTAATTTTGGTGATTTGATAATTGCTTTAATACATGATTTTATGTCTAATTGATGTTTGATTTATGGTATGTTGATGAGTGTTCGTACGGTGGTTAATAACGGTGTATGAAGCATGTAATTAATACTAACAATGTTTAATTGAAGCTTACTATGGAGTGGATTGCTTGTGACTAAGGTATGTAGCTTGTGTGAATTAATTGGTGTTTGCTAAGCGTATAATTGGGTGTTAAATTTTGATTAATTATTACATATTTGTTGTAAATAAATTAAATTGGAGATATGTGGATGTTTATGGTAATTAATTGTAGCTATTTCAAGTTTAATGGGTAAGTAAAATATATAAAATCAGGTAATTAAAACGAATTTTTGACAAAATAGGTGCAGTCGCTTACACACGGGCATGTCTTTTCACACGGGCATGTGGTTTTTTGGGGGTTTGATTTTTGGTTTTGTAATGTATTATTCTAATTTGCTTAATTTATAATTTCTTCCTAAAACTTGATTAGATTAATTGAAGCCTTTAATGATAGGGAAACTTGGTAATATTTTAGGATTAGATTTGTAACTATTAATATTTGGTAGAAACACTCTTAATTTTTACTTTGGAAAATGTACTAAAAGTTTGTAAAAGTTACGATTTAGTCCCTAATAATAAAACCTGAATTAGACATAGTAAATGAACTCGAATTAAGCTGAAGTTTTTAGGGCTTCTATAATTTGACTAAAAGAAGGTTGGTAACTATTTAGAAATAAAATTGGGATAGTTTAACCTTAGGTGATAAAATGACCAAAATACCCATAGGTTTAAATACTTAGAAAAAGTTTAAAAATGATTCACAAATTGCTTCCGCGCTAATAAATGATAGCTAATTAGTCATAAATGAGGTGTTATAAGGTTGGGGTGTGTGTTGGGTGGTCGTTAGCTGGAGAGGCGCTTCGGTGGCTAATGTAATTCAAGTCAGACCGTCTCAGTCGGGTTTGGGTTGTCACACTGCAAAAGTCATACACCCAACGCACCAGTTTTGGTTCCTTATCTATTTGAACTCAGGATTTTACCTACATCAAAGTGTACGAGTCACACATATATAGTCTGTCATCTGCTCAGGATTTAAGTATGCCACACTATGAATGTCACAAGTGAATAAATCCATAAATGGATTCAAGATTTATCCTTCTTGGGTCCAATCCAATATACTGTCAGTCCATTTAGTCACATCTATGTCTCTATCTTTTGGGAGTCATTCGCTGCGATGCCTAAAACAAAGCATCTCCCTAATTGGATTTGATAGATTATATATTATTCTTTCAATTGGTTTGCTCATTTCTAATTAGACTAGGACATGTTTAGGTTCATCTAATAATATAAGTTGTCTTTCCGTATTATAATCCGACCACATAATTCGCTTAGTATTAGTTTAAACATTAGACAATCAATGAGCAACATTTGCTTCCATTTTGTTTTGCACAAAGTATATTAATGTAATCAACAAAATTGTTTTATTAACCAATCTGTTCGAAAAAATTATAAGCTTACAAACAAATATACTACACTCAGGACACCAGATCTAACAATTTCATGAACAAACTTGTCATTCTTACCTTACTTGAAATCAAATCTTAATTCTTATTTTCGCTATCCTCCAAGACAACTATTGATTCTTTTTTCATGAAATTAAGGTGATTAATAAACTCCTCTATTGATTTTACTTAGGATTTATGAAAGAAATTTGAGAAATTAAACTTGAAAGACTTAAATATGGTGGAAAAGACATATTTGTAATAAAAAAACAAAAGATAAAAAGATAGAGAAAATGATGGTGACGTTGGAATGGAGAAAGATGAATGAAATCTCTTCATCTTTCTCAACTTTTTTAAACAAATATCTAATTAATTTAATAATTTTAAAATGATAAATATCTAAATAATCCACCATTCAATTTTTTTCACAAATTAGTCCTTAATCATTAAGTTTTTCATAATTATCTAATTCAAGTAATTACCATTTAGTCCTTCAACTTTTTCTACAATACCATCCGTTATTCATACTTTACTTTGATAAATTTTCACTTCTAGGCGTTCCTCCTTTTTCCTCTAATTCAAGGTAATCATTTCAAACTTTTTATTTTCTTCCTTTTACCCCAACACTTTCCATTCTCTTACAATCAAGTCAATACCTTGAATTTTTTTTTCTCATCTTGAATGTATTTCTAATTTCTACCAGCTCTAACTACTTTCTATACTATTACTCGGAATTCCTATTTTATCTATTTTCTAAGATTCTCTAATATTCCTAACCCGATTTAGTATTGTTCCTAACTCCGAGGCATAATGAGATCGAAACTCATCTCGGCTTAGTTCTGTTCCTAACCCAACTTAGTAATGTTTCTAAAAACTTTTAAAATATGATATAAGTTAATCTAAAATCAAACACATCTTGACAAGTGTGACAAGTTTAATATTGAAAAGAAAAGAATTTTTTTGACAAAATCAAAAAAATTATTTCATCGATCAGACCTAGTATTTTTAGAACTAGATCGAAACGTCTGGTCGGACCAATTGGGCCATCAATTTGGAGATAGGGGTTGAATTAATTGACCCGTAAATTAATACAGGTCGGTTGAACCCAGCTAAAAAGCAATTGAACTAGTTTTCTTTATTTTTTAAATATTTATTTTATTTGTATGAATTTTTTATAATTTATTTGATCGAATCGGAAGAACTGATCAAATCGAGAATTGGTGATTGGATCGATTTAACCATTGGTCAGGTTCTAAAGAAAGAGAAAAATAAAAACAATATATATAAAAGAGAAAATAATAATTTTTGTTATTTTTTTACCACATGAGAATTTTTAATTATTTGTCTTTTTTTAGATAGACTTTAACAGTTTAACTAACTATTGAATTGAGCTACCAATTTGGGGAAAAAAAGAAGTTTAGGTAACACTTGACAGCCAATGCATCATTTAGGTACCAATTTATGGATTAAACTTTTTTTTTAAAATAGAACGGTTTAACTTACACAAGAAAAAAAAAAAAAGTAGTTTAGGTACCACTTGTACCAAAAAATAGTTTAAATATCAAAATAGGAATGAAAAAAAGTACAATTTAAATAATTAAGTTTATGAAAGTATAAAAAATTATTATAAAGTGGGAGAAACAAACCATTGGAACAAAAAGGAGTTGTGATGAAAATTTTCCTATAATACCATCACTCTTTGTGATTACTTTTGTGTGATAGCGATGACATTACATGTTTGTTATCTTGCACCTAATTTGTTCTCAATTCTCTTTTTCAGCTAATCAATGCGTTTCCACTATGCCACCACCACCCGCATACTCCTGCAATATTGCTTGGATTAAATAATGAAACTCGCTTTCATATTAAAAAGATCATAAATCTTAACTGACAGCACGATGAAGAAATGTATGAATTCGTAAAATAGGAGTTAGCCATTGAGTACATCAACCTCCTTCCCTGCAATTCTGAGCCTTTACAAGGAATTTATGAGGTGGTTTGCTCATTACTCAAATGCTAGACGGAACTAAATCAACTTTAGTGGCAACCTTTCTTAATAAGAAACTGTAAACCCCCTGTTTTCAGGCCTTTAGAATTAAGCAAATTCCCATTTTGGCAGCCATTAACAGAGAAGACTATATTTAATGTAAGGCAATATAGAAGTATCCATAACCATCCAAGTAGTGGGCATCATTTTCCATTTACTTTCTGTTCATCAAGCATGTGTGTGTATATATATATATATATATGTAAAAGTAAACATCAATCACTGAAACAAGAAATGACCTAG
The DNA here is from genome assembly GCA_025698475.1 of Gossypium anomalum. NCBI lineage: Eukaryota > Viridiplantae > Streptophyta > Magnoliopsida > Malvales > Malvaceae > Gossypium > Gossypium anomalum. The sequence goes on from CM046958.1 coordinate 22,307,453, forward strand.
TCATCATCATATGGTAACCTCCCTTGGTGAAATATGCAATCAGTTAATTACTCGACTGAAGAGATGAAGCCATTGAAGATCAAAGTAGCAGCAATCGTTGCAGTTCTGAGTTTGTGTTACGCATGCGTCATAGCAGAGCAAGCCAAAAGGACTTACATAGTTCACATGGACAAGTCCAACATGCCAGAACGTTTCACCCATCACTCCCTATGGTATGATTCATCTTTAAAATCTGTCTCAAAATCAGCATCTATGCTTTACACATACGAAAACGTAATCCATGGTTACTCCGCGAGGCTCACACCTGAGGAAGCTGAACCGCTTGGAAAACAGTCTGGAGTTCTCTCAGTCCTACCTGACGTTAGATATGAACTGCATACAACTCGAACACCGGAGTTCCTTGGATTAGGAAACAACAGCGCTCTCATCCCCACCACTGCTTCAACGAGTGAAGTGATTGTTGGCATATTGGATACTGGAGTTTGGCCCGAGCTGAAAAGTTTCGACGATTCTGAGCTTGAACCGGTGCCATCTGGGTGGAAAGGCAAGTGTGAGGTGGGGCAAAACTTCAGTTCATCAAGCTGCAATAAGAAACTAATTGGTGCCAGGTATTATTTACAAGGGTATGAAGCTGCGTTGGGACCTATTGATGAAACCATGGAATCAAAGTCTCCAAGAGATGATGATGGACATGGTACTCACACAGCAACTACGGCTGCCGGGTCAGCTGTGCCTAATGCCAACTTACTAGGATATGCTTCCGGGACAGCACGCGGCATGGCTTCACATGCCCGAGTGGCCATCTACAAGGTGTGCTGGCTTAATGGGTGTTTTATCTCTGATATTACGGCAGGCATGGATAGAGCTATTGCGGATGGTGTCGATATTATGTCAATGTCAATTGGCGGTCATATAACAGAGTACTATCTTGACATTATCGCCATTGGAGCATTCACAGCAGCTGCACATGGAATTTTTGTATCTTGTTCAGCAGGAAATGAAGGACCTGAATCAGGCAGCTTGTTAAATGTTGCGCCATGGATAACAACCGTTGGTGCTGGAACATTAGACCGTGATTTCCCAGCCTCTATTACTCTCGGAAATAACATGAGATACACTGGGGTGACACTTTATAATGGAAAACAGTTATCTAATTCCACGGTGCCACTAGTTTATGGTGGTAGTGTGAGTAATTCCAGTAGTGGAAGTCTTTGCTTGGATGGAAGTTTGATTCCAGAAAAGGTTAGGGGGAAAATTGTGGTATGCGATCGAGGGGGGAGTGACAGGGTTGAAAAAGGAGTGGTGGTGAAGGCTGCTGGCGGTGTAGGGATGATTTTGGCAAACACTTTAACTTTTGGTGAAGAGCTACTTGCCGATGCACATCTCTTACCTTCAGCAGCTGTTGGTCAGATAGCTGGGGATTCAATCAAGAAATATATATCTTCTGATCCCAATCCAACCGCCACAATTGGTCCTGGAACCACAATGTTAGGTGTTCAACCATCTCCCGTGGTTGCAGCATTTAGTTCAAGAGGTCCGAATCCGGTCACTCCAGCAATATTTAAACCGGACATTATTGCACCAGGAGTCAATATCCTTGCAGGATGGACTGGTGAGGTTGGCCCAACCGGATTGGCCATCGACCAAAGGCATGTAAACTTCAATATCGTTTCAGGCACATCAATGTCTTGTCCCCATGTTAGTGGTTTAGCTGCAATTCTCAGAGCTGCTCATCCTGAATGGAGTCCAGCAGCCATTAAATCTGCCCTCATGACCACAGCCTACTCAACTTACCCAAATGGTGAAAAGATTAAAGATGTTGCCACAGGGGGACCAGCAACACCATTTGATTATGGTGCCGGGCATGTTGATCCAATCGCAGCCCTCGACCCTGGCCTTGTCTATGACACCACCATCGACGACTATCTTGGTTTTCTTTGTGCCCTGAACTACACACCTAGTCAAATTAAAGCCACTACGCAAACAAATTTCACTTGTCAGAAAAGCAAAAAATACACCCTGGGAGATTTTAATTATCCATCCTTCTCTGTTCCCTTCCAAACTGGGTCGCGCAGCACCGTGAAATATACAAGGACCATTACAAATGTGGGTGTACCAGCAACATACAAGATTTCACTGTATTCGCAGTCACAAGCAGTGAAAATGTCGGTTGTGCCAGCAATATTAAGTTTCAGTGCACAATACGAGAAGAAGAGCTATACAGTGACATTCAGATCTATTTCTATGCCACCTGGTTCAACTGGGTTTGCCCGTCTGGAATGGTCCGATGGTAAGCACATTGTTAGTAGTCCCATAGCTTACATCTGGACATAACAGGGCTGTCCACTGCTCTCTCTTGCAGTGTAATGAACCCATCTTATAGTAATATTATAGCAATGTAAGGACAAGGTGGGTGAATAATTGTACAGTGACCTTCCTGTATGAGGAACTGGCATATGAAATTATACTAGATTCATAGTTATAATTTGCCTTGTATGAATCTTATGATGCAGTATTAGGGATCATCCATCCATCGAACGACTCATATTTTATTTTCCAACTCGATTTTACAGTATAATTAATTGCATACCATAGCATAATAATAAACTTGAATTATTTAAAATTATTTTGAATTTTTTGTTATATCCAAATCGAGTTTTGCTTACCAAATAAAGTACGGGTATAATTCGTGAGATGGCCCCTGAATTTTGAAAATTTTATAATTATGTCCTTGTAATGAAACAAGACAAATGCTTGGCATTTATACCTAGGCCAAACTTCAATCACCAAAATCTGCTATTCCTATGCCTATGCCTATGCCTATGACCGTCCTTTCTTTCCCGACGTTTTAAATAAAAAGGTCTCCGTCTCTCGCGCTTTTTAATTTCCTCTTCCTTCCAAATTCAAATCTTAATAGATTTCTTTGATCTGCGCCTTCGGTTCCGGAATTTTTATAGGAACTTAAGATTCTTTTTTCAAGAAAAAAACTCGGATAATGTTGATTGGTTTCATTTAATTGTTATTAATTGATTAATTAATTGAAGCCAAGGTTTTTCGTCCTTCTTTTGAAATGGCTTCGACTCTTGATCGGTGGGAAAAAGATCCCTTCTTCGCTGTTGCTGAAGAAGTCCAGCAATCTGCTGACAGGTAAATAATTTCCTTTTCTTATTTAGGATTCTCTTACTTTGAATCATGAATTTGATTCCTAGATTATAAAATTACGATTTAGAATTTCAATTAGTCAATAACCGGTTGAAATTTTGGTTTGTTTCGCATTTCATAGGATGGAATCGACATATAGGACATGGATACACGCGATAAAAGATGGTTCTTCTACATGGAATTTAGAGGAACTTGGCAGGGATCTACATACTGCTCTTAGCACTACCAAATGGCAGGTCATCTTAAGCATTCTTTCATTTTCCTTACGACCGATTGGTTCATGAATTGGTTCAGGATTTAGAGAAATTGAATCTGTTTTGCAGTTAGAGGAGTTTGAAAAAGCTGTTCAATCGAGTTACTATGGGAATTCAAGTGAGGAAGCAAGAGATCGGCATCGTGAATTTATAGTAGCAATTAAGAACCAGAATTTAAAGATTGAAAAATATTTACAGGAATCAGCTAGTTCTGAGGGTAAGACACCAGTGCCTTGGGTGCATTTGGATGAAGGTGAATGCAATGAACTCGCATTATTTTTGTCCGCACCGCCTCTACCCGGAGACAAGAAGCTTCCTCCTAAGGTTCACGGTAGAGCTAGTGATCTTCGGCGAGGAATCAATAGAGAATCAGCGCCAGATTTCTTGAAGAATGCAAGTCAGTCTATTGAGTTCAGCTCATCTGAGGTTAACAACGAGAAGTCATATGGGCATAGGAGGACAGCTAGTGCTAGTCCTGACATTGGTGCTTGGAAAATTGCAATTGTTGATGATGTTTTACAGCAAAACTCTTCCAATGGTCAACGCTTTATTCCACCACGAAGGGTGCCAAGCTCCGGTGCCCTGAGTTCCACGGAATCTGCAGTCAAGGGGCAGTGGTCAAAGAATGGCATCAGGAAGTCGGCAACGGCTCGTCATCAAGAGTCTGATGCAGAGTTTTCGAGACCTCCTGAGTTGGCTAGGGTGAATGTCAATTCAACTTCTGTACTAAATTAAATATAGTTTTTGATATTTATAAGTTTCATCCCACAGGGCAATGATGAATGCTGTGAAAAGAGTAGCGGTTTTGTAGATTGCAATGATAAGCAACCTATTGGCTGGTATGGGGCTATTAAAAGACGGCTTCAAAGGTCTAAGTATCAATTAAAAAATAGTCGTCCCGCTCAAATAGCAATTTGGGCTTTCCTCGTCATTTGCTTGATTGGTGAGCTTTCCTAAAATTCTAATTAATTTTTTCTTCCTTTTTTGGGTTTGTTGTTCGATATTTTCTGTTTATCTGTTTATGGACAAAGTTTACATGCTCTTCCTCATTAATGAATTTTTTTTTATATTTTCTTTATTAGTAGAGGCATTTCATTCTTTGGCTGTTTATCTGTGCTTTGTTCTACTTAACTTGAATGCTGAATTCTCATTGGTATGGAGCATAAGAGCAATATATTGTGCGGAGTGACTGGAAGTGAAGAACATGTTCCCCCTAAGACCGGTAACAAATAGAAATGCATATCTAAGCCCATAGGACCTTAGATTCCTGATTTCGTGATATTAGAACCAAGATTAAGTGCGTTAATGTATTGCTGCAATAAAGTTAGTTGTTTGCTTCGCCTTTTTGCAGTATCATTTGGAATTTAGTTCACCAAGTCTGAACTTGATTTTATCCTATATGCAGTTTTGATTGTATTGCAGACAATATGAAAAGGACACGCGTAGTCGTGGACCGGCAATTTACAGTCGGCGGCAAATTATTTGGTTGAAAGTAGTTTGAGGAGTATATGTTGTGCATATTATACTTTCACCGGAATATATGCCCGGCTACATCTTGGGTGAAGGTAGCATGATGGAAAGCAAGAGCACCTTTTCTTCCTGCTCTTTCCCTCCACTGCTTCTTGCCTTTCCCTTCCAACTTCAATTACTTCAATTTTTCCAATGAAGGGCAGGGCCTTTTGTTCAGTAAGGATCAGAGGGATTCTAGAGTTGAACTGAGGCTGTCGGATCATTTAATAATATGTCATAAGTCCTTGTACCTTTCGTAAGTTTGAAATTTAGTCCATATACTTTAATTTTTAAGAATTTAGTCTCTCTGCTTTATAGGTTTAAAAATTCAGGTCCAACTATTAAAATTATTTTGTTAAATTCAGGTTCATTACAATATTTTTTTTTTTTTGTTATATTGGTACCAAGTGAGTATTTTAAATAAAAATATATGGATTAAATTTCAAATTTATGAAGAATACAGAGACTTATGGCATATTTTATTTTTGAGTCCTTTTTCCTTTTTGGATGGTACATTTTATAATACAACGCTTGTATTTTTCATTCTCCCTTTAACCAGCTTCTTCTTATATATGTATACATATATATTCTTTCTTTCTTTCCAAGTTGTAACATAGTAGGATTTTTTTTCTTTTCTGCCATATTGCTTTCCAGTTGGATTGATAATTGAATATGATAACTCTCATTCTTATATAATCATCTAACAGCAATAACCAAAAGGACAAGTGAAGATAAAATGAAAGGAACAACACACCATCATTGTAAACATTCTATGCCAACAATTATTTTAAGGGAAGAAGGAGCATGTTGAGGTTGAACTTGAAAACCAAACTGATTACAGCACTTATGAGCTTAGTGTGAGGTATCTGTAACAGAAATAGGAACCAGCAACCAGGAGTGGGGCGGCGAACTCGACGACTGCGGCATATTTAGGCGTCAGGTCATCCTTGATAACGAATGCACTCATCTCTTTCTTTTTGGGCTCCTCGGTTGAACCAACCTGTTCATTATTCTTTAAAGTGTGACCCTGGAGAACACCAATCTGATACTTGAGGAGCAAATTCTGAGCTGACTTGCTATGTCCGATATCGTTGAATTCTTTCGTCGCATCCTTCCCTGCTGATTCCAACAACACCTCTTCTCCTCCTGGATGTTCTTCCAGGAACTTTGTCACGTTCAGAACCTGAAAGAATCAGTCAAGTCTCTGATTATTTATCTACATAAATAAGTAAAGATAATTGGGTGAGTAAAGAGAGCCGGGTTACTCGGCCATCGATGACAAGCCAACAGTCGTTCTTGGATTTGTGTCGAGACACTTCTGAGAGGGTGTAAACTGTGTGCCCAGCCATTGTTGTTGTAAACAAAAAACAAAAAAAAAAAAAAAAAGACTGAAAATGGAATGGCTTGTGCTTACACAAAGGGGAAAGTGGTTTATATTTGAGAAGTGAGAAAGGATAAAAGACAGATGGGGTTGAAATTAGGGTAGCAAAGGGTTTGTCTCTGCATGCCACCTACCAAACTTGGTGATGGAGAAGAGGAGGATATGCACGTGATGAGTGAAACACCAACTAAGATTCCTCGGCTGTGTATCTTGTGAGTTAATAATATATGTTGTTGTTAAGTGAGGTGTAGCTACAAGTAGATGAAGAAAACAACTTGGAAGGGTAGGCTGGTTAGGTAACCCACTTAATTATTTCAAATAGGACTTATAAATTTAAGGGAAAAACACCTTTCTAGTCCTTATCAATTTCAAAATTGAGCAAACTGATCCCTCTCATAAAAATTGGAATAATTTAATCCCTATTAATTTCGAAACTGAGCAGATAAAAATAATTAGTCATTACGTTAATATTTTCTATCAATTGTACCTAATTTTTATTGGTATATTAACAAATTTAGCCTTTGATGTTTATATATATTGTATAAATGTTGACAAAATGCGTACATTTTGTAGGTTAAATTTGTTAAATCATAACTAATTTGACAAAATGTATAAATTTTATAGATTAAATTTGTTAAATTTATTATTATATCAATAAAATGCGTAAACTTTGAAAGTTAAATGTGTTATTATATCAATAAAAAAATTTACAAGTGAGTAAAACATTACATTTTCAATTAATTATCGAAAGTTGTTATTTTCAAAATTGACAAAAAATTAAATTATTTAATATTAAAATTGAGAGGTTTTATCAATAGTTAATTACTACTTTGTAACGCACCACCTCAATCTCTTAAATTGATTTTAAGATTTATATACTTTTTTAAGTTGGGGGTTTCATATTCAAGCTTTTAATGTGGACCTTCTTTTAATGTAAATGTTAAAACCTAGCAGAAACGTCCTCTTACATTAAAAAAATTAGGGTTAATTACCAAACCTCTTTTACTTTTCCTACCTTTGAAATTTTATTTTTTGAATTTTTGAAATTTAAAATATAAAAAAATTAAATGTGTATAAAAAAGGTTTTGTTTTGTCTAATCAAGAAGCTTTATTGTGAGGCTTAGAAGGTAAAATATGTGGATAAATTTGAGCAATTCAAGGGGAAAAAGAAAGGGAAGCATTCAAGGCACAATCCTGAAAGCCTTCATCTTATCAATCCAAGTGATTAAAGAACTCTTGGAATTCCGGAAACCCAAAAACCCATGCTCCTTACTCTTATTCATACACAACATCGGCGACTCCCTCGGCATCATCGACAACAGGATATCGACGAACCACCAAAACCCAACCTCCTCCAACCTCGTCTTCTGCAACTCCTTCTCATTCACTATCTTTTCCCACACACTTTCCTTCCCTTTCATCATCTCCTTCAACCCTACATTATTTCCTTCCTCCAACCCATATTTCTCTATCCCAAACTGCTCCGCTAACACTTTCCACAAATGCTTCCACTTGAAAACATCCCCATTGTTCACGTTGAATGCTTCGTTCTTGGCGTACGGATCCACCGCAGCCCATATCTGATGCTCCGCGATCAAATCCGCATCCGAAACTTCCGAATAACATTCCCATGTGACTTTGTTTCCTGGGAACTGTAATGGTTTCCCTTCGTATTTACAAATGGCGGCGTAAACGCAAAGGGTTCCGACAATGTTCATCAAACTGTAAGGCGAAAACCCAAATATAGTATTGGGTCGGTGTACCGACCATGTTAATCCTTGTTTTTTCTCGATTTCTTGTAAGAGGATGTCTTCTTGGACGTAGTAAAAGTTGGGAGTATTTAAGCGTGGCAAATCTTCGGTAAAAGGTGGATCATGCGGTTCGATTTTCCCCGACGTTATGTACTCGAACGATCCCACGTAATGCTTGGCTCCGGTTTGGAGGCAGATATGTCGGAGATTGGGTGCGTTCAGGATCAAGGTATGCAACACGTTGCGGAGCATCGAACCGTTGATTTCACAGTTATCGGTCTCCGTGGTTCGATTGACCCAGCTGACGTAGAAGATGTGTGTGACGTCGGTGAGTTGGGAGAGCTTGGATTCGGTGTCGTTGGGATCGGAGACGTCACACTGAATGTACTCGATCCGATGCTCGGCGTGCCAATGAGGCCTTGGGCGACGAGCCACCCCGTAAACTTTCCATGGACCGCCAGGGGTGTCGGATAATGGAAGGATTTCAGCCAAGCTGTTGCCCACAATGCCAGTCACTCCGACTACCAACGCAACGCTCTGGAAACTTTTGGGTGTTTCATCGTCCTCGAGTTTCTTCTGTAAAAGTTAGAAAAGAACAAAACAAAAAATTAATCAGCAATTTTGTAAAGCGTTTTGCGCAAACTATTTAAGGCATGAGAGAAGGAAAGCTTGCCTTAGCAGCGCCAATGGCACCAGCCCACCACCAGCTCATTTTTCAGATTGAAATATATTAATCTATTTTGTTTTCTTAAAATGATAAAGTGTGTGTGTGAAGAATGATTTTCTATGGCGCGCATTTCTTGCAATGTTCTTTAGATGCGCTATAAATTAGGAAAATTAATGCAAGAAGGAAAATGTCAAATTTTATCATTTCTTTTTTTACTTATTTTTTCATTTCATGTCTTTGAAATTTTCAATTCAATCTGAGAAAGTCGGGCTGTTTAACCCTTTTTATCACTTAATTAAAAAATTTATAATTTATTGGTTAAATTAGTCAAAAAATTTTATTTAAATTATTCATCTATTTAAAAGTTTTTCTTTAAAAAAAAAGTTACGTTAAGAAGTTACAAGCAACGATTTGACAGTTAGTATAGTAGATTAGTATCCATCAACAAGTAAAAGAACATAACTTAAATCCAAATCGATTTGACAATAAATGTCGATGATAAAAAAAAAAAAACTTATTTGAATTTGGTTTGCAAATACACGATTTCCAAAGTTTTTGATGAAAAAAAATGAATTGTAGGATAGAAAGGAAAAAAGAGTTTTCAATTGGTGACGTACGATCAAAGAAAGACATAGCATTGATTTTAACAATTCAATTATGGGTGTCGAGTCCATCAAAAATAATATTCCTATGCCTAAAAAGTAAATAAATAGTAGTTATCGTGTTGCACTCCAAGTAGCTATGGTGCCCACAATGTGTGACAATCTATGAAAAATAAAAAGGGGAAATTAAATATGATTAAAATAAAAATAATAGAAATAGCAGTAAAAATAAATTGAAATTGAATTGAATTGAATAAACAGATGTGATGATATTCTAGCTTTAGGCTCGACTTTGGTTTTAATTTCAAACGGATCATTGATAGTAAGTATTTCCCTTCAACCGATACATCATTTATAGTGGTCGAGGATACCTCAAACCACCAACCCTTCCGTATGCAAATTAATTGCGAGAATGTCCAACAACTAATCATTGTTGAACGAAGAACCACAAAACATGCGTCCACGATTTAGTTCTCCGGTAGTCTTACGAATTAAAAAGGCCCAACTTAAACCACCGGCCTTAACTGCATGTATTGTTTAAATTCGATTGTTATTTTCCTCGACAGATCCAACCAACCACTTAATTGAATACGTCAATGAATTCTTCGATAGACCAAATACAACAAACAATGATTTAAGATCTCATGGCTCTTTTACGGATAAACTATTGGGAATTTAATTACTCAAGAAAATAAACATATTGAATGAAAGCTTTAATAAAGATTAACTAAAAATAAGATAATATAATACAATAAATAAAAAAGGAAAAAGGGTTGCGCAAAAACAAGGGAGAAACAGATTAGTGAAAGTTGGGATTTGAAATTGATTTCAGGTGTGTCTTTCCCCTCCCGCGCAATGTACTCTAATGTTTAAAGAGTTATCCAACAATATCTTAAAAGATAACATAATAGAAAATTAAAATATTATCCTAATGATAAATTAAAATTATTGTTTTTATAAATAAATCTCCAAAATAAAAGTTTTTTAAAATAAATCATTACCCATCAATTTGATTCTTAGCTTAAAATTTTTACAATAGCTTGATTCTCGACTCTTTTATTTTCTGAGTTTACTTTTGCACTTGATCAAAAATCAAATAATAAACTTAAAATGAGTGTCATTTCATTCAAAAATTTATAAAATAACATGTAAATTGAGCGTATTATCAAATTCTCCCCCACTTAGTCGATGTTTGCCTATAAATATTTCTTGCATTTATCAATTTAAGCATGCCACAATCATCCAAGTCAGTTCAGTTACCATAATTCTCAATTCAATCTAGCAAATCGACTTTAGTAAAATTTCGATCTTGCAACCATCTTCCTCAAGCAAACACGTCGATTCACAATTTAATTAAGCACACAATTATTAAATATTCTCATAATTAGGCTCCACTATATCAATTCATGTTAAATTTCCAAGATATAAACTTAACAAAAATTGCAACCATAAACAACCAATTGTCCCATTTCTTTTGTTTTTTTTTTTTTTTTTGAAAATTAAAAAACTTATCTAGAGCGTCACTAAATATTTTTAAGCGAAGAAGTAGAGGTGATTCTAGGGGGGCTAGCATGGGCCCGCCCCCCTAAAATGAAAATTTACCATTTAGACCCTTTAAATTTTTTTAAAATTTTAAATTAGTAAAGGCAAAATTGCACATTGGACCCCCTAAAATTACAAAAATTTAATTTAATGCTTTAAAAATTATAAAATATAGACTATAGAAAATTAAAATTTCATTCAGCCCCCTCTAAAAAATTGTTCTAGCTTCGCCCCTATGAAGAAGGATGACAACCCAAGCTTCAATGTCACGACACCCTCAACAGTGGCACACTCGTAGCTCTAAAGGTCTTCAATGTTGCAACATTGACTAGATGGTATCGCGACATCCTTGGCAATGACCATGGTTTCTTCACTTCAACAACCTTCAGTGATATCGTGACCTTGGAGACTTGGTTTCATGACTTTGGGCTCAATGTCACAACACAACACCTTTGGTGTCGCAAAACTCTCGATAGTCTGCTCCAATTTGATTTCTTGTTGAAGTCTTGCACCCTCGAGGTAGTGGAGGCTCAATATTGCAACATCTTAGCACTAGTGTCGGACACCAATGTCAAATGTAGTTCTCCACAAGGTTTGGCCATCATTGTTTCCTTACACCAACTCAAACACACCATTAGATTTTCAATGACATCATTTTGCCACTTTTGGGTCTTAAAAGTGTTGGAAAAATCTAGTTTGAAAATAATTTTCTTACACAGCGAAAAATTAAAATTTTGAAAATCGAGCCGATTTGTGATATTTATAGCAATAAACCCTTTACCGAAATCGAACGTGTGTTTTTAGCTAGACGAATCCTTGTGGTTCCCAATTTTCAACCAAACAACATTCTCTGTTATTCTCGTACCACGAACTACTTTGAGTGTGGGCTTGAGTGAATTCAAATCAAACACAAAACCGTTTCAATGGGAAAGCAAATTCTCTCTCTCAATAGAAACTGGTAGAATTGTTATTCCGGAAAACAAAATTTATAGTTAGAGAATAAACTCACTATTTTCGGGCATAATAACAATATCTCAAAGTTATGTAACACTTATTGTGTATTTAGCCTTACCCATACCATCTATATATAGGGAGAAGAAGTGAAATACTTATTGAATTAATAGAAGTTTATTTTAAAAGAAAAATAACTTTTTAGTTGAACTAAGAGAGATAGGGGCTAATAGGGTGTGATTCCCCTCATATGTATTATGATGAGGATTCAGACCTCTTATGTATTGGGTTAAATTATTTGTGCTTCCTGAACTTTTAAGCCAACACTTTATAATTTAATTTAATCTAGTACATTTTTTTTCTATTTTTCAAAATAGATATTATTTATTAAATTAAATTTTCAATTAAATAATTTTCTCAACTTAAATCTAATTCCGTTAAAATCATAACAACTTTACCATAAAAGAATCTATGAGAAAATATAGTTAATTTTTTTACATTCAACGTGTAATAGGCCCAATTTGCCCAGTCCAAAACCAAAACAAAACAATTAACAGTCCAAATATTACAACCCCAACAGCCCAAACAACCAAAAAACCCTAAGCCTAATAGGCCAGCAGCCTAAACAACACCAGCATCCAAGAAACCCTAGGCGCGCCGCAACCTTCATGTACTAGCCACAGCGCGTCCATCGCTCGAGGTGGTCATCTTGCACCGAAATGGCAAAGCCCCTGCCTCGTTGACTCCCTAAACCTGCAAAACAAGAACAAAAAAAGAAAGCAAGATAGAGACGCAGATGACAGAAAACGGTAGCAAATAATAGCGAAAAAAGATTGTAAACTGGCTATATAAAGCCACAAGAACAAATTGTAAAAGGGGGGGAGAAATAATATACAAAAAATACAGGGGAGATTGATTCGAATATTAGAAGGTTATCATCTTCTTCTTTTTTGCTTTTCTTCTTCGAAACTACATGTACATATACCTATATTTTTATATTTTTTCTTTAAAAATTGTTATATATAAAAATATATATATATATATATATCAATGATATAAAAAAAGGAAAAAAAAAAAAGAGTTTACCTAGGGCATCCGACCACCGCCCACAGCGGAGATCCGGCGGTTGGCATGGCAGCGCCACGGTGGTCCCTTCGCCAGATGTTAGGCTTCGGCCAGAGAGAAAATGAGAGGGAGAGAGCTTTTTTTAAAAAAACAAGGATAAATGATTTTTTTTTCAAAAGGGTTGCTTATATACAATTGCAAAATGGCGTCATTTCAAGGTGTCTTGAAAAACCCCAAAACGAAGTCGTTTTAGGGAGACCGACCCTAACCCGATCCAATAAGCTAGGATCCGCATGTTTTGGTAAAAATGGGTTATTTGCGCGCTGGCCCCTTCCGCTTTGACGGCTTGTTGCAATTTAATCCCATTTCTGTTTTTTTTTTCTTTTTAATTTCTCCATGTAATTTTATCGTTATTTCATTTAAGTCCCTTACAGAATGGCGCGCTTGGAGGGTCTGGGATAATTTCCCAATTGGCCCCCTTCTTTTGCGCATATTCCATTTGGGTCCCTTTTCGCCTTTTATTTTAACTTATTACGATTTATGCCCTTAATTTTGTTTTGATTTCAATTTAATCCTGATTTGTTTAACTTCATTATTTTACATACTTAAATTTAATAATAATAATAATAATATTTATCTATTTATTTGCTCATTCCTCGTTTACTTTTAAAATATTTAGATTCAACGTTATTTATATTTGATTTATCAATTTATCATTCTTTTACTTTAAAATATTTGAATTTAATATTATTTTAACTATTTGTTCATTATCTTTACTTTTAAATTTAATATTATATGTATATCTATTTATCTTCAAATTTTGTATTATTTCAAGTTGTTCAATTTATTTATTTGTATAATTTCAATCTTTAATCAATTTTTATTAATGATTTTTTTTTACTTACGTTCTCATTATTTCCTTTGATTTTGATTCTTAGTATTTCAAATTGGATTTTTTTTTTTTTGGTGTATTCTCTTTTATATATTTTTATATACATACTTTTTACTATTCCGTTTTATCTATTTTTTTATTCATTTACTTGTTATTATTATTATATATAATTGTTTATAATCTCTTATTCACGCAAAATTTTACTATTATCATCCTTGTATTATTTTATTCCTTCTTCGTTACTTATTTATTTTTTTGATACTTTCATGTTTTATTTTTTATGCATATTCTATTTTCTTTCATTATTATTTTTTATGTATATCATGGTTTAATTAACATTAGATTTAGTTGATTATTGCCATTAAATTGTTATTTTCTATTTATTCATTCTATTGTCATAGTTCATTATCATTATTTACTAGTATGATATCTTCGTTCTATTGATATGTTCATTATTTTATGTTATGCCAATATTTGTACTAGGCGTTGTATCCAAACATACATATCCGTTTTGCATCATATCCGAATAAATTAAAATTTAAATGTTACGTTACCCTTATGCGATACATAAAAGAAAATTTTTCAAATAATGAGGCAATGTTCTGTATTTGGAAAATCGAGAAGTCGTACCCTAACGTACTAGGTTTCGATTTTTCCTCGTTTAACCTAAATAGTGGAATATCCTTTTAGAATTAAAACGCATAGGTTTTGAAAATCAAAAGACCAGCTTATTCTCGAAGGTTTAAAATGTTATGTCCTAACGTAGTGGATGTGGTATTTTATTACTTCGGGACAAGAAGGTCTTTAGCATCTATTTCGATTTACTCAAACAAATTCTTCGTAAAAATTAACATTAATAAAAAGAGAGGTCGTATTTTAAATTCTTTACGGATTTTCAACTTTCGACATTAAAACATTAATTAATCAATTAGGTACCAATTTTGGGTGTTACGAGGGTGCTAATCCTTCCTCGTACGTAACCGACTCCCGAACCCATTTTCTCAAATTTCATAGACCAAAATCGTTGTTTTAGTAAAACAAAACATTTTATTAAAACAATCAAATTATGAGGTGATCCGATCACACCTAAACAAAAAAGATTAGTAGCGACTCCCCATTTTTATTTTCAAAATAAAAAGTCAACGACCCCGTTTTTCAAAAAAAATGGTTTCGACACAACGAATTCACAATGATCAATTAATTTAATTCGATTTTCAAACTTTAATTATTTAATTAATCAATTAAATAATAATTTGAAAAACCATAAATTAATTCTCAGTTTATTTTCATACTTAATAAGAAAATCACATTTATTTTTGAATGTTTCCCATTTTTCTTTCTTCAAGTTTCGTCCATGGAGAAAAAGATAAAGAAAGATCAATGTGACATTTTAACTTTTAGCTCATATACTTTTAATTAAATCATAATTAATCATAATTATTTAATTAACCTTTCATTAAGTAAAAGTTAATTACAATTAATAAGTTAGTGGATTTTAACGTCATTCCACTACCATTTGACATTTTAAAATGGGTCTAGTTGTTTAATTCATCTTTCTATTAATTAAAAATTCATAATGATTAACTTTTGCCTCTTTTATAATTTAGTTCTTATATCACAATTAATTATCCAATTAACAAAATTAAGAGATCAAACTTCAATTAAACTTTATACTAACCTTGTAAATATTAAATAATAATATTTATGGACTAGAACATTGAAAATGGAGTTCCAAAACTGTCATTTCCGACAATACTAAAAAATGGGTTGTTACAACTTAATTAATTTTAATTTATTTAGTTAATCCACTATTAACATCACCAGCCACTAACACTCACCTTGACATGATCTAATTTCTATTTTAGACCTTAATCCATTTTTTAATTAAAGATCTATATCAATTGAACTTTACAATTTAGTCTCTAAACCTTAATAAATCACTAAATTGGCTAAATTATCTATCCAAAATTTAATTCACATATATAATAAGTGTGCAATCACCTTTGTTTAATTTTTATGGAAATAGGGTCTCGAACATGTA
The DNA here is from genome assembly GCA_025698475.1 of Gossypium anomalum. Classification (NCBI taxonomy): domain Eukaryota; kingdom Viridiplantae; phylum Streptophyta; class Magnoliopsida; order Malvales; family Malvaceae; genus Gossypium; species Gossypium anomalum. The sequence goes on from CM046958.1 coordinate 22,323,270, forward strand.
ACTTTTGGCACTACTAAAAACCGGGTCGTTATAAATTTGATAATTTTTGAGTATTTTTTTTTGTTTCATCGTTTTTTACTTGAATCCTTGACTTTTTTAAAAAAAAATATTTTGGGTGACCAAAATATAAGTAACCTAAAAATTGGGTAACCAAAATGAAGTGTAAATATAATGTGACATTGACAATTAACCGTCATTAGAGATTTAATGTTTAAGTGATTAAAATGAAAGTTCCCTAAAAATTAAGTAACCAAATTGTTAGACTTTCATTTTGAGTGACCAAAATAAAAACACACTAAAAATATTTAATGTAAAAATTTTATAAAAAAAACTGTTAAGTATGACTGCTATTTCAGTCAAATTTGAGAAATAATCTTCTAGTTAAACTCTGTTTATTTGTTTCAATCAAACATTGATTAGTTTAGATTATTTTATTATTATTTGACCTATGAATATAGCCTATAAATAGGCTCTTTTACAACCTTAAAAAATACACCAATTTTGTGTTTACGTTTTGAAGGTTTTTTGTTTTTGGGTTTTTGGGGTTTAGTTTTTATCTCCATCTTTTGTACTCTTCGTTCTTTTGCCACTATAATAAAATTATATTTGCCCATGGTTTTTTATCCTTTTTGGAGGGATTTTTTCACGTTAAATTTGTGTGTTCAATTTCTCAATTTATTCCGCTATTTTTTTTTTACTTGTTGCTTAATCAGGTTGATCTTAACAAAAAATAGTCGCAAAACAATAATCAAATTCCAAGCCATCCTCACCCCAACCAACTCCCTAATATTTAAAAATTTCTTTCACCGTGTGCATAGGTTTTGTTGAATTTTTTTCAACATTAATTTAATATTTGTTCAATTCTTTGTCTGTGGTATATTATATTATTTAGATTTTACTTTATAGTTGGTCAGACATATATTTTTTCTAAGTAAAAAAAATTATTGAAATCTTTAATGGGTGAAGCGGTTATGGTAATGTTTATCCCACCCTGCCCATTTCACTATATGAAATTATCATTTTATTCTTATATATATAAACCATTAAAAGGATAAAAATGCTATAATGTAATATAGAAAAAAATTCATATATTTTATGTTTAAATATTTCTCGACTTTAAAAAAATTGAAAATATTAAAGATAAATAGTAAAATTAAATTGAAGTGGATGGATGTGTCCAACATCCATAGTAGAGCGGAACAAGTAATGGAGCAAAGAATGACAACTGTGGAGCGGTGATGGATTTAACAATATTCGTCTCCTCCCCGCTTCATTGTCATCCCTAATCTAAACAATTAAATTTGTATTTTTTTTTGTTAAAATTTGATTAAACCCTAAAGCAACATGAAAATTATTAGGTTGTATTAAATGATTTGATGATTGCTTTTATTGAGTTTGATTGGAAAATCTGTCGAGTGGCTAGAATTATGAACACACTTGTTCTTCTTTTAATATGGATACAAACCATAACGTCTTAGCATGAGTTAACCTCAGCCACCTGCCTCCGCCGTGTTTGGATAGGATGTACCACCTGCTACAACAAAATATAAGATTTATATTGTTGGACTTTAGACCGAAATTACCAACTATATGACATTTCAGAAGCAAATCTTCTGAAACCTGTTGTACAAAAGTATACACTATTCAAATGTTCCATTCTTAAAGGATTATTCGCTAAATTTAATAATATAATTACAAGAACATTTTAACAAAATGAAGCTATATAATCCAAAAGTAAATTAGTGCCCTACAACAAAGAACTACAGTGTTTGACCAACAAAAACCAACAAACCACAAGCTTTTCATGCATGTTAATCTTGTATCCAATTGCACAGCCATCCACGATCACTGCTATCCATGTCTCCACATCAACTGAAACAAAAAACTACATACTAAACTACAAACACTGTAACGACCCTACATGATGACGCATTGACTCGACACTCCAACAAAATCATACTTGTATCTTACTGAGATGCCTAAGATCTCAAATCTCTCTTCTTACGACATCTCTTCATGTAATCATGTTTGTGCTTTTCTTAGTTGCATGGTGGCTTTCTCTTGTTGAACCACGCAAGTATCCATCTTCCGTAAACATGGTTGCGCATCATTGGAAAGTTTACCAAAACCAGATTCAGCAAAGCATTGTAAACAAAGCCCTGCTCATGCAATTAAAAGAAACATCACAACCAACAATAAGCTCGAGCCAAACAATGGTCTCCAATATAAGCTGTTATTAGTAATAATTAAGCATTGCATAAATCTTGAAATCATTTCATGTTCCATGATACAAATATTCACTCAAACAATTAAATACGAGTTCAAGGAATCATGTAAACCTGAATATATAGAAGGTTTAGTGAAAAAATTCGTTAAAATCTAAGCAAGTATATATATAGTTGAACCATACATAATGCATGTGCGCACCAAATAACCATGAAGATGCATGAAAGCAGCACAATGTGTGGAGTATGTAAACCTTAGATACTGATAAAGCTGATTGGATAACATAGTTTCCAAATCGATTCACAAGAAGCCTTGACCCGATGGGACTTCTAAGCAACTCCTTTATAATTCTTGTAGATTGTTCTTCTCCAGATTCCAACAAGCACTTCTCAACAACATTGCTTCCATACCTGTTGCACGAAAGGGATGCGTAATTCCCTTCAAGTTGCCTTAGAAGACTTTCTGTTGTTTGTCGCTCTTTCAGTCCCAGTACATGTTGCACTACATAGTTGCTAAAAATTTAAAGACAAAACAGAGTATACCAAGCTCGAATAAACTGCAATTCATCGGTTACAAGTTTCACATCAACACACAGATGCTAACTTTTTGGAAACTAAAACAAGTGGTTTCAAGAAAAAAAAAATGCACTGATACGAACTCGTAGGCCAATCTCGATGTCGTCGAGGTATATCGAAACATGATGCGGCCAGGATCGCATCATGCACCCGTTTGCTATAATCTCTCGAAGTAGATTGGCTTTTGCCTCACCCTTGGAGTGGTCAATACAATGCTGCATTGCACAACATCCACTTTTGTCTGTTGCAATTTGATAACAGTTATCCGCCACCTCTTTCAGAAGATACTGTCAATGAAAATTAATGGTCAACAACTATGTTCCAACATCATCAAATGTAAAAAACTGATCTTGTATGAACAATTGAGAACGGAAGTATCATAACAACCTCTCCAATCAAGAAGAACAAATACATAGAAACAATTAAACTTAAATCATCAAATGATAACAACCTTATTATCTTGATCAGAGAAAATTTTCAAGCAACACTGGATCACACGATGACCATTCATGTCTTTAGTCAATGCAACAACGCAAGTGGTTACGGCGGACATAATTAAAGAGATTTGCTGTTGAGAAGTAAGGTTCTCCAACAGTTTCTGTACAGCACGAGTCCTGCAACCAAAATGAAAATGCTGTTTGAAACAGACTCTTAATTCAAAGAAAATAAAATAAAGCAAGACATACCCACGAACATTGAGACAAATGTTAACGAGTCGAAAACCATCCTTGACGATCATTAAAATAATTTGACTCTTTTGTTCCTTATTACACATCACCACGAGTTTTTGAACAACATAATTGGCAAAAGGGTCCAACATCAACTCATCAACATGCCCAATAACCTCCATTAAAATCATATCAATTTCCTCTCGTGAAGCTTCATCAATAGCCCTTTCTAAAAACCGACAGCCATACTGATCTTTTGCTAAAGACAAGAACCTGCCTCTCAAATCCCCTATACTCAAACAATTCAGAGGTTCATGTGACCAACGAGACCTCCTAAAACCATTACTAATCTGATCATTATTATGACTGTTAAAGCTAGATCTCGTTACATTCTTGTTTCTTGAACAACCGGCACCAGCAGCAGTGAGAGGAGGAGCCAATCGATTTTGATAGGAAAAGGGTAAGATGGAGATTTCATTGAAAACATGCTCTCTTCTTGAATCAAACAAATACCCATTTTCATTTAAATTGGGGAGCTGATACGACCTAGGCACTAAACTATTCCAAGAGTCACTATATGGTCCCACTCTCATCACCCCATCAAAACCCACATGCAATCCCTCATTCTTTCTCTCATTTTCTCCTCTTGAAAACCCATAAACTAGTTCTGGGTTCTTTTGAGTTGATAAATTGAGGCCAAAAAAAGTTGATTCTAGGCTTAGATCAAAAGGGTTGTTCTCAAGAAGATTTTGTGGTGATGTTAGGCTATGATGAGGGACATAACTTCCTAGTGACCGTGAAGGAGGAACCAACGGTGTCTCCCACGTGGATCGGTTTCCAGACTCCATTACAATCAATAGAAATTCTTAAAAGGGAAAGGGAACAACTCCGGGAGAAATAAAAGAAAGATTTAAAAAAAAAAAAAAAAAAAAATTGGGGGGGGGGGGGGGAGGGTTTTAGAAACAATAGAGATCAAGTTAGGATTTGATTGGTTATTTATTTATTTATATTTTTGATATTTTGAAAAAGGAAAGATTTTATTTGTTTTCATGCAAATTATATAATCTTTTTTTCAGACTGGAAAGCCTCTCAAGAATAAAAAGTAGCTTATACTAACACAGACAGACCATCTTTTTTTAACTGGGTTGTATATCTGCCTGTCTGCTCCACCATCGCTGCCATTACCATTTCGTCCTGCTTCCAGGTTCTGCTGCTGACAAGATCCAAACTTCCTAAATATATTGATTCCAGTATTTGATTTTTTTAATTTTAAAATTTATTATTAATATTATTAATTAATTATGAATTTTAATTTGAATTAAGTGGTTAAACTAGAAAAAAGAATGTTAGGCTTGCATAGCAAATAATATATTAAACTTAAAAATAAAAATTCTAAATAAATATTTTTGAGAGTTTTAATTTAAAATGAAATATTAAAATTGAATTATCTCCTTTGTTATCAAAGATCAGATGTTGATATATTAACGAATAGTGTAGTTTACCACCAACACTCACTTAACTTAAATCTTTTTGGACTAAATACTATGTTTTAAGTTTTTGTATTCTTTTTTTATATATATATATTTGAAATTTATTCTTGTAAGAATTTAGTTCTTTTTTAGAATTTAAAATTTTAAAATTAAATTATTAACACCATTAAATTTTTTTTAAAATTTATTGGTGTGATATCCTAAAATTAAAAAAGTATTTGTACAGCCTAATTTTGGGACCCAAACTAACCAAAACCTAGCCCAAAACCCCCTAACCCAATACCCAAACAGAAGCCCAAACAGACCCAAACCCCAAGCTGACCCATTTAGCCAAATTTAGGATTTCAGAAACCCTAAAACACCTAATCAGCCCTAGCGTCGCCAAGTCCCATCGCCCCCAGGCCAGTCACCTGCTCCACCTACGCCCACCACCACTGTGCCACCGCTCCATGCGCACCTGCAAGCATTAAAAGGACAAGACAGAAGCAAGATAGGACAAAATTACATTCGGCTATATATGGCCAAATGCACAATGTAAAAGGGGGCAATTTTTACAATAAAAATATACTAGATTTCAACCACAATATTAAAAAAGCAGATTCAACATCAAGAATAGAGACTAAAAATATCAACAAATCGCAAGAAGCAAAAAAGAAGCCCAAAGAAGAAATCAAAATCAGAAATCGAGAGGTGTTTTAAAATTTTCGAATCTGTTTCTTTCTTTTCTTTTTTTATTTTTCTTTTCCTGTCTACATGGACATGCATATATGCTATTAAAATAAAAAAAAAATACACCTTTTTCGAAACTCCGGCCACCGCATGCGATGGCTGGGGACGGCGCCGGCGGCGGACCACGATGGCAGCTCGCCGGAGCTCTGACCGGACCTGGAGCACCTGCAGAGAGAAAAAGAAAAAAAAAGAAGTGTTTTTTTTTTAAAACAAAGGAAAGAATGAAAATTTTTTAAAAAAATTTAGTTTATATAGAAGGATAAAACGACATAGTTTTAATGGGATTTTGAAGACCTCAAAACGGCGCCGTTTGGCCCTCAACCCGCTCAGGTGACCCGACTCGCTAGGGGATTCGCGCGTTTTGGACCAAGGGGCTATTTGCGCCCTTGGTCCTTCCGCTTTTGGAGGCTATTTTAATGTGGTCCTTTTCCTGTTTTCCAATTTTGCCACAATCTACTCACTTTGTTTCAATTTAACCCTTGAACCTTTTAACAGATAAACATCTGAACGGTGTCGTTTTGGGTACGGGGATATTTCCCCACACGGCCCCTATCCTTTCGCGCGTATTGCATTTAGTCTCTATATTTTCGTCCCATCTCGATTTGTCCCAAAATTTTCAATTAAACTTCAATTTCGTCCTTTTCGTTTTTATTATATTATATTTTTAACTTGAAATTTTCCTTCTAATTCCAATTCAACCCTAAGTCTATTTGATTTCATTTTTTTATTTGATTCACGTACTATTTAATTAATTTATTCATTTGTTTTCAAGATTTGATTAAACCAGTTTATTAGTATTTATGTTTCATTTACATTTTTTTATTATGCATTCATTTTGTATTCTTTAATTTACGTGCATTTTTATATTCTTTCATTTTTCTTTATCCTCTATTATTGTTATACTTTTACTTATATATATTTTATGTTCTTTTATTATGGTTATCATTATAATTTATTTATTTACTTATTTATTACTTTGTGGTAAATCTAATATTATCTATTATTATTATCATCATTTATATTCATCATCATCGTTGTTATTACTATCATTAATATTCCTATATTTTTTATTATTCTTTCTATTATGTATTATCAATATATTATTACTACTTGTAGCGACGTAAAAATTTTGCTTTCGGTCGCTAAATTATGGCGATTTGTTGAAAACTTGAAAATTGAAATTTGGTTTTTAAAATAAACCGGGAGTCGCCACCGATCTTTTTTCTAGGTGTGATCGGACACCTATTAGATTTTTCTTTAAAAACGAATAAAAAGGCTAGTGCTAGGTTTACGTTAAAAATCCAGAGAAAAATTAGGGTTCGGGAGTCGGTTACGTGCGAGGAAGGTATTAGCACCCTCGCGACGCCCAAAATTGGTATCTTATAAACACATGTTGCCTTGATTTTCAAAAATACGAGTCTAATGTAAACTTTAGTTGTGATCCGATTAAAAAGACGAGAAATTTTAAGTTATTTCGGTTTTTGAGAAGGGTATATCGCTTTAACACGAGTCAATTGACATTCACCCAACATAGCGATGAACTCGATGACTTAATGTTAAATCGATATATTGCCTTGATTATTGAAATTAATTAGGAAGACAAGAATATGATTTTTGAAATAATGTAAAACAAAGTTGATGTGAAATAAGGATAAATAAGTGGAAGAACCATAAACATATTTGAAACTAATACCGAATATCACAATAATATTGAAGGATAACACTAATAATACATACAAGATTAAATGCAATTATAGTATCATATACGAGAAAACAATAAATATACGCATATATATATATAAAAGAATGATATAAGAGTATGTAATGCATGTGAGAAAAATATATACGCAATATACTTAATATGAACATATACAATATACATATATGATGATATACATGAAATAGTAGTAAAAAACATAACTAATAATATAAAAGGATATATATACACATACATAAAAAAAAGGTATAAATAGTAAAGAAGTATGCAATAAATAACATTAAAAATGTATATGTATAATATATAAATATATACATATATTAGAAATAATAATATGAAAAAAGTAATCCATTGGTATTTCATAAATAAATACATGCATATATGTATATATAAATATATAAACAATAGTATGGGGAATATACAGTGCAATATTAGAAATGTGTATATAATAGTGTAAAAATACGACAAATAAGATTAAGATGTACAATAATATATGTGGGATATAATATTAAAAAACTTATATATATAATGTATGGGCAAAATACACATAATATTAAAACATTTACATAGTATGTACATATTAGAAATGAAATACTAATAATAATAATAATACCAGAAATATAATGACATATATATAAAAAACAAATATAATGTAACAGATTATTAAAACAAAATAATTAAAATAGTACTATATAAATGCATGAATATATATACATATATATAATATACATATATTAATAATAATAATGCTAAACTAGAAATAACAATTATTAATGATAATAATACTTTAAAATAGTCAATACATTAATAAAAATAATAATGATGATATTAATAATATGTAAAAGAAATGAAATAAATGAAAAAAGGACGAAATTGGAGTGAAAACAGAATTCCGGGGCGAATTTAAAAGGAAAACAAAAAGGAAGGGCCTATTTGAACACACGTGAAATCAGTAGGGACCAAAAACACAAAATCCCCAGTTATTAAAACGCAGCACTTAACACGGGGGTCGAATTGAAAAATGTACAAAATTTCAGGGCCAAATTAAAATGCATAAAAGCTTAATTATAAGACATTGAAAAAGCGGAGGGGCCAACTGCGCAAATAGCCCCTCCTACGGAAAAACACGCGGATCTTGGCTGGGTCGGGTCAATGCGCGGGTCGGTGCTTGAAACGACGCCGTTTTGAGGCCACTGAAGAGGCCCTAAACGGCGTCGTATGGTATGCTTATAAAAACAAATTTTTTTTTTTTAAAATTCATTTCATTCAGCTGCTTTAAAAAAAAAGGTGAGAGGGGCTTTGGATTCTCTCTGAGGAGTCCGATCTCAGGCCACAAGGCTGGCCATCCTCCGTCGTCGACGCCGCCGCACCGGCCACCGTGCACGGTGGCCAGAAATCGCCCAAGGTAAAAAACTCTCTTTTTTTCTTTTATTTTTTTTATTTAATATTTGTGTATTATTTGTGAATGAAATATTAATGATATGTAATAAATAACCAGAGAGAAAAACGAAAGAGGAAGAAAAAGAAAAAAAATAACAAAACGTGGATAAACCTTTAGATCAGTCTTTTTGTGTACTCCTTGTTGTGGATTCTGATTTCTATTATTGTGGAATCCTTGAATTTTTGGTTGTTGTTTTTAAAGGAAAACAAAACAAAAAGAACCGAAAAAGAGAAGAAAAAATCCCCCCTAAAATCTCTGTGCATTCGGCTTTTATGGTCCCTCTACAGCCCCTTTTTTACTTCTTTCTGTCTTTTCATGCAGGTGTTGAGGCGGTGGAGCAGAGGCATGGGGCGCTGTCAGAGGGCAGGTGAGAGGGTGGTTGCGACGGCCAGGGCAAGTGGGTGGGTTCGGTGGGGATTTGGTTAGGGTTAGGGTAATTGGGCTGGTGCATGTTGGGCCACGGGTCATTGGGTAAGGGGCTAATGTTTGGGTTGTGAATTTTGTAAATGGGTTAAGGATTTGTAAAGTTATTGGGCTGTGAGTGGATTGTAATTGAGTTTAGGGGTAAGTTTAATTTAAATGGGCTCTTGTAATAGTTGGCCAAAATTGGCCTGTAACACTACTTTATTATTATTACTTATTTTATTATCGTTATCTAATATACTATCATTATCACTGTTATTACTTTACTATTGTAACTTAATATTTTTGTTTTCATTATTATTATTATTATCATTAGCACTCTTAATTATTGCCACTATCATATCTTTTATTTAACATATTATTATTACTAACTTTTATTATCATTATTATCATTGTATTATTACTATTATATTATTATCATATTTTTCATCTATTACTCTTTAAATACACTAAAATTATTTCTACTCCTCACTCATATTATATTTTCCTTACTTATACATATATACATACATTTTTATACATCGTTCCGAATTTTAAAAGATTTATTATGTTTATTATTTCCCTTAATATTATTCTCATTACTATTACTATCAATTTTTTTTTTAAATAATTTTACGTAATATTTATTTATAACTAGTTTTCTTTATACATATTCCTTTTTTCTCTTCTCAAATACTATTAGATTATTTATCATTTCTCTTAGCTTATATGTTTATTTATTTATTTTATTTTCATCGTTATCATTCACGTTTGCGTTTATGCTCATTCCATTATGCTCGTCAATATTAAGATCTATATTCGTTTGCGCGTTCTTCCTCTTATTATTATAAACTTGTGTTGTATTTACCTTTTTTCGACGAAAATAACTTTTTCATAAAAGAAATATCCCGTATTAGGTAATTCAAGATAATCGTGCCCTAACTTACTGGGTTTCGATTTTTCTCATTTAACCTAAATAACGGAATATTCTTTTAAATCTATACGAGTTTTGAAAAATGCTTATTCTCGGAGATACGAAGCGTTGTGCCCTAACTTACCGGGTATGACATTTTGTCACGTCGAAATAAGAATTTGTTTTAAAATAAAGGCAATATTCAGTGTTTGAGAATTCAAGAAAACGTGCCCTAACTTACTGGGTTTCGATTTCTCTCGTTTACTCTAAATAATCGAATACCCTTTTAATAAATTAAAATACGCAAATTTTATATAAAAGGCAAGCTCGCTCTCGGAAATTCAAGATGTCGTGTCCTAACTTACTGGATGTGACATTTCATATTTTGAGACGAGAAGGTCTTTATCACTTGAGCTTTTTTATAAAGAAGGATCGTATTTCAAAAGTCTTTCAAGTTTTCAATCTTCGACACTAAGACAATAATTAATCAACTAGGTACCAATTTTTGAGCGTATCGAGGGTGCTAATCCTTCCTCGTGCGTAACCGACTCCCGAACTCATTTTCTGATTTTCGTAGACCAAAAATTATCGTTTTAGTAAATCTTAACTTTTATTAAAATGATCAATTTGAGGTGACCCGATCACACCTCATCAAAAAGGATTGGTGGCGACTCCTCTATTCGTTTTCATTTTCAAAACCAAAGTCGATTCCCGTTTTTTCAAAAAAATGGTTACGACAGCACTCACTCGGTAAACATGTCACAGAGAATAGTATTATAATGAATTTGAATTTAACAAAAACTTTAACGATGTTAATAATTCTTTTAATTTAGATCAACATGTTATTTAGAATAAAATATTTAAATTAATTATGTTGAAGTATCAAATTATGTCAAAAATTAAAATATAGATATCAAATCTTAAATTTAAACATATTATAGGGACTAAAATTAAAATTTTATACTATTAAAAAAATAAAAGCATCAAAATTGAAATTTAACTATTATGGTTAATAATGTTAAAATAGCCATGAGATGTCAAAGAAGGAAGGCCTTAACACCTTCCTTCTATATATTATACTGCAGATATGACGAAGATTTCTATTTTATTTTTAATGGGTTAATTTAGTTGTATATGTCGTGTTTTTTAAATCAGTGTTTTAGGGTATTTTTTTAAAATTAGGGAAATAAGTCGTTTTTAGAAGAGAAATGGAAAGCGCGTTCAGCTGGCTGTGCTTTTCCCCAACGGTTAATTCCAACAGCTCTTTGAATGTTAGTCGGGCAACGATAAAAAATTTTAAATGCCCAACAGTCTAAAATTTTTCCCTATAAATACCACCCAATTTTACTTTTTTTTTTTTCACTCAAATCCTATTCTCTCAAATCTTTTTATTCTCTCAACTCTCTTAATTCTCTCAATTTTCTCAAGCTCTTGTTCTAAACTTTTCGAAATTCTCGTTCAAAAATTTTAGTTTTTTTTAATTATTTCATATATTCATTTAAATTAAGTTTTCACGAATGACAACCTCTCTAATTCGTTTCAACGAGAAGTACATTTTTGCCGTTTAAGTAGTAACAGTAAGAAGAAATTTTAAATTTCGTTATTTTCAATTAAGTTAAATTTAAAGCTTTTTTATTTTAAAATAAATTATTTCGTCGTTATAAATAGGCGAGATGATCATGTTTTGGAGGGGATCATACATAATTTGGCAACACCTTCGATCACCAAAATTCGTGATTACTTGCAAGAAGCAGGATTCTTGCATACGTCTTGTATGCTCGGGACTGTAAACTCGATCCTACACTCATCAGTGTGTTGGCGGAAAGATAAAGGCCCGAAACACACGCTTTCCATCTTCCATGCGACGAGTTATAATTACACTCGAGAACGTAGCGTTACAACTCGATCTGCCAGTGGATGGGCCAGTCGCCACAGGATCAACAGTCGTTCCCAGTAAAGAGGACCTTTGGGCGACATTATTGGGGAAGGTCCCAAATTTGTTTGAATGTGGCCGAATAAGGATGGAGTGGTTAGAGACCAATTTCAAGAAGCTTCCTCCACACATGACCAACATCGTCAAATAACAATACACCTGAGCATTCATTCTAAGGTTAATTAAGGGCATTTTATTGCCTGATAAATCTTGAAATTTGGTGCACGTAAGGTGGCTACTACACCTAGCGGACTTCAAAGAATGCAGACAACTGAGTTGGGGATCAGTCGTGTTGGCTTCGTTGTACCGGGAGTTGTGTCGAGCGAAAAAACTGGATAAAATGTCAATCTGTGGTTGTCTACTCCTGCTACAATTGTAGGCCTGGTGGCGACTATTGTTTCTACGTCCCCGAGTAAGCAACCCATACATGTTCCCGTTGGTGACAAGGTAAAAATTATTTGTTAATAAATACGTAATTTGCATAGTAATTATTTTTATTTATTATATGTTTGAACTAACATATCGCTTGTACAGGTGGAACCATGGCCTAAGTTACGTGGAACTACCCAACCAGTTAAAAGATATTAGGCTATTGTTAGATTAACACTCAGAAGCCGATGTTAGTTACTTATTCTTTTGAACATATATTAATTATGCAATGATTTGTAAAATAAAATTTCGTACATAACGAAATTTACAATTATACACTTCAGTTTGAATGGATGTCATATGCCGGCACCGATATCATATCTTGCATCCCACCAGAATTGTTGGCCAATTGAATTATGTGGGATGCGAATGTGCCGTTGATAGTGTACGTGACGGTAGAAATGCACGAATTGGATCAGTGATGCGACAGTTCAGTAGAGGTAAAAATGAGCTGCACAAGGTAGACCTGCGGGGAAGAACGACGAGGACTGGGAAAAGATTCATAAGGACTACATCGATGCTTGGGATTGTAGGATGGAATATGATTGCATTTTTTGTTATTGAGTCAAACTTTTGTGTTGTTATTAATTAGGTTATTTATGTTCTACTCAAGACAGTGTTGGTTTGGTTAAGAGTCAACGATGGTGTTTGCTTTGTTAAAATTCCCAGGAGCTTAATTGTATGGTGGATGCCTTAGCCAAGCTAGTATTGACAGATCCAACATGTTTAAAATTGGAGTTGACTAAGTTGCAGCAAGGTTGTTTCTTAGATGATCAAAGTTTCTTGTTTTATAGTTCTATTATTTAATTTGCCAAATGTTTAATTGAGCTATGGTGGCATGGCCACTGTTTTGGCATTTTAGATGTTGCCATACTAATTGGTTTTGTTACGGTGCTTGGATTATCTCTTGTAAATTCAGGCTACAAAGGTTTCAAGTCTTCAGTTAATAAAATGATTTGATGGGATTCATTGGTTTACTCGTTTAATTTTCTATTTCATTTGCTGCTTGTTGGATGGAAGTGGTAAATATACACTTATTACGAGGATAACGAAATCAATCAACTGCTTTTGGACGATGTGTCATGGAAATCAGCATCTGAACACAAAGTAAAGATTACACTAATACCATACCATTCTCAGAAGTGAAGCGATTGAACACATTTTTTTGTGTTTTCGTGTAGATTTGTATTTTAAAAACATCAACTTCCAAGTAGTTTTTAGTTTCAACTTTTCCAGCTAATATGTATTTTTATTATCATAAACCTTGGTGTAATAATAATTGATGAGGAGTCAGCCTCATTACATCACTTTCCTCATTTTACCACCATAAATAATAACCTATTCTAGACCTCTTGAATTTAAATATAATTACCTCTGCTTCACATTCATCCACTAAATCTCCTATTCCTATATTTGAGTTCAATTTTTTAAAGTTACTGATAAACATACTAATTTGATTCAGCTAAGTCATTAACTTTGTCGAAACCGTTTTTTAAAGGGATGTTTGAAAAACGGGGATCGACTTTTGAAAAACGAAAACAGGAGTCGCCACTAACCTTTTTAGGTGTGATTGGATCACCTTATAAAACGTTTTGGTCTACGAAATTATGAGAAAATAGGTTCGGGAGTCGGTTAAGTACGAGGAAGGATTAGCACCCTCGTAACGCCCAAAATTGGTACCAAATTGAATAATTTTATCTTAATATCAGAATTTTGAAAGAATTTAGAAATGAGATTCCATTAATACCGTAATGTTTTAAATTAATGTTAGAATTAAGTGACCCTAATTCTTATTTAAATAAAATACGATGGAAAATAAAATAAAAGTAAAATCCATATAGAACTAGACTTCTTTTATTTTATTTTAGAATAAGGTTTTTTAAACCTTATTAAACTCCATCTATTTTATATTTACTAGGATAAGGTGTTTCAATCCTACTAGAATATGGCTTTACAAGCCTATAAATAGACATAGTCTATTCCTTTTGTATTGATTCAAATTTTCGACATAGTGAATTTTCTTCTCCTCTCGCCTGTGGTTTTTTTTCCCAAAGGGTTTCCACGTAAAATTTTGTGTTCTTTATTTTTATTTTATTTTATTTTTTTTCACAATTGGTATCCGAGCTTCCGGGTTGTTCATCTCGATCACGGTAATGGCGTCTTTGAAATATGAAATTCCGCTGTTGGATCGCAACACCAGATTTGCGTTGTGGCGATTAAGATGCAAGCGCTTCTTGCGCAGATGGATCTGGAGGATGCCCTACTAGGGATAGATAAGATGCCTTCGACATTAACAGATGAAGAGAAGAAGCGTAAGGATCGAAAGGCATTAACACAATTGCATCTGCATTTGTCCAATGAAATTTTGCAGGATGTGATGAAAGAGAAGATCGCATTGCATTATGGAAGAGGCTAGAACAAATATGTATGTCGAAAACTCTAACAAGCAAGTTGCATATGAAGCGGCGTCTTTATGCTCATCGTTTGGAGGAAGGTGCGTCAGACACGAACACTTAACATGTTTAAAGAAATTCTCTCAAACTTGGAGGCCATGGAGGTTCAGTATGATAAGGAAGATCTAGGGTTGATTCTACTTTGTTCGTTGCCTCCGTCTTATTCAACCTTTAGAGACACGATTTTATATAGCCGCGAGTCTCTCACAGTTGATGAGGTTTATGATTCTTTAACCTCGTATGATAAGATGAAACATCTTGTGGTTAAACTCGACTCTCGGGGAGAGGTCTCATTGTTCGTGGGAGACAAGATCGAATATCGATGATGATCGTGGTAGGACACAGAAAGAAATCATCGTGGTAAATCTAAGGGTAGATCGAAGTCTTCAAATAGAGGTAAAACTTGTAACTTCAGAAGAAGAAAGGGCACATTAAATCTGAGTGCTATAAGCTACAAAATAAGATTAAAAGGAGGTCATGAATCAAATGGGAAAACAACCGAGAAAATTCTAGTGAAGCTGATGTTGTAGAAGACTACGTGATGGTGAACTTCTAGTCGCTCACAATGATTCTAAAGTAAGTGAGGAGTGGATACTTGATTCAGCCGCACCTTCCATATGAGTCCCAATCGGGATTGGTTTACAACTTACGAAACAATTATCTCGAAGGTGTTGTTTTGATGGGAAATAATGCTTCGTGTAAGATCGCAGTGTTGGAACAATTAAAGTTAAGATGTTTGATGGAGTTGTCGAACACTTAGTGACGTCATTTGTATGTTCCGAGAATTGAAAAGAAATTTAATTTCATTGAGTACTCTTGATTCAAAAGTGCAGATATACAAACAAAAGTGGGGTTTTAAAGATTTCAAAGGGTCCTTTGTTGTGATGAAAGGGCAAAGAAAAAGCTGCCAAGTTATATGTTTTGCGGGGTTCTCTACTCTATCGTGGTGCAAATTGTCGCTTCCTCTTCCTTGTCGATGATGATATTACTAAACTTTGGCATATGCGCCTAGGGCATATGAGTGAGAATGGCATGGTAAAATTGAGCAAAAGAGGACTTCTTGATGGGCAAGGAATTTGCAAACCGAATTTCTCATGAGCACTGTGTTTTGGGAAGCAAAAGAGAGTTCGATTCACTAGAGGAATCCATAACACGAAGGAAACGTTGGAGTATATTCATTACGATCGTGGGGACCATCCAGAGTGCCTTCGAGAGGTGGAGCTAATTATATGCTAACCTTTATTGATGATTTTTCTAGAAAAGTTTGGGCGTTCTTCTGAAGCGCGAAAAGCGATGTGTTTTCGCATTTAAGTCTTGGAAAATTATGATTGAAAAAGCAGACGGAAAAGCAGATAAAATACCTCCGCATGCACAATGGCTTAGAGTTACGCTCGATGAGTTTAATAGATTGTGCAAGTCGGAAGGGATCGTGAGACACTTGACGATTCGTCATACTCCACAAAGAAAAGCGGCGTTGCGAGCGAATGAACGTAACGCGATCATGGAGAAGGTTCGATGTATCTTTGTCAAATGCCAACTTACCGAGTCATCATTTTAAGGCGTATGACCTCATCGCATGTTTTTGATCAACCGATCTCCATCCGTTGCCATTGAGAAAAAGACTCCACAAGAGGTATGGTCCGTAATCCGCTAATTATTCCGATTTAAAGATCTTTGGGTGTCTCTGCGTATGCTCATGTTAATAATGGAAAATTGGAACCGAGATCCATTAAATGTGTTTTTCTTGGTTATAAAAGCGGTGTAAAAGGGTATAAGTTATGGTGTCCTGAAAATAGGAAAGTTGTGATTAGCGAAATGTTGTTTTTGATGAAACTGCTATGCTTCCTAACTTATCTCTTAAAGACTCTTCCAATAAAGAAAATCAAAAGCGTGTGGAGCATCAGACAATACAGAGTCGACTCTCAAGTCAAGACAAAAATTGAGAATAGAGTTGCTTCTTCGCCTCAATACTCTATCGCCAAAAACAGAACTAAAAGAGAAATTAAACCTCCAAAGAAGTATCTGAGGTGATCTAGTTGCTTATGCTTTAAATGTGGTGAAGATATAGATGCGAATCAAGAGCCATCAAATTATTCTGAGGCGATTAGTTTGTGAAGACTCGAGAAAAATGGATGTTTGCTATGCAAGAGGAGATGGAATCACTCCACAAAAACAAAACATGGGATCTTGTGAAACTTCCTAAAGGTAAGAAGACTGCATTGCGTTGTAAATGGGTGTTTAAAAAGAAAGAAGGGACTCAGGAGTTGAAGAACCTAAATATAAAGCAAGGCTTGTTGCAAAGGGTTACTGATCAAGTTCCAGAGTGGACTTCACAGATGTGTTCTCCCAGGTTGTGAAGCATAGTTCGATTCGAGCTTTGCTTGGTATTGTGGCCATGCATGATTTAGAGCTTGAGCGATTAGATGTAAAAACTGCATTTTTGCATGGAGAACTTGAGGAAGATATTTACATGCAACAACCAGAGGGTTTTCTGATCTCGAAAAAAGAGGATTATGTTTGCTTGCTTTGAAAAAGTCCCTTTACGGTTTGAAAGCAATCACCAAGGCGATGGTACAAGAGGTTTGATTCCTTTATAACTTCTCACGATTTCAAAAGAAGTAGTTTTGATGATTTGTGTTTACTTTAAGAAAAACAATGATGGTTCTTTTGTGTATCTACTTCTTTACGTTGATGACATGTTGATAGCAAAAAAAAAAGACAAAGGAGAGATAAGAAAGGTCAAAGCCCAACTAAGTGAAGAATTTGAGATGAAAGATTTGGGACCAAAGAAAGAAGATACTTGGTATGGAGATTCTTAGAGATAGAAAAACAAGTAAATTGTACCTAAGTCGGAAGGGTACATTGAGAAACTTCTTTGCGAGGTTCAATATGCGGAGTGCTAAGCTCTGTTAGTACTCCTTTAGCGACCATTTTAGACTTTCATCGGCTTTGTCTCCACAATCGGATGATGAGATTGAGTACATGTCACATGTTCCATACTCTAGTGCAATGGGATCTCTCATGTATGTTATGGTTTGTTCACGTCCGTTTATCATATCTGATCGGTCACGATTAGCGATATATGGCAAATCCGTAAAGAACACTTTGAAAGCGATTCGATGGATTTTAAGATACTTACGAGGTACTATCGATGTTTGCTTACGCTTTGGAAGAATCAAGATGGAGTTATTGGGTATGTTGATGCTGATTTTGCTGGAGACCTTGATAGAAGAAGATCTCTCACGAGTTACGTCTTTACAATCGGAAGTTGTGCAATAAGTTGGAAAGCCACTTTGCAAACTACAGATCGCTTTGTCTACCATCAAGCCGAGTACATGGCGATTACGAGGCTTGTAAAGAAGCTATTTGGTTGAAGGGACTCTTTAGTGAACTAAATGAAGACCTTCAAATCAAAGACAGATATTTTGTGACAATCAGTGCCATCTTTCTTACAAAAGATCAAATGTTTCATGAGAGAACAAAACACATTGATGTTAGGTATCATTTTGTTCGTGATATTATTGCTCGTGGTGATATTGTTGTGAGCAAAATTAGTACTCATGAAAATCCTGCAGATATGATGACCAAGTCACTTCCTATAACCAAGTTTGAGCATTGCTTAGACTTGGTTGGTGTTCATTGTTGAAGTTAAACCCTTAAGGGGTTTTATGGAAGAGGTGAAGAACTTGTTCGATAAAGAACTTGTTCATTGAGAATTTGGGTCAAGGTGGAGATTGTTAGAATTAAGTGACCCTAATTCTTATTTAAATAAAATACGATGGAAAATAAAATAAAAGTAAAATCCATATAGAACTAGACTTCTTTTATTTTATTTTAGAATAAGGTTTTTTAAACCTTATTAAACTCCATCTATTTTATATTTACTAGGATAAGGTGTTTCAATCCTACTAGAATATGGCTTTACAAGCCTATAAATAGACATAGTCTATTCCTTTTGTATTGATTCAAATTTTCGACATAGTGAATTTTCTTCTCCTCTGCCCGTGGTTTTTTCCCGAAAGGGTTTCCACGTAAAATTTTGTGTTCTTTATTTTTTATTTTATTTTATTTTTTTCACAATTAAGAAGAATCAAGATTCATTCGTTTTAAAAGAGTATAAACATCATATCCAGCATGATTGGACATGATGTCTTTAAACTTTTGTAATTGAAATCATCTTGTGATTTGTAAAAACCGTTTAAAAGGATATTTTAAGTATTTAGACAAACAAAGAATTGCAAGCCAGCATACTAGGGCACGACTTTCTGAATTCCTAAATATCAAAACATTGCCTCACTTTTCAAAATTCTTTTTTGAATTAACTAAGATATAACTTTTGGTTTTAGAAGTAATGATGTGTTTTGCATATTACAAGGAATTAAATAAGTCTAATTATAATATACATGCTTTTTTATTTCATGCAAATATAGTATAATGGCATAGATTACACAATGTACATTATCACTTTATGCATATATCATCATAAATAACATAATGTCCATGCATTATTATACCATGCAAAACACCATATAATGCATAATAAATACAACAAATAGAAATTGCAATATACATCTATGCTAATGTCTTATGCAAATCACCATAAATAATTAATTTCATGCTAATATACTAAATAAATGATATATAAAATTTAACCCACTAAACAATATCAAAATAAGAGAAAACTAAAAATAAATAAGTAAATCAAAAAATAAAAATTAAATAGAAATAAGATATTTAAAAAATATGTTGAATAATATAAGAATAATAAAAGAGAACCCCATTTTTTAAAAAAAATGATAAATTAAGAATAATAAAAGAGAACCCCATTTTTTTAAAAAAAATGATACATACATATAAGTTATATTATAGTGTATAATAACTATATAAAAAATATACTAAGTATTAATATTACATTTATTTATAAAAATTTGAAAATGTATATAATTAATAATTAATAAAATAATGTATACTTTATAATAAAATAGAGGTAATGTAAGGAAATATAGTATGATATATAATGCATAACGTAATTTACAAATAAAAATATATAAAAATATAAATTATATAATATAAAAATATATAATATAATGTATATAATATAATATATAAAAAGAAAGAAAGAAAATATTATGATATATAGTAAAATATAATATATAATGCAAATATATAAGTATAATATAATGAAATATAATATGATAAGGGATATATATATAATAATAATACACTAAGTATTTTACATATAAAATTATGGTATGGTAAAATAAATAGTATATAATATATAACATATAAAAAAAATAACAGGATCAATATTATATATATAATAAAATATATAATAAATTTTTTTTAAAAAATATAATAATAATTTAATGAATAATATACACTATTTTATAACTAATACTTAAAAAGAATAATATAAAAATATTTAAAATAAAAAGGATTGAAATTGAATTTAATTAAGAAATCTGGGGTTAATTTGCAAAATAAAAAATTTAGACTTAATTAAAACACAAGCTAAAAAATGAGGGACTCATTGGGTAATTAAACCCTAATCCCAAAACGACATCGCTTCCCTGAATACGCCTCAAAAGAACTATTGGGACTAAATTGAATTAAAATAAAAAGGTTAATGCCAAATTATAATAAAATAAGATGAAATTGAAAATTCAGAAAACACAGAAGGACTAATCGGATAATTAACCCATTTTCCAAAAACATGCGGATCCTCCCCGTGTAATCGGGTCAACACGCGGATCCAAAGCCTTGAAACGATGCCGTTTTGTGCTTATTGAATTAAACCAAAACGACATCGTTTCGTTAAGGCTATATAAGCCAAATTTAAAGCTTGAAAATCATTTTTACACCGGTCTTTAAAAAAAGTTTAAAACTCTCTGCAGAGGGGAAGAGAGAGGTCCCCAGTTCTGGCCTCCGGCCACTGGGTTGCACTTGCACACACACTACACGCGCCGTCGTTTTGCGATGATCTGAAGGTTAAAAACCTTCATCCTCTCAAGCAAAACCCAGGTAATCTCTTCTTCCTTTTAAACATCAACAGTTTTTTGCTAAAACGATTTGTATATGCGTCCTAAAATAAAGAACAAGGTATACGATTAAATCACCTTTTAGAAACTGTTTGTATTTCTCTGAATATATCCTTATGTCTATCTTTTTATTTCTCCCAAAAACTGGTCCCTTTTACATTGTTTGATTCAGGCTTTTATAGCCACTGTTTACAACATATTTACATATTTCCTTTTTATTTCTTGCTATGTTTGTTTCGTTTATACTGCTGTTTTCTTTCCCTTTTGCGGCGCGATCGAGGAAAATCCGGCGACGATTGTGCTGGCGATGTAGATCTAGTCTGGTGACCCCAGAACGTCCTCTGCTGCGAAGATCTCGGCACCGATGGAGGCGTAATGGTCATCGATAAGGCCTGAGATCACGATGCACTGATGTGGTGACGTTTGGAGTGCCCAAAGGATCTCGTGACCATCAATCTGACCAGCATTGATGAGGGCCAGCTGGAATATTGCGAGATGAATCGTCACATTGACTGCGGCGCCTAGGGTTTCTGAAACCCTAGGTCTTCCAAGTTCTGCTAACCATTTGGGCCATCCGGGCCTCTCTGCTTTGAGTCTGCTTGAGCCATTGAATTTTGGGTTAAGGGTGTAATGGGTACCGGGTAGTGGCAGAATTGGGTATGGGCTATCGGGTTGTAATCGGGCATAGGGTTTAGACCAATTAATTTGGGCCTACGGGTTAGTGGGCCATGTATTGTAAATGGACTGTAATAAACATTTATTTATTTTATATTTGTTTATCTATTTATGGGCCCAGGCAGATTTGGGCTGATACAAACTTCATAAGTTTAATCCCTCAAATATGAAATAACAATTCAATCAAATTTCAAATTTAAAGTCTTCTTGATGCATATACTTCTTTATTAGTTTCAAACCACAATTCTTCCACAACTCATATTAAATCCTAGATTGGAATATATTAATAATTAGAGTAAACTACTAAAATAGTCACTTTTGTTTGTTTTAGGTTACATTTTACTCACTTACGTTATCGTGTTGTAACATTTTAGTCACTAAGCGTTAATTGTCTTTAACGGTAAACTGACGTGGCACATTAAATTATCATTTCAAATGAAAATTTTTGGTTAAATTATACAATTAATCCCTATATTATTTTTTTCATTTTGAGAATTTACTTTCTTTCTTTTATTTCTTTGAACTTTCCCCTTTTATTTCTTTATTTTCCATTCTCTTCTCCTCCTCCCTCTATTTCCCCTCTTCTCCGTTTCTTTTAAAGTAGTTTTTCTATGTTTTTCATTAGTCACTCTCTATACTTTTATTTTTTTTAACAATTTAACAATTTTCTTTTTATTTATTTATTTTCATTTTCTTCTTCCCCTTTATTTTTCTCTCTTCTCATATTCTTCACTGCAGAAACATAATCTTTACCCACCAAATAAACCAAATCCTTGTTTCTTCACATGATTTCTAAATTGAATTTCATTGAAAACTGAATATCAATAATTCTTAATCAAATATTGATTTGAATATAACCTAATTTTGAAAAAAAAAATTGGATCTAACTAATCAATATAAAAAACCACATCCTTAATCAAATCTAAATCTAAATTGAATTCTTTATATTCAAAACAAAATTTTTCTATTTCCAAACTTTTCCAAAATCATGTAAATTATTCATTTCCTTTTCTTTTATTTTCTGGCTAATAAAATTAAGCAAACGATGAAATTGATCTAAACCTTCTTGGATATTCCCAAGCAAGCTTGATTGAAAGTCAAGCATGGAACCAAATTGGTTTGGGTAAAGTTGAGGGTAAGTTTTGTATGGTGGTCGTTTTAGCCATTGAGAGTGTAGAGCTCATTTAAAGAATCCATGAGACAACGTAATTTCGAGTGGGCAAGAATGTTGTAAGTAAGATAGATAAAGTGGTCAAGGGGGTTGCTTAGGAGGTTAAGGGAACGGGCTTGGAAAACTTTCTTGAGGGTGGACTGCCATAAGTCACGATTGGCGAGGTTTTCTAGTGAGGAGAGCTTGTAGATTAGGTCATTGAGAGATCCAAATTGGTTCGTTAAAGCGATAATGGATGATGAGGGTTTGTAATTGTGGGGTGAGAATATGCGAAATAAGCTTTATTTTGGTTTCAGCTTTCGCATTTTCTCTTTTCATAAACATAAAAAAGCTTTAACAAAAGGAAAATAGAGAAAAATTACGTTAAAAGAGATGAAGAAAGGAGGAAAACAAAGGGAGAAGTAAAAGAGAATGGAAAATAAAGAAGAAAAAAAAAAGGAAAAGTTAAAAGAACATAAAAGAAAAAAATTAAATTGCTCAAAACGAAAAAATATGGGAACCAATTATATAATTTAATCTAAATTTTTTATTTGAAATGATAATTTAACATGTCACGTAAGCTTACTGATACACCATTAATGACAATTAATGGCTAATTGACTAAAATGTTACAACACGTTAACGTAAGTAACTAAAACATAACATTTCAAACATAAGTGAATAAAATGTAACCTAATAATTAATAGTTTACCTAATAATTAATTTATAAAATGAATACACAAAGAAATATTTTGTAAGATTTTGTCAATATTTATAGGATAAATCATATCAAAGTTAAAAAAATTTCCGTAAAATTAGTTGGATGAGATTTTAAAGATATGTTTCCTTGGCTTTCAACCACATCAGAATCCTATATACACAAAATTATTTTAAGTGATATCTTGACAACATTTAAAAAAAAAAATAATGTTGACAATAGAAATAAAATGTTTTAACAAAAAATAATTATTATTTATAACATTTAAATATTACCTCGTCTATTTAAGCGAAACAAAATGTATTAGTAGCATTGAGAATGGACACTATTTTATTTTATTTTATTTTATTGTAATCACACCTTCAAGAAAGAAAATAAATAAATAAATAAATTTGTGCATATATATATATATATATATATATATTATAAGAAAAAGCTTGGTAGTTTGAAATCGTAAAAATTAAAAGTAATAAACTCTAAATATCATACAATACTTGTATTGCTTTTGGAGTCGACAAGTGCATGAAGAGGTTTTTGAGTTACCTTTTTGCTCTAAAGCTCTTTTCATCCTTAGATATGGAGGACACCCTTTGGTAGTTACATGTGAAGGATCATGTAATATAATATTCTTTGTCAATATCTTTAAGAGAATTCTTGCTTCTCAAAATGTCAATGCTACTAGTCTTCTCATCTTCAATTTTCAAGGCATCAAGCTCTTCAAATAATCGTTTTAAACCTCCAATTTCCACATCATCATGTTTTTGAGCTCTTGAAGCTTTTTCTGAAAGCTACAAAGAATGAACCATTGCAGTGTTAAATAATATTGTTGAAGACATGATTTGATTATCAAACTGTTCATTGCATATGCTCTCAACTTCTCCCTTTTTAGCATTTCTTATCCACCGATTTAAAATATAATGTTTAGGTAATGAATGTCAATTCATGCCTACACATGATGCCTACAAAATCAAACATATCACATGAATAAGTTATGGTTGTTGACCAGCATTAAATGTCATAATATATTCTACATTTTCTTTGTTAAACTCATGCACCCTCTCATTTACAACCACCTTTTCTACTATATATTGTCGAGAATGAACTAATTCATTTTGAACATTTTTCTTGTGTACACCTTTGAACCTTCTTTCTTCATTGGGTATGATGCCTTTTTAATTGGCTTCGAATTTATTGTTATTCTCTCTTTCTTTGTTGTATCTTGTATCAAAAGTCTTGTCATACTAAATCATAAACTTAGCTATGGATATGCTCGAGTTGACAAAACCTTTGAAATATTTGTTCATACTTTCATTCTCTAAGTAGTCGACATTCCGACACAAAAGTTGAATCTCACGTAAGCAAGGATCCATTTTTCTCCAATGTGATGCAACTTTTTTCAATCAACTATTATCTTGTAAACCATAGTTTTCAATCATCTTTCTCCATTATGATTCAAACTCGTTTGAAACTAATGTATAATGGATGCACCTAAAAATTGGTCTTTAAAATCATCGAATTGATGGTGAATATGACTGAGATACTATGGAAAAAAAATTTCGATGTGCCACATGCAAAAATGATGTGTAGTATGTGGCTATACCATTGCAACTGCATTAATTATGCCGCCGTCTTGATCTGTAATAATTGTTTTTGGATGAAATCTAAACATTGCTTCCAACCAAGTGTTCAATAACCACACAAATGTTTCTTTAATCTCGTCCCACAACAAAGCACAACCAAATAAGATGGAGTGATGATGATTAACTCTAGTGAAAGGACCAAAAGGAATTTTATACCTATTTGTCAAATAGGTTGGATCAAAAGCCACATCACCAAAATATTTATATGCCATCCTGGATTTAGCATCAACCCAAAAACAATTAGCTAGTTGACCTTTAGGATCCATTTGTATTGCATAAAAAAAAAAATCTCAGATTCTTTGATTGACATTCCTTGAAGTAACTAAGCATTAATTGTGCATCTTCTTTTTTAAGTTATTTCTGTCGTAACCATTTTTTGGTGAAACGGTAGTCGACTTGGATTTTGAAAATGAAAACGAAAAAACTGGGAGTCGCCACCAATCTTTTTTGATGAGGTGTGATCGGATCACCTTAAGTTAATCATTTTAATAAAAGTTAAGATTTACTAAAATGATAACTTTTGGTCTACGAAAATCAGGAAATGAGTTCGGGAGTCGATTACATACGAGGAAGGGTTAGCACCCTCGATCGCCCAAAATTGGTACCTAGTTGATTAATTAGTGTGTTAATGTCGAAAATTTAAAAATTTGGAAGAATTTAAAATACGATCCCTCTTTGTATTGGTACTAAAAATGACCAAATAAGTTAAAACAGATGTTAAGGACTCCCTCATTTCGAAGTGATAAAACGTCATGCCCAGTAAGTTAGGACACGACATCTCGAACTTTGAGAATGAGCTTGCCTTTATTCGAAATTCATGTATTTTAACCCCTTTTTTTTAAAGGATATTCGGTTAATTTAGGGTGAACGAGGAAAATCGAAACCCAGTAAGTTAAGGCACGTTTCCTCGAATTTCCGAACACTGAATATTGCCTTTATTTGCGAAAAAAATCTTATTTTGAGATAACAAAATGTTATACCCGGTAAGTTAGGGCACCACACCTCGTATCTCCGAAAATAAATATTTTTAAGACTCATGTTGTGATTTAAAAAGAATATTTCGTTATTTAGGTTAAATGAGAAAAATCGAAACCCAGTAAGTTAGAGCACGATTATCTCGAATTACCTAATACCAAATATTACTTTTTACTGAAAGAATTATTTTGAGGTGTTGAACAAAAATGTGATGTAAAATATAAAAGCGATTTAACACATATAATAACATGATGATAGGTGCTATAATGTCAAACGCCATGGCATGAGCAAAAGGATAAAATGAAAGCAAGGCTAAAAAATAAATACGTAGGGAAAATGAAATAAGCAAGTACATAGATGAACAAATGAGCAATTATAAAACAGGACAAAGTAAAAGTAGCAATGGTAATGGAAATGCTAATAACAGCAATAACATAAATAACAATGGTATAAAATGATACATAAATATACATAGATGTATTAAAATATATACATGATAATAGAAATAAAATATATTCGTAGTATTGAAAATATATATATACATAATATATACATATATATATAAATTATGATAATAAAAAAATGTATATACATGAGATATATATATATACAATATAATATTGATAAAAATAATGCTAATGCCAATAATACCAATAAATAATAGATATAGTGTAATAATGGAAACATAAATATATAAGAAACATAATAGATGAGTAATAAGGAAATGAAAATATAATAGTTACAATACAATGGTGATGGTAATTACAAGGGTGATGATACTAATAATAATATTAAAATAACTATATATAAATATATGTACATGCGTGTATAAAAATATATACTACTCTATAATAATGATAAAAAATATAGAAACACGAAAAGCAGATGTGATAAATATTGAATTAAAGTAATAAAGAAACAATACTATATATAGATAAATATATATATTTATATATATATATAAAAACATACATTAATAGATGATAACAATAATAGTAATAAATATAATATTGAAATGCAAGGAGTAAATAGAATGTAATAGAAATATTTAAGTAAAGTAATTAATATAGTGCTATATATATAAAAATGTATATACGTGCATATGTAAATAAACATCCATTAATATATATATTAATATGAATAATAATAATATTAGTAGGTAGAGAAAATGGAATAATAATGGTATAATAAAAATAATGATAATACGTTAATGAATATAATAGTAATAGTAATAATAATAATAGTAAATATAATAATAAATAATATTACAAGTAAAAATAAGGTAGAAATAATATAAAAATCAAATTAAATCTAAAAAAGGGACCAAATTCGAAACAAAACAAAGTTTTAGGGCCAAATCGAAAGGAAATATAAAAAAGGGGACCCATTTGAATACGCGTGCAACTACGGAGGACCAAAAGGGCAATTTCCCTTGTTTTTAAAACGGCGTCACTGAAGGGAGGACCAAATAGCAAAGCGCGATAAACTTCAGGGCTAATTTAAAAGAAATGAAAACTTGATTGCAAAATGTATAAAAAGCGGGAGGACCGATCGTGTAATTAGACCATTATATGAAAACACGCGGATCCTGAGGCGGGTCAGGTCGGACGGATCGGGTCGTGCTCAAAACGACGTCGTTTTGAGGCTTATGAGCTTAAGCCAAAACGACGTCGTTTTGCTTCACTATTTAAGGCAAAAAATTTTTTAAAAAAATTCATTTTCTCCTGCTCGCTTAGAAAAATCCCCTCCCTCTTTTATTTCTCTGGGTCAAGCTCCCACCGGCCTTGGTCTCGGCCATCGATCGCCATGGCGCCGCCATTGCTCGCCAGCGCGCCACCGTGTCTGTGTGGAAAGGTAAAAAGTTTTTATATTTTTTTTATTTTTTTTTTAAAAATATATATATGTATCTCCATATGTATGTATACTGTTTTTTAAAGAGAAAAAAAAAGAAAATACATGTATGAGTAGATTCGGGAAAGAAGAAGAAAGAATAAGAAAGCCATTTGGTTGATCTCTTGATTCTCTGTTTTTTGCTTTAGTTTTAAAGTTTTTTTTACTTCAAAAGGTTCCTTTTTTATTGAAAAAAAATCCTTCTTTTTACAAGTGATTTTGTGGCTTTATATAGCCATTCTTACAACTTGTTTTTTACTTGATTACTCTGTTCTTCTTGCAGGTGGTGGAGCAAGTGGAGACATGACATGGGCGGTGGCTGACAAATGGTGGCGGCAGGTGGTCAGAAAGTATGGGTGGCACACCTAGGGCCTAGGTTTTCTTGGAGGAGTTTAGGATAGTGGGCTAGGGTTAGGTGAGGTTTGGGCTTAGTTGGGCTGAGTTATTTGGGTTGATTTGTAATTGGATTTTGATTTGTTTGGGTTTTTTTATTTAAGTATTGGGCAAAATTTGGGTTGTATAATTTCTACCTTGTACTACTAAATTTTTTTTGAATATTCCTCTTAGTTAAGCCAACCATATCAATGCCTCTCGTTTCATTAGCTAAAACTGACATGATTTTACTAGGGCAAATACCCGAATCATCAAGTGCATCAATCAAATTCCTTTGAGCTCTTGTCCTTTTTTATGAACTCGTAAAAATAGAGCATTTTTTGGAGTCGCGAGCTTGTGGTTGTGATATTTAACAAATCTAGAAACTAACCATTTGTTGTCATCTTTCTTGGAGACGTAAATCAGTGCTTTGTATCCCACACGTGTCTCATCCGAAGGTTCTTGAACCTTGTCTTCTTTTTCAAGATACTTTTTGTCTTTGAACAAACAAATACTTGTTCAATAATCTCTTGATTTTTTCGATATTTCGTAATACAATTCTTACGTATCCCAAAATCTTCTTGCTTTGCATACGTAGTGTTGTATTCTAAAGCATCTTCCAATGGCTAAAACTCCATTCCTATAAATGGTTCTAGACATTCTTGATTCACATCTTTATTTAGTTTGCCCTCTTCAATTATTGAGAAACATGATCTTGAGCAATTCCATCAACATCCAATGCATTAACAAACATTGTTTTCATTGTGAAGCTACAATAAAAATCAACTTTTTTTTATGGATAAATAAAATAAGAAATAAATTATCTTCACAATATTCGAAAATATACAAATATATATATATAGTCACTATTCAATTACAACATCTTAATTATCAAAAAACCATTCAAAATTTAGTATTTGAATCTAAAGATCCCACTCCTTTAATAACTCAATCAAGAAAATTCAATATATAATTTCATCCAAATACTTGATTTCTACGAGATAAGATAAGCGATAACCAAATAGAACTATACTATTAAGCTTGGTTAGTGAAATAAAATTAAACTAAACTTCCTTAAACATAGTACCACAATTCACGATTGAAATATGCAAAATGGTTGGGGTTTTATATTTCCAAGAGTAAAAACATACCTTTAACTTGAATCTTCCAACAATTGCACCCATAATGATAATGATTTACTTAATTTTTTTTTTATCTATCTAAATTGTTTTAGGATTTTAAACAATCCTAAATCCTAATTTAATAACATCTTTTCCTACGTTCAAAAAAGAAAAAGAAAATATAATTAATTTTTAATTATTTTTATAAGTTGTTTATTTTGTAATATGGTCATGATTTGATTAATTGATGGTACATGAGAGTTATGCATCAAATATGAGAAATAAAAAAAAAAGGACCATAAGTATTGAGGTTAAATTTGTAAATGAAAATTCTCTATTTTCTTTTCTCAAATCTTTGAAAATATTATATTTGAGTTATAAACTATGAATATATTGTCTTTGAGCACACTTCAAGTAAAAATAAAAGTTCTAAGAAATTAAAAAAAACATATAAAGAAAAGAAAATAACAATATTTAAATAAAAATCTCACTTACATTCTCTATTTTCAATATTGAGAAATATGATCATTGATCATTAAAAACACACACAATAAAAATGGGATGAACAAATATAAAATAAAATGGCTTAATACCTCTTTTGACCCATGTGCTATAATTAAATTATCACTTTAGTGCTTGTATTATTTTTTATCTATTTGGTCATGTATTTTCATTCTACTTTACCTGTTACCCCAACCTGATTTTCTGTTAAAAATTAAAGCAACCAATGATACGTTTCCAAGTGTAATTTTTTTAAAAAAATTACTTAAAGTTTAAAAAATATTTAAAAATCCAAAAAAAGTTATAAAAAATATAAAAATATATTAAAACTTAAAAAATTATAAAAAAATATTTTTTAAAAATTATAATTTTTTAAATTATAAGAAATTGAAACTTAAAAAGAATTTTTTTAAAAATTCATAAAATTTTAAAAATATGTTTTCTTTTTTGAAATTTTAGGTTTTTAGAAAATTTTATAATTTTTTAAAAATAATTAAAAATTTTATGGATTTTTTTAAAATTTTAGGGATTTCTTTGCATTTTTATGAAATTTTTGATATTTTTAATGAATTCTGATTTTTTAATTAAAAATAACATAAAATTATTAAAAATTTTACAAACCCTAAAATTTAAAAATAAAAACAAGTTTTTTAAAATATGATTTTTTTAAAAAAAATTGAAGCATACTTATAATTTTAATTTTTTATAATTTAATATATAGTAAGATTTTTTTTATAATTTTCTAAGCTTTGATGTTTTTGGGTTTTTTTTAAAAAAATTTTATGATATTTTTTGGGAATTTTAATAATTTTTTTTAGTTTTTTAATATTTTTAAAATTTTTAAGTGAATTTGAAATTTGTTTTAATTTTTTAACAGAAATTTGGGTTGAGGTAACCGGATTACAAAATTAAAGTACAGGGACCAAACTGATAAGATAAGTAGAGTACAAGGGCCAAACTGATGAAAATAGTATAGGTACCAAAATGGTAATTTATCTCTAATATAGGGGCCAAAAGAAGTATTAAACCTACAAAAAAAGAGAATTAAAGTTGAGAGAGTAAGTTCATCATGGCTGGGCGCGGCCTATACCTCGCAACCAAGGGCTGAGCTTTGGGCATGTTGAGCCCATTTCCTTCACTCATATCCACCATTTCCTCACCCATTCTCTCCCACTCAAAGCATTGAATCAAACATCCCACTGTCAATGGAATCAATCCCATCGCCAAACTCTCCCCTGGACACCCCCTTCTGCCTGTCCCGAACGGCAAAAATGTGAACCCATTCTTAACAAGTCCAGGTCCAAGGAACCTATCGGGCTTAAATTCAGTGGGATTCTCCCATAATACAGGGTCATTGTGCATCGCCCAAATGTTCACCAACAACATCGTGCCACGAGGTATTGAGAAACCTCCCACCATGCACTCCTCGGATGACTCGTGTGGTACTAGAAGTGGGCCAGGTGGGCACATCCTAAATGTCTCACTTATGACGGCATGGAGGTATGCAAGTCTCTCGTAATCTGATTCGTGGATAAGCCTGCTTTGTCCCACTTCCATGTCGATTTCTTCTCGGGCCTTTTCAAGAGTTTTTGGGTTGTTTAGCAAAAGTGATAGCCCCCATTCCATGGTCGCTGCAGAAGTATCAGTCCCTGCTGATAACAATACCTAAAAGGAGAGAGTTGACTTACTTGCATAAGAAAAACATGGTCTGATTTCAATGGATAGAGAAAGTGTACTCTAAAGGGAGAGAGGTTACTTGCATAAAGCCCCTGATGGCATCATCTGTGTAATATTCAGGATCAGTTTCTTGAGCCGATAAAAGAACGTCAACTATTGTCTTGCTGTTTTGCTCATAACATGAATTGCTGGAGGTTAGTTTTCGGCGTTCATCAATCAAGTTTTGCATGAATTCGTCTCTCTTCCTCTGTAATATTTCAAGCTTCTTCTCAATTTTATTTAATCCAACCCATTTCAACATGGGCACAAAATCTACAATGTTTGTGGCTCCACTCACTTGAAAGGACTCTCTCACAATTTCTTTGAACTTTTTCTCGTCTTTCAATTCATCGTCTCCATCCCTACAATACCTCTTCCCAGCAATCATCCTCATCATTACATTAAGAGTCAACTCGAAGAACATCGATTTCATCTCCACGACCTGAAACTCACCACTCCCTTTTGAAGTACTCCTAAAAAGCCTAACAACCAAAGATTTAACTTCATCCATGCGTATCCCGAGATACTTTTGAACTCGATTCGATGACAAGAGTTGGAGAGACGCCACACGCCTCAAGTTCCTCCAGTGATCGCCATATGGGGCCCAAACAAGTGTAGTATAATCATAACCAAGGTGTTTCCCGGCAAGCAGACGAGGCCAGTTTGCGAATACAGTGTCGTTTTTGGACAAACATTCTTCTGTAGCAGATGGAGAAGACACGACAAGGACCGGACGGGATCCAAAACGAAGGAATAGTATTGGACCATGTTGCTTGGAAAGCTTGGCAAGGGTTCGATGGAGGGGCTTCTTTATGAGATGGAGATGGCCTATGATAGGAAGGGAAAGTGCAGGGGATGGTGGGAGTCCTCTGTTTTGGAGCAACCTTTGGGTAAGAAAGTAGAAGATGAGGAAGAAGAGAAGGTAGTTGAAGATCCAGACTTCCATGGATGGCTAAACGGGAGACGGAGAAAGGAGGCTACAACCATCGTTTATATAAAAAATACAAATTGCCAAGTGATGAAAATGATGCCGTGCTGGTTGTATTGGAATTTTTGTCGGGGACTCTTAGTTATATGAATCCATTGGTTCTAAATGTTTTAATTTAATCCGTCCAACAAAAGTCTACCGCCCATAATTTTGTTTTCCCGCTTAGTCATGATTCCCAACAAGCGGTCCGGAGGAAACATGCAAGCAATGACTTGTAAATGCAATAATTTTATTATTTTTTTAAAAAATAAATGCGTAATCAAACATAACATATTGATGGCAGATGAGGGAGAAATCGAGGAAATGATATTTTGAGGTTGTGTGAAATTTGTAAAGGAGGAATTGTGACAATCACATAACATATAAGCTCAGCGACATTTACAAATCAAAGAGGAGAAGCTGGCAATTTTATTCAAAAACTTCACAAAAGAGGACTGGCTAATTCACCCAATTCTGTTCGTCAAGAGATTTTATATATTTAATAAGTTTGATTAATTAATTAACAAACTTGGATAGGAAAGAAGTTTTTTTTTTTTTTTTTTTTTTTTTTTTTTTTTTTTTTTGAGAGAGTTAAATTATTTGAGAGTTAAAAATAGAGTGGAGGTAAATAATCACTTGTACCATAAGTTTAACACTAAAACTAGGTGGTACACCAAATTGCTTCCATACTTTCGGTGTTTATTATTTTGTTTATATTGTTGACGTCACCTATCACTTTCAAGTAGAATAAAAAAATTAAGGTTTAGCCTCTGAGTGAAAAAAATTAAGAGTTGTAAATTAAGTTGAGTAAAATAAAATTTAAGTCGACTCAAGTTAAGTAAAATTATTCGAGTTAAATTAAAAAATTAAACATGTCAAATTAATATTTTGTTACAGCATAACTAATTTCATATTATAGCACATAAATTTGAAACCATATATATTTCAAAGCAAAATAAGTCGTTACTTAACTTATTTAAGTTCTCAAAGTTATTATTTTAAAAAAGTTTAAATTTTTAAATTTTTTATATATTCTTTTTAAATATAAATTTTGCAACTTTTATAAAATATTTTGAATTTTAAAAATTTCTAAAAAAATTTTGTAGTTTTTGTTGAGAGAAATAGTAATTTTTTCATTTTTAAAATTGTCAAGGATCAAAGATGTATTAATAACAATTTGTTATTCGAATTGTAAAATTCAACTCGACTCGAACTCTAATTACGTATTTGAGTTAACTCGAAAAAATCGAATAACTCAAAATTTAAATTTTTTTTCTAAATTTTTAGAATCAAATCAAATTTTATCCATCTTAGATTTGACCAATTAATCAAACTGAAAACCAATCAATTACGGATCCGGAGTGATTCAACTGTAAACTGCCTTAAATCACCTTGGAATCGTTTTAAAATTTTTGAATAAAACTTTTTGGCAAAAAAGAACCCGTCCATTAAAATTACTAAAAACAAATCCCAACCCAACCTAAAATTAAAAAAAAAAAGGAATTAAAAATAAATTAAAGTTAAAAAAAGAGTAAAAATTGCATATCCACCTGTAGAAATCCCTCACTTTGCTTCATGATGATTTGAATGGGTTTAATTCCCTAAGATATGTTTATAAAAAAAATAAATCACTATTTGTTCTCATCCCTGCTTCTACTTTCTAAATTAAAAAAGAAAGATTAATAGAACGGTGGAGTTAGGAACCAAAAATTAGAAGTGGTTTTTTCTTCTTCTTTTTTTTTTTTATCCAAAAGTTAAAAATAATTTCGGTTTCCTAAGAAATAAGGAACCATTTTTGAGAATAAATGATTTAGCAGGCATCCATTATAAGGTATTGGTTGAGCTTATTTTTATTTTTATCGATTCAACAATTGGTTAAATTAGTTGGACCAAAAATCAGTGATCAAATTGGTTCATATTAATTTATTATATAATAATTATTATTTATAATTTTGGTTCAAAAAATATCATTTATCATTTTAAATTGGAAACAGCAAAAGAAAAAAAAATATATATAAGCAGAGCAAGAGAGAAAAACAGGATATAAATGAAAGGGTATGAACAAGTGGATGTTAAAATTTGTACTTGGAGCAAAAGCCTGAATCGGTTGGATTCCAAGCAACTTATATACATATATTTGAAGTGCCGAATCAACATCATTTTAGTGAAAGATGAAATCAGGATGGATAGTGCCATCATGAGATTAGATAAAAAAAAGGGTAATCTTGTAAGCAAATCAACACATGATTTCACCATGGGGACAAACAATGACTCCTTAGCCTACCAAGTGAACATATCCGAGTTTTTCATGTTGCTTGATTGAGAAAAAACAAAAGAAAAACTCCGAACCCAGACTCGTACCAAAACCTAAACCATGCTGGCATGAATATACAATCTCATTTCATTACCTAATTCTATGGACTAAACAATCTTCTTACTTTGTGAATCAATCTTCGACATATTGGACACACCTTGTTATCTTCCTCCATAATCCTGCAAATTTTATTTGTTAGTGAAAGTAGAGAGAAAGGATTTCTTTTCTTTTCTTCTTGTTTGTACCTTTGAGCACAATCATAGCAAGTCGCACAGTGTCCACATGGGACGAAGAAGCAGTTGCGTTGATCATCATAACATATTACACATAATTTCGCATCATATAAATCCTCCGACGAGCTACTTGAAGATCCGGTTTCGGCATCATCATTGTCGTCCTCTGCCGTTGTTCCGTAGGTCAACCGAACTGACTTCTCCGGTAAAATAGGGTCAGTCTCCGTCCTCCACGATATTTCCCTGAACGTTGTATTGCTATTAATTACTGTTGTCTCATCATTGCATGCTCCTAGGTATTTCAGCACCAATAAAATGATAATGATGAAGAAACCTACAGATAACAAAAAAAAAAAAAAAAAGGTATCAAACCATCATAGCAATAAAAATTTAATTCTCTGGTCTGCACTTGAACATGTCCGCATCTATATATGGTACCTAAAATTGCAATGTAAGTAACAACTCGGGCAACAAAAGACAGCTCAACGAACCGTCCGGCAATATCACCCTGAAAAAGTTAAATTTTGTTGACTAATTTCAGGAGGAATTCATTAGTAATATGAAAAAAAGTTAAATTGAATTACAAAAGGGTTGAGACCTTACATTATCAGGAGTTGAAACTATAACATACTGAGTGTGGGGAAACTGAAGTTGGAGCCGGCATGATCCATTTAGTGTTGAACACATATCGCTGGCTTTTGTTACATCATAAACTTTGGATGTAACATTTAAACTAAATGTAATAATTATGCTTCTAGGGTTCGAGTTAATAAGACCTACAGAGTACTTGTCATCTTCCTCAATGTTGTACTCTGCTTCTTTACCCGTTACTGGTTCATTCAGGAAAAGGGCACCAAATGGCACTGTTTGTTCGGGCAGCAACGTTTCTCGTTTTTTTTCTCCTGCAGAAACACAGATTAATTGTGTGAGAATCCCAATCCATATCCCAGAGGGACTGAACTAGATTTGGCAATCTGGGTATTCATGTTGGTATAAAGTATAAACTAAACAGAGAAGCTAAGATTAAGATGACTACCTTTTATGATAATGAGTTCAATTTTGTCTAATCTACTGGGTTGAGTCGCCCATCTTATGCAGATCCGAGAACCCTTGTTTAACCACAAAGAGTATCCCTGAAATTAAACCATAGGTGGACTGGTAAAGTATTTCTGTTTAAATTTAAACAAATAAATAAAAATTAGATTATTAGATGTAATACCTTGCGATCATATGCTCCAACAATCAAATAATTTGAAAAGTTCCAATTTACTTCGTTGCTTAACTCTGGCTTCTCTGAAAACACATAAACAAGAGCCCCTTTCCAATTTTCATCTCTTACTTGAACCTGTTGTACAAAAACAGAGCTGGCCTTCATCAAGCGAGAAGAGCTTGGTCCAAGCACCATACTGCAATTCCCATAGTAGCCATATCGGAGGATTACCGACACTGCAAAATCAGAAAAGCCAAACCACAAAATACTTTTAGCTTAAGATTGAAGAATGAATGAAACAGAAAACATAGTGAACGAATTACATGCCACATATCCATAAAGTCAGAGCAGGTAGCACTCGTGTCCAAGTGTCTTTCCACTGAGGAAGTTGAGCATGGTTGGAAGCTGGTACGAACCCTGGCCTGAACATGGTTGTTACTATTTGGAAGCAAAAAGAAGCAATGGATGAGAGGCTAAATGTAAATGAGACATAAGAGAAAGACTAGTAGGTTTCTGGGGGAATATTATTACCGTCACAACTAACCGTTTCCTTTGTGATTGGCGGGGAATTGAATGGCAAGTTTGTTTGAACATTAGGTGTCAGTTATATTGGGTGCCTTTATTAGCCAGTCAAGGCAAGGCCTGCTCTTTTATAACTCGGTTGTTCAGACACCCCTTGCCGAGAGGGCCCTTGGCAATGCCAACCTCGGAGTGAACCCACTAGAAACGTGGAAGGCATTTCTTTTAATACTTTGGCCCGTAACTCTATTGCATTTCGTTGAATCAAACAGCAATAGCAGCATGCAAGTCGATTAGATAATCTAAGCCCAAAACGCAATTTCTCGTCCTAAGCCACTAATGGCACTAGCTAGCTTATTTCTCGTCCTTAGGCCTCCGCCCATTCCGCATCACGCATTCCATCCATCCCCCAAGCAAATAAAGCATTGAGTTTAGCAATTTTCTTTAATTTAGAAAGCACTTCACCTAATTGAAACCTAAAAGCGTGTTAATTGCAAGAGCTTTGTGTAAATAATAATACAACTCTTAATTATTGAATATAAAAAAAATAGTAGAGGATTTGTAAATAACTATCATTAAACCCCCACTTACTTGGGGGGCTCTCTAATTATTTTTTTTATGAAATTTTACATAATATAAATTTTAGTAAACATACTTATCTATTTAAAAGTTTTGTTTATAAAATATGATAATATTAATATATTTTATTAATTACAAAATTTAAAATAATTATTTTATATTAAATACAAATTAATCTAAACTAATGTAGAAATTAAATATGAACTAAATCAACTACTAAGAGGTGTTTGGTAAATAGAGTTTTGAGCATTTTTTAGCCGATTCGGGCACAAATAGAGGATTGAGTAATCAAACCCTCTAATTGTAGTGTTTGATAAATGAATGTTTGTAAGAGCTTATTGAGCTAAAACCTCCAAAACAAAATACACTGGGATGGGTAACTTTTTTTCATAGCTAATTGAGAATGAGATATGTGGAATGACATATTTGACAATGCTTGCTCAAAAATTACTCCATTTGCCACATGCTTTCAAACATAGTAGGGGTGCCAAGATATCAGTAACGTCCATTCTCCTATTTTCACTTTCACCTCCAAAATCCAAAGTAAATCTAAAAAAATAAAAACTCCACTGTAAATCTATAAAAATAAACTATGGAGATTCATTTGCAAGATGATTTCATCCATTAAGGTTAGTTCTTTTTATGCTTTTAAATTGTTGTACTTTTTGGAGGGCCTTTATTTGTCGAAATTTTTTGCCTCTATAAATTGGGTTTTTTCCTCCCTGCTAGTCATTTTTTTCCATGTATTTCATCTTTTTTTTGTCCATGTAATTTGAATTTTTGGTCCCTATAATTCTAATTTTTTATTCTAATAATTTCACCCAATAAAGACTAAAATATTATAAACAAATAAATACTTAACAATAAAATGTGTCATGCCATTATTTGTCATTTTACATATATCAGCTATTAGCTAAGTTATACTAAACACTTTTAAATAAACAGTTAATAGAATCAGTTAGTTAAATCAGTTAATAGAATCAATTAGTCAAACCATCCACTGCAATCAGCTATCAACCAATTGCCAAACAAGGCCTTATAAGAAAATATAAAATTCAATTCTTTTTGTACATCATTTAAAAAAAAATAAAAGTTTCTTCAAAAAATAAAAATAGAACACTTTTTCTCCCAAACAAATCCAATTTGGATCCTAAACCAATATATCGAGGCTATGGCTCATCCTCATTGGCAAGGTATTATATATAATGAGTTGTAGACCCTACTCAACAACAACACATAGAGTCTTTACCCCCTTCCTACAGCATGACAATCCATTGGCTGGAAGTGGTCATTTAAAGTAAAAAAGAAACCAAATGGGACTATGGATCGATACGAGGCACAACTGGTTGCTAAAGGGTTTTTTCAGCATGTTGCATCTGATTTTGTGGATACATTACATTCAGTCCATTGGTTTAAGAAAATACCATTCGAATTGTTCTTGTTGTTGCAATAATAAATGGACGGTCGCTTAGGCAGATAGATGTCAATAATGCATTTTTTAATAGTGTCTTGTGTAATACCCATATTCGATCCGGTCATTGGATTTAAGCTACGAAGTGCTACAATTATCGATTTAGTAAACTCAAAATATTTTGCAACATTTAATAATTTAAATATGTAATTAAATAGCATTCAAGTACATAAAGTATTACACAATCTTTTTGGGGTCTTACACAAGCTTACAAAATATCTTTTGTTAACCTGAGCTTGAATTAGGACCAAATTGTAAAGTTTTAAAATTCAGGGCCAACTTCTCAACCTCAAAATCTCTACATCGTGACGTCTTCAACTCAGTAAGACACGCCATGACTTCGAACATGTCAATGTCATAATGTCACACACTGTTGGCACCACATTGCGCCGTTGGATGTTTGTGGTCGTGACGAGGTCCCTGTTTTTGGCAAAAACACTATTTTGGTTCCAATTCAACATGTGCAATACCACCTAATTGACTTATACAACTTAATACCATCAAAAACAATTCAAATTCATACCATTTCATGCCAAATAAATCACCTAACCAATTCAAACTTGAGCTCAACCTATTAAATATCAATTCATTTAAGTGCATAAATTTACCTAAGTTAAAACGTGCTAGAACATTTCATTCAACTTCCACAACTGACCTATCAATTTCATATTGTACACAATGAGCCTATATGACCTTAGCTTGAATTGAAACAAACATACTTTTAAGCATAAATTTCCAATAGGTAAATTTCAGCCATTTATTAACTTAGTTACCTCTTCTATATCATTTTTACAACATTTGACATGCCAAAACATATAAGCATATATCATCACTTATTTTAGCATTGTTTGCACAGCCAGTTCTCAAATGAACATACCTTAATGCTATGAATCCCTAGTCTTTTTATTTGATCCTGATAACTCCTTTTTGATGAACCAACAAAATTAAAACCCAAAGACCACACATAAAACTAGAACTCTTCTCTATCATTGGTCCTTTAATACATTATGAAATAGATGTCAGATCATAAATATTGAAGGTTTAAGTGATACATTACAGTGATTTTACAAAAAAAAAAAAAGTAAAAAATGAATAAACAATGTGATATAGTGATTATGGTTCGAGCAAAAATGTGCGAAAAAGAAAAAATCCAAAAAAAGTCAAAAGTAAAAATAAGTGGAAAAAGTATCAAACAGAAAGAAAAGCAATGTGACTAAGAAAAGAGTAAAAAGTCAAATGACAAAACAAAAAGTCAAAAAAGTGAGAAAATTCAGTCATCAGTACACCAAAAATCGTTAAACTAACCATAGTTGCTAGTATTATATTGTATCTTCCTATATTGAGAGACAAGGTAGGTGAGAGAGGGAGACAAAAGGCAGTGAGCTTGGATGAGACATTTGGGAGGAAAGAGGGAATAATTTCATATGCCTAACTATTTCTAGTGTTTGAACCATTTTGGGTCATATTTTTCTTTAAACTCATATTGTCCTCAGCCTCAAAATGTTACAAGCCTAGAAAACCAATGTGACTTAAGCGTTCTCTGTGCATAATCTTTCGGAATTACTAACAATTATACTTAATGAATATTTTTTATTCACATGATTGTGTCTGCTACATATTTGATTTGTTAATGGTGATATTGTTAAATAATTGGTCATGAGAATTGCTTCTAATGTGTTAGTAATGTAACTTTGTAAACTAATCCTAATTTACTTTAAAAAGTTTCAGGCATTAAACTATCAAGATTAAGTTACATGTGCGATAAGAATTATTATACCTTTAATATTTGACTACAATGTTCATAGTAGTAATAAAATACAAGGGACATCTTCTTATTGCGTGCTATGTGTCTAGACTTGGTTTGCTTGAGAATAAGCAAAAAGTTAAGTGTGAAGGAGTTTAGGCGTGAGGTTTTTATTTACACTCATCTTCACTAACTCTAGCTTGTTTAAAGAAAGAAACCAATTCAAAAAATTTTTATTTTTCTTTTTTGTCTATTTTTATTTTATGTTTTGTCTTTTTGTCTACTTTTATTTACAACTAAATATTTTCTTTTTGTTTTCATGATTATTTTTCTATTCTTTAGTTTGTTTATTTTAATTAGATGTTTACATTGCTTGAGCACAAGCAATGGCTTAAGTGCGAGAAAGTTTGATCTATCTAATTTGTTGTAGTAGATTAAACTAGCTTTCATACTTAAAGAGCTTGAATATAAGCAATCTTATTATGTTTTATATAGTTTTTCTATTTTAGTTTCCATTTAATAAAAAGTGTGATTTGAGCTGATTTTATATGACCTTAAGGGTCGAAAGAGGCTTAAAGGAAGACAAACGAATTTGGTAAGTGTGCAAGACACAATTTGGAGGCATGAGAGCTCAAAGCTGGTCGTCATGTTGCAACACGGAAATCTAGCGTCGCAACATAGTGAGCAGAAGGCCAGAATCACCATATTGCCTTTGATGTCACAACATAGCTAGTGGTTGTTGTGACACACCCTTGAAGTTGAGTCTAAGCCAAGCAAACTGCCTTCGATGTCATGACATAGCTAGTGGATGTCGTAACATCAGCCCTGTACGTGAAAACATTAATGAGTTGAGGGCGTTTTGGCCTGTACAATATATTTTAACATAAAAAGGTCGGTCGACCTAGGGTTAAGGATGACGACCAACCCTAATGTTATAAATAAGCTCCATTGAACACAATTTAGGAGGGATTCGGATACAAGAACTATTTTCTTAGATTTTTGCTTCGTTCTTAGTTTTTCTTAGTTTGTTTTATGTTTGTGTAATTGGAAGATCCTATTCTGGCGTTAGACGATTACTTTGAAGTCACGCTTTTACCTTGATAAATCTATTAGCATCTCTTTTCCTTATTCTATTCTTTATATCTCTTTCTTTAACATTGTTAATTGAATGTTTGTGTAAAGATTAGAATCCTTCTATGATTTATACATATTTTGTGTGTTTCAATTGTATTAACTTAATCAATTGATTGAAAGGTAGAGTTTATTAACGGATCAACTGTTTGGGAGAGAAAGAACTTAAACCCTACGTTTGACAACCCTAGGAAGTCATTTAGGTGGGAATTAACCCAAAATTGGTATGGCCTATCCGTAAACACCTTAGCCTCGAACCGTTCTGGACTGTGAGGTCGAGAGATAAGTAGTTCTTCTCGACTCGTTAGCTTAGTGGAAGATCGAGAGATCCTACTAGGGTAATGACTAGTTGATTGATTAGAACCGTACATTGATAATTAATTAGGTAAAGCAATTAGATCTAGGCTAAAGGAACTCGCGTGGTCGAAACAAGTGATAAGAGAAGTCGATACATGAACTTAGGAATAGATTTAGGTTTAATTCAGTTTATTTAGTTTATTAATATTGTTATCATCTTGCTTCCATATTAACACTACTAATTCGTGACTCAAGTAGATTAGTAATTATTTCCATAATTGGTTTGAGAACAGTTTTCCCCAAAATACAATCCGTTGGGTATGATCCTCGGAGTATTTACCTACTTCGTTGTAACTATATTACAACCTGACCCATATACTTACGGACACTATCTCATTTATATATCTTTTGTTATAGTACTCACACTTTGGACGTTAGTATGTCCAGAAGTGGTCACTTATTGTGTTAGTATGTAACACCCCAAACCTGGCCCAGACGTTACGGCCAAATTCAGCGCGCCACATGGAAATGTTGCTAATGTTTTATCAAGAAGAATGTTAATGTTTTAAGTTTAAGTGAATGGAAGCTGTGCACCAGGTAGGAAGCCAGAAAAGAGGAGGTGAGTCTATTAGACTGCTTAAGTACCAAGCTCTTCTTGGATCCAATCCTAGACATGCACACATCCATTGCCACACTTAAAGCATGTTACTTGTTCATGAAAATCAACTTTAGCTTATGCCTATTTAAAATATTTATTTCTTGTTTTAAAATATTTACGTTGCGGAAGCTTAGTTTGATTATCGTGTTGCTTTGAAAATAGGTAACTTTTATAAAACGCGCCCTAGTGCTAACCAGTTTAATGATCCAAAAGTAAAAATAATTAAAAGAGCGGCCTTATTACAACCTTAGGAAAAACGAAAATAATCAAAAGTAAAAGAAATGCGAACTTATTTAAAAACCAGATATTAATCTTCATGGCCACTCTGAATCCACTTGACTCCAAGTCCACCAATTAGGGCTCACCGCAAGGATGGAAGAGAAAGGGGTGAGTTTGGGGAAAACTCAGTGTGTACAAAAACCCATCCAAAGCCCAAGTCAGCTCAAGCCCATTGGGCCTAAGCCTATTCAGACAATCAGTATACAGCGGACCGAAGCCCTTTTCAGAATACAGTAACAAGGCCTTAGCCTCTTTTAACATAACAGTGTGGCCCATAGGCCCAATACCAGAACAGAACAGATATAAATATACATGTATGCAAACCCAACCAGCCTATAACCAACCACTACACTCCACCCGATCCAGCTCTACACTCCATGTGGGGAATATCTCAGCCCACCCAACCCTACACTCCACAAGTACAGCATGGCTGCTCAAATATCAGTAAATTGAGGCAAAGCCTCCAGTACGTAGATAAACCACTTTCAGTACTTCCTCCATCAATATCCCAATCCCATGTAGCGAATATAAACAATAACATGACATATAAAATACCGTATCAGTCAATCATGCATTTTAGTCAATTTAAACCCTAGGGGTATATCAGTAATTTTGCTCTTAGGGGTAAATCTGTAAACTTTCCCACCTATAAAGGCATTTCAGTAATTTTATCAGTTTTAAGCAGTTTGAATCCACAGTCTAATAGAACATATTTGTTTGCCCTTTCTTCCGTTATCTTACCCATATGGACCCGTAAGCCCGTTGGGTCTAATTTTCGCCCATCGAGGCCCATTTACCGAAGTACACGAATTTTCGCATGAGACCAACTTACCACCTTATGATGCCAGATCTAATAATCTCTATACGTCATGTGAGCACTCGCACACTCACAAGCTCATGAAATGCCAGAATTTTGGCATTTCGGCTTTTGCCGAATTGTACTATGAAAGGGTGTTGTTGACACACTGCTTTCGCGACGCATCGCTCACGAGATCCTCGTGATGTCCTACAATTGATTAGTACAGTTCTTAGATTGCAAACCATAACCACCAACCCAATATTCACTTACCCATATCCGAACCATGTCCCTAAAAGCCTTTAAAACCTTACCTTTCTGCCAAAACCGATAGCTAGTTCTGAATCTGATTGATCCAACGATCCAAGCCTTCAATCCAACACTTAAAAAGATACTATTCACCAAAATAAAATATCAGTTAAAGACCCTTAGAGCCATATGCCCAAATCGACAACTTCCCTAGATTTTAGGGACTTCGGCTTTTCCTAACATTGTAAAATTAGCCCAGATCTGAGATGATGAGCACTTACCCCTTACTCTTTTTTGATTTTCACGTAATCTGATGCGGATTGATCCTT
This sequence comes from Gossypium anomalum, assembly GCA_025698475.1. Taxonomy (NCBI): domain Eukaryota; kingdom Viridiplantae; phylum Streptophyta; class Magnoliopsida; order Malvales; family Malvaceae; genus Gossypium; species Gossypium anomalum. The sequence continues at coordinate 22,367,818 of CM046958.1, forward strand.
TAAACGATGGTAGAACTCGAATCCAGGAGCTTTAAAGTTTCGGCTATAAGTCCCTAAGTCTATGGTATTTTCGGCTTTTGGGTGATGAAAAAGATGATGATGTGAGGCTATAACCTTGAAACAAAATTGTCGACAGGTATCTAGGGTTTAGAAAAGATGATCGTTGGTTAACAGAAACAAAAATATCGAAGAATTTGGCTTTGGAGAAATCGGCACAAGTAGGGTGTTTTCAGAATTTTGACTTTTGTGGTTTCGGCAAAAGTGCTGAAGAATAGCAGGAAAGATGGATGGTTTTAGGGAAGAAAATAAAGAAAGAGGAATAGAGAAGATGGTAGTTTCGGCTAGAGAGGAAAAAAAAGGAAAAGCACAACCTTATGGCGTCTGAGTAGAAGAAAACGACACCCCTCAATACCCTAAGTACCGAAATATTAACCTAATAACCCTCTGCCGAATTTCCCCCTCCAATTCCCACAGTTCGGCCAACTCTTAGCCTCTCTCCAAATCCCTTAAATCTCTCCCCTTATCACTCTTTAATCCATGCGTTTGACTGTCTTCCAACTCTTCTCATCAGAGTCCCATTCTGCTTCCAACTCCTGTCTGCTCAAGTCATAAAAATAACACCTCCAAATGCCAACTCCAGGAATCGAACCTTGGCCCTCCCACATCACTGACACGCTACCTTTTCAGCACCCTAATGGCGCCACTTAACCACCTTGCCAAAGGTTCTTTTGTGACATAACCTACATAATTCTTCTTAAAAGCCCACTTAACTGAAACCCCTTTCCACTAAAAACCAACCTTACTATTTTGCCGTGTTTAACTTGAGCTTGGGCCTTCTGAAGGCCCACTACCACAATTAAACATAATACTAACATTTAGAACATGAAAATTTTTAAAAATTCACTACATAACATGAAAAACCCGAATAATCCCAAAAATCAGGGCGTTACATAGTATGTGAACTCGCCTCTTGACACTCACTAGAAGGTTGTTAAACGAGTGTTAAGATATTCTAATAGCACAATGGATCATGGTTTGTATTTTACAAAAGGATAGTTTGGTCTACTTTACTACTCTGATGTTGATTGGGCCTCCACTATTGAAGATCGTCGTTCAACAACAGGTTACTATGTAATCCTATTGCATGGTGTTCTAAGAAGCAAGAAAATAGTGTCTAGATCATCTAAAGAAGCTAACTATTGCAGCTTAGGTAATTATGTTTTTGAGATGCTATGGATAAAACAATTGCTGACTGAAATTGGTGTGTTAGTAACTCAACTGTCGGTTATGTAGTATGACAAACCTCCACAGTTTTGATGGTTGCTAATCCTATACATCACGCTAGGGGTAAGCACATGGAAATCCATCTCCACTTTGAACGTGAAAAAGTCATTGATGGTGTTTTGTAAGTCAATTTTGTTCCCTCAACAGGTCAAGTGACTGATGTTCTTACAAAGCTAATCACACCAAGGCAATTTGCTTCCTTTCACAATGCTCTTTGAATGCTACCATTGGATGATATGTCTAATAATAAAAAAAGGGTAGAAAACCAGGAGAATATTAAAGTGTTAAGCAACTTAACTTAGTTTTAACTAACATATCAGTTAAGTCTGTTAGGGTTGTTAACTTTAGTTATACTATTAGCAGCCACCACTAATGTGTGTATATAAGTTGTGTAAGTTTCTAATCAATATAGGTTTTTAGATTATTATTTTTCCAGCATATTGTTTTGCACTTGTTAGTTTCTTAGTTGCCAAACAACTCTGGTAGCTAATAACTATAGTTTCACACTATATAGTCGACATCGATTCAACTTTCAAGGTGGTGTTAGTGGTTGCTATTAAGGCCATGTTGGTAGTATGGTCTTTTTAGTGAGAGGCAAGCATGTCGACAATGTTGAGACGAGTTTATTTGACCGTGATGCCTATTTTTGTTATTTGTTTAGTTGTTTTCTAAAGTGGACTATTATGAATTCCATTTAATTTATAATGTAAGGGAAAATACTTTACACATATCTCTTAGAATTAATTAGATCAAATGTGAATTCATTCATGACACTAGATATTTTAGTGCAATCCAAATGTACATACCTTTAATCAGTGTGTAGGTGCAATAATTCTGATTTAAGGTCAAGAAAAAATAACTAAAAAAAACCTAATTTGAATAGTAATAATTGAATCAATTTCTATTAAAGGTGACAATCGAGGAGGTCGGGTTATATCGCGTTTGAGCTTTTTTTTTTATTAGGTTCGTTTCGAGTTTTGAATTTTCAAGTTAAGATTTTTTTGAGTTCAAGACTTTTTCGATTCGGGTTATTCTGAGTTTGGTCTCGATTTGTTTTACATTCAATTTAATTATATATGAACATAATTTAAATGCTTACATATCAATATAAATGATTAATTTATTATATTTTAAGTAAATTTTTATTGAAATTTATAATATTTATAATTATATTTAAAATTAAAATTTGTTATTGTTACTCTAGCATAAAAATTTTGTAAAATTAATTTATTATATAAAATCAATTATGTTAAATAGTTTTATTATGAAGATATCACATAATTTTGAAAAAAAATTAATTAGCTGAACTTTGATTATTAAATAAATTATTATTCGCTATGAAATAAGAAACTTTTAACAAATAAAATAAGTTTCTTTTATATGTTTGAATAATGGAAACATTTTATGCTTACAAAATAAATTAACTTGACACTGTATTTACGTTATAATTTGAATTCATATAAAATTTCGAGAACATATTGTGAAAAAAATAAAATAAAATAAAAAATAAAGAACACAAAATTTTACGTGGAAACCCTTTCGGGAAAAAACCACGGGCAGAGGAGAAGAAAATTCACTATGTCGAAAATTTGAATCAATACAAAAGGAATAGACTATGTCTATTTATAGGCTTGTAAAGCCATATTCTAGTAGGATTGAAACACCTTATCCTAGTAAATATAAAATAGATGGAGTTTAATAAGGTTTAAAAAACCTTATTCTAAAATAAAATAAAAGAAGTCTAGTTCTATATGGATTTTACTTTTATTTTATTTTCCATCGTATTTTATTTAAATAAGAATTAGGGTCACTTAATTCTAACAATCTCCACCTTGACACAAATTCTCAATGAACAAGTTCTTAATCGCGAACAAGTTCTCCACCTCTTCCATAAAACCCCTTAAGGGTTTAACTTCAACAATGAACACCAACCAAGTCTAAGCAATGCTCAAACTTGGTTATAGGAAGTGACTTGGTCATCATATCTGCAGGATTTTCATGAGTACTAATTTTGCTCACAACAATATCACCACGAGCAATAATATCACGAACAAAATGATACCGAACATCAATGTGTTTTGTTCTCTCATGAAACATTTGATCTTTTGTAAGAAAGATGGCACTCATCATTGTCACAAAATATCATGTCTTGATTTGAAGGTCTTCATTTAGTTCACTAAAGAGTCCCTTCAACCAAATAGCTTCTTTACAAGCCTCGATGTCGCCATGTACTCGGCTTGATGGTAGACAAAGCGATGTAGTTTGCAAAGTGGCTTTCCAACTTATTGCACAACCTCCGATTGTAAAGACGTAACTTTGTGAGAGATCTTCTTCTATCAAGGTCTCCAAAGAAAATCAGCATCAACATATCCAATAACTCCATCTTCAGTTCTTCCAAACTGTAAGCAAACATCGATAGTACCTCGTAAGTATCTTAAAATCCATCGAATCGCTTTCCAGTGTTCTTTACAAAGGATTCGCTATATATCACTAATCGCATCGATGCATATGATAAATCTGGGCGTGAACAAACCATAGCATACATGAGAGATCCCACTCGCACTAGAGTATGGAACATGTGACATGTACTCAATCTCATCATCGATTGTGGAGACAAAGTCGATGAAAGTCTAAAATGGAATTGCTAAATGAGTACTAACAAGCTTAGCACTCCGCATATTGAACACTCGCAAAGAAGTTTCTCAATGTACCCCTTCCGACTTAGGTACAATTTACTTGTTTTTCTATCTCTAAGAATCTCCATACCAAGTATCTTCTTTGTTGGTCCCAAATCTTTCATCTCAAATTCTTCACTTAGTTGGGCTTTGACCTTTCTTATCTCTCCTTTGTCTTTTCTTTGCTATCAACATGTCATCAACGTAAAGAAGTAGATACACAAAAGAACCATCATTGTTTTTCTTAAAGTAAACACAACTTGTCAAAACTACTTCTTTTGAAATCGTGAGAAGTCATAAAGGAATCAAACCTCTTGTACCATTTGCCTTGGATTGCTTTCAAACCGTAAAGGGACTTTTTCAAAGAAGCAAACATAATCCTCTTTTTCTCGAGATCAGTAAAACCCTCTCGTTTGTTGCATGTAAATATCTTCCTCAAGTTCTCCATGCAAAAATGCGCTTTTACATCTAATCGCTCAAGCTCTAAATCATGCATGGCCACAATACCAAGCAAAGCTCGAATCGAACTATGCTTCACAACCGGGAGAACACATCTGAGAAGTCCACTCCTGGAACTTGATCAGTAACCCTTTGCAACAAGCCTTGCTTTATATTTAGGTTCTTCAACTCCTCCGAGTCCCTTCTTTCTTTTTAAACACCCATTTACAACGAGCAGTCTTCTTACCTTTAGGAAGTTTCACAAGATCCCATGTTTTGTTTTTGTGGAGTGATTCCATCTCCTCTTGCATAGCAAACATCCATTTTTCTCGAGTCTTCACACTAATCGCCTCGAAATAATTTGATGGCTCTTGACTCGCATCTATATCTTCACCACATTTAAAGCATAAGCAACTAGATCACCTCTCGACATACTTCTTTGGAGGTTTAATTTCTCTTTTAGTTCTGTTTTTGGCGATAGAGTATTGAGGCGAAGAAGCAACTCTATTCTCAATTTTTGTCTTGACTTGAGAGTCGACTCAGTATTAATCGATGCTCCACCGCTTTTGATTTTCTTTATTGGAAGAGTCTTTAAGAGATAAGTTAGGAAGCATAGCGCTTTCATCAAAAACAACATCTCTGCTAATCACAACTTTCCTATTTTCAGGACACCATAACTTATACCCTTTTACACCACTTTATAACCAAGAAAAACACATTTAATGGATCTCGGTTCCAATTTTCCATTATTAACATGAGCATACGCGGAGACACCCAAAGATCTTTAAATCGAATAATTAGCGGGATTACGGACCATACCTCTTGTGAGTCTTTTTCTCAATGGCAACGGATGGAGATCGGTTGATCAAAAAACATGCGATGAGGTCGCTCGCCCAAAACGACTTGGTAAGTTGGCATTTGACAACATACATCGAACCTTCTCCATGATCGTTCTATTCATTCGTTCTCGCAACGCCGCTTTGTTTGTGGAGTATGACGAATCGTCAAGTGTCTCACGATCCCTTCCGACTTGCACAATCTATTAAACTCATCGAAACGTAACTCTAAGCCATTGTCTGCATGCGGAGGTATTTTATCTGCTTTCCGTCTGTTTTCAATCATAATTTTCCAAGACTTAAATGCGGAAAACACATCGCTTTTCTACGCTTGGAAGAACGCCCAAACTTTTCTGGAAAAATCATCAATAAAGGTTAGCATATAATTAGCTCCACCTCTCTCGAAGGCACTCTGGATGGTCCCCATAGATCGAAATGAATATACTCCAACGTTTCCTTCGTGTTATGGATTCCTCTAGTGAATCGAACTCTCTTTTGCTTCCCAAAACACACGGTGCTCACGAAATTCGGTTTGCAAATTCCTTGCCCATCAAGAAGTCCTCTTTTGCTCAATTCTACCATGCCATTCTCACTCATATGCCCTAGGCGCATATGCCAAAGTTTAGTAATATCATCATCTAACAAGGAAGAGGAAGCGACAAATTTGCATCACCATATGATAGAACCACACAAAACATATAACTTGGCGGTTTTTCTTTGCCCTTTCATCACAACAAGGGACCCTTTGGAAATCTTTAAAACCCCACTTTCAATTTGTGTATCTGTACCCTTTTGAATCAAGAGTACTCAACGAAATTAAATTTCTTTTCAATTCGGGAACATACCGTGCGTCACTAAGTGTTACGACAACTCCATCAAACATCTTAACTTTAATTGTTCCAACACTGCGATCTTACACGAAGCATTATTTCCCATCAAAACAACACCTTCGACAACTTTGTTTCGTAAGTTGTAAACCAATCCCGATTGGGACTCATATGGAAGGTGCAGCTGAATCAAGTATCCACTCCTCACTTACTTTAGAATCATTGTGAAGCGACTAGAAGTTCACCATCGCCGTAGTCTTCTACAACATCCGCTTCACCGAATTTTCGGTTGTTTTCCTTTTGATTCGCAGACCTCCCCTTTAATCTTATTTTGTAGCTTATAGCACTCAGTTTAATGTGCCCTTTCTTCTTACTGAAGTTACAAGTTTTACCTCTATTTGAAGACTTGATCTACCCTTAGATTTACCACGATGATTTCTTTCTGTGTCCTACCACGATCATCATCAGTATTCCGATCTTGTCTCCCACGAACAATGAGACCCTCTCCCCGAGAGAGTCGAGTTTAACCACAAGATGTTTCATCTTATCATACGAGGTTAAAGAATCATAAACCTCATCAACTGTGAGAGACTCGCGGCTATATAAAAATCGTGTCTCTAAAGGTTGAATAAGGCGAGGCAACGAACAAAGTAGAATCAACCCTAGATCTTCCTTATCATCTACACGAGCCTCCATGGCCTCCAAGTTTGAGAGAATTTCTTTAAACACTATTAAGTGTTCGTATACTGACACACACCTTCCTCCAAACGATGAGCATAAAGACGCCGCTTCATATGCAACTTGCTTGTTAGAGTTTTCGACATGCATATTTGTTCTAGCCTCTTCCATAATGCAATGGCGATCTTCTCTTTCATCACATCCTCGCAAAATTTCATTGGACAAATGCGGATGCAATTGTGTTAATGCCTTTTCGATCCTTACGCTTCTTCTCTTCATCTGTTAATGTCGAGGCATCTTATCTATCCCTAGCGGGGCATCCTCCAGATCCATCTGCGCAAGAACCGCTTGCATCTTAATCGCCACAACGCAAATGCGGTGTTGCGATCCAACAACGAATTTCATATTTCAAAGACGCCATTACCGTGATCGAGATGAACAACCCTAAGCTCGGATACCAATTGTGAAAAAAATAAAATAAAATAAAAAATAAAGAACACAAAATTTTACGTGAAACCCTTTCGGAAAAAACCACGGGCGAGAGGAGAAGAAAATTCACTATGTCGAAAATTTGAATCAATACAAAAGGAATAGACTATGTCTATTTATAGGCTTGTAAAGCCATATTCTAGTAGGATTGAAACACCTTATCCTAGTAAATATAAAATAGATGGAGTTTAATAAGGTTTAAAAACCTTATTCTAAAATAAAATAAAAGAAGTCTAGTTCTATATGGATTTTACTTTTATTTTATTTTCCATCGTATTTTATTTAAATAAGAATTAGGGTCACTTAATTCTAACACATATAATATTAAATAATAAAATATAATAATTATTTTAAAATCTAAAATACATTATATAAAATATGTTTTTATTTTATTTTATTTTAATAACACAAAAGTTTAAAATGTAGGTTTTGATTTTTATAATTCCTCTAATTGTTTTATCAATAGTTGAAATAACATATGTTATTTGATAATAGAAACTAAATGTAGTGACAAATATTTAAAGAAAAGAGTTTGAAAATTAGGTACTAGTATCAAGAATGTGTGGTGTTTGTGTAATTGTGGGAATCCCATTTTCTCAATAATTACTGTTTTATTATATATACATAATTTTATTTATTTATTAACAAACGTATTTGAATAAAAATAAAAATTAAAGCTTTTACAAAATATTTTAATTTTATTTTATCATTCAATTTTAGTATGAGTTTATTTGGATTTTTTTTCTTTTGAATTTGGATATTTTTATCAAATCGGGTTTAAATTTATTAATTCAGTTTAATTGTTTATTTATAAGTTAAAAACTACAATTACAAAATTAAACTCAATTTTATATATTTTTTAGTCAGCTTTTTAATTTCTATAATATAAAAATAAATATTTGATTTTTACATTAATAAAAAACTTTAAAAGACTTTTTTTATCAAAAATATATATATATATTAAAATTAGAAAATAATGCACCATATTCATTCAAACCGGTTGAATAAAAATTTTATTTGATTAATGAATTTTTGGATTATATATGAATTTTTTTAATAAAGAAGATAAATTAATTATTTTTTTTTAAAACTGAAATGAGTCATCTACTCATCTCCCAATTAAGAAGAAGGTCTCTCCCAAATCCCGATGTGAATACATTTATCGGCTCTTGTCCATCATACGTGTAACCTTTTTATATAGCACCTCCTATTTTATAGGCGCCGGAACTTATTTTAAATTGGTTAAAAATCTCTTTCCCTTATTTTTAAGGGTAAATTACACCAACAGTCACCAAACTTTGGGGTAAATGACAAAACAGTCACCTAGGTTTCATTTCAGTCACCTAACTTTCTAAAAGTAACAAAACGGTCACTAACATTATAAAAAAATGACAAAACAGTCACTAACTAACAGTTACTGTTAGGGTATTAACGGGATTGTTGACGTGGCAAGTTAACCGCTGATGTGGCAAGTTAACTTGCCACGTTGGCGACGACTGATGGGTTTGGGGTGGGTTTAGGGAAAATAATTGAAGGGTTATAATGTTTTAAGGTTGGAAACAGATTAGCTTTAGGGGGATTTGGGGGGGGGGAAGAAAAATCGATTTGGGAAATTTCGATTGTGATTTGGGGTTTTTAGGCTTTAAACTGAATTGGGAATCGATTAAGAAGGGTTTAGGGTTAGAAATTGATTCAATAATCGATTAACAGGGTATAAGTTTTAAGGTTTAGGGTGGTTTATTTTGTTTAGGGAGAAAAGAAGAACCAGAAGTTTTTGATTGTCAGAGACAATGAGCAATAGAAAGGAAGCTACCAGTGTTGTTACATCCACTTTAACAGGTAAGTTCTTGCATTTAGTTTTAAATTTTTTAGATTTCAATGCTGTTATTTTGATTTAGGATTAATTAGGTATATTTTGGTTTCAAATTTAATTTCGATTTTGATTTTGATTTCTATTTCTATTTTGATTACAATTTTGAAACACTCACTGATTCTGATTTAGATTTTGATTTTAATTTCGATTTTGATCTCAATTTAGGATTAGAATTTGATTTTGATTTTGATTTAGGGTTATTTCGATTTTGATTTTATTTGTTATTAAAGTGCATGATAGATTAGGGTTTGGTTTTTAAATTTTATGACATATAATGTGTACTGTATTGTGTCTGCCATTGTTTAGGGTTATTTCGATTTTGATTTTGATGTTTATTGTTTGTATCTGCCATTGTATGAATGCCATTATCAAATTGATCTTTATTGTGTATATCTGCCATTGTTTGTATCTGTCATTGCATGAATGCCATTATCAAACTGATCTTTATTGTGTATATCTGCCATTGTTTGTATCTACCATTGTATAAATATCATTATCAAATTGATGTTTATTATGTATATTTGCCATTGTTTGTATCTGCCATTAAATTATACATTATTAAACTGATGTTTATTGTTTGTATCTGCCATTAAATTATACATTATTAAACTGATGTTTATTGTGTATATCTGCCATTGTCTGTATCTGCCATTAAATTATACATTATTAAACTGATTTTTATTGTGTATATCTGCCATTAAATTATACATTATTAAACTGAAGTTTATTGTGTATATCTGTCATTGTTTGTATCCAAGCTCCTATTGTTATTTACATTCTTTATTGTACTAGTTATTGCCTATTATTGTCTGCCATATGAATGAGAAAAATGGTTGTGTTTGATTAAATTAATTTTTGTATTGGTTGTTGTCTGCCATGTGCATGACAGAAGTGTTTGTATTAAATTATTGGGTATTTTGTATTAGTTATTGTCTGACAAAAATGGTTAAAGTGTTTGCCTATGTTGTCTGCCTTTATTGATGAGTACTTTGTTTGGCAGGTTTAATTGATGACAATTTTAATGAGAATGAAGAAAACATGTCTGATAGTGATGTGTCTGGTAGTGAAGTGTCTGGTAGTGATAATGATGCATCTGAAAGAGTTACTTTAGATGGTTTAAACATGGATGGTATAGAAGTAGATGAACTGTGTGATAGTGATGATTCTGGGAGGTTAGATAGTGCACATGGATCTGACTCAGATGGCCAAAATTGGCCTGAGTTCAACCTAGAGAATGACATGAGTAATCCTAGACTTAAGGTTGGAATGTTATTTAAGTCTAAACACAGTCTAAAAGAAGCTACCAAGCAGTATGGTAGGTTGAATAGTTATTTTATTAAGTTTCCCAAAAATGATTTAAAAAGGTTAAAGGCAGTCTGTAATGAAAAATGTTCTTGGTTCATATGGGCTTCTAGGCTAAACCTTAATGACCCTACTGACCAGACTTGGCAAATTAGGAGTTCAAACCCTAACCATACTTGTTCTAAAGTCTATAAAAATAGGAATGTAACCTCAGCTTGGATAGGTGAACAGTATAAAGAAAAATTCATTGCCGATTCTGATTATTCTTTGAAATCATTACAGCAAGATATCAAAAGAGATTTTTGTTGCTTGGTCTCACTAACCAACTATAGGAGGGCTAAACTTAGGGCATTAGAATTAATTGAAGGAGCTCATAAGGCTCAATATGAGAAGATTTATGAGTACTTATTAGAGGTTAGGACCCAAAATGAGGGAACAACAACAATCTGTTATTTGGATAATAGATTGTTTCAAAGGATGTATGTTTGTTTGCAGGCATGCAAAGATGGTTATAGGGCTGGTTGTAGGAGGATAGTAGGTTTAGATGGATGTTTCTTAAAGGGCTACTATGGTGGCTACTTGCTTGCAGCTATTGGGATAGATGCAAATAATGGCATCTATCCACTTGCATATGCTACTGTCGAAAGTGAAAACCAAGCATCATGGCTTTGGTTCTTGGAGTTGCTTGCAATGGACTTGGAAATTGTGAGCTCGTACCACATATCTTTCATGTCTGACAAACAAAAGGTAAAACTCTATTTTTATATATTCTTTTATGTTGTTTCTATTTAAGGTTTGTCAAAGAATTAAATTATTTTTTTCTTAATTGTAGGGACTTTTGGAAGCAATATGTATGTTGTTTCCTAATGCAGAAACAAGACACTGTGTTAGACACCTACATTCTAATTTCAAGAATGCTAGTTTCCGAACAAATGAGTTGAAAGATTTGCTTTGGAAAGCTACCAGAGCAAGCACTACAAGAGAGTTTGATGATGCCATGGATGAACTGAGAAAAACCAATCACCATGCTTATGACTGGTTGAAGAAGAAAAACCCTGCTCACTGGTCAAGGTCTCACTTCTCAATTAGGAGCCATTCTGACATCTTGGTGAATAATCTATCTGAATCATTCAACAAGGTAAATCCATATGTTTTATGTTTCTTACTGATCATTAGCAATTCACTAATCATTTATGTAGTTTATGGACAGATGATACTGGAAGCAAGAGGTAAACCTATTCTGACCATGATGGAAACAGTAAGGACCAAGATTATGGTACTTATTGTCAAGAAGAAAGAAGAAGCGGACAAATGGAAAGGAACATTGTGTCCAAAGATCAAGAAAAAGCTGGATGTAAATATAAAAGATTCATTAAGGTAAAGATTCTTTCTAATGCCTATATTCTGACTTAACGTTGCTGATCACATGCAGTGATTGTTGGAAAGCTATTGACTTTTTTTAATATGTATGCAATGATTATTGGAAAGTTGTTGACTATTTTTTAATTTGCATGCAATGATTATTGGAAAGCTGTTGACTACTTTTTAATATGCATGCAATGATTGTTGGAAAGCCGTTGACTATTTTTTAATATGCATGCAATGATTGTTGGTGTGTTGCCTATTTTTTAATATGCATGCAATGAGTTTTTCTTTTATAATATGCATGTAGTGACTGCTTTTTTAGGGGGTCTGTGTGTCATTGTATGTTTTAACTAAGCATGCTCACTGTTTTTTAGGTGTGTTCCATCACATGCTGGTGGGGATAAGTATCAGGTTGAATGTGGTCCAGGCAGCCAGCATGTGGTGGACTTAGTTCAGAATTCCTGCTCCTGCAGGAATTGGGATCTCACTGGCATCCCTTGCATGCATGCATTAGCTATCATTCATGTAAAAAATGAGTTCCCGGAGACCTATGTACAATCCTGGCACACCAAGCAAACCCAGATTCAAATTTACTCCAACTTTGTAAGTCCAATAAGGGGTCCTAAACAATGGGCCTCTTTGCCAAACATGCTACCAATACTACCTCCTCAACTAAGAAGGCCACCTGGAAGACCTACTAAAGTGAGAAGGAAAGAACCTAATGAACCACAAACAACAGAAAGGTTGAGCAAGAGAGGGGTGGAGATGAGGTGCAGTAAATGCAAAATAATAGGCCACAATAAGAGGAGTTGCAAAGGGGAAGTTGGCCAAAACATTCCAGTAAGTAATTTGCCTTAACTTATAGTATACTTCTATCTATGAATTTGTTTATTTTTCACATTTCTTTTATTCTTGTAGGTTAAAAGACATCAAGTTGGTGTCCGAACCCAACAACAGGCTACCCCAAGTCAGCAAGAGGGTACCCCAACTCAACAAGGTGCCTCAACTCAGTTACCTACTGCCCCAACTCAGATACCTACTGCCCCAACTCATCAAGAAGCTGCCCTAAGACAAAAGCTCCCATTAAAGAGAAAATCAACCACAACCACTGTTAGATGAATACCTTCTACTCAAGAGTCATCCATGATAGACCATTGATGATGATGTGAACAGACTGCATTTTGTTAACCTTTTAAAATTGTGTAAATTTGCCTGCTATTGATTATTAACTTAGGTAGATAATTTTTTATGAAATTTGCCTATGATTGCTACTGTTGATAAACTTAGGCATAGTCACTGAATTTTTTTGTAAATTTCCCTACAATTCAAATATGTTTATTGTAATGAATTGTAGGAAAATTTGGCAATATTTTACCCATCATTCCTTTTGTAAACAATTTGGCATATTGGCCTTAATATATGAGCAATTTATCATGCTATTTGTTATCCAACTGTTAAGCAATTTGTATACCAACTGTTATCTTTTCTATCTAATAGCCATGTATACCAACTGTTAAGCAATTTGTATATCAATTGTTATCTTTTCTAACCAGTAGCCATGTATACCAAGTGTTAAGCAATTTGTAAACAACAACATGAGTTGTGTCGAGACTATTTTTAAAATCGTGTTTTGGAAAATGGGAATCGACCTTAAGAAAAATGAAAATAGGAGTCGCCACCAATCTTTTTAGGTGTGATTGGGTCACCTTTAAAACATTTTTTATTTTAAAATCATCGGTTTTGGTCTACGAAATCAAAGAACGGGTTCGGGAGTCAGTTACGTACGAGAAAGGGTTAGCACCCTCGTAACGCCCAAAAATTGGTACCAAATTGATCATCAACTGTCTTTAAGGTCGGAAATTAGAAATTTTAAGATGCAATCCTCTTTAAAATATTTTTGATTTTGAAGATTGGAGCTTACTCGTATCAAAATATTGACACTGAGTTAGCCTTTTGGAAATCCCTATCTCGAAACAACAAAGCACCACATCCAGTAAGTTAGGACATATTGCTTTGAAATTCCAAGACAGTCGCTTACATTTTGAAAACCTTTAAAAGCTTAGAAGGGTACTTGATTATTTGAACTCAACGAGAAGAGTCGCAACCCAATAAGTTAGGGCACTACTTTCTCGAAGTTTCCAAACATCAAGCATCTCCTTTATATTTCTGAAAACTTTGGAGCCCCTTTTTTTTAAAAAAAAAAATGATGTGTGGGGAATTATATTACATTATTGTAGTAAGTAAATAATACATGCATTTAAACAAAGTAATGGTAATAATATAAAGATCGTGCATTAGATACATGCATATAAAAAAATATAGCAAATATTAACAATATGCATACAAGGATATGTATATAGCATGTATTGAGAATGAATAAGTGAAACATACAAAGTAATAATTAAATAATGCATAATATACAAAAAAGAGTAATACAATATCAATGTACATATTCATGAAATGTAATATCAAATAATAAATATAAAATAACATAAAAAAATGAAATGAGTTATTGTTAACAGAATATACATATAACACAAATAAAGACATAATATTTAAAATAGTATTTGCTATATAATATATGAAATATAATAAAAAAATATTTATAAAAGAGTAATAATTATATATAAAATATATTAGGTTTAAAAAATATATAAAACAAAAGCATGTAACAGAATTTATAAAATAACACCTAATACAAAAATATCATTTTAAAATAAAATAATACATAATAAATAATTAATTAATAGTTTAATATGTGTGTAATATGAATTAAAAATTTAATTTAATTTATAATTTTTAAAAAAAATTAAATGATATAGTGAATAATATAAACATAAATAATATAATAGATAATATATGATATACATAACATATATAAAAATAAAAATAATAAGTAATATAAAAAATGTTATATAATATAATTTAAATATATATGAAATAAGAAATATAATATAAAATAATGAAAGTATATATGTAAGAACAATATATATAAATAATTAATAAACATATAATATAATAATATAAAAATAATGATGTAAAGTTATATTAATAATTTGTGAAAAATAATATATAATAAATAATAATAATATATGATAAAATAATCTTATAATGTATAATATAAAAGTAAGGTTAAAAACAAATAACAATATAAAAATATATATATATATAGAAATAAAAAAATAAATATAGGGCTAAATTTAAAGTTCAGCAAAATTACAGGACGAATTTAAAAGAAATGAAACTGAATTAAAGCCCTATTTAAAACGCGCGTAAAATTAGAGGGACTCATTGGGCAAATTGCCCTATTCCCAAAGCAGTGACGTTTTCCAGAATGTAATTTAATAACCGTTGAGACTAAATTAAAACTAAAACAAAATAATAGAGTCAAATCATAAATAAAACAAAGTGAAATTATAAACTAAAAAGGGTGGAATGACCGATCGAGTAATTAACCCAATTCTAAAAATACGCGGATCCTCCCTGGGTAATCGGGTCAACACGCGAATCCTGGGGGTCTAAATGTCGTCATTTCACTGGGGCTATATTTACCAAAATTAAAGCCCAAAATTCATTTCTATGCCTGTTTCTAAAAAAAAGTTTGCAAATCCTTTGGAGAGGTCTAGGAGTCACTATTGGGGCTCTGTCAAGTAATCGACCTCCGGCACTCACGTGCCTACGCGCCACCGTGAACACCGTCACGCACGGTGATCGGAGGGTTTAAAAATCCCCCTCCTTTCACAGGTAAATCTCTTTTTTAAATATTCTTAGTTTGTTTTAAAAACAATTCATAGGTTTGTTTAAAACAAATAAAATATAAGATAAAAAATTCACATTAACAAATGAACTTCGTTTCCTGTTTTCTTCTTGAAAATATATGTATGTATTTTATTCTCCCAAAATCCGGTCCTTTACATCATATTTTTACACCTATTTATACTGTTTACAAATAAATCTAAATAAATCCTGATTCTGGTTCTCGATTTGCTTGTTTCTTTTTTTTTCTTGCAGGCAATCGCGCGAGGGAATCTCTGGCCTCTGATTAGTGCACCGATCACGGATCCTGGAATCACGGCGCTGATGGGGCCTTGACGATGGTCATGCTATTCGTGACGTGATTCGGGGCCAGGCCAAGAGACGACCGATGATCGGGGCTTTGATGGGCATTGAAGGCCCTTGGGACAGCTCATTAAACGGTGGCCTCGATTTGGGGGTTGGCAAATGCTACCCGAAGCTTCCAGAAATGTTTGCGGCGCCATAGTGTTTGGGAAACCCTAGGGTTTCCTGTTTCTCTTAAGTCCGCTGGGCCTTTTAAATGCTTTTGTTTTGGGTCCGTTTGTTAATGGGTCTATTCTTTGTAACCGGGTATGGTTTAGGTTGGGTGTATTCGGGTATATGGGTTTAGGTATTTGGGTTTGTATTTGGACTCTTGTAAACTGGAATTTATGGACTGTTAAATAAACAATTATTTATTTATTTATTTTTTAAAAAACCCGGACGAATTTGGGCTTTTACAGCTGCCCCTCTTTGCTCAATGCTGTGTAACAGGAATCGAGCAAAGACTTATAGAAAGACCAAATTTGACCGGCCCCATCATGGTATTCCATTTTCTTTATGACTGCCATATTGATATCTTCAATCTGCTCCCCGCCGAACATAGAGACGTCGAATCTGCTTCTTCGATTTGTAGGGATGCCAAATCAACTTGAATTTGTTTGAGAATATCTGAGAGTCAAATCTGCTACGTCCTCGATTTGTTCCTTATAAGTACAAGGATGCCAAATCATCTTGAGTCAGTTTAAGAACATAGTCAAATCTGCTACGTCCTCGATTTGTTCCTTGTAAGCACAAGGATGACAACCATCTTGAGTCTGTTTGAGAACTTTTGAGAGTCATATCTGCCATGTCCTCGATTTGTCCCTTGTAAGCACAAGGATGCCAAACCATCTTGGATTTGCTTCAGTATAAACATCTGAAGGCTAGATCTGCTATATCTGAGAACATCTGAGAGTCAGATCTACTATGTCCTCGATTTGTTTCTTGTAAACACAAGAATACCAAATCATCTTGGATCTGCTTCAGTATAAATGTCTGAAGTCTAGATCTGCTATATCTGAGAACATCTGAGAGTCCAATCTACTATGTCCTCGATTTGTTTCTTGTAAACACAAGAATACCAAATCATCTTGGATCTATTTCAGTATAAATGTCTGAAGTCTAGATCTGTTATATCTGAGAACATTCTGAGAGTCCAATCTACTATGTCCTCGATTTGTTTCTTGTAAACACAAGAATACCAAATCATCTTGGATCTGCTTCAGTATAAATGTCTGAAGCCTAGATCTGCTATATCTGAGAACATCTGAGAGTCCAATCTACTATGTCCTTGATTTGTTTCTTGTAAACACAAGAATACCAAATCATCTTGGATCTGCTTCAGTATAAATGTCTGAAGTCTAGATCTGCCATACTACGGCCTATTACCCTGCTGTTTAGGGGACTAAAGCACGCCGTCTTTGATAACCTGGAGAATGATTATGCCTGGTAATTAGGATGCTATGCTCAAAGTGAGTCGAATGTCCCTAACATGTTATGATGCAAAGTGCTGTGAATATGACCCCTATCTTAGGTGTCACCATTCATTCCTTCATTTTTTTTTCTCAAAATTTCATTCTTACTCAGCTTGTAGGCCTTCCTCCAATGCTACGATCTACTGAGGATGTCTGTAAGAATTGAATCATTGGTTTTGTCCATTTCCTTTTAGACTGGAAGAAAGAAATTCCTCGAGTTCTTTCATCCCTTACCTATGTGAATTTCTCGAACAATTGTCCTGTTTTAGTTTCTTGCATTATCTAGAAATTCCAAAGTAATGTGCAAAACTTCATTTGTGAAAATATTTTAGTTCATCTATCATTATTTCAATGCAACATACTTTAACAATATCTGAAGATGAATAAACCTTTAAAAATAATTGAATTTGAATGAATTGTTAACAATACAAAGGAAATAAGTCTGATAGCATATCTTTAAGAAGAAATAGAATCTAAAGATAGCAAACAGGATAAAAATTAGATGCTCTAAATATCGTCGCTTGAGCGTTTATACATTAGTTCCACGAAACCTTTCTTGAGTTCGACATGTGTTTAAAAGATCCAAAGTGCTTTGTTGATGCCCCAATGTACACCATGCTTTACTCTTCACCGAGTCAGATATAGCCAAATTACTGTATGCCCTTCAAAATTTGAGCTGTCCTTTCGGGTTTTCAACTCAAAACCCCTTTGGTCACAAGACGCCCTTTGCGGGTTTTCACCTTGGCCTCTCCAATTATTATTATTATTATTATTATTATTATTATTTTGAAAAATTTAAGGTGCTTTTTGACTGAGTCTGAGTTCACTGGATTGGGTAGACTCTTTCCATCCATTTCTGTCAAAATCAAAACACCGCCAGAAAAAGCCTTCTTCACGACGTATGGCCCTTCCCAATTTGGCATCAATTTTCCTCTAAAGTCCATCTGAATGGGAAGGATTTTCTTTAGCACAAGGTCCCCCTCATGGAATTCCGTTGGACGAACCTTTTTATCATAAGCTCGCATCATACGCTTTTGGTACATCTGACCATGTCGGATGGCTTTCAGCCTCTTTTCCTCAATCAAGTTTAGCTGGTCATATCGGGACTGAACCCATTCAGTTTCATCTAACCTTATCTCTGTTAAAATTTGGAGAGAAGGTATTTCTACTTCAATAGGTAACACTACTTCCATCCTGTAAACTAACGAGAACAGAGTTGCTCCAGTAGAAATTCTGACAGATGTTCGATAGGCCAAGAGTGAAAACGGTAGTTTTTCATGCCAATCCCTATAAGTCTCAGTCATCTTTCCCACTAGTTTCTTAATGTTCTTATTGGCAGCCTCCACTGCCCCATTCATCTTTGGACGATAGGGTGAAGAGTTGTGATGCTTGATTTTGAACTGGTCGTAAACCTCTGCTATCGTTTTGTTGTTCAAATTCAATGCATTGTCGGATATGATCCTCTCAGGCATTCCATACCGACAAATGATTTCCTTCTTCAAAAACCGACTTACAGCTGACTTAGTAACATTTGCGTAAGAAGCAGCCTCTACCCATTTTGTAAAGTAGTCAATCACCACGAAGATAAACCGATGTCCATTCGAAGCTTTTAGCGATATTGGTCCGATGACATCCATGCCCCACATGGAAAACGGCCATGAAGACGTCATGACATGTAAAGGTGAGGGTGGCACATGAATTTTGTCCCCATAAATTTGACACTTATGGCATTTTTTGGCATAGTTGATGCAGTCTCCTTCTATAGTAGCCCAGTAATAGGCAAACCTCATGATTTGTCTTGCCATCGTGAACCCATTTGCATGCGTACCACATACACCTTCATGAACCTCTTCTAGAATTAGCTTGGCCTCCACAGCATCGACACATCTCAAAAGTACTTGGTCTTTCCTCCTCTTGTATAGAACATCCCCATCCAAAACATAGTCACAAGCTAACCTTCTCAAAGTTTGTTTATCATTTTCGGTTGCCTGCTCTGGATATTTACGATCTCTTACATATCACAATATATCCTGATACCAAGGATTATCATCCTTTTCTTCCTCTTCAAGGTTATAACAACTAGTCGGAGCTTCATAGACACTTATTTGAATTGGTCTTATCTCTTCTTCTTTATTTGCCTTAATCATTGAGGCCAAGGTTGCTAGAGCATCTGCCATCTGATTTTTGTCTCGCGGGAGATAATTAAAGGTGATATCATCAAACTTCTTAAGTAACCCCAAAACTACCTTTCGATAATTGATCAATTTAGGGTCCCTTGTCTCCCATTCACCTCTAAGCTAATAAATTACCAATGTAGAATCTCCATACACTTCTAGGATTCTTATACCTCGCTCTATGGCCGCTTGAAGTCCCATAATGCATGCTTCATACTCAACCATATTGTTCGTGCAATCAAAGTCCAACTTGCACGTGAATAGGTAGTGATCGCCATTAGGGGATACCAAGACTGTCCCAATTCCATTTCCCACTGCATTGGAAGCCCCATCAAAATTAAGCTTCCACGGAGAATCTTCAGTCATTGCTATACACATTAACTCCTCATTTGGAAAATCAAAATTTAATGGTTCATAATCCTCTAGAGCTCTACTAGCCAAGAAATCAGCTACCGCACTTCCTTTTATAGCCTTCTGACTTACGTAGACTATATTACGTAGACTATATCGAACTCTGAAAGTAAAATTTGTCACCTTGCCATCCTTCCATTTAGAGCAGTTGATTCCATCATGTATTTCAATAGATCCAACTTGGAGATAAGCCAAGTGGTATGGTATAGCATGTACTGTCTTAATCTTCGGGTGGTCCAGATTAGCGCACAACAGAACTTTTCAATTGGATAATATCTCATTTCACAGTCAGTGAATTTTTTACTGAGACAATAAATTACTTTCTCCCTTTTCCCTGACTCGTCATGTTGACCAAGCACACATCCCATAGAATTGCTGAACACTGACAAGTATAGTATTAACGGTTTATCTAGACTAGGTGCAGATAACACTGGAGCATTCAACAAATACTGCTTGACTTTCTCAAAAGCATTCTGGCATTCTTCATCCCAAGTACCTTGATTACGCTTTCTGAGGAGGCGAAAGATAGGATCACATTTCTCGGTCAATTGTAAAATGAACCGAGCGATGTAATTCAACCTTCTTAGGAATCCTCGAACTTCTTTTTTAGTAGTTGGCGGAGGCAACTCTCGTATGGCTCTGACCTTGTCTGAGTCAATTTCAATTCTCTTTTCACTGACTACGAAGCCTAATAACTTCCCCGATCTGGCTCCAAAGGTGCACTTTGCTGGATTAAGCTTCAGCTGAAATTTTCTCAATCTTAAGAACAATCTTCTCAAGACCTCAATGTGTTCTTTTTCTGTTCGCGACTTGGCGATCATATCATCAACGTATACCTCAATATCCTTATGCATCATGTCGTGAAACAAGTTTACCATGGCTCGTTGATATGTTGCCCCTGCGTTCTTCAGCCCAAACGGTATTACTTTGTAACAAAAGGTACCCCATAATGTTATGAAAGTAGTTTTATCCATATCCTCTGGATGCATCTTTATCTGATTGTATCCTGAGAAGCCATCCATGAAAGAGAACAACGAATATCCCGCTGTGTTGTCTACTAAAGTGTCAATATGTGGTAGAGGAAAATTATCCTTTGGGCTTGCTTTGTTTAAATCTCTGTAATCAACGTACATTCGTACCTTTCCGTCCTTCTTAGGAACAGGTACAATATTAGCTACCCATTCGGAGTACTTCATTTCTTGCAAGAATCCTGCATCAAACTGCTTCTTGACTTCATCCTTTATTTTCAGGACAATATCCGGCCGTATTCTCCGTAACTTCTATTGAACTAGTTTGCAATCTTGTATTATAGGAAGACGATGTACTACAATGTCGGTACTCAATCCGGGCATATCCTGATAAGACCATGCAAAAATATCCTTGAATTCCTGAAGCAACTCAATCAAGCTATGCCTTGTGTCTTTGGTGATCAGTGTTCCAATTTTCACCTACTTCCCTTCCTCTAGGGCTATATTCTCTATTGCCTCTTTCTCATGTGGCATGATTTGTTTCTCCTCCTGTTTTACCATTCTTAATAGATCGAGAGATACCTCACAATCTTGAACATCTTCAAAATCCTAAGGCTCCTCTAAACACATGTCTTGCTCACAAGAGAAATCAAGAGCGGCAGTATTAGTGTACATATCATTGATATCTAGAGACCTGTGAGGGGTATGAAAGAATATACAAAGAATGAATGAATTTAAGAATGATCGTTTATGTGCTATGAATAAAAGAATAAGAGTTGTTAGAATTTAAAGGAATATTGGTTGATAAAAATGAAGCAATACTCTTTTAAATTGATAAAACTTATGTTTTATTTGAATAATAATAGATGAACATGAGCCTATTTTCACAAATGTAATCTTACTACTCCTAGGCCCTAGAGTAATAAACATGTTTCGAGAATTACTCTGAAAAATTTCTAAAGACTACAGGAAGATCCTCCATGATCCAATTGTTCAGAGAGAGCTCCCTGTTCGTGGGGCGAATACCTCAAGGTTTTCCCTGTCCCAACCACTCACTATGTACAACATTGATTTGATGACTCTCTTCTACCAGCAACCCTCCTGACTTAAAGGTTTTGGATATAGGTGGGAATGTCATCGGTTCCCACTCTACTTCTCCTCCGTTCAAATGCGCCTTCCCTCTTGCTTGACGCTTTTCTATCTCATGTTTCTTATGTTTATGGTCTGGCTTGAAACCCAAACCAAAGCGATCCTTCTTCTCCATCAGTTTTGGGATTTGAATCCCTCCTTGAAACTGTTTTCCT
Organism: Gossypium anomalum; assembly: GCA_025698475.1. NCBI lineage: Eukaryota > Viridiplantae > Streptophyta > Magnoliopsida > Malvales > Malvaceae > Gossypium > Gossypium anomalum. The sequence continues at coordinate 22,390,012 of CM046958.1, forward strand.
AGTCCTTTTCCCGGTGATGCCCCCTTTCCCATCATCATTTGCAGGGCCATCTTTGTAGCTCCAGACATTTTAAGCACTAGCACCTCACTTCCCTTCGAAATGAAGGTTGCGTTGATAATTTCTAGAGAGCGAAAAGAACATTCAACAGACTCTTCATTGGCCTTGACATAAGGGGCTTTGCCGGTTACTGTGCTATGATATCCTCTTCCACATTAATAGTTATTAACCACCCATCTGTTACTAATTTCAATTTCTGGTGCAATGAGGAGGGTACTGCTCCTGCCGAGTGTATCCATGGTCTCCCCAACAAGCAATTATAGGAGGGTTTGATATCTATCACCAAGAAATCGACTTCATACGTATTTGGCCTGATTTCTAAGGGAATGTCAATTCGCCCCATCACCTTCCTTTCGGTTTCATCAAAGGCTCTTACCACATTATGACATGACTTTATGTGCGAACTATCAATGGGTAGTCTGTTCAATATAGATAATGGAAGGACATTCAAAGCGGACCCATTATCAACAAGTACACTTGGAAGCGTGTATCCTTTGCAACGAGTGGTGATGTGCAAAGCCTTAGTTGACCCTATGCCCCCAGGTGAAATTTCATCATCATTGAAGTAGATGAAATTATCAGCGCTGATGTTATTTATCAATCGATCCAACTTATTGACAGATATATCGTGAGTGACATATATCTCGTTGAGTACCTTCAATAATGCTTCTCGATACACTTCAGAGCTCAGCAATAAGACTAAAACTGATATGCGTGCTGGTTGCTCACGCAACTGCTCGACCACACTGTATTAACTATGATTAAGGAACTTTAGAAATTCCTTAGCCTCCTCCTCCCTCACTGGCTTGTTAACAAGTACTTCGCTCTTTTTCTCTTTTTCAATCTCCACACTCTTGGATTTTGTGGGCTCCATTCTGACGTCCCCCGTATCATAGCGCTTCTCACTCCGCGTATGGGAACCTTCAACTTGTACATCTTTAGATGCACTGGCTATATTCCCTTCCTCTGGCACTGTCACGCTACAGTTATAACTCCATGGTACTTTCTTGCTATCCTTGTAAGGGAAAGGAGTAGGTGTATGGATAATGACCTTGGGCGCTGCTGGTGTCCCAACTTCATTATTCCTTGGCAGGGAGATAATGATACTTGGTCTGCTGGTTCTTTGCTGTTCATTTTCCAGCGCACATACTTACTTTTCACTAGAGCTACCTTCCCAAATCTGTAGCTCTTTATTGTCTATAAAGCCTTGTACCAAGGCCTTGAATTCCTCGCAATCTTTATAGAACTCACCGTAGTCTCTCGTTCCTTCTCTCATATTTTTAGAGGTCAACATAACTTTCTTCATCATCTCCTCCCAGATCACCCTCATAGGCATCCTTATCTCAGCAACATTTTCCTTCCCCCCTTTTTCACCGGCTTCACCAATGGCATTTACTCCCTGATTGTCATGGTTCTGCAAAGGGTTATCAGTATTTGAGGTACTCTCAAATTTTAAAACCACATTTTTTATCAACCTCTCTACGGCTTTCTTGAATCCAGTACAGTTCTCGATTGAGTGCCCCGAAATTCTAACATGATACTCACATCTGGCATTTGTATCATACCATTTAGGATACGGAGGTTGTAATGGTTTCAAATGGAAAGGGGCTATAGCATGCGCATCATATAGATTTTGATAGAGCTCCCTATACGTCACAGGTATAGGTGTAAATTGCATCCTCTCATGCCTGGCGTTGGATTCCTGCTTTTGAGAGCCTTGTTGCCCAACTGTGGCTATTTTGGGCTGGCTAACTGTGACTGCTTTTGAATTAAAACTACTTGTATTATTTACCTCATTGTCTTTTTTTCTTGGGGCTGATCTTTTGGCTACCTCCCCTTCAATTCTTCCCCCTCTTATGGCATTCTCTATCATCTCTCCTGGGATAACTATGTCCGCAAAACTTTTAGTAGTGCTTCCAATCATATGAGTAATAAATGGGGCTTTCAGAGTATTAATGAATAACATAGTGGTCTCCTTCTCCAACAGTGGTTGTTGAACCTGCATCGCACTTCTCTTCACCTCTGTGCATATTGCCTAAAATTCTCATTATGCTTCTTCTCCATGTTTTGCAAGGTAATCCTGTCAGGGGTCATGTCTGTCACATGATTGTACTGCTGTATGAAGGCTTGTGTAAGATTCCTCCATGAACTTATTCTAGCCCGGCTCAACTGATTGTACCATCTGGCTGCCGCACCTATCAAACTATCTTGAAAACAATGGATCAACAGCTGATCATTGTTTACATACCCTGTCATCCTTCTGCAAAATATTATGATGTGAGCCTCTGGGCAAGTAGTGCCATTGTACTTTTCAAATTCTAACATTTTGAATTTGTGAGGCAACACTAGGTTTGGGACTAGACTTAAATCCTTGGCATCAACCCATGATTATTGCCAATGCCTTCCAAAGCCTTGAACTTTTCTTCTAACCATCTACAGTGTTCATCCAATTGCCTTGCAGCTTTGGCTTTCAAATCCTCTTTTTCCACCATATCTAGATCGGGAACAAGAGGATCAGTAGGATTGTCATCCATATTAAACCCCTGAACCAAATGAGAAATTCATATGGACACCAAAGATCAATTGGCCCATGCTTTGAGGCCTCACAATGCGAGATGGCCTTCTAGGAGGTGCCTCAGTTTGTAATGGTACATGAGGCGGAGTAAAACCTGGAGGAGGACCCTCATTTTCCTCTTCAGTGATGGCCATAGGAGCCTTTACCTTATTAGTGGCCCTCAGTAACTGAGCCATTTCAGCCATCATATTCCTCTGAGCTTCCATCATTTGCTCCCTCATCTCATTCTGCATTTTAGCCAACTGCTCTTGCAACTGGTCTTGCATATCCTTTTGCAACTGCTCAAACCTTTGATCCATGTTTTTAGCTTTAGTGCAAGTGCCGTAGGGATGTATGATTTCCAGATTTTCTTTTCTACCTTTATAAAGAAACTTTAACTAATTAGGGTCTTTCTATAATCTTGAATGCATATGATATGATGTGATGCAAATGCATGAGTGCAACAAAGGCATCAATCTCGATTCAATCTCATTTAGAAAATTTTATTTAGAAAAAGAATATCTTTACATATAAATGGACTACAAGTACGCTTTTGCCCTAATGCCCAAAGTTTTAACTCTATCTAATAAAAGGGCTAACTCTCGTCCTATATCTGACGATGACCCATACATCAGACTCAATACATCGGCTCGTACTGCCAAGTCTTGCATATATTCAGCAACCTCTTGAATCTGGGTTATGACTTCTCCCATGACATGATCCCTTTCTTTGACCTGCCCTCTAGACTGATGAAGCTCTCCCTTTAGATAATCTTCTTGTGTCTCAAGCTGCTCGATCCGAAGTTTACCTTTATGCAATGCTACTTCCAAATATTCAACTTTACTTTTTAACTCTTTTAACTCGACTGTAGAATCATAGCTACGATGCCAACGGAGGGATCTTCCAAGCTCAGTTACTTTGGACTTCAACCCTTTATTTTCTTCCTCTAACGCCAAATTTCATGACTGCATCTCCTGGAACTTCTTCTCCCAGTACTTAGCTCTAGCTTTTCCTTCGTGGACCTCTTTCTGCAACTGATCTGAGGATCCTCCTACTCTTGCTTTCCTCAAGGATGCCTGTGCCTTTTTGTAGTGTTCCTTCAAATCATCTCTATCCTCTTCTATTTTCTTCTTTTTTTTTCTTTCTTTTTCGACCTCCATCTTCTGGACATCAACGTCTAAACTCAAGTACATCTTTTCTTCTTCGAGCTTTGCTATCCTTTTCTCAAGCTCTAAATTTTTCCTCTCAAATTCTTGTTTCATAATTTCCAACTCCGAGGGCATCACTTGCAAATATTCCTCCATCGGTCGAGCTCCTTCCACGCTTGGCTCAGGGATATTATCATTGATCCTTCTACCTCTCCATTCAACATACTCTGGAGTCATAGCAGGGCTAATAGCTATTCCTTTCAACCGATACGTCTTGTTCCAAGCACTAAAGATCTCACCGACCCTTTTCTTGTAATCAGCTCCTCTATATGTGAACTCACTTTGAGCCAGCCCATGAGTTGCTGGCACAAACTGCCTCAAGCCAAATTGCCTTAACACAAGCAAGGGGGCATAACCAATGGCACCCCAAATTCCAAATAGAGGGACCCAATCAAAACTGCCGCACCGGTAAAGAATCTCACCAGGAATCATCCATGGAGCTCTCCACTCAACATCTTTTGCCTAAAGATTCTGGAGTAGTGCTATCCAATTCTCCTCTGGAACATCAACTCTCCTAGTTGAAGTGACTATGTCCTTCAGCGGTGAATAATCTTCGAAGAAAACCCGACAAATAACCCTATCTATCAACCGAAAATGGCTATAGAACCAAGCTAGAAATAGTTGGGCACAACCAACAAACCTGCCTGCACCAGCCTTCCTACATGTGCCTAAGGACCTGAATGTCTCCGCCAAAATCACAGGGACAGAAGTGACCCTCTTACTGAGTCGATGGAAAAGGTCTGTGGTTGCCTCATCCACATATCCCAAAGCCCTGGGGAACACCATCAATCCATACAAACTTAAGGCAAAAACATCTACCTTCTTTGTTTCATCAGGATGCGTCAAAATCAGACCCTTCAAAGCGTCTCATGAAATGCACTTGCACTTACCCTTCTCTTTAATTCTGGCCGTAATCCACTGCTCACTCATCCCCGTAATAGTCATCAATTTCTTCCAAAAGGTAGGGACACTAGCAGTTCGAGAATAGATCCTATCAACCTGAAATTTGGGACAACGAAGTAAGGCAGTGTACTCTTCCACAGTAGGTACCAAGTCTATTTTCCCAAAAGTGAAACAACTATATGCGAGATTCCAAAACTGGGCAAGGGCTCGGAACAAGCGCTCATCTACCTGAACATCGAGTAAGTAAGGTAAATCTCCATAATTACCATAGAATAACTGCTTAGTGTCATTGCCCCACTGATCCCAAATTTCCTTAAGCTCCTGGAGGTTGTTCTGCGTGACACTAATACGAGTATATCTCGACAGCTTCGACATATATCCCACAGCTATACTATCTCTTTTTTTTAATTGAGTTTGCTCAGACCATCTATGGACGTTGGCGTTGCCTCCACTCTATCAAGAAGTCCGTTCTCCATAACAAAACTCTCTAACTTAGAAACTGACCGTGAATCGATACCTTTGTAAATGCAAAATGTCATGCAAACAAAAGAAAAGAAATAGTCAGTATCACATGATATCAATAAATCTCAACAATAATTTATAAGGGTAATATCTAAAGTTTAACTCTAACTAAGTTGGGCTCTTACGGTTTTTTTCTATATGAGGTTGGTTCTAAAGTTTTAGGTACCTGAACCAGCAGATTCCTCAATCCTCACCCATTATAGGCTCATTTGAATCGAGTTCAGTTCAGGGGAATACATTTTCCTATGGCTACATGGAGATGAAAATCTCACGAAACCATAGGTACGGATGTATCCCGAAAGTGATCCACTATCCTGCACGGAGGCGAAAACCTCACGAAGGCGTAGCTTCTCACTCCCACTTAAGGGTGTGACCACAACGTTCATGCAAATGCAATGCATATTAGAATATAGCAACACATGTAATAACATAAACACATGTAATGCAAAGAGGATTAAAATTTAAAATTTTTAATTTCCGACATTAAGACAAGAGATAATCAATTACACGGCTTGACTCTCTTATACATCCCTAGTGGAGTCGCCAAGCTGTCGAGACTATTTTTAAAATCGTGTTTTGGAAAATGGGAATCGACTTTAAGAAAAATGAAAATGGGAGTCGCCACCAATCTTTTTAGGTGTGATTGGGTCACCTTTAAAACATTTTTTGTTTTAAAATCATCGGTTTTGGTCTACGAAATCAAAGAATGGGTTCGGAGTCGATTCACGTCTGAGGAAGGGTTAGCACCTCAATGCGCCAAAATTGGTACCAAATTGATTATCAACTGTCTTTAAGGTCAGAAATTAGAAATTTTAAGATGCAATCCTTTTTAAAATATTTTTGATTTTGAAGATTGGAGCTTACTCGTATCAAAATATTGACACTGAGTTAGCCTTTTGGAAATCCCTATCTCGAAACAACAAAGCACCACATCCAGTAAGTTAGGACATATTGCTTTGAAATTCCAAGACAGTCGCTTACATTTTGAAAACCTTTAAAAACTTAGAAGGGTACTTGATTATTTGAACTCAACGAGAAGAGTCGCAACCCAATAGTTAGGGCACTACTTTTTCGAAGTTTCCAAACATCAAGCATTGCCTTTATATTTTTGAAAACTTTGGAGCCCCTTTTTTTTTTTAAAAATGATGTGTGTGGAATTATATTACATTATAAATCATATATAGTAACATATTATTGTAGTAAGTAAATAATACATGCATTTAAACAAAGTAATGGTAATAATATAAAGATCGTGCATTAGATACATGCATATAAAAAAAATATAGCAAATATTAACAATATGCATACAAAGATATGTATATAGCATGTATTGAGAATGAATAAGCGAAACATACAAAGTAATAATTAAATAATGCATGATATACAAAAAAGAGTAATACAATATCAATGTACATATTCATGAAATGTAATATCAAATGATAAATATAAAATAACATAAAAAAATGAAATGAGTTATTGTTAACAGAATATACATATAACACAAATAAAGACATAATATTTAAAATAGTATTTGCTATATAATATATGAAATATAATAAAAAAATTTATAAAAGAGTAATAATTATATATAAAATATATTAGGTTTAAAAAATATATAAAACAAAAGCATGTAACAGAATTTATAAAATAACACCTAATACAAAAAGATCATTTTAAAATAAAATAATACATAATAAATAATTAATTAATAGTTTAATATGTGTGTAATATGAATTAAAAATTTAATTTAATTTACAATTTTTTAAAAAAAATAAATCATATAGTGAATAATATAAACATAAATAATATAATAGATAATATATGATATGCATAACATATATAAAAAAATAATAAGTAATATAAAAAATTTTATATAATATAATTTAAATATATAGGAAATAAGAAATATAATATAATATAAAATAATGAAAGTATATAGGTAAGAACAATATATATAAATAATTAATAAACATATAATATAATAATATAAAAATAATGATGTAAAGTAATATTAATAATTTGTGAAAAATAATATATAATAAATAATAATATATGATAAAATAATCTTATAATGTATAATATAAAAGTAAGGTTAAAAACAAATAATATATATATATATATATATATATATATATATATAGAAATAAAAAAATAAATATAGGGCTAAATTTAAAGTTCAGCAAAATTACAGGGCGAATTTAAAAGAAATGAAACTGAATTAAAGCCCTATTTAAAACGCGCGTAAAATTAGAGGGACTCATTGGGCAAATTGCCCTATTCCCAAAGCGGTGACGTTTTCCAGAATGTAATTTAATAACCGTTGGGACTAAATTAAAACTAAAACAAAATAATAGAGTCAAATCATAAATAAAACAAAGTGAAATGAACTAAAAAGGGTGGAAGGACCGATTGAGTAATTAACCCAATTCTAAAAATGCGCGGATCCTCCCCGGGTAATCGGGTCAACGCGTGGATCCTGGGGGTCTAAACGTCGTCGTTTCACTGGGACTATATTTACCAAAATTAAAGCCCAAAATTCATTTCTATACCTGTTTCTAAAACAAAGATTGCAAATCCTCTGGAGAGGTCTAGGAGTCACCATCGGGCTCTGTCAAGCAATCGACCTCCGGCACTCACGCGCCTACGCGCCACCGTGAACACCGTCGCGCACGGTGATCGGAGGGTTTAAAAACCCCCCTCCTTTCACAGGTAAATCTCTTTTTTAAATATTCTTAATTTGTTTTAAAAACAATTCATAGGTTTGTTTAAAAGAAATAAAATATAAGATAAAAAATTCACCTTAACAAATGAACTTCGTTTCCTGTTTTCTTCTTGAAAATATATGTATGTATTTTATTCTCGCAAAATCCGGTCCTTTACATCATATTTTTACACCTATTTATACTGTTTACAAATAAATCTAAATAAATCCTGATTCTGGTTCTCGATTTGCTTGTTTCTTTTCTTTTCTTGCAGGCAATCGCACGAGGGAATCTCTGGCCTCTGATTAGTGCACCGATCACGGATCCTGGAATCACGGCGCTGATGGGGCCTTGACGATGGTCATGCTATTCGTGACGTGATTCGGGGCCAGGCCAAGAGACGACCGATGATCGGGGCTTTGATGGGCATTGAAGGCCCTTGGGACAACTCATTAAACGGTGGCCTCGATTCGGGGGTTGGCAAACGCTCCCCGAAGCTTCTAGAAATGTTTGCGGTGCCATAGTGTTTGGGAAACCCTAGGGTTTCCTGTTTCTCTTAAGTCCGTTGGGCCTTTTAGGCTGTTTTGTTTTGGGTCTGGTTGTTAATGGGTCTATTCTTTGTAACCGGGTATGGTTTAGGTTGGGTGTATTCGGGTATATGGGTTTAGGTATTTGGGTTTGTATTTGGACACTTGTAAACTGGACTTTATGGACTGTTAAATAAACAATTCTTTATTTATTTATTTTTTTTAAAAAACCCGGACGAATTTGGGCTCTTACAAGTTGGTTAGCTATGTATACCAGCAGCCATTTTTAACACATGTTAAGCAACAAAAATATTCCAACACAATTTATAATCAACAAAAATTTTCCATTTCATTCAAGTGTTTGTAAACATCATGAGATGGTTAGCCATGTATAACAGCAGCCATCTATACCAACATAAGCAACAATTTACCAGCAACAAAATTACAAAACATAAGCCGGTTTTCAATTAACATAAAATGATTTTTAAGGTTTTGAAAACAGCAAAACAGTAACAATTACAAGCACCAAAAACCAGGTTCTTCTCTCTCTTTTCCTTGCATCCTCCAATGTCCTCAGTTTTTTCAGAAGACCCAACAACACCATTCTTGAACGGGGTGTCAATGTTGGATCAAACCAGCTGAAAAATCGACATGATTTTCGAAAACGACTGCTGAATTTGTTACACCCAAAAAACCTCCTACCTGGGTTGTCATTGGACCAAGACATGCTTAATTTGGTTGGGTTTCCACAATAGCACACCGGAATCACTTCAGGCATATCCATTTTTCCTCTTCTCCTTCTTCTTCTTCTCTTCCTGCTTCTCTTCTTCTTTTTTTTTTTTTTTAAACCCTAAAATGGTGCTGGTACTATTATTAAAGTGTTAGTAACCGGCCAGCTAGATTTAAGGTTGATAGCAAGGACTTCGTCACCTGCCACGTCATTTTACTGTGACGTCTATGACGGAAAACGACAAAAAGGACCGTTTTGTTACTTTTTGAAAGTTAGGTGACTGAAATGAAACCTAGGTGACTGTTTTGTCATTTATCCCAAAGTTTGGTGACTGTTGGTGTAATTTACCCTATTTTTAATTTTAGAATTGAATAAATTAATTTTTGTCAGTGAGTAATTAAAGATAAATTTTTATAATATGAATATTTTTCATCAATTGTAATTCATTTTAATTGGTGTAATAATAAATTAGTTTTAAAAGTTTACATATTCTATAAATTTGGTCTTAATTTAATAAATTTATCCCGTCTAAATTTGTTATTTTTTAGAGGTAAGGTCAAAATGACAAAATTTGTAAATATCGAAAAATAAATTTAGTGTTATCCCATTCAAATACACGTGATGATTAATTATTGAATTTCAAAATTGAAAAGAATTGGTGAAAACTTTTTATCACTTAAAATTTAGAGGTGATTCAATTAGTTTAATTTTTAAAAAAATTTAAAGCATTAAAAGAAAATTTTCATGCTCCTACCTTGCCCTCTAGCACTATCCCCTATGCATTACTACATTTAAGCATTAAAATTAAGTTTTTATAGGTAAAAAATTTCAAACCTTAATTTTATTATCAAGTTATAACTTTATTGACAAAATTAAATTTCTTTTTCTTTTTTGGTAATTGAAAAGAAAAAATTAAGATTCTTTAAAGTCAAGCAATAAGAGTTAAGCAAAATCGAACCATGTCTTAAAAAAAAGAAAGAAAGAAAGAAAAGAATTTAGTAGCAACATTAAAAGTCTCCAACGGATTTAGTTTTAGATTTTAAAATTAATTAGTTATTGATATTTTAATAATTAAAAGAAAATAAAATTCAAATGTATATTAAAAAGATTTTAAAATTAATTCGTATTCCATAGTGTCAGATTTTCTTTTTCTAAAATATGAAGTATTATACTAACAAGGGAAACCAAGGAAGAAGATTTCATATATAAACTAATCCACCTTCTTAGAATGTCTAGAAAATTAATATGCAGCCAAGTCAGTTCGAGCTCACGGTCACACCGCCATTCTCTGTCGTCATCTTCTGCGGATTGCCTGACAATGACAAAATTCATCCATCTCTTCATACCTTCTCTTTCTTCCCTATTTTCTTTTCTTCTCACCCCTTTTCTCTTTTGTCTTTTATATTTGATTTCCAAGAGGGATATTTCTTCCACTGTAGCAGACGGAGATGTTTTTGATCCTGTTCTATGTTCCCTAGACGTTGCCGAATACATTAAGAGATGGGTAGAGTAAAGCTCCAGATCAAGAGGATAGAGAATACAACAAACAGGCAGGTCACTTTCTCTAAAAGGAGAAATGGACTTATCAAGAAAGCTTATGAACTTTCTGTTCTCTGTGATGTTGATGTAGCTCTTATCATGTTTTCCCCCTCTGGAAGACTTAGTCTCTTCTCTCGAAATAAAAGGTCTGCTAGCCTCACTTTAAAATACATATATACATATATATATATATATATATATATATATTATTCCATTTCAATTATATGGGTTTCATCCTTGTGTTTTGGTGTATTGAAGCATTGAGGAGATTCTGGAACGGTATGTTAATCTTCCAGAGCATGAAAGAGGAAGGTAATGGTTGGAAGCTCAGTATGCAGTTCTGTTTTTAGGCTGTTGTTTTTTTGCCTGTTGATCTTTATATGGTATTAATTCTGCTTCATTGTTGTGCGCTCGGTGGGTTGTTACCTTGCACTGACCGATACATTAAGACTGCGAAATAAAGAGGTAATGTACTGCCGATGGATGGCCTTGCTTTTCAAGACTAGCTCCATAGTTTGCTTAAGATCGATGCATATATACATACATATTTTCAGTTTCTACTAAAGGCACTTGGAAAGCTAAGGGATGAAGCTGATCAAATTCAGACCTACCTAGCAGCTAGGTAATAGTTTAGATTCTTTCGTATCCCTATTTTAAGGCCCCTGATTATTTTTAACCTTCTTATCTTTTGTTGCTGTTAAAGCAGCCCAGAGAGCACCGATTCCCAACTTGAGGTATATTCCCAATAATTCAACTTCCACTTTCTTTGTTTAATAATTAATATTAAGCAATCACCTCATTTGAATTAAAATTTTAGGAGTTGCAACAAGAGATAGTTAAATGCAAGTCCCGGATTGCAGATATACAGAGAAGACTAAGGTTTACTCTTTGATTATTTATAGCACCTATTTGATAATATTAATACCATTATCTTTTTTGGTCTTGAAATAAAGTAAGCATGAAACTTGTTTCAGGATATTTGAAGGTGAAGAAATCACAACGTTGAGTCAGGCTGAGTTCCACGAGCAGATCCTAGAGGAAACACTGCATCAAGTCCGCCTGCGCAAGGTGTATTTATTTATGTATATAATCCGTTGTACATAGCAATAGATGCACTAGTTACTGAAATTTATTATGATTTGAATAGCAAGGTTTACAGGAAAATGCCACAAGTTCAAGCAGTGCCTTGGATTGGATACGCAAGAAAGATCCACAAGTTCATATCTTGAACTTTTTGGAGTCAAATGGTCTTCTACCTCAAAGGTGGTGATAGGGGAAAATTGTACATATTTTGTTAGTGATGTGATCATTGGGTTTTTGCTTAAATTTGAAGCAATTAATGATTCGCAGAGATGAATGTCAGTCTGTAGCTGAAAATATCTTACCACCCCTTGATGGAGAAGAAATAATAAATGTCGGGGATCAGTTGAGCCCCACCAGAAGTGGTTTGGACAACAGCAATAATATGCAACGTACTGAGTTGGGACAAGTTAATGATGTCAACTTGTCCCCTTGGACTGAACTCTATTCTACAGGTATTTCTGGACTTTAGTGAAATCTAATGAGCTAAGGTTTGAAAAATAGTTAATCAGTAATCATTAGCACAAACTTGGATCTTTGGCAGTGGCAGGGAATGATAGTTTTCCAGATGGACAGCCAGCAGCAGGAGGAGGAGGAAGAGCACTCCTCGAACTATATGTGTCTCAGTTTACACAATCAGCCATCTCGACAATGAACCATCACCATACATGAGTCCGTGGTTTACCCAAGGGTTTCTATTTTTTTTTTTTTTGCAAGGAAAGGTGGTTGTTTAGAGCCATTTCGACCACTGGCTTATGGAGCAGTGGTGTAGTCACGTAACAGGAGAGGTTGCCTTGCAGGCCCTGAATCGAGTTCAGGTCCGTCCTACCTTCTTTAAAAGCCCCAAAACGAAATGCTTTCTTAAAATTTCTCTAGAATCCTCAAATAAATATGTTTGGTTAGTTTCTGAGCGTAACCCCTCTCGTAATATCCGATGGAGCATCGAAGTTGATTATGAGAATCGATTTATAATTATTCTTGAATATCCAGACTACTGTTTTTCATTCTTATTATCTTTTTATGATTAAATATGCAAAAGTTACTTGTAATTTTTAAAAATTTAGTCTCTATATTTTAATTTTAGGACATTTTCTTATTTAAAAATATTAATCTTTCCGTTTAATCTTTTCATTAAAGTTAATAATGTTAAAAATAAATAATTTTTTTAGCCTTCAACATTTATAGTTTTTTTGTCATTTTGATTTTTACTTTTTAAAACTACATAAAAGAATTTTTAAAAAAATATTTTTTTTCATATTTTAAATACAATATAACAATTAAAAAAATTATATTTTAAAAAAAATTATGAAATTTTTTTTTTAAAATTCAAAAAATATAAAATATAAATAATTTAAAAAATATAAACAATTTTTTTAAAATTTAATGTTATCTAATTAAATCAGATCAATTAAATTAACCTCCGATTGAGGTATCAATTCGGTGGAGAGGTAATAAACCCGTTGACTCGTGGATCAGTACAAATTGATTAGATCAATAATTAAATTAATTTCAAGTTGTTTTAACAATCTAGTTCTTGAGTAATCAGTTTGTTCGGTTTAAAGTAAATAAATTATTCAAAAATATTATAAAATTATAAATACCGGTTTAATTGTCAATTCAACTGGTTTTTTAGTTACAAATTTTTGTCAATTTGATCTATAACTTTTAAAAGTACATAATTTTTTAAAATTAAAAATTATCATTTTTCTTGTTTTAAACACAAATATGTTTAAAAATATTTTTTTAAAGTAAAAAAATGAAAAAGAGAACATTTTAAAATCCAAAAATAAAGACTTTTTTAAAAAAATATTTTAAAGTTATAAAAAAAATCAAAATTCAATGTTATCTAAATTGGTTGTACTAATTAGATTAAGAACCAAGTAAGGTATCGATTTAGTGAGAGGTAAAAGACTAACTGATCCACGAACTAGTACGAAATGGTTGAACATGATTAAAAAATCAATTGAATTGGCAGTTAAACCAAGTTATATATATTTTTATTTTTCAATAATTTAATGATTAAAAAATCAATTGAATTGGCAGTTAAACCAAGTTATATATATTTTTATTTTTCAATAATTTAATTGCTTTGAATTGGTCGGATCGGTCATTCTAGAAACTAATTTGTGAGACTAGTTTTGGTTCAATCTATTTTTTAGTTCAGTTCAATTAGTTGGTAGTGGTTTGCCAAGTGTGGTTTGCCGAGTCAACTGGCTTTTACCTCTCGCTGGACCGATGCCCTAGCCGGCTTCCACTTTGATTAACTGGTCTAGTCTAAATTAGATAATATTAAATTTTTATATTTTTATATTTTTAAAATCATTTTTAATTTTTTTATTTTTAATGAGTTTTTATCTTTTTCATATTTTTTTAAAATTATAATTTTTAATTTCTATGTTTTTAATTAAAATATGAAAAAAAATTAACTTTTAAATTTTTTTAATTTTTTTATGTACTTTTAAAGGTTAAGGACCAAATTGACAAAAATGTAAATATTGAGGGTTAAAAAAATTATTTTACCTTTGACAGTGTTAACTTTGATAGAAAAATTAGATGGAGGACCATAATTTTTAAATAAAAAAGATAAAAAGACTAAATATCTCAAAATTAACGTATTAAGATTAGATTTTAAATTTCGAAAAAAGTATAAAAACTTTGAACATTTTAAAATAATAATAATAATAAGCAAAATCATTATTTAATCATATGGATTGAATTTTAATGAAAGGGGGAATTTATATATTTTAAATATAATAATTAATTTATCTATTTTTTAAATAAAAATAATAATGCTACTTTTACTTCAGTCTAGGATAAATTTAAGGCTAAGTTAGCATTACTTTTAAAAAGTATGGTGGAAAAGTACTTTTGAGAAGTAACAAATATACATTTAAATAATGTTCAAATTAATTAATATTATAATATTTTAACAATAATATAAAAAATAGTTTATTATAACATATTGTTAATATTTTAATATATAAAATAATAATTTTAAATATTTCTAAGTAATTAATGTCAATTATTTATAAAATTTAATTAGATATTAATAGAGTTGTATTATTTTTTTAAAAAATGTTTTTTTTATTTTTAATTAATAAATTTAACACATTTGTATTATTTTATTTAAAATGTAATTTGAATATATAACCCATATTAGATATTAACATAACATAGAAAACATAAAACTAACAAATTTAAATATTACATGCATTTGGATTAAAGTTTTAAAAATGGGTAATATTTATATACCAAATACATCATAAAAAATTTTACATTAGCATTTACAATTTAAAGTGAATTCATTAAACTATAAACTATAACATATCTTGTTAATTCCATTTCAAAACCAGTTGAATTGTTTGATTCACCATCACTACCACCATCACCACCACCACCACTATCATCATCATCACTTGGCAATCAGAGGTAACTTGACTGTAAAACAAGAAAGGAAATAGAGATCATAACTTGCCTGTGAGACAAAGCCTTGACAAGTTAATAATATTCTAGTATTTCCTAGCCCCTGTCATAAAATATCAAGAAAGTGAAGAGGTAAGAATGATTTCCTATTTCCCGCAATTCATAACCTCTTTTGTTGCAAGTTAGAAACCATCATAAATGCATAAAATTGCCTCACTAAAACTGCCTCACGAGAGAAATAGGTAAATCTAAATGCATAAAATGGATAAACCATAATGAAACAATCCACAAATTGATATGAATATATGATACAACAAATTAAGTAGGAAAATTCTAATGAAATTACCCAAAACATATTCATACTATAAGTGCAAAAGAGTAGTCCACTACAAACGATTTAGAATGTTAATTGACTTATTCAGAAATTGAGCTAACTCAAACTGTGCAACACAAACTTCTTTTACACAGACATAGTTTGGTAAAAAAATTAGTCACAGTGGCAATGAAAGTGATACAGGTCTATCATCTTCTATTCATGAATAATCTTTGGTAAAAAATAAACAGTCCTTTTAGATCAGAAGTTCAACAAATATTATGCGACCAATAGCTTTATCATTCAATCTGAATAATTAAGGTTATTTTGTGCAAAATTTATGCACCTCTCAAAACTGCATCTCATATATTAAATTCCAGTACAATGAAGCATGAACCAACTCATACTACCTCTTAGAGCAGATGCAACAGATACCAGACATACAAGCAGATTCTTCTCACCATGTATTTTTACAAGATTCAGTAAGCATTGCACCTAAATTGGAGGATATGCTACAACATTTCTCAAGTCAATCTCATCACTCGATTACCATTCCTAGCACTTGAAACTTTTTTTTATTACTTTATTTAACTCTGACCAGAACACTGCTTGTACACACTATTATCCATATATATAAAATAGTCAAAACAAGAAACAAAATGGACAATAAAAAAACAAGTTGTGAGACAAATGGGTTCACTGTTCCAAGTCGTCTAGATAGTCATATATCCCATCTCGGTTGAAAAAAGATGAAAAATATAATGGTTGAATAAAAGTAACTCCAATGCCACGAAAAAGAAGAAACAAATGGGTGTAGAAGAGAAGAAGCCTACCAGTGATAGCTTTGGGGTTTCCCTAATTTGTACTTTTCAACTTCCTGTTAACAATAGAAACTTAAACCTCACTGGAAAAATAATATGGCTAATATTCACTATTAGTCAGATGATCTCATAAGAAACCAACAAAAATACCTCCGCCGACGCAACACAAAGAAGATAAAAACAATGATAGTTATGTTTTGGATCGAAAATTTGACAAGCACGAGATCTCTCTAAAAGATAACTCTGGATGGCTGCTCTTGATATTCTTCCATGCTTATCAAACTAAATCTTAACAAATTAAAATGAGAATATGGGATTAGGGGAGTAGAAGGAAAAAGAGACAGAGAAAGCACCCTAACCTTGAAGAAAATGGAAGAATGGAAGGCAATAAAAGAGAACCAGAGAGACTCTATAGAAGAAAAAATGAAGAAGAAATTGTCCCTATACCATGAAAAATTAAGGATAAAAAAGTAATTAGTCAGTCAAAAGCACTTTTGACTTAGAAAAAACTAAAATTCTCAGCTTTTTTAACTGACGAAAAGCACGTTTTAAAAGTTATAAAAAAAAAGCACTGAAATGATGTTTGTTCAGTCGTCCCTAATAGCCAAAAGTGCTTTTTGAGTGAAAAACACTTTTTGAAAGCACAGTTAGGGTGTTCAATCGATTAATCGACTCAAACTACCATTAACCGGATTAACTGACCTTTTTAAACCCTTAACCGTTAACCGAACCCAAATTTTTTCAAAAAAAATTAGCCGAACCAAACTTTTTCGGTTAATCCAGTTAGTTAACCGAATTAACCGAAATTTATATATATATTTTTTATTTTTGGTTAAAACAAGTATAAAACATATAAAAAATTAACCGACTTAACCAACCGATTAATTTATATTTCTAAAAAAATTAACCAAACCGACGGAATATTTATATATTATAATGTTATTTATTAAATTCGGTTAATTCGGTTAACTGACCTATTTCGAACCGAATTAACCATTAGCCGACCTTCCAAAAAATTATTAATCGACCCTCGACTGAATCCAAATTAATTCAGTTTTACTCGAAATTTGCACACCCCTAAGCACAACTAGAGGCTTTAATTGAATAATCTCTAGTTGAAGTTTGTTTGAAGTATAAACCTGATATTTGATATATGATGGTTTTTTTTATAAAACTAACCCCAAAAAATAATTAATTACTCAAAGGACCTATTTTTTGGTAATACGAAAATAACCCAAAATCTACAACTTTGGCGCCACCAAATGCAATGTTAGCAATCTAGATAAAAATAAATAATTTTTTTGGTAGAGCCACGTAGGATAACGCCACTTGTTTTAATACTAGGAAAATATTGTGATTTTTAAAAAAACGGGGGTTTTAAGCAATTTTAACCTTTTTTAGTGGATCCAAATAATTTGGCACCACCAAATTTCAATACCTTAACCTATTCTGCTGCCTATTCAAACACCTTGATTTTTTTATTTTTTTTTTCATTTGTTGCTTTTTTTTATTCTTTCATTTGTTTGTACTTTTTCGTTTTTTTGTTTTGTTTTTCTTTATTTACTTTTTTAGCTTTTTTTTATTTGTTCTTTATTTTTTTATTTGTTTATTCTATTTTTTTTCTATTTTACCCATTTGACCAAAAAATTTAATATTTACAAAAATGACTTTGGTTCAAAAACTAGATGGTCGGCACCACTATTTTTCTATTAAAAAATTTGGAGTTTTGGATACGAGATGACCGACACCCATATTTTTTTCAAAAAAAATAATTTTTGGTGCTGGCACACTGATGGCCAGCACCCCTTTATTTGATTTTTTTTTTTTTGTCTGGTGCCGGCTAACAAATGGCCAAAATCACCCAAGAAAAGAGATTGGAAATATTGCAACATAACCCCTTTTTATTTTCCCATCTTTTTTATTTCCCAAGTTTAATTATATATTTTATATTTTAAAATAATATTGAACTACTTATCATGTTTTTTTAATTATTATTACATCACTCACATTTTTATTAAAATTTAAAATTAATTTAAAATAACGTGTTAATATTACCATATTTGAATTTTCATGATTTTTTTTAAAATTTTTGTTTTTATCTAATTAAATGCAACTTGATTGTTGTGATTACTTCAAGTTTTGGAGTAGAATTGATGAAATTTAATTCTTAATATTATTATTTAGTTATAATTTTTCATTAAATTAATTCTAAATCTTAATTTAAACACTAAAAATTCAACAATGATACCTTCAAACATTAAAACGTATATTTTTTTACTAAGTATCACATTGAAAAGAAGACAAACACTACATTAAAAAAATGTTAAGCTCAAGTATAAATAATAAATTAAGCCTAAAATTTATATTTATTTTTAAATTTAATGATAATATTTTAGCGGTGGTTTTAATAAAAAGTTGTTAAAGTCATCTTATTCTAATATATTATTTAAGAATTTCAAACGAAAGTATTTTAAAAATATTTATTAATTTTAATATTGAATTTTATAATTGTGAAAATATATTAAAATGCTAAATTCGGGATCCAAAATGACAGTAATTGATATTAAACTAGTTAATTTTCAAATCAAAAGTAGTTAATTTAAAATTAATTTAAATTTAATAAGCACAATTAAATTATATTTTTTTTTATAAAATTAGAATCTGCTTTAATGATTTTCATCTTTTATAATAATTCAAATAAACATTGCTAAATTATTATTTCTTTTATTTTAAAAAATAACTAGTAATATATTTATAAAATTTAAAATTTAATAATAATGTGAGTGATGCAATAATAATTAAAAAACACAATAAGTTGTTCAATATTATTTTAAAATATAAAATATGTAATTAAATTTGGGAAATAAAAAATATGTGAAAACAAATAGGAGTTATGTTGCAATATTCCCAATCTCTTTTGTTGGGTGACTTTGGCCATTTGTTGGTTGGCACCACACACCCAAAAAAAAAAAAAATTTTAATCAGATAAAGGGGTGTCAACCATCATTGTGCCAACACTCCAAAAAACAAATACATGGGTGTCGGCCATTTAGTGTGTAAAACCCCAAAAATTATTTTTTAATAGAAAAACAAGTGGTGCCGATCATCTAATTCCCATAACCTAATTTTACTGTTCATTTCAGGTCATTGGGTGAATATTTTTGAACCGGTCATTTTTGTAAATATTAATTTTTTTAGTCAAATGGGTAAAATAATCGTTTTTTATTTGTTTATTAATTTATTTTACAATATTTTATATATATATGTATATTTACTGAAGATTTTAGGTTATTTACATATTTTATCAAAAAAAAAGTTACTTTATGTAATTAATTAATTTTTTGGGTTAGTTTTATAAAAAAAACCTGTAAATAATATATGTAATGTGAAATCAAGAAAATTAAAAGAATATTTTTAATAGAAAAAAAATAGAGGACCAAAAGATAAAAAATGAGAAAATGAGAAAAAAAAAGTGAAAGTTGAATTGATTGGAAAAAAAATAAAAAAATTTATTTGTTAAAAAAATACTATGGCTTTTTTTAAATATATATATTAAAAAATTAAAATATTTATTATAACTGGTAACATCGTGTAAATGACGTCAACGATGTAACTAGTCATTAGCCTAATAATTGTTAATTAAAAAAAAAAGGGGAGAATAAGAACATCCTATTTAATAAGGTGAGTTTTGGTTCCCCCTTCAAATATTTTATAAAATGAAGAAAGAAAAGAGAAAAAAAAACTAGTAAGTTATTTATAGCTTATATTTTGTATTTTATATTTTATAGTTATTGTAATATAATAATTAATTATATTTAATTTATGTAATTTTTTTTAAAATTATGCAGATATTAAAATATCTTCTGGAGTAAATACGGATCACGCTTCATCAAGAATTAACGAAATAGTAAAATTAATTATAAATTAAATAAAAAAATTGTTTTAGTTTCTCATTTTTTCTTACTAAGCGTTACTTTGCTCAACATTTTTTGATTGTATGAAACTGATCTCTATTTGATTGTTATTAACCCTTTTTAACTCCTTTTGCATAAAATTGATCTCTACGTGTTAGTTATAATTTTTTTAATTTATGACACATTCATAAATTTATATATTAATTTTTTAATATGACGACATTTCTGCTTAATTTTGCATTGTTACTGTGCTTGGTTCCATTTGTGGGGTATAAAAAAATTCCAATCTATGAGCAAGTACTATATCGATGTACTCAGAGAACTCGGATGCATGCGCTACATTTGGATTTACGTTCAACATGTTTCCCCCAGGTTCATTTTGTAAAATAATATTGAATGAAGGGCTGTGAACATCTTCAACCTCCTCTGGGCCTTCATCATCGATATTGTTTGGAACCTCATCAACATCGGGGTAACTAAAATCTTCAACGTCCTGATAAGAATTTTCACCATTATTGGTCCTTTCTTCGACGTCTGCCTTTATGCTTATTATCACCTTTGGATGTATTTGTAGACAGGGACCGGGGGTAGGGTTGTTATACGATCTCCCACTATAATTTGGATTTTCGAGTATCTGCGATGTCATTCCTCATTCTAATTGGTCTGTCATCCAACATTAAGATCAAAGTTAAATTCGTGATGTTAACTTATTGGACTAACATTCTTAACAAGCTCTAAGTTTACTAACTCAGCAAATAACTCAACTGATTGGGAGTTCTCACTACCAATCAACCACCATATTTCCATCATAGTGCTCAAGTCATCATCATGTAACACTTGCATATCACAAAATTTCAATGGATCTGTAGAGAGTAAAAACTTGTAAAATAATCTGGACATCGCCTTTTCACAACGGATAGTTATTTTTGCACTGATCTTCCTTTTCATTTCTGCCAGCTTCACAATTTTTTTGAATTACAACCCTACTCTTTGCCGACCTTGAAATACATAACAAACATGACTTTCTACAATTTCACCATAAAAAAGAACGTACACCAAAAACTCCTTGTTATTTATCTCCAACAGAATTTTTGAACTCTCCTACTAAACAAAACAAGTTCACCATTCTATATATGCTAGAGAACCAAGAGATGGAGCCATAAAGAATGACTCCACCAAAATAAAATATCAAAATTTAAATTTTTACATTAAAAAACATATTTTAAAAAATTACACTTGTAATAAAGTGGTGGAGCCACTCTAAATGGCTCGGTAGAATAGGCTAAGGTGTTGGAATTTGGTGGCGCCAAATTATTTGACTCCACCAGGATAAAAGTAAAATTGCTTAAAACCCCCCATTTTTTAAAAATTACAGTATTTTCTTAGTATTTATTTAAGTGACGCCATTCTACATGGTTCCAATAAAAAATTAAATTTTTTATCTAGATTACTGACGTGACATGTTAGTGGCGCTAAATATTTTGGCTCCACCAACTTTATTTTAAACTTTAAGTTATTTTTGTATTTTATCAAAAAAATGAATCATTTAAGTAATTAATTATTTTTTTATATTAGTTTGATAAAAAAACCATATAAGATAGAATCTCCTTGTTTTATCCTTGGCATATCGGTCAGAGCGAACTCCACTCGACATTTTAACTCAGAATTCGACTGATTGTTGGCAGGAGAATTTAAGAAATTGCCCAGGCCATTAAGGACTTCACTGGTTTCCTCGTAACGCGTTTTTCTTCTTTGAATCTCAATAAAGGAGTGCATTAATTGGCCTTTCACAATATGCACTTTTTCTCTTAAGCAGGTGCCTGTTATTTTAACTTGCAAGGATTTCTGAATTAATTATCCCACCAACTAAACACTCATAATTACTTCTTTCATTCCCCTTTTCAGCTTTCATACAAGGCTTAAAATATAGATTCTAGTTTCGCCCAAGTTGGTCCATGAGGTTGGCATAAAAAATAAGAAATATATATTTTAAAAATCCAAAAAATATAATTCAAAATTTAAAATTTAAAATTTAAAATTAGTTAAAATTTCAAAAAAAATATATAAAAATTTCGAAAAATAAAAAAGTAAAAAATGTTCAAATTTTAGAAAATTAAAAAATTGAAAATATAGAAGTATCAAAATTGACTTCTCAATTTCTTCAATTATTATTTTTTTTCATTTTTTTCAATTTTTTGAAAGTTAAACTACTTTTTTTTTGGATTTTTATATTTTCAGTTTTTTTTGTAATTTATAAAATTTAAATTCTGTTTTTATTTTTTTATTGTTTGAATTTCTAAAAATATTTTTAAAATTTTTAAAAATTTTCAATTTTTTTATTTTTTTTGAAATTTTATTTATATTGAATTTTAGAATATGTATATTTTTAAAAGTGTATTTTTTAATTTATTAGAATAATTAAAAAAAGACATGTTTCGTTTCTCTTTATCCACGTGTCACGTCCGTGGTTGATTACACGAACAAATTATGTTAACTGTAAGAATCAATAAATGTAATGGATACCAAGTCATGGAGCAATTTGACTAAAAGAAATTTGAAGGGCCAATATGAAAAGTTGGCCGCCTATCCATATTTAAGCCTAATTTATAAGAATGATTTTTGTCGTTAATCTTCTTATGAAAAGCAAATTGATATAAGCAATTACTAATTACTTTTTTTAGGTAGGAATTATTAATCATTTGAAAAGACTGGTAGGATAAAATTTTCAAACCTGAAGGAAATGTGCGGTACACAGAAAGCTTAGTAAATTGAGTACAACCAGTCTTGATAAGAGATAAAAGCATGAAGCCACAAAAGATAGTGACATTATTTAATGATTACATATTACAGTATGGGTATTTTTCGAATATATTTAAGATGAAATAATTATTTATGAAAATAATTTAAATAAAAAAATTATATACGAGAATGATTTTTTTTTTTACAGTATTTCGTTAGATTTAATGGTGACACTGCTTCTCAATGATGACTTAATTATTATATATTTTAAAAATAATTGTTTTGGATGTTGCCATTGGAATAGATGTATCAATATATATTTTTTAAAATACCCGTAAAAAATATAGATATTCACGGAGGAAAAAGGAAAAATATTTTTTAATAGGTGTCACTGTCTCGGGCGGCATTGGAGAAATTAAAAAAAATTATCTTGTTGCTGTAAATTAAATAGATGTCATAACCCCCTTTAAGCATATTAAAGTAATGATGTAAAACTCTTTACTTAATTTATAATCAAGAGATTATTAAATAGAGTAATTAAGAAACTTTAATTCATTAAATGCAATACCTTTATTAATTGAATATAAAGGATGTAATGGCCTAAATTCAAGGTTATCGGAATAGTGGTTTCGTAACCACAAATCCGATTTAAAGAGAAATTTATTTTAATATTTTTGCATGAAAATTTATATGATAGGAAAGTCGTATGAAAATATTGATAGAAAAATTTTATCGATTTAGTGGCTAGTTAAAAAAATTATTGAAGAAATTAGGTAAAAATAAGTTATCGAGACCTCTATCTCAGTAAAAACCGGTCAAAAATAATTTTATAAATATTTATGAAATGTTATTAATGTGGTATTAAAATTTTGTTAGGAAATTTTAATGTTTGGGTAGTCAATTAAATGAAAAGGACTAAATTGTAATAGGTGTAAAAGTTGCTAGAGTGATTAAATAGCTTAAGAGTCTAATGAGAAAGGATTTAAAAGGCAATTAGACCCAAAAGTTATTTGGGCTGGACGGCAAGGGTATGAAATCAGCAGAAAAATTGATAAATTAAGGGTAAAATTGGAATATTGCAAAATTAACTAAATAAAACTAGGACTAAATAGGAAATATCTAGATTTCTCTTCATTTCTCTTCAATTCCAGCAGCTAAAAACGCCATAGGAGGGTTCTATAAGCTGGTATTTCATAATTTTTGCACCAAGTGAGTTAATCCTTGCCTTTTCTTGTAATTTTTGTGTTTTTAAGACTTTTACAACTAGGTCCTACTATTAAATTCATTAGTTTTTGATTTTATAAATGAAATTGAAAATCACCATGGTTGAGTGCTGTAATTTTATGATGAAATAGAATGAAATTAAAGCTTTAGTTTGTTTATGAGATGATTTTATTAGGCAATTTCAATAGAAATTGATTTTAGGACCTAATTGTGAAAATGTTTGGAATTAAAGTCTATTGCTGAAATTCTGATTCCTAAAGGTTGTAAACTAGTTTAAGGTGATAGAATAAAATGTTAATTGAGAAAAATCAGCTCAATTGAGAGGCTAATTGAGTAGGGACGAAATTATCATTTATTAAAAGCTTAGGGGAAAAATGGTAATAAACAGCTTGCACTAAAACAGTTTGGACAGCAGCAGTAGACTAACTTTGAAAAATCACCAAAAATTGTAGGAATCGAATTAGAAGATGAACAAAATATGGAATTAAATATTATTGAGTCTAGTTTCTCATAGAAGAAATATTGTAAGCAATGGATTTGTAAATTTTGAGATATAATAAATTTTGTGAGACAAGGTCAGAATGAATTCGGGTTCCCCTGTTCTGACTTTGAAAAATAATAAAAAAATGAAGAAAAATAATTATGGGTTTAAATTTATATGTATAGAATCCTGAGTGAGTCTAGTTTTAATAGAAAAAAACTAGAATATCATTTGAATTCTGTATAAGGAGATAATTAATTTTTAGTGAAGAAGAGTCAGAACTGTCAGACAGCAAAACAGGGGTGATTTTAAAGAATAAACTGTACTGATTGGCTAGACCAAAAACTCTGAAAATTTTATGATAAGAAGATATATGAGTCTAGTTTCAGGGAAAATTAACGGATCTTAATTTGGAGTTCCGTAGCTCAAGTTATAAATAATTTAGTGACTATGACTCAAGTAGACAGCTTTGAATGAACTATAAATAATAGTTGAATTATAGAGAATGTTGCATATGAACATGAAATGTATTAAATTGATAATTAAATTTATTTATTTAGATCCAGAAGATTCAAATACGAAGCTAGATCGAGGAAAGGAAAAAGTTCGGGATTAGTAGATTTTTATTGTTTACAAACAAGTATCAAGGTAAGTTCATGTAACTTGAATTATATTCTTAAATACTTGAAATGTATGTTATTGATGTGAATATGATTTGAATGTTCATTATATGAAAATTGATGAAACATTGACATATTTGATATAAAGGGGAAGAAATCCCGGTTAAATGAAAGGAAAATTCGATGGATCTCTGAAAAGGAATTGACGGTAAAAAGGATCTAGCCCGGACGGGTGATCCTATCCTGATATAGCCCTCCCGAAGAATATGTGGAAAATGGATTTAGCCCGGACGGGTAATCCGAATTAGGGTCTGAATTTAGCCTGGACTGGTAATTCAGATCCAAGCTCATTAGAGTAATTGTCGTTGCAGGGGATTTAGCCTGGACTGGTAATCCCGACAATACTCTATGAGTTTATATTGCAGGGGATTTAGCCTGGACTGGTAATCCCGCTGCAAGGTTGAGGTTCGCGGGAGTGTGCTCTCTGAAATGGAAATGTGCGCACATGAATATGAATTGACGGACCCGGATTTGTACACTAAATGTGTACCTCTGAAAAATCCATCGAAATTCCGAGTAATTCAACGGGATAAATATGGAAAAATAACAAGGGAATGGAAATCATAGTAATGATGAGCTCATCAATCATGATATATATTATTGATATATAGAAATTATTGTACTAACTTGAATGTTGAGTTTGTGCATGTTAGGGTAATAATGCATTGAATGGATATATGTAATGTTTATTGTATTGTACTGAAAATATTAGGTAAGTGTAATTCTTGTTACATGAGCTTACTAAGCACAAAGTGCTTACCCTGTTTCCTTTTCTCATGTTTTGTAGTGTTAAGAGCTCGGAGGTCGGATTTGGTCGGAGACACATCACACTATCAACCTCGGGATTTCAGTATATAAAGGAACTTTATTTTGGGAACCAATGGCATGTATAAGCTAACAAAGTAAATGTTAACGTGAAATGAATGTAAAGTTAGCCATTAGTATGGTTAACAAACCTGGTTATAGATATGTGATGACGTTATCTTATATAAATGCATGAATCTATCATGAAAATATGTTAAATTGATTTGATTGATGTGGATTGGTCTCGATTTAATATTACAGGGAAGTTTAGATATTTATAAAAGGGCTATATTGAATAAATAAAAA
This sequence comes from Gossypium anomalum, assembly GCA_025698475.1. Lineage (NCBI taxonomy): Eukaryota > Viridiplantae > Streptophyta > Magnoliopsida > Malvales > Malvaceae > Gossypium > Gossypium anomalum. Next base: position 22,416,539 of record CM046958.1, read on the forward strand.
AATTAATTCAGAAACTCCTAATGCCTCGCACCCTATTCCGATAATGAATACGGGTAGGGGTATTACATTTATTGGTATCAGAGCTACGGTTTAGTCGGTTCTAGGACCGATGTAGCAAACACGGAATTAGCTATACATGCCATTTAAATTATTATTGATAGTGTGATATCTCCTGACCATTTAAATGTGTTTTTTTATAGTAAATGTCTACCGACCGAGCTCAATCTGAGAAGCCGAGTCATGCTCCGCTCGAACGGCACAAAGGGAAGTCGAAGTAACTAGTAGTACAAGGCCCGTGTCTCGAGGGCCAAGAGGAGGAGGCAAAGCGAGCCTTCTTTCAAGTGATGAATGAATGGTTTAGTCAATATTTAAGAACTAACCTCAGTAGTGCAACAAGCTCAAGCTCCCTTCCTGCTCCTCCACCGGCTCCCGAGATCCCACAGGGCAGTGCAGTCACGAATCTGTCGAGAAGGAAAGCTCTCAGAGATAAAATCCGAAAATATGGGGCCAAGAATTTTGAGCAAAGAGCTGATGATGATTCCGAACGAGTGAATTCTCTGGTTAGAAAACACTACTCGGGTTCGAGGAATTATCTTGTACACCGAAGAATGTCCAAATGTGCCGTCTCACCGCTAAAAGACACACGACTTACCATTGGTGGAATACTAAAGCTTCATTTGTTCCAAAGAAGAAATTACATGGGAATTCTTTCGCACCAGAGTTCAAAAAAATATATCACCCAGAGGTTCCTTGACCGAAAAGAAAAGAATTTCTTGAGTCAAAACAGGGCAATAGATCAATGTCTCGAATATGAAAGAGAATTTGTTCGATTGAGTAAATATGCTTGAGAATGGGTACAATGTGTCAAATGTGCAAACGATTCAAGAAGGGTTGAATGAAGACATTAAATTACTTGATCGGAATTCTTGAAATTCGAGAGTTTGCTACATTGGCGCAGAGAGAGCTTATAAAGCGTAAGAATTGAGCAAAGAAAAGAAACAGTGAGAGGAAGCTCGAATTTTTAGTAAAAGACCGACGGAAAATCCGATTTTTACGCTTCAAAGAAATTGAAGAAATATCGGATCGTTCTACTTCACTATATGGGTATTCGGGCAAAGAGCGAGGTTCTCAACGCACTAATCCAAGGCCTTCTACTCCATCGGTGACCGCTGTTGGCGGTGTCGAACTCCTAAACCGAGATGCCGATCTTCGTAATAAAGCTCATTTTGGTGAATGCCGATTTAAGAGTGGGGCTTGTTACCGATGTGGTTCTTTTGACCATTTCCTCGAGAGATTGTCCAGAAATGGTTGAAAAAGAAGTCAAACAGATATTGAAGCCGAGTAATCCGGTTTGAGGGGGTAGACCGCCTCGACCATCCGGTAATGTCGTGTAGTCGAGGAGCTACAAAGATACTGCAGTAGGCTCTGAGGTACGAGCACTGCTAGGACATATGCCATTCGTGCGGAGAAGATACCTCAAAGACCCGATGTTATTATCGGTACATTTTCTTTACTTGACAATCGATATTACCGCATTGATTGATCCTGGCTCTACGCATTCATATATATGTGTTAAACTTGCAATTGTTAAAAATTTATCTCGTTGAACCTCATCGAATTTGTGGTTAAAGTCTCAACCCCACAGGCGGTCAGTGTTAGTGGATAAAATTTGTAAAAATTGTCCACTTGATGGTAAGAGGTTATTGTTTCTCGGTGATTTGATGTTATTGCCATTTGATGAATTTGACGTGATATTGGGTATGGATTGGTTAACCCAACATGATGATGCAGAGTAAATTGTAGACATAAATATATTATGTTAAAATGTCGAAATGGTGAGTTGCTTCGGGTTAAATCGATCGAGATGAGGGGTTATCTCGATGTGATTTCAATAATGGCAAAGACAGGTATGTTAAAAAAGGGTATGATGCTTACTTGGCTTATGTACTTGACACCAAAGTATCTCGAGTCAAAAATACAGCGATTCGAGTGGTATGTGAATTTTCCGATGTGTTTCGGAGGAATTACCAGATTGCCACCAGAAAAGAGAAGTGGAATTTTTATAGATTTGATTCCGAACTACTCCGATCTCCATAGCTCCGTGTTGTATGGCTCCTACAGAATTAAAGGAGTTAAAGACACGCTTACAAGAACTTGTGGACGGGGTTTTATCCGACCGAGTCATTCACCTTGGGGTGCTCCGTTTCTGTTTGTGAAAAGAAAGAGACGGGTCTTTGAGATTGTGTATCGACTCACCGACGACTTAATAAAGTAACTATAAAGAATAAGTACCCGTTACCCGGATCGATGATTTATTTGATCAAATTTGAAAAAGGTGCTCATCAGATTTTCAAAAATTGATCTTCGATCGGGTTATTATCACTACGAGTAAAGGAGTCGATGTGCCAAAAATGCGACTTTTAGAACCAGTGCACGGGCATTATGAGTTTCTAGTTATGCCGTTTGGGCTAACTAATGCACTGCAGATTCATGGATTTGATGAACCTGATATTCGGTATCAGATTTCTTACAGCATTTGTAGTAGTATTCATTGATGATATTTTGGTTTATTCTCGGGATGAAGAAGAACATGCGAACATTTGAGAACTGTGTTACAAATTCTCGCGAGAGAAGCAATTGTACGCTAAATTCAAGAAATGTGAATTTTGGCTTCGAGAAGTGGGTTTTCTAGGACATATTGTATCTGCCAAGGCATCGTGGTAGATCCGAGTAAAATCTCACTATTGTCAATTGGAGTCCACCAAGAATGTATCCGAATTTAGAAGTTTCTTGGGTTTAGTTGGTTATTATCGAGAGATTTATACAGAATTCTCTATGATAGCTTCTCCAATGACTCGATTATGGCAGAAAGATGTAAAGTTCGAGTGGGTGATGAATGTCAACAAAGTTTCAACCGATTGAAAGACCTATTAACGAAAGCACTGTATATAGTACAAATGAACCGGTAAGGAATTTGTTATTTACAGTGATGCCTCATTAAATGGTTTAGGTTGTGTCTTGATGCAAGAAGGTAAAGTAATAGCCTATGCTTCAAGACAACTTAAACCACATGAAAGAAATTACCTAGTACATGATCTTGAATTAGCCGCTATTGTATTTCTTACCAAGATATGGCGGCATTACTTGTACGGTGAGAAATGTCATATTTATACTGATCATAAAAGCTTGAAATATTTGATGACACAGAAAGATTTGAATTTGAGACAGCGCAGGTGGCTTGAACTGATAAAGGATTATGATTTGATTATTGATTACCATCCGGTAAGGCTAATGTTGTAGTGATGCTTTGAGCCGAAAATCTCTGTTTGCTTTACGAGCTATGAATACCCTGTTATCATTGATCGATGATGGTTCAATCTTAGCTGAATTGAGAGCTAAACCGACATTTTTACAAAGCAAATATGTGAAGCTCGTAAGAATGATGAGAAGTTACAAGTTAAACGGGCACAGTGTGAGTCAAGTAATGATCCCGAATTTCGAGTTGGTTCGATGGTTGTTTATTATTCAAAGGTAGGGTATGTGTACCTCGAATTCGAGCTCATACGTAAGATTCTACGCGAGGCTCACAAATGGTACTATGTCCGTACATCCGGGAGTAATAAAATGTATAATGATTTGAAAAAGATGTACTTGTGGTTGGGAATGAAACGTGATATCTCTAAGTTTGTATCAAGGTGTTTAATATGTCGCCAAGTTAAAGTGAGCATCGTGTACCTTCGTGGTTACTTCAACCAATTACTATACCGTAATGGAAATGGGAAAGAATCACTATGGATTTTGTATCGGGGCTACCTTTGTCTCCGAGGAAAAAGATGCTATTTGGGTGATTGTTGATCGATTGACAAAGTCGCCAGCACTTTATTCCAATGACGTATGGATTATTCTTTAGATAAACTAGTCGAATCAGATATATCCGAGATTGTCGTTACATGGAGTGCCCGTCTCTATTATATCGATAGAGATCCCCGATTTACGCCTCGCTTTACGGGACAAATTGCAAGAAGCCTTGGGTACTCGGGCCAGATTTCAAAGATCTGTGCATTTCATCCTCAAACAGATGGTCAATCCGAGCGTGTAATTCAAGTATTGGAAGATATGCTCGAGATGTTGTATACTAGAATTTGAAGGTAATTGGGAGAGATATCTACCTTTGATTGAATTTGCTTACAATAACGCTTATCATCCAAAGATTAAAATGGCTCCATATGAAGCTTTGTATGGGAGAAAATGTAGAACACCGTTATATTGGACAGAGCTCGATGAAAGGAAGATACATGGGGTTGATTTGATCCGGAAACAGAAAAAAAAGTAAAGGTTATTCGGGATAGTCTAAAAGCGACTTCCGATCGTCAAAAATCATATGCCACCATAAACGAAAAGAGATTGAATTTCAAGTTGGTGACAAGGTATTCTGAAAGTGTCTCCTTGGAAGAAAGTTCTCCGATTCGGTCGAAAGGGTAAATTGAGTCCAAGATTTATCTGCCCTATGAAATCATAGAAAGAATTGGACCTGGCCGCTTATCGATTGGCATTACCACCGAACTTGATAGAATCCATAATGTTTTTCATGTATCTATGTTACGACGATATCGATCAGATCCTTCACATGTTATTTCTCCGATGTATGGAGATTCAACCGAGATATGACTTACAATGAAGAAGAACCCACAAGATATTGGCACGGGAGACAAAAAGAGCTAAGAAATAAAAAGATAAATTTGGTGAAAGTATTGTGGCAAAAGCACGGATTTGAGGAAGCGACATGGGAACCGGAGGAGACAATGAGGAAACAATACCCAAACCTCTTTCTCGGTAAGATTTTCGAGGACAAAAATCCTTAAAGGGGGAGAGTTGTAATGGCCTAAATTCAAGGTTATCGGAATAGTGGTTTCAGTAACCACAAATCCGATTTAAAGAGAAATTTATTTTAATATTTTTGCATGAAAATTTATATGATAGGAAAGTCGTATGAAAATATTGATAGAAAAATTTTATCGATTTAGTGGCTAGTTAAAAAAATTTATTGAAGAAATTAGGTAAAAATAAGTTATCGAGACCTCTATCTCAAAAACCGGTCGAAAATAATTTTATAAATATTTATGAAATGTTATTAATGTGGTATTAAAATTTCGTTAGGAAATTTTAATGTTTGGGTAGTCAATTAAATGAAAAGGACTAAATTGTAATAGGTGTAAAAGTTGCTAGAGTGATTAAATAGCTTAAGAGTCTAATGAGAAAGGATTTAAAAGGCAATTAGACCCAAAAGTTATTTGGGCTGGACGGCAAGGGTATGAAATCAGCAGAAAAATTGATAAATTAAGGGTAAAATTGGAATATTGCAAAATTAACTAAATAAAACTAGGACTAAATAGGAAATATCTAGATTTCTCTTCATTTCTCTTCAATTCCAGCAGCTAAAAACGCCATAGGAGGGTTCTATAAGCTGGTATTTCATAATTTTTGCACCAAGTGAGTTAATCCTTGCTTTTTTCTTGTAATTTTTGTGTTTTTAAGACTTTTACAACTAGGTCCTACTATTAAATTCATTAGTTTTTGATTTTATAAATGAAATTGAAAATCACCATGGTTGAGTGCTGTAATTTTATGATGAAATAGAATGAAATTAAAGCTTTAGTTTGTTTATGAGATGATTTTATTAGGCAATTTCAATAGAAATTGATTTTTAGGACCTAATTGTGAAAATGTTTGGAATTAAAGTCTATTGCTGAAATTCTGATTCCTAAAGGTTGTAAACTAGTTTAAGGTGATAGAATAAAATGTTAATTGAGAAAAATCAGCTCAATTGAGAGGCTAATTGAGTAGGGACGAAATTATCATTTATTAAAAGCTTAGGGGAAAAATGGTAATAAACAGCTTGCACTAAAACAGTTTGGACAGCAGCAGTAGACTAACTTTGAAAAATCACCAAAAATTGTAGGAATCGAATTAGAAGATGAGCAAAATATGGAATTAAATCTTATTGAGTCTAGTTTCTCATAGAAGAAATATTGTAAGCAATGGATTTGTAAATTTTGAGATATAATAAATTTTGTGAGACAAGGTCAGAATGAATTCGGGTTCCCCTGTTCTGACTTTGAAAAATCATAAAAAAATGAAGAAAAATAATTATGGGTTTAAATTTATATGTATAGAATCCTGAGTGAGTCTAGTTTTAATATAAAAAAACTAGAATATCATTTTAATTCTGTATAAGGAGATAATTAATTTTTAGTGAAGAAGAGTCAGAACTGTCAGACAGCAAAACAGGGGTGATTTTAAAGAATAAAATGTACTGATTGGCTAGACCAAAAACTCTGAAAATTTTATGATAAGAATATATATGAGTCTAGTTTCAGGGAAAATTAACGGATCTTAATTTGGAGTTCCGTAGCTCAAGTTATAAATAATTTAGTGACTATGACTCAAGTAGACAGCTTTGAATGAACTATAAATAATAGTTGAATTATAGAGAATGTTGCATATGAACATGAAATGTATTAAATTGATAATTAAATTTATTTATTTAGATCCAGAAGATTCAAATACGAAGCTAGATCGAGGAAAGGAAAAAGTTCGGGATTAGTAGATTTTTATTGTTTACAAACAAGTATCAAGGTAAGTTCATGTAACTTGAATTATATTCTTAAATACTTGAAATGTATGTTATTGATGTGAATATGATTTGAATGTTCATTATATGAAAATTGATGAAACATTGACATATTTGATATAAAGGGAAGAAATCCTGTTAAATGAAAGGAAAATTCGATGGATCTCTGAAAAGAATTGACGGTAAAAGGATCTAGCCCTGACGGGTGATCCTATCCTGATATAGCCCTCCCAAAGAATATGTGGAAAATGGATTTAGCTTGGACGGGTAATCCGAATTAGGTCTGAATTTAGCTGGATCGTAATTCGATCCAAGCTCATTAGAGTAATTGTCGTTGCGGATTAGCTGGACTGGTAATCCCGACAATACTCTATGAGTTTATATTGCGATGATTTAGCTCGACTGGTAATCCCATTGCAAGGTTGAGGTTCGCGGGAGTGTGCTCTCTGAAATGGAAATGTGTGCACATGAATATGAATTGACGGACCCGGATTTGTACACTAAATGTGTACCTCTGAAAAATCCATCGAAATTCCGAGTAATTCAACGGGATAAATATGGAAAAATAACAAGGGAATGGAAATCATAGTAATGATGAGCTCATCAATCATGATATATATTATTGATATATAGAAATTATTGTACTAACTTGAATGTTGAGTTTGTGCATGTTAGGGTAATAATGCATTGAATGGATATATGTAATGTTTATTGTATTGTACTGAAAATATTAGGTAAGTGTAATTCTTGTTACATGAGCTTACTAAGCACAAAGTGCTTACCCTGTTTCCTTTTCTCATGTTTTGTAGTGTTAAGAGCTCGGAGGTCGGATTTGGTCGGAGACACATCACACTATCAACCTCGGGATTTCAGTATATAAAGGAACTTTATTTTGGGAACCAATGGCATGTATAAGCTAACAAAGTAAATGTTAACGTAAAATGAATGTAAAGTTAGCCATTAGTATGGTTAACAAACCTGGTTATAGATATGTGATGACGTTATCTTATATAAATGCATGAATCTATCATGAAAATATGTTAAATTGATTTGATTGATGTGGATTGGTCTCGATTTAATATTACAGGGAAGTTTAGATATTTATAAAAGGGCTATATTGAATAAAAAAAAAATTAATTCGTAAACTCTGGTAATGCCTCGCACCCTATTCCGGCAATGAATACGGGTAGGGGTATTATAAAGGAGCTTATAAATAGCACATTGTAAGTGAAAATAAAATAATGAAATTCTCTCGTATTTTCCATCCTCTTTTATTTATTGTTTTATTAATTTTTCTATAACACGTTATCAGCACGAGCTTCTACGAGTTCATAGTGAAGCTCACGTCATTTCGACTTTATATAATTTTCCCTTATAACTCCCGTTAAACTATATACGTGATTATAATGTCAAATCTTGCCAAACTGGAATTTGAGGCCTTAGACATCTCAGGCAAGAACTATTTGTCATGGGTGTTAAATGCTGAAATTCACCTAGATGCTAAAGGTCTAGGAAATACTATATTAGCAGATAAAGAAGCATCTAATTAAGACAAGGCAAAAGCAATGATTTTCATCCGTCATCATTTGCATGAAGGATTAAAAGTGGAATATCTCACTGTGAAAGACCCTCTTTAGTTGTGCAAAAATTTGAAAGAACGATTTGACCATCAAAAAACTGTGATACTCCCTAAAGCTCGTTATGATTGGATGCACTTACGGTTGCAAGATTTTAAGACTGTAAGTGAATACAATTCATAATTTTTCAAAATTAGTTCTCAACTAAAATTATGTGGAGAAAACATAACTGATGAGGACTTGTTAGAGAAAACATTTTCAACCTTTCACGCTACTAATGTGCTTCTGCAACAGCAATACCGTGAAAAAAGTTTTCAAAGGTATTCTGAATTGATTTCATGCCTTTTGGTGGCTGAACAAAATAATGAGCTATTGATGAAAAATTATGGAATTCGTCCCACTAGTTCTGCACCATTCCTTGAAGTGAATGTAGCAGTACACAATAATTATGAAAATAGAAAATATAGAAGTCGTGGCCGTGGTCGTGGATGTAGTGGGGGACGTGGTCGAGGACGTATTAGTAATCGTTATCATGGTGGTCATAACAATGATACTTCTAACCACCAGAAAAAGAATAACAATGAAAGACAAGAAAGAAGTGGTCAAAATAATCCTTTAAAGATTGTTGAGAATATATGCTACCGATGTGGTATGAAGGGGCATTGGTCACGTACCTGTCATACATCTGAGTATTTAGTGAAACTTTATCAAGCATCCATTAAAAGGAAGGGAAAGCATATGGAGACAAATTTTATATCCCAAAATGATGAACTAGAGGCAAAAGATGAAGATATTCACTATAATAATAAAACTGACCATGCCAACGAGGATGATAAATTTAATGACCTTAATAATATAACTCACCTAGATGTGGCATATTTCTTTGAGAATCATTAGAAAAATTGATGTTATTTTGACATTTTTATGTTGTTTTAAGTATATTTTATTTTCTTGCATAAAAAATAATTTATATATTTAATAAATATTTGCAATGTTTCTCATATTATATTTTGTTTGTTTTTATGAAGAATATGAATATTCAACAAAATTTCGATGGGCCCAAAATAAATGAAGACATGTGTCTTGCAGATAGTGCTACAACACATACGATACTCAAAGATAAAAAATATTTTTCTCATTTGACAATGAGTAATGCCCATGTTAATACAATATCGGGTAGTTCAAAACTTATTGAAGACTCTGAAAGAGCTATTATATTATTACCTAAAGGTACAAAATTTATCATTGATGATGCTTTATATTCCACTAAGTCTCAAAAAAAAAAATATTCAGTTTTAAAGATATTCGTCCTAATGGATATCATATTGAGACTATGAATGAGAAAAATGTTGAATATCTATATATTACAAATGTTGAATGTGGAAAGAAATATATTTTGGAAAGGCTACCTGCTTTTTCATCAGGTTTATATTATGCACATATTAGTGCAATTGAATCACATGTTACTACAAACCAAAAGTTTGTAGAACCACATACTTTTACTATTTAGCATGACCGATTAGGCCATCCCGGATCTATTATGATGCGAAGAATCATTGAGAATTCAATTGGACACCCATTAAAGAACCAAAAGATTCTTGAATTCAAGGATTTATCTTCTGTCACTTGTTCTCAAGGAAAATTGATTATTAGACCATCACCATCTAAAGTTGGGATTGAATCTCCAACATTTCTGGAACGTATTCAAGGTGATATATGTGGGTCCATTCATCCACCATGTGGACCATTCAGATATTTTATGGTATTAATAGATGCATCTAGTAGGTGGTCACATGTATGCTTATTATCGACTCGCAACCTGGCGTTTGCGAGACTACTTGCTCAAATAATTCGATTAAGAGCACAATTTCCAGATTATGCAATCAAAACTATTCATCTTGATAATGCTGGTGAGTTTACATCCCAAGCTTTTAATAATTATTGTATGTCAATTGGGATAAAAGTTGAATATCCTGTAGCTCATGTTCATACACAAAATGGTTTAGCTGAACCGTTTATCAAACGCCTCCAACTAATAGCTCGGCCATTGCTTATGAGAACAAAACTCCCTGTTACAGCTTGGGGATATGCTATTTTGCATGTAGTAGCACTTGTGCGCTTAAGGCCAACAAGTTATAATAAGTACTCCCCATTACAATTGGCTTTTGGTCAGGAGCCAAATATTTCCCATCTTAGAATTTTTAGATGTGCAGTATATGTTCCGATTGCTCCACTACAACGCACAAAGATAGGTCCTCAAAGGAGGTTGGGAATATATGTTGGTTATGAATCTCCTTCTATAATTAAATATGTTGAACCATTAACTAGAGATTTATTTACTGCACGATTTATTGATTGTCATTTTGATGAGACAACATTCCCAACATTAGGGGGAGAGAAAATACAACTGGTCAAAGAAATTACATGGAATGGATCATCATTATCTCAATTAGATCCTCGTACAAGCCAATGTGAACAAGAAGTTCAAAGGATTATACATTTGCAAAACATTACCAATCAACTGCCAGATTCATTTACTGACCTAAAGAGAATTACAAAATCTCACATGCCAGCTGAAAATGCTCCAATACGAATTGATATCCTAATAAGGCAAACTGTTAGTGCAAAAGAAAGTAACCCACGCCTGAAGCGTGGAAGGCCAATCGGTTCCAAAGATAAAAATTCTCGTAAAAGGAAATGATCAATTATTCAAGATGGTAATATTGTGGAGGCAAGTGCCCCAGAAGAGGCCAAAGATATAACTAATCAAAAAACCCCAGAAAAGGTTCAGGTACCTGAAAATGGTGATAATGAAGAAATCTCAATAAGTTATGTTACTTTAGGAAAAAGATGGAACCGAAAAAATATAGTTGCCAACAACAATTTTGTTTATAATGTTTCTATTGAAATAGCAAAAGAAAATGAGGATCCTGAGCCTAAATCTATTGAGGAATGTAGAAATAGAAAAGATAGGCCAAAATGGAAAGACGCAATTCAAGAAGAATTAAATTCAGTTTCTAAACGTGAGGTTTTTGGACCTATAGTCCAAACACCTAAATATGTAAAGCCGGTAGGATATAAATGGATATTTGTGCGAAAACGAAATGAGAAAAATGAAGTCATAACATATAAATCACGACTTGTAGCACAAGGATTTTCGTAAAAGCCCGGCATTGATTATGAAGAGACATATTCTCCTGTGGTGGATGCAATCATGTTTAGATACCTTATTAGTTTGGCAGTATATGAAAAACTTGACAAGCGTCTAATGGATGTTGTTACAGCCTATTTGTATGGTACACTTGATAGTGAAATTTATATGAAAATCTCAGAAGGATTTAAAATCCCTGAAGGATATAGAGTTTCCCTAGAAAATTGCTCAATCAGATTAAAGAAAAGTTTATATGGATTAAAACAATCTGGGCATATATGGTACAATCGTCTTAGTGAATATTTGTTAAAAGAAGGTTATAAAAACGATCCAATCTGCCCATGTGTTTTTATAAAAAGGTCTGAATCAAACTTTGTGATAATTGCTATTTATGTTGATGATCTAAATATTATTGGAACTCCTGAAGAACTTCAAAATGCAGTAAATTATTTAAAGAAAGAATTTGAGATGAAAGAGCTTGGAAAAACAAAATTTTGTCTTGGCCTGCAGATCGAGCATTTAAAAGATGGAATTCATGTCCATCAGTTAACTTATACGAAAAAGATATTAAATAAATTTTATATGGATAAAACACATCCATTGAGTACCCCGATGGTTGTACGATCGTTAGATATGAATAAAGATCAATTTCGTCCTTCTGAGAATGATGAAGAGTTTCTTGGTCTTGAAGTACCATATCTAAGTGCCATAGGAGCATTGATGTATCTTGCAAATAACACAAGACCTGATATAGCTTTTGCTATAAACTTGTTAGCAAGATTTAGTTCTTATCCAACACGTAGACATTGGAATGGAATTAAACATGTATTTAGATATCTTAGAGGGACCATTGATATGGGGTTATTTTATTCAAAAGATTCAAAATCCCTATTAGTTGGTTATGCTGATGCTGGATATTTATCGGATCCACATAAAGGTCAATCTCAAACGGGATGCATGTGGAGGTACTGCCATATCATGGCGTTCGACAAAGCAAACATTAGCTGCTGCCTCTTCAAATCATGCTGAAATAATTGCAATGCATGAGGCAAGCCGAGAGTGTGTTTGGCTAAGGTTATTAACCTAACATATCCAGAAGATATGTAATTTGCCTTTACAGGAAAATATGCCAACTATCTTATAAGAAGATAATGCAGCATGTATAGCTCAATTAAAAGGTGGTTATATCAAATGTGATAGAACGAAACATATTTCACCAAAATTATTCTTCACTTATGATCTTGAGAAGAAAGGTGACATAGAAGTTCAACAAATTCGTTCTAGTGATAATTTAGCAGATCTTTTTACTAAGGCATTGCCAACTTCAACATTTGAAAGACTATGAAACAAGATTGGAATGCGTCGACTCAAAGATATAATGTGATGTCGCCATTAGGGGGAGTCTAAAACATGTTGTACTCTTTTCCTTTAGCCAAAGTTTTGTCCCACTGGGTTTTCCTAGTAAAGGTTTTTAACGAGACAACTTGTAATAGGAGATTGTGTACTCTTTTTCCTTCATTAGGTTTTTATCCCACAGGGCTTTTCCTAATAAAGGTTTTAATGAGGCACATTCTTATTTAAAAGACATCCAAGAGGGAGTGTTGTAAATTAAATGGATGTCATAACCCCCTTTAAGCATATTAAAGTAATGAGATAAACTCTTTACTTAATTTATAATCAGGAGATTATTAAATAGAGTAATTAAGAAACTTTAATTCATTAAATGCAATACCTTTATTAATTGAATGTAAAGGAGCTTATAAATAACAACTTGTAAGTGAAAATAAAATAATGAAATTCTCTCGTATTTTCCATCCTCTTTTATTTATTGTTTTATTAATTTTTCTATAACACTTGTCAAATTGAAAAAAAAATTATCAGGAATCTTTGTTGGTGTCGGCAGTTAAAGAAGTATTTTTTGGTGCCGTCGTGTTGTTCGATGACACTAGTATTAGATAATTAAAAAATTAATTTTTCTTTTGGTGTCACCAAGCTGTTTGTGTCACCGGGTTGTCTGGTGGCACTGATGTCAGAGAAATTTGAGATGTTTTGGGTGTCGCTACGCTATTAGGCGGCATCAGTTCCTGTAACACCCCTTACCCAACCCGGTTGCCAGCCCGAGTTATGAGATGCTACTACTGTTACCGAAGCATTTCACAATCAAATCTCAACAAAAATTCATTCTAATCTTCAATCTTGACATTAGTGCATGCACGACACATTATACAAGTAAAATTGAAACTCAATCGAGCTTACAAAAAGCTTCAAAATTGACCCGAGCATGAATAAGAACAAAATTGTAACATTTTTGAAGTTTGAGTAGGGGTATCGATACTAAATTCAAGTACCGATACCATCTTTAATTTCGATGTTTCAAAAATCAAGTTAAATACACAAGTATCAGTACTTAAGTATCGATACAGTTTTGACATTATGCCAATTTCAAAATTTGAAAACGAGCCAATTTTATTGATACCTTTATAAGTATCGTTCTTTGGGAAAATAAGTATCGATACTTATATGAGTATCGATACCAAATTGACATTCTGTTGATTTAAAATATTGTTCATTTGGTAAGGCACCGATACTTTATTTAATAATATCGATACTTTTTACCAGAATGTTAAAGTCTCATGTTTTGGTACTTTTTCATACTAAAAAACAAGACTAAACATAATTGATTCCTTAAACATAGAACAACCCGGATAAAGATAAATTCAAACCATACTAATATATTACAACCGTCCTTTTCTCGATTCATAATTTCATCATAGTCTTAATTAGCATTCAACATATACATTACCAACACAATCCATACCAACTTAACTATGCTTAATTCAATACTTGAAAAATTCACTTAACAACCAAACATACAATTGCATATTCACAAAATTAATCAACCATTAAGCCTCAATTAGGTACTTGACAACCATATCAACCTAAAATAATCATTATTTACCCAAACATTTAATATCATTCACTTTTATCTAATACTCAAGCATTCCATCATCAACCATGTCAAACATATACCTCAAGCATAGCTAACACATAGCCATCATGCATATTTATATACACAACATGTAATCATCCAAAATTAAGCATATCATTATTCAAACTCATAAATATTTAGAGTAAACATATATGCAAAACATCTCTTATATACATGCCATATAACTGGGTCCAGAACGACTAAAAAACTACTGAATCTAAGTCTTGATAGTGTGAGCGTCAAAGTGATCTGATCTCCTTATTTTGCAAAAGACAACTACAAGTAAAGAAAACACAAAATAGTAAGCATTTCTTATGTTTAGTAAGTTCAAAAGGACTAAAATAGTAAACTCACCTCAATTCATAATTACATATCAAGTTAGCTACATGAATATAATTTCTTGTTAAAACATTTCACAATAATAATGTGAGTACGTTAAATAACTGAGCGATAAACATTTCAATCTGTATGGATCAATCTTATTCAATACCATTCTATAAAAACTTGTTAATTACATTTCATTTACATTATTCATATACCATATAAACATTTCGAAAACAATATATATCATCATTTAGTCGTTTCCCTTTTTCATTAGTCAATTAGCTCAATGGACTGTAATAAATAGATACAGATACGCTGGTAACTACCAAAACACATCTTTTTGCTTGATTGAGCAATATCTCCAATACACACTTAAGCATTGAAGTGATAAGCTCTCAGGCATCATATGTCATAAGACATTACATCCCTCCAAAACACACGAAGGTCTCTATAAAGACAATCAATAATAGTTGGCTCCATAGAGACAACTCTCGGTAATCCGCAACAAATGTTGGATTCCAATTTAAATAGTGAATTCTCCATACATTGATATCATCTCATAACATATCTTGTATAACATGTGAACAACTCTATTGACATGCCAATTGTATTTTATTCTATCATAAGTTCATCTGGGCATATTTAACATATTAGTTCATTTATTTACAATTAGTCCATTTCTCACCTTTTTGTATTATTTTGCATATAATTCAAAATACATACAAAGTATATAAATTCATAGCTCAAACGCTTGCATTACATTTACATATACAACTATACCATATGAACTTACCAGAAAAAATAACAATTAGTGAAGTGTTGAGAACTAATCCAAAATTTTTCCTTTTCCTCGACTATATACTGATTGGTCCAAATCTTGATCTATACGGTAATTCAGTTCAATTACCTTATAATAGTTTATTTTATGCATATGACAGTTCAATTTTATTTTACAAATTTCCTTAAAATTTTGCATTTTATCAATTTAGTCCCTAAAACCAGAACAATCATAACTTTCACATTTAAGCCCTAATTTTCAATCTGATTTCAAATAAGTCCTTCTATATCCCTCTACTATCAAATTCTATCAAATTCTATCAAATTCTCATGATAATTTTACAATTTATTCATTTTATTCATTACACTCAAAGTTAGAACTTTACAAATTAGTCCCTCTTTCATTTCTAAGCTTGTAAACTAACATATTAACACCAAAAGCTTCAAGAATCATCAAAGGTAACATTTCAAAACTTTAACAGTTTTACAAAATAGTACCCAGGTTAGCTAAATCGAGTTACAACAATCTTAAAAATATAAAATTTACGAAAAAAGAGCTCGATATGGACTTACATGTAATGGCTGAAAGTGAAGCATTCAACAATGGCCATTCTCCTATTATTTTATTGTTTTTGGACAGTGGAAGGAAATATAAAGAATGATAGCTTCTTTTCTTTTATTTCTTTTATTATCTTATCATATTAACATAATTTAATTAAAATTTAACATATAATTTAATCAGTTATAAACACAAGATCGTCCACCACCAATTAAAATGGCTCAATTGCCATTTAAACCTTGAACAATGACTATTTAAACCTTTTTATTAATAAAAATCAATGGCGATTAACTTTTACGATTTTTACAATTTAATCATTATACTTTAATTACTAACTGTTCAATAAATTATCGGGCCAAAAATTAATATAACACTATAAGAGACTCATAAATATTAATAAATAATATTTACAAACTCGATCATCGAAAAATGGGGTTCTAAAACTGCCATTTCTAGTACCACTGAAAACGGGCTATTGCAGTTTCAGACACAATATACATACCCCCACCAATCCGACAAAATCTTTATCAATTTTGGTTTTTGTTGAATTTTCTTAATCTATTAAAGAGAGAGAGAAAAAAAGGAAAGATTTGTATTTAGTAGGAGAAGAGAGATTGTATCGAAGATGAATAACCAATTCTTAGAATACGTTAAATTCAAGGGAGTAATTTTACAAACAATAGTTGGTGCTATATTTAAAGCTCGTCAAAAAGTTGGGATGAGATTTAATAAGAATGTAAAGGTCGAAGAAATGAGAAAAAAAGATTAGTGTCAAAATAGCTCACCGTTGTTGGAGGACGTTGTCTAGACTATTCTACAAATTTTTAGTTTCCTAAAATCAGTGAAAATATGAGGTGATAGAAGTTGTAGATGATGATGACTTGGATATTATGATCGCAATTTATTGTTTGACTGGGAACGTCAACACCGAACCTATTGAGTTGTTTGCGAAGTTAGCCGATGTGGAGCCCGTTGAAAATGTCACTCCAATAAGTCAATAATTCGCATTTGACTTTGATATTAATATCAGATGGATAGAACGGTCAGGTTACCGAGGGACATTGACACGAGCCAAGAATTCTCACTGTGGTGGGACTACGTATAGCAATCCTATTTCGAGTCCTCGTCTAGAGATATATTTGGAATTGGTGGGCATCGATGAAGATGGTGAAGAAGGGCCCGGTAATGATAATCATTCTTATCATGACGATAAAGATTTTAGTGACCTTGACCTGGATTAGGTCCTAGAAAATATCAATGATGAAGGCATAGAGGAGGCTGAAGATGTACACCCCCTTTCGGTCGGGAACCCAAGTCATGGCTTGGTTATATGAAATGACATAGGGGCTTATATGTTGAGTGTAGATTCTAATGCGGCGCTTGCATTCGAGTTCCCTAAGTACTCAGACATAATACCTACTCACTGGTTAGTGATAGATTCCGAATTGGAAGAGTTGTTCATAGGGCAACATTCACGAACAAGGAGAATTGCGTATTTTACATAAAACATTATAGCATGAAGATGTCAGTAGACTACAAAGTAGTAAAGTCTACACCGACATTATATGTTGGGGATGTTGAAGGTCTGGAGAAGGGTGAAATTGGCAGATTCGAGCAACATTTATATAGAGGACTCAATTGTGGACAATTCAAAAATTTGAAGGGCTCCATACATGCATTGCTGCACATATAATGCAAGAACATCACAAACTGAATGTGAAAACAATTTGCGATTGTATTATGTTACTAGTTAAGGACATGCCCACAGTTCTTGTGTCGATCCTGATTGTCGACATCTAAAGCTGATTCCAGTACAAGGTGTCGTACAAGAAAGCATGATTAGCGAAACAGATGGTCGTGGAGCTGTTGTACAATGATTGGGATGCGTAATGCAACAAACTTTAGAGGTGGTTAGCTTTGGTAGAGGAGCACGTACCAGGTACTGTGGTTGATTTGCAAATGCTACCTTGTAAGGGCCCGAACGGTGAACTACAACTAGGGAGAAGAATTTTCCACCACTCGTTGTGGACGTTTGAACCATGCATTCAAGCCTTCTCCCATTGCAAGCCGTTAGTACTGGTTGATAGTACCTGACTATACGATAAATATACATAGATACTCTTGATTATGGTTGCACAAAATAGTAACCAACACCTCCTACCCATCGCCTTTGCCATCACCGAATTTTAAAATGAGGAATCGTGGTATTTTTTTCTTGATGAACTTGCAGAGGCATGCTGTTAGGAAAAATAACATTTGCTGAAACAGCCCGGTTTAGACCCTAGTCAGAATAGTAGTTTTGGGACCATAAATTTCAGTTAGAAAAATATTTAAATATTATTTTCTGTGTTTACAGTATGTATTTAAGCATGTATAAAAGTTTCGTGTGAAAATTTTATCATTTGTGTGCTTAATTTTGAAAAAAGACTTAATCGCATAAAATGGAAAATTGACCTTCTATTTGAATAAGTGTTAAATTGCTATGTCTTTATATATGTGAGGTCCTTATGTTGTAAATAGACCATTGAATTCATGAATAAACATAGATGGACATGGGATAGTGGAATTTTAATGTTATTAATCAAGGTTAATTTTGTAATTAAATAAATAATATATATTAAATAAAACCAAAAGATGAAAACATGTTCATCTTTGTTGAATGTCGACTGAAATTAGAAGAAAAGAAACCAAGGGAGAGCTTTTAGGGTTCGGGTGCTACTAAGCTTGATTAATGGTCCGTTTTTGTTCAGTTTTTGATAATTTCTATGTTTTTGTAATCGTTGCTTTCAGTTCTAGCCAGCCTATGTCTTAATTTTTGAATTTATTGATGATTTTGAAAGATTCTATTGATGAATTCATGTGTTTTATGATGTTTATTAATAAATTATGAAAGCTTGGTGCTTAATATACATGTTTTGTAAAGTGATTTTGAGTAAAAATGCATATCAGGGATTAAATTGAGAAAAGTGTAAAATTGAGGAGTTGAAATGTGAAATAAATGAAATTTTGGGCCGCTAGAGGTCCCTATGATATTCGGCCATATATGGGTTTGTTGAAATTATGTGTATTTTTTGATTTTGTGAATTAGGGACTAAAATGTTAAAATGTAAAAATGTGAGGGCTAAATTGTAAAATGCCCTAAATATGTGTATATGGATTGAATTGAATGATTTGCTGAATAAAAAGGGTTAATTTTGAATATATATAGATTAAGAAAAGAGGAATTCAGATTTAGATCAGGGAAAATCGAAGGTTATAGAGTAAACGATCCGAATCGTCAATTCCGTTTTCGAGGTAAGTTCGTACGTGATAAATGATGTTACGAATTAAGTTTATTTGCTTTGATAATGCATAAATTGTACATAATTGATTATGGTTTGAACACGATGATAAATTAACTATGTTCGGCACTAAGTGTGCGAATAAAAATAGCTTCGGCTATAAATAGCACTAAATGTGCGAATTGGAATAGCTTTGGCTATACGAGGCACTAAGTGTGCGCTACTGAGATAGTTTCGGTTATTTGAGATGGCACTAAGTGTGCGAGATCGTAACAGTTTTGGGTAATCATTAATGCACTATGTGTGCAAGATCTTAAAGTGTGGAAAGACTTTCGAATGAATTAATGTATTCGAATGAGAAGTGAGAATGAAAATGAATAAACACGGGAAAGTTCAAGTATGTATGATTCCTATGTGGTAGTTGATACTATGTGTATGAAGCTTGATGAATTAGTATGAACATATTAATTGTGATGGAATAGAATTTATTAGATGATTAGAGAACTACTAAGTGTCTATTAGTTGATGTTTTATATTTTATAAACTGTTGATTTTATTTGGTACGAACTTATTAAGCTATGAAGTTTACTATGTGAGTTGTTCTCTATTTTACTGTGTCATAAAGCTAGCTCAAATCTAGGAATCGTTAGCGACTCATTCACACTATCGGACATCTATTTTGGTACCATTTTGAGAGTTGTACTTATGGTATATGGCATGTATAGGCTAGAAGTATGTGAATATGTTTTGTAAAGTGTATATCATGCCACGTGACATGGCTAGATTATGGTTGAATTTATGGTTTGATTTTGGTATTTAATATGTGATGAAAAAGTGGTATATTTGATGTATATATATATGATCTAGTGAGGATTGGTCAATTTTGTAAGTTGGTAATGTGGTTTGGTTATGGAATTGGTATGATTTTGATATGAGAAAGAATGTGAAACTTAGTGATAAGAAAAAGTATAATTGAATGTGTTTGGTAGGTAAATATGGTATGCTTTAGTTTGGATAATGAACATGAATTTAGTTGATGAATTTGTGATATGAATGATGATTGTTTTGTGGTTGAAATTGGTTGGAAATATGATGTATTTGATGCTTGAATGGTATTGGCCTTATAAATGGCCTATTTTTTCCCACATGAGCAAGGACAAGTACATGTGTCTCAGCCGTGTTGCTCAATGGCCATTTCGAAATGAGCCTGGGCAGACCACACAGTCGCACACACGGGCGTGTGATAGGCTGTGTGGCCAAGTCAGTTTCAAGCATGGGCTAGACACACGGGCGTGTGACTAGCCGTGTGACCCAAGTCAGTAGCCTCCTGAATTTTCACACGGCCTAGCACACGAGCGTGTCTTGTGGCCGTGTCGACAAGTCTGTATGTATGCCCTGTTTTGCCACAGCTTAGACACATGAGCGTGTCTAATACCGTGTGAGGCACACGGCCTATTCATACGGGCGTGTGACCTGTATAAATTTGAAAAATGTTTAAGTTTTGAAAAAAATTTTATGAGCTCAGTTTAGTCCCGACCCCTTTCTAGAGCATGTTTTACGTCTCGTAGACCTATATTAGGGACTCTGTATTGATGTATGACTATGATGCTATGGTTATTGTGAAATGAATGTTAAATATTTCGATATGTCCGTTAATGACTTGTAACCTATTCCGACAATGGATACGGGTTAGGGGTGTTACATTTGCATTATCTCCAACAGATCAAAGGGACTATTTATCGCAATTAGGTGTTTCGAAGTTTCATGGAGATCTGTTTATTGTATTTGCCACATTCCCGTTAACTTCCACCAGGACTATAAGAATGCAGACTTACGAAAACAAGTTGTGAACATGGGTAATTATCGATTTTAATTTATTTTTTAAATATTTTTAATGACTTTTAAAAACTAAAAAGAATGGTAACGTGTCATATCGAAATACATAAGCAAGGTACAAGCTAGAACAATACCTTTTCAGGCATAAGCTTGCGAGGCTTGAGGCTAACATGGTAAGGGAAACAAATCGTCCATTCCAGTAGTAGGTAGGTATCATGGAGTCGTGGCAATGGGCTCAAAGATTCGATGACAGGTCTCAATATAGTCATACGATCACCAACCTCGTAGAGGAAATTAACTCCATCTTAAAGCATAAACGTCATTTGCCATTTTCAATTGTTTTCTCAGCCACGTTCTATAGGCTGGAAACATGGATGTCGAGAATGGGGTTGAGACAAGTGAAGCAGATGGAGGCAAAACATGCGTATGTTGAGGAGGTTAGGAAGGCCATAAAGGTCAACGCTTGGAGAGCAGAGTCAATGAATGTAGAACTATATTCCCAGGACATGGAGCATTTTTGGGTGACAAGGTGCATCATTTTTTGATCGAGGGTCCTGACTAGGTCCTATGGAGTTGATATCCAAAATAGGTGGTATGAGTGTAAGAGGTTCAAAATTTTCATTTTCATTTTTTTCCCTTTTTCCTTTTTTTTTTTTCATTTTTTCAATTTTTTCTAGGTTTATTTTATTAATCATGTGTTTATTTCCTTATTTTTTATTTGTTTTATTCTTCCCAATTCTATATTTTTAGTTCTTAACTTGTTAAAATAATATTAAGACATGTCCTCACTATCACAATAATTTTTTAAATCACTTGAAATAAAATATACAACAACTAATAAGCATTAGATGCAATATTTGAATCAGTTCCTCGGTGTATATTATTCACGACTTTTAAATGTACCATTTGGATTAGTGCCTCGATGTATCTTGTTCACGACTTGGTATGAACAAGTATTAGATGTAATATTTGAATCAAATATATCATTTTCAAAAAAGTAAGAAACTTAAACATGTTGACCAAAATTATTTACAATAATATATTGTAAATGTTGTTTCCAAAAATATACAACAACCAATAATTAAATTTACAAGGATAAAAAATGTTGGGAACTCGGGGTTGTTCGAGGGGTGTAATGTTAAGGCGCCCTTCGTTAGTGTTGGGGTTGTTCGATGCGGTCCATATTCTCCTCACTCGAACCGGCATCCTCAACATCCATGGATGAACCTTGAGGTGTATTGAACAAACTCAAAAAATCGTATGTCGGATCAAAGTTTACCCGAAGGGTGGAGTATTGAGAATATGAAGGTGCTGAGCCAAACATATAAACTATCATCAATGATTGCGGTTGCTGATAATTAGAGTTACAACCATGCATTTTCGGTTAACATGCATAGCTTTAGGACCTCATACGAAAACTGTCAACCCACAACTCCGAATGATAAAAACTACCATTTGGTTGTGAATGTGACAGCCGAGGTTAGGGCTTGGGCTGGGGCTCAGTTTGGGTAGCAAGAGATGACTCACCTTGGCCACAATGTTGATCCACTTTGATGAGACCCTTTTAAGTACATATGTTTCGGGACTACCATCAACTGCCCACCAAATAAATAAGGCAACATGTTCTCCACGTACCAACTTTGGTAGTTGACTAAGGGCATGAAATTAATAAAACAAGAATATATAACGGCATCACTAGACAGACAGAACATTTCAGAACAATACAGAATCACAGATATTATATAACATTGATACATAGGTATTCATCCCCAATTAATCCAATAAGATGGTCTACGAGATCTACAACATACATTTAAGAAAGGTCAGGACGAAACCGAACACAATCAGAGTTTTCAGAACTTATCCAAAATTTTCAAAACTGTTAAAGTCACACGCCTATGTGACTAGGCAGTGTGATTCACACGAGCACCAGACACGCCCATGTAATCCAACCGTGCCAAAAAGAGTTCTTATACTGACTTTTTCACACGGCCAACAGACACGGCCGTGTGCCATGACCGTGTGATACTTAGCTAGCTACTGACTTAAGCCCAAGGCCATAAGGCATGCCCGTGTTCCCTGACCGTGTGGCACAATGCAGGCTTGGTTTAAGCCAATTTGCCACCCCTTTTGGGTCCAATCCTACAAGCA
Organism: Gossypium anomalum; assembly: GCA_025698475.1. Lineage (NCBI taxonomy): Eukaryota > Viridiplantae > Streptophyta > Magnoliopsida > Malvales > Malvaceae > Gossypium > Gossypium anomalum. The sequence goes on from CM046958.1 coordinate 22,439,815, forward strand.
ATAATATACAACATTCATACCAAAATTTTCAACCAATTCCATATTTAAAGATGACCAATTCACATTAGAACATAGAACTTTACAAACATACACCAAAACTATGCACAAACTTATCATTTGCTAGCCAATTCACATGGCATAACATATATACATACCAAGCTTACATACTTAAAAATTTTAGCCTATACATGCCATATTTATAAATATGTACACTTTCAAAAGTACCAAAATGAGTTTGACAGTGTGATGACAATCCTCGAATATCCCGAGCCTTCAGTAGCTACGATAACTATAAAACAGACAGAAATCACACAGAGTAAGCTCCAAAGAGCTTAGTAAGTCAAATACAATTTCCCAAACTAATATAGCATATAAGTAAAAGTTAATAGCCATAATTCACAACCGTCTCATGGAATACTTCATTACTTTACAGAAATCAAGTCTTTTATATTCAAAAATCTAGTACGATACAAACGTACCTGTATGAATTATACATTTCATAAATTGATTTCCATATTTGATACTTTATCATCAGACAATTCAGAGACGGAATAGATGTTCATAGCTAAGTACAATGTCGACGTCCCAGATGTGGTCTTACATGTAATTCAATATCGAGGCCTCTGTCCCAGACAGGGTCTTACACAAATCTCAAATCGAAGCCTGTGTCCAAGACACGGTCTTACATGATATCTTAGATCAATGTCAACATCCTTTCAAGAACATACAGAGCTTTTCAGACACCGACATGTTATTGAAGTTTATTCATCAGGCTCTTAAGGCCATCCAATACAGATCACAGTTTATATACGCAAAATTTAGTTAATTTAACACGTCATTGTAGTTCGACTTACCTCGTACGAATTTCAGACGAAACGAGTCAACTATTCAACTATTTTGGACTTCCTCTGATTTAAGTCCGATTTTCTTTGTTCTTGATCTAATACAATTCAAATTCAACCATTCAATCATTCATTTCATTCAAAATAATCCATGAAGACATATTTAGGGCACTTTACATTATAGCCCTTATATTTTCACACTTTGACAATTTAGTCCATTTTTCACAAAATCACAAATATGCAAAATTCACCAAGACCATAGCTTAGCTGAATATACATGGCTTCCATACAAGTCCAAATAACACATTTAATTCACAATTTAGTCCCTCAAAACACATTTTTACAATTTAGCCCAAATAGCTCTATTTCATCAAAATTCAAAGACAAAACTTATAAATCATTTTTCAAGCCTTCATAATTCATCCAAAAGCATCACAAAACTCATGATATCAATAATGGAATTTCATGAAATCTTTAACAGAAACAAAAATTCAGACATGGGTTTTGAAGAACATGAAGCAACGATCACAGAAACGTAGAAATTATAAAAAATGGACTAAAATTCATACCTTAATTAAGACTTAAGCTAGCTGAAACCTAGCTTGATCTTTTCTATTCTTTTTCTTTCAAAAAATCAGCCAAAAAAGGTGAAAATGCATGGCCATTTTATGTTTTCTTTATTATTAAACATATTATTACACAAATGACTATTTTAACCTTAACTATTTCATTTTAAAATTCACCAACTAATGTCCATATTTGTCCACCATTAAAACAAATGGTAAATTTGACATGCAAGGACCCTTATTTTAAAAGCCAAGGCCAAATAGGCACTTTAACAATTAGCATACAACTTTTGCATTTTACGCGATTAAGTCCTTTTCCATAATTAAGCATAGAAACAGACAAGTTAAATCACAGAAATTTCACAGATATAAATTCACATATCACAGACACAGAAAATAATATTAAAATATTTTCTAGACTCAATTTTGTGGTCCCGAAACCATTATTCCGACTAGGGTTTAAGCTGGACTGTTACAAGATAAGTCGAGCTTAGACTTTAAATAAGTGCTTCTTGGAAGGCAACCCAAGCGTTAACATCTCTAATTTCTTAATTTTATCTCACGATATTTTTGAAAAAAATTAATTTAAAAAAATAAAAAATGAGTTTTTAAAACCCACACAGCCTGGACACACGGGCGTGTCTTTGGCCGTGTGGACCCTGCGACTTAATTTTTCCAAAAATCGACAGAGACATGGCTTAAAGTATTCCACGCGGGCTTGTGACACGGCCGTGTGGACCACATGGCCTAGACACACGGGCATGTCCTAGCCTATGTGAAACCTGGAGCTTAATGTTTCAAAATTAGAAAAAAAGTCAGAGAGTTACACGGGCAAGACACATGGCCGTGTGCGAGACACGGCCGAGCCACACGGCCTTTTGAGAGGTCACAGGGGTGTGGGAGAAGCGAATGAGGCTGTACATGGCCATGCGACACGGCCGTGTATGCCACACATCCTAGACACATGGGTGTGTCTGAGGTCGTGTGAAAACTGGGTGAAAAACATTAAACGCACACGGGCTTAACAGGGCCGTGTGGCTTAACACGGGCTTAACAAGACCGTATCACCTCTTTAAAAGTAAACCCTAATTTTTTTTTACTTTTGCCTTCTTCTTCAACTAATCCTCCCCTTAGCCACCGCTCTTACTTCCGGCCATTCCTCCGACCACTATCTTTCCCCACCGGCCAAACCCCAATCTCCTTCTCCCTTCCCTTCATTCCCTCTCTCAAACCACCATCCCACTATTCCCCCTCTCCTTTTCGTGTGCAACCCAGCTACCATACCACATCTCCCTCCACCTTCCATCAAGCTGCTCGTGCACCACCCCCGACCACCCCTTCTCCCAGCCCCGACTAGCCAACAAGCTTCTTCTTTTCTATCATTTTCCCTTTTTCCTCTCCATTTCCCTTCCCTCTTTTTCCCCCATCACACCCAAACAACCCCACAATCGACCACCCCGCCCCGAACCCCTAGCACCTCCCCTCAACGACCCAGACCACTGCCCTCCTCGTCGTCCACTGTCGACCAGCCACTTCACCTACCGCAGCTAGTGCTGTCGGTTCCATTTCTTATTATTATTATTATTATTATTATTACTACTATTATTTTATTTTATTTTTCTTAGTTTTCTTATTGCTTTATTGATTATTATTATTATTATTGCTCTATCAATTTATTCATACTTGTTTAGTTCAGTTCAGTTCTTTACTGCTACTCTTATGCCTATGCTTAATTTATTTTTAGACATCAGCAAAATTTTACATTTATTTTACTTTATGATCATTTTCTTTTTGATTTTATTCATATTCTACTTGCTTATTCATTTTTCAATTGATCATTTATTTAGTTTTATACTGAGTAGTAGCATTCTGCTTTTAAGTCAATTTTCTATTTGGTCCAATTGTTGAGCTGAACTTGGATATTTATTTCGTATTCACTTGCCTATTATGTTTATTCGTCAAATTGAATTATTTGATTGCTTTATTGCAGATTTATCATGACGAACACATGCGGCAAGTCTATGGTCGCTATCCCCGTTTTGAAAAAAAGAAAGGGCCCCGGAGCGACCTTCTCCTCGAGCGTATCTGTCGAGGCTCACCACCCTTATCTCTGATTTACGGCGGTCCCGTAGGAGGATTTATATCAGCATCATCGAGTACGACCACTCGGCCTAGGCCGCTGCATGGGTCGCGTTGGAGTAGGTCCGACTCGTTGATGACGTGCACGCCATTATCGCCATAGCTCCTTGGGACAGGTTCTTTTCCATTATCGAGCCCACCTACATGGAGCTTACCTTGGAGTTCTACGTAACGTTTCTTGTACAGCAGGTCATGACGACTCATGACGAGCTAGGGACCATCTGTAACAGCCTATTTTTTAGAGAAATCGGAACAGTGGTTTCGGGACCACAAATCAGACCCAAAAATAAAATTTATTTTATTTTATTAGATGGTTCGTATTATGATAGACATGTATTGTGAAAATTTTGATATGAAAATTTTATCGATTAAGTGTTTAATTACGAGAAGGACTAAATCGCATAAAATGCGAAAGTTGAATTCTAGTAGCTATAAGGATTAAATAGCTATGAAATTCAAAACTAGAGGTCCTTATATGGTAATTAGACCATTAAATAAATTTATGTTGATTTTTGGTGACTCATCCATAGAAATTTGGAAAAACGACAAGGACTAAATTGAAATTTGAAAAATAAGTAATTAATTAAAAGATGAAAAGAAAATATCATCTTATTTTCTCATCTTCTTCAACCCAAAATACATGGAAACCCTAGGGGAGAGAGAAGAAACTTTCATGGCCTAATTGGGTAAGTTTTCTTGCCCCGTTTTTAGTAATTTTGATATTTTTAAAATCAGGATAGCTTAAACTATCTATTTGGGGGATTAATTTGAAAAGTAGTATGAATAATAGGTCATGGATATATATGCTAAAAATTAGAAATTTATTGTAAAAAATGAAAGGCTGTTGATAGTTAAACAACTTTTACAAAGTGATTTTTTGATTATTACATGATTTAGGGACTAAAATGCAAATTTGCGAAATTGAAGAAAAGTTCTAAATTTTTATGAATACATGTGCTATAAATTTTATAACGGGATTTTGGTTTGGCTTGGAATGGGGAGTAAATTGCACAAGTTTCATTTTTCGAGCCTAAGGATGAAATTGGAATTTATGGAAAAGTTAGGGGCAAAATGGTAATTTTGCCTAGGATCTAAATTAAGTCTAAATAAATATGAAATATGTGAAATTGATGATTAAATCTAGTTATATAGATCCAGACAACATAAATTCGAGGTTAGACCGAGGAAAAGAAAAGGTTTTGGATTAGTAGATTTTATACGCGAACAAGTGTCGAGGTAAGTTCGTGTAACTTAATCAGTCATGTAAATATGTTTAATTGAATGTTGTGTTGTATAGAATGTGACTTATATTGATGTACATTACTTGAATGCTATAATGAGAAATTTAATACATGTTTGATATGGTGAAAAAGGGTTAAGTCCCGATTGAATATTGAATTCTGATGAATATATGCGCTTTCCCGAAATGAATAAGGTCCTGCATTTGTTGCAGATGAGATTTAGCTTAGATGAGTAATCCTATTGACTTTGTTATAGAAAGGATTTAGCCCGGACAGGTAATCCTGATATAATACCTCTCAAGTATACGTTACGATTAGGGTTTAGCCTGGACTGGTAATCCTAATTGAGCTCTTTTGAGCATACGTTATATAAAGGATTTAGCCTGGACTGGTAATCTTGTTATACGATATGTGGCTTGAGAGTGTGTTCCTTGAGTAAGTGCCCTAATTGGTACCCTCGAATAAGAATTGAGGGATTATGGAACCGTACACCTTGAGTGTACTACTTGAGCATCCATCGGAATTTCAATGATTCAACGGGTATAAAACTCTTGACATGACATGAGAATTATGAGATGAAATGATAATGTCTTAAAAAGAAATGTTACATGATGAGCTCATCTATGTTTACTTGATTTTTGAGGATTTTTGCTGACTAACATGTTTGATTGAATGCATGTGTTTAGGCAATATTGCTAATGGATGGAAAACATGATATTGTATGCTTAGATTTAAATTACGAGATTGGTAAGTTTAGTTTCTGTTATACGAACTTACTAAGCATGTTATGCTTACTCCGTTTATTTTTCCCCTATTTTATAGTGCTCGGAAGCTCACGAAGGTTGGAGATCATTGGAGCATCATCACACTATCAACTAGTTATTTTGGGTATATTTAGTAAAATCATTTTGGTATAATGACATGTATAGGACAACTTAACCATTAGTGGCATGAAAATGATATTTTGTAACCTAGCCATTGGAATGGCTAGTAATGGCTTATTTTGGTGTGATTAAGAAGGTTATTATGATATATTCATATGTGATATGTTAAGTATCTGTGATCAAATGATGTTAATGCCTAAGTTAATCCAAGGTAAGTTTATAAACACATATGCATGTATTGGTATGCCATGAGGAATGATGGAATTGTTTAATTTGAATGCTTGGATTGGTTGGTATTGGATTTGTGTTTCAAGTGCAGGTCTTGGGTGAAATTTTGGGTAAGAAATGAAGCTAGAAGTGGCTTCATTTTGTCCACACAAGTAGACACATTGGCGTGTGTCTAGACCGTGTGTGACACACAGCTTGGTAACATGGGCATGTGGTTAGGCCGTGTGTCCCCTGCGCCTTAATTTTGAGAAACAGAATGCTCAAAATTAAGCACACGGGCAGAGACACAGGTGTGTGTCTCAGCCGTGTGTGCTAGACAGTCTAGAACATGGGCGTGTGTCTTGGCCGTGTGAAACCTGCACCTAATTTTGAATTGAATTAATTAACCACACGGCTTAGCACACGGACGTGTGGCATGGACGTGTGCACAAGTTAGAGAGTTACACGAGGTCGAACACGACCTATAGCACAGGCATGTCCCAGGGTCACACAGGCATGTCCCTTAGACCACACGGGCGTGTGAGCCTCGCGCCTTGGAAAATTTTTGACAATTCGCAAAAAATTTCTTAGAGTTTCCATTAAGTCCTGACTTGATTCTAATGCTTGTATTGGGCCTCGGGGGTCCAATTAAGGGACATTTTGTATGATCTTGATTAATGAATAGTAATTTACAAAAAATATTTGTAAAATGTTTTGAAAGTTTCGGTAATGCTCCAAGACCCTGTTTCGACCACGGATACGGGTTAGGGGTGTTGCACCATCACTTTCGACTTGGTGGTTTGGTGCGACATATGAGCGTCCCTGAGTTCGGTGCTACTATGGGTCTCTACATAGAGGAATTTATGAGCACCGAGGACTTCCTTTGACTTTGTTGGCATATCCATCACTCACCATCTCGTTGTTGACCGACCTTACAGCCAGCCAGACATTTTATGACGCGAGTCGCTTGAAGGTGACTTCTCTCTCTTCAGCCTTACGGTACATTCACGCACTTTTTGCTCACCCTTTGACACGTCGGAGAGAGAGCACCAGAGTCGTTAGCACTCAGGACGTTTATTTCCTATGGAGCATGGTGCACGAGCATATATTTGATTTGACATACTTCATCACTCTACCCTTCTGCCATCAGACTGACCGTCACAGGAAGGGTCCCATCTGTTTAGGCCCTTATGTGACTCGCCTCACTCTACACTTTAGTCTCCTAGACACACCAGAGCAGTCCTCCACACTCACACTAGTAGGCCAGATGTCCCTTCAGGGAATCTCGAGCATGATACATTTGAGGATGATCGAACGACATCGTGAAGTGGCCCCCCCTCAGTATCGATTGTTTAATTCTGATGCTTAGAATGAAGCAGAGGACTTCGTTGATGATGTTCCTCCCTATCACGAGGACCCACTACAGCCTCCACATTCGAGTCACTGACCTGTTCTTTCTGTTGCTACTTTAGTAGACCTCACCGAGCAGTTCACTAGCTTTCATCAGTATTACGACCAGAGGTTTGATAGTATTGACGCGACATTGCAGCAAATATGTCAGCGTTTCCATATATCCCCTCCAATGCCGATGACTCACAACACCGATGTGTCTGATGATGAGGACCATTGAGTCCACTTATTTTCTTTTCTTTTAATTTTAATTTTAATTTTCTATTTAATTGTATTTTCCCTCTTTTGCTTTTATATTTTGAACTATATTTGATTATGGTTGTTCTAATCAAGTTAGTAACCCTTTAATCTTCTTCAGCATTGTGTTTATTTTCTTATCAGTTGCTCAGAATCATGCACTACATCTACATTTATCTACAATTTCGCTTTTCACTATTTTGGGAATTTCATCCAATCTTCAGGGCAGTTTCAATTCTCTCCCTCTCTTATGATATTTTGTTTTTACTGTGATTATTTTTGTTTGTACATTGAGGACAATGTACACCTTAAGTGTAGGGAGGTTATTTATATGATTATTTGAAAATCCCTGAATTATGCCTTGTGTTTATGTAATTTTCTCATACTAGTTTTAGAATGAATTTTTATTGATTTATAATTTCTGTTGATGTGTTTTAGATTAAATTCATAAGTAATTGTGCATTGATTGTTTAAACTTTAAGACATGAGAGAATCAAGCATGATAAGTCTATTTTCAGAATTAAATTTTTTTATGTTGTTTCCCTAAATTGAGGTATTACCTTAAAGTTTGGGATTTGCATGATTGGCATCAAAAACCATAATCTTTTGTGAGATTTTGAGCCTCAGAGCATACACTTTTCTCGCTCACTTTATTATTGGTTATAAGTGTGTCAATATTGATTTGTTATTCTAGAACTTGCTTCGGTTATCCATGTCGAGACCACACCTTTGATTTGATATATTGAATGATAAAGACACTTAGGTTTTAACCCACTTATCCCATAAAAGCCTACCTACATAATTAACCCTTAGTGAACCTCTTTTGAGCCTAAAACACCTTTTTTGATTTACCCATTAATGTTAACCCATAACTCATTTTTGATTCGTTAAGAATTTTTCCCGCTTTATTGACTCCCTTTTTGTCGAGATTTGATTTGGTTAGTTGCCTAACTATGCTCTTTCGTTTAGTTATTAAATTATTTCTTATTATATTTTGTAAAAAACACACACACACATATATATTGATTATTAGTTAGTTCTATGATATTGAGCTTCAACAGTTAAATTCATATTTTGAGAATAAGTTTGTGTTATTCTTAAATAATTTCGATTGATGTAATTCAGCATTTGTTTATTTTTCTAGTTTGGTAATTTATAAATTCGATCTCGATTCTAATATTCTGTTTTTCAGCCTTTATCCACACCTTTAACCCAGGCCCCATTACAACCCTTTAAAGACCTTTTGATTTGTGTATCATCTCATTTTATAGTGGTGGAGATTTGATTTTCATGCAAGCCTATGGTAATGACTTTTCATGTTTGACTTTTGGGTGCTTAATTTTTTAACCTTAATCACTTTGAGCGATTTGAGTGAATATTTAGTGAGGATATCGATTCTTGTCATTTTTGAATTAAAGGTAATTACTTAGATAAGGGGAAACACCTATGTTTTCATGCTTTAAAAATGCGTGACTTGGATTGTTTGAATCTTTAGTGCTCTTTGAGTTGAATTACCAATGTATGATTATTTTTGAATGATGACAAAACATTATCGATGAGAATTATGAGTTAAGAAAGATAAATTTTAATTGTGAGTTGAGGATTTTGCTTGAGGATAAGCAAACACTTAAGTGTAAGGATATTTGATAAGCCATACAAGTAACATATTTTAATCCCATTCTGATGCATTTTTGGATGATCTGTTATGTCAATTAGTGAATTTGATGCTCCTAATCCTTTAATTTCATGTTTCTATACTTAGATGAGCATAGGGGATCAAAAGGAGCGAAAAATGGGCCAAAATCAGACAAAATGAGCTATTTTCAGGAACCACACGACCTAGGCATTCCTATACGGGCTTATCACATGCCCGTGTGAGCCGAACGGGTTGGCCACACGCCCATGTGCCAGCCCGTGTCGATTTTGAACCCTGTTTCCCTTCTACACGAAAAAAGCTAATTTTTAGGGTTTCTGAGCATTCTAAAGTTTATAAATACCTATTAGAAGAGGACTAAAAGGGGACACATAGAGTGGAACGAAGAATTTACTCGAAGAACGCCAACGAATTCAACTCAGAAGCAGGATCTCCTTCATGATTGGAGAATCTCCATTCAATTTCTCTAGAAGTTTAGGTTTCTTTATGTTTTGTTGTTTTCCTAATTTTGAGATGTTTTCCTCTCAAATTATGAACTAAATTCCCTAGATACCTAGGAAGATGAAACCTATAATGGATCTTATTATTTGATTTTCTGGATTATATGATAAATACTTGTTCTTGTTATCAATTATGTGTGCTTATTTCTTGCTTTAATATTTTCAAGATACTAATTCAAGTGTGATATGCTTACTTCAGTGGAGCAAAAGTCCCTGTTTAAGAGTAGATCTGGCATAATTGAGTGCAGTTGCATGCAATCCTAGAAATAGAATGACATAAATCTACCAGATTAGAGTCAAATCTAAGAGGGGAACCCATAGATCAAGTTAATACGACAATAGGGGTTTTAATTAGAAAGAGATTTCAATTAATCAACCTAGAGTCAGTTGTTCTTACTCTCAAAAGAGATATTAACAAAATTTAGAGACTTCTACGGATCAAGACAAGTGAATAAATCGTCTAATTCAGATTCAGAATAATAAGTGAAGTCTAGGTGGATTCTTTCCTGGGTATTGTCTTTCTTTTTGGTTATATTCAAGTATTTTCTCATTTTATTCTCCGTCGCGTTCTTAATAATTAGTTTAGTTAAATTTAGATTTAAAAACATCCCCTTTAATTTATAGGCTAGATAATAAAAAGATAGTAATTACTAGTACTTTTAGTCCTCGTGGATATGATATTCCCAACTCACCATATTGCCTTTATCATGAGTTTAGTTAGTTTAGTGACTTATCAAAAACAAAAAAAAAAAAAAAAAAAAAAATTATTTTTGCTTTGCCCTTGTTCGGAACATTGATTTTTCCCCACTTCTTCTCCTACTTCTAATCAAATAATTTCTTCCCATGTTTCCTTCTCTTTAACAGAAAAAAAGAAATTCTAAAAAAAATCAATAACATCAACATATACAAATTTTGCACTGGCTAACAGGTATATATAGACTTCTAGCGGCACAATTTTTTTTTAACTATCTGACACCGTGACCTGCCACAAATTGTAGTGGCAATTTAAGTACTTTTTAACACTTAACGTACTTGTTTTTAAGTCGTTTCGTGTTTAATTATAGCATTTTAGTTTTATCATCTTAGATTGAAATTATTGCAAAATAAGTGTTTTTAAGCAATATTTCAAGTTGGTTGACTTATTGGGCCAATATCAGCCTTAAGATAGTTTTAACGATTTAAATGTATGTAACACACTTATTTTCAAGACCAAAAGCATTAGGAACGATAATCGAGTAACAATACAAGCTTCAATGTCACAACACAACTGAATGAGGACAAGAATTTATATTCGACGTTGTGTGTCATGGCACACACTAGATTGTGTAGCGACATAGGTCTGACAGAGGGCAAAAATCAAGTAAAGGTGATTTCATCTGTACAATTAATATTTAGTGCAATTAAGGCTTGTAATTGACCTAATTAGGGCTACTAACTTTGCCTATAAGTAGGAGGCTTATGCTTAACTAGAGGGATTTTTTAGCAAGCCATTTTAGGATTTTAATTTAGTAGTTTAGGATTTTAGCTTAGTTTTATTTTATTTTAAAAAAAATTATTTCTTGTTATTCGACTTGGATTCGATTTCAGTCCAAGTCTTTGTTATTTAGTATTTTCATAACTTTTTTTTACGTTTCTCTTGCAAACGACTATTTCTCGACAACTGTTAAGGGATTTCACGGATTCGAGCACATCCAATTTATCAAACAAACCCATTTCTATCTTTCTATCTTTTAATTCACTTTGTGTCATGACATGATTAATTTAATTGTAAAGAAGATGGTTATGGAATAGATGGGTGGCTAAGTCTTTTTGGAACATTAACGAGTGGATGTGTGAGTAATTAACGGAAGAATGAGGGTTTCCCATACGAATTAGTTGGTACAAATTTGTGTGCTTAAACCCTAATATTCACGACCCTAGGAAGTATTCTAGGTTAAACGAGGTCGAGAGATAAGTTTTTCGAGTAAATTGTGATTTATCCCAGTTAGGAAAGTGAGGTCGAGTGATGTAGTTGTAAACCAACAAAAATCTGACTAAGGCAAGTGCACCTATCAATTAATAGTATAGTTATAGTGAACAAAAATATCGTTCCCACGAAGACTAAAAGCACTAGTAATTACTGTCTTTCTATTATTTAACTGATAAATTTGATTGATCAATTAAAAACTAGAATTAACTAATTAAATTAACTAAGTAGACAACAAAAAATAATTTAGGAAAATAAATGATTAACAATCAAGAAGCGAAACAATACCCGGGAAATATTCACCTAAATTTTATCTGTCACTATAAATCTGAATTATGCAATTTCTTCACTTAGTACTTTGATGTGTAGAAATCCCTAAATTATGCTAATATCTCTTTTTAAGAATAAGAGCAACTGACTCTAGGTTGATTAATTGAAGTTTCTTTCTAAGTAAAACCCTTATTATCGTATTAACTCGATCTATGGATTCCCCTATTAGATTTGACTCTAATTTGATAAATTTTTGTCGTCTTATTTCTAGGATTGCATGCAACTCCATTCAATTACGCTAGATTTACTCTTAAACAGGGTTTATTCCTCCTCTAATTTAAACTCATCAAACATGGATCAATAGTCTACAAATATTAAACTAAGAATTAAGCACACGTAATTAAGAATAAGATCTAAGTATTTATTACGTAAAATAAAAATCAAGCAACATAATTCATCATAGGGTTCATCTCCCCTAGGTATTTAGAAAATTAGTTCATGCTAACAAATAAAAACATCCAAAATACATTATAACCACTAAAAACAAAGAAACTCATAATAATCTCCAAAGAAATCAAAAGGGAATATTTAATCTTGATGGAAATCTGCTTTGGAATCGGTTTTAATGGTGTTTATCAAGTTGTTTTCTTAAATATTCTATGATAGCTCACTCCTATCTTCTTATTTTCGTCATATATAGGTCTTAAGATGCCCAAAAAACCTAAAAATCGTATTTTTTCAAAGTTTTATAATGCAATTCACGAAATCAACACAGCTTGCCACATGGTCGTGTGGCTCACACAACCGTGTGTCCAAGTCGTGTAGAATGGTCCAACCTATGTGGCTCTTGAAACTTGCTCCGATTTTCTGATTTTCGCTTGTTTTTCACTCCTTTTGCTCCAAAATGCTCTCATAAGTGTAGAAACATGAATTTTAGGAGCATAAAATTCACCATTTTACATTGAATAATCATTCAAAAATGTATTAAGAACGAGATTAAAACATGTTACTTTTAGCACTTACCATTGAGAGATAAGTGAGTATTTTTCGATTAATTAATTAGTAAAGGCCGAGAGGTAATACTGGTTAGTTAATAACTAATTCACTAACAAAACCCGAATTCTGAAGTTAATTACAATCACTGAAGCGAGTTAATGTTCTTCTTGTTATTCGAGAGTTTTTCATTTTAGTATTTTTGTTTTCATTTTATGACTTCAATATTTAGTTTTAATTATCGTAATATAATTTTTAGTGACTACTTTTTAGACCTACTACTGTAGAAGATATTTTTAGGTTTAATTCAACCTCTCTTGGGTATGGCCGTTTGAATGCTTACCAGTACTCTGCTGTAACACAACTATATTACAGTTTGACTTGTTCACTTACAGATACCACACTGAATTATATATATTTTATTTGCATGATTTTTACTCTAAAAATTCGCATGTTTAGAGGTGAGCAAGTTGTTAGAGCTGTTGTCGGGGAGGTTTCGACATTAAATTTGAATTTATTTTCTGCAATTACTAGGATAAATAGGAAAATTAAAAGTTATAGATACAAATTTTTTACTTTATTTTATTTTTGTTACCTTTAATTTTTAATCTAGTTTACTAATTTTTATTATTTGTCTCTGATTTTAGTTTATGACCCGAAGTGAAAGCACTCCAATTGAGCAATACTTGATCCGAAATGATTTCTAAGATGCAACCGTCAATTAATGCAGAATGATCCATCTGTGATAGCTGACATTTTGTAACAACCTGTTTTCAGTGGTGTAAAAAATAGTGGTCTTGGAACCACAATTCTGATGAGAGAGTAAATATTTTAATGTTTATTTACTGTCTATAAAGTTATTTTAAGTTCGTCTTAAATTTTCATTAAGAAATTTTGAAGTTTAAATGGTTAATTAGGTAAAAAGGACCAAATTGTAAAATATGCAAAAGTTGGTTTCTAATAGTTAAATGAATTAAATGGCTTTTGAAATGCAAATTAATAAACTTATTTGGTAATTGTGCCATTCATAATGCTAGTGGACAATAGTGGACTTGATTTAATTGTTTTATAAGCTTTTAAATCAAGGGTAATGTAGTAAATTATTAAATAAGTGAATAAACAATGGAATTAGCTACCATGTTTTTCAATTTCACTTGGATTTTGTTGAAACCTCCATTTTTTGGTTAAGAAATTTTTGTTCAAGTTGCATTTGATGCATGGTAAGATTTTGAAATCTATTTTTAGTGATTTTTATGTTTTTGATCTTTTTTTAGCTTAATCTACTTAGCCCAAGGGTTAATTTGAAAAATTATTAAAGGTTGAGGGACTAGCCATGAATGAATTTGATGTGTTTCTAATGTTATGTGTTAGATAATCCAGTTTGGTTGTTAAATGAACATGATTTGTTAAGTAAATTTTAGTGAATTTAGGGTTTAGGGATTAAATGATTTAAATTGTAAATTCCATGTATTTTGAGTGAAATAATAATGTGGATTGATATAGGTATAGGGAAAAATCAGCTAGCATATTTTTGGTTGGAAAAATGGTGAATTTTCAAGTTATGGGCTTAAGAACTAAGTTGTATAAAAGTTAAAATATTAGAGGTAATTTCATAATTTTACATTAATATGGATTATAGGTTTGGATTGGATATTTGAAGTTATTTGAAATATTTAATTGAATGAAATTATTATTTAGATCAAGATACGCAACAACCAGACTTAAATTAGGGAAAAGCTAAAGTTTTGGACTAGTCTTTAACTCTGTTATTACAACCATAGTTGTCGAGGTAAGTCCGTATGAATTATAACCTTATTAATTATGGTTTGAATTGATTATTCGTTATAAAGTTAAATATAATCTGACTCGGCAATATCACAATGTTTTGATTAATTGACGGTTAAATAATCCTGTGTGAACCGTAAGAATTCTTAGGATACAAATGACATGTCATTAGGGTTTATACAATTTCGGTTGCTGGTCCTGGATGTCCTACCAATGGCTGAGGTCCTACATTTGTTGCAGATTCTCCATAGCTCGTGTGAGCAGCATCGTGTAGCTAACATCCCAACCCACAGCTCGTGTGAGTATTGTTGAAAAGTATACGGTTACTAGAAAAAGCACACTATGTGTGAGCATTCTCGAGCATCCGACATAATTCTATATGGTTCAACGAGTAAGTAAAGATTAATGAAAAGGTACGTATAAAAACTTATTATTGCTAATGTTCACATGAAAAGGAAAGATAAATGTATACATGAAATGTAAAGGATATGAATTTATCATGTGATGGAAGAGAGAATTATGGAAATTCATCTCCTAGCATATGCTATATTATATAGATGTTATGTTTTTATGTGTTCTACTAACCATGTGGATTGTGGTGAATAGGAAAGTATAATGTTTAAATGATGGAATGAACATGGTTAGATGGTTTAAAAATTCATGTTCGATAAATTGAAGTTAATCTTATGTGAGCTTACTAAGCATTAAATGCTTAAGTAGTTGTGTTTCTTCTGTTTTGTAGACTATCTGAAGCTCAATCGGTTGGAATCTTGTTGGAGTTCTATCACGCTATCCAACAATCACTTTGGTAGTTTTGATTATTTTGAATTATGGTTATAAATGGCATGTATAAGGTTTGATGTCATTAAAGCCTTTGATATGTTTTGGTTTCTCTTGTAAATGATTATATGTCTATATGGTTTAGCTTAGCTTGTACATGCTAAAACTCTTATGACTATGGTCATTTCGGTATGCCTATCTAAAATTGTAAGTTGTGATGGTAATGGTTGACAATAAGGAGCTATTTTATAATTATGTTATGTGGTTGAGAGATGGCATTGTAGTTTTATTCTAGAATGATTTTGATAAATGTGCCTTTGAATGGCATATTGGTTAGAACTTTTAAGTTGATTGATTTGGTATGTTTTGAGTGTGTTTGGAGAGTGTTTTGACCATAGGAATGTATGTGCAAATGGTGTTCCTTGATGTCCAAGAATTGTTTTAGAATTGACTTGTTTTAGAGGCTAAAATTGGAGCACACAGCTTGGGACACGGGCTGTCATACGACCGTGTGCCACATACGGTCTCCTCACACGACCGTGTGTCATTTATATTTTAGGTGTATTTTTCACACGGCCTGAGACACGGTTTGCTACACGGTCATGTGGTCCTATTTTGAATACACACACAAGTGGACACACAGGTTGGGACATGGTTATGTGTCCCTAATTCGAATGTCTACACAGTCTAGGCTATGTCACACGGCCTGACCACGCAACCGTGTGACCCCTGATTTTCTAATTTGTCATGTTTTTCCCAAAATTTTTTAATTTATTCAAATTGATCCCTAATTGCTTCAAAATTATTTTTAAGGCCCTGAAAGCTCGATTTAAGGCCCAAATGTGTATGTTTGCTATGATTGGAATGAATTATTGGAGATTATACTTGAATTGAAAATTGTTCTATTTTGAAGTTTAAAGTTTTGTTTTGTACAGTAATGCTCCATAACTCTAATCTGGTGACGGAGAGGAGTTAGGGGTGCTACACTTACCTCGAGAAAATCAATTGTTTGATGATCCACCTGAACCACAAATACGAATCTATAGAGAGCAACTGATGGCTCAAAGGACGTTGCGCAAGTATGCACTACCAACACTAGATGTCGTGCGATGCATCATTGAACGACCGACGATCAACACCAATAATTTTGAGATTAAGACGGCTACAATTCAGATGATCCAAAATACCTTGCAGTTCCGAGGGAACATGATAGAGGATCTAAACCAACATCTAAAGCAGTTCCTCTAGTTTTGCAACACTTTCAAATATAATGGGGTAACCGATGACGTTGTTCATCTTCGGTTATTCCCCTTTTCCTTATGTGACGATGTTGTTGATTGGTTAGATTCATTAAAACCAAGTTCTATAACCACGTGGGACGATTTAGCAGGAAAATTTATACACAAAATTTTCTTGATAAGCATATCCATTAAGTTCTGATGTGATATCGCTAATTTCAAGAAAGTTGAAGGCGAGAATTTGTATGAAGCTTGGGGTCAATTTAAGTCACTGTTGAGGAAGTGTCCCCTTCACAAAATGTAAGAATGGCTCAATATGAAAATATTTTATAATGGTTTAGACAATAATATAAGGTCTAGATTAGATGGCATATCCGGATGAGCCTTGTTGAACCATACATACAAACGAGACTGTCAAATAATTGATGACATGGCTATGAATTCATATATGTGGCCTAACAAGTAGTTTACCGACAATCTAAACAATCAATGACGAAATCCATCCAAAAGGTGGATGCATATAAAATAATTTTGGAGAATTTGAATCGTTTAGAAGCAGCATTTAAACCAACTATGTTAGAGCTAGCCCAAAGTTATGGGCCACATTCTGAGAACCAGTTGGATGAGGTGAATTATGTGGGCAATAAGGGTGAAAACCCCTATTCAAACACGTATAACCCTGATTGGAAAGATCATTCAAACCTAAGGTGGGGAGGTAATCAAGGAGGCGAAAACCCAATGCAAAACTGTTCAAACCCTCGTTACTAACCTCTGCACGTACTGTAACACCCCTAACCCGTATCAGTCGCTAGATAGGGTTACGAGGCATTCCGATCAATACACATCATTCACATACATTTATGCATTCAATATCAAAATCCATTCATCTCAATCATATTGTCCCTTCTAAGGTCCTACGAGACCTTAAAACATGCTTAGAAGTGGTTCGAGACTAAACCGATAACATTTGCAAACTTTGGGAGAGTTAAAAATTTTTCTTTGATTTAAGGGTAGCCGTGTACCTCACGCGGCTACCAGACACGCCCAAGTCACAGGCCGTGTGAAAGTAGGGTATATATACTGACTTGTACCACACGGCCGAAGTCACGCTCGTCTGCCATGGCCGTGGGAAAAACTAGAGTGGTTACTGACTTAGCCACACGGTCGGCCATAGGCCCGTGTGTCAAACCCGTGTACCATACACAGTCAGTAGACACGCCCGTGTGTCTAGGCCGTGTAAAAACTGTAGGGTATACTGACTTTAATTCGAAAGGTACCCCAGAGGATACACGGCTGAGACACACGCCCGTGTCTCTACCTGTGTGGACAAAAATAGGCCATTTGAAAAGCCAATTAGCCACCCTTTCCACAAGCACACGTAGCAACCAAAATATCACCATTTCAATACATCTTTAAGCAACCAAAAACATGCCAATTCATACTCATATCATGCCATTTATTCACAACCATATCAACCACTCAATTCCATATTTAAAACATACCAAATCATTATGCCAAAACCATCACAATTTACCTAATTTCCAAATGCATTAACTCATCAACTTATCCCCTATTTCAAGTCACTTAATACAACATATCATCATCTCAAATCAAACCACAATATGCCAACTTCCAAGCATTAGTACATCAATTAAAAACTATCCAAAATAGCCAACACATAACCACACCAATTAAGCCAACATATAAGGCATTATATACATCACATATATAACATTTGCCAAACACAATTCAAGCCAACTTAAATGGCAATACTCCAACATTTACAAGCAAAATCTCATGGCTAAAATCACAACTCAAAACATATCAAAAGCACCAACTAGATGATCGATAGTGTAATGACGTTTCCCGATGATCCACGAGTCTGAACTAGCTTCGGTAATCTATAAAACATGGAAAGAACACACAAAGTAAGCTTTAAAAGCTTATTAATCCATATACAAATAAATCTATCATATGAACCTTTGCATATAAATTCAAATATGCTAAACATAACTAATCACACACAAGTTCGCAAACCTTTCTTATTGAACACATATTCAATATCATGATCACATTCATCATTTACTTCACTTCTCAATACTCGTATGAATCTCATACGTACCCGAGTCCCTTAACTCATTCACATATTCATATGAATCTCATAGGTACCTGAGTCACTTAGCTCATTCACATATTCTTTCTAAACTTGACTTTGCCCGTTGAACCATTCGAAACTGTTAAGGATACTCAGGAATCACATAAGCTCGAACAATGCCATATCCCAGATATGGTCTTACATGTTATTACATATGTAACACCCCTAGCCAAAGTCTGATCGCCGGTTTAGGCTATAAGGTATTACCGAACTAAACATTTAATTTTTCATTCACAAAATTTAGCAATAAAAGCAAAAAAAATCGAACTGAACACATACCAAACTTTGAGTTATATACATGCCATTTTCATATGGCCAAAATATTTACAATTTCAAAACATATTTTGTCAACAGCCTAACCTATACATATCATATAGAGTCCAAAATATAACTGTACCAAAAAGATTGATAGTATGAAGAACTGCTGACGATCCCCGAGACGGTGGCCAAAATCAACAATCTATAAAACAGAGAAATAAGAAACAGAGTAAGCTTTCGAGGCTTAGTAAGTTTTAAGCATTTCAACAATTAAAACATGTCATTTAGATCGAACAATGAATATTACCAAATTGGTATTCTAATTACAATCACTAAGCCAAATATACACAAGTATACCATACATAAAGACTATTGGCCGAATGTAAATACTCAAAGAAATTTTCAGCACATGCTCAGTTACAATGAATAGAAATACATACATACCAATAATTTACTTATAGCATGCTTTAATATCTTATATATCCCATTCGGCCTTAACCACTCAAAATTAGCTTTCATATTCAAATTCCATCTCATGATCAAATGTAGCAAGTTACACCTAGGTTACAATATTGCCAAACAATGACCTATTATGCATATCAAATAATTAGATTACTTAACACCTAACTCACATAGCCAAAGTTCATATAACCTTAATGTCCGAATATGAATAGTACCTAAAATTCTTATGACTTAACCCTTTAACTCCATTTTACCAAATTTTCATTAAATATTCTGTTCACATACATATACATAAACGAATTTGAAAATTTCCTTTAATCAACCTACATTCGGCAATGGCCACAACGACTTAACAAGTCTTAGAAACATTTTAATTTCATCTTATTTCCCTAAAGACCGAATGTATATATATATATATAAATATAATAATAATGCTGAATGCTATTAACTAATAAAGTCACATACACAACTTATATACAAAATTCATCCTTACATAACCTATAGCTCATTCGGCCATTCATTACTCAAACCTAACAAAGCTTCATATCAAACTCCTATGACCAAGCACACATATACTTACATTCCAATACTCATAACCTTTAAAAATCACATTCTAAATAAAGTATCATGAACAATGCCGAATCTTTAGTTGTTCAAATATCTAATTTACTCAATTAAAAACATCAAAACAACATTTGTTCATGACATCAAGTATTTTTTTTTATTTTCGGCTAGTATATATATGAGCATTAAAATTCATATCTTTAACAAGATCAATTTCTTTCCTCAACACATTCATCATCAAAACTTAAAGGAAATAATCAAATTCTTTCTTTAATAACCATAGCCGAATGCTCCATTCATCCATCAAAATTTAAAATTTTAGCATGGGCTAAGTAATAAACAAGATGATTACCTAAAACAAGCTTAAATTTCAAAAAAATCTAACACCATTCACTAACCTTTCTTAGGTTTCAATTGACCGAAAGTCTTCCCCCTTTTCTTCCTTTCAATTCGGCTAAGAAAAACAAAGGTGAAGCTTTGTTTTCTTCACCCACATTTTCACTTATTTCTTTATTCATTAATTCATTTTGTATATTAAAATGTTAATAAACAATTTAAATAATAAAAAAATGCATATAATATGAGTTAATCATTATCATGGCCGGCCACTATCTCTAAAGGTTAATTAGACATGCAAGTCCACCTTTTTAATAACATGCATAAATAGATCACCTTAAAAATTACCCATCACATTTCACAAATGTCTCACTTAAGTCCTATTTAAGATTTTCACATACAAATGACAAAATCAAAACATGAGATTTTCACAAATGCATTTACACATATAATAGGCATAGAATTTAACAGTTAATTATTTTTAAAGACTCAGTTTTGTGGTCTCGAAACCACTTTCCGACTAGGGTCAAAATAGGGCTGTCACAACATATCGATGCCACTGTCCCGGATAGGGTCTTACATGTAATCGACTAACGATCTCGATGTCCCAGACATAGTCTTACACGTAATCTTAATACAATGCTAATGTCCTAAACATGGTCTTTGTAACATTCCGAAATAGGGCCTAGTCGAAACAGTGGTTTCAAGACCACAAATCCAAAATAGAAACAATTATTTTATGACATGACATGACATGATTACATGTTTGTGTGAAATTTTCATGAAGAAATTCTATGCCTAAGATGTCCAATTTGACTTTAGGGACTAAATTGAATAAGTTGCAACTTTAAGCATGATATTGCATTGGATTATTAATTAGAGGTCTTTAAATAGCAATTAAACCTAGTTCTAAAATTTTGGACAAAAATGGGCATGAATAGGAAAAATTTGAAAGAAAGGCTTTAAAGGCATTTTGGTCATTTGGTAAATAAAAGAATAAAAAGGAGAAAATCAAGCAAAAATGATGTCCATCTTCTCTAAGGGTGCCGAAATTTAGGGAGTCTCCATATCTAGGGTTTTCAACATTTCAAGCTTGATTGTAAGTGCTCCCAAGCTCCGTTTTTAATGTTCTTTATGTTTTTGAGATCTTTGAAGCATGATCTAGCTATTTCTACCATTATTTTAAGCTAGGTTTCATGAAAGAAATTTGACCCATGTGTGACATGGTTGTATTTTGATGTTTAATGGAGGAATATGAATGTTTGATATGTGATAAACATCTTTTACTAAGTGATTTTTAGTAAAAATAACTAAAAAGGACTTGTTTGTAAAATGTGTAAAAATGGGTAGTAGAAATGTGATTTAATGAGAAATATGCGCTGATATGAGTTAGAATATGAATCGGCTAGGCTTGATAACCAAGAAAATGCATGCATTTCATTTTATGAGCCTAGGGACCAATTTGTAAATAAGTGAAAAGTTAGGGGTAAAATAGTAATTTTACCAAAGCATGTGGTATATTGAACAAGTTAAATTTGGCATTATAGATCAAGAAAAAACGTGATTTGGGTCTTGATCGAGGGAAAAATGAAGTTTATGAGGATTAGGCTTGTTTCTATCATTTTGTATCCAGATAAGTTCATGTGTAAATAATGCAATGTTGTATCATATTTTAATGCTTTATTAATGCATGAATTTTCATGTTTAATTATTTTCAAGAGTGTATGAATAATATTATGGTCAATGAGAATGAATTTGTAAACAAGTTCGATAGAGAAGTGATATCGAAGAATCCCATTTGAACCTTAGGAATAGTTTAGGATACAAGTGACATGTCACTAGGAATTATGTGATCTGAACTCATTGAGTGGTGGTCTGAGTTTATGATTTATGTGATTTGAACTCATGAGTTGTGGTCTGAGTTTATAATTATGAGACATATGTTATGGCGGTCCCGGTACTGGTCTCGTACATACTATTGATGGTGAGGTAGTCTAGCATGTGTTGTAGATACCTGAGAGCATGTATGAGCAGACCCGTGAGTAGCTCGAAAGCAAGCAACATGTGATATGAGATATGAAGTAGCATTGGCTACATATGGGGCACTTAGGTGCAAGATTCTGATGTATCCGATAGCATTTTGAGTGTTCAACGGGTAATCCAAAGAGAAGCCCAATGTGTAATGTGTAATCTTAATGAATACGACAAAGAAGCTAAAGTAAGTTATTTTGTACAAGTGGGCACAAGTATGTACACCAAACTCATGAGAATGCCATAAGATATGATGAACTTGTGGTAAGAATGTGCATATGTATACTTACGTGAAAATTAAGGTTGAAAAGTTGATAAAAATACAAGATTATGTTCAACATGTTAATATATGATTAATGCTTGTTTAAGTTGCATTTTATTTGCATGTGGACTTACTAAGCTTTAAAGCTTACCCCATTTCCTTTCCTTTTCTTATAGGATCGCCAAGTCAGCTCAGGGATTGTGGAACGTCGGAGACTTGATCACACTATCAATTGGATAATTGGGTATAGTTAGACTTATCATTTTGAGCATGGCATGTATAGGGACTTGGTCTTTTGTTATATGTCATGTTGATTAGCCAAATGTGTTGGCTCATGTTGTGATTCATTTTGTATATGGCCATGAGAGGTGGCTCATATTGATTGTTGGGTTGTAACCCTAATCATTTATGCATACATGCAATTGTGTTTATGTTTTGATGTGGTTTGGTTGCTTGAGGATGAAATGTGTGATGAATGACATATGTATTTAATGAATAAATGGGGAGTAATAGGTATGACCATAATTACATTGTAAATGAGTAACGTGAAAAAAGAATCATAATGATGAATAAACATGAAATTGGTGTGGGATGCCATATGGTAGTATGATGATTGAAGTATGTGATATGTCCACATTAAAAAGTCATAGATTAATCATAATGGTGTATGCTTGTCTAATTAAATGTACAATGTTGCATACCATGAAGTGAGATGATGTATGTGAGTGCTTAAGGGTGGCAAATGGCTTGGAAAATAGCCTCAAAGTTGTCTACACGGGTAGACACATGGGCATGTGTCTAGGCCATGTACGATACACGCAGTTTGCCCCATGGGTGTGTGGTTCGGTCGTGTGTCCCCTGCACCCTAATTAATGCAAAACAGAATGCTCAGTAGTAAACACATGGGTAGAGACACGGCCGTGTGTAGGACACGACCTCAGGATATGGGCGTTTGCCCAGGCCGTGTGAAGTTTGCATTTAATTTTTGGAATTTAATTTACCACACGGCCTATTCACACGGGCGTGTGACTTGGCCGTGTGATCTTATTTGGTTGATGATGTCATAGTCAGAGAGTTACACAGGCTAAGGACATGGGCATGTCCTAGAGCCACACAGGCATGTGTGACCACACGGCTTACCCACACGAGCGTGTGACTCTCTAAAACAAGAAAATTTTCTAAGTGTCAAAAAGGTTCCGGAAGTTCTCGATTTAGTCCCAAACCTTTTCCGATGTATGTTTTGGGCCTCGTAGGCCGTTATAAGGGACAATTTGCATGTGTTTGAATAGTTCTAAATTTGGATGAGATTTTATGGCTCGGTTTTGCATGGATGTTTATGTTAAGATCGGTAACGCCTCGTGCCCTGTTCCAGCATTGAACATGGGTAAGGGGTGTTACGGTTTTACATGTAGTCATATCTCGATAACCTAATGTCATGACATTCGTATCCTATACTATTCCTAAGGTTCGTACGAGACTTTTGGATATAGTAACTCTGTTGATTCTTGCTCGTAAGTGCTTGTTCAACATTTATAACATTTCCATGACAAGTAAACACATGTAATTCAATTTAAAGACATTTATTTGCATATGAACTTACCTCGTAGTTGGAATAGAGGAACCGGATCGACTATTCGTTAACTTTTGATTTTCCCCAATCTAAATCCATTTTCTTTCTTTCTTAATCTATATACATTCAAAATTAACTCTTTTATTCATCAACACATTCAATTTAGTCCACAAACACATATTTGGGCTTTTTCACTTTAGCCCCTAAAGTTCTACATTTTTACAATTTAGTCCCTATTTCATAAATACACAAAATTCACAAAATTCAATAGATCCATGCTTAGCCGAATTCTTTATAGTCTCTGGCAGCCCATTTTTTCATTTATTTCATAATTTAACCCCTTCAATTTACACTTTTCTCAATTTAATCCCTAATTGACATTTTTACTCAAAATCACTTTACAAAACATGTATATCAAACACCAAGCTTTCATATTTCATCATCAAACATCCAAAAAAACATAAATTCATCAATGGGAACTTTCAAAATCATCAACACTTTCAAAAATTGAGGCATGGCTAGCTAGAACACGAAGTAACGATCACAAAAATATATAAATAAGCAAAAACGAACCTTTAATTGATCATCAACATGGTCGAACCCTAAAATGCATAAAAGCTTCCTTTTTTTATTTTATTTTTGGCTAAGTATCATAAAAGATGATACAAAATTTGTCCATAATGGTCCACTCAAGCTATTAATGGTATAATAACATCATAAGGACCTCTCATTTAATAAACCATAGCAATTAAGCACTTTTAACATATAGAATGCAACTTTTGCATTTTACGCGATTTAGTCCTTTTATCAAATTAAACACTCAAACGATAAAATTAGCTCACGAAATTTTCACACATACATAATCACATATTGTAAACACTAAAAATAATATTAAAATAATTTTATGACCTCAGATTTGTGGTTTTGAAACTACTGTTCTGATTTAGATAAAACCGGGCTGTTACACGTACAAAGATCTCAAGATAGATCCGTGGGGAATGACCATACTGTATGTGGTCAACGATTAGATCAGATAGAGGGAGAAATAAAGTCAACAAAGGCAGATATCCGACAAGTATAGTCTGAGTGTACTTTAACCCATAACATATTAACTGATTTTAAGGATAACTTCCAGAACCAAATGATCCAAATGATGGAGATGATGAGCAACCTTCAAAGGCAAATTGGTACCAAAATCTTGAGCAAGACGAAGAATAATCCTTGAAAGGATGGGAAAGAGCACCTGAACGCAATCGCCTTACGATTAGGTAAAACTTTTGACAATTTTAGTGCTCCCATTCAAATAGACTAGGATTTACAAAAATTTGTTGAGGAACCCTTAGACAAATATAAGAGTGAAGAGCCAATCGAACAAGTAGCCAAACCAGTAGCTGAGCCGGTAATCTCAAATCCTGCAACTAGAAAGATACCATTCCTATCGAGGATAGATGACAAACAAAGGAGGAACGAAGTGGACTTTGTAAGTTTTCTTATTTTATTTAAGTCCCTTAATGTTAATTGATCACTTTTGGAGTTAATTGATAAAGTAGCATAATATGCCAAGTACTTGAAAGAAATTATGTCGAGACATAAAAAGCTGAAAAGGGTGAGCAAATTAACATAAATGCCCATGTAGTGTTATCATTGCTAAGAAGATACCGCTGGAATTGAAAGATTCGGGTACTTTTACAATTGCAATAGAGATACGAGATAGATATTTTAGTAATACCTTTTGTGATTTAGGGGTCATCATTAATTTAATGTCTCTATCGATTTATATGAAACTCGGATTAGGGGAGTTGAACAACACATCGATAACATTGCAATTAGTTGACTGATTCGTAGTACGCCTAAAAGGTGTACTTGAGGACGTATTAGTTAAGGTGAGGAATTTTATCGTACCTGTTGAATTTATAGTCCTAGACTTCGAGGAAGATTAATGGGTCCCTATACTGGAAGGTAGGCCATTTTTAGCCATGTCTAGATCCATCATTGATCTTGAAAGAAATGAATTAACCATGAAGAATAATGGTGAGATAGAGGTGTTTAAATGTGACTATGATTCTTAAGGTAAGGGATTAGATAGAAAATTTAAAGAATGAGAAAATAAATTTTTTTTTAATCTGACAAAATAAAAATTGTCTTTTAAATTTTTTTTGCGTTGCTTGAAAAATCGGTGACACCTATTAAAATATTTTTTTCTCTCCTTAAATATCCATATTTTTAACAACTATTTTGAAAAATACATATTGTCACGGTCTATTCCAATAGTGGCACCCAAAAAATATTATTATTTTTTTAAATGCAATAAATGAGTCATCATTTGGGTGGTACTGGGTCTAACCGCACTATGTCTATCTACTGAAGAATTTGATGCTATAATAAACAGGCCATGATTTTTTTTATTTAAGTCAATAGTGCTTTGTTTCGAGTCATTTTGGGAGAAAAAGAGCCTACACTCTGTCTATCTACTCAAGAATTTGATGCTATATAATTTCAGGGCCTCACCCTCTTTCTTCAGTCAGTGTCTCTAAACAAAGCGTTCTTCATATGGTTTTCCTGTTTGTTTCCATGGAAAACCTGTACCATTACCTTGTAATCATCTTATTCATTCTTCTCACCATCAAGCTTTTGACTCATAAAACCAAAAATTTGCCTCCGAGTCCCTTTTCTCTGCCAATTATTGGCCATCTTCACCTCATCAAAAACCCACTTTACCAATCACTGGCCACGTTATTATCCAAATATGGCCCTGTTTTATATCTCAAATTCGGTTGCAGACATGTCCTTGTTCTTTCTTCTCCTTCTACTGTTGAAGAATGCTTGAACAAGAATGATATAATATTTGCAAACCGGCCTCGGACTATGGCTGGGGATCTTATGACGTTCAACTACACTACTTTCGTTTGGGCTCCTTACGGATCACTTTGGCGGAACCATCGCCGTCTCAGCGCTGTTGAGATCTTCTGTTCTAACAGCGTTGAAAAGTTTTCTTCCATACGTGAAGAAGAAGTTGCGGACTTTGTTCGTCGCTTGTTTGGGGTCTCATCAGGCAACGGCACCCAAAAGGTGGACTTGAAGTACTTGTTTTGTCTCTTCACGACGAATGTTATGTGGAGGACGGTGGCCGGAAAACGTGGGGTCGAGGATCCTAAGGACATGGAGGCAGAAAAGATGTTCTTCACGGAATTTAAGAGCTTGTTTTTTCCTAGCCTAGGGACCAACATATGTGATTTCTTCCCAGTTTTGAGGTGGATTGGTTTCCTAGGGATTGAAAAGAAATTGAAAGAAATACATAGGGGAAGAGATGAATACCTTCAGAATTTAGTAGATGGGATGAGATTAAATAAAAGTAAGAAGAATTTTTCGCTGATTGAAAGGCTTCTGTCTCTTCAACAAGACGACCCTGACTTCTGTTCCGATCAAGTCATCAAGGCCATGGTTTTGGTAGGTTGCAACTTGCTTTCCAGTCTTCTATATCAACTTGTTTCTAAATTTTAAAATTTTAGTAAGTAGCATTCAAATTCATTGACTATGGTTTTGGTGGGTAGCAACTTGCTTTCTTGTGTTCTATATGAAGTTGTCTTTAAGGGTATTGTGTAAAAGTAATAAGTTATATGGCGTGATTAGAAGATTTTAAAAATAATAGTCAAAATTTTCAAAATACCAAAAATACATGATTAAGATTATATGACTAAATTCATAATTTATGTATCATATATGAATTAATAATTGAATTTGACAGTAGAGCATCAAGTCGGGTGATTTTTTGTCCGCCCCAACCCGACCTGATGCTATTCTGTCATGTCCAGACCTTAACCTCGACCCAACTCCGACTTAAAAAAAATTAGTATTAATAATATTTTTTTTGTCTGAGTGGCAGAACTGGATACATTAAACTTTTCATATGCCTTTATTCGAATGTATGTCACATAGAGTTATTAAACATTAATTCTCAAAAAGATAAAATGTCCAAGTAACATAAAAAAAGAAGGGTTTAATACTGATATGGATGATCTTTGTTTGACAGTTTTCGTCGAAGTTATGAGTAATCTATCAAAGCAAAAAGTAGGAAACAAATTATCTGTTTTCTAACATTGGCTTGCAACAGATGATGTTCATTGCAGGAACTGAATCTACGGCTATTACAATGGAGTGGACAATGGCACTCCTGCTGAGTCATCCAGAGGCTTTGCAGAAGGCAAGAGACGAGATCATTCGCCATGTTGGACATGAGCGCCTGCTAAATGAATCAGATCTTCCCAAACTTCCATACCTTCGTTGTGTTGTAAACGAGACACTAAGGTTATATCCCGCAGCACCGCTTTTATTGCCTCATTGCCCATCTGAAGATTGTGTGGTGGATGGATATGAGATACCTAAAGGCACAATGCTCTTGGTCCATGCTTGGGCCATCCAAAGGGATCCTAGCATATGGGAGGAGCCAACCAAGTTCAAGCCTGAAAGATTTTATGAGGGAACTTTGGAAGACAATGAAGGATTGAAATATCTTCCATTTGGACTTGGAAGGAGAGCTTGTCCTGGCAGAAACATGGGCTTACGGTCCATTTTGTTGGCAATTGGTGTTTTTGTACAATGCTTTGAATGGGAAAACGTCGGGTCAGACAAGGTGGATATGACACCAAATACTATTGGATTGACTATCCACAAGGCTAGGCCATTAGAGGCTTTGTGTCGCCCACGGCCTGATGTGATTAAACTTCTCTCCCAACTTTAGAGCGTCCAACAGTTTGAGATTCTACTTATAATAAAGTGCTACACGCATTGCCCTTCATCGTTTACCGGTATCTACCGATTCCAGATTAGCCATGTGAACTTTTTTTAAATGGCATATATTATGCACTTGAGCATTTAAACTGTTTTGTTTTGATATTTAGATTGATGTTTGTAGGGGTGAGTATTCGATCGAGTCGAGTCGAATCGAGTCAAAAAATTTCGAGTTAGTCGACTTGACGAATCCTATTTTAGCAACCGAACTCAATTTGAATTTTTTTCGAATCGGATCGAATCGAGTCAAAAATTTTAGAGTCAAGACGAGTCGAGTTAACGAATCATATTATTTACACTCAATGTTGCGTTTACATGAACCAATTATTTAACTAGTAAACGAAGTACAAAATTATTTAACTATATAAACAATATAATGGTTTTGCTTTTTAACTTAATGAATAAACATTTATCAAAACAACATAATTTTGCCTTTTAACTTAATGGTTTTGACTTTTAACTTTAGAAAATGTAAACATTTATCAAAACGGCGTAGTTTTACTTTTTCTTATTCGGATTTTCGGATAACTCGAATTGTGTAATTCATATTCGAATTAAACCGAAAAATTTAATTTTTTATTCGAGTTGATCCAAATAATTTGATTAACTCAAATAACTCGAACTATTTAATTCGAAATTTGAAAAATTTATCGAGTTTTTTGAATCGAATCGGATTTTGCTCACCCCTAGATGTTTGTATCTGTTGGAACATTTTTAAATGTTTATAGTATTCGAATAACTATAAATGAATGAGTGTAATTAATCAAAAGATAAATATTTTGGTTATTGGTAAAAAATTATATCATTTGATTTTTGAAAAACAATTATAACTATTCAAACAATATTACTTGAATAGTTATAAAATTAAATGAATAATAATAATTATTTATTTATTCATAAAGACACTTATTGAAAGATGTCTTTATGAAGAGACATGAAAATTCCTATAAATATGAATGCGATTTCATTTGGAAAACACATCAATAAGTACTAAAAGTTTTTTCTATCCTTCTTCATTTTTTAATATTATTAGATTGTTTTATAAAGAGTTACTGCATAAATTCTTTGTAGAAATTGAGTTTCTTGTTATACATTGCTTAGTGCTTAATGGACTATTCTCGTCAGTGCAAAACGCAAATAGTCATTGGCTTCATTGTATCATCGATGATAATTTGCTTGAAACTCATTTGCACACTGAAAATAGGTGGGGGCGAATATAACCTTAAAGATAATGGCTTGATACATGCCTTGGAGCCTTTTCTTATTTCTTCTTTTTATGTTCGAGTTTCGTTCGTGTGTTCGAGATTTTTCTCATCGGAGATTTGTACTAACAATTTTAAGGTTATATTTCATGATGATTACCACAACACATGAAAGTGGAACACTAAGGGAGTTGGCTTCCAACTTTGCCAAACTTGATCAGTTTGATGGTGGCAATTTCTAACGATGACAAAAAAAGATGCACTTCTTATTATCGACTTTGAAGATTGCCTATGTTTTGGGTACTCCAAGACCTGAAGAGAATGAAAACGAATCTGTTGCTGCAACTCGAGAGAGGCAAAAATGGGACAATGCTAATTATATGTGCATGGGCCACATGTTGAATGGTTTATCTGATGGTTTGTTCGACACCTACCAAAACGAGGTCACCGCTAAAGAATTATGGGACAAATTGGAGACAATATCCATGACTGAAGATGCTACAAGTAAGAAATTTCTTGTCAGCCGTTTCAATAATTATCAAATGGTTGATGGTCGTTTTGTTATGGAACAATTCTGTGATATTAAAAAGATGCTGAATTAATTTAAGTAATATGATATGAAAACGAATGAAATGATTGTTGTATCCTCCATAATAAACAAACTTCCTCCATTTTAGAAAGACTTTAAAAGAAGTCTAAAACATAAGAAAGGGAAAATATCTCTTGAGGATTTAGCAAATCATGTTCGTTTGAAGAAGAATATCGAAAGCAAGATCAGAACCTAAATTCTAAAAATGCCAAAGTGCATGTTATGGAGGAAGTACAGACTATTAAACCATTCAAGAGAAAGTTCAAACAGACTGGTAGAGCACCTAAGTTCAAAAAGAAACAAAAGGGCTCATGCTATCATTGTGGTAAGCCGGGACATTTCAAGTATGAATGTTGATTTTTGAAGAAGAAATCATCTTCTAAGGCTGATAATAACGAAAAGTTCGTTGCAATGATATCTGAAATTAATATGGCACAAGATAATAATGCATGGTGGATTGATACTGGAGCAATCAAACATGTGTGCAAAGACAAAAGTATGTTCACAAAGTTCACACAATGTGAAAATGACAATGTCTTGTACATGAGAGATTCTTCCACCGTAACAATCAAAGGTAAAGAATCTGTTGAACTACAATTCACTTCTGGAAAGGTTTTAACCTTGAATGATGTACTTTATGTACCAGAAGTTAGAAAGAATTTAGTGTCTGGAAGTCTGTTAAATAAGTTTGGTTTCAAACTTGTTTTTGAGGCAGATAAGTTTATTTTGTCTAAGGGAGGAATTTTTGTAGGGAAAGGATATATGTATGAGAGCATGTTCAAACTCAATATTATTAATAAGGATAAAAATATTATTTCTGCTTATATGGTTGAATCTTCTTGTTTATGACATTATAGATTAGGTCATTTGAATTATAAAAAATTGAATGACATGCATAAGTTAGATTTAATTCCTATTTTTCATAATATTATTGAAAAATACAATACATGTATGTTGACTAAAATTATAAGAAACCCTTTCCCTAAGGTTAAAAGGAAAACAAAATTGCTTGATTTGATACATAGTGATTTATGTGATATGCATAATACTCCTACATTAGGTGGAAAGAAATATTTTGTTACTTTTATTGATGATTGTTCTAAATATTGCTATGTATATTTATTGCATTCAAAAGATGAAGCGCTTGATAAATTTAAAGTTTATAAATTTGATGTTGAACTTCAGTGTGAATCATTTATCAAGTGCTTAAGATTTGATAGAGATGGAGAATATTATAATCAAAGTTATTTTGAATCCATTGGAATTGTCCATCAAGTTTCAGCCCCTTACACACCACAACAAAACGGTGTAGCTGAAAGGAAAAATAGAGTCTTAACTGAAATGGTAAATTCAATGTTATCATATTCAGGCCTTAGACAAGATTTTTAGGGTGAAGCTTGTAACAACCTATTTTTCAGTGAAATCAGAATAGTAGTTTTGAGACCACAAATCTGACATTGAAATATTTATTTTATTATTATTTTAATGTCTATGGAGTATTAGGAATGTCATATAAAAGTTTTGTAAAGAAGTTTTATCGTTTGCATGTTTAATTTAGTGAAAAGGACTAAATTGTAGAAGGTGCAAAATTAGAGTTCCATAAGTTAAAGGTATCACATGACTATGAAATTAATTAGTTAAGGGATTTATGTGGTAATTATACCATTGACATATTGAGTGGACAAATATGGACATTAGTTATGAAATTTCAAAGGTTCATAATAAAGTTAAACATGTACTTTAATAAATAAAGGTTAGTAAAATTAATAAAAAAACAAATCTATCATCTTGTTGTCACTCTTCAACCAAAAATAAGGAAAGAAAAACTCCATTGAAGTGTATTTGAAGGTTTGGTCATTGTGTCCTTGCATATAAGTGAATTTCAATTTTGTTTTTAATTATTTTTATGTTTTCGGGATCGTTGTAGCTTAATTTAGCTAGCCTAGAGGCTAATTCGCAAAACTGTTAAAAGACTAGGGTTTTGCCATGAATGAATTCATGTTTTTTTGTAAATATTGATGGAAGAAAATGAACATTTATTGTTAGATAAACAACTTTTGTTAAGTGAGTTTTAATGAAATTGTCAATTAGGGATTAAAATAAAAAATAGGAAATATTCATGGTGTAATTTGTGAAATAATGTAATGTGTGGGCTGCTATGAGCTTATATGAAATTCAGCTAGGCTTGGATAGGGATGAAATTGCATGAATTTCATTTTACACACTTAAGGACTACATTTTAAAGAAATCAAAACATTAGGGGCAAAACTATAATTTTACAAAAATATGAATTTGGATTGAATTTAATATAATGGCTATTAAATTGATTGAATTTATTCATTTAGATCAAGATAGACCTGTACGGCTTTAAATCGGGGCAAAGAGAAAGCTTCGAATTAATTGACTCTGTTTCTACATTTTGTCGTCGAGGTAAATTCATACATTTAAATAGCGTGTTAAATTATGTTTTAAATGCTATCATTTTATAATATCAAATTATGTCTCGACAGAAAAATCAAACGGCGTATCGATGATCATAGACCAATGAAAAGGGATAGCTTCGGCTATCGATTATGGAAAGGGATGGTGACAACCATCTAATTATGAAAAGATATAGCTTTGGCTATTAATTATGAAAAGGGATGGTGATGGCCATCGAATTATGTTAAGGGATAGCTTCGGCTATCTATTATGAAAAAAGATGGTGACGACTATCAATTATGAAAAGGGGTGGTGATGACCACCGAATTATGAAAAGGAAAAGCTTCGACTATCGATTATGAAAATGGATGGTGACGACCATCGAATTATGAAAAGGGATAACTTCGGCTATCGATTATAAAAAGGGATGGTGACAACCGTGTGTCCCTACTTCGAATGTGACTCGACTCAGATGGACGTTATTAGTATATGAAAAGGGATGATGATGACCATCGAGAGTTACACGGCCTGGCACACGGGCGTGTGACTTGGCCGTGTGATCTAAGTTAGAGAGTTACTCGGGTAAGGACATGGGCTGGAGACGACCGTGTGTCCCTACTTTGAATGTCCACTCTGCCTGAGACACGAGCATGTGTCTCAGCCGTGTGTGTCACATGGCCGTGTGACTTGATCGTCGATTTTTCGTGTGATAAGTTTTATAAATTTGTAATGACTCATTCTTGAAACTAACTATGATCACGACGTAGGCAAGTGTACCTATCGAACAGTAGTATAGCTTTAGCAAGACTGGATTGTCGAACCCAAAGGACTATGAGTACTAATAATGACCGTCTTTTTATTATCTAGCCGAATAAAAGAGGATTGTTTTGACTAACTAATTAAACTAAGAGCTTGCAAAAAATAGAAATTGGGAAATTACTGTTGTGGAAAACGATTGATTAAGACAATACCTAAGGAAAAATCCATCTAGACTCTTACTTGTTATTCTGGCTCTAAACCGGACGATTTATTCATTCAACTTGTTCCGTAGAAATCCCTAATGTATATTATTAGCCCTTTCGAGACTAACAACGTCTAATCCCTAGGTTGAATAACCGAGAGTTATCTCTAATTAACACCCTAAAGTTGCATTAACTCGATCTATGGATTTCCTTATTAGGTTTCACCCTAATCTGGCAAAATCTTGTCACCCTATCTCTAGGCGCGCAATCAACTCCGCTTAATTACTACAAAGTTACTCTTAGTCAGGGTCTATTCCTCCTCCAACTAAGAGTAGTAACTTGAAGTGATATCCTCAAATACCAAAACAAGAATTAAAAACACGTAATTAAGAACAAGTTAAATATTTATCATACGATTCAGAAATAATAACAAGGTTTAGTCATAGGTTTCATCCCCCTTAGGTATTTAGGGGTTTAGTTCATAACTAAACAAGAACACATCTCAGAATAATAAAAATTACAAAACATAACGAAAACCCAAAACTCCTGAAGGGGAGGTTGAGGAGAGATCTTCAGTCTTGATGGTGGCTCCAGTTTCTGAGATGGATCAATCGGTTTCCTCGGAGTAATTCCTTGGCTCTGGCTTCTGAGATGGATCAATCGGCTTCCTCGGAGTAATTCCTTACTTCCTATTCTCCGTATCCCTTTTCTTCCTCCTTTAAGGTGTATTTATAAGTTTTGGAATGCCTAAGAAGCCCTAAAATTTGGCCTTTTCCGAATGAAGCTTAACTAAGGTTCGGTAAGGACACGCCCATGTGGCACAGCCGTGTGTGATTACTTTAGGCTGTGTTTGAGCTTGTTAGATTGAAACGACCATGTGATCTGCCCATGTGAGGAGGTTCAGGCCGTGTTGATTTCGTGCTTTGGCCCATTTTCTCCGTTTTTGTCCCATTTCTTGTTCTTTTTGTTCTCCTATGCTTACCTAAGGATACAATATGAAATTAAGGCATTAGGAGCATCGAATTCACCAAATCTAAGGAGAAAGCATTCATAAAATGTGTTACGCATGGTTTATAAATATGTATAAATTATGGTTTATCAAATACCCCCACACTTAAGCGTTTGCTTGTCCTCAAGCAAAATCCTCGGGTCATAGTTAAAATCTCCTTTTTCTCAACTTATAATTCCGATCAATATTATCTCAAATCATCTCATAAGTAATCATACATTGAGAACTCAACTATAAGAACATTAAAGCCTCAAACATTCCAAGTTGAATATTTAATCATGAAAAACTTAGGCATCTCCCTTCATCTAAGTAGTTATCATTGATTCAAAACCTTACAGAGTTTAACATCCTCACTAAAGATTCACTCAAATCACTCGAAGTGTTTAAGGACAATGAAATTAGCACTCATTAGTCAATATGAAAATTTATTACCATAGGCTTGCATGAAAATAAAATCTCCACCACTATAAATTGAGATGATACGTCAATCAAAAGGTCTTTAAAGGGTTGTAATAATGCTTGGTTAGGGGGTGTGGTCACAAGATGAAAGAAAATGTTAGAATCGAGATTGAATTGAAAAATTACTTAACTAGAAAAATATTTAATCACCACTTGCGTACAACATAGCTTCTTTTCTGACTATGGAATTTGAATAATGAAGCTTATAACAAAAGATAACTGCTAATATGTATACATGTTTTTTTTAAGAACAAGTTAAATATCATATATTACTATTAAGAATAAGACATAGTTAAGCAATTTATGCAAACCAATTCTCGACAAAAATTGGAGATCAAATTAATTTAAGGGGATTTCAACAATAATGGGTTAATGGTTAATATCGAAGGTGGTACAAGGAATGGCTTGTTAGGCTCAAAGGGGTTTACTAAGGGTTAATCGTGGAGGTAAGCTTTTCATGGCATGAGTGGGTTAATCCTAAATGCCTCTATCATCTTGATATATCAAATCAAATAGTGTGGTCTTGACATGCATAATCAGGCAAGTTCTAGAATAACTATTCAATATTGGCACACTCAAAGCAATAATAAAAGTGAGCATGAAAGAATTAATAGATGCTCAAAAGGCTAAAAAATCTCACAAAAATTATGGCTTTTTGATGTTTCAATCTGTGGGATTCAATTCAACATAATACCTACATTTGGGGAAACAACCTAAAATTTTAAATTCTTAAAAATCAGCTTATCATGCTTGATTTTCTAGTGTCTTAGAGTTTAACAATCAATGCATGAATGCCTATGTTTTAATTCAAGATGTATCAATCAAAATTATCAGTCAATCAAAATTCAACTTAAACATGATATGAGAGATTTACAAGAGAACAAAGCACTATTCAGGGATTTTCAGATAATGAAATGATTACCCCCCCACACTTAAGATGTACATTGCCCTCAATGTACAAGGTTAGATATATAAGAAAAATATAAGATTAGAAGATAGGGAAAGAATTGAAACTTCCTGAGTACTGAATGAATATCCTAGTTTGGCGTTATGGAGGTGGAGGAGGATACTCCGGTGGTACTAGAGGTTGGATACCACAAGTCCTGTGCCAAAAGAATATTATATCTCCTTATTGAGCAGGGCATGGTAGCCGTGGCGAACCTTTTCCATTGGAGTTTGAAGTTCCTAAATGATTGTAAGCTTTGGAGCTCTGTGATAACTGTGATAAAAGCAGGAACTATTTAGGGAATATTAGGAAGAATGATTTACTCGTAAAAGGTTAGCCAAGAGTAAAGATTGTTAGATAAATATTATAAATCATAATAAAAATAAAATGAAAGAAAAATAAAAATTTGTCTTAAATGAAAATAAAAATAAAAATAAAAATAAAAAATAAAAAAATAAAAATTTCTAAACATCTTCATCGCTGGATGGTTCGCGAGGTGGGGCTGGCGATGAGATGTGGAGGTGTTGACAAATCTACTGTAGAGTAACATCAATGTTGTCAAATCTTTGAAAACATTGCTACTCGAATATGTTAAGACGCTCAGAGATGTCAGTGTATGAAGCCGCCGCATGAACTAGCCGAGAAGGTGGTGGTGGGTGGTGAAGTGGATCCTCGTGTTGGGTAGGGACATCATCAGTAATGTCCTCAGGAACCTCCTGCTCGGTAGATTGAGTGAGATGATATTGGGGAGGGTAGGTTCCTCGACGCTTCTCGATCATCCTCATGCTCATCATACTCGAGATATCTTATGGAGACATCTGGCCAATAAGGGTCAAGGATGATGCTTGGGCCGCAGTGTTGTGGAGTCTGAAGTATCACACCAGGCGAGTCTTATATGGGCCAATGGAGATGACCCCTCTCCGATGTCGCTCCGTTTGGTGGCGTATGGCAAGGGCAATGAAGTAGGCGAGGTCGATGACGTACTCATTAGACATACACCATAAATAATAGATGTCGTGGGTAGTGATGATGCCAGTGCTCTCCTTCCGTCCTATCAAAGTGTGAGATAATAGAGAATGAAGGTACCTTAGGGACAGAGGGAGGGATGATGCTTTTGTGTGACTAGGGTCGTAAGTGGCCGAACGTGGGACGAGGGTGTCCCAACACCGTGAGGGAGAACGATGGTTGTGGCGGTCAAGAGCGTGGAAGTCATTCTCTTCTCTGAACTCTTCGGTTTAGAGACCCAATGCGGTACAGAACTCGGGAATGCTTAGTTGACGGACTAATCCGCCTAAGTGAAATTGGACTATGCCGGGATCGTCGTAGTTGGTCATGACAGTTTGAAGATGGAATGTCGAATACAATTCCATTGTGAGCTCGAGGTACGTCGGCTCGATAATCCCAAAGAATGACTCCCATGGGTCGGTGGTAAGGAGAGCTCGGATTGCGTCAGCCAGCTGAACTTGTTCAATAGCAGCCCAGTCTATGCAGCGGCCAGCTGCTAAGGGTCAGGCCCGTAGTATCTGTTATAGTTCCTCTTGAGGTCCGTTTGGAAACTGGAGGAATGGGTGGTGAATTTTCGCGGTAGGGCCTGCAGAAGATGATGCTTCCTTCCTTTTCTTCGAAGCGGGGACGGCGGCCTTCTTGCCTCGTGAGGACGACATTGTGAACCTGCCATAAATGAAGAAGAATAACAATATGTATATATGAATTTGAAAAACCATGAATTTAAACTTCCAATTTTAGCAAAAAAATATTAGTATGCACCAAAACACCACCAACAAAATCCTTTTGTCCTTATCATTGTAAATGTATAAGGGTGGGCGTGGTAATGGCATGTGAATAACAAAAGGATGAAGCTTTCCTAACAACTTAATTTAACACGAAATGCATGATAAATAATCCAATAATGTAGAAAATAATAAAAAAATGGTCATAGCATGATGAAAATAACAACTATTTTAAGAATAAACATTTAAAACTAAGCAAAATAGAGTTGAAAAGAGTAAACAAACGCTGAGGGAGAGGAGAAAAGCATCAAAAATGAAGTTAAAGGCGGCGTATGGGCGTGACGTGGAGGCCGTGTGGAGTTACAGCGGCTAGGGTTAGGGTTTTTGAGTAGGGAAGACAATGAATAGTGCAGGGTATTTATAGATTTTGGGGCACACAGCCAGGGAACACACTCGTGTGTCCCAATTTTAGGCCATGTGTTTCGCGTTTTTCCCTTTTGGCACGTCTAAAATTCAGCACTCTCCCGTGTTCCTTGGCCGTGTTGTTTAACACGGTCGTGCCGTACGACCGTGTTTTGCCTTATTCGCTTCTCCCACGCCCATGTATGCAATCCCCACGCCCGTGTTAATTTGACAGGTTCGCCCGCGGGTGGTCGACACGGGCGTGTCTTACGCCTGTGCTAGTTTCTCAGTTTCAACGACGGTCCTCAGGCACGGGCGTGTCACACGCCCGTGTTGTTTTGGCAGCTTCGCCCACGGTCATGTTGCACGGCCGTGGCGTTTTATCGTCGCCCGTGTTTTGGGAAATTCTTGCCCTATTTCCACACAGTCTTACACACGCCCGTGTGCTTGGCCGTGTCCCTGTGGTACACTGTTTTCAAGAGCAACGTTAGTCATGGAAAGTGTTAAACACTAAAATTTAAATAAGTTAATACAGTTAGTGCTCGGGTTGCCTCCCGAGAAGCGCTTATTTATAGTCTAAGCTCGACTTACCTCTCTGTTGAATGGTCAAGGTGGTTTAAGGAGTTCGTACTCCTCATTCCTACTATCACTCTTATCAAAATAAAGTTTGAGCTGGGAATTGTTTACCTTAAAGGTACCGAACTTGGGATGACTTACCTTCACTGTACCGAACAAGAAAATACTAAGTACCGTAAGAGGGGTTTCCTCATCCAGTTTGGGAGTGACAATGTAAGGGTCTGTGGCATCTAATAAGACTTGATCTCCAACCTTAAGTTGATGTGGAGAGGTATCAAACTTATTTTGGCGTAGTTTCAATTTATCGAGTGTTCTCGGTTTATGTGCTCGCCATTCCTCAAGCTCTTCTATCTGTAGCCTTCGTTCTTCATGAATAGGTCTTCTAGTGTCGTTCAAACTTAATTTCTACACAGTGGG
Source organism: Gossypium anomalum (assembly GCA_025698475.1). Classification (NCBI taxonomy): domain Eukaryota; kingdom Viridiplantae; phylum Streptophyta; class Magnoliopsida; order Malvales; family Malvaceae; genus Gossypium; species Gossypium anomalum. The sequence goes on from CM046958.1 coordinate 22,479,666, forward strand.
TTGTGTCATATTATCAGTTTTAGTAGGATGGTGTGGATCATTACCTTCCATGTTCGATGTGATGCTAGAATTACGAGCTTGAAGGGTGATCGTTCCATCTCCCACGTGAAGTGTAAGTTCTCTTGTGCCAACATCAATAATTGTTTTAGCAGTTGCTAAAAAGGGCCTCCCTAAAATCAAAGGGGTGTTGGTCTCCTCCTCTATGTCTAAAACAATGAAATCAATGGGAAATATGAATTTATCCACTTTCACTAGTACATCTTCAATAATACCCCTAGGAAATCTTATGGTTTTATCTGCCAGTTGAATGCTCATCCTAGTTTGTTTGGGTTTCCCAAGACCTAGTTGTTTAAACATTTTATAAGGCATGACATTGATACTTGCCCCTAAATCACCTAATGCATTATTCACTTCTAAACTACCAATTAAGCAAGGAATTGTAAAACACCCTGGATCTTTCAATTTATTGGGTAGCTTATTCTGTAGAATAGCCGAGCATACTGCGTTTAGCTCCACGTGTGACGCTTCGTCCAACTTCTGCTTGTTTGCTAGAAGCTCTTTTAGAAATTTCATTGCATTTGGCATCTGTGACAGAGCTTCAATAAACGGTAAGTTAATATGTAATTTTTTCAAAAGGAATTTACCGAATTGTTCATCTGAGCGGTCTTTCCTTGTTGCTTTAGGGTATGGCACACGAGGTTTGTATTCTACGTTCACCGTTTTATTATGACTTACCTCACCATCACCTTTGCTTTCCACATTTTCTTGCCTTGGTTTTGGCTCAGTCTCAACACATCCTTCTTGAGCATCAATTGCATTGAGCTGTTCCCTTGTGTTTGGTTCAGTATTACTTGGCAAATTACCTTGTGGTCGTTCAGATATTAACTTGGACAGCTGACCTGTCTGTGTCTCGAGCCCTTGAATTGATGCTTGTTGATTTTTGAGTGCTGTATCGGTATTCTGGAAATGAGTTTTTGACACCGAGATGAATTTGGATAGCATCTCCTCAAGGTTCGGCTTCTTTTCCTATTAACAAGGTGGCTGTTGGAAACCCTGAGGATTCTGTGGTCTTTGATTTCCTTGACCGCCCCAAGAGAAATTTGGGTGGTTTTTCCAACCCGCATTGTAAGTATTACTATATGGGTTATTTTGAGATCTGAAATTATTGTTACCCATATAGTTGACTTGTTCCCCTTCGGTTGTAGGATTGAATGGTGGGTATTCTGTAGGCACACCTCTTCCACTTGAATTGCACCTCATCATTGGATGTACCTGCGTAGAACCAAGTAAACCATTAATTTTTTTATTCAGAAGTTCTACCTGATTTGACAACATGGTGACCGGATCGACGTTATAAATGCCTGCTATTTTTGTTGGCTTAGTCCTCATGACTTGCCACTGATAATTATTCAATGACATCTCCTCAATGAATTCAGAAGCCTCTTCAGGTGTCTTGTTATTGATGGTTCCACTGAAAGCTGCATCAATCATTTGTCTTGTCAAAGGGTTCACACCGTTGTAGAACGTTTGAACTTGCAGCCATAGAGGTAACCCATGGTGTGGGCACCTTCGCAAAAGGTCCTTGGATCTCTCCCGTGCATCGTAAAGCGTTTCTAAGTCCATCTGCACAAAGGAAGAAATATCATTACGCAACTTAGCTGTTTTTGCCGGTGGAAAATATTTTAATAGAAATTTTTCGATCATTTGCTCCCAAGTGGTAATGGACCCTCGTGGTAGTGAGTTCAACCGCTGCTTAGCTTTATTCCTCTGTGAAAAAGGGAATAACCGAAGGTGAATGGAATCATCAGAAATACCATTAATTTTGAAGGTGTCGCACAGTTCTAGGAAATTTGCCAAGTGCGTGTTGGGGTTCTCATCCTGCAAACTATCAAACTGAATAAATTGCTGTATCATCTGGATCATGTTAGGTTCAGTTCAAAATTATTTACAGCAACAGCAGGTCTTACTATACTTGACACAGTTCCTATAAAATTAGGTTTAGCATAATCATACATAGTACGAGGAGCAGGATTCTGATTTGCTAATTCAGCAGGTATGGCTGGAGGTAGCGGATTGTCTTGATTTTCAGCCATCTCTTCAGTAGTAGTTGAGATATCGACCTCTTGCTCTTCTTCTGTGTATCTTAAGCTGCGTCTGATTTCTTGTCAGTTTCTACGAGCTGTACGATCAATTTCCTCATCGAAAAGCAATGGTCCTGACGGGTTTCTTCTAGTCATAAACTATAAGAACCTGCCAGGAGAAAAAGAAAGAAAGAAAATTAGTAAAGTAAAAATAAAAGTTAAATTGCAAGAAAATAAATGGCTAAAGTAATAAAAATTGAGCATTAAAACTTGATCGTCGATTTTTCGTGTGATAAGTTTTACAAATTTGTAATGACTCGTTCTTGAAACTAACTATGATCACGACGTAGGCAAGTGTACCTATCGAACAGTAGTATAGCTTTAGCAAGACTGGATTGTCGAACCCAAAGGACTATGAGTACTAGTAATGACCGTCTTTTTATTATCTAGCCGAATAGAAGAGAATTGTTTCGACTAACTAATTAAACAAAGAGCTTACAGAAATAGAAATTGGGAAATTACTGTTGTGGAAAACGATTGATTGAGACAATACCTAAGGAAAAATCCACCTAGACTCTTGTTATTCAGGCTCCGAACCGGACGATTTATTTATTCAACTTGTTCTATAGAAATCCCTAATGTATATTATTATCCCTTTCGAGACTAACAACTTCTAATCCCTAGGTTGAATAATTGAGAGTTATCTCTAATTAACACCCTAAAGTTGCATTAACTCGATCTATGGATTCCCTTATTAGGTTTCACCCTAATCCGGGAAAATCTTGTCACCCTATCTCTAGGCGTACAATTAACTCCGCTTAATTACGACAAAGTTACTCTAGTCAGGGTCTATTCCTCCTCCAACTAAGAGTAGTAACTTGAAGTGATATCCTAAAATACTAAAACAAGAATTAAGAACACGTAATTAAGAACAAGTTAAATATTTATCATACGATTCAGAAATAATAACAAGGTTTAGTCATAGGTTTCATCCCCTTAGGTATTTAGGGGTTTAGTTTATAACTAAACAAGAACACATCTCCAGAATAATAAAAATTACAAAACATAAAGAAAACCCAAAACTCCTGAAGGGGAGGTTGAGGAGAGATCTTCAGTCTTGATGGTGGCTCCGGTTTTTGAGATGGATCAATCGGTTTCCTCGGAGTAATTTCTTACTCTCTATTCTCCATCGCACTTTTCTTCCTCCTTTAGGGTGTATTTATAGGCTTTGGAATGCCTAAGAAGCCATAAAATTTGACCTTTTTTGAATGAAGCTTAAGTAGGGTTCGGCAGGGACATGCCCGTGTGCGATTACTTCAGGCCGTGTTGAGCCTGTTAGATTGGAACGGGCATGTGAGCTGCTCGTGTGAATCATGCTTCAATTCTGCCAGATTGACACGGCAGTGTGATCTGCCCGTGTGAGGAGGTCCAGGCCGTGTTGATTTTGTGCTTTGGCCCATTTTCTCCATTTTTGGCCCGTTTCTCGTTCCTTTCGTTTTCCTATGCTTACCTAAGGATACAACATGAAATTAAGGCATTAGGAGCATCGAATTCACCAAATCTAAGGAGAAATCATTCATAAAATGCGTTAAGCATGGGTTATAAATATGTATAAATTACGGTTTATCATGACCCTTGTAGCTTGAAAAATTCTAACTTTTTCCCAAAAATTCTATACATTTCTGATTTAGTCCCAATTTGTTTCTAAAGTATTTTTAGGGCCTTGAGGGATCATATAAGAGACAATATGCTTATATTTGAATGAATTATAACATGATTTTTGAAATTTTTAGAAATAAATGTTTTAAGTTTTAAAATTTTCGGTGATACTCCATAACTCTATTCTGGTGGTGGATACAGGTTAGGGGTGTAACATTTAGAGGTTTCAGAGCTATAGTTTAGTCAATTCTCAGACTGAACACAACGTGTACGAGTCTAGTAGTACATGCCATTATATAACTTGTGATAGTGTGATAACTCCTGAATCGTTTGAAATATGTTTTCATATGGTAATGACGTCCAACCGAGCCGACTCTGATGAAGTCAAAAGTAATGCACAAGCCTCTGTTCACGGAGCAGCGTCGAGTGGTACAAAGCCCATATCTGAGGGCCAGGGAGAAGAAGCTAAAAAAGCTTTCTTCCAAATGATGAGTGAGTGGTTTACCGAGTTTGTATGGATGAACCCGACAGTTCAACAACCTCCACCCTCACCTGTTCCCCAATCGATCCCTGTTGTTCCTTAAGGTTTGGAACCAGAGCGAGTTTATAAACCGCCAGTCAACAAAATTCTCAAATATGGTACTGAAGAATTTGAAGCTATAGTTGATGATGATATGGAGAGAGCTGAATTCTGGTTGAAAATACTATCAGAGTTTTCGACGAGTTATCTTGTACACAAGCAGAGTTTGTAAAATGTGCCATATCTCTACTAAAAGACTCAGCATATTAATGGTGGAATACTTTGGTTTTGGTTGTGCTAAGAGAGCATATCGAATTGGAATTCTTTCAAATCGAGTTCAGAAAGAAGTATATAAGTCAAAGATTCCTTGATCAGAAACGTAAAGAATTCCTTGAGCTTAAATAGAGTCGTATGTCAGTGTTTGAATACGAAAGAGAATTTATCATATTGAACAAATATGCTCGAGAATGTATTCTAACCAAGGTTGCTATGTGTAAATAATTCGAGGAGGGGTTAAATGAAGATATAAAGCTTCTTTTCGGGATACTTGAACTGAAAGAATTTGTTGTGTTAGTTGATCGAGCTCATTAAGCCGATTTGATGTTATTGCCGTTTGATGAGTTTAATGTGATTTTAGCATGGATTGGCTGACTCTGCATGATGTTATTGTGAACTGTAGACGAAAGCTTATTGTGTTAAAGTGTCAGAACAGTGAAAGCTTCAGACTGAAAAAAATAGTTTGAGTGGTATGCCTAGTGTTATTTTGGCTATGTCAGCATAAAAATATGTGAGAAAGGGCTGCAATATGTACCTTGCTTATGCATTTGATTCTAGAGTTTATGAGTTGATGTTAGAATCAGTTCCTGGGTTACCGCCCATTAGAGAGGTTGATTTTTCCATTGAGTTAGTATCGAAAACATCTTCGATATCGAATGCTCCTTATAGAATAGCTCCTACTGAGTTGAAAGAGTTGAAAGCACAGTTGCAAGAGTTGACAGATAGGGGTTTTACTTAACCTAGTTTTTCTCCTTGGGGTGCACCTATTCTGTTCGTTAAGAAAAAGGACAGATCTATGAGATTATATATTGATTATTTCCAGTTCAACAAAGTTACGATTAAGAATAAGTATCCATTGCTGTGAATTGACGATCTGCTTGATTAGTTGAATGGTGCAACAATATTTTTGAAGATTAATCTTCGTTAATGTTATTATTAGCTGTGAGTTAAAGATTCTGATGTGTTGAAAATCGCATTCAGGACCAGGTACAAACATTATGAATTTCTTGTGATGCCGTTTGGTTTAACTAATGCCCCTGCAGTATTTATGGATTTAACGAATAGAATTTTCGAACTGTATTGAGATTAGTTTGTGGTGGTATTTATCGATGATATATTGATCTACTCACGAGATGAGACCGAGCATACTGAACATTTGAGAATTGTTTTACAAACTCTGTGCGAAAAGTAATTATTCACAAAGTTTAGTAAGTGTGAATTTTGACTTAGGGAAGTTGGATTTTTTGGGACATGTTGTATCAGGCGAAGGCACCAGAGTTGATTTGAGAAATATTTTAGCTGTTGTTGATTGGAAACATTCGAGGAATGTATACAAGGTTAGAAGCTTTCTAGGACTAGCTAAGTATTATAGAAGGTTTGTTAAGGGATTTTTTATGGTTGCTACGCCGATGACAAGATTATTACAGAAAGATGTGAAATTCGAGTGGTCTGAGAAATGTCAGCAAAATTTTAATCAGTTGAAAGCATTGTTAACCGAGACATTGGTGTTAGTTCAACCTAAGTCGGGTAAAAAGTTCACGATTTTCAGTGATTAGTCTTTGAATGGTTTAGGGTGTGTTCTGATGCAGGAAGACAAAGTGATAGCTTATGCTTCCAGACAGGTAAAGCCGTACGAAAAGAATTATCTGACGCACGATTTGGAGCTTGCAGCTATTGTGTTTTTGTTGAAGACTTGACGACATCATTTATACGGAAAAAAGTATCACATCTTTACAAATCACAAAAGTATGAAGTATTTAATGTCACAAAAAGATTTGAATCTGAGACAGCGCAGATGGCTCGAATTATTGAAAGATTATGACTTGATCATTGATTATTTTTCGGGTAAAGCAAATGTAGTTGTTGATGCTTTTAGTAGAAAATCCCTGTTTGATTTACGAGCATTAAATATGCGATTGACGTTGTTTGATGATGGTTCAATCTTAGCTGAGTTAAAAGCTAGATCGATGTTTTTACGACAGATTTGCGAGGCATAGAAATATGATGACGTGTTATTAGCTAAAAGGAAATAGAATGAGTCGACTCTTGATTCAGATTTTTAGATTGGATCCGATGATTGTTTACTTTTTAGAGGCAGAATTTGCGTGCCAACAAATTCAGAATGGTAGCTTGTTTGTTCATCTTGGTAGTAATAAGATGTACAATGACTTAAAACAAATGTACTGGTGGCCGGGTATGAAACAAGAAATTTTTAAATTTGTATTGAAATGTTTAGTATGTCAGCATGTTAAAGTTGAACATCAGGTACCTTCTGGTTTGTTACAGCAAGTGATGATACCGGAATGGAAATGAGAGTGAGTCACGATAAACTTCGTAACGGGATTACCTTTGTCTCCGAAGAATAAAGATGCAATTTGGGTTGTCGTTGATCGTCTGACAAAGTCTGTACATTTTGTTCTGGTACGTATAGATTATTCTCTTGAGAGGTTAGCCGAGCTATATGTTACTGAGATTATTAGTTTGTACGGGGTACCAGTTTCCATGATTTTGGATAAAGATCCACGATTTACATAAACGATTCTGGAGCAAGTTACAGAAGGCGTTAGGTACGCGATTTCATTTTGGCACTGCTTTTTATCCTCAGATAGATGGTCCGTCCGAACGAGGGATTCAGGTACTTGAAGATATGTTTCGGTGTTGCGTTTTAGAATTTGAAGGCAATTGGGAGAAATATTTATCATTGGTTGATTTTGTGTACAATAACAATTATCAATCGAGCATAAAGATGGCACCGTATAAAGCTTTGTATGGTCATAAAAGCCAAACTACGTTGTATTGGACTGAGCTCAGTGAGAAAAAGATTCATGGGGTTGATTTGATTCGAGAGACTAAAGAAAAAGTGAAAGTAATCCGATATAGTTTGAAAGTAGCTTCAGATCGACAGAAATTGTATGCGAATTTAAAACGTAAAGATATTGAATTTTATGTTGGCGATAAAGTATTCTTGAAAGTATCGCCTTGGAAGAAAGTTCTTCATTTCGATAGTAAGGGAAAGCTAAGTCCTGCGCTTTATCAGTTCATATGAGATTATTGAAAGAATCGGGCGAGTAGCGTATCGTTTAGCTTTACCGTTAGAGTTAGAAAAGATTCATAATGTGTTTCACATATCAGTGTTACGATGGTATCAATTAGACCCTTCGCATGTTATCTCACTGGCGGGTGTTTAGATTTAGCCTGATATGTTGTATAGCGAAGAACCGATTAGAATCTTAGCTCGAGAGGTTAAAGAATTACGAAATAAAAACATAGCTTTAGCAAAAGTTCTCTGGCAATGACATGGTATAAAGGAGACCACTTGGGAATCGGAAGAAGCTATGAGAAAATAATATTCGAACCTCTTTTCTGGTAAGATTTTCTGGGACGAAAATTCTTTTAGGGTGGAGAGTTGTAACAACCCGTTTTTTAGTGAAATCAAAACAGTAGTTTTGGGACCACAAATTCGACATTGATATATTTATTTTATTATTATTTTAATGTCTATAGAGTATTAGAAAGGTCTTATAAAAGTTTCGTTAAGAAATTTTATCATTTGCATGTTTAATTTAGTAAAAAGGACTAAATCGTAAAAAGTGAAAAATTAGAGTTCTATAAGTTAAAGGTATCAAATGGCTATGAAATTAATTAGTTAAGGGATTTATGTGGTAATTAGTTAAGGTTAAACATGTAATTTAATAAATAAAGGTTAGTAAAATTAATAAAAAAACAAACCTATTATCTTGTTGTCCATCTTCAATCGAAAATAAGGAAAGAAAAACTCTATTGAGGTGCATTTGAAGGTTCAGTCATTATATCCTTGCATGTAAGTGAATTTCGGTTTCATTTTTAATGATTTTTATGTTTTCGAGATCGTTGTAGCTTAATTTAGCTAGCTCAAGGACTGATTTGCAAACTGTTAAAAGAATAAGGTTTTGCCATGAATTAATTCATGTTGTTTGTGAAGGTTGATGGAAGAAAATGAACCTTTTTTGTTAGATAAACAACTTTTGTTAAGTGATTCTTAATGAAATTGTCAATTAGGGATAAAATTGAAAAATAGGAAATATTCATGGTGTAATTTGTGAAATAATGTAATGTGTGGGCTGCTATGAGCTTATATGAAATTTGGCTAGGCTTGGGTAGGGATGAAATTGCATGAATTTCGTTTTACGAGCTTAAGGATTAAATTATAAAGAAATCAATACGTTAAGGGCAAAACTGTAATTTTGCAAAAATGTGAATTTGGATTGAATTGAAAAGAATGGCTATTAAATTGTTTGAATTTATTCATTTAGATCAAGATAGACCTTATATGGCTTTAGATCGGGGCAAAGAGGAAGCTTTGGATTAATCAACTCCGTTTCTACATTTTGTCGTCGAGGTAAGTTCGTATGTTTAAATAGCATGTTTGTAACATCCCTTACCCGTGTCCAATGCCGGAACAGGGTACGAAGCATTACCGGACTTAATCGTTCACAAACATGCAAAAACTGGGCTACAAAATTTCGTTCAAATCAAAACTTTTCATACACATGCATAATGTCCTATAAACGGGCCTACGAAGCCCTAAACATGCATTGAAAGTAGATAGGGACTAAACCGAGAACCTTAGAATGTTTTGGGAAAACTTAGAAAATTTTCCCACGAAATAGGGTCACACGCCCGTGTGGACATAGGGACACGCCCGTGTCCTCAGGCCGTGTAACTCTTTGTTTATGACATCAGCATGCAAATCGAACCACACGGCCAGGCCACATGCCCGTGTCTCCAGGCCGTGTCCCTCACACGGTTGAAACACACGGCCGTGTCTCAGCCCGTGTGGCCAACACTTTGGCTATTTTCCAAGCCTTTATGTTACCCATAATCCTTTACAACCTTATGCACATCAAAATCTCAAAGCATGGCATCATTTTAGTGATTAACCACCCTTTATTAAGACACATTCATAACATTGACATATCCTCTTACATGTAATGCACCTACTCATAAAATACCAAGTCTAGATTCATTAATTCACATTCATAAGGCCGTCATTTTGATGACCACTTTTACCATTATGCTAAGTTACCAACTTATCCCTCGAGTACTCATATTCAACCATCGTCATGTTGTTTCTATAACATACAATTACTACATGTATATGATCACCTCAAATGGTCATAGAGCATACATCCAACACGCATGTCATATCACCAACCATGCATGGCAAACAGACATAATCACATAATAAACATTAGACATGGCAATAATAGCTAGGTTTACAAGCCATAATCAATATGAGCCACATCTCATGGCCAAATACATATAACTCAATATAAGCCAATACATTTGGCCAAAGCATAATAACATATGTCATAAAACTAGATCCCTATACATGCCACTCACTCGAAATTTCTAAAATATGCTTCATTATTCCAAAGGTAGTGACTTGATAGTGTGATGCTACCTCCAACGATCTCCAACCCCGAGCCGACCTGATAACACTAAAGAAATGGAGAGAAGGGAGTAAGCTTAAATCTTAGTAAGTCCATATGAAAATAATAAGCAATATGCCAACATACTTCTCAAGGTAATACAACCATAATTACACTTTTACTTATTTTCTGGTCATGCTGTTTTCTCGAGTCATAGTTACCAAATTATTTATATCTTAATATACGGAACTCCAAATTAAGATCTTGTAATTTTCCCTAAAACTAGACTCAAATATCTTTTTATCATAAAATTTTCAGAATTTTTGGTCTAGCCAATAAGTACAGCTTATTCTTTAAATTTACCCCTTTTATGCTGTCTGACAGTTCCAACCCTTCTTCACTAAAAATTAATTATCTCATAATACAAGACTCGGATGATGTTCTCGTCTATTTCTCTTGAAAATGGACTCATTAAGAATTCTAAAAATATAAATTATAACCCATAAATATTTTTTTACAATTCTCAATGATTTTATCAAATCAGAACAAGGGATTTCAAAATCCTTCTGACTCTGTCTCATAACAATTTAAATATTTCATAACATGAAACTATTTTTCTTACACCGTTTCTTCTATTGAAACTAGACTTATTAGGATTTAATTTAATATTTTATTTAGCCTCTAAATCAATTTTCACAATTTTTTATGGATTTTCAAAGTCGGACTACGGCTGCTGTCCAAAACTATTTTAGTGTAAATTAATGATACTAAGTTTATCACACCTTATTAATTCATTTTCACCACATTGGTAATGATACATATTTATACATCATAAGTATAGACCTATAATCACAAGATCATCACAAAATCATTCTCATAGGCATGAATTACCTATTTACATCTTCACCAAATGTGCATCATAAACCGAAATCATTTCTCATGAGCTTGGCATACATACCTGTGTTACTCAACATGCTCATATCCATTCCTTATAATCGTACAACATGAATTGAGTTCACATCTCATCAATTTCAGTAAGTGCCTGTACCACTCACAACATAGCCATAAGCTCTATCATTGCGACTTAAACTTAAAATTTCCTGTTGAACCATTTGGAACACTACAGGATATTCACTAAGCCTCAAACATAGGGTAAAATGCCGGCGCCATGTCCAAGACATGGTCTTACACTGGCTAGCACATCAAAGTCGATGCCATGTCCTAGACAGGTCTTACACTGACTTTCATATATCGAGGCTGATGGCGTGTCCCAGATAGGTTTTACAGTGGCCACATCTATCGGTGTCATGCCACGTCCTAGACAAGTTTTACATTGATACACATCAAGCTGACGCCATGTCTGAGACAGGTCTTACACTAACTTGTATATCTCGAGGCCGATGCATGTCCCAGACATGCCTTACACTAGCTCTCATCTCAATGTCGATGCCATGTCCCAGACATGGTCTTACGTTGGGTCTCATAATGTGGCTGATGCATGTCCCAGACATGTCTTACACTAGCACACATATCACCCGAATGTCATGGCATGAATATCCAATCTATTCCTAAGTTTCAACCGGGAGTTTGTCACGATAAGTCTCATCTTACCATACTCATAATCACATTCAAGAATTATATGCAAAATCAAGCATTCAATGCATAATAACGATAAAGTTGTAATATTTATGCACAACTTACTCGTTTCAATGGAATATCATATTCCATCAAATTTCCAATGTATTCAATCATTACAAAAATGTTATTAACATTTGGTATCACTTTCTCATACATAACCCCATCAACATATAATTCAATACAATCATAGCAAAATAGATTTTGAGTATATTAACAATAACATATTTATTTAGTCACACGGACTTACCTCGAATGCAATTTCGGCTAATTACTCCATTTTAGTCCATAACCTCGTACTTTCCGATTTAAGCCCAAATCTCAATTTTCTTGATCTAACATAACGAAATTCACTCATTTAATCATACATTAATTATAACATTCTATAATTCACAATTTGGCAACATGACCGTTTTGCCCTTAGACTTTACAAAAATTACGATTTTTCCTTTAGGCTCGTAAATCGATTTTTATCGAATTTCCTCTTTTACCAAACCTAGTAAAATTCTTTTTATAACTATAGTAACTCACAATTTCAATTATTTCACACATTTACAACTTATTTTACAACTTTACAAGATAGCCCTTTTTAGGTGTTTTCATGCAAACTTCTTTCATAAAAGTTGTTTATTACACAACCAAGACTCATTTTCTTCCATAAAAATTCAGCAAACAACATAAATTCTCTCATGGCAAAACCCTAAACTTTCAACCATTTTGCTAAATAGTCCCCCCTTTAGTTAGCTCGTGCTACAAGGGTCCCAAAAACACAAAAATCAACAAAAATGATCATCAAAATCACTTACTTGCAAGGGATGGAAGTTGCTGAAATTTTGAGCTCTCAAAACCCCTATTTTGCTGGTATTTTCGGTGGAGGAAGGAAGAAAGATTAAAAGATGACCTCTTTTTTTTCTTCTTGTTTTATTTTAATACCAAATAAGCTACCTAATACCCACCAATTTTGACTTTTTAATTTCTTTCTCTCTATGGCCAGCAAGCACCCTTTTTAGGGTCTATTTGCACTTTAAACGCCCCAAATTTTGGTTCTCTAGCTATTTAACATATTTAGATAGCAAAACAAAACTTTTGCCCTTTATGTGATTTAGTCCTTTTTCACAATTAAGCATGAAATTGCTAAAATTATTTCACCAAAATTTTCATGCACTCATATAATCATGCTATAACACATAAAATAACATTAAAAATAATTTCTCCAGCCTCAGAATAGTGGTTTCGAAACCATTGTTCTGACTAGGCCCAAAATCGGGCTGTTACAGTGTTAAATTATGTTTTAAATTCTATTATTTTATAGTATCAAATTATGTCTCGATGGAAAAATCAAACGGCATATCGACGATCATCAGCTAATGAAAAGGGATAGCTTCGGCTGTCAATTATGAAATGGGATGGTGACGACCATCAATTATGAAAAGGGATGGGACGACCATCGAATTACGAAAAGGGATAGCTTCGACTATCGATTATAAAAAGGGATGGTGATAACCATCGAATTACGAAAAGGGAAAGCTTTTGCTATCAATTATGAAAAGGGATGGTAACGACCATCGAATTATGAAAAGGGATAGCTTCGACTATCGATTATAAAAAGGGATGGTGACGACCATCAACTATGAAAAGGGATGGTGGCGACCATCATGATTCCACTTCATGTGAGCTTCGGTAAGAATTTTTAATGCAGGTTACTTTGTTACTATGGAAGGTAAGAAGCATGTATATTCATAATTTTGGAAAGTATGAGTTTATATGATTTAAACTTATGAAAGTTATTTTATCATGTGTTGATATAGAATTTATGTGATTAAGCACTAATTTGGGATGTTGGGGATGCTTAGGCTTGTGTTGGATTTGATCCATATTTATTTTAAGCTTATGCATTGTATTGGTAAGAATTTTTTATGTATTACGAACTTACTAAGCATTATATGCTTATTTTGTGTCTTTTTCTATGTTTTATAGTTAATCGGAAGCTCATTTGGGTTGGAATATCATCGGAGACATATCACACTATCCATTGGCTATATCGGTAAATTTTGATGTTTTCAAGTCTTGGTTAAAATGACATGTATAGGTATTTTGTTTTTGATGAAATGGCTAATATGTTTGGCTTGTAAATATGGTATTTTAGGTGGTTGGTTGGTTGTTAAGTTGGCATGTATATATGGCTTTATGATTGTTAACATTTTGGCATTTTGGTGCTTAAATAGTGTGTGTTAGAATGGTTAATTGAATACATGTTATAAATGGCTCTTTTGGTATGTTTGAATGTGGCCAAGGTGGTATGGTTTGGTATGGAATTAAGTAGCAAATGTTAAGTTGATAAATGGCTAATTATATATATGTTTTAAGTTAATTTGATAACTTATGATTGTGGTGCCTTGAGGCATATTGGTTATATGAATTGGTAACACTTTGTTCTAGCTTGATTATGCATATTTTAGGTACACTTTGAATGCTTGAAATAGATGCAAATAGATGGTATGTGTGTGCATAATTTGGGTGAAGGAAATGGCTTGAAAATGGCCTAATTCTTGTCCACACGGCCTATGACAAGGGCGTGTGTCTCAGCCATGTACCCCCTGTAGGTTTCAAAGTGTTACAAGTCAGGCAGTTACACGGCCTAGCACACGGCCTATCACACGGGTGTGTGAGGCCATTTCGAGAGTTAGGCGGCCTAGCACACGAATGTGTGACTTGGCCGTGTGACCCAAGTTAGAGAGTTACATAGGCACGAACACGGGTTGGGACACAACTGTGTGTCCCTACTTTGAATGTCCACACGGCCGGAGACACGGACGTGTGTCTCAACAGTTTGTGTCACATGATCGTGTGACCCCTGCAGTTTGAAAAATTCTAACTTTTTCCCAAAAATTCTATACATTTTTGATTTAGTCCTGATTCGTTTCTAAAATGTTTTTAGGGCATCGATGGCTCATATAAGGGACAATATGCTTGTATTTGAATGGATTATAACATGATTTATGAAATATTTAGAAATGAATGTTTTAAGTTTTAAATTTTTCGGTAATACCCCGTAACTCTATTCTGGCAACAAATACGGGTTAGGGGTGTTACAAAACTATTCTAACAGTTTGTCATATATTGAATAGAGTCCCTGATGAGGAAACTAAAATAACCCCCTATGAACAATGGAAGAAAAGGAAACCAAACCTTAATTATTTGAAGGTTTGGGGCTGTAGAGCTATTGTCAAAGTTCCAACACCTTTTTTTTTTTTTGAATGCCTAAAGTTCCAACACCTAAATGTAAAAAGTTAGGTGAAAGACGAATTGAATGCATATTTATAGGATATGCACATAATACAAGGCATACAGGTTCATGGTAATTGAACCAAATGATTCAATTTCAATTAATACTATTATTGAATCAAGAGATGGTATTTTTGATGAAAATAGATTTAATTTTATTTCAAGACGATTACAACCACAACAATTTATTCATTCTTCAAATAAGAATAGATTCCATTGGAACAAACTGATAATAATGATGAATTTTGTCAAGAATTAAGAATCAGTAAAAGGATTAAAAAGGTCAAAGATTTTGGACCAAATTTCATTATGTTTCTTGTAGAAGGAAAAGGTGAAAATATATGCAATAAGATACCTTATTGTTATAATACAGAATATGATCCTATTACATTTGAAGAGGCAATGAAATCTCAACACTCTGCATTTTGGAAAGAAGCAATAAATGATGAGATGAATTCAATAATGGGAAATCAAACTTGGATCTTAGTTGATCTTCCATCAGGTTCCAAAAATAGGTTCTAAATGGATCTTTAAAAAGAAAATGAAGGTTTATGGAACCATTGATAAATTTAAAGCAAGGTTGGTAGCCAAAGGTTTTACACAAAAAACAAGGTATTGATTACTTTGATACCTATGCTCCAGTAGAAAGAATTGCTATAATTAGGCTCTTAATATCACTTAGAATTGCTATAATTAGACTCTTAATATCACTTACCTCTATATATAATTTGGTTGTTCACCAAATGGATGTTAAAACTGCATTTTTAAATGGTGAATTGGAAGAGGAAGTGTACATGGAATAATCGGAAGGATTTTTTTTCCAGGACAAGAGCATAAGGTATGTAAGCTTGTTATATCTTTCTATGGACTTAAACAAGGACCAAAATAATGGCACCAAAAGTTTGACAAGGTTGTTTTAGCTAATGGCTATAAAAGAAATGAATCCGATAAGTGTGTATATAGTAAATTTGAAAATGGAAAAATGTGTCATAATTTGCTTATATGTAGATGACATGCTCGTTTTTGGCATGGATTTGGAGCAAATAGAAAACACAAAGAAATTCTTGTCAAACAACTTTGCTATGAAGGATATGCGTGTAGCAGATGTTATTCTTGGGATTAAAATAACCCGAGATGAAAGCACTATATTTTATCACAATCACATTACATTGAAACAGTGATTAAAAACTTTGATCTTTTCAATTGTATACCAACATCTACTGTAACACCCCTAACCCATATCCGTTGCCGGAACAGGGTTATGGAGCATTACCAGAGTTTACAGAACAAATACAGTTAATTCATTTTATTTACTATTCATATCCAAAACCAATCATATTCAATCATATCGTCCCTTAAATAGGCCATCGAGGCCCAAATTATGCACTAGAAACAAATTGAGACTATATCGGAAACGCAGAATTTTTTTGAAAATTTCAAAATTTTTATTAGATACAGGGGACACATGCCAGTGTGGGTTGGCCGTGTGGCTTACACAGCCAAGTGACACATCCGTGTCTCAAGCCGTGTGAGCATTCGATGTGAGACATACGCCCGTGTCCTAGCCCGTGCCCATACCCGTGTAACTCTCTGACTTGAGTCACACGGCTAGCCACACGCCTGTGTGCTAAACTGTGTGGACAATTTAATTTTCAAAAATTAAGTGCAGGATTCACACGGCCAAGACACACGCCCGTGTTCTAGGCCGTGTGTCACACATGGCTGAGATACACGCCCGTGTCTCTGTCCAGGTGATCAAATTGAAGCATTCTGTTTCTAAATTTTCAAGATGCAGGGGACACACGACCAATCCACACGCCTATATGCATGACTGTGTATCACACAAGCTAAGACACACGCCCTTGTGGACAAAATAAGGCCATTTCCAAGCCTTATTTCTCACCCACAATTTCTTTGTGCCTACATTAACATTTTAATACATTTCCAAGCCATTTCAAAACATTTAAATCAAGCCAAATACAAGTATTATGTATGACATATTAGCACATATGTTCAAGTGATTAAACTTACCAAATTTGCACTTATGTATATATGCAAATTTTATTAATTATACTAATTCAATTCCATTTATAATTTGGTTTATATACCTTCCACGATAAAACCATTTTCAATACACCTCAAACATGATAAGTCCTTATATAATTACATCAAAGTATGCTTAATACTAGCCATTCCAATGGCTAGTTACAACCAAAATATTTCATCATTTAATCTATTTAACCTATATATGCCATTATATCAAAGGTTAGCTTGTTTCATATACCAAGAGGTCTGAGGGATAGTGTGATGTGACTCTGACCAAATTCCAACCTTTACGAGCTTCCGAGTACTGTAAAACAGCGATAAATAAAACAAAGTAAGCATTTAACGCTTAGTAAGTTTGCATAACAGGAATTTAACTTACCATACATTTACATTTAAGGTAAGCATACAAAAATGCATCAAAGCAATTTGGCTAATAGCCTAAAACGCACAACTTCATCAAACATGTTAGTCATTACTTCATATAAATTTCAAGAATCAAAGATGAGCTCATCATGTAGTAACTTTCATAAACATGTGCCTTTCATATCATATTTCCATATAACAGGTGCATTTCCATAACAAATCATCTTAAGTTCATTTTAACCATGTTAGAACTCTTCCCATTGAATTTATTTGAAATATCTATAAATACACATGTAGTACACTCGAAGTGTACAAAACTGTAAACCGTCAACTCATATTCAGGGGCACCGAATTAGGGCACATAATTAAAAAGCAATCTTTTGAGCCAGATAATAGGATGCTCATGTGATCCATGTAACAGGAAGCTTATCCGGGCTACAACAGGAAACTCATAAGAGTTTAAAATAGGAAGCTCATTGAGCTTAACAGGTAACTCCGAAGAGTTATTATTAGGGAGCTCCGGATAGCCATATAACAGGCAGTTCAAGCGAGCCATATCAAGAAGCTCACAAAGAGCCTATATCAGGACGCTTATAAAGAGCTGCGTTTGTGTCCGCAATATATGCAGGATCACAACCGATCATATAACAGGACGCTCACAAAGAGTTGCGGTAGTTCGCAACACATGCAGGATCACTACCGATCAGGATGCTCGTAGGAACCATATAACGGGAAGCTCAAGAGGACTTATAACGAGATGCTTGTAGGAGCTGTGGTGTGTCTGCAACATATGTAGGACTACAACCAATTCGGGAAATCTTGTATCCATCGAATTCCATTATTCAAATGAGATTTAATATTTATCAGGCTTTATCGGATATGTAATCAATTTCATGTATATGGAATTTATACAATTCACATACACAACATTCAATTCAAGCACATAAATATACACAATTTAGTTACACAAACTTACCTCGTTACTTGCTCGTATACAGGGATCTACTAATCTGATACTTTTTGTTTTCCTCAATCCAATTCCGTACTAGGTCTATCTGGATCTATACGAGTAAATTTAACTCAATTTAATGAAATTCATATTTAAGTCAAGCAAATTCACATTTTAGCAAAAATAACGTTTTGCCCCTATACTTTTAATTAATTCCAATTTTATCCCAAGGCTCGGAAATTGAAATTCATGCAATTTAATCCTTATTCCAAGTCTAATCAATATATAACATTTATAGCCTATGTATTTCACAAAAATAAAAAATTTTCCATGAATTTTACATCTTTACAATTTAGTCCTTAAATCACAATTTCATCAAAATTTCCTTTACAAAAGTTGTTTATCTATCAACAACCTTTCATTTTCTAACAAAAATTCCAAAATTTTAGCAAACTCATCCATGAAAAACTTTTAATATTTTGATAACTTTGCAAATTGATCCCCAAAATAGATAGATTAGGTTATTACGATCTCAGAAATGTAAAAATTACTAAAAACGGGACATGATTACTTACCCAAGTAAGCTTGATTGAATCTCTCTTTCTTAGCTAGGGTTTCCATAGAAAATGTTTAGGAAAATGATGAAATAAGATGATATTAAGTTATTATCATCTTTATTTATTTCAAATTCTAATTTAGTCCTTTTCTTTTTCTAATTTTCCATGGATGATTCATCATAAATATCTACTAACTCCATTTAATCATCTAATTAACATATAAGGACCTTAAATTTCGGATTCTATAGCTATTTGATACCTATACCTACTAAAACTCAACTTTTTCATTTTATTCAATTTGGTCCTTTCTATAATTAAACATGAAATTGGTAAAATTTTTCTTATCAAAATTTTCATACATATTTCCTATCATAATGCAGACCATACAATAATATTAAAATAAATTTTCTTTCTGACTCGGACTTGTGGTCCCTAAACCACTATTCTGATTTCACTAAAAACGAGCTGTTACATCTACACCCGTAAATCCTCAAATAAAATTAGTATCTAATGGTGGTAGGAAAATTGATCAATTGAAATATGCAAGTCTAATTGGTTGTCTTATGTACATAATGACTTGTACAAGTGTAACAGCCCGATTTTAGGGCTAGTCGAAACACTGGTTCCGAGACCACAAATTCGAAGTTGGAAAAATTATTTTATTTTTATTTTAGAGTCATAGAATGTTATATTAGTGCATGAAAAATTTGGTGATTTAATTTTGACAATGGTGAGCCCAATTGTAAGAAAGGACTAAATCGCATAAAGAGCAAGTCTTAAATTGATAGCTAAGGGTGTCAAATTTTCCATGTATCATAAATTGGGGGTCTTTAAACTGAAATTAGGCCATTAAATAGGTGATGGCCAGCCATGAGACAAGGAAAATCAAGATAGTCAAATATTAGGTGAAGTTGGTGACTTATTTTGACCAAAAAATAAATAAAATAAAAGAAAGATGATATAATCCTATTTCCCCATTTCTTCTCCACCGATTTTTCAGCCATTTTTTGGGGGTTTTGAGCTTCAAAAATCTTAGCAACCTATTCCTCTTGCAAATCAAGAGATTCAAAATTCGAACTTAAACTGGGGGAAGGCCAAGCAAATTGATTAGACCGACTAGTCGCCATATTTTGTAACTCGAGGTAAGTTGTATGTGAATAATACAGCTACATTGCCAATGTATGTGTTGAATTGTACTTGAATTAATATAGCATGAATTTCTTGATTGTGAAATTGAGAAAGTATGATGGTAATAGAGATAGTAAAGTTCCCGTTTGAACCTAGGAAATATATCGGATATTCATGCCATGACATATGGGTTATTGTGAGCTAGTGTAAGACATGTCTGGAACATTCATCGGCCACATTATGAGAGCCAGTGTAAGACCATGTCTGGGACATGGCATCGGCACTGAGACGAGTGCTAGTGTAAGACATGTTTGGGACATGTAT
Organism: Gossypium anomalum; assembly: GCA_025698475.1. Taxonomy (NCBI): domain Eukaryota; kingdom Viridiplantae; phylum Streptophyta; class Magnoliopsida; order Malvales; family Malvaceae; genus Gossypium; species Gossypium anomalum. Next base: position 22,499,900 of record CM046958.1, read on the forward strand.
CGGCTACGAGATGTGTCAGTATAAGACCATGTCTGGCACATGGCGTTGGCACGGATATGCGAGAGCTTGTGTAAGGCCATGTCTAGGACATGGCATCAGCCTCGATGATGATAGCCAGTGTAAGACCATGTCTGGGACATGGCATCGGCACCTTACCTATGTTTGAGGCTTAATGAATATCCGGTAGTGTTCCGAATGGTTCAACGGTGAGAGTTATGACTTGAAGTTAATAAGGAAAGTATAACCGTTTTATGAGTGGTATAAGTACCTATTTGAAAAGTATGAGATATGAGCTCGTTATATGTTATGAGAATTGTAGGGATAATGATGAGTAAGTTATGTTTATGCCTACTTTTGTGTTATGAGCATGTTGAAGAATGGTAAAGTCATTGTTCTATATTTATTTATGTGCTTTATGCTTACTCCTTCTCCTTTTCCATTTTCTTATAGTGCCGCCTATCTAGCTCAAGAATCAACGGAAGTCAGAGATATCGATCACACTATCAACCGAAGCATTCGGTATAGTTGGATTTATATTTTTGAATATGGCATGTATAGGGAATTAGACTTGTGTTTTGTGTTATTATTAATTTGCCAAATATATTGGTTTAAGATAAATCCCTCATTTTGTATTAAGCCTTGAATGATGGCTAATATTCATTTTGATTCATATGCAAAGATGTTATTTTCATAGATGAGTAAAATGCACAATGAAATGTTATCTAATGTGGTTGATTTGGTTGCATGAGATAGGCTTGTATTGGTGGTGAATGCTTTTCTGTAGGTGTGTTAGTAAGGGTGGCAAAGAGGCTTGGTAAATAGCCTTATGTTCACACGGGTAGACACACGAGCATGTGTCTAGGCCGTGTGTGACACACGGTCTGCCCCATGGTCGTGTGGTCCGGCCGTGTGTCCCCTGCACGTAAAAATTTCAAGTTAGTATGCATGATAGTAAACACAAGGGCAGAGACATAGCCGTGTGTCTCAACCGTGTGAAGGACATGGTCTAGCACACAGGCGTGTGTCTTGGCCGTGTGACATTTTGGGGTTGCTGACGTCAGAAATAGAATGTCCAAGTTTTTGCACACGGGCTAGGACACGGGCGTGTCATGGCTGTGTGAAGGACACATGCCAAGGACACGGGCGTGTGCCAGGCCGTGTAAAAACCCCTGTAGGTGTACATTTAGAATTAATTCCATACAGGTGGAGGACACGAGCATGTCCCTATATTGCTTAGGCCGTGTGAGTCACACGGGCTAGTAGCAAACCATGTCAAATTGGTCACATGGGCGTGTTACCTCTCTCACACGGGCGTGTGCCCCTATGTCAAGTGTTATTTCTTAGGATTTATTAAAGAACCCGAGTTGGTCCTGAATATTTTTTGATATGAGTTTTGGGCCTCGTAGGTCCACATTAAGGATTTGTTGACAAGTTTCAGAAGGTTTTAATTTGGATCGAGTTTAGTGACTCAGGAATGTATGAAAGCATGAGTTTAGAGTTAGGTAATGCCTCATATTCCATCCCGGCGAAGGGTACATGTGTGGGGTGTTACACGGGCGTGTGCCCTTATATTTAGTAATATTTTTCAGAGTTCGTGGGAAGATTCAAAACATTCTCGATTGGTTTTAAATAAACGTTTAGAGCCTCATAGGCATTTATTATGGAGTTTTGATAAAGATCGGGAAAGTTTTAAATGTGACCTAATTATGGTGACTCAAAAACATGTGAATGTATGTGTTCAAGTTAGGTAATGCCTCGTATTTCATTCTGACATAGGGTACGGGTGTGGGGTGTTACAACAAGACCAAATATTGCATATGTTGTTGGGAAATTGAGTAGGTATACAAGTAATCCAAGTAGTTTGCATTGGCAAGCTTTGAATAGAGTACTTAGGTACTTAAAGAAAACTATTAACTATGGATTGTGTTATAATGGATATCCTCTAGTTTTAGAAGGGTATTCGGATGCTAGTTGGATTACAAGTTTGGAAGATCATGCATCTACTAGTGGGTGGATCTTCATTCTAGGTGGAGGAGCCATTTCTTGGGGTTCCAAGAAACAAACATGTATTGCTGATTCCACCATGGCAGCATAATTTATTACATTAACCGCTGCATTTAAGGAAGTGGAATGGTTAAGAAATTTGCTTTATGATGTACCTTTATGGCCTAAGCCAATTTCACCTATTTCTATACATTGTGATTGTGAGGCTACTCTAGCAAAGGCATATAGCCATGTATATAATGGAAAGTCTAGACACATTGGATTAAGACATAGCTATGTTCGACAATTAATCTCTGATGGAGTGATCACTATTAATTATATAAGGTTAAGTGAAATTTTGGCAGATCCTTTAACAAAAAGTCTTGCTAGAGATGTATTAAAAAGGGCCTCAAAAGGGATAGGACTCAAGCCCATTAATTAGAGTTACCCATGATGGAAACTCAACTCAACTCTTGGTAAAAAATCAAGTCTTGAGTTCAATAAGATAAAGTACATCATTAGTATGTGACTGTTAGCACTATAAATAAATTTATCCTAAGATTAAAGTGCTAGGTACCCTTAATGATAAGAGAAGGATGAGTAATGTACTCTTAATGGATCCATAACATAAATATGTTAAAGTGTTATAAATATGGGAACACTCTTGATGGGATCTACCTATGTGAGTGGAAGTGTGGTTGTTTCTAGGAGCTCAAGGGCTTGGCTTTGACAGCATTCATGAAAAGAGGACACAGACACATGGCCATAATAGTGTCCCAAGATACTATGCATTGACTGATGTTGAAATCATTGTATGAGATGTGTTCGGTTAATCAAATGGAATAGTTGGCTTAAAGCTTAGTCTACCATGCAATTTCGATTAACTTTAACATATTTTCACTAAGTGAAGGTTCAACCGTAAGACATCTTCATTTATGCAAATTGATTTCCAAGAATATCAAAATCTAAAATATTTTGAAAATAGGGGGAGATTGTTGGAACATTTTCAAATTTTTGTAGTATTCCAATAATTATAAATGAATGTGTGTAATTAATCAAAAGATAAATCTTTTGGTCATTGGTCAAAAGTTATATCATTTGATTTTTGAAAAACAATTATAACTATTCAAACAATATTACAATATTACTTGAATAGTTATAAAATTAAATGAATAATTATTATTTTTTATTTATTCATAAAGACACTTATTGAAAGATGTCTCTATGAAGAGACATGAAAATTCCTATAAATAGGAATGAGATTCCATTTGGAAAACATACCAACAAGTTCTAAAAGTTCTTTCTATCCTTCCTCATTTTCTAATATTATTAGATTGTTCTATAAAGAGTTACTGCCGAAATTCTTTGTAGAAATTTTCTTGTTATACATTGCTTAGTGCTTAATGGATTATTCTCGTCAGTGCAAAACACTAATATTCATTGGCTTCATTGTATCCTCGAGGTTAATTTTCTTGAAACTCAAATAGGTGGGGACGAATATAACCTTACAGATAGTGGCTTGATACACGTCTTGGAGCCTTATCCCATTTCTTCTTTTTCTGTTTGAGTTTTATTCGTGTGTTTGAGATTTTCCACATCAGAGATTTGTACTAACAGTATCTTAAAAGTAACCTCTAGGTAATAAATACATTAGACAAATGTTCAATTTATATGGAATGGGCAATGTCATTTTCTCTTGAACTTGAGTCAGAAGTTTATATTTGAGGGATCAAAATTAAATTATAAAATTTTAATGAGTTAAAAGTACAATTTTTTCTTTGTATATGCTTGTTGGTTTAGAATTTTAAAGGGGTTAAATTGAAAATTTTTCATTTATGGGAGCCCAAAGCATATTTTTACTATTAAATTAACTTTTAATTTAAAAAAATTAAAGGAGTAAATTGATAATATTCCCTTGGCACCATCTCTGCCAGAGGCATAGTAAGAGGAGGGAGCAGATAGATCGCCATATTCAACATATGATGCATGCTAAACGAGTCACATCAACCATTTCCTTTTGGGCATGGCAGAGATCTCTGGAAAGTTAGTGGCTCAAATTTTAATTAAGCAATTCAAAGTTATCAGGAAATGAAAGACTGGATTAACTCAAAAGTAGGTGGCACCTACATTGTCACAATAGACCAGACATGACAGTTTGTTGTAGCCATAGAAATTCTAAAATTGTTATTCTACTCAACGTTTGTGGAAAACTAAGCTAATGTTTAGAATGGGAAGGAATAGTTGAGCTAAGGTACTTCCTCTAATTACAAACCTTTAACACCTACCTCCCTATTTCTCCTACTTAAAGAAGATTCAATGCATTTCTTTTGAAATTTTATTTCTTTTCTTTTCTTCCTTTTGTTTAATTGCAGAAAACCTCAAATTAAAGCATAATCCTCTACTATTCATACCTTCAACTCAAAAGATGTTTTTTAATTTGACTTGTTCAAGCATGATTGTTTCAATTTTAACGTTAAATTTTTATTACTTTAATTTCAAAGTTGGAATTGAAAGATCATTTAAATTCAAAACCCCAAATTGATTATTTGTTTCACACAATCAAATTTTCATTCTTTTGCAAAGCTCAGTTGATTTAAATCAAGCCCATTTTATTTGAGCCCAGTTGTTTTAAATTAAACCCAAATTAAGGCCCAAAATATTTTAAAATGTAACTCCAAATTCAATTTGAGGCTCATTTACTTTTAATTTTTATGTCCAACTTTAGGGCTTAAAAGCCCAATTTGTTTTTAAGTTTGCAGTTAAGAATTTTGTTAACTAAATTTACATTTTATAGATTAAGAATGCAGTATAAAACCTGCAAGCAAAAAAGAAATAGGTTAGTAATCAAATATTTAGAGAAATCTTTTTAAGGTGAATTTGCTTCCCTCTTCAAGATCAGAGGTATGCATACATGAATAAACGGGGACTTCCAATGAAGTAGCATCATCGGGCCAAGGTCCTAACTGTTAGGAAGCCCACTTTATTAGATCTAATTGGAATATATTAGAAACAATTCTTCAAAGGAAAAAATTATAAGATTAGTACCTGAACTTGCTCACTTCTCTCAAATTGGTATTCAAACTTATTTTCTGTCCACTAGTTTGGTACTTGAGCCTAACGCCATTTAAATTTTGCTGATGTGACAGCATTGGCCAATCACGTGCCTCCACGTGTCACAATCTAGGAACCCATTTGACCCGTTTGTTTTTTTTGCTGACCCAACCCCTTTGGTTTTTTTTTTTTTTTTACATTTTTTCTTTTAAAGTTATATTTCATTAATTTTCCATCATTTTTCACCATCTTCTTTAACATTTCTTTTTCTTTTGTTTTCTCTCTGCATCATCTACTCTGCCATTTTCTTTTCTTTTTTTTTTTTCAACATCTTATATCTTGCATCTCTCTCTTTTTTCCAGCTTTGGTTTTCTCTTACATTTCCCCATTTTTCTTTTCTTTTCTTTTTCTTTCCTCTTCTTCGTTTTCCATCTCCTTCATGTCTCCTCTATGTCTTATTCTACGAACAAAAATCAAGTGTGTAAAGAAGTGTTGTGTACTGCCATTATGGTTTAAGGGCACCCGTTTGCAACATGAATACTTCAAAGAACAAAGGGAAAAAATTCTTTGGGTGTTAAAAGTTCAAAGAGGTAAATTAGGCTTTAGGGTTTTGATCTGCCATTGCAATTTGTAGAGAATGTAGTATATTGTCATTTTTTAATATTCTGTTTGCTTTTTGTTTTAGGCGTAAAATGAAGACCAGGGATGTGATTTTTTATTGTGGGTTGAAAGTGACAGTGAAGGGACGGACTCAACTGCAAAAGAAGAAAGATGCACAATCAATAGAATAATGCTAGAAAATAAGATGTTATTGATAGAGAACAAGAGCTTAGGACATAAGAACGATGACCTTAACATTGACAGAATGTGAAGAATGTGATCAAGGGCAACTCGTTTGGAAGAGAAGATAAAATTGTACAAGGATAAATTGTCCAGGGACAACAACTTAATAGTTGCTTATAAGTTGTTGCCAATTGTATCATGGATGATTTTTTTTGGTTATCTTTCTTTTGGATGGTGAAATGTTGTTCATGTATTTCCATTAGTTGTTAAGAATGAATGAGTTGAATGGAATGAAAAATATTTTTTTTGTTGTCCATAAATTGACATCCATAAATTTAACCATCCATTACAAACAAAATTGAACCATAAGTGTCCATCAAGATACAACCATCAATTAAACCGTCCATCATCAAATTACATTCAACAAAATCATTCAACAAAATAAAACTATCCATCGCATGTTAACAAAATAAGACCATCAAATTAAACATGGATTAACTTCAACTATCTCCATGGTTTATGATTGTGCTTGGGTGGGTCTTTGGACTTATCCTTTTTTGTGTTCCTACTTTCCTGAGTCCCATCAGTAGTTTCCTTATCCTTCCTTTTATTGGTGCATTTGGTTGGGGAAGTCACCATGGTTTCGCCTCTTATACCAGGCTACAATGCATAAAATACATAATTAAAAAATATGTCATCAAAATACAATAAACAGTTTAGAGCTTCGCTACTTACATTCAAAATTTACATCCTTGTCCTCTCATCGGTGTATAACCCAATCTCTTGCATAGCTTGTTTTCCCCTGCTATGAAGTCTTGTAAGTACTTTTTGTGTTGAATAGGTTGGCATGGTGGGAGGAGTTGGTTGTGTTGAAAGAGCTGGTGGTGATGATGCAGATGCTTCGGATGCAACAGTTTGAGAAGGAGCTGGTGGAGCAAGAGCTACTGCAGTTGGTGGAGCAGGAGCTGCTGAAGGTACTCTAGCTAGTGGAGGTATACTCTACAAATTAAACATGTTAGTAGTTCTCAAAGTTTTGCATTAAAATTATTATAAGTTAATAACACTTATAGTAGTTGAGTTCTGATAGCTTCTAGGGGTGTGTCCAACCATGGAACACTTGTGACACTTTATCTTTTGCCCTTTTCTAGATAGTTTACTCCTATTTATCTCTCCCTCTTCTCTAACTCTATTTTTTTTTGTCTCTCGAGCATTTTCCTTAGAATGGGAGGGCCAATAGATCCCATATTAGTTTTCAATCAGAATTTCTCACTTGGGACAGTAGGCAAATAAAGCTATACAATTTTTCATAAACATCTTTTTTAAACCCCTTATAAACAAAATCAGAAATATCAAATTTTTTTCACAAAATTGCTGCAACAACATGTAGACATGGGATGCTAAAGAGATCCCATCTCCTACAACTACATGACCACTGAAATAAGTTAACAACTACAGCATAGCCAAAGTTGGCCACTTCAACCCTTTCTATTCCATTCTATTTAACATGACAGTATGAACTCATTTGGATACTCTTGTGTAACTTCTTACATATCTTAGTACATAATTGATTTTCCAATTTTTGTGTTGTTTAAATTCTTTACAATCCTATCCATAACATACTGTCTAATTTCTTCTAACATGGAAATTATAAACATTGACCTAGCTCCTAAAATTGCTGCATTAAATAACTTGGCAAAATTGTTGTCAGTTGTATCACATATGGACCTACCAGAAAACAAAGGTCTTTGGCCATTGCTGAGGGTCAGTCCTAAGTAGACTTACCTTGGCACTATGTTTGATACGGTCAATATTTTCGATGTCCTCTTCAAAGTCAGTAGTTATGTATGATTTGTAGGCTCCCAAAATGCTTGTTGGAGGTCTCCTCCAGGATTTTCTTTCCCCCCGTTGGCATATAGATGCCTTGCACAGACTCTATGCTCAATCCTTGACAACAACTTAGAAATCTCTTCCATCAATCCCTGAATGCAAAAAAAAAAAAATAATAATAATATTATATGGCTGGCTTAATAAAGTGAGCATAATATCAGAGAATTATTTAAGTACACATACCTTATATTTGTCAGTCATAAAAGTGAATCCAGAACCATCACCAATTATTAAATATGAAATAAGATTATTAGGAAACCATCTTCATGTTTCTCTACTTTCATTCTCCACAACTGCCCATGAGGTAGGGTCTATTTGGCCATTACCATCTCTCCACACAACACATAGAAGTTCCGCCTTGAATCTCTCCTTCAAAAAGCATTAATCTGGACAAATAAAGGGTATACAACACTCCAAAAACCATTTTCTCAAAGCACTAAACCCCACATAAAATCCCTTAAACTTGGAAAGTTCAGTAGGGGTTGGTCTTTCTACCATCAACTCAGTATTTCCATCTGGATCTACCTTTCTAAGTGCATTTGCATAGTTCCATAGTCTCTTAAACTCATAGAAAACTCTTCCATTTATTTCCTCTAGTGCCTATTTCCTAGCTTTGCTGCATGTACCCCTGCTTAGCTCAACTTTCAACTCTTCCTTGGCTAGTTTCTACATCTCAGTTAACTTCAGCTTTGGAATTAGTCTAATCTTACTTAAGAAATTCTCCCCAACAAACTTGTAAGATGCCCTTTTGTTCTTAAAAGTAATAGAACACTCGTGAGTTTCTATGAAGGTTTTTATCTTGTAACACCCATCACTATTATCTACACCAACATATATTCTAAATGGACATCTATCTACCCTACATTTAGCCCTAGTCCTACCCTTCTCATTCCTAAGATACATAATATCAAACCTTTTTTACTGTATACTTTGGTAATGCAGTCTTAAATTCCTCTGGTCTCCTAAACACCATACCAAGCTCCAAATGTGGTATTAAGTTATTAGGATCGAAACATACATGTTTGCTTCTCCTACAAACTACCTCACCATCTGAATCACTACCAAAAGACCCTAGATCTAATGAATCAATATATTCAGCTCCCCCATTTGATGAAACCTCACCATTTCTCTCTCTCCTTTCCCTAATTTCACCTGTCTTTGCTCGTCCTATCTGTTTTTTCCCTCTATATTTTCTATACCAAGTTTTTATATTTCTCACCTCTTCATCCTCATCCTCATCCTTAGATTCTACCCCTAAAGCCTCTTCACTGCTTAATGAGCTATCTGTATCACTGGCCCCACTACTTTCAATGCTTTCCCCACCCTCAGCACGGGCATCACTACTCCAGCTGAAGTTTGGTCCCACATTAGATTCCCCACCTAAATCTATAAATGTTTCCCAACCCCACCATTAACTCTTTCATTACAATTTAAGTCTTTATTACCTATTTAGACCACTATTTACATCCTTTTTCCCTATTGCTAGGCAACAACATGGTATCATCAACAACATCAGGTGTATCTACCTCGTGTTGAACATATACATGTATGGATCTTCTTTGTCTAATATGGTTAATCATTGTTATGAATGATGAATCATCATAGCAAAAACACCGTCCCTTACTAAAATCTACCCCACCCTCACAATATACAAAATTTCTCATAGCTCTATACCTAACTTCCACTACCATCTGACACAACGTGTAATAACACAAAAAATCAAGGTCAAAATCCCATTGCAGCACTTCCCCTCCAACATAGGATGCATATGGATTTGTAACAAAAGTTTCACCCAAATGCATATGCACCAAACATTTATCCTAAGACATTATAGCAAACTGCACATGCATAATATAAATTGTAATATACATACAAATCTTTAACAATGCTAAGCATAACATATATACATACATACATACATACATAATATACATAAACATTAATAAACAGTCATACATATAACAGTAATATACCACATAATATACATACATTAAACATGACCTACATAATATACAAACATAATAGTAATATAACACATAACAAACATACAAACATATAGACATAACATAACATAACATAACATAACATAACATACAAATATACATTCATAACAATACATAACATAACTGTAACAACCCATTTTTCAGTGGAATTGGAACAGTAGTTTCGAGACTACCAATTCGATCCGAAAATAAAGTTTATTTTTATTTTATTATATGGTCCGTATTATGACAGACATGTCGTGTGAAAATTTTGATACGAAAATTTTATCGATTAAGTGCTTAATTACGAGAATGAATAAATCGCATAAAATGCGAAAGTTGAATTGTAGTAGCTATAAGGATTAAATAGCTATGGAATTCAAATATAAAGGTCCTTATATGGTAATTAAACCATTAAAGAAAAGCATGTAGGTTTTTGGTGACTCATCCATGGAAAAATTAGAAAAGAGTAGAGACTAAATTGGAAATTGAAATAATTAATTAATTAAAAAGATGATAAAATATATCATCTTATCATTTTGTCATCTTCAACCCCAAAATTTTATGAAAACCCTAGGAGAGAGAGAAGAAACTTTCAAGGCTTAATTGGGTGAGTTTTATTGTCCCGTTTTTAGTAATTTTGATATTTTTGAAACCGGGATAGCTTAATCTATCTATTTGAGGGATTATATCAAGGTATGAAATTTGGGACATGGATGAATATGTTGAAAATTGGAAATTTATGGTAGAAAATGAAAGGTTGTTGATAGATAAACAACTTTTACAAAGTGATTTTTGATGAAAATATGATTTAGGGACTAAAATGTAAAGTTGTGAAATTTGATGAAACATTCTGCATTTTTATGAATACATGTGCTGTAAATTTTGTAATGCGATTTTGGTTAGGCTTGGAATAGGGAGTAAATTGCACAAGTTTCATCTTCCGAGCTTAGGGACGAAATTGGAATTTAAGGAAAAGTTACGGGTAAAATGGTAATTTTGCCTAAAACTTAAATTAAGTCCAAATGTGTATGAAATGTGAGAAATTGATGATTAAAGCTATTTATATAGATCTGGACAACACAAATTCGAGGTTAGATCGAGGAAAAGAAAATGTTTCAGATTAGTAGATTACTTATGCGAACAAGTGTCGAGGTAAGTTCGTGTAACTTAATCGAACATGTAAATATGATTAATTGAATGTTGTGTTTGTATGTAATGTGACTTATAATGAAAAATTGAATTTGTGCTTGTAATGGTGGAAAAAGGGTTAAGTTCCAATTGAATATTAAATTCTGATGAATATATGTGCTCTCCCAAAATGGATGAGGTCCTGCATTTGTTGCTGAAGGATTTAGCTCAGAAGAATAATCCTATTGACCTTATTATAGAAATAATTTAGCCCAGATGGGTAATCCTGATAAAATACCTATCGAGTATACGTTACAATTACAGTTTAGCCTGGACTAGTAATCCTAATTGAGCTCTTCTGAGCATACATTATATAAAGGATTTAGCCAGGATTGGTAATCCTGTTATATGATATGTGGCTCGAGAGTGTGTTCCTTGGTTAAGTGCCCTAATGGGTACTCTTGAAATAGAATGATGGGTTATTGAATTGTACACCTCGAGTGTACTACTTGAGCATCCATCAAAAATTTCAATAATTCAACGAACACAACTCTTGACATGTATGAGAATTATGAGATGAAATGATAATAACTTGAAAGAATATTGCATGATGAGCTCATCTATATTTACTTGATTAATATGAAGATTTTGGTGACTAACATGTTTGATTGAATGTATGTGTTTAGGCAATTTTGCTAATGGATGGAAAACATGATATTGTATGCTTAGATTTAATAAACAGGATTGGTAAGTTTAGTTTCTGCTATACGAACTTACTAAGAATGTAATGCTTACTCCATTTTATTTTCCCTATTTTATAGTGCTCGAAAGCTCGCGAAGGTTGGAGATCATTGGAGCATCGTCACACTATCAACTAAGCTTATTTTGGGTATACTGAGTAAAATCATTTTGGTATAATGACATGTATAAGACAACTTGACCATTAGTGGCCTGAAAATGATGTTTGTAATCTAGCCATTGGAATGACTAGTAATGGTTGTTGTGATATACTTGTAATTTCATGCTATGGTAGCTAAGTATATGTTAAGTAGTTGATCAAATTATGTCTAACATATGGAATATACCAAGGTAAGATTATAAACATGTATGCAAGCAATGATATGCCTTGTTGAATGATGGAATTTTCTTAATTTAAATGCTTGAAATGGTTGGCATAAAATGCGAGTTTTAAGTGCAGGCCTTTGGTGTGATTTTGGGTGAGAAATGAAGCTAGACATGGCTTTATTTTGTCCATACGGGCAGACACACCGGCGCGTGTCTAGACCGTGTGTGACACACGGCTGAATACACGGGCGTGTACTTAAGTCGTGTATCCCCTGCACCATAATTTTGAGAACAGAATGCTCAAAATTGAGCATACAGGCAGAGACACAGGCATGTGTCTCAGTTGTAACACCCATCACCCGTATTCGACACTGGGATAGGGATCGAGGTGATACCGGACTTTAACTCAACCAAATATATAAAATCGGGCCGTAAAATTTTGATCAATTTAAAACTTTTCATGTCACATACATTTTGTCCCTTAAACGGGCTTACGAGGCCCAAAACATGCGTTAGAGATGGTTCGGGACTAAACCGAGAATTTAAAAAACACTTGTAAAGTTTCATGCTTTAAGGCTCCACACGCCTGTGTGGGCATAGAGCACACGACCGTGTGCTAGGGACACACCCGTGTCCCGAACCCATGTCAAAAACCTGGACATTCTGCCAAAGCCACACGGCCAAGGCACACGCCCGTGTCCTATAACCGTGTCCTTCACACGGCTGAGAGACATGGCCGTATCTTTTGCCCGTGTACTACTACCATGCATACTGACCTTAAAACACGGCCCGGACACATGCCCGTGTGGCCTGCCTGTGTACTAAAGTGACTTTAAATTTTAAGTGCAGGGGAAGCACGGCCTTAACACACACCCATGGGAGTGAGCTATGTGTCACACACGGCCTAGACACATTCCTGTGTGTCTTGCCCGTGTGGACAAAGAAGGCCATTCTTCCAAGCCATCTTGTCACCCATTTACACAACCTGCACAAGATCATTTCAATATACTAACTTCACCACAATGGACACCAATTCATCCACAGAAAGAACATTATATGCATTTACCAAAATGAATAATAGCTATTATTCTAGCCTTGATACAAAATGAAGGGCTTTTGACTTAAACCAAAATACATAACCAATTGGTCATTAAATCAAACATCCTAGTCTAGCCCTATACATGCCATACTCAAAAGAAGATTTATACCATAACAAGTGCTCCAATTGATAGTGTGATCGATATCTCCGACTTTAAAAGATCCTCGAGCTAAATAGCAGCACTGAAAGAAAGGGGAAAGGAAAGAGAGTAAGCATAAAGCTTAGTAAGTTGCATATAAATAAATATACAACAACAAATTCACCATTAATCATCATGTTCATAACTCAAGGGTAAACATAAACTTGACCTACTCATTACCGTCTACTCGAGTCACATTTTCTAAATTAAGCTCATTACTCATGTAGATCAGATAGGTACCTGTACTACTCACAATGTTATTACACTTTCCTTGTTAAATCACTTCCTTAACTTTTAAAGTTGAACCTTTCGGAATACCACCAGATATTCTATGAGCCTTCAACATGGGGTAAGTTACCATTGCCATGTCCTAGACATGGTCTTACACTAGCTCTGTGTGTACGTGCTGATGCATGTCCCAAACATGTTTTACACTAGCACAACTCTTAGCGATGCATGTTCTACACATGTCTTACACTGGCTATTATTTTCGAGGTCGATGCATGTCCAGACATGTCTTACACTGGCACTTATCTCTATGCCGCCATGTCCCAGACTGGGTCTTACACTGGCTCTCATAATGTGGCTGATGCATGTCTTAGACATCTCTTACACTAACCCTCTTCTCAATGCCAATGCCATGTCCCAGACATGCTCTTACACTGGCTATCATAATGTGGCCGATGCATGTCCCAGACATGTCTTACACTGGCACACAAGTCACCCAAATGTCTTGGCACAAATATCCGGTTTGTTTAGGGTTTCAACGGGGTCTTTCTAATATCTCGATTATTACTACGCATTCCCAATTCACAATTTAGCAATTCATACTATATCAATTCAACAACAATGAGAATACATATATTAACAACGTAGTTATACTATTTACATACAACTTACTTCGGATTACAAAACGTACTCGACTAGTCAATTTAGTCCGTTTGCTTGGCTTTCCCCCGGTCTAGGTTAGGATTCAGTAAATCTTGATCTATAATAGCAAAGTGCAGTCATTTAGTCATTAGACACAATTAGGCAAATCTAAAATTTACATCTTAGGTAAAATGACCTTTTTGCCCTTAGACCTTGGCAAAATGACCATTTTGCCCTTATGCTCAAAAATTATTTTTTATCAAAGTTCTTCGTATCTCAAGCCTAACCGAACCATTTTTACTCTTGTAGCAACTTCAAATTCTCACTATTTCACATATTTATCAACTATTTTACAACTTATGCAAAATAGTCCCTTTAGGTGTTTTCCATGAAAACTCTTTCACTAAAGTTGTTTATTATACAACTCTAACTCATTTTCTTCCATAAAAAATTAGTAAACATCACAAATCATTTCATGGTAACACCATAAACTTTCAATCATATTGCAAAATAGACCCCTTATTTGAAAGCTTATGCTTCAAGGGTCTCAAAAATGCAAAAAATCATTAAGAGAAACTATCAAAATCACTTACTTGAGAGGGCTCAAAGTTGCTGAAATTTTTGAAGCTTTCAAACCCCTACAATGGTTGATATTTTCAGCTAATAGGGGAGAAAAGATGATAGTTTTTCCTTTTTTTTTTTTCTTTTATTAAAAATACAACTAGTCAAAATTGGTGACCTAAGATTCACCTAATTTTGACGTTATCACCAATTTGTCTCCACATGGCAGGCCAAGCTCTTTCTAGGAGTGTAATTGCCCTTTAAAAGCCCTCTATTTTAATTCTCTAGCTATTTAACACATTTGGGTACTAAAATGCAACTTTTTCCTTTTATGCGATTTAGTCATTTTTCACAATCGGGCTCGCAAACATTAAAATTAACTCTCCAAATTTTTCATGTGCCAATAAAACTATACCTTAACCTTTTAATATTAATAAAAATAATTTTCCTAACTTCAAATCTGTGGTCCTGAGACCACTGTTCCGACTAGGCCCTAAATCGGGTTGTTACATTTCTCCCCCCTTAGGGATTTTCATCCCCGAAAATCTTACCGGTGAATAAGTTCGGATACTGCTATCTCAAAGACTCATCGGTTTCCCATGTGGCTTCCTTGACTCCATGTCTATGCCACAAAACTTTCACCAGTGGTATATTCTTATTTCTTAACTGTTTGACCTCTCGAGCTAAGATCTTGACTGGTTCCTCACCGTAAGTCATATCCGGAAGAATCTCAACTTCAGTTGGCACAATTACATGCGAAGGGTCTGATCTGTACCGGCGTAACATGGATACGTGAAATATATTGTGAATCTTTTCTAACTCCGGTGGCAAATCCAATCGGTAGGCAACAAGCCCTACTTCTTCTGTAACCTCATAAGGTCCTATGAATCGAGGACTCAACTTGCCCATTTTTCCAAACCTGAGGAATTTCCTCCACGGAGAAACTTTCAAAAAAACTTTATCACTAACTTTAAACTTAATTTTCTTTCGTCTCAAATCCGCGTAGGATTTTTGTTTATCCGAGTCGGCTTTCAGGCAGTCACAAATCACCTTAAATTTTTCCTCAACCTCTTTGACCAAATCAACCCTGTGAATCTGACTCTCTCTCAACTCAGTCCAGTATAAGGGCGTTTGACATTTGTACCCGTACAAGGCCTCATAAGGCGCCATTTTCAGAATCGACTGATAGCTGCTGTTGTAGGTGAATTCAACCAATGGCAAGTATTTTTCCCAACTTTCTTGAAATTCGAGAACACAAAATCGCAACATGTCTTCTAAGATCTGTATTACTCTTTTAGACTTCTATCAGTTTGTGAGTGAAAAGCCGTGTTGAAACTCAACTTGGTTCCCAACGCCTCTTATAAATTCTTCTAAAACCCCGAAGTAAACCTTGGGTCTCTATCTAACACAATCGACAATGGCACTCCGTGAAACCTTATGATCTCGAAAATATACAAGTCCGCTAATTTCTCATGGGAGAAATCGGTACGTACTGGTACAAAGTGTGCCGACTTAGTTAGTCTGTCAACAATAACCCATACTACATCTTTCTTCTTCGGGGTTAGTGGTAAAATGGTTACGAAATCCATAGTGATATGATCCCATTTCCATTGGGGAACCATAATAGGCCGAAGTAAACCCGAAGGCAGTAAACCCGAAGGCACTTGATGTTCAGCCTTTACTTGTTAACACACTAGACACTTGGAAACAGACTCTGAGATATCTCTTTTCATGCCTGACCACCAATACACTTTCCTAAGGTCGTTATACATTTTTACACTACCCGGGTGAATGGATAAACAACCACCATGTGCCTCTCTCAAAATCTTTTGAATAAGCTCATCGTTCCTGGGTACGTAAATTCTATCTTTGAACATTATACCACCATCGGTGCTAACATGAAAATCTGATTCAATCTTTAACTCACACTGAGTTCTCTTGGCTTGCAATTTCTCATCACCTTTCTGAGCTTCTCGGATTTCATGAAGAAAAGTCGGTCGGGCTCTCAACTCTGCTAGGATTGAACCATTATTAGATATTGTCAATTGAGTGCTTAAGGCTCTCAAAGTAAACAACGACTTCCTACTCAAGGTATCGCCTTTCTCGGATGGTAGTCGATGTCAACTCATAATCTTTTATTAGCTCTAACCATCTTCGCTACCTCAAGTTTAACTCTTTCTGGGTTATCAAATACTTTAGACTCTTGTGATCGGTAAATATTCGGCATCTCTCACCATACAAATGGTGTCACCAAATCTTCAGTGTGAACACCACAGCTGTTAGCTCCAAATCATGGGTCGAATAGTTTCTCTTGTGTGGTTTTAACTGTCTCAAGGCATAGGCTATAACTTTTCCTTCTTGCATAAGTACACACCCTAATCTATTTAAGGAGGCATAGCTATAAATCACAAATTCCTTACACGTCTCTGGTTGCACTAACACTGGGGCTTCCGTTAATAGGGTCTTTAATCTCTCAAAACTTCGTTGATATTTTTTAGTCCATACAAACTTGACGTCCTTTTGTAGCAACTTTGATATCGGTGTAGCTATCATGGAAAATCCATTTACAAATCGTCTGTAATATCTAGCTAAACCCAAAAAGCTTCGAACCTCTGTTACATTCCTCGGCGGTTTCCATTCTACAATGGCGGAAATTTTATTTGGATCAACTCGGATTCCATCACCTGACACAATATGTCCTAGGAACCCAACCTCTTTGAGCCAAAACTCGCTCTTACTGAACTTGGCATAAAGCTGTTTATCCCTCAAGGTCTGTAACACAGTTCTCAAATGCCATGCGTGCTCACTTTCATCACGTAAATAAATCAATATGTCATCGATAAAAATGACGACGAACCTATCCAAGTAAGGTTAGAAAATATGGCTCATCAAATCCATAAATACCGCTGGGGCATTTGTTAATCCAAAAGGCATAACAGGAAACTCGTAATACCCATATCTCATCTGAAAAGTAGTCTTCGGTACATCTTGTTCCTTGACTCTTAACTGGTAGTAACCCGACCTCAAATCTATTTTAGAAAATACAGTGGCTCCTCTTAATTGATCGAAGAGATCATTGATCTTCGGCAAATGATACTTGTCTTTCACTGTCACTTTATTAAGCTGTCTATAGTCGATACATAACCTCATCGACCCGTCTTTCTTTTTCACAAAAAGTACTGGGGCACCCCATGGTGAATAGCTCGGTGTAGCAAAACCCTTATCTGTTAGTTCTTGCAACTGTACTTTCAACTCTTTCAACTCGGTGGGGGCCATTCTATATGGTGAAATTGAGATTGGCGTCGTGCCATGAACTAACTCAATACCAAACTCAACTTTCTCTTTGGAGGTAATCCGACCAACTCTTCCAGAAAAACATCTATAAACTCACAAACCACTGGTACCGATTCAATCTTCGACTCGGACACTTAAGTATTTAGCACAAAAGCTAGATAAGCCTCATACCCTTTTCTTAAATATTTTTCATCGGTCAAAGATGATATTACCACAGGCGACTTGTCCAAGTTACCTGGTCCAACCCGAAGAACATTCCTATCTTCACACTTTAACTTAATAATTTTCTCCCCACAGTCTACTACAACACTATGAGAAGTGAACCAATCCATCCCAAGGATTACATCAAACTTATTAAACGACAATAACATTAAATTGGCCGAAAAATAATGACCTCTAACTGTCAAAGGACAATTCCTACATACTTGGTCAACTAGTACATGTCTGCCTAGAAGGTTGGATACTTTTATTACGAACTCAGTGGACTCTACTATCATATTTATAAGTGGTATCAAATCCTTACAAATATAAGAGTGGGTAGACCCCAGATCAATCAAAGCTACAACAGATATATCATGAATAGGTAAGGTACCCGTAATCACGTCGGGAGACTCTACCTCCTCGCAGGCACGAATAACATAAGTTTTTGTAGGCGCTCTGCCTTCTGACCTCACTGCAACGTCTTTCGCCGTACCCCTACTACTAGTCCCAGTCCCAGGTTTCTTTTGTGGCCTACCCCTCAATGGAGTACTGCTTGCCTTCATTGCTTGCTTCCTCTCTCTCTCTTCCATCTCAGGGCAATCACGAATAAAGTGGTCTAGTGACCCACACTTGAAACAACCCCTCTCATTTACTCGGCATTTACCTAAGTCACGTCTCCCACATTGTACACACTCTTACCTATTTGGCTTAGTACTACCAACACTAGCGACCGAAGTAGTTTGGACTTTAGACGCTATATTGTGTTTATTTTTGTTTCTTCTCGAATACCCCACCGAAGCATTCGATCTGGTAATATAATCTTTTGATCTTTTAGATGAAGGCTGATGTGATTTCCCCACCTGCCTCTTCTTTAAATCTCGCGACTCAATAGCCGCCTTTCTAATCTCTTTCACCAGCTGTTCTGCTTTGCACGCTCTCTCAAAGAGCACCACAAATTCTTTTAATTCGAGGATACCCACGAACACTCGAATATCTTTATTGAGGCCATCCTCAAACCTTTTACACATGGTAGCTTCAGTGGATACACATTCCCGCGCATACTTGTTGAGTTTCACGAACTCACGCTCATATTCTGTCACAGTCTTATTGCCCTGTTTCAACTCTAAAAATTCTTTCCTTCTCTCATCTATGAACCTCTGGCTAATATACTTCTTTCTAAACTCTTCTCGAAAAAATTCCAAAGTTACTCTTTCTCTCGGTACGACAGACACGAGAGTATTCCACCACTGATAAGCTGAGTCTTGGAGAAGTGACACGGCACATTTCACGCACTCTTCAGGTATGCATGACAGTTCATCGAATACCCACATGGTATTTTCTAGCCAAAACTCCGCTCTCTCCAGGTCATCATCTATACTAGCCTTAAATTCGTCGGCCCCTTATTTTTGGATCTTGTCTACCGGAGGCTTCTCTCTTCTGAACATGTCCACACATTACGGAGCCACCGGGGTATAATGAGGAATCAAAGGAGGTGGGGGAGGTGGAGTGTTCGGGTTCGCACGAACAAACTCTGTATACCAAGAATCCATCATTCAAAAGTTGGCTTTCCTATCCCCTCTGCCTTAGCCAATATTCACGAGCTCACTCTCTACTGGCGCAGTCCCTTCTTCGGGAGCCGACGCATTACTTTCCACGTCATCCACCGTGGTTCTATTAGGATCCATTACTATATAAAAATGCAATTTATAATTGTAAGGAATCATCACGCTATAAATAAATATTTATGGCATGTATAGCTAGACTCGTACTCTAGCTAGGTTAGTCTTAGAACCGACTAAACCATAGCTCTGATATCTGACACCGGGACAGGGTTCGAGGTGATACCGAACTTAAACTCAACCAACTATATAAAACGGGGTCGTAAAATTTTGATTAATTTAAAACTTTTAATGTCACATACATTTTGTCCCTTCAACGAGCGTACGAGGCCCAAAACATGCGTTAGAGATGGCTTGGGACTAAACCGAGAACTTAAGAAAAACTTAGAAAGTTTCATGTTTTAAGGCTCCACACGCCCGTGTGGGCATACAACACACGACCTTGTGCTAGGGGCACACCCGTGTCCCAAAACCGTGTTAAAAACCTGGACATTCTGCCAAAGCCACACGGCCAAGGCACACACTCGTGTCCTATAACCATGTTTGAGTTTAATTTTTAGAAATTTTTGCATATTTCGGATGATTGATAAGTTGCTTAGTTAACCCATAGTTTAGTTTTTGGAATTGGTAAGGAAATGGTATTCGGCCATGGATAAAGGTTTGAAAAAAAAAATTAGTTTGAAGTTGCATGATAGAAGAGATGTGTTATATTATTGAGTTTTATACTAGAAGTTTGCATGAAATTAACTAAATAGTGCTTATTTGCTTAGTTGATAAATTGAGGAGCTAAATTTCGAAATAGATTAAAAGGAAGGATTTATTTAAACTTAAGGAATATTCGGCCTAAGTAAGTTAGGTTGAAATTTTTGATGTTTCATGTTTTTGTTATATTGGATTAAAATTTAAAAATGTACAATGTGAAGGGCAAATTGGTAATTTGCTTAATTGTGAGTTTGGGAGATAATTTAATAAATTTTCTTTGAATGAGTTCAATTTGAATTTTTAATAGATCAAGAACAAAGAGGATCAGGTTTGGATCAGGGAAAGGCAAAAATAGTCGAATAGTCGAAAACCGTCAATATTCGAGGTAAGTTACTAAGCAAATAATTGTTGTTTACTTATATAAATGCAATTTATATATGTACATATATATACATGCTGATTTCGAAAATGCAAAACGATAATTATGTTGAAAGTGAATGTTTTGAATAGGCATGAATGGATATATATGTGAATTATCGAGCACTAAGTGTGCGAAGTAAAATTATCGAGCACTAAGTGTGCGAAATAAAATTATCGAGCACTAAGTGTGCAAAGTAAAACTATTGAGCACTAAGTGTACGATCTCATTGCATTGTGAGTTAAATAATAGCACTAAGTGTGCGAATACAACAAGTGATCGAAAGTGGTCGAACGAGTTATTTATCAAATGCAAAAGTAGTAAGTGGAATATTTAATTTCGTAATATGCAGGTATGTATCGAACCTATGTGGTTGATATTATTGAATTTGGAATTACGGGGTTGGTTGTAGCAAATGTGAAATGTATGAAAGAATAGTAAAATGAAAGGTGAAGGAGTTAAAAGGAATGAACTGATATATTATATGCATGTTATAATGTTGAATACTTATTTTAACTGCATATGAACATTCGGCAAATTATGAAAATGTGAGATTGGAAGTGAGGAGTAGTTATGTGAAAGAGTATATGTATATTTGAAAATGTTGGAAATTATATGTGAATGATTGATAGATATATGGACTGATAAGTTTGGATAAATATGTGATTATGGAAGTATGACTTGGTTATTTAATTGGACTATCAATGTCTTTTAAATTGTTTAAATTGCTTACAACTTACTAAGCTAAGATAGCTTACTTTGGGTGTGTGTTTACTTGTTTTTATTTTATAGATTTTAGAGATCGTTACATGCTCGGGGATCGTTCGTGAAGTTCACCACACTATTTTCTATTTCAGAATTAATGAATGTTTGTTTTGAATTTATGGCATGTATAGTCTAGTATTTTTGTTGGTTGGATTTGAGTTGTACTTATGGAAGCCATGCGAAAATGGCTAAATATGATGTTTAAACTTAAGTAAATTATGGTTGATTTCATAATTAAGTAATGCTATAATATATAAATATATATGTGATGGAATTAATTTAGTATTCTTGGTATATGCGAATGAATTCATGATCTGTTGGTATGGTTAGATTATGGATATATCATGCATAAGAGTGGATTATTGATATGAAATTATTAAAGATGTATGCCGTTGAATATAGTATAAATTGGGCATTTGATATTGATTAGTTGATAATCGGTTCTAGAAGAAATAATTTATTTGTGTACTTGGAAGATTTTTGATATGAGATCTGAATTTTGTTTGATAATGCCTTGTAACCCGTTCGGCGACGAACATGGGTTAGGGTGTTGCAATTTGGTATCAAAGCTACGGTTTAGTCGATTCTCAGACTAACGTGGCGCGTGTGAGTCTAGCTATACATGCCATATGTTATTAAATGATAGTTTGATGACTTCTGATGCTTAAAACCTATTTTTTGTATATTAAATGGATCAAGATCCCGAGCGAGTAGTAGCCAATGATGTCGAGAGTGTGGCGCTTGCTCCCGCTCAAGGGGCCGCGCCGGTTGAATCTCGGCTAGCTGCGAATAACCAAGACGAGGGGGCTAAACAAGCCTTCTATAATTTGATGAATTATTGGTTTAATCATTATATCCAGACAAATCCGGCTGTTCAACAACCCTCGAACCTGAATAACCCACCTCCGGTGCCTGTAGTACCACCGACTGCTGATCCTGTGAGATTAAGTAGGCCCCTGGTCGATAAAATAGGAAAATACGGGGCCCAAGAATTTTTGGCTACAGATGATGACGATGCTGAGAAAGCTGAATGTTGGCTCCATATTACTATTCGAGTATTTGAAGAATTATCATGTACCTCTGATGAATGTTTAAAATGTGCCATGTCCTTGTTACGTGACTCTGCTTAGCATTGGTGGAACACTCTAGTTTCGGTTGTACCGAAAGAACAAGTTACCTGGGATTTCTTTCAGACTGAGTTTTGCAAGAAATATATCAGTCAGAGATTTATTGACCAGAAATGTAAAGAGTTTCTCGAGCTTAGATAGGGCTGTATAACTGTTACTAAGTACGAGCGAAAATTTGTGAGACTCAGCCGTTATGCCCTGGAGTGTGTTTCGACCGAAGCGGCTATGTGTAAAAGGTTTGAAGAAGGATTGAGGGAAGATATAAAATTGCTCGTTGGTATTCTTGAAATAATAGAATTCGTGGTACTCGTTGAGCGATATTGCAAAGCCGAAGAACTTGGAAAAGAGACAAGAAATGCTAAGTTCGAAGCTAGAGATTTTTGTAAGAGATCTGCGGGTAAAAATTCTCAGTCGGCACCAAAGAAGTTCAGAGATGATAGCAACCGATCTAAGACTACTGCAGGGCTTTCTATTCATGATTGACCACTAGTGAGTTCACCAGATACCTTGATTGCCAGTGTTGGAAATACTCGATCTAATAAACCCGAGTGTCAAAAATGTGGAAGACGACATGTGGGTGAGTGTTGGGGCAAGTATAACAGTACATCTTGTTATAGATGTGGTGCACGAGATCATTTCATTCGAGATTGTCCAGAACCAGTCGAGAAAGATAATGTTCAGAGCGTAAGACCGAGTGGCACTGCAACTAGGGGTAGACAACCTAGAAACACAGGAGGTAGAAGTGGTACTCAGTGAGGGGCTTCGAATACAGCAGTTCGATCCGAGGCTTGTGCACCCGCTAGAGCATATGCCATTCGCGCTCGAGAGGAGACTTCATCCCTTGACGTTATTACCGATATATTCACTCTCTATGGTATTAGCGTAATTGCTTTGATTGATCCCAGGTTAACTCATTCCTATGTGTGTGAAACGTTAGTATCTAGTAAGACTTTGCCTGTTGAGTCTACTAAGTTTTTCATTCGGGTATCTAACCCCCTGGGTCGGTGTGTCTTAGTTGATAAAGTGTGCAAGAATTGCCCCCTAATGATTCGAGGTTCATGTTTCCTGGTTGATTTGATGTTATTGCCTTTCGAAGAGTTTGACATAATTCTGGGTATGGATTGGTTAACCATACACGATGTTGTGGTGAATTGTAAACGAAAAACTATTAATCTGCAATCCCAGAGTGATGAGATAATTCGAATTGAGTCTACTAATTTGAATGGTTTACTGGTAGTGATATCTTCGATTTTGGCTCAGAAGTACGTGAGAAAGGGTTGTGAAGCTTACGTTGTGTATGTGCTTGATAGTAAAGTGACCGACAAGAATATTGAATCCGTACCAATTGCGTGTGAGTATCCGGATGTGTTTCCTGAAGAATTGTCGGGTTTGCCGCCTATTCGAGAGGTAAATTTTGGTGTCGAGTTAGTACCGGGGACGACTCTGATTTTGATTACTCCATACCGAATGGCACTTACTGAATTAAAAGAGTTGAAAACACAGTTGTAAGAGTTGACAGATCGAGGTTTTGTGCGACTGAGTTTTTTTCCATGGGGTGTGCCTGTGCTATTCGTGAAAAAGAACGATGGAAATATGAGAATGTGTATTGATTATCAAGAGCTCAATAATGTGACAATCAAGAATAAGTATTCGTTACCGCGAATTGATGACTTGTTTGATCAATTAAAAGGAGCATCAGTGTTTTCGAAAATAGATTTGTGCTCGGGTTACTATCAGTTGCGAGTTAGAGACTCTGATGTGCCTAAAACCGCTTTTCAAACTAGATACGGACACTATGAGTTCTTGGTGATGCCGTTCGGACTTACTAACGCACCTGCCGTTTTCATGGATTTAATGAACTGAATCTTCAGATAGTTTTTAGACCGGTTTGTGGTTGTATTTATAAATGATATTTTGATCTACTCCCGTGATGAAACTGATTATGCTGGGCACTTGAAATTGGTATTACAGACTTTACGAGATAATCAACTCTATACGAAGTTTAGCAAATGTGAATTCTGGTTGCGGGAGGAGTTTCCTGGGGCACGTAGTTTCAGTGTCTGGTATTCGAGTTGATCCGAATAAGATTTCAGCTATACTCGATTGGAAACCTCTGCGGAACGTTACCGAAGTTTGGAGTTTTTTGGGACTTGCCAGATATTATAGGCGATTTGTGAAAGGTTTTTCGATGATTGCCACTCCGTTGACAAAGCTACTTCAGGAAGATGTTCGATTTGTATGGACAGAAAGATGTCAGAAAAGTTTCGATTAGTTGAAAACTTTGTTGACTGAAGCTCCAATGCTTGTTCAACCGGAATCGGGTAAAGAGTTTGTTATCTTTAGTGATGTTTCTTTGAATGGGTTGGGCTATGTTCTGATATAGGAAGGCAAAGTTGTAGCTTATGCCTCGAGACAGTTAAAGCCGCACGAAAAGAATTATCCGACTCACGATCTTGAATTGGCCGCTATTGTGTTTGCTTTGAAGATTTGGCGTCATTATTTGTTCGGTGAGAAATGTCATGTCTACTCTGATCACAAAAGCCTCATATATTTGATGACTCGAAAAGATTCGAACTTCAGACAGCGACGGTGGCTAGAGGTATTAAAAGATTACGAGCTAGTGATAGATTATCATCTGGGGAAGGCTAATGTTGTTGCAGATGCTCTGAGTCGAAAATCACTGTTTGCCTTACGTGCGATGAATGCGTGTTTGACTATGTCCGTAAATGGTATGATAATAGCTGAACTAAAAGCAAAACCATTTTTTGTCCAACAGATTTGTAAAGCTCAGAAAAGGGATAATGATTTGTTAGCAAGAAGGGCACAATGTGATTCCAATGTTGATTCGAATTTTCAACTTAACACTGAAGATTGCTGGAGATTCAGAAATCGATTGTGTGTTCCAAGAAATACAGAGTTGATACATATGATTTTGAATGAAGCTCATGATAGTAAAATGTCTTTTCACCCGGGTAGCACGAAAATGTATAATGATTTGAAACAGTACTATTGGTGGCGTGGTATGAAAAGAGACATCTCGAACTTTGTGTCAAAATGCTTAGTATGTCAGAAGTAAAAGCCGAGCATCAGGTACCATCGGGATTGCTTCAGTCGATTTTGATACCTGAGTGGAAATGGGATCGAGTCACAATGGATTTTGTATCTGGATTACCATTAACACCGAGCAAGAAAGATGCAATTTGGGTGATTGTTGATAGATTGACGAAATCGGCCCACTTTATTCCTGTCCGTTCAGATTACTAAACTACATTTCAGTACAGCCTTTCACCCCCAAACGGATGGCCAGTCCGAACGAATCGTCCAAATACTCGAGGATATTTTGAGATGTTGTGTTCTTGAGTTTGAGGGTACGTGGGAAAGATACTTATCCTTGATCGAATTTGCATACGACAATAGTTTTCAGTCAAATATCAAAATGGCACCTTACGAAGCTTTGTACGGTCGTAAATGTCATACACCTTTGTATTCGACCGAGCTAAGTGAAAACAAGATACATGGGGTTGATTTGATTAAAGAAACTGAACAGAAAGTAAAAGTGATCCGTCAAAATTTGAAAGCAGCGTCCGATCGTTAGAAATCTTATGCGGATTTGAAACGTAAAGATATAGAGTTTCAGATTGGTGACCTGGTATTTTTGAAAGTCTCACCATGGAAGAAAATTCTTAGATTTGGTCGCAAGGGCAAATTGAGTCCGAGATTTATTGGACCGTACGAGATTACTGAGCGTATCAAACCAGTTGCTTACCGATTGATGTTACCACCTGAGTTGGAAAAGATTCACAATGTTTTCCATGTTTCGATGCTTCGACGGCATAGATCTGATCCTTCTCGTGTGATTAGCCCTTCTGAGATTGAGATTCAGTCCGGTTTAACTTATGAGGAAGAACCGATTCGTATTTTGGCTCGCAAAGAGAAAGAGTTAAGAAATAAGAAAATTTCGTTAGCGAAAGTGCTTTGGAATAAGCACGGGGTCGAGGAAGTAACTTGAGAATTTGAAAATTCGATGAAAGAATGTTACCCAAACCTATTCATCGGTAAGATTTTCAGGGACAAAAATCCTTAAGAGGGAAGAGTTGTAACAACCCGATTTTGACCCTAATCAGAACGGTAGTTTCGGGACCACAAATCCGAATTAGAAAAATGTTTTAAATTAAATTTCGGTATTTGTTACGTGTGAATTGATATCCATGAAAGTTTCGTATCTTAATTTTTCTGTTTAGATGCCGAATTATAAAGAAAAGGTGTAATAGCATAATAGGTAAAATTTGATGAATTATGTGTGAATGCCAAATTGTTAATGGTCTTTTATTTTGGGGGAGTTAAAATGCTATTAAACCAAGACTCATGCACGGACAAAATCGGTCATTAGATAATGGAAATAGCATAATTTTATAATGGCTATTTTGGTAACTTAATAATTATATTATCACATTAACTTAGTAAAATAGGAAGTGGGTGGAGTTTTCATCTTTGGAAAAATCGTAGATAGCCAAGCAAAAGAAAGAAATAGATTCCTTGCATTCGACCCTTGTCTAGTTTAATTTAAAGGTATGTTTGAGTTTAATTTTTAGAAATTTTTGCATATTTCGGATGATTGATAAGTTGCTTAGTTAACCCATAGTTTAGTTTTTGGAATTGGTAAGGAAATGGTATTCGGCCATGGATAAAGGTTTGAAAAAAAAAATTAGTTTGAAGTTGCATGATAGAAGAGATGTGTTATATTATTGAGTTTTATACTAGAAGTTTGCATGAAATTAACTAAATAGTGCTTATTTGCTTAGTTGATAAATTGAGGAGCTAAATTTCGAAATAGATTAAAAGGAAGGATTTATTTAAACTTAAGGAATATTCGGCCTAAGTAAGTTAGGTTGAAATTTTTGATGTTTCATGTTTTTGTTATATTGGATTAAAATTTAAAAATGTACAATGTGAAGGGCAAATTGGTAATTTGCTTAATTGTGAGTTTGGGAGATAATTTAATAAATTTTCTTTGAATGAGTTCAATTTGAATTTTTAATAGATCAAGAACAAAGAGGATCAGGTTTGGATCAGGGAAAGGCAAAAAATAGTCGAATAGTCGAAACCGTCAATATTCGAGGTAAGTTACTAAGCAAATAATTGTTGTTTACTTATATAAATGCAATTTATATATGTACATATATATACATGCTGATTTCGAAAATGCAAAACGATAATTATGTTGAAAGTGAATGTTTTGAATAGGCATGAATGGATATATATGTGAATTATCGAGCACTAAGTGTGCGAAGTAAAATTATCGAGCACTAAGTGTGCGAAATAAAATTATCGAGCACTAAGTGTGCAAAGTAAAACTATTGAGCACTAAGTGTACGATCTCATTGCATTGTGAGTTAAATAATAGCACTAAGTGTGCGAATACAACAAGTGATCGAAAGTGGTCGAACGAGTTATTTATCAAATGCAAAAGTAGTAAGTGGAATATTTAATTTCGTAATATGCAGGTATGTATCGAACCTATGTGGTTGATATTATTGAATTTGGAATTACGGGGTTGGTTGTAGCAAATGTGAAATGTATGAAAGAATAGTAAAATGAAAGGTGAAGGAGTTAAAAGGAATGAACTGATATATTATATGCATGTTATAATGTTGAATACCTATTTTAACTGCATATGAACATTCGGCAAATTATGAAAATGTGAGATTGGAAGTGAGGAGTAGTTATGTGAAAGAGTATATGTATATTTGAAAATGTTGGAAATTATATGTGAATGATTGATAGATATATGGACTGATAAGTTTGGATAAATATGTGATTATGGAAGTATGACTTGGTTATTTAATTGGACTATCAATGTCTTTTAAATTGTTTAAATTGCTTACAACTTACTAAGCTAAGATAGCTTACTTTGGGTGTGTGTTTACTTATTTTTATTTTATAGATTTTAGAGATCGTTACATGCTCGGGGATCGTTCGTGAAGTTCACCACACTATTTTCTATTTCGGAATTAATGAATGTTTGTTTTGAATTTATGGCATGTATAGTCTAGTATTTTTGTTGGTTGGATTTGAGTTGTACTTATGGAAGCCATGCGAAAATGGCTAAATATGATGTTTAAACTTAAGTAAATTATGGTTGATTTCATAACTAAGTAATGCTATAATATATAAATATATATGTGATGGAATTAATTTAGTATTCTTGGTATATGCGAATGAATTCATGATCTGTTGGTATGGTTAGATTATGGATATATCATGCATAAGAGTGGATTGTTGATATGAAATTATTAAAGATGTATGCTGTTGACTATAGTATAAATTGGGCATTTGATATTGATTAGTTGATAATCGGTTCTAGAAGAAATAATTTATTTGTGTACTTGGAAGATTTTTGATATGAGATATGAATTTTTTTTGATAATGCCTTGTAACCCATTCGGCGACGAACACGGGTTAGGGGTGTTACAAACCGTGTCCTTCACACTTCTGAGACACATGGCCGTGTCTTTTGCCCGTGTACTACTACCATGCATACTGACCTTAAAACATGACCAGGACACACGCCCATGTGGCCAGCCCGTGTACTAAAATGACTTTGAATTTTAAGTGCAGGGGACGTACTGCCTTAACACACACCCATAGGAGTGAGCCATGTGTCACACACGGCCTAGACACACTCTCGTGTGTCTTGCCCGTGTGGACATAGAAGGCCATTCTTCCAGGCCATCTTGTCACCCATTTACACAACCTGCACAAGATCATTTCAATATACTAACTTCACCACAATGGACACCAATTCATCCACAGAAAGAACATTATATGCATTTACCAAAATGAATAATAGCCATTATTCTAGGCTTGATACAAAATGAAGGGCTTTTGACTTAAACCAAAATACATAACCAATTGGTCATTAAATCAAACATCCTAGTCTAGCCCTATACATGCCATACTCAAAAGAAGATTTATACCATAACAAGTGCACCAATTGATAGTGTGATTGATATCTCCAACTTCAAAGGATCCTCGAGCTAAATAGCAGCACTGAAAGAAAAGGGAAAGGAAAGAGAGTAAGCATAAAGCTTAGTAAGTTGTATATAAATAAATATACAACAACAAATTCACCATTAATCATCATGTTCATAACTCAAGGGTAAACATAAACTTAACTTACTCATTACCGTCTATTCGAGTCACATTTTCTAAATTAAGCTCATTACTCATGCAGATCAGATAGGTACCTGTACCACTCACAACGTTATTACACTTTCCTTGTTAAATCACTTCCTTAACTTTTAAAGTTGAACCAGAATATCACCAGATATTCTATGAGCCTTCAACATAGGGTAAGTTGTCGTTGCCATGTCCTAGACATGGTCTTACACTAGCTCTGTGTATACGTGCTGATGCATGTCCCAGACATGTCTTACACTGGCTATTATTGTCGAGGCTGATGCATGTCCTAGACTTGTCTTATACTGGCACTCATCTCTATGTCGATGCCTTGTCCTAGACATGGTCTTACACTGGCTCTCATAATGTGGCTGATGCATGTCCTAGACATGTCTTACACTAACCCTCTTCTCAATGCCGATGCCATGTCCCAGACATGCTCTTACACTGGCTATCATAATGTGGCCGATGCATGTCCCAGACATGTCTTACACTGGCACACAAGTCACCCAAATGTCTTGGCACGAATATCCGTTTTGTTTCCTAGGGTTTCAACGGGGTCTTTCTAATATCTCAATTATTACTAAGCATTCCCAATTCACAATTTAGCAATTCATACTTTATCAATTCAACGACAATGAGTATACATGTATTAACAATGTAGTTATACTATTTACATACAACTTACCTCGGATTACAAAACGTACTCGACTAGTCGGTTTAGTCGGTTTGCTTGGCTTTCCCTCAACTATTTTACAACTCATGTAAAATAGTCATTTTAGGTGTTTTCCATGAAAACTCTTTCACTAAAGTTGTTTATTATACAACCCTAAACTTTCAATCATATTGCAAAATAGACCCCTCATTTGAAATCTTATGTTTCAAGGGTCTTAAAAATGCAAAAAATCATTAAGAGAAACTATCAAAATCACTTACTTGAGAGGGCTCAAAGTTGCTGAAATTTTTGAAGCTTTCAAACCCCTAAAATGGTTGATGTTTTTGGCTAAGAAGGGAGAAAAGAAGATAGCTTTTCCTTCTTTTTTCTTTTTCTTTTATTAAAAATGCAACTAGTCAAAATTGGTGACCTAAGCTTCACCTAATTTTGACCTTCTCACCAATTTGTCAACCCATGGCCGGCCAAGCTCTTTCTAAGGGTCTAATTGCCCTTTAAAAGCCCTTTATTTTAATTCTCTAACTATTTAACACATTTGGGTACTAAAATGCAACTTTTGCCTTTTATGCAGTTTAGTCCTTTTTTGCAATCGGGCTCGCAAACATTAAAATTAACTCTCCAAATTTTTCATGTGCCAATAAAACCATACCTTAACCTCTTAATATTAATAAAAATAATTTTCCTAACTCTGGATTTGTGGTCCTGAGACCACTGTTTTGACTAGGCCCTAAATCGGGCTGTTACATCAGCCGTGTGTGCCACATGGCCTAGAACACGGGCGTGTGTCTTGGCCGTGTGAAACCTGCACCTAATTTTGAATTGAATTAATTAACCACACGGCTTAGTACACGGCATGTGGCATGGCCGTGTGCACAAGTTAGAGAGTTACACAGGGTCGAACACGGCTTGATTCTAATGCTAGTATTTGGCCTCGAGGGTCCGATTAAAGGACGTTTTGAATGATCTCGATTAATGAATAGTAATTTACATAAATTATTTGTAAAATGTACTGAAAGTTTCGGTAATGCTCTAAAATCCTGTATTTGTAAAATGATCTTGATAAATTGCATATTTATTGTTTCTCCATTCACTAGAAGAAATTATATCCCTTGTAATTTTTTTTTGAGCTCGAGGTATTTTCTTTCTTGAACCAAGATCAAAGGCATCCATTAATATCATGGATTGACGAGAAGGATTATGAAGAATAAAAACAAATATTTTGAACTACAAGTTTAGTCGATTCTAGGTCTAAAATGAGTTTGTTTTTAGAGGGTCTTGTGTACATTCCTTAAAATTGTTAAAATGTGATTTTAAACTATGCTTTCAATTGTATGAAAAAATATAGGTACCTTTTCCTTCTTACCTTTGACCTTAGATTGAGATTGTCTTTTGAATCAATGCACACTGTGGATGATGAAGTAGAAAGTCATGCACCTCAAATTAAGGGAGCACAAATTGAAGTTGGGGGTAAGAATAACCTTGAGATACCACTAAGGAGGTACCAGTAGTCACTTAGTGCTTGATCAGGATGTACTTCTACTTGCAACAATTGCTACACTGTAGAGTGTTGCTGGAACCATCCCTCCAGGTCAAACAATATTGTAGTTAAGAGAGCACCGATTGAGAAATTATGAAACTATGGTGCTAAGGACTTCAAGGGTCAAAGGGTACTGACTTGATGGCTACAAAGTATGTTGGAAAAAATCTGATTTGAAAACAATTTTCTTGCACCTTGAAGAATAAAAATTTTGAAAACCAATCTGGTTTGTGATATTTGTAGTAATAAAACCTTTACCAAAATTGCACCTTTGTTTTCGGCTAGACAAATCCTTTTTGTTCTCGGCTTTCAATTGAATAACCTTCTCCTTTATTCTCGTACCACGAAACTACTTCGAGTGTAGGCTCGAACAATTTGAATCAAACACAGAACTAGAAATAGTTTTCTTTACTTTCAGTGTGAAAGCAAAATCTCTTCTCAATAGAAACCTCAGAGTTGTTATTCTAGAAAATAGATTTAATACGTAGAGAATACTTTCACTATTTTCGAGCAGAGTAACAATATCTTGTTATATATTTTAGCCCTACCAGTTCCATCTATTTATAGGGAGAAGAAGTAAAACCCTTGTTAAATTGTAGAAGTCTATTTCAAATAAAAAAAACGAACTCCTAATCAAATTAGAAGCATAGGGGGCGACAACCCTAATTAATAATACTATGGTTTGTCGTCCCCCCTTTAACATGAGGGGCTTTTAGGCCTCTTTTATATCAGGTTCAATTACAAGTACTTCTTGGACTTTTAACTCAATATATTATAATTCAATCCAATCTGATTTTTTTTTCTATTTCCCAAAATAAATATCTCAAATAAATATATTAATTTCCCAATTAAATAATATTCTCAACTAATTTTAATTTCGTTAAAATCATGATGAATTTATTGTAAAAGAATATATGAGAAAATATATTTAATATTTGTACATTCAATGGGTTTACTATGACCAAATGATTTATTTTCATTTTCAAACTTCATTTAATTCGAAAACCATAAATTCATTTCTAGGTCATTTTCATTTTGGAGAAAACCACATTTATTTATAAATGTTTCCATTTTTTCCATTTTCATTTAAATTTTGGATAAAACCACATTCTTTTGTAAATGTTTCCCATTTCTCCATTTTCATCATTTTCATGATTTCCATCCATTTTTGTTCATTTGATTTAACTTGAAATTCATTTCTAGGTTCAATGAGCTAGTGGAGGGACTGATTGGACATATGTGATTAGGGATCAAACTATTTATAAATAAGTTCCAACATTTTGCCTATTAATTATAAACTCATTTAGTCACAAAGTCATTCCATTATAGTATCGTGACTGAGCTCTCCACAACGACATATCGTTACGAAAGTATACGAGTCACACATAAATAGTCCTTCATCCACTCAGGATATATGTATGCCACACTTTGAACGTCACAAGTGAATAAATTCATAAACGGATTCAAGATCTATTCTTCTTGGATCTAGTCTGATGCATTGTCAATATAGTCAATGACATCTATGTCTCTATCTTCTGGGAGTCATCCACTTTGATGTCCAAGACAAGGTTGTTGGGAAATGTGCCCATATTTTAGTAAACATGTAACTGTTTTCTATGTATTTGAACTATGAATAAATAAATAAATTTAATTACACATTTTGCTGTTATATCTTTTATGTTTCTATCTTTGATGTTTTACATACATAGCAAAATGGTAACAATAAAATATTAGCTCATTGATTGTCTAAATTCAAACTGATGATAAGTGGCATTGTAAAAATGTTTACATTGCGAGAAAAACAAATTATTTCAATAGGTAATTTAAACGAGTCCGTAATCCCGTAAAAGAATCAAAGTGAGTGTTTGATTCAAATACTCGAAAGGATTATTATGTTGTGAAATCGGTGGCTGGACCAAACCGGTCGGGTTGTCATTGGCCTAGACTGAACCAACAACAACTGAACCAATTCGTGGTGCCCTGAGAATGTCACACCTGCGATGGCACCACCGGACACGACGGTGCCACCGACGGTGGTGACATTTCAGTGGCCGATGGGTGGTCATTCGAGGGTTAAGCAGTGGAGGAATCACAGTCCTACTAGGACTCTACTGGATAATTTGAATTCAGATTAATTATTGCAAACATAATTTTATTTTAATAGATTTAATATTAGATTAAATTTAATACTTATCTGAATAGTATTTTATTAATTTAATATTAAAGTGATTATCTTAATATTAATATTAATTTAATATTTACCTTATAAATTTAATATTAAATTTAATCTAATATTTATCTAAATAAGTATTATACTAATTTAATATTAAAGTGATTAAACTTAATCACAGTTGAACTCTCTAAACTCTCCCTATATAAAGAGAGTCATGAGTCATTATTTTTCACACACTTGAATACAAGAGAAAGTTGTAGAGAGAAAATTCTCTGAAGAAATTATATTAGAAAATTTCTAGAGATATTTTTCTTATTTACAATTTGACCCAAAAGTTTAGAGAAATTGCGAAATTACCCACTAGTAATCTTGTGGAAAATTTTCTGATTCGATGTGAGCCCACACTTGGTTTAGGATAGCGGAGAAGGCTACTCGGTCAAATTTTTCATCCTAGATGAATCGAAAAGGTACAAATTTGATTAAGTGTTTATTATTTTAGATACCGCAACCAAGTTCTAGTTTTGGAAATTTTTTTAAAACTCTGATTTTTTCTTCAAACTCATTTTTCCAACAAATGATATTAGAGTTAGGTTATGCTCTATCTATAAGTATAAACAAGTAATGAAAATAGATTTCTTTTCTTCTTGAATGATTCGATTACATAGAAAGTGACATTCTTTAGATCGTATGAATGGTTTTGAGTTATATATGAGAATGGATGCGATATTATATATTTGTTATCTAATTGTTATTTTTATTAAGGTTGTGGTTATTAGGAAATAGACCGTGGACTATCATCTCCACATAGGACTATTTTTTTTAAATTCATATAATTCTTGTGAGCCAGAAATGGAAATATGACTTAAATGTAATTTTTTGCAAAAGGAGTCCATGATGAGGAGAAGATGGGACGATGATGGTTGAAGACCCAAGGAATGCCTTGTGGTGAGAAACTGTGTAATTTTTGTTTTTCATTTATGGTTTAGAAATAGAATCATGGAGACCTTGACTGACAATTTTATATTAATTACCCATCTCTTTATATATCTATTTTATAATTGTTTATACTATTTATATTATGTTATATTATAAGTTTGATAAATATGTAAGAGATGATCCACAATTGATCGATTAAAAAATAACAATTATGGTAATGAGAAAATACGTGTTGTATTGTTCCATTCACTTCTTTAGGTTATTTAGTTGCATATCTAGGATTGGCTCTAACAAGAAAAGACTTGGTTTTTAAGTGATCAATTATGACTTACCTCCCTTTCTTGCGGTTCATATCCATTTCTTCATTTTTCCCCTTAAAAGAAAAGCTATGGAGAATCAAATTTGTTTGTTTTTATTGATTATTCTTCTGGATAAATGAATGTGAATATTATAAAATTTCCATATCATGCTATCCATATATTGAAAGCATATCATATAGATTAAGTAAGAATGCCACTAGGATTATTATATGATCATTCTTGAAATTTAGGATAAAAGCCTCACATGTTTTTAAAATATTGTGTGGGAAAAGGTCATTGAACAAGACCTACGACCTTCATTGATGGTCCTTAAGTGATAGCATGATAAATTTTTGAGTCAGTTACTAGCCTGGCTGCACCCTAAGGTAAACTTTATCATGTGGGTTCATTGGATGATATTTCTTTTTAAGGACAACTAGTCATTCATGACCCTTAGTGAGATTGTCCCAAGATGTCTCACAAATGAAAGCATGTTCATGATGGGAGTTGAGTCTGTAACAGCCCGATTTTGGGTCTAGTCAGAATAGTGATTTTGAGACCACTAATCTGAGGTCAGAAAAAATATTTTATTATTATTTTAGAGTTATAACATGTTTATATTAGTGCATGAAAAATTTGGTTAAGTAATTTTAGCGTTTGTGAGCTTAATTGAGAAAAAGAACTAAATTGCATAAAGTTCAAAAGTCTTAATTTGATAGCTAAGGGTTTCAAATTGCCATGAAACTTATATTGAGGGTCTTTAAAGGGCAAATATACCCTTATGTTATAGCTTGGCTGGCCATGAGACAAAGAAATTAATTGCTCAATATGTTAAGTATTTGATGACATAATATGTGATAAAATAATGCCCCCAAAAGCCTACCTATAATCTTTTTCCTCCGTCCTTTCTCTTTATCCAAAAATATCAGCCATTAGAGGGTTTTTTGAAGCTTGAATTTTCAGCCACTTAATCTCTCTACAAGTAAGTGATATTAATGGTTTTTCTTGATGATTTTTGTACTTTTAGAACCATTGTAGCATGAACTTTCAAATGAGGGGACTATTTTGCAAAATGGTTGAAAGTCTAGGGTTTTGCCATGACAGTAGACATGCTGTTTTCTAAAATTTTATGGAAGAAAATGAACCATGGTTGTGAAATAAACAACTTTTGTAAAGAGATTTCTCATGAAAACCCTAAAAAGGACCATTTTGCATAAGTTATAAAATAGGTGATAAAGGTGTGAAATGTTGAGAATTTTGGACTGCTTCTAGTATAAAAAGTAATCAGCTAGGCTTGAGATATGAAGAACTTCGATAAAAATTAATTTTTGGACCTAGGGGTAAAATGGTTATTTTGCAAAAGTCTAAGGGCAAAATGGTCATTTTGCCCAATTTTAAATTGTTGAGTATCTAGATTAATAAAATGATTAAATTCATGAACCTTAATCATTATAGATCAAGATTTACAAAATCTGGGCCTAAACCGGGGAAAAGCGAAGTAAATGGACTAAGCCGAGTTAGTCGACTACATTTTGTAATCTGAGGTAAGTTATATGTAAATAATGCAACTACATTGTTATTATATGTGTTTGAATTAATATAGCATAAATCACTTGTTTGTGGAATTGAGTATGTATGATGAATATTGAGATAGTAGAACTCCCGTTTGAACTGTAAGAAATAAATCGGATATTCATGCCATGACAATTAGGTCATATGTGTGCTAGTGTAAGACATGTTTGGGACATGCATCGGCCACATTATGAGAGCCAGTGTAAGACCATGTCTGGGACATGGCATCAGCAATGAGACGATAGCTAGTGTAAGACATGTTTGGGACATGCATCGGCTACATGATGTGTCAGTGTATGACCATGTCTGGGACATGGCATGGACTTAACATGAGAGCCAATGTAAGACCATGTCTGGGACATGGTGTCCACATTATACCCTATGTCTGAGACTTAGTGACTATCAGTTTAAGTTCAACAAGGAAAGTATAACCATGTTGTGAGTGATACAGGTACCTAATGAAATGCATGAGATGTGAGCTTAGTTTATGCTATGTGAAATGTGTGAGATAGTGACCAGTAAGTTGTGATATGCCTATTTTAGTGTTATGAGCATGATGATGAATGGTAAATTGTTGTTATATTTATTTGCATACAACTTGCTAAACTTTATGCTTATTTGCATACAACTTGCTAAACTTTATGCTTACTCTATTTCTTTCCATTTTCTTATAGTGCCCACCAATTAGCTCGTGGATCAATGGACGTCGAAGGTATCAATCACACTATCAACCTAAGCACTTGGTATAGTTGGATCTTCTTATTTTGATTATGGTATGTATAGGACCTTGACTTTAGAGTTTTGTGTCATTGTAAATTGGCCAAAAGTGTTGGCTCATTTTAGTATTTTGATTCATTTTGTACAAGGCCATGGAAATGGCTAATGTTGAAGGTTGATATATGAATACAAGAAGTTCTTTCATGAATGAGTAATTTATTGGTTGCTTAAGATTATACGAAATGTGTGAAAGCCTTAGCTATGGTTGTTTGGTTGGAAAATCATATTAAGTTAGACTTGTCATATTGGTTGATGTTTAAATTGTGTTTCAAGGTGGCAAAGGGCTTGGTAGATAGCCTTATATTGTCCACACGGGTAGACACAAGGGCATGTGTCTAGGCCATGCGTGACACATGACCAGCCCTATGGGTATGTTGTCCAGCCGTGTGTCCCTTGCACATAAAAATTTCAAGTCAGTATGCATGGTAGTAAACACACGGGCAGAGACACAGCCGTGTGGAGGACACGGCCTCTGGCCATCGACGTATGCCTTGGTCGTGTACCCTAAATTAGATGCTAACGTTAGAAATAGAATGTCAAGGTTTTAGACACGGGCTAGGACACGGGCGTGTCATGGTCATGTGGGAGACACGAGCCATAGACACGGTCGTGTGTCAAGCCGTGTGAGAACCCCTGTAGGTTCAAATTTAAAATTTAATTCACATGGGCGTGGGACAAGGGCGTGTCCCTAGATTCTTAGGCCGTGTGTGTCACACAGGCCATCAACACGACCATACTCTAAGGATCACACGGGCGTGTTGCCTTTCCACGAGAGCGTGTGCCCTCTCTCAAGGATTATTTTTCTGAAGCTTGTTAAGGACCTGAGCTAGTTCTGTATGGTCTCCAATGGTCGTTTGTGGCCTCGTAGGTCCATGTTAAGAAGTTTAGACAAAGTTTGGAAAAGTTTTAAATTTGGACAAGTCTTAATGATTTAGAAAGGTTGGAATGCATGTGTTTAAGTGTGGTAAAGCCTCGCATCCCATCCCGGCGTAGGACTCGGGTGTAGGGTGTTACAGAGTTAGTGGTTACACATACAAGATCATCTCTTGTTAAATAGCTTCCCAAGAAAACACATTTAAGCTAGGGATGATGGTCAAACATTAAACAGACGTTGGTTTGTGTGGAGTTTTGAGAATTAAGATTCACAAACTGATTGGATGTAATCCATGTTCTTCCTAGTTAATCATGGGACCCCAAGGCGACATGATTGATGGGTGTGAGAATGATCGTAGTAATGGAAACATATTTGTCAAGGTTTTAATACAAAATGCATGCATCATACTGCATTCTTGATATGTTGTTGAAATGAAAATATTTGCTTAAAATAAAGATAGTAATTAGTGAATCTTTATTATTTTTCAGTTCAGATATGTCTCTTACATTTTTTTATTAATAGTTTTCAAACTATTAAGTTCTATTTATAAACTTAAGTAGGCGTCCTGCTCATGGAATAAAAGATTTGATCAAACAATCAAGACTTTTGGGTTTGGCAAAACACTGATGAACCTTGTGTTTATAAGTGTCTAAAGGATAAAAAGGTGGTCTTCCTCGTTATGTATTTCAATGATATTCTATTTAGAAGAAATGATGTAGGAGAATTATCATCGGTTGAACTATGGTTATCTCAATAGTTTAACATGAAGGACTTGGGTGAAGCTTGCAACGCCCCGAACCCAATCCTCATGGAAGATCCAAGAATGGCATGCCACTATCTTAAAATCATATCTTTGAAACCGTATCTGGCATAACCAATTTAAAACTATAGTTTCAATTAGTGTAAAATATGAACTATTTATCATTCAAGAATAAATAAGATAGTGTACTTTTAAAAAAAGAAAACATAAATAATTCACTAAAGGATCATTAGAATCATAGGTTCATGATTTAGAGTTTAGGTACAAAATACATTCTTCAAAATGTAAATGTCTTAACACCACCCCTAAGTCATGCATAATACAAAATATAAGATGTCTCATGACAATGATAGTCCTCTGGCATAGTCTTCAGAGATCCCTTTTACGTTGTCAGCAGGCCTGAGAAGGAAAGGTGACTAAGTATGTTCAAAGAACTTAGTAATTTCCAAAGGAAAACAATAAAATAATCACACATAAACCGAGTAAACCTTTCCAACTCAGCATAGTCACACAGTTCGCCAATTGACGAATACCAAACATAGGCAGACTATACGTCTGACACTATTCTTTTGGTGTGTACATTACACCCATTCAATCATATAGACAACCTTATTCATGTTAGCAAAAAACCTTGGTCTATGTTCAGAGTCATGTCATTCGTTCATCCTTTTTTCCCTTGTCATGATTTGCCAATTTGGTTTGCAATAACACTTACCTTACTAGAGGCTACAAGATCATTTTCATATATTGTGGTCTGCCAGTTCAATGCTCATTTCATTGAAGGCAACGCCATGAATTCATTTCCTCTATTGTATGGTTCATTTCAGAGTCAAGGGGTAGTGGCTCAAGCATGAAGAGAGGTTCTTACACCTTTAATATGAACATGCCAAACCAGACCATTAACAACAAACATCATCACTTTTGCACAAACATTACCTCTTCATAAGATGGTATACATGCCTTAACCAAATATAAATAGACACATTACACACACATTGAGTAAGAAAAAACTGACCAGAAAAATGCAAAAATGTTAAATAGTAGAACCTTTGCCCTTATCCTGGGAGCCTTTGGGAGTTTCTTAAGCAAACACTAAACGACGATGAAGTTGATTGAGTACAGCGAAACCAAATCTTCAAGTAAGTTTTATGTCTAGAGTTTCTCTAGAGAAAGTGCAGAGAAAGTTTGGGAAGAAAATATGGCTTTATAAAAAAATGCACGGAAGTATGACTTAGTGGGTAAATTAAATTACCCTGCTACCCTTCCTTCGGTACTTGCGACTAAAAACTTTCTCTCTCGTCATAAATGTTAGTCTTAACAACCTCAGAAACTTGGTTCCATTCCAATTAGTCCTCATTAGAATAACTAAATTGTTTAACTAGAATAATTAAATAAGATATAGCAAATGAGTTCTTTCAAACTAAGGATTTAACATTAAGGACTTAATATTTTCATCTGTTAGCTGGGGGTGGCATAAACCCTACAAGAGAGTCTGCAAACCACCAAGCTTGCCTAACGTAGACTTTGCCCAAAGGCGCATCTATAGATTTCACATACTTAGTCAAATCTAATACCTTACTCGCTCGGAACTTACTCTAAATGCCATACTTCTATAATAGTACTTGGACGCTAAGGCTTCGTCGGGTGGGACGTTACAACTTTTCCCCACTTAGGAAATTTCGTTCCTAAAATTTATACCTAAGAAAAATTACGGGTAGTGATATTTCATTAGGCTCTCTCTTTCCCATGTAACTTCTTCAGTGATATGGTTCCTCCATAATACCTTGACTAAGGGAATTCTTTTGTTTCTCAGCTCTTTAACTTCTCTAGCTAGAATACAGACAAGTTCCTCCTTGTAAGATAGGTTCAGCTCAATCTTAAGTTCTTCAATCTATACCATATGATCAAGATTGGTCTTATACTTTCTTAACATTAATACATGGAATACATTGTGGATCTTTGATAGTTTAAGAGGTAAAGCTAACTTGTATGCCACTGGTGCAACCCTTTCCAAAACTTCATAAGGTCCTACAAACCTTGGGCTCAATTTTCCTTTTTGGTCAAACCAGATGATATTTTTCCAAGGGGAAACCTTCAAAAACACTGTATCTCCAACCTCAAAGGAGATTTCTTTCCTTTGCAAATCTGCATATGTTTTCTGTCAATCTTAAATGACTGTGAATAGTAACAACTTTCTTTTTAATTTTGCATACTAGATCTAGCTTCACTATCTTTCTCTCATAAGTTTCATCCAATAAGTAAGTGTTCTACAGCTTCTGCCATAAAAAGCTTCAAATGGCAATATCTTCAAACTGGCGTGGTAACCGTTATTGTAGGAAAACTCGACGAAAGAAATGTACCTTTCCTTATTTATCCCAAAGTCGATCACATAACTTCTTAACATATCCTCTAAAACCTAAATGACTCTCTCTGATTGGCCATCAATCTAAGGGTAAAATACTATATTGAACTGAAGTTTAGACCCCAAATACTTCTACAACTATTAAACCTTGAATTAAACCTTGGGTCTCTATCAGGCACTATAGTAAAGGGTATTCTATTTTGGCATACTATTTCAGCAATATAATTTTGGCATAGTATTTCATCAATATAAAGTTTAGCTAACTTCTCTAAGGAATAGGTAGTATTCACTGGTAGAAAATGAGCTGACTTTGTAAGCCGATCTACTACCACTCATATAGAGTTCTTTTTAGATGGACAAAGGGGTAATCCTAAAACAAAGTCAATGGTAATTTTATCCTTTTCCGTTACGAAATTTCCAAATGATACAATTTTCTTGAAGGAACTTGGTGTTAGGGCTTAACTTTCTACTTGAACTGATCATACCGGGCATCTTTCATTTGTTCCTCTAATATCAAAGTGAAATGGGGAGGTTTAATAACTAATTTTGCTAATAGAGCTCTATTATCAGACATTTAGCTCGAAGAGACAACAAGGCTATCACAATCTTCTTACTCAAAGCATCTACCACAACATTTGCTTTCCCTAGATGATACTCAATGATCAAGTCATAATCCTTTAATAGCTCCAACCACCTTCTTTGGCGTACATTTAAATCTTTCTTTGTCACCAAGTACTTCAAACTCTTGTGATTAGAAAATATGTGACATCATTCTCCATACAGATAATGTCTCTAGAGTTTTAGTGCTAAAACCACTGCTGTCAATTCCAAATCATGCATAGGATAGTTTTTTTTTTTCATGAGGTCTCAGTTGGAATGATGCATAAACTGTGACCTTACCTTTCTGCATAAGAACACATCTGAACCTATTCAAAGACGCGTTTGTATAAACTGTATATTTAAACCCAGCTTCTGGTTGTGCTAACACCAGAGCTTCAGTCAGAATTGCCTTTAATTTATTGAAGCTCTGTTGGCATTCATCACTCCATACAAATCTTTCCTTCTTTTTCAGCAATTTAGTGAGAGGTGACACTATTATCGAAAAACCTTTCACAAACCTACTGTAGTATCCAACTAATCACAGAAAGTGCAAACTTCAAGAATATTCTTGGGCGAGTTCCATTCAAGAGCTGTCTTTGTAACACCCTTAACTCGTAACTGTCACCGGAATAGGTTAAGAGGCATTATTGGACTTGTAATTCAATTTAAAACAATTACATATCTAATGTCATCTCATTACAGTAAATGTCAGTAATTCACATTCAATAAGAACTTAAAATCGAGCATACAATACTTAAAACATGCATTAGGGACCAAATCGATAACATATAAAAGTTTCAAAAACTTAGAAAATTTTCAACTTTTAAAAGGTCACATGCCCATGCGAATAGGCCGTGTGCTTCACACGGCTTTAGACACGCCCGTGTGTCTAAGCCGTGGCAAAACAGGGCATACATACTGACTTATCCACACGGCCACAAGACACGTCTGTGTGCCAGGCCGTATGAAAGTTAAGGAGGCTACTGACTTGGCCACACGACCGACCACACGCTTGTGTGCTGCACACGACCAATAGACATGCCCGTGTGTCAAGGCCATGTCAAAACTAGAGGGTATGCTGACTTTAATTCGTAGGGTACCCCAGGGGACACACGGCCGTGTAACATGACCGTGTGTCACACACGACTGAGACACACGCCCGTGTCACTGCTCGTGTGGACAAAAATAAGCCATTTGAATAGCCAAATTTGCCACCCTAAAACATAAGCATATACATTCAAATTTGACCACATTTAAACAACTCAATTTGTAAGCAAAAGAACCAATTCAATACACATTATAAGTCATTTCCAAACATACCGTTCACATGTCCATATACTTATATAACAACATATATAATTCATCTATTTAACATCCATAAATCAAGACTACCTTTGCCTAATTTCATTCAAATATTTTCATACCAAAACATACCATATTAAAACATATATATAGAACCAAAATATGATACCAAATAAGCCAAATCACATGGCTTAACTTAGATACAATTTCATACTCAAAACATGATTCCAAAACATAACTTATACTATTAAACTAGCCTATACATGCCATATTTACATAGATTCATAAGTTCAAAATACCAAACGAAAATTTGGATAGTGTGATGTACAACTCTAACTTGTCCGGAACGAGCGAGCTAACGAACCTCTATAAGACATGCAAATAGAAACAGAGTAAGCTTATCAGCTTAGTAGGCCCGTATAATCCAAAATTAAACTTACCATTTAAAGTAATCAAATGCAATAATAACATGCCAACAATTCAATATAACCATTACCTAATCACACATAATCATCACATGTTAGTCATTTAGCTAATACATAAACCGTAGCTTGTTCATATAACATTATTTAGGCCTGTTGAATCTATTAGAACTTCA
This sequence comes from Gossypium anomalum, assembly GCA_025698475.1. Classification (NCBI taxonomy): domain Eukaryota; kingdom Viridiplantae; phylum Streptophyta; class Magnoliopsida; order Malvales; family Malvaceae; genus Gossypium; species Gossypium anomalum. The sequence goes on from CM046958.1 coordinate 22,544,219, forward strand.
AAGGATAAACGAGTGAACAATGTCAACAGTCCTTCAATTCATCATCATACATGCTATTTCGAGACATGGCCAGTAAGCTCTTTATGAGCTGATAACAGTAAGCTCTTTCGAGCTGAATCAGTAAGCTCCAATGAGCTGAAATAGTAAGCTCATACGAGCTATGGTGAGTCCGCAACAAATGTAGGAGCTTGACCATTTCGGTAATTTCAGTAACACGTCACTCGTATCTAATGAATTCACATAGTTCAACTAAGGCTTGGTAACAGATTCGATATATCATCCAAGCATTTATATCTCAAATAATTCAGTTCAACCATTGTAAGTATAATAAAGTTCGACTTTAATTATACGAACTTACCTCGAGTTGCTCGAATGAAAACTAGCATCTACTCGTCTACTTTTTGTTTCCCCCGATCTCATTCTAGTATTTGCTTATCTTGATTTATATGATATCAAATTAACTCCTATAATATTCATTCAACTCAATTTAGCCTAAAACATTCATTTTTGGCCAAATTACACATTTACCCCTATACTTTTGACTACTTTGCAATTTAGTCCTTTATACATAAAAATGGCAAATTACACAATTAGGCTATAACCCATGATAGCCAAATTTCCTATATGCCACTAGCAGCCCAAAACTTTCATTATTTCACACTTTTATCTACTACTTTTTACAATTTCACAATTTAATCCCTATTTTGCATTTTTGTCAAAAATCACTTTACAAAACTAGTAAAACTATTATCAAGCTTCCATAATCTATCACTAAACTTCAAAGAACTCAAGTATTCAACAATGGCACATTTCAAAATCTATAACGTTTCAAAAACAAAGGTATGGGCTAGCTAGATTAAGCTACAACTAGCTCAAAAATGTAGAAATCATTAAAAACTGAGTCAAAACCGTACCTTAATTGCTCCCTCAAGCTTGGCCAAATGTCTAGCCCTAAAATGGCTGATTTTCTTTCTCAAAATCGGTTTGGAAGATGAATGAATAAGGTGATTTTTATTTGTTTTATTATTATTAACATAAATTGACATTTTACCATAATAACCTTAATAAACTTTAATAATTTCAATTTTACCAAGCTAACAACTTCCACTAACCTTTAATATGGTCTATTTAACATGTAAGGACTCCCACATTTCAAGCTATAGCCATATAATACCTTTAAACAATAGTACTCAACTTTTACGCGTTACACGATTTAGTCTTTTTTCTCGAATTAAGCATTTAGACAGTAAAATTTCTTTACAAAACTTCTACATAATTAATCTATCATATTGTAAACATTATTAAAATATTAAAATAAATATTTTGACTTCAGATTTGTGGTCCCAAAACTACTATTCTGATTTGACCTAAAAACGGGCTGTTACAACTCTCCCCCTAAAGGGATTTTCGTCCCTAAAAATCTTGCCAATAAAAAGGTTAAGGTACTGTTTTCACATAGCTTCCTCGGGTTCCCACGTAGCTTTCTTAATCCCGTGTTTATGCTAAATAATCGTCACAAGTGCTATACATTTATTTCTCAATCCTTTGATCTCTCGAGCTAAGAATTCTTATCGGTTCTTCGTTATATGATAAATCAGACTGTATCTCTACATCAACGGGAGAAATCACATGTGACGGATCCGATCTATACCGACGTAGCATCGAAACATGAAAAACATTATGCATCTATTCTAATTCTGACGGTAAAGCAAATCGATAGGCTACAGGTCCTATTCTTTCAATAATCTCATACGGCCCGATAAATCGCAGACTTAACTTTCCTTTACGACTAAATCGAAGAACTTTTTCCCACGGTGACACTTTTAGAAACACTTTGTCTCTGACTTGAAATCCAATCTCTCTACGTTTCAAATCTGCATAAGATTTCTGTCGATCTGAAGCTACTTTTAAACTATCTCGAATCGTTTTCACTTTTTCTTCTGTTTCTTTGATTAATTCAACCCCGTGAATCTTTCTCACTTAATTCAGTCCAGTATAACGGTGTTCGATATTTGTGACCATATAAAGCTTTGTACGATGTCATTTTTATACTTGTTTGAAAATTGTTGTTATACACAAACTCAATCAGAGGCAGATATTTCTCCTAGTTACTTCAAAACTCGAGAATACAACAACACAACATATCTTCAAGTATTTGTATAACTCTTTCAGACTGACCGTCTGTCTGAGGATGAAAAGTTGTGCTAAAATTCAATTTCATTCCAAGAGCTTCTTGTAATTTCTTCCAGAATCTTGATGTAAATCTCGAATCTCTATTGGAGATGATAGACAGTGGTACACCATGCATTCATACAATTTCAGACAAGTACAATTCAGCTAGTCTATCCAAAGAGTAATCTGTACGTACTGTTATAAAATAAGCAGATTTTGTTAGTCGATCAATGACAACCTAGATAGCATCTTTGTTTTTCAGAGTTAGGGGCAGTCCTGATACAAAATCCATAGTGACTCTATCCTATTTCCATTCAGGAATCAATATAGGCTGCAGTAAACCAGATGGTACTTGATGTTCAACTTTCATTTGTTGACAAATCAAACATTTCGATACAAACTCTGAGATATCCCATTTCATTACTGACCACCAATACTGCTGTTTCAAATCATTATACATCTTTGTACTACCCGGATGAACAGAAAAGCAACTATTGTGTGCTTTAAGGTAAAATTTTCTGAATAAGCTCTGTATTCTTCGGTACATAAATCCTATTTCAGAACATTAAACAATCATCAGTCCCAATATGAAATTCTGAATCAAAAATAGACTCACATTGAATTTGTTTAGCTTGCAAACCACTATCACTTTTCTGAGCTTGACATATTTGCTGCAGAAATACCAGTTTAGCTTTCAATTCAGCTAAAATAGATCCATCATTACATATCATCAACTGAGTATTCATGGCTCGTAACGCAAACAATGATTTTCAGCTTTAGGCATCAGCAACTACATTAGCTTTTCCTGGGTGATAATCAATCACAAAGTCATAATCTTTTAATAACTCAAGCCATCTTCGTTGCCATAAGTTCAGATCCTTCTGTAACATTAGATATTTCAAGCTCTTATGGTCTGTATAAATGTGGCATTTTTCAACATATAAGTAGTGTCGCCAAATCTTTAATGCAAAAACAATCGTAGCCAGTTCTAAATCATGCATCAGATAATTCTTTTGATGTAGTTTCAACTGCCTAGAAGCATAAGCTATAAATTTTCCTTCTTGCATTAAAACACAGCCCAATCCGTTCAGCGATGCATCACTATAAATCAGGAATTCCTTACCCGATTCAGGTTGAACCAAAACTGGTTCTTCTATTAATAGTGTTTTCAACTGTTCAAAACTCTGCTGACACTTTTCTGACTATTCAAACTTCACATCTTTCTGTAGTAGTTGAGTCATTGGTGTTGCAATCATTGAGAAGCCTTTTACAAATCTTCGATAATATCCCGTTAGGCCCAAAAAGTTATGAACTTCAGATACGTTTCTCGGAGGTTTCCAGTCAACAATAGCAGAAATCTTGCTCGGATCAACTCCAATACCATCGGCTGAAACAATATGTCCCAAAAATCCAACCTCTTTGAGACAGAACTCACATTTGCTGAACTTTGCATACAACTACTTTTCACGTAGAGTTTGTAACACAATTCTCAAGTGCTCGATATGCTCAAATTCATCTCGTGAATAGATCAAAATATCATCAATGAATACTACAATGAATCTATCTAAATACGGTCTAAATATACAATTCATCAAGTCCATAAAAATGGCAGGAGAATTAGTTAAACCGAAAGGCATAACAAGGAATTCATAATGGCCATACCTTGTTCTAAAATCGATTTTCGGCACATCCATTCTTTAACTCGAAACTGATAGTAACCCAATCTCAGATCAATCTTTAAAAATACTGTAGCCCATTTTAACTTATCAAATAAGTCATCAATTCTCAGTAGAGGGTATTTGTTCTTTATAATCACTTTGTTCAAATGTCTATAGTCGATACACATGCGCATAGAGCCATCTTTGTTTTTCACAAACAGTACTGGTGCACCCCAAGGTGAATAACACGGTTGTACAAAACCTCTGTCTGACAATTCTTGCAACTGAGCTTTCAACTCTTTTAATTCTTTTGGAGCCATTCTGCATGGAGCTATCGATATCGGAGTTGTTCCCGGTATTAACTCAATACCAAATTTGACTTCTTTGATCAGCGGTAATCCTAGTAATTCTTCTGGAAATACATCCAAAAACTTACAAACAACAAGTACGGATTCAATCTTTGATTCTGACACCTTCGTATCCAATATATAAGCAAGATAGGCGTCATATCCCTTTCTCAAGTATTTTTGAGCTAGCATAGACGATATTATAGTAGGTAATTCATTCGAATCATTAGACTCAATTCGGAGGACCTCACCATTTTGACATTTCAATTCAATAGTCTTCTGTCTACAATTCACAATTACATCATGCATAGTCAGCCAGTCCATACCCAAAATCACATCAAACTCATCGAACGATAAAAGTATGAAATCAACCCGAAAATAGTAACCCCGAATCATCAGAGGATAATTTTTACATATTTTATCAACTAAAACAAACTTGCCTAAGGGGTTCGATACTTTAATTACTAATTCTGTAGACTTAACATGTAAACTCTTTTTAAATACTAAATTCATACAGATATATGAATGGGTTGATCCAGGATCTATCAACACAACTATATCAGTATCAAAAAGAGAAAAAGACTGGTGATAACGTCTGGTGATGATGCTTCTTCTCGTACACATATAGCATAAGCCCTGGCAGGTGCTCGTGCCTCGGATCTCACATTCGAATCTCTTGTAGCACCACAATTACCACTCACGTTTCTGGTATTTCTGGGTGGTTTCCCTCTAGCAGTCGTGTTACTTGTTTTCACTAGTTGTTCTCTTTCAGTTGTGAACTTTTTAGACAATCACGGAGAAAATGATCCAAAGATCAAAATTTAAAACAAGCTCCGCTCACTAATCTGCATTCACCATAATGTCCTTTATTCCAATGTTTACATTCAGATGCAGCATTTCTAACACCTCCTGCACTGGCTACAGATGTTGCCTGAGGTTTTGAATTTGATTGTCTCTCATTTCTGTCTTTGATAGAAATTCCCGTTGAGGTTGTAGAACATGGGTGATATTTTTTAAATTTCTTTGATACTGATTGATGTGATTTACCCATAAATCTTTTTTGCTAGACTCTCTAACTTCAGATTCAGCTTTCCTTTTCTCTTTACACAAATCTTCGACCTTACAGGCTCGATCAAACAGAACAACAAACTTTTTTAACTCAAGAATTCCCACCAACATTTTGATTTCTTCATTTAATCCATCCTCAAATAGTTTACACATTATAGCTTCAGACGATGCACATTCATAGGCATATTTGCTAAGTCATACAAACTCTCTTTCATATTCTGCGACTGACATACGACCCTGCTTCAATTCAAGGAATTCTTTTCTCTTCTGATCAATGGATTTTTGACTAATGTATTTCTTTCTAAATTTAGCTTAGAAGAAATCCCAAGTGACTCGTTCTGGCAGAACTACAGATATCAAGGTATTCCACCACTGATACACAATATCTCTCAACAACGATACCACACACTTCATACATTCTTCGGGTGTGCAGGACAATTCATCGAATACCCAAATCGTGTTTTCAAGCTAAAATTTAGCCTTTTCAGGATCATCATTTGTAGTAGCTCTAAAATCTTTAACCCCGTGTTTCTGTATTCTATCAACAGGTGGTTTATTCAATCGTAGAAGATCGGTACCTTGAGGAATTACTAGAATTGGTTGGGGAACAGGTGGGGGTGGAGGTTGCGAAATAGTCCGGGTTCGTATGTATATATTGTGTGAACCATTCATTTAATATTTGAAAGAAGGCTTCTTTAGCCTCACCCCCGTGACTACTCGTCACTAGTCTAGATTCAGTAGGGGCTGCTCCTTGAGCAAGAGCTGGCACATTACTTTCAACGTCATCCGCTACAGCTCGTTTAGGATCCATTACTATATAAAAACCCATTCAAGAACGTTAGGAGTCGTCACACTATCACAGTTTTATATATGGCATGTATAGCTAGACTCACATACACTACGTTAGTCCTAGAATCGACTAAACCGTAGCTCTGATACCAATAAAATATAACACAACAAACCCGTAACCATCGCTGGAATAGGTTAAGAGGCATTATCGGACTTTTAATTCAATTTAAAATAATTACATATCTAGTGTCATCTCATTACAATAAATGTCAGTCATTCACATTCAATAAGAGCTTAAAATCAAGCATACAATACTTAAAACATGCATTAGGGACCAAATCGATAACATATAAAAGTTTTGAAAACTTAAAAATTTTCAACTTTTAAAAGGTCACACGCCCGTGTCAACAGGCCGTCTACTTCACACGGCTTTAGACACGCTTGTGTGTCTAAGCCGTGGAAAAACAGGGCATACATACTGACTTATCCACACAGCCACAAGACACACCCGTGTGCCAGGCCGTGTGAAAATTAAGGAGGCTACTGACTTGGCCACACGATCGACCACATGCTCGTGTGCTAGCCCGTGTGCCACTCACAACCAATAGACACGCCCGTGTGTCAAGGCCGTGTCAAAACTAGAGGGTGTACTGACTTTAATTCGTAGGGTACCCCAGGGGACACACGGATGAGACATACCCCTGTGTCATTTAAACAACTTTGACCACATTTAAAACAATAGCCAAATTTGCCACCCTAAAACATAAGCATATATATTCAAATTTGACCACATTTAAACAACTCGATTTGTAACCAAAAGAACCAATTCAATACACATTATAAGTCATATCCAAACTTACCGTTCACATGTCCATATACTTATATAACAACATATATAATTCATCCATTTAACATCCATAAATTAAGACTACCTTTGCCTAATTTCATTCAAACATTTTCATACCAAAACATACCATATTCAAACATATATATACAACCAAAATATGATACCAAATAAGACAAATCACATGGCTTAACTTATATACAATTTCATACTCAAAACATGATTCCAAAACATAACTTATACTATCTAGTAGCCTAAACATGCCATATTTACATAGATTCATAAGTTCAAAATACCAAACAGAAATTTGGATAGTGTGACGTGCAACTCCGAATTATTCAAAACGAGCGAGCTAACAGACCTCTATAAGAATAGAAACAAAAATAGAGTAAGCTTCTAAGCTTAGTAAGCCCGTATAATCTAGAATTAAACTTACCATTTAAAGTAATCAAATGCAATAATAACATGCCAACAATTCAATATAACCATCACCTAATCACATGTAATCATCACATGTTAGTCATTTAGCTAATACATAAACGGTAGCTTGTTCATATAACATTACTTAGGCATGTTGAATCTATTAGAACTTCGAAGGATAAATGAGTGAAAAATGTCAATAATCCGTCAATTCATCATCATACATGCTCTTTCGAGACATGGCCAGTAAACTCTTTGTGAGCTGATAACAGTAAGCTCTTTTGAACTGAACAGTAAGCTCTTTTGAGCTAAATCAGTAAGCTCCAATGAGCTGAAACAGTAAGCTCATACGAACTATGGTGAGTCTGCAACAAATGCAGGAGCTCGACCATTTCAGTAATTCCAGTAACACGTCACTCGTATCCAATAAATTCACATAGTCCAACTAAGGCTTGGTAACAGATTCGATATATCATCAAAGCATTTATATCTTAAATAATTCAATTCAACCATTGCAAGTATAGTAAAGTTCGACTTTAATTATATGAACTTACCTCGAGTTGCTCGAATGAAAACTAGCGTCTACTCGACTACTTTTCGTTTCCCCTGATCTAATTTCGGTATTTACTTGTCTTGATCTATATGATATCAAATTAACTCCTATAATATTCATTCAACTCAATTTAGCCTAAAACATTCATTTTTGGCTAAACTACAAATTTAGCCCTATACTTTTAACTACTTTGCAATTTAGTCCTTTATACATAAAAATGACAAATTATACAATTAGGCTATAACCCATGATAGCCAAATTTCATATATACCACTAGCAGCCCAAAACTTTCATTATTTCACACTTTTGTCTACTACTTTTTACAATTTTACAATTTAATCCCTATTTTGCATTTTTATCAAAAACCACTTCACAAAACTAGTAAAACTATTATCAAGCTTCCATAATCTATCACTAAACTTCAAAGAACTCAAGTATTCAACAATGGCACATTTCAAAATCTATAACAGTTTCAAAAATGAAGGTACGAGCTAGCTAGATTAAGCTACAACGAGCTCAAAAACGTAATAATCATTAAAAATCGAGTCAAAATCGTAACTTAACTGCTCCCTCAAGCTTGGTTGAATGTCTAGCCCTAAAATGGCTGATTTTCTTTCTCAAAATCGGTTTGGGATGATGAATGAATAAGGTGACTTTTATTTGTTTTATTATTATTAACATAAATTGACATTTTACCATAATAACCTTAATAAACTTTAATAATTTCAATTTTACCAAGCTAGCAACTTCCACTAACCTTTAATATGGTCTATTTGACATGCAAGGACTCCCACATTTCAAGCCATAGCCATATAATACCTTTAAACAATAGTACTCAACTTTTACGCGTTACGCGATTTAGTCCTTTTTACCGAATTAAGCATTTAAACAGTAAAATTTCTTTACGAAACTTCCACATAATTAATCTATCATACTGTAAACATTATTAAAATATTAAAATAAATATTTTGACTTCAAATTTGTGGTCCCAAAACCACTGTTCTGATTTGACCTAAAAACGGGTTGTTATTGTCTTATCTTGGTAGGATCTACCATGATGCCATCAGCTGAGGTAACGTGCCCCAAGAAGTGTACCTCTTTCAGCCAAAACTCACATTTACTTAACTTTTCATACAACTAACATTCACGCAGGGTCCTCAACACAATTCTTATATGCTCTTCATGATCAATCTCATTCTTAGAATAGACCGGTATATCATCGATAAAGACCATTACAAATTAATCTAAGTAAGGTTGAAAGAACCTGTTCATTAAGTCCATGAATACTTTTGGCACATTAGTCAACCCAAAAGGCATTACTAAAAACTCATAGAGACCATATCTTGACCGAAAGGCTATTTTAGGCACATCTTCGCTCTTAATCTTGATCTGGTAATATCCTGACCTTAGATTGATCTTGGAGAAAATGGACGCCCTACTTAACTGGTAAAATAAGTCTTCAATTCTGGGTAGAGGGTACTTGTTCTTTATCATGACTTCGTTAAACTAACGATAGTTTTTACACAGGCGTATATATCCATCATTCTTCTTAACAAATAGGATTGGCATACCCCACAGTGACACACTAGGCATAATAAAACCTTTACTCAACATATCTTTGCAACTGTTCCTTAAATTCTTTAAGTTCTACTGTTGCCATTTTGTAGGTCTTGCTTAATATAGGGACTCTCCCTGGTTCCAACTCAGCCGAGAACTCTATCTCCCTCTTAGGAGGCATACCAAGAAGATTTTTAGGAAACATAGCCAGAAGCTCTCTTACAACAAGTACTTGACTAATCTCACTTCTAGCCTACGACGTATCCATGATGTATGCCAAATAAGTAGCTATGCCTTGCAAAATCATATTCCTGGAAGACACTGCAGAAAAATTTCTATTCGCCAATTTTGACTATTTACCAGTGATAAACATGTTAATTTGCATAATTTTTGTGTTTAATTTGGTTTATTTTTGAATTGAACCTTGCTAATTAAGTGTTTTTATGATTTAATCTTGTCAGGGATGCAATTAGTCAATAACAAGCTAAAAAGGGCCAATTTGAAAGAAAATCATTGAAATGGGGCCAAATCAAAAAGGTAGAGGAAGCCAAGGACACATCAAATATTTTGACTTTGTAAAAGCCAAAAATAGGAAAATATTATTTAATTTAATTTTTTTATTTTATATTAAATTAGTTTAGGCTAAATTTAGTAAACTCCATGTATATAAATAGGGGCTTTATGTTCTTAGAAAATCATCCCTTAATTTTGTATTCCTACTTCAAATTGGAATAGAATTTTCTTTCCTTTTTCTTTCAAGTTGGCGTGAGCTACTGCCATTTTCATTTGAATTTTGCTTGCTTTTATAAAACTGGGCTAATTGCCTTCCAAGTCCTTTTCGTTTCCCAAATCCCTCCATTATCATCAACCTACCTTTTTAAACATACAAATCCTTCCAATCGGTATTCATTTTTTCCTAAGTATCGGGATAAACCAATCATCCCTTAAAGTTAAATTTGATTTTAACTCAAAGTGTACGTTGGGTTGGAGTCGTGTTTGCTAACAGTTGGAGATTCGAGTCGGCTATGCTGTATTCAAATTTTTGAGAACAAATTGAGGAAGAAGTGATCGGGTTTAAACGACCCACGTGGTTGAGGCTGTTGATTCAAGTTGGGTTCTTCAGAACGCAAGGCTGTCAGAATCTTAAAACGGGAACATGTGTATCTCGGTTAGATAAACAATAAGGGTTGGTTTGCAGGTCGTATCGGAACCAGCTACGAGAGGAAGAATTAGTACTTAGGACATTCTTAACTACTATAACCGGCTTATCGTTTGGAGGAGAAGATTAATTTTCAAGGATCCATTCTTGATACGAAATTTACCGAGTCTAAGGCTAAGGCTTATTTTATCTGTTTACACAAGTTTTAATTTATTTCCAGTTTATATTTATTTTCAATAGTAGTCAATCATTTATTTAAGCTGATTAGATTAATTACTTTCTTAAATATTCTCAAACTCCCCCGATTTAATTGTTTATTTTTTTGCAGGTATGTTTGGATTCGTGGGCATGACTTTTGACACGACGTTTGACGCGATGAATATTCTATTCATAAGTGAACACAGAAGTTGATTACGATATCTAATCCCTGTGGACTCGACCCTACTACCACTCTTTACTACAATTTAGAGTTGTTTTTGTAGGAATTATTTTTGGTGATTTCGACGCCCATCAACCAGAAAACAATATCTCTTTACTTTCAGCACTTGTTAGCCGTACACTTCTAGTTCGATAGTCGACCATTGCATTATGCCTAGTCAGCCAATTTAATCTCAAAATGGTATTAAACTCATGAAAACTTAGCAACAACAAATCCGCTGAAAATATGTGCTTGCCAACAGCCAATAGAAAATTTCTGATTAAATTATTCACTACTGTACTTTGACCCAAAGGATTCATTATCAGTACATTTGTTTTAGAATATTTTATCTCAAGACTAAGACCCTTTAAAACTTTAGTACAGATGTATAAATGTGTAGAACCCGGGTAAATTAAAGCATAAACATCATTGCTAAGAAAATAAAAATTATCGGTTATGACTTCCGGTATGTCTACGTCTTTCTTCGTCTTCATTACGTAAGCCTAAGCTGATGCGCTAGGGCTTGTCTTTCTGAAGTTCTTTCTTTGTGATCCCTGAACTAAGCTAGACATAGTTGCCATCTCTGAGCTATGATCGTGATAAAACTTCTGGGGGCTTATAATAGATTGTTTAGTACTAAACTCGGGCTTGTATGGGTAATCCTTATCCAGGCGGTCCCTGGACCCATATCCAAAGTAGACTCCTAGTTTCTTCCTGCACTCACCATCATGACTCATTCCATAGTAATCACATTCCATGGATGGGCATGTAGTGTCATTCATAACAGTGGAATTTATTACCCAAAACATGGGTAAATGACATCCTCTCATTGGAATTGCATGGTTGATGAAAAGTAAACATGGCCACGGGTCGTCCGTCTTTGTGATGGATGATTTGATCACCATTTAATAGTGATTGACTTGTCATGAAGGAAGATGTAATGGTTACGATAAGATAAAATAGGATCATATAGGGAAAGTAGATATTATCTCAAAGAGATCAAGGATATCCTATGAGGGTAACACATTAATGAAAAGGTCATTGGACGAGCACTAAGTAGTTACTTTTGTAATGATATGTCGTTGGGGAGAGCTCAGTCATGATACTATAGTGGAATGAATTCGTGACTAAATGAGTTTATAACTAATAGGTGAAATGTCGAAACTTAATTATAAATCATTTGAGCCTAAACTTCATATGTCCAGTCGGTCCCTCCGCTAGCCTGTTGAAACTAGAAATGAATTACGTGTTTGAATAAAAATGAACAAAATGAATTGAAAAAGAGAAATGAGAAACATTAAGAGATGATTATGTTTTCTCCAAAATGGAGAAATGGAATCATTTGAAAATGAATATAGGTTTCAAGAAATGGAAATGGAAATAAAAATGGAAATTTACAATCCTATATAGGATTACTTAAAAAATGATGGAAGAATGAGTTTATGTTTTTGGATTGTTTTGAGCCCTGAAAATGAAAACAAACCATTTGGTCATAGTGAACATGTTGAGTTCTGAAATATAGAACGAATTTTCTCGAAATTTTACTGAGGGTAAAATTGTCAAAATTTTACTAGAGTAAATTGAGATGAGAAAGTTATTTAATATGTAAATATTAAATTTTATTTTGGGAAATAGAAAAACTAAATTGGGTTGGGTCAAAAAGGCTCAGGAAGTACTTGTAATTAGACCCGATGTGAGAAAGGCCCAAAACCCCTCATATAACATGAAGGGGGCGACAACCCTAGTAGAAATACAATGGTGAGTTGTTCACTCCTCTCGTACTCTAAGTAGGATGTTGTTTTTCTATTTAAAATAAACCTCTATAACTGTACAATGGTTCTACCTTCTCTTCCTATAAATAAATGACACCGATAAAGCTATCAACACAACTTTTAAGAGATTTTTATTCTGTTAAAGAATAGAGAGAAATTATTTTCAATTGTTACATATATTTCCAAAATAACAATTCTACTAGTTTCTATTAAAGAAGAGAGAATTTTTGTTTTCACCCCAAAAGAAGAGAAACCTTTTTCTAGTTCTGTGTTTTGATTCAATTGGTTCGAGCTCACAATCAAATCAGCTTTCAAGAATAGTGGAAAAGATAATTTGGTTGAAAGCTAGAAAACATCAAGGATCCACTTATCAAAAAACATAGGTGTGTATTCGGTTAAGGTTTATTGCTATAAATATCACAAATCGGGTCGATTTTTTAAATTTTAATATTTCATTGTGAAAAAAACCCATTTTCAACCTGGTTTTTTTCCAACATAACACCCTATGCCCTACCGGCCTCTTGCCTACCATTTTTATAGTCCTTTCTCGTTTATATTAATTTTCCATTTCTGCTAGATTCCTAAAACCTACTGGCTAGCTTTCGATTTTCAACACTTGCATAATTCCTTGTTTTCATGATCTTACTATGATTGCCACCCTGGCGGCTACTTTGTTTTATTGTCCTTGCGGACTATTCCATGTTACCGTCATGGTGGACTACATATGTTGCCATAGCCAGCTACGGTCTTACTTATTAGGCTCTATGTTTAATGTACAGGAGGACTTTCCCATATTTACTATCCCGACGGATTGCCACATTTTTAATGTCTCAATGGACTCCGTATACTACCACAACTGAGCTGTGGTCTTACACAATATTCCTCATGTTTAACGTCCTGATAGACTTTCTCATTTTTAGTGTCCCGGTGAACCCTCTGTGTTGTCATGGCTAAGCCATGGTCTTCCACATTATTCCCTATGTTTAATATCCTGGCATACTCTATTGGTTGTCATAGCTGAGCTATTGTCTTACACCTTAAATTTCTTTGAGGTGTTGCCCCGAAAGACCTTATTGTCGTCACGGTGTTGCCTCATAGAGCTTGTTGACCTTTGTCGCAGTGTTGCTTTATGAAACTTAATAATCGTCATCATAGCATTACTCTAGTGAACTTGTCGATATCATTTCATCTCATATCTAACCTTGATGCTCGAATACCGTAGTGTCCCCTCCGCAAGGCCTGGAGCTTTGCACATCATGATTTGTACCCAGCAACACCGTATGATGGAATCTTAACAGAACTCCATTTCCATATCCATCTGCCCATTCCTCTATTTTGCCATTTTTAACATTAATGCTTGAACACCGCAGTGTCCCCTTCACAAGGCCCAAAGCTTCGCCCATCATGGTTTGCAGTCGGTAACATTAGATGGAAAAATACAGAAACATTGTTTCCCAAAATGCTAACTTCATCTAACCCGTCAATAATTTCTTCTCCGTACTCCATTGTCACAAGCATGCAATATATGCAATTCATAAACATATTATCATGGAGTACGCTACTTTTCATGCATACTGACATGCTTGTGGATACCCATATACCTATTTGACCTCATGCAAATAAAGCATTCACAAACTACAGAGATCATACATCATCATAAAACTCATTCTAGACTAACATAGATTCTTACCTACAGTACAACATCCCAGAAAATGGAGTATAGAAACTCACCTGATGTTTCTTTGCCTCCTATGCTTAGCTTTTCCAAATGCCAAAGCTTTCATTCTCTTGATAGCTAAGCATTATAGCCAAAATCATGAGTTAGACTCTGTATTTTCAGCTTAAAACTCAATTTTCCAAAAACATGCAGAAACCTTAAAAAGGTTTTGAAAGTTCTTAACTTTATTTTCTTAATCTTACGTACACCGGATGACTTAGAACCTTACCAGCTCACTAGATTCTCTACTTTTCCAACACAAAACTCATGTTCGCTGCTCTATGCAAACCTTCTTATAACTATCTCTTATTTAGAGAAATTGAGGAAGAAGATGAAGAAGAGAAGAAGATGAAACAAATTTGAGAAGAATCCTCCCCAGAAAGTCATTTCTCAGTTATTTATAACCCTTCACGCTCAGTTATCGACCCTATAGAAACCATCTGTTGGTAATTATTTTGTCTCCCACTAAAGAACTAGCTGGTTTTTATTCCAACCGAATTAGAATTGGATCTTAACAATGTTCAAATCGGTCACTAAATTTTCCTAGTTTTTCAGTAGAGGCCGTTAGCTTATGGCTTCTTTCAATTTAACCCCAAATTGTTCTTAATTTCTAGACTTAAAAGAAAATTGGGTGTGACAAAACTAACAAAAGCCAAACCGGCTCAGGATGCCGTGAGGGTGTTGCACCTATGATGGCACCACTAGACACGACGGTGCTGGCTGTGACAATGACAACATTTCGATGGCTGGTGGGTGGTCCTTTGGTAGTTGAGTAATAGAGGAATCACACTCCTACTAGGACTCTATTGGATAATTTGATTTTAGATTATCTATTCCAAAAATAATAATATTTTAATAGGTTTAATATTATTTTAATATTAATTTAATATTAGATTGATTATTTATTAAAGTGATTATCTTAATATTAAATTAAATTAAATTTTTATCTTATAGATTTAGTATTAAATTTTATCTAATATTCATCTAGATAAGTATTATATTAATTTAATATTAAAGTGATTAAGCTTAATCATAGCTGAACTCTTTAAACTCTCTCTATATAAAGAGAGTAATGGGTCATTATTTTTCACACACTTAAGTTCAAGAGAAATTTGTAGAGAAAAAAATTCTCTAAAGAAATTATTTTAGAAGATTTCTGGAGATATTTTTCTTATTTACAATTTGACCTAGAAGTTTAGAGATATTACGAGTTTACGCCACTGGTAATTTTGTAGAAAATTTTTTGATTCGAAGCGAGCCCACACTCGACAAACGTGAGCTTGAGGATAGTGGAGAAGACTATTCGGTCAAAGCATTCATACTAGACGAATTGAAAAGGTACAATTTTGATTAAGTGTTTATTACTTTAAATATTACAACCAATTTTTAGTTTTGGAAAAAATTTGAAACTTTGATTTTTTTTCCTAAACTTATTTTCCACTGCTTTTTACAAACCCAATTTTCCAACAAATGCATCTCCCCAATTGGACTTGATAGACAACATATTAGTATTTTAATCAGTTTGCTCATTTTGGATTAGGCTAAGGACATCTTTAGGTTCATCTACTAATATAAGTTGTATTTTCGTATTACGATTTGACCACGTAATACCGCTTAGTATTAGTTTAAACATTAGACAACTAGTGAGTTAATAGTTACTTTTATTTTGCTTTGCATGCAAAAACCACATGATGACATTATACAAAATATATTAATTTAATCCATGAATTATTTTATTAAGCAATTTATTCAAAAAAGTTACAAGTTTACAAATGAATATATTATACTTAAGGCACTAGACCTAACAGAGTATTGATTGGAAATAAATGATAGAGTCCTTGATCGTACATTGAATATGCAATCTCCTTATTGAATGAGGCTTATCAATAGTGGGTCACTATGATCTAGTTTACATTTGCATGGAGGATTAATTCAGAGTGCTTCCTATTGGTGTTTCAGAAGAAATATATCGAAGAGTTATACATTGAGGAGCACAAGCATGAGTTCATCATATTGACATAGGGTAGTATAAAAGGGATCGACTATGGATGGAATCACTAAGATTAAGTAGTTATGCTCTTGAAATGGTATCAACAAAAATGGAAAGATGCACCTGTTTTAGAGGGGAATGATAGATTTTATTAAGGTACAATTAATGGCTCTGAAGTTATGAGAATTTCTTGAGTTGGTTAAATGGGCTAAAATGTTAAAGTAAGTTTTGGGATTGGATCAGTGGAAACCAAAGGACTGTTTAAGAGGGCTTCCAAAGCCGCTAGCTTGCATCCTTAATCTACTGAGTGAGCTAGGGACTCTCGAGACTCTGGAGATTCTAGGCAATCAATGCTTACCTAAGTGTAGAGATTTGAGACTGGAAATAGAAAACATTGACAATTGGCTTCAGTGACTAGTTTTGAGGGTTTGGCGTGGACTACTAGTATACTAGTTTGTGAACATCGCAACCGCCATCATAATGGAGAGTGCTAGAGGTAGATTGGGACTTGTTTATTATATGGTTCTAGAGACTGCTATGTTAAGAACTATCTAAAGAATGTTAATGAAGCCCCTACACCATAGAGAGGTTGTAAATTGACCAGGTTTCTAGTGGACAAGGGAATGCTATCGAGACATTTGCAAGATCTAAGGATAGAGTGACTCAAACTAATGTTGTTAGGACTCGTAAAGAGAAGGATGATATAAATATTAATTTAGGTTTGAGTTTGATCATGAATGTGGGTAGTGAAGAATTTAAACTTCAATACATTCTTTTAAATACTTAAGACTTTTTGAATTCTTAAAAATTTTAAGGATATTATTAGGGAGGTTGTTAAATGTTTTAACTTTTTTTCTTTGTTTGTTTGTTTATTTAGAAGACTTTTCTTTTTAAAATGAGAATATTTACTTTGTTAAATTTCATTACTTTTATTTATTTATTATAGTTTGGTTTCTTTCTATTAAATATTTTTGTTTCATTGAATAAGCTTATTAGAAATAACATCGTATATTTGTAAATGAGTTAACGTTGATAGAATTGACAAAATGAAGCTAGTTGAGATTGTTTTGACTTAAGAAAACTAGATGGGAACTGAATTGATTCAAAGAAAGGGATTAACCAAGTATTCATGGAAGTGTAATCATGGAAGAAGGGAATTACGGTCATCAAATTCTCAAGATGTTTGATTCAAGAGAAATTTTGAGGACGAATTTTTTTAAGGAGACGGAATTGTAATGCTCTAAAATTTTTCGGTATCAAACTCTTCAAAATTTTGATATTGCTGCAAAATTTATCAAGAATTAAATTTTTGGGTGACGAATTTAATACCAATAATTTAATTCAGGGTTAAGGATTTTATTCGTGAACTTTTAGTAGCTAATGGGTAGTTATTGGGCTTGGATTAAATAAAAACAAAGTGACTGACTGAGTAATTTAAAGAGTAAGGATTGATTTGAAAAACAGGATAAGTAAAAAACATTTATGTGGGCATTATAACAAAAGGTAAAATTTTTGTTTTCTTCTTTTTGCACGTTGTTCAAAAACACAAGGAGAAACTATTTTCTTCTCTTTTTCTTTTTTCTTTCATTTAATTCTTTTATTGTAGAACCAAATCAAAAGTGGGCAATACATTTTCTTTGCTTTTAGAGTAATTCCAACCTATCTAAACTGATTTTCATGTCAAAATCAAACCCAAATTTTTCATATTTTCAAAATTTCAAAAATCCAAAAAGAGGGGAGAACTTGAATCTAGTTATAAAATTTTTTTAATCATGTTTTTAGGTTTGTATCCACATTCTTAGATGGTCAAAATTAATTTCGCTTCAAAACAAGTTTTGGATTAGCTTCAAGTAGTTTTTAGTATTGGATTGATTAATATTTGTATCCATGGAATATCTTATTTATCCTTCAAATTTTGTTTTGGTAGATGCTTAAAATTTTTAAATGTGATCACATGTCTGATTTATTTTATTATGTAAAAATATTGAGCGCTTGATTATTTGGGTCGCTCTGATGACCACTGTGACACCTTGGATCCGATTAGATTTTAAAATTGAGTTCAAGGTGTTAAATGTTAAGTATGATTAAATATAGATTGTAAGTTTCTTTAAGTTTGATTCTTTTTAAAAAGAAATTTTGTTAAAGCAAAGAGTGTATCAATATGGCATCATTTATCAACATTGATCATTAAATTGAGTATGATTGTTATAAATTCTTGATTTAACCAATTTAAATCTCTGATTCCATCTGATTCTAATAATGATTGACAGTTAGCTAATGAGGTAAACACAAAAGTTGTCAAAGTCATAAAAAATCAATATTTAATTCAACATTATAATTTAAAATAAAAATAACAATTATTTATTTCATTTATGAGATATTCGTTGTAAACACCATAGATACTAAATATTAACTCTTATACTTTTTTTATCAGAAAGACAGCCCATAAGGCCTAACTTTCATTTATAACATCCTGAATAACAAGACCATGGAGCTCTCTAGGATAGTTCACATCAAAAGCCCATGTGCAATTATTTTTTAAAACAAACTTGCATATAAAATTAGCAATCCTATTGCTAGTTCTGGGCGCCCACGTGACTAACGTTGTCTCAAAATTTTGCAATTGCCTGAAAACATTCTTCACATGCTACCTAATAAACGAAATATATTGACCCTTTCTGTTTATTTTGTTTACAATATTTGCATTATCAGACTCAAACTGAACTCTTTTAAAGTTCATATTTTTTTCCAATATAACCCATTCCTCAATTGCCATAATTTCAGCCCAGCCACTGTTAAAAGTCGTATCTTTAATGCTTCCATAGCCACCCAGCGCAAAATCATCTTCGTCCCTCACTATAACCCCTAGCCTGATTTGCTCCTCATCAATGGTCGTATCCACATTTATTTTAACAACCCCCCGTGCAGGTTTCTTCCATCTACGGACAGAAGGTTGTAAGGAAATCATCGGTTTTTCTCTAAGATTATAAATCCTGAAATCATTGCTAAGAGTCTGAGCTTTGTTCCAAATCATGATTGCACTCTCCTCTTTACCTTGGAAAGTACAAATGTTTCTGTTGTTCCATGAGTTCCAAACAAGAGTAATGAAGTCATTCATGGCTTTTTTATCAAGAATTCTCATGGCAGCTTCCAACCAGCCAATGCAAGGGTCAAATTCATTTCTCACCAACCTATCATCAAGCCCACCACATACCAGAGTCTCCTTAGCTGTGGGACAATCCTTTATGGCATGAATAAGGGTTTCCCTTTTGGCTCCACATCGCTGGCACTCTGAATTTGCCGTAGGCCTAATGGAAGAAATTTTTGAATTGGTAGGCAAGATTTCATGACCTACTCTCCAGGCAAAAACCCTAATTTTGGGCAAGATATTTAGTTTCCAAATCTTCTTCTAAAGCAACCTATGAGGACCTATGCCCATTTTTTTGAGAATGAGCCAAGAATATGCCGATTTAGTAGTAAAAAGACCACATTTACTATGAAACCACGCTAAAACATCTTTTGGAAAGTGACGAAGAATGGGGATATTACAAATTTGGTCCCTCAGGTTTTCCCCATAAATGTCAGTCACCCTATTCCTGTCCCGTTACATGCTATTCAGATCCCAGAGCTCATAAACTTTCCTCTCATGCACAAGCCCCCTTTGGCTGATAAAAGAGTCCCCATTTAGGCTTTCAAAACCCTAGTTGTCATTGTGAATGTCCACCCTTTTTCCATTGCCCACCAACCACCCAAAACTTGTTTTCAGCTCCTAGCAGCTGTGAAGATACTTCTCTAGGTAAAAGATGATTTATCCATATTTTTAGGACTAAAAAGGTTACCATCAGGAAAGTATTTAGAACTGAGAACGCGATAGTAGAGCGTGTCCATTTTTCTGAGGAGCCTCCACACTTGTCTGCAGAGAAGTGCCAAGTTGAATAAGTGAAAGTCTCTAAACCCGAGGCCTCTCATACTTTTTGGAGCACAACCATTGTCCCACGCTAGCATGGCCCATCCACGATCCTTATTTTTACATGCTCACTACATTCTACGGACATATAATTTCATACTTCAGAGCACGTACAATTTCAGTCCCTTCTCTTCCCACAAGCTTCAAAATTCTCCTTAAAGATTTTGAGGTATTGATTTTAACTTTTATTCTTATGGATTCCGTCCATCCTCCATTTCTATCCTTAAAATCGATTGCCACCAGCTCACCTATGGCTTTTCCCACATCCAATGCAGTTTGACGATCCATATATTCTAGGGGTATGTTGTAAATCCTTAGCCAGAAAGGGGATATGTTGAACTCATAGGAATCAATTTCTTTGTCCTTTATGAAAGGCATCATTGAAAATAAGCTATTGTCGAACAACCAAGGCATAAGGTTGAGGATTCTACTTTTGTCATCCAAGCAACCAAACTTAATGATTATTGGCTCATCCTTCAAAGCAACAAAATTTAACTCTTCTTTCGTGAACCATAGTGACCTAAAAACCCTATACATTAAAATTTGGTTAAAAAAGAAAAAAAAATGTGACATGTTAGAAGTTTTGAAGGTGGGGAAATCCATGTGAAAATTAATGGTCTTTGGCATTGTTTTGGAATTGACAGTTTAGTCTTCAGTTTTGGCCCAAGCTGACTACGACCGTAAGAGGAGTTGTGTTTTCAATATACGAAGCTAGAAACAATGTCACCGTTTGATGCACTTCGAAATTATCAAATATAAATTCTAATGATGAAATAATAGTAAATAGTAGTATAGAGCAGTAGGGTCGAATCTACAGGGATTTATTGTCTAATTTCAAATTTTCTTATAACCAAAATTACTGAAGCGGTAACAGTCGTGTCCACGACCAATGCGTTGCAACACTAGAAAATAAAAAAAGAGGTTTTAGTGGATAAAGATAATAATATTAAAAGAAGGAAAAAATATGTATACGAAATAAAGTAAAAACGTGATTGCAAAATAAATTAAGCGAAATAAAATTAAATGGATAAATTAAATATTTTTTTAAAGCTTAGCCTTAGCATTGATGTACTCCAATCTTCAATCGATCCTTAAAATAGATTTTTTCTTCCAAGTGATAAGTTGGTTATAGCGACCAAGAACGTTCAGACCGCCAACTTTTTCTTATGTAGGCAGTCCCGGTACGACCTGCAAACTGACTCTTGCCAAACTTCTACCTGCGGAACCTGTGTTCGCAATTCAAGATTATGACAACTTTGGAATCTGAAAAGCCCAACTCGAATCAACGACCTCAACTCGAAACAATGACCCCAACCGTGGGGGTCGTTTAAATTCGATCTCTATCTCCCTTGACGGAATCCAACTAGCTTTTTCCACCTAGACATGACAATTTGTTCGCGGGAATCTGAACACAGGACGGTCGATTCGACTTCCCAACTGTATGTCAAACAACTCCAACCCAACGTGCACTTTTTGAATCGAAGCTGAATCAACTTTAAGGGACAAATTTGTACTATCCCATATACCGAAAAGATAAAAAATACTGCGTTGAGAGGTTTTTTTTTTAGCGGGTTCGTATCTCACAATTGTTTTGTTGGAGCAATTTTCGAGCTAAAGCTAAATAAGGGTTTAGTTAATCATGGAAAGAATCATGCTTGAAAATAAATGGTTTAATTGGAATTGTGGAAAGTGGAAAGGAAAAAGGGGCTTAGAAGGTAATTAAACCAATAAAGGTTGAAAGTAAAAGAAAGAAAAAATGAAACAGCAGAATAGAAAATGCAGAGATGCACGTAGGGGAAAAAATAAAGAATTTATTAAATGCCAAAGGCTAAAGTGTGTGTTTAAATGGTTGTAGTTTCTAGGTATTTATACACACATCTAGTGCTTAAATTTAGCTAGATTTTTCCTAAATATTATCACTAAATAAATAAAAAAATTTAAAACTCAAATTTAAAGTAGAGATTAAATTTAAACTAACTATAGAATTTTAACAATATAAAAAATCTTCCAATCTTTCTCTAGATACATTTTTTAAATCTCCAACCCTTCAATCTTTATCCAATCACTTTTTTTAAATATTCAATCATTCAATCTTTATCCAGCCAACTTTAAATCTTTAATCTTTTAATCAACCCATCCTCTTCGGTTTTTTTCTCCAATTTAGCACCTTTTTGTATGAGTTTGAATCAGCACACCAACTTCATTCCTGATAAGAAAACTCAAATTTAATATCATTTTATCTGATAATTAGTCAGAAATAAAAATATTAAAAATAGGAATTTATCTTGCTATCAAATTTCCCCGTACTTACCCGATGTTTGTCCTCAAGCAGGTTATCCACTAAAAATAAGTCGTCAATCCTTTTCAAAATTAAAACCCCTTTCCTAGTCAAACATACTGCAAACAATTAGGTGAATAAAAAATAAACAATTGCTAAACTCAATCAATAATCATTTATAAAATCTCGAACAGTATGTCAAATTCAATTATTTCACTAGATTTAAGCTTCATCAAACATGCGTAACGATCATATCCAAACATAAATTTTATTTATATATATTTTTTCAATCAAAGTCAAATATTTTGACGTGAAGTGTGATGAAAACCCAAGCACCTCGGTTACACAATTTCACATATTCCTAATTGATTTTTTTTCCTTTCTCAAGGCAACTCGGTTAGCAGAGTGTTACAAGTTTCGGTTTGTCACCAAACCTTTTGACGCGAAATGAGATGACAACCCAAGCACCTCATCCCGGTTACACAATTCGGTCATATTTCTGAATCTTCATTCTTAACCAAGCTATTAGCAAATTTATTTATTTATTTAAACGAGTACTTTCACTAAGCAAGTTCAAGAGAACCAACAATTTTTCATAAAATATTGATTAAGGCATAACATTTTCAATTCTACAAAATATTCATTGATCAAGCAAAAATAGTTATTCGTGATTCACCTGTTTATTTAAATAAACTAAATATAAGAATTAGAGGTTTATTTCTAAAACGAATTAAGAAATTATTCTTCGTAAAACACATGTAAAGAAGAAAGTATGGCATGATCCAAAATTTGATGAGCGTCGAACCCACCAAATATAAATTCCTACGACAAAATAACAGTAAATAACAATATAGAACAGTAGGGTCGAATCCACATAGACTCGTTGTCTAATTTTGCATTTTCTCGTGACCAAAATTACTGTCACAGTAACAATCATGGCCACACCAAGGCGTTGCAATGCTCAAAAATAAAAAGCGGGGTTTTAGTGGATAAAGATAATAATATTAAAAGAAAGAAAAAAAATATGTATATGAAATAAAGTAAAAACGTGATTGCAAAATAAATTAAGAAAAATAAAATTAAATGGATAAATTAAATTTTTTTTTAAAGCTTACACTTAGCCTTGGTGTACTCCAATCTTGAATCGATCTTTGAAATAGATTTTCCCTTCCAAGCGATAAGCTGGTTATAGCGGCCAAGAACATCCCGACCGCCAACTTTTCCTTATGTAGTTGATCCCGATACGACCTGTAAATCGACTCTTGCCAAATTTCTAACTGCGATACATGTGTTCCCAATTCAAGATTTTGACAGCCTTGCGATCTGAAAAGCCCAATTCAAATCATTGGCCTCAACCGCGTGGGTCGTTTAAACTCGATCTCTATCTCCCTTGACGGATTCCAACTAGCTTTTTTCACCTAGACACGCCAATTTGTTCGCGAGAATTTGAACACAGCATGACCGATTCAACTTCCCAACTGTATGCCCAACAACTCCAACCCAATGTGCACTTTTTGAATCGAAGCTGAATCAACTTTAAGGGATGAATTTGTACTATCCTATATACCAGAGAGTTAGAAAATACTACGTTGAGAGGTTTTTTTTTTTTTTTTGAGTGGGTTCATATCTCATGATTGTTTGTTGGAGCAATTTCCGAGCTAAAGCTAAATAGGGGTTTAGTTAATCATGGAAAGAATCATGCTTGAAAATAAATTGTTTAAATGGAATTGTGGAAAGTGGAAAGGAAAAGGGAAAGGGGGCTTAGAAGGTAATTAAACCAATAAAGGTTGAAAGTAAAAGGAAAAAAAATGAAACAATAGAATAGAAAATGCAGAGATGCAGGTAGGGGAAAAAAAAAGAATTTATTAAATGCCAAAGGCCAAAGTGTGTGTTTAATTGGCTATAGCCACTAGGTATTTATACACACTTCTAGTGCTAAAAATTGAGCCAGATTTTTCCTAAATATTATCACTAAATAAGTCAAAATTTTTAAAAAATAAATTTAAAGTAGAGATTAAATTTAAACTAATTACAAAATTCTAACAATATAACAAATCCTCCAATATTTATCCAGTCACTTTTTTTTTTTTAAATCTTCAACCCTTCAATCTTTATCCAGCCAACTTTAAATCTTCAATCTTTCAATCAAGCTATCCTCTTTGGTTTTTTGCTCCAATTTAGCCCTTTTTTGTATGAGTTTGAATTCAGCACACCAATTTCATTCCTGATAAGAAAAACCTAAATTTTATAGAATTTTATCCTATAATTAGCCAGAAATAAATATATTAAAAATACGAATTTATCTTGCTATCAAATTCCCCGTACTTAGCTGATGTTTGTCCTCAAGTATGATATCCATTAAAAATAAGTCGTCAATCCTTTTCAAAATCAAAACCCCCTTTCCTAGTCAAGCATACTGCAAGCAATTAGGTGAATAAAAAATAAACAATTGCTAAACTCAATCAATAAGCATTTTATAAAATCTCGAACAGTATGTCAAATTCAACTATTTCATAGATTTAAGCTTAATCAAACATGCGTAAAAATTATATCCAAATATATACTTTTATTTATATTTATATTTTTTTTATTTTTTCAAACGTAGTCAAGTCTTTTAACGCGAATTGAGATGACAACCCAAGCACCTCACCCCGGTTACTCAACCTGACACGTTTTATTTATTTATTTATTTATTAACAAATTCGAGACATAATCAAATCTTTTGACGCGAAACGAGATGACAACCCAAGCACCTCAACTCGGTTACTCAATTTCACATGTTCTTAATCGATTTATTTCTCCTTTCTCAAGGTAGCTCGGTTAGCGGAGTGTTACAAGTTTCGGTTTGTCACCAAACCTTTTGACGCTAAATGAGATGACAATCCAAGCACCTCACCCGGTTGCTCATCGAGGCGAGCTTCAATGCGATGAAGTCGTTCATCTACAGTAGAAGATGGTTGCTCATATTGTTCTCTAGTAGCCTGATCGTGTCTTTGTTGAAAGACTTTATTGCTTCGAGCGGGTCTTGTACCTAAAATGTAACGCAAGAAAATAGATTAAATGATATTTAAGTCAATTCTCAAACTAAACTAGAATTAAAAAGTTAAATTAAATAAATAAAGATAAATATAGGTAGCCTCCCATAAAATGCTTTTGTTTAACGTCTTTAGCTCGACGACCTAAATATTATTCGTTT
The DNA here is from genome assembly GCA_025698475.1 of Gossypium anomalum. Taxonomy (NCBI): domain Eukaryota; kingdom Viridiplantae; phylum Streptophyta; class Magnoliopsida; order Malvales; family Malvaceae; genus Gossypium; species Gossypium anomalum. Next base: position 22,570,124 of record CM046958.1, read on the forward strand.
GGTTGCTTGAGAATTAATTCTTCCATTACGTGCACTCAGAAGTTCTCGTAGAAAGGTTTAAACTTTTTTTCCATTTTCCTTAAAACACTTCCTGGATTCCTCCATCATCGTTGGATTGAGGTACCTTTGAGCTTATCCGTTCAAGTTTGTCTTTTCCTCTATCAAAATTATTAAATGTTCTGATAATGATTTGAGCTCTAATTTCGGGACCTCCATGCGAATGATAGCTTTACGAATTGGCTCTTCCCATGTCATTAATTCCTCCAGTTTATCCAAAACATCGAGGTCTAAATTTCTACAAAGCACAATTTGTAACACATCATTTTCATGATATTCAAAATGGAATTTCATTAGTGGTTCAATAATATCAATACTAGAAATATTTGACATTGTACTGGATTGGCCCATCGCCTCATAAACATTAAATTTTGCCACCTTACGTTGAATTTCATAGTGAGGGTTCCACTTCGAACATCAATATTTGTAGGTGCGGTACTTAGGAATAGTCTCCCGAGTAAAATATCAGAAGCATTTTTTGAATGGTCGTCCTCCATATCAATGATGTAAAAGTCTGCATGAAAAATTAGTTCATTTGCCTTAACGAAAACATCTTCCAACACTCCTTCTAGATATACGTATGATTTATCTGCCAATTGAATAAGCACCCCTGTTTCTTTCAAATGACCCATGTTTAGCAATTTAAAAATCGATATAGGCATTACGTTAATAAATGCTCCCAAATCACACATGGCTTTCTTTATGCCAGTATTTCCTATTTTGCAGGATATAGAAAATATTCCTTGGTCCTTACACTTAGGCGGGATTTTCCTTTGTAGCACTGTAGAAACATTTTCTCCCACATTTACCCATTCATTTCCTTAAAGTTTCTTTTTTTTTAGGCATAATTCTTTCAAAAAAATTTCATAGCGTGGAACCTATTTAATTGCATCAAGTAAAGGAATATTGATTTCTACCTTTCGAAATGTCTCAAGGATTTCTTTTTCCTCTCGTTCCCTTTTAACTTGGGCGAGCCTTCCAAGGTATAGGGGAGGTACAACAAATGGTTTATGATGTACCAGCTCTGTGGGAGTTACTGGTTCGGCTTTTTGTTCTTCCTGTTTAGCATCATGGTCACGACTCATGCTAAGCACTAGTTCTAACTCTATTACATCTTTCATGGTCATAGCAATTGCATTTTAACGTGGATTTAGCTCAGTTTGAGACGGTACTTTTCCTTGGTTCTCTAAACGACTGACCGTGAGTGCTAGCTTACTTATTTACTGATCCATTTCTTGGAGGCGTGCTTCAATCTTTTATTGGAACTTTTTGGTGCTAACAGATAACCTCTCTACTATTGTTTTAAGAGATAACTTTGGAGGTTGGTATTGTTGAGGCAGAGGTGGTATTAGTTGATATAGTTGATTGTATCGAGGGTTTGATCCATAGTTTAAATTTGGGTGGTCCCTCCACCTTGCATTGTACGTGTTCGAGTATGGATCATAAGGCCTTTGAGGTGGCCCTAGGAAGTTTCCAATGGCATATACTTGTGCAGTTGTGTCCTTGAGTAAAATCAGACACGAGTCGGTAGGATGATCAGGCTTAACACAAAACCCGCACAACTAAGCTAGGTTCGTCTTTTCCTAGAAGCATATTTTTAACCACATTAGTAAGTTCATCAATCTTATTTATTATGGAAGGAGTACGTAGCTCATCAACCCTTCTCGTAGGTTCCATAGGTGGTCGATACTGTTGAGAATTTGCAGCTATAGTCAAAATTAATTCCCTAACTCTTTGAGGAGTCATGTTTACAAGAGCCCCTCCACTAGCGGTATTAATTATCTTCATTTCCATTGGGAGTAACCTCCCGTAGAAGTACTGTAAGAGTGATTGTTCAGACAAGCCATGTTGTGGGCAACTTGCACACAACTTCTTGTATCGCTCCCAATATTCATAGAGTGACTTTGCTTCCTTTTGTTGTATTTCGACTATACTTTTCCTTAATTCGGTTGCCCGAGCTGCTAGGAAAACCTGTCAAGAAACAATCGAGACATATCAATCCAAGTATTAATGAATCCCGGAGGTAAATAAAATGGTTATTCTCTAACAGAGTCCGCTAATGAAAAGGGAAAATTTCAAAGTTTAATTTGATCCTCAGTTACTCCTTCTAGTTTCATACATAGATAAACTATGTGGAACTCTTTCAGATGAGTTTAAAGGTTTTTTTTTTTTCAAATCGTGGAAAGTAGGCAACAAATAACTTAATTCTGACTTTAACTGGAGCTATGTTTCACCCGCCGAATAAGTTATGCATAGTGGTTGTTGTTCATTTGGTGCTGCTGCGAGTTGGCGTATGGTTTGATCTGCCATTCTGTCTAGTTTGTCGAATGAACAAATATCTTTAGTGTAAGATCCTACTTCAAAGTTGGGTTGTGGATGTTTATTGCGTTGAATAACTTCTCTTCGAAGTGTTCGAGCCAACTTTTCTAATTCTGGTTCAAATGCTAGAGTCCCCGATCTGACCTTGTGATAAAGAAAACAAACTAATATTAGAAATTTTTACCAATCCCTAGCAACGACACCAAAATTTGATGGGCGTTGAAACCACCAAATATAAATTCCTACGACAAAACAGTAGTAACTAGCAGTGTAGAATAGTAAAGTCGAATCCACAGGGACTGATTGTCTAATTTCACATTTCTCGTGACCAGAATTACTGTCGCGGTAACAGTCGTGCCCACGACCAGTCCGTTGCAATGCTGGAAATAAAAAGTAGGGTTTTATTAGATAAAGATAATAATATTAAAAGAAGGAAAAAAATATGTATACGAAATAAAGTAAAAACATGATTGCAAAATAAAATTAAATGGATAAATTAAATATTTTTTTAAAGCTTAGCCTTAGCCTCGGTGTACTCCAATCTTAAATCGATACTTGAAATAGATTTTTCCTTTCAATCGATAAGTTGGTTATAGCGGCCAAAAACATCCCGACCACCAACTTTTCCTCATGTAGTCGATCCCGCTATGACCTGCAAACTGACTCTTGCCAAATTTCTAAATGCGATACATGTGTTCACAATTTAAGATTTTGACAATCTTGCGATCTGAAAAGCGCAACTCGAATCAACGGCCTCAACCGCGTGGGTTGTTTAAATTCGATCTTTATCTCCCTTGACGAAATCCAACTGGCTTTTTCCACCTAGACACGCCAATTTGTTCGCGGGAATTCTAACATAGCACAACTGATTCGACTTCCCAACTGTATGCCAAACAACTCCAACCCAAAGTGTACTTTTTGAACCGAAGTAATCAACTTTAAGGGACGAATGTGTGCTATCCCATATACCGGAGAGATAGAAAATACTGCGTTGAGAGGTTTTCTTGAGTGGGTTCATATCTCACGATTGTTTTGTTGGAGCAATTTTCGGGCTAAAGCTAAATAGGGGTTTAGTTAATTATAGAAAGAATCATACTTGAAAATAAATGGCTTAAATTGAATTGTAGAAAGTGAAAAGGGAAAGGAGGCTTAGAAGGTAATTAAACCAATAATGGTTGAAAGTAAAAGAAAAAAAAATGAAACAACAGAATAGAAAATGCAGAGACGCAGGTAGGGAGAAAAATAAAGAATTTATTAAAAGCCAAAGGCCAAAGTGTGTGTTTAATTGGCTGTAGCCACTAGGTATTTATACACATTTCTGGTGCTAAAATTTAGCTAAATTTTTCCAAAATATTATCACTAAATAAATAAAAAATTTTAAATATCAAATTTAAAGTAGAGATTAAATTTAAACTAATTACAAAATTTTAACAATATAAAAAGTTCTCCAATCTTTATCCAACCACTTTTTTTAAATCTTCTCCTGATAAAAAAAAAACTCAAATTTAGTAGCATTTTATCTGTTAATTAATCAAAAATAAATATATTAAAAATAGGAATTTATCTTGGTATCACACCGTTGACTAAGCCAAGACCTCAATGAATTCTTCCATGGCGTGTTGGAGCCGTCTGCACTTAAAGTCAAGAGGTTTGTCTCCAAGGTTTGCTTTAAAAGATGCTGGTCAATGGTAGGCACTCAATGCTTTCCCTATCGAATCGGGTAATCTTGTTTTAAAAGATGCCCTGTTTACCAAGGTCCTGAGTTTTGATGCGTTGACTGGCCTAGTCCATGACTTTTAAGATGGGAAGCTGGAAGATTCACGTTCAATAATAGCAAAGTTTGATGTTGATGAATATTGAAGTTAGGCTTCTACTTCAAAAAAATACTTATGGAAATGATGATATGACATTACCTTGACTTGAAGATCTTTTTATTGTTCAAAGATTTTCTAGACATGAAAAGAGTAGGAAAAGGTTCATATTATTGTGGAATGAAATTGGAATCTCATAAGATTCTTTAAAATAATGGAATTTTATACAAAATAACCTTAGGTTTGAATTGCTAGTATAAATGCATAAGAAATGAGTTGGAACATGGAAAGGAATGGCATTGTTGGGATTCTAAACTTGTTTTAAAAGTTGTAATCTACCGAAATTACAATGGAATATCATACAAAATAACACTTGCACTTGATTTTAGTTTTCAAAAGAGTCACATGTTGGAATTTTAAATTTCTTTTGCCAAAATCATATATAATATTCCTTGAAAAAATATTTATACAAAATAATCTTTACCTTAACACTTATTTACGAATTATTAATATAAATATATAATGATTTCGTATACAAATTAATTGAAACATGAAACAAACCATACTGTTGGATGAAGTTGAAATTTTAAATTTCTTTCAGAAGTTGTAAACTAATAAAATCTTCTATAAAATAACCTTTATATTAATAATAAATTTCGTTTAATATGGAATAAGTCCTATAAAAAAACGTAAGATGTTGTTTCAAAAGTTGTAATCTCCCAAAATAATAAACAGTATATAATAGAATCTTATATAAAATAGTTTTTACCTTAACACTCAAATATATTATCGCATCATTTAAAATTGCAAAAAGTGAGATAACCAACAGCCTATCTTAAAATTTTGAACATTAAGTTATCTCGTAAAAATTTGATCTCATGGAACATCAATCATATTTTAATTAAGTGTAATCCTATAAATTTATTTTTTATAAAAAAAAAACTTTGAAAATCTATTTTAGAGAAAAATGTGACATGGTAGAAGTTTTGAAGGTGGGGGAATCCATATGAAAATTAATGGTCTCGGGCATTGTTTTGGAATTGACAGTTTAGCCTTCAGTTTAGTAATTCATTATGATAAATTTTCTTATCAAATAAAATTTATTTAATAAAATATTTCAATAAATTAAAATTCTCATTTATAAATATGATAAATCTTATAAATAATAAAATATATATAATGGTAAAATAATGATAAAATGTACAATAAGGCTCTATTGGTAAGTTCAAAAGTTTCTCTAAATTTATTATCAAGTTAATTTAAGATAATAACTCAATCGACAATATTATCTATTTAGAAATAAATTTTATATAAAAAATTCATATAAAATAATGAAGCTTTGATTGAAAAGTAAAGTTTAAAAATCAAGATGTTTGAGATCTTGGATTCAAATTGCATCATTAATATATATTTCTAATTAAGTTGTATATTATTAATTTAAAAATACAGTATAATAATATTTAATATTTCTTTACAAATTTTAATATAGATTAAAATTCTTGGTAGACTTTTCGAAGGTATAGCAGTCAGGGGCGGATCCCTATGGCCAAAATTTTAGGAAATTTAAAATTCTTTCTGAAATTTTAGAAAATTTTAATTACACCTCTTAAACTTTTAAAAATTGTCATTAATTTCATAAAAATTTTAATTAAATCCTCAATTTTTTTTAATAAAATATCATTATACTCCTAAAATTTTTAAAAATTTACACAAACATAAACTCGCATAACTTCCCATTAATATTTGCCTATTTATTGCCCCAACTAATCATATCCGACTTTCCTAAAATCGAAAGGTCTGTCGCCAAGGCTTGTCCCTGTCTTCAATCTTAACAATTTCATTTTCATGGCCACGCCATTGATGCTCCTAGTTTTATTATTGGCATTTTTCTGTCCACCTTCCTCTTCATTCTCTGATGCGCTATGGGCGGGTTCATCTCTTTCAGTGGAGAAAAAAGGCGATGTGTTGGTTTCACCCGGTGGCACTTTCAGTGCTGGTTTCCACCCTGTTGGCCACAGTGCTTATTCCTTTGCCATATGGTTCAACAAACCATCCTGCAATGCTACTGCTAGCAATTGCACCATAGTTTGGATGGCCAATCGGGATCAACCAGTCAATGGTAGACGCTCAAAGCTTTCCCTATCGACATCAGGTAACCTTGTTTTAAAAGATGCTGGTCAGATCCTTGTTTGGGAAGCGAGAACTGCCTCCAAATCCCTTCCCAAGTTAAAACTTGATGATGGCGGCAATCTCATCCTGTCTAGCTTGGAAGGCCATATATTGTAGCAAAGCTATGATTCACCCACGGATACTCTGCTTCCTCTTCAACCATTCAATGAGAGCTCCAAGCTCATATCATCAAGAAGCCAAGGAAGCTACTCATCGGGTTATTTTCAGCTTTATTTTGATACTGATAATGTTCTTTGCCTTGTTTACAAAGGTCCTGAGTTTTCAAGCGTTTACTGGCCTAGTCCATGGCTTTTGAGATGGGAAGCTGGAAGATCCACGTTCAATAATAGCAAAATTGCAGTCCTGGATACTTTGGGCAAGTTTACATCAACTGATAATTTTACTTTCTTGTCCGCTGATTATGGCTCAAAGGTTTCAAGACTGTTGAAGATGGATTTTGATGGCAATATTCGACTGTGTAGTCTAAAAGAAAATGGAGAAACTTGGGTTGTTTCATGGCAAGCCTTCCCTCAACCATGTATGGTTCATGGATGCTGTGGACCGAACAGCATTTGCATTTATACTCCTAATTTTGGAAGGAAATGCGATTGCATTCCAGGATATAAAATGAAGAATAATTCTGATTGGTCTCTTGGATGTGAACCAAAATTTCTTCTTCCTTGTAACCGACCTGATCAGGTTGGTTTCCTGAAACTCCGCCACGTTGAATTCTATGGCTATGATCTGGACATGTTTCCTAATGTCACTTTAGAGGATTGCAAGAATAAGTGCTCGAAGTTCTGTGATTGCAAAGGTTTTCAGTTCAGATTCATTAAAGTTCATGAACCAGCTGGAACATATTGCTATGCCAAGACACAATTGTTGAATGGACATCGCCCCCCAAATTTTAATGCTGATTTCTACTTGAAAGTGCCCAAGGCTACTGTCTCCTTGTACAATAACGCTACCGTTCAACATTCAAAGTTACAATGTTCCAACAAAGTGCAGACCCTGGAACGAACGTATTCCAAAACGCCTGAAAATGAGCCGCTGAAATTTGATCTTTGGGCGGTATGTTCAGTCGGAGGGCTGGAGTTTGTTGTCATTTTCTTGGTATGGTGTTTCTTGATTAGAAACAATGACGATACAAGCCCAATGGCAGGCAAGCTTCTTGCTGCCACAGGCTTCAGAAAATTCACCTACGCAGAGCTGAAAAAGGCGACAAATAGTTTCTCCCAAGAGATTGGAAGAGGTGCAGGAGGAATCGTCTTCAAAGCCACTCTCTCCGATGGTCGAGTTGCGGGAATCAAAACACTTACTGATGCTAAACAAGGGGAAGCTGAATTCCTAGCAGAAGTGAACACCATTGGAAAGCTTAATCACACGAACCTGATAGAGATGTGGGGCTACTGTGCAGAGGGAAAACATAGTCCGAAAATCTCTTTTTAAAAGCACTCGATTGGAAAAAGAGATTCGATATTGCTGTGGGAACCGCAAGAGGCTTAGCTTATTTAAATGAAGAATGTTTGGAATGGGTTCTCCATTGTGATATAAAACCTCATAACATTCTCATAGACTCTAAATTCCAGCCTAAAGTGTCAGATTTTGGCCTGTCTTGGCTTCTAAATAGAGGCGATGTTAAGCGTTCAAACATCTCGAGGATCCGAGGAACTAGGGGTTACATGGCACCTGAGTGGGTGTCAAATTTGCCCATCACCTCTAAAGTTGATGTCTATAGCTATGGGATAGTTTTATTGGAGTTAGTGACAGGAAGAAGCCCTGCAATGGGAACCACAGTGACAGATGATGGAAGTCCAAAAGATAAAACAACGCTGGCAGCATGGGCGAGAGAGAACATGGCAAGTGCCGGAGAGACCGAAACATGGAAGCATGAGATAATCGATCCCAAGCTGGAAGGGATATACGATGAGGCTGAGGTGCTAAATCTGGTTACTGTGGCTCTGCAATGCGTTCAGGAAGATAAAAGACGCGAGACCAACGATGAGTGAAGCAGTTGAGATGCTACTTCGTAATGAAAACCATTGAAGGCCAAAGTGTCTCCACTAGATAATTATCATTATGTAAGGTTGTCTTTTTAGTAAGTATTTATTAGTAATTAGGATCTTTCCTGTTAAGAAAGACCAAGTTGTTTAGAACTCTGTTTTCTCGACAAACATTGGCAGTGGTACTCTCAAGGAAGCTTTACTGCCTAGACTTAACAGTGCTGCAGCACATAGCTGGATATTAATAATGTATGATGATCTCTTTACAATAAGTTTAGTCTCCTATATGCCACCATGACGATCTTCTTTTACTATATTAAGGGCTAGTTTGGCAATACTTTTGAAAAGTACTTTTGAAAAGTGCTATGAAAAAGTGCTTTTGAGAAATGCTTTTGAAAAGTTTAGTTTAAAATTTGAGTGTTTAGCATTACTGTCAAAAAATATTTTTGAGAAATAAGTGTCCATTTTAGACATGTTATTATCAAATAACAAATATGCATTTAAATAATATTTAAATTAGTTAATATTATTATATTTTAGTAAGAATATAAAAAAATTATTATAACTTCTTGTTAGTATTTTAATATATAAAATATAAATTTTAAATATTTTTAAGCAATAAATATTAATTATTTATAAAATTTAATTAGAATATATAAACTATATTTTAAATATTTAAATATAACTATTAAATATTTGTAATTAGTATTTTAAAAAATATTTTTTTATTTTTAATTAATAATTTTAACACATTTATAATTAAGTACCAAGAAAAAAAAGGGGAAGTACTATGTTATTGGAGGGGTGAAAAAGTAATTAAGCACTAAAAGTGCTTTTGGGAGAGGAAAAGCTAAAAATTTTAACTTCTCCTTTTCAGAAGTGCTTTTGAAAAGTACTTCTGAAAAGCTAAAAATTTCAGCCAAAAGTAGCTTGTTCTGCACAGCTTTTCTTCTAGAAGTGCTTTTGAAAAGCAATGCAGAACTGGCCCTAAGAATGATTGGCCAAGCCAAATTTCATCTTGTATGGTAATGATCAAATCCAAATCAATATTTTTCGTTTATAGATGTGCTGGAACAAGGTGATATTGTTGGAATCATTCGTATGTTAGAAGTTTGAAAGAAGCTATGGAGGAAGTTGAAACCATAGTTTACTGTATGGTATGTAACTTTGTAAATAAAGGAGGTGATATGGTGACAAGTTATCTATTTCAGACTTTTAGAGTAAACGCATGGTACTTAACTTCATAAATAAACTAGGTGTTATGGTGACTGGTTATCCATTTGTACGTAACTTTATAAATAAACTAGGTGATATGGTGATTGGTTATCCATTTCAGACTTTTAGAGTAAACGCATGGCATGCAGCTTCATAAATAAACCGTGGAAAAACTTTTATGAGTATTATGTTTCGTATAAAATTTTTGAACACTAAATTTCCTTGAGATAGAAAAAGATAGTGTTAGCTTAGCAGTCTAATTTAGAATCTTGATAACCAAGTGATGTCGAGTTTATCTCAAAATTCTAACTATTTTTTTTTCTTATTATATATAACACAAAAATTGAACCATAAAATATTTTCTTTTAGAGAGAAACAAATTTTCATCTGCCCTTTATTTTGTTTTGTATTTGTTAAAGTTGAACAATTCCACCTAGCAATTTAAGCTTAGGATTTAGGTTCATACTTTAAGATTAAAATTATTATATTTATTCTAATGATTTATTTATTATTAGTATTATAGTTATAATTGCGGTTGGTGATGTAATATTTTTTATGAATTATTATAATTATAATTTATAAAATTAATTTGAACATATAATATAAATTTTAATAAAAATATATGATAAATTATAATAATTTTATAGAAATTAAAACTAAAAAATATTAAAGGAGCTAAATTTGTTTTAAAAAAACACAAATTCAACAATAAAAACAATTTAGTAAAATACACTTCTAATATTTTTATGTTTCCCTGTTAAACATGTAAATTTTACATTCCAACCAAATAAATTAAATAAAATAATATAAAATATCAAACTTTCCAACAATACTTTTTTATTATTACAATTTTATATAGATGGAGACATGTATCCTTATGAAGAGGACAGAATCCATGTAAAATTTAATGGTCACAAAATGACATTAACTCATGGTTGATAGTTTACTCATTGGTTTCAGGCCAAATTGAGTACAGTTGTATGAAGCAAAACAAAACGAAACGAAATAATGATGTCAGCCTCACTAAGATCTCAATGAATTCTTCCATGGACCATGGCGTGTTGGAACCACTTGCACTTATCATACAAGCCTTTTGGACTATGAAAACTATTATTACCTTAAGTTATCTATTTGCTTAAAATGAAAATTGCAATTGAAGTGCTAGACTGCAATGGCCACTATGATTTGGCACTGTGAAAATTGTGTAATAAAAACACATAGAACATTGACGATTTGTTTATGTAGTTTGGTTTCCCTATATCAGCAGAGCCTAACTCAATGAGTAATTCCAGTATCTTTGTTCACCAATAAAACAAGTGATTTACACCCTATCACTTTCCAAATATAGAGATCGCACTTTGTACCTAAAAAACTAAACCACTCACCTCTAAATCTTCCCACTAAGAACTTGGACAATAAACATTCAACAACGGTTTGCAGTCTCACACAAAGTAGATTGTAACAGTCAGTATTGGCAGGTCCTAAGTCTAGGCAAGTAACCAGAAGGAATCTGAGTGACATGGTCTTGTCCATCCAATTGATGCTTCCGACGTACACATAGGGCGCATAACGAATGTTAGAGTATAAGGTAAGGATTGCTCTCTGAAATGTGTGAATATGTATAGAGGAAGTGAATGACAAGTGTGTCAAAGGTTATTGGTATCGCCAAAGGTAAGGTACAACTAGTTTATGTAGTTATGGTGCAAGTTGCATGCTAATGAGATAAGAATATTGGTTCAACAATTAATGTAAAGAATATTGATTGAACAATTAATGTAAAGAAGTTTTAATCAAAAGTGTTACCAAATTAATTATATGAAATTATAATTTTTTTGATGGACCAAAATAAAGATTTAAAGGAACCAAATAGAAATTTATCTTCGAAAAACGTAAATAAAGAAATTCAAAAAATTAAGGGGGTCAAACTAAAAAATATTCCTTCTTTTGGAATAAGATGGTAAAAGCTGCGAAACAGATTGAGAATGGATGGGCGAAACACATAAATACCCTTTTTGTAATAGGATGGCAAACGGTGCGAAAGAAGTTGAATTTATTTATTTTTGGTGGTGGTTGGCACAGAAATTAATGGTCATAATTTAGATTTGACATTTTGGTCTTCGAATTTGAACCAAACTTAGTAGGACTGAGAGAGGTAGAGTGAGGTGGAATTATGTGTTGTCTATATAGGGAAGGAGACAATATCACCCTCAATTCACTCGGCCAAGACGTCCAAGAATTTATCCATTGCGTACTGGAACCGCTTTCACTTCAATAAATAAATTATTTATTACATCATTTCATGACATCAATATCAATCGGTCCCTACTATTAGAATCACAGGATACAATGACGTGCTTATTTATTTCATTGAAATTCATATTTCATAATCAATTATGTATTTTAAAAAAAAAATCTACGATAAAAAAATAATCCTAACTGTAATATATTTCAAAGGCTGCTATTGTTTGCTAAAGCTAAAATTTTGGATAAAATAGAAATTTATTTTTTTGATAAATTGGAAGCTAATATTTTTTTAATAAATTCTAAATTTATGTTTGTGGTGATGATTATGATATAAAGAATCTATTGGGACGATTATAAATTTGTTTTAGTAAATCTATTGCATTTTTCGAAGTGAATGCAAGCATAAAAGAAAATAAAAATCAATAAGCATAAAAGAAAATAAAAATCAATATATTTAATAGTACAAAATTAGTCAAAAGCTCTAGAAGAGCTAATATATTAATATCTTATGACGGTTAATCCATTAGTTTTAAAAGATATTCATAATGGATCTCATATTGAGATTGTGAACGAGGAAAAGATTATATTTCATATGAATCAAAAGAGAATTAAATTATTTACTCTTGTTATTAAATTGTAACACCCTAATTTTGGGCCTAGTCGGAATAGTGATGTCGGGACCACAAATTCGAGATATAAATAATTATTTTATGATTATTTTGAGGTCTATGATATGATTGCATGATTGTGTGAAAATTTCGTGAAGAAATTCAATGCATAAAGTGCTTAATTTAAAGTTAGGGACTAAATTGAATAAGTTGCAAAACTTGCATTCTAGAAGTTTTTAGTATGAAATTGCATTGAAATATTAATTAGGAGGTCTTAAATAGCAATTTGACCAATTTTAAGTTCATGGACAAAATTAGGACATGGAAGGAACTTTTGAAAGTTTAGTAGTAAGGGCATTTTGGTCATTTAGGGGTAAAATGAATTAAAATACAAAATTAAAAGCCAATTTTGCTCATCTTCTTCATGGAGGCCGAAATTAGCATGGGGGAGGCCATGGCTAGGGTTTTCAAGCTTTCCAAGCTCAATAATGAAGGAAATCGAGATTCGGGCTTAAATCGGAAAAATACAAGGTTATGGATTAAAATAGTAAATTGCCGTTTCTGAATCGAGGTAAGTTCGTGTGTTAATAATAATGCAATACCATGCATGAATTGTAATTCTCTATTGATATGGCATAAATTGTATGATTTAATATGTTTAAGAGAAGTTGATGGATGGTATGTATGATATATAAAAAAAATGTAATGCTAGTTGTGTCATGTGAAATTGAATGGAATTATTGTTACAAGAATTGAGTGTTAAATTACTATTAACTGGATTGTATGAATTGTTGCACGGTTGTACCTGATGAGATTTTGATAAGTTTGTATGTAAATAATTTATCGATTTATTTTATTTTATTTTATTATATTTTGTTATCATATGAAATGTGGCTACCTATAGATTGACTATTTGCTGTAAATTGAAAATTGAAAAAGGACTATGAATAAATTTGTAACATATTGGAAATATGTTTGTTGGTAATTACTTGATTGGTGAAATTGTTAGAAAAGAGAGAAAAATCTCTGGTTGAACCTTCTGAAAGATTGGATGATACAGATGGTATGTAGCTAGGTCACATGTATGGTGCCGAGTGCACATCATGTGTACAAGAGAGCTACGAGATATTATGATGTAGCTAGGTCACATGGGTGATACTATGTGTACACCATGTAGACAAGAGAGCTACGGGATATATGTAGCTAGGTCGCATGCGTGGTTCTAGGTGAAGGACACCATGTAGACAAGAGAGCTACGAGATAAACTGGCTAGGTCACATGGGTGATACTAAGTGTTCACCATGTGTACAAGAGAGCCGAACTTTATGATGGGTGGAGCTATTTGCGGAAACCACCAAGTATCGAGGATTGATCCGAAGTGTTCAACGGGAGACTTATTATGTAACGCTTTGTGAGTTTTGTGATGAATAAGTGCAGAATTTGGTTATGTGAATAATGTGTTCATTAAGTGATCGGGTTGTGGTAAGGTTATAAACAATTAAGTTATACATGAGGATGATTTTATGGTGACCTTGTAATCATGGACCTATACTTGTGATGTATGAAATGTGGTGAAAATGATTTGTGATATGTATGTTAAAATGAGGTTAATACAAAGAAAGTGTGAAAGAGTGAATTAGCAATAAAATTGTCTTGGACAGCAGCAGTTGCGTGACTTTGAAAATTCACTAAAAATTGTGGAAGTTGAATAAAAATGAAAATGATATATGAAAATAAAGCTTAATGAGTCTATTTTCACATGAAAGAAACAGGGGAAGCAAAATAATTCTATATTGTGTGATATTTGAATTATTGTGAAATAGGGTCTGAATGAATTCGAGATCCCCTGTTATGAATTTAGAAATTCATCATAAATTGTAAAAAACTTATTAAGAGTCATACCTTACATGCATGGATTCCTTATTGAGCGTATTTTTAAGGGAAACAAACGGCATGGTCGTTGGAATTCTGTACAGAGAGAAATTTGGTTCGTAGTACACAGAGGTCAGAGTAGTCATACTCTAAAACAGGGGAGAATTTAACTAATAAAATGTACTAATTGGCCAAACCAAAAATTCTGAAAATTTTATGGGAGAAATACATATGAATATAGTTTCAAATAAAATTAACGAAACTAAAGTTGGAGTTTTGTAGCTTCATATATGAATGATTTAGTAACTGTAACTCAATAACACAGCTTAACCTGAATATATGTAATTGTACAATTATAGTGTTTTATCTTGAAAAGCATGGTAGTAATTGCTTATTATTTTCATATGAACTTACTAAGCGTAAAGCTTACCCATCCTCTCCATTTCTTTAGTATTGATAGGTCGGGTCAGCTCGGGGTTGGAGATCATCGGAGGCAAAATCACACTATCAAACTATCATTTTTGGGAGAATTAATTCAAATATTAGAAATATCAAGTGAGTGGCATGTATAGGAAGTTGGTTTGTATTATTTATTTTTTATTATTATGATTTTGATCGTACGTATCAGTCTGCATTGAGTTATTGTATATGATTATGAGATGTGGTCCTTATCCATTATGGTTTATAAGTTTAATTAATCATGCTACGTCATATGTTTTGATGCAATGATATAGTTAGCTTTGTTTGTTATGCATGTGTTCGAAAAGTTTTAAATTAAATGAAATTTTATGGCCCAGTTTTTGTCTATGTGTGTTGTTAAGTCTGGTAATGCCTCGTACTCTGTTCCGGCCTTGGATACGGGTAAGGGGTGTTACATAAATTGACTTGACTATGACTATCTTTGTGATATTCATTTGTCATCATCCCCATTAGGGATTAAAAGCAAAATATTTGACTGTGAAAGATCTACTTATGAGTAATACAATATGGTAATTCTATCTCAAGCTTGTTATGGTTGGATGCACCTGAAGTTGCAAGTTTTCTTTTTTAAACTATAAGTATAACTTTACAGTATTCAGAATAAATTCTCAATTAAAATTATGTGAAAAAATATTAGTGATGAGAACACAAACTTATGTACGAAAAATAATTGGTTATGTACTTGTTGTACACCTAGAAAATAAGATCTACTCTCAAAGTTTGCTATTAATAATTTTTTTGGGATATCTGAAGATTTTGATATATTCCCTGAAGCGAATATTGCATATAATTGTTTGGAAATTATATTTATTTTGTTGACTTAGTGACATTAGAGGCTTCATATTGATTTAGACATTTCCTGTAGTAAATGTCGTAATAGTATTTATATGTGGATACAAAGTAAAAGGAATGACAATAAAATTATCAATTTGTCACTATTTATATTGACATTATTAGTACGATTGAAATAAATGTTAAAGTAAATTAGAATTTTACTGATATAAATGCATTTACTACTTGATGTGACCAATAGACCATCCTAGATCATATATGATGTAAAAATTAATTTAAAATTCATATTGACATTCATTAAATAACCAGAAGATTCTTTAATTTAAAGAATTCTCATTTGTTGCTTGTTATCAATGGAAATTGATTATTAGAAACTCACTAGCTAAAGTTGAGATTTAATATTTTGCATTTTTTAAATGAATATGGGCACATTCATCCACATGGTGGATGGTTTTGATATTATATGATTTTGGTAGATGCAACTACAAAATAATCACATATGTGTTATCAATTTGTAACCTGTTGTTTGAAAGATTGCTTGTTTAGATAATAAAATTCAGATTAAGTAATTAAAACAATTCATCTTGCTAAAGTTGATGAGTTTATATCTCAGTCTTTTATTGATTGAGTTTGAAAAACTGTCGTAAAAGCTTGTTATTTATGCGCATAATGGTAGATAAACTATTGATTGAACACATCTAATTAATATCTAAACCATTACTTATGAGAACTAAACTTCCTATTTCAACATGAGATTATGTTGATTTACATGTTATACGCATCAAGCCAATAAGTTATAAATCCTCCCCATTACAATTGGTTTTTAGTTAAGAGCTAAATATTTCTCATCTTAGAATTTTTGTATGTGCATATAGGGGTGTACAAATTTTGGGTAAAACTATATTAATTTGATTAACTGACCGAATTTATTTAATCGATCGATTAACCGAAATAATTCGATCTCGAGGTCGGTTAATAATTTTTTGGAAGTTCGGTTAACAGTTAATTAAGTTTGAAATAGGTTAATTAACCGAAAGTTTATATTTTTATATACATTTTACATATATTAAATTCAGTTAATTTTTGATATGTTTTATACTTGTTTTAACAAAAAAATATAAAAAAAATATAAATTCCGATTAATTCAGTTAACTGACTAAATTAATCGAAAAAGTTTGGTTCGGTTAATTTTTTAAAAAAAGTTCAATTCTGTTAACAGTTAAAGGTTTAAAAGGGTCGGTTAATTCGGTTAATGGTGGTTCGGTTAACCGATTGAACAACCCTATGTGCATATATGTTCCAATTGCTCCACCCTAACAAAGATGAGTAAATACTCAAAGAAAGTTACGAATATATATTAATTACGAGTCTCCTTGTATTATTATATGTTTTGAATGTTTTGGAGATTCAATTATGACATGATTTGTGATTACTATTTTTATTCGATAGTTTTCTCAATATTAGGGGGAGAGAAATAATAACTTGTAATGAGCTAGGGAGAGAGTAATTTGAATCAAGGATAACTCATTACAAGTTCCAAATATAAAAATTCTTATAAAAGAAAATAATTCATCTAGATGGTTATATAGTGGAGGTAGGTGCCCTAGAAGAGACCCAAGACATAACTAATAAGTAAAACTCTAGAAGAGATTTAGGTACTTGAAACTGAAGATTAAAATAATAAAAATAAGAGATCTTGATAAATTATGTCAATTCGAGAAAATTTCGAACCGATAATAAAACTGGTCGACAATGGTTTTGCATACAATATTATTGTTGAAATAATGAAATAAAATGGGAATCTTGAATAAACCTATTGAGAAATATGGAATAGATTGTTCAAAATAGAAAGACACAACTCAAGTACAACTAAATTCGTGGAGTTTTTGGACCAGTAGTCTAAATACCTAAAGATATAAAGCCAGTGACGGTACAAATGAAGTAGTTTTGCACAAGCAGAATAAAAATATGAAGTTTTTCACTAAGCCCTAGCATTAATTATGAAAAAATATAATATTCTTTTGTGGTGGATGCAATAACCTTTATATATATTATTAAACTGACAGTTCATAAAAGATTTAACTTGCGTCTAATGGTTATTGTTACAACCTTTTAAGAATCACTATATAGTAAAGTTTATATTAAAATCCTTGAAGGATTTAGAATACCAAAAGCATATTGAAATTCTCGAAAAATTGTTCATTTATATGAATTGAAATAATTTGAACATATGTGGTAAATTTGACATAGTGAATAGTACTTGAAGGAGGATTATAAAATGATCCAAAATACTTATTTGTGTTTTTATAGAAGAATCATGATTAAAGTTTGCTATGATTATTGTTGAAACTCATGAAGAGATCAAAATATATTTCCTCCAAATTTTCCCTCACTCATGACTTTCAAAAGAATGGTGATATAAATGCTTAGCAAATACATTCGAATAGTCATTTAAAAAAATAGTATTCAAGATTGAATACGTAGAATATGAGAAAGTATATGATGTTTTCATGAGGGGGATTTAATACGCGCTGTATTCTTTTTCCTTAACCAAGGTTTTGTCCCATTGGGTTTTCCTGATAAGGTTTTTAACGAGGTAGCATATTATGCATATTATAGATATGTGTATTATTTTTCCTTCACTAGAAATTTTTTTTCTCACATGGTTTTTATCTTAGTAAGGTTTTAACGAGACACGTTATCTACCAATGGACATCCAAGGGGGAGTGTTATGAATATCTTATTAAGTGGATGTCCATCAAGATCAAGATAAGTTTTGATGTACTTTAAATTCTAATAGTGATTAGAAGTAGATCTCTACTTCATTTATACTTCTTATGCCTATAAATAGAGATTTTGGAGAAGCATTGTAAACATTTCAATTGATCAATAAAATACTATAACACCCCAAAATAGGGCCTAAGAGTTTTAGGGGTATTTTAGGGATTTTAGCTTTAGAGTGTTTGGAATTCTATGACATGGTACACTATAGATTTTTTTACTATAGTTTTTAGAAAATCAAATCAATTTCTGATAATGAGTTTTAAATACATTTAATTTTGAAATAAGGACTAATTTGTAAAATGGTCTAAATTGTGAGTTTTTAAAATATAATTAAACCAAAATTTTAAAAACACCCTATATTCCCCTCTATCAATATTAAGGTCATGATAGTTTCTCATTCATATTTTAGTGTTGCCACCCCTTGAGTTTCCTAAGCTTAAATATTCTAATTTTGATTCCTAAACTCTATTTCTTTGATTTCTATCTTCCTTCTAGTCATAAACCTCTATAGATGTTAAGAGAAACACCCAAAAAACACCATAGTTTTCTCCATTGTCAAGCTTTCGGGTTTTCAATCAAACGCTTAGATTTTCATCATCTAAGGTAACGATTCAACTTATAATAAGTTTTTAACATTATCTAGTCTTTAAAACTTAATTATTAGCTATTAAATCGCATGTTTTTAATAAAAGCTGAAAATTGGGTCGTTAATGGTGGATTTCAAGATCTTGGGTAAAAACATGGTTTCAAAGTGTTTTTCAATTATTTTTGGCATGTTTAAGAGGTTTCTAAACTTGTTTTGAAGTTTCAATAAAGAATTCTTGAGTTTTAATAAATTTTCGTGAAAATAACTATAAACATGTCGAAAAAGTTGATACCATGAATTGAGTAGTTTAGCATACTTTAAGGGTTGGGAATTAGTCGTAAATGAATAATTAGATGAATGAAACTCGTTTTAGGTGAAAATATTAAGTGTAGATTGAGATATTTGGATTTCAAATTGGTTAAGTTAAAGGTTTGGTTTACATGAGAACATAGCTTAGGCTTATGTCTTTGATTGCTTGTGGTGAATCCTTGGTTGATTTTTGTATGTATTGTTGTGTGAATTATTGTGTTGAAGCTTTGGATTCGCTAGGACCATCTATGAGTTAGGAAAGACTAGTTTGAGCTTTCGGCTTTTTGACGAAAATGTATTGGTGAGTGTTGGGAATAATTGCTTGTGGACATGATTCAATGCGTTATTTGGGAATTTAATAGTAGCCTAAACCCCTACTCTAAATTTCGAGTGTAAGCTTTCTCATACTTATGTTATCTTGTGAACTATGTGCTTATGTGTTTGTGAACATATGGATTGTGATAAGATGCTATAACATGTCATATGTGGTTATGATAACTGTTGTGAACGTGCAAATGTGTACATGTTATGTACATGTTAAATGTTAGTGACTGTGTTTTGTTAAAAATGCAAATATGCATTGATAGTGCACGGATAATCGGTAAGTGATATGTGTTTGATTTCATATATTTTGGCCTTGTGATCTTGAAAACATTGGATATAGTTGGCATGCCATAGAATTGTAAGTACTCACCTATATGTACAGTGATTTTGGGCATTGAGGCCCTAGGACATGTTGGAGGGATAAACGAATGTGAGCTAAGTTCCATTCAACAGGACATGTGAGGGGAAATAAGGAGAGTGTTAGTTTTATGCTTCACCTATGGGACATGTTTAACTCTATGAGTCTATGTGGTGTGTTCGAGATTCATGTATCCGATGAGTGGTGATAGTGCCCATTTTTACGTTTCATAGCTCAAGCACCAATTTATCTATAAACATGTTTTTGAGTATTGTGATATATGCTTAAATGTTATGTGATTATATGACTATTGTGATATATGCTTGAATGTTATCTGATGATATGAGTGTTGTGATATATGCTTGAATGTTATGTGATCATATGTGTAATGTGATACATGCTTAAAAGTGAATGTGATTACCATGTAAATAAACTAGTAAACAATGCATGAGTGAGTATAATATGACACTAGAGTTGGAACTGCTGAGGTTGTGCTATATAGTTGTTTTGTTAATTCTTGATGAATTGTTCGCATGGTATTTGTTCTAGGCATTCACTGAGCTTGTTAAGCTCACTCACAACTTTTAAACCCTTGCAGAGTAGTTAAGTGTCGGTGTGAGCGGTGTGGTTTTGATGGGTGATCCAAGCAAGTCCATTTACGTGATTTCGTAGGTATTGTTGTTATTTGTTTATGCTTTGGGAATAAGGAAATGTGATAGACTTTTATTGGTATTTACCATGATAATTTAGATGCTTCTATAGATTATTTGTTCATGAGTTTATGAGATTTGTTTCGTATTACATTGATTATTGCTCGGACTTACTTTTGATGTTTGATGTGACAACCCAAATTAGGGCCTAATCGGAATGGTGGTTTCGTGACCACAAATCCGAGATAGAAATAATTATTTTATGATTATTTTGTGGTTTATCATATGATTTCATGATTTCATGAAAATTTCGTGATGAAATTCTATGCATTGAGCGCTTAAGTTGAGATTAGGGACTAAACCGAATAAATTGCAAAACTCGTGTTTTAGAAGTTTTTAGTATGAAATTGCTTTGGGATATTAATTAGGAGGTCTTAAATAGCAACTTGACCAATTCCTAAGTTATGGACAAAAGTGGGACATGGAGGGAATTTTTGGAAAGTTTAGTAGTAAGGGCATTTTGGTCATTTGTATATTAAATGAAATAAAATGGGAAAAAAACACAAAATTGGCCATCATCTTCATTAGTTGCTGCCGAAATTTGCTCTCCTCCATAGCTAGGGTTTCTTCAACTTTCAAGCTTCATAGTAAGTGATTTTAAGCCCCGTTTTTAATGTTCTTTACATTTTTAAAATCCTCGTAGCTCGGTTTACCTATTTCTACCATTATTTCGAGTTAGGGTTTATGTTTAAAAATTTACCCATGAATGATAGGCATCTATTTTGATGTTTGATGGTAGAATATGAATGTTTGAAGTTAGGAGAACGATTTTTCTAAGCGATTTTTAGCGAAAGAGCAAAACGGCATAATCGATAAAAATACCTATTGTTCATAACTACGTGTTAGAGTGAGAATTTGATGTTGCCATAGAAGATAAAAATGATCAGCATGTTATTAAACATAAGAATAAGGGCTGAAATTAAATTTCCGAGCCTTGGGGCAAAATCATAATTTTGTAAAAGTTAGGGGCAAAAATGTAATTTTTGTATAATGTGATTTTGGATTGAAATAAATAGTTCAGGTGTTAAATGAGCTAAATGTGTTGTTATAGATCAAGAAAGGCGTGGAATCGACCTCTCGAGCGGGGAAGGAAAAAGTTTTGGACTAAATTGCAAAATTCCCATATTTTGCACCGAGGTAAGTTTGTATGTAAATAATACATTAATTTCATTTACATTTTTATATTTCAGCCTACATTATATATATTAGCTAATGTTGAAGCATAAATAGACTATTAGAAGAATGGAAATAAGTAATAGAGAGAGAAATCCCGGTTGAACATTCGGAAAGATCGAATAAAATACATGGAGCGTAGCTAGGTCACATGTATGGTGCTGAGTGCACATCATGTGTACAAGAAAGCTACGAGATACTATGTGGTAGCTAGGTCACATGTGTGATACGGGATGTATCCCATGTAGACAATAGAGCTACGGGAGAGATAAATGTAGCTAGGTCGCATGTGTGATTCCAAGTGTAGGACACCATGTGGACAAGAGAGCTACGTAATAAATTGGCTAGGTCACATGGGTGGTACTAAGTGTTCACCATGTGTACAAGAGAGCCGAATTATATGAAATATGATGGTGGGAGCTGTGTCTTTGAAACCATCAAGTATCGGGAATTGATCCGAATTGTTCAACGGGATGGCTTTATGGTGACATTGTAATTATGGACCTATACTTGTGATGTATGAAATGTGGTGAAAATTATTTGTGAAATATATATATATATATATAAGTTAAAATGAGGTTAATACAAAGAAAGTGTGAAAGAGTGAATTAGCACTAAAACTGTTGTGGGACAGTAGCAGTAACGTGATTTTGAAAAATCACCAAAAATAGTAATGATTTAATTATAGGCTGAATGAGATGTGAAATTAAAGCTTAATGAGCCTATTTTCATATAAAAGAAACGGAACAAGTAAAGGAATTCTATATTTTGAGATATTTATAATTGTGTGTGACTTGCTCAGAATGACTATGTGATCCCCTGTTCCAACTTTGAAAAATCATTAAAAATTGTACAAAACAAATTAAGAAACATAGTTTATATGTATAAATTACTTATTGAGTCTAGTTTTAAATTAAACAGGTTTCATGGTTATTTGAATTGTATACTGAGAGAAATTAAATTCGTAGTGAACAGAGGTCAGATTAGTCAAGCTGTGTAACAGGGGAAATTTAACTAATAAACTGTACTAATTGGCTGAACCAAAAATTCTAGAAAAAAATTAGTAAGAATTTTTATGAGTCTAGATTCAGGGAAATTTTACGGATTTGAATTTCGAGTTTCGTAACTCGAGTTATGATTTATTTAGTGATCATGATGCAGAAGGGACGGCTTGATCAAATTGGAGTGAATAGTAAAATTTAAGAATATGATATAATTGAGTTATGTTGTGAACATATTAGATTCCTTATTTGTTATTTATATACTTACTTACTAAGTGATAAGCTTACTTTCTTTTCCCTCTTTTGTTTTATAGTGTCATCCAGCTAGCACAGGAGTTAGAGATCGTTGAAGATCCGCCTGCACTATCAATACTTTTGGTATTTGAACTCAACATTTTGAATTATGGCATGTATAGTAGACTTAGTTATTTTGTTACGTGTCATAATTGCCTAGGTCTAAAATATTAATTATAGTATCAAACAAATCTTTTTGTACGAAGTCTTTGAAATTGGCTTGTATTTTTAATGGCATATGTTGTAATGATTCATGATCAAATAGCACGCCATATTTTTGTCTCGGTTTTATTTAATAGTATGTATTATAATTTGTTAATACCTCGTACCCTGTTCTGGCGACGGATACGGGTAAGGGGTGTTACATTTGAGACTATTACTATGGCCACTTTGGTGTTTATTTGATGATGATATGATAACATGATGAACTGGTACAAGTTGGAAAGACTTAAATGCTTAAAAATGTTGTATTTTTCTGGTCTGAAGCAGATGTATCGATATTCATGTTGTAAAAATGATACCTCTATGATTTTGAAATGTGAAGAAAGTTAGAATCATAAATTGGTATCGATACCCTATCACGAGTATCGATACTCAGGGTAATTTTATCGATACCTTTTCAATTGTACTGATATTTTATTGTGTTTTGATTTTAGACGAGAAACAAAATGCTGATTTGGTACCAATTATCCATACGGTATCGATACCGTGCAAGGAAAATATTGATACCCATGTTCTAGTATCGATACCTACGTGATTGTCTTGGAAATTTTGCTAAGTGATCCTAATGCATGTTCAATTATTAATATAAGTTTATTTAAAGTATGTTTGGCATGTTCTAATGATGATTGATATATGTATGTCTTAAAACCTGTGGAAATGCTATGAATGACATATGTCGGCTTTAAAATAGTGAACGCTGTAATGTACAAGTGGTGAGACGGTGGTGTGGCACCCTGATATTAGAGCTTGACGACCAGGCCGGGTATAGGGTGTTACAAATACGCTCTCTCTTTGCTCTCCCATTCTCTTTATTCTTTACTTTCTATCTTTTTATTTTATAACAAAAAGGATTTATTAGGATTAATTTATATGTTACCTTAAGAATAGATCTAGGATCAATATTTAATTTTATTCAAAATCAATAAAAAATATTTTCTAATTTATTAGTTTTATTAAAAAAAATGTGTCTAAAGGTATTATTGTGTATGATAATTCATGAATTGATTCTATACTTGACTTAGAAAAATAAATAAACAATAATTTATTTTATTAATTTTGAGGATTTAAGTAGTTTATTTAAATTTTAAATGATATTTAAAGAGTTGGTATACATGTTAACTCCAGAGTCAATTAAAATATATATTAAACCCATAAAATGTTCTAAAATGTTATTTATTGGTTAACTTTATATATATAATTAGCAAAAATCTCAATATTACTTTTTAGAATGTTTGACTGTTGTAGTTCATCCATATAATAACTCAAAGGTCAATTTAAAATTTATATCTAATGTAAGAAAGAAAGTTAAAAATTATATTTGTAACAGCTCGATTTTGGGCCTAGTTGGAACAGTGGTTTCAAAACCACTATTTTGGGGCTGGAGAAATTATTTTTAATGTTATTTTATGTGTTATAGCATGATTATATGGGTGTATGAAAATTTTGGTGAAATAATTTTAGCGATTTCATTCTTAATTGCAAAAAAAAAACTAAATCGCATAAAGGGTAAAAGTTTTGCTTTGCTAGCTAAATATGTTAAATAGCAAGAGAACCAAAATTTGGGGTGTTTAAAGTGCAGATATACCCTAGAAAGGGTGCTTGGCCGGCCATAGAGAGAAAGAAATTGAAAAGTCAAAATTGGTGGGTATTAGGTAGATTATTTGGTATTAAAATAAAACAAAAAGAAAAAAAGATGTCATCTTTTCATCATTCTTCCTTCCTCCACCGAAAATGCTAGCAAAATAGGGGTTTGGAGAGGTCAAAATTTCAGCAACTTCCATCCCTTGCAAGTAAGTGATTTTGATGATCATTTTTGTTGATTTTTGTGTTTTTGAGACCCTTGTAGCATAAGCTAACTAAAGGGGGGACTATTTTGCAAAATGGTTGAAAGTCTAAGGTTTCGCCATGAGAGCATTTATGTTGTTTGCTGAATTTTTATAGCAAAAAAAGAGTCTTGGTTGTGTAATAAACAACTTTTGTGAAAGAAGTTTGCATGAAAACACCTAAAAAGGGCTATTTTGTAAAGTTGTAAAATAAGTTGTAAATGTGTGAAATAATTGAAATTGTGAGTTGGTACAGTTATAAAAAGAATTCAACTAGGCTTGGTAAAGGAGGAAATTCGATAAAAATTGATTTACGAGCCTAAGGGCAAAATCATAATTTTTGTAAAGTTTAAGGGCAAAACGATCATTTTGCCAAATTGTGAATTATGGAATGTTTTAATTAATGTAATGATTAAATGAGTGAATTTAATTATGTTAGATCAAGAAAATCAAGATTTGAGCTTAAATCAGAAAGTAAGAGGTTGTGGACTAAAATGGAGTAATTAGCCGAAATTGCATTCGAGGTAAGTCCGTGTGACTAAATAAACATGTTATTGTTAATATACTAGAAATCTATTTTTCTATGATTGTATTGAATTATATGTTGATGGGGTTATGTATGAGAAAGTGATATCAAATGTTAATAACATTTTTGTAATGATTAAATACATTGGAAATTTGATGGAATATGATATTCCATTGAAACGAGTAAGTTGTACGTAAATATTACAACTTTATTGTTATTATGCATTGAATGCTTGATTTTGCATATACTGATTGAATGTGGTTATGAGTATGGTAAGATGAGACTTAGCGTGATAAACTCACGGTTGAACCTTAGGAGTAGATTGAATATTCATGCCATAACATTCGGGTGATATGTGTGCTAGTGCAAGACATGTCTGGGACATGCATCGGCCACATTATGAGAGCCAATGTAAGACCACGTCTGAGACATGGCATCGGCATTGAGACAAGAGCTAGTGTAAGACATGTCTGAGGCATGCATCGGTCTCGAGATATACAAGCTAGTTTAAGACCTGTCTGGGACATGGCGTCAGCTTGATGTGTGTCAGTGTAAGACCTGTCTGGGACATAGCATCAACACCGATAAATGAGAGCCAGTGTAAGACCTGTCTGGGACACGACATCGGCCTCGATATATGAAAGTCAGTGTAAGACCTGTCTAGTACATGGCATCGAGTTTGATGTGCTAGCTAGTGTAAGACCATGTCTGAGACATGGCATCGACATTTTACCCTATGTTTGAGGCTTAGTGAATATTCTATAGTGTTCCAAATGGTTCAACGAGAAATTTACGGTTTAAGTTGCAATGATAGAGCTGATAGCTATGTTGTGAGTGGTACAAGCACTTACATGAAATTCATGAGATGTGAACTTAATTTATGTTGTACGATTAGTAAGGAATGAATATGAGCATGTTGAGTAACACAGGTATGTATGCCAAGCTCATGAGAAATGATTTCGGTTTATGATGCATGAAGATGTAAATAGGTAATTCATGCCTATAAGAATGATTTTGTGATGACCTTGTGATTATAGGTCTATACTTATGATGTATAAATATGTATCTTTACCAATGTGGTGAAAATGAATTAATAAGTTATGATAAACTTACTATCATTAATTTACACTAAAGTAGTGTTCGACAGCAACCGTAGTCTGACTTTGAAAATCCAAAAAAAATTGTAGAAATTGAGTTAGAGGTTGAATAAAATATTAAATTAAATATTAATGAGTCTAGTTTCACATAGAAGAAATAATGTAAGCAAAAGAGTTTCATATTATGAAATATTTAAATTGTTGTGAGACAGAGTCAGAATGATTTTGAAATCCCCTGTTCTGATTTGAGAAAATCATTGAAAATTGTAAAAAAAGATTTATAGGTTATAATTTATACTCCTAGAATTATTGATGAGTTTATTTTCAATAGAAGTAGATAGGAACATCATCCGTGTCCCGTATTATAAGATAATTAATTTTTAGTGAAGAAGGGTCAGAACTGTCAGACAGCGTAAAATGGGTAACTTTAAAGAATAAAATGTACTTATTGGCTAGACAAAAAATTTTGAAAATTTTATGATAAGAAGATATGTGAGCCTAGTTTCAGATAAAGTTAGCGGATCTTAGTTTGAAGTTTCGTAGCTCCAGATATAAATAATTTGGTAACTATGACTTGAGAAAATAGTATGACCAGAATATAAGTAAAAGTGTAATTATGGTTGTATTACCTTGAGAAGTATGTTGGCATATTGCTTATTATTTTCATATGGACTTACTAAGCTTTAAGCTTACTCCCTTCTCTCGATTTCTTTAGTGTTGTTAGGTCGGCTCGGGGTTGGAGATCATCGAAGGCAGCATCACACTATCAAGTCACTACCTTTGGAATAATAAAGCATATATTAGAAATGTCAAGTGAGTGGCATGTGTAGGGATCTAGTTTTATGACATGTGTTATTATGCTTTGGCCAAATGTATTGGCTTATATTGAGTTATATGTATATGGCCATAAGATGTGGCTTATATTGATTATGGCTTGTAAACCTAGCTATTCATGTCATGTCTAATGTTTATGATGTGATTATGTTTGTTGCCATGCATGGCTGGTGATATGACATGCGTGTTGGATGTATGCTCTATTACCATTTGAGGTGATCATAGTCATGTAGTAATTGTATGTTCTAGAAACAACATGACGATGGTTGGATATGAGTACTCAAGGGATAAGTTGGTAACTTAGCATAATGGTAAAAGTGGTCATCAAAATGACAGGCCTTATGAATGTGAATTAATGAATCTAGACTTGGTATTTTATGAGTAGGTGCGTTAAATGTAAGAGGATATGTTAATGTTATGAATGTGTCTTAATAAAGGGTTTTTAATCACTAAAATGATGCCATGATTTGAGATTTTGATGTGCATAAGGCTGTAAAGGATTATGTGTAACGTGAAGGCTTGGAAAATAGCCTAAGTGTTGGCCACACGGGCTGAGACACGACCATGTGTCTCAACCGTGTGAGTGACTCGGCCTGGAGACACGGACATGTGGCCTGGCCGTATGGTTCGATTTGCATGCTGACGTCATAAACAGAGAGTTACACGGCTTGAGGACACGGGCGTGTCCCTATGTCCACATAGGCGTGTGACCCTGTTTCATGGGAAAATTTTTTAAGTTTTCCCAAAACATTCTAAGGTTCTCGGTTTAGTCCCTATCTATTTTCAATGCATGTTTAGGGCTTCGTAGGCCCGTGTATGGGACATTATGCATGTGTATGAAAAGTTTTGATTTGAACAAAATTTTGTAGACAATTTTTGCATGTTTGTGAACGATTAAGTCCGATAATGCCTCGTACCCTGTTCTGGCATTGGACACGGGTAAGAGGTGTTACATTTAGTGGTATCAGATTTATGGTTTAGTCGGTTCTCGGACTAACCTAGGACGTGTAAGAGTCTAGCTATACATGCCACAAATTTGTGGTAGTGTGATGTCTCCCGACATGAATGAGAACTATCTTGTTTAGATAAAAGTACTCTCCAACCGAGCTACACCCAATCATGTAGATAGTGATAATAATGTATTCGAATAAGGTGTAATTATGAGGAGTTGAAACTGAAAATGGTACGAATAAAAATTCGTGAAATGTATATGTACATATTTGTGATATGAGAAACATGAAATAGAATGTGTACATGGCATAATGAGCTTATCTATGATTGATTGCTAATCCCATGGTGTACATGATTGATTTGTTTTAGTGAATACATGTGTTTAGATAACTTACTAAAAATACAGGTAGAAAGAATGTTCAAATATAACTATTTGAATGATTACGATTGGCAAGCTCATATAACTTAAGTAAATGTGTTAAAAATGTTTGGATAGATTTATATGATTGTAATGACATGCATATGATGATGTGCGAAATCAAAGTTTCGATTATAATGTATATTCATCCATGTTGTTAGCCCTCATATGATATGATGTGCTTGATATGTTTAATTAAGTGAATGTGATGAGAAAAGTTATTCAGAATTCATATAGTGCATGTATAAGTGTACTTTTCTAAATGAGATAACTGGAAAGTTGGCGTAAAACAAATATGGATGTTAGTTTGTCTGAAATGAATGATATGATTTTGATGATGTTGCTAGGATGATGAAAGTTGAGTCACATGTATATGTATATGAGAGTTGAGTCAGAGGCCCTACAACCTCACCCCCTTACCAGAGTGGTGTTTTATAATGGGATTTCATGAGATTTGCACTGAATAAACTCACAAGTGTGAAACCAAATAGTTCAGTGGAGGAATAACTATAAACATGATTAGAGATTGAGAATGAGTTGATAAGTAAGCCAGAACTAGAAAAGTATTAGGTTGACATAAAGATTATTTGAGTTACGCACTACCACAGTTAGAGAAGAAATTTAATTTGGTAAATCGAATTACTCAAGTACGGGGTCGAGAAAATATAATGATTGTGACATTCTCAAAATTGATCTTCTTTGGTTGAAAGAATAATATGGGATTTATGATGGTAGAAATAGTTAGAGAAATAATATTTGAAATATGAGATGCCTGAGTATGGTAATTACAATGAACAGATGATGACTGCCCCTCTTGATATATTTAAAAAGGATCATTGTTCTCAAAAGTGCTATAGTAGCTATCTATCTTCTGATGAAATTCTTGTTATATGAGAATGCTATCTGATCTAAATGTCAAACGAAGGCATTGTCAGTCTGACCGGTCTATAATTTGTTCTGTTCTACTTCTCTCTAGATATTCTGTTTTATCCTGTCTGATGAGAACTTATGAGAAAATGCGTATGATGCTATGAGTTTGTCCCTTCCAATTATTACTCCGCCTGATATATATATACATACGGGAAGTATATCGTTCTTATTGTAATTGTTTCTAGTAGGTTGGAATGATGTCTTTCTGGATTTCTCTATTGTGGGTTCCTCTATTTTGGTTTTCTTGTCATTTTTATTCCGTAAATTGTAAATTACGACTCATGCCCAAAACGGTGTCCTTCAGCTTGTGATAATTATGTCAAGTATGACTATGCTCCTGATTTGATCATGATAATGTAGTGATTTTAGTATTTGGATTTCTCTAATTTTCGTGTAAGGATTTGACATCGGCAAAGGCGTAAGTGGTGAAATTTTGAATTTCAATTGGTATGATGGATCTCTTTTCTCAAGTAAGTTAATCAAAGCTAATGTCTTCAATTGAGATATGTTGGTTATTTGAGCTAATGCAAGTGAAATGGTCTTTGATTAGCATGATGAGTGAATTCCGAATGATTGTATGATAAAATTTTCGTCTTATGAAAGTCAAATGGCTTATTCCATGATTAGCAAAACTTGGACAGATTAGAATATTATTAACTGAAGCATTTGAACTGGTCTAGTCTGCACTTGGGCAGAGACTTCTTAATTTTGAGTGACACACTATTGTATGAATTGTGATGTGTTTTAAGACAGTAAGATAATGTGATAGCTTAGAGCATTCGATACCACAGAAATATTTGAGTTATTAACAGGGTTAGAGCCGAACATCAGGTTTTACTGGAGCTATCTTCTCCAGTGTTGATATTAGAATAGAAATGAGAAAGGATTATTCTCGAGGCCTTATCAGAATTATTTCTATCTTGGAAAGAGGAAAAATTGTGATGTATCCTATTGTTAAATGTTTGATGAGATCTGTAAATCATGCCAGTATGTACTGAATTCCCGCTCATCAGACTAATGAGACTTTGTGTCTTTATAATTTTTTGATTTCTTGGAATACTAGTCTCCATTAATTGGACTGTGTGAAATTAGAGAGTATAAGGTCAAGAAGAACTGACTAGTTTTACTATTCGAATTTGAAAGGATTCAAGTATGTGTGTATATGTGACATGATGACATAGATCGGACTTTTGTGTGTTTGAACTCTCAAATAGAGGTTGAAATTTAGCCGAGTTGTAGTATAGCAATAAACCGCTTATGAGACTGATATGAGAAAGTAAGGAGATAAGTATTAAAGACACAATCGAGTGAAATTTCTTTAGTTATGATTATGGGGAAGAGAAGTTTATGTGAATACCAAAACCACTTTTCTAGTAAGATTTTCGAGGACAAAAATCTCTAAGGGGAAGAATTGTAACAGCCCAATTTTGGGCCTAGTTAGAACAGTGGATTTGGAACCACTATTCTGGGGCCAGAGAAATTATTTTTAATTTTTTTTTATATGTTATAGCATTATTATATGGGTGCATGAAAATTTTGGTGAAATAGTTTTAGCGATTTCATGCTTAATTGCGAAAAATGACTAAATCGCATAAGGGGCAAAAGTTTTGTTTTGCTAGCTAAATATGTTAAATAGCTAGAGAACCAAAATTTAGGGTGTTTAAAGTGTAAATAGACCCTAAAAAGGGTGCTTGGCCGGCCATAGAGAGAAAGAAATTGAAAAGTCAAAATTAGTGGGTATTAGGTAGCTTATTTGGTATTAAAATAAAATAAAAAGAAAAAAAGATGTCATCTTTTCATCTTTCTTCCTTCCTCCGCCTAAAATACCAGCAAAATAGGGGTTTTGAGAGCTCAAAATTTCAGCAACTTCCATCCCTTGCAAGTAAGTGATTTTGATGATCATTTTTGTTGATTTTTGTGTTTTTGGGACCCTTGTAGCATGAGCTAACTAAAGGGGGGACTATTTTACCAAATGGTTGAAATTCTAAGGTTTTGCCATGAGAGTATTTATGTTATTTTCTGAATTTTTATGGAAGAAAATTATTTTTGGTTGTGTAATAAACAACTTTTGTGAAAGAAATTTGCATGAAAACACCTAAAAAGGGCTATTTTGTAAAGTTGTAAAATAAGTTGTAAATGTGTGAAATAGTTGAAATTGTGAGTTGCTATAGTTATAAAAAGAATTCGGGTAGGCTTGGTAAAGGAGGGAATTTGATAAAAATTGATTTACGAGCCTAAGGGCAAAATTGTAATTTTTGTAAAGTCTAAGGGCAAAACGATCATTTTGCCAAATTGTGAATTATAGAATGTTTTAAATAATGTAATGATTAAATGAGTGAATTTCATTATGTTAGATCAAGAAAATTGAGATTTGGGCTTAAATCGGAAA
Source organism: Gossypium anomalum (assembly GCA_025698475.1). Lineage (NCBI taxonomy): Eukaryota > Viridiplantae > Streptophyta > Magnoliopsida > Malvales > Malvaceae > Gossypium > Gossypium anomalum. Next base: position 22,602,423 of record CM046958.1, read on the forward strand.
GTACGAGGTTATGGACTAAAATAGAGTAATTAGCCGAAATTGCATTCGAGGTAAGTCCGTGTGACTAAATAAACATGTTATTGTTAATATACTCGAAATCTATTTTGCTATGATTGTATTGAATTATATGTTGATGGGGTTATGTATGAGAAAGTGATACCAAATGTTAATAACATTTTTGTAATGATTAAATACATTGAAAATTTGATGGAATATGATATTCCATTGAAACGAGTAAATTGTACGTAAATACTACAACTTTATCGTTATTATGCATTGAATGCTTGATTTTGCATATAATGATTGAAAGTGCTTGATCATATATGCTTGAATGTAATCTGATGATATGAGTGTTGTGATATATGCTTGAATGTTATGTGATCATATGTGTAATGTGATACATGCTTAAAAGTGAATGTGATTACCATGTAAATGAACTAGTAGACAATGCATGAGTGAGTATAATATGACACTAGAGTTGGAACTGCTGAGGTTGTGCTATAAAGTTGTTTTGTGAATGCTTGATGAATTGTTTCATGGTATTTGTTCTAGGCATTCATTGAGCTTGTTAAGCTCACTCACAAATTTTAAACCCTCTCAGAGTAGTTATGTGCTGGTGTGAGTGGTGTGGTTTTGATGGGTGATCCAAGCATGTCCATTTACGTGATTTCGTAGGTGTTGTTGTTATTTGTTTATGCTTTGGGAATAAGGCAATGTGATAGACTTTTATTGGTATTTACCATGATATTTTAGATGCTTCTATAGATTGTTTGTTCATGAGTTTATGAGATTCTCTTCGTATTACGTTGATTATTGCTCGGACTTACTTTTGATGTTTGGGACTATTACTATGGCCGCTTTGGTGTTTATTTGATGATGATATGATAACATGATGAAGTGGTACAAATTGGAATGACTTGTATGCTTAAAAATGTTGTATTTTTCTGGTCTAAAGTAGATGTATCGATACTCATGTTGTAAAAATGATACCTCTGTGATTTTGAAATGTGAAGGAAGTTAGAATCATAAATTGGTATCGATACCCTATCACGAGTATCGATACTCGAGGTAATTTTATCGATACCTTTTCAATTGTACTAATATTTTATTGTGTTTTGGTTTTAGACGAGAAACAAAATGCTGATTTGGTACCAATTTTCCATACGTTATCGATACTGTGCAAGGAAAATATTGATACCCATGTTCTAGTATCGATACCTAGGTGATTGTCTTGGAAATTTTGCTAAGTGATCCTAAAGCATGTTCAATTATTAATATAAGTTTATTTAAAGTATGTTTGGCATGTTCTAATGATATTGATATATGTATGTCTTAAAACCTGTGCAAATGCTATGAATGACATGTGTCAGCTTTAAAATAGTGAACACTGAAATGTACAAGTAGTGAGCGGTGGTGTGGCACCCTGATATTCGAGCTTGACGACCAGGCCAGGTATAGGGTGTTACAAATACACTCTCTCTTTGCTCTCCCATTCTCTTTATTCTTTACTTTCTATCTTTTTATTTTATAACAAAAAGGATTTATTAGGATTAATTTATATGTTACCTTATGAATAGATTTAGGATCCATATTTAATTTTATTCAAAATAAATAAAAAATATTTGTTAATTTATTAGTTTTATTAAAAAAAATGTATCTAAAGTTATTATTGTGTATGATAATTCATGAATCGATTCTATACTTGACTTAGAAAAATAAATAAACAATGATTTATTTTATTAATTTTGAGGATTTAAATAGTTTATTTAAATTTTAAATGATATTTAAAGAGTTGGTATACATGTTAACTCCTGAGTCGATTAAAATATATATTAAGCCCATAAAAAGTTCTAAAATATTATTTATTGGTTAACTTCATTTATATAATTAGAAAAAATCTCAATATTACTTTTTAGAATGTTTGACTGTTGTAGTTCATCCGTATAATGACTCAAAGGTCAATTTAAAATTTGTATCTAACGTAAGAAAGAAAGTTAAAAAATTATATTTGTAACAGCTCAATTTTGGGCCTAGTTAGAACAGTGCTTTTAAGACCACTATTTCGGGGCTGAAAAAATTATTTTTAATGTTATTTTATGTGTTATAGCATGATTATATGGGTGCATGAAAATTTTGGTGAAATAATTTTAACGATTTCATGCTTAATTGCGAAAAAGGACTAAATCGCAAAAAGGGAAAAAGTTTTATTTTGCTAGCTAAATATGTTAAATAGCTAGAGAACCAAAATTTGGGGTGTTTAAAGTGCAAATAGACCCTAAAAAGGGTGCTTGGACGGCCATAGAGACAAAGAAATTGAAAAGTCAAAATTGGTGGGTATTAGGTAGATTATTTGGTATTAAAATAAAACAAAAAGAAAAAAAGATGTCATCTTTTCATCTTTCTTCCTTCCTCCACTGACAATACCAGCAAAATAGGGGTTTTGAGAGCTCAAAATTTCAGCAACTTCCATCCCTTGCAAGTAAGTGATTTTGATGATCATTTTTGTTGATTTTTGTGTTTTTGGGACCCTTGTAGCATGAGCTAACTAAAGGGGGGGCTATTTTGCAAAATGGTTGAAAGTCTAAGGTTTTGCCGTGAGAGCATTTATGTTGTTTGCTGAATTTTTATGGAAGAAAATGAGTCTTGGTTGTGTAGTAAACAACTTTTGTGACAGAAGTTTGCATGAAAACACCTAAAAAGGGCTATTTTGTAAAGTTGTAAAATAAGTTGTAAATGTGTGAAATAGTTGAAATTGTGAGTTTCTATAGTTATAAAAAGAATTCGGGTAGGCTTGGTAAAGGAGGGAATTTGATAAAAATTGATTTACGAGCCTAAGGGCAAAATTGTAATTTTTGTAAAGTCTAAGGGCAAAACGATCATTTTGCCAAATTGTGAATTATAGAATGTTTTAATTAATGTAATAATTAAAGGAGTGAATTTTATTATGTTAGATCAAGAAAATCGAGATTTGGGCTTAAATTGAAAAGTACGAGGTTATGGACAAAAATGGAGTAATTAGCAAAAATTGCATTCGAGGTAAGTCCGTGTGACTAAATAAACATGTTATGTTAATATACTCGAAATCTATTTTGCTATGATTGTATTGAATTATATATTGATGGGGTTATGTATGAGAAAGTGATACCAAATGTTAATAACATTTTTGTAATGATTAAATACATTGGAAATTTGATGGAATATGATATTCCATTGAAACGGGTAAGTTGTACATAAATATTACAACTTTATCATTATTATGCATTGAATGCTTGATTTTGTATATAATGATTGAATGTGGTTATGAGTATGGTAAGATGAGACTTATCATGATAAACTTACGGTTGAACCTTAAGAATAGATTGGATATTCATGCCATGGCATTCGGGTGATATCTGTGCTAGTGTAAGACATGTCTGGGGCATGCATCGGCCATATTATGAGAGCTAGTGTAAGACCATGTCTGGGACATGGCATCAGCATTGAGACGAAAGCTTGTGTAAGATATGTCTGGGACATGCATCGGCCTCGAGACATACAAGCTAGTGTGTGCCAGTGTAAGACCTGTCTGGGACATGACACCGACACCGATAAATGAGAGCCAGTGTAAGACATGTCTGGGACACGGCATCGACCTTGATATATGAAAGTCAGTGTAAGACCTGTCTGGGATATGACATCGACTTTGATGTGCTAACCAGTGTAAGACCATGTCTGAGACATGGCGTTGGCATTTTACCTTATGTTTGAGGCTTAGTGAATATTCTATAGTGTTCCAAATGGTTCAACAAGAAATTTACGATTTAAGTCGCAATGATAGAGCTTATGGCTATGTTGTGAGTGGTACAGGAAGTTATATGAAATTGATGGGATGTGAACTCAATTTGTGTTGTACGATTATTAAGGAATGAATATGAGCATGTTGAGTAACATAGGTATGTATGCCAAGCTCATGAGAAATGATTTCGGTTTATGATGCACATTTGGTGAAGATGTAAATAGGTAATTCATGCCTATGAGAATGATTTTGTGATGACCTTGTGATTATAGGTCTATACTTATGATGTATAAATATGAATCTTTACCAATGTGGTGAAAATGACTTAATAAGGTGTGATAAACTTAGTATCATTAATTTACACTAAAGCAGTGTTAGACAGCAACCATAGTCTGACTTTGAAAATCCAGCAAAAATTATGGAAATTGATTTAGAGGCTGAATAAAATATTAAATTAAAGCTGAATGAGTCTAATTTTACATAGAAGAAACGGTTTAAGAAAAAGAGTTTCATGTTATGAAATATTCAAATTGTTGTGAGACAGAGTTATAATGATTTTGAAATCCCCTGTTTAGATTTGAGAAAATCATTGAAAATTGTACAAAAATAGTTATGGGTTATAATTTATATTTTTAGAATTCTTAATGAGTATAGTTTCAATAGAAATAGATAAGAACATCATCCGAGTTCCGTATTGTGAGATAATTAATTTTTAGTGAAGAAGGGTCAGAACTATTAGACAACGTGCTTAAAATCTTATTGGCTAGATAAAAAATTCTAAAAAGTTTAGGGTAAGAAGATATGTGAGTCTAGTTTCAGAGAAAATTAGCAAATCTTAATTTAAAGTTCTGTAACTCTAGATATAAATAATTTGGTAAATATGACTCGAGAAAATAGTATCACCAGAATATAAGTGAAAGTGTAATTATGGTTGTATTACCTTGAGAAACATGTTGGCATATTGCTTGCTATTTTCATATGGACTTACTAAGCTTTAAGCTTACTCCCTCCTCTCGATTTCTTTAGTGTTGTCAAGTCGGCTCAGGGTTGGAGATCGTCGGAGGCAGCATCACACTATCAAGTCACTACCTTTGGAATAATGAATCATATATTAGAAATGTTAAGTGAGTGGCATGTGTAGGGATCTAGTTTTAGGACATGTGTTATTATGCTTTGGCCAAATGTATTGGCTTATATTGAGTTATATGTATATGGCCATAAGATATGGCTCATATTGATTATGGCTTGTAAACCTAGCTATTCATGTTATGTCTAATGTTTATGATGTGATTATGTTTGTTGCCATGCATGGCTGGTGATATGAAATGCGTGTTGGATGTATGCTCTATGACCATTTGAGGTGATCATAGTCATGTAGTAATTCTATGTTATAGAAATAGCATGACGATGGTTGAATATGAGTACTCGAGGGATAAGTTGGTAACTTAGCATAATGGTAAAAGTGGTCATCAAAATGACGGGCCTTATGAATGTGAATTAATGAATCTAGACTTGGTATTTTATGAGTAGGTGCTTTACATGTAAGAGGATATGTCAATGTTATGAATGTGTCTTAATAAAGGGTGTTTAATCACTAAAATGATGCCATGATTTGAGATTTTGATGTGCATAAGGCTGTAAAGGATTATGGGTAACATGAAGGCTTGGAAAATAGCCTAAGTGTTGGCTACACGGGCTAAGACACGGTCGTGTGTCTCAACCGTGTGAGTGACACGACTTGGAGACACGGGAAATTGGCCTAGCCGTGTGGTTCGATTTGCTTGCTGACGTCATAAACAGAGAGTTACTCGGCCTGAGGACACGGGCGTGTCCTTATGTCTACACAGGCATGTGACCCTGTTTCATGGGAAAATTTTCTAAGTTTTCCCTAAACTTTCTAAGGTTCTAGGTTTAGTCCCTATCTACTTTCAATGCATGTTTAGGGCTTCGTAGGCCCGTGTGTGGGACATTATGCATGTGTATGAAAATTTTTGATTTGAACAAAATTTTGTAGCCAGTTTTTGTATGTTTCTGAGCGATTAAGTCCGATAATGACTCCTACCCTGTTCTGGCATTGGACACTGGTAAGGGGTGTTACAATATTATTTTTTTTATTTAATTTTAATAGTAGTTCATTTAAGAATGGACATTTTCCTATCAAACCAACACTAGCAATGCTAACGAATTAAATTTGAACAGCCCTGGTTTGTGGGTTTGTCCTAGTTTCCCGTCAGCCGCCCCTCAATAGAAGCTCCTCACTATACTCACTAACATACAACTTTTTAGCTACATACCTCTCGGTCAGGCCCCCCGCAACAAGAGTCAGAAAATTTTAAATTCTATTTCGTACATATACATTGATAAAAAAAATTTATTTTACTGTCATGTGTGCCAATTTTTTTATTTAAATATATGCATTGTAAGTTCATATCATTGAACCCTATTGTTAATTTCCTATTTGTTGTACCGACTAACCACAGCTCTCTTGCTGTTAAAGTCAAGTGGTTTGTCATCAAAGCTTGTTTCAGTCTTCAGTCTTCACAAACTTCTTTTTTTTCACAGCTACGCCATTGATGCTGCTAGTTTTATTATTGGCTTTATTTTGTGCACCTTCCTCTTCATTCTCTGATGTTCTATAGGTGGGCTCATTTCTATTAGTGGAGACAAAAAGTGATGTGTTGACTTCACCTGGTGGCACTTTTAGTGCTGGTTTCTGCCTTGTTGGCGACAATGATTATTCCTTTGCTATATGGTTCAGCAAACCATCTTGCAATGCTACTGCTAACAATTGCAACATAGTTTGGATGGCCAATTGGGACCAACCAGTCAATGGTAGGCGCTCAATGCTTTGCGTATTGAGAGTTGAACCTGAACAGAACCTGAGGCAAGAAGATGTGGTGAATAGTGATGGGGTTGAGGAAGTTAAGAAAGAACAAAAGCCGATTTTCAGAGAATATAAACCTCAAGTTCTGTATCCAAACATGTTGAAGAGAGACCAAACATACGAACAATATGGTAAATTGCTTAAACTCTTAAAAAAGTTACACATTAACTTACTGTTTGTTGAAGCTCTTTCGCAGATGCCAAATCATATTAAATTCTTAAAGGAGCTATTAACAAACAAGAGGAAGATAGACGAATTGTCGATTGTGGAGCTCAACGCAGTTTTCTTGGCCATTCTCCAAAGCAAACTACCCAACAAACTTAAATATCCAGGGAGTTTTACTATTCCTCATCTCATTGGTAGTTTAAATATTGATAATACTTTGGCTAATTTAGGGGACAGTATTAATATCATGCCCAACAAAATGTTTAAAAAACTAGGTCTTGGGAAACCCAAACACACTAGGATAAGTATTTAATTAGCGGATAGAACTATTAGATATCCTAGGGGTATTATTGAGGATGTGTTTGTGAAAATTGATAAATTCATATTCCCCATTGACTATGTTGTGTTAGACATGGATGAGGATAGTAAGGTAGATTTGATCTTAGGTCAACCCTTCTTAGCCACTGCTAGGACTATTATCAATGTTGGTATGGGTGAACTTGTGCTTCGTGTAGGTGACGAAAATATTATTCTCCAAGCACATGATTCTGTGAAAGTCTCTAGTGAAAACATGTGGCTCAACGTTCTTTGCAAGAAATCCCTTGTGAAAACATATTAGAGCCATGTTTCAGTCAAGGTAACAGAAACCGAACAAAGAGTGAATAGTACAACTCGATGAACTAGATGAATGACGAGTGCATACTGAGGAGAAACTGAAAAAACACGATGAAGAGACAAAGTGATGCCATAATGTGCAAGTGATGAGAACAAACCAATTTAAGGTTGGTGAGAAAGTATTGCTAGGCAAATCAAATCCACAAATCTCCCCTTTGGAGCTTGAGTCAAACGGATTGAACCCATTTATGATATTGAACATCTTTCCAGACGGTACAGTCAAGGTAACACATTTTGAGTTCGACACATTTAAGGTAAATATTACTCGACCAAAACCTTATCTTGGTATAAAAATTGATAATGAGAAAGAGGAGCTTTGACTCCGAGAACCACCCTAACCATGCTCATATGAGGTAAAGTCGAGCTTAGACTCTAAATAAACCCTTTTAGGGAGGCAACACGAGTGTTTAAATTTTGTTAATTATTTTAATTTTATTTTATGTTAATTCTAAAATTAATTAAATTAAATAATTTAAAAAAATGTTTTTGAACCACAAGGCCGGGACACACGAGCATGTCCCAGGCCGTGTGCATAAGAAGGTATTCAACAATGAGTCACATGACTTGGCGACATAGCCGTGTGGCACACACATCCTAGACACATGGGCGTCTCCCGGGCCGTGTGCATGATGGAGCACATGACAAAGAGTTACACGGTGTGAAGACATGGCTGTGTAGGTCACATGGCCTAGACACATAAGTGTGTCTTGGGTCATGTGAGTCCTATTACTTAATTTTTTTCAATTTTTGATGGTTACATGGCCTGAGGTGGTCCATAAGGCTTGGCGACACAGTCGGGTGGCACACCCGGCCTGGACACACAGGTGTTTGAATGCTGGAGTTAATTTTCCAAATTTAATTACAAGTCAGTGAGTTACACGGGCCATAGACACGGCCATGTGCGAGACACATTCTGTCACACAGGGGTGTGTGAGACGTGTGCTCTGCATGGCCTCACACACGGGCATGGGAGAAGTGAAGGAAGATCAGACATGGCCTGGACACACGGACATGTCCAAGGCCGTGTGACCATTGGGCTTCAATTTTAAATGTCACACGGGCTGAGAAAGCCCCACACGGGCCTAAACACGATCGCGTCCCCCTTTTAAAACCCTGATTTCCCTTTTTTTTTGTTTTGTCGTCTTCCTCCCAACCTTTCAAAAACAAACCCTAGCCGCCACTCCTCACAAAGCCCCATTTCCGCCGTCCCTTTACCAGTCCAGCCATCGTCCGTGATCCTCCTTCCCTTTTATTTCTCGTCAAACCATCACAATTCTTTCCCCCTTTCCACCATGCACCACGAGCCTTCCCCTCTTTCCATTTCTTCCATGCACAAACTCACGCTTCCGTCCCTCTCCCCTTCTCCCTTCCACCTCAAAGGCCCTTCGCTGCATCCATAACCATCGTGCAAACACCCCATCTCCCTTCCTCCCTTGGTGACCCATCCCCGTTGCTAGCCTTGCCCCTTCGTTGCCCATCTTGCCGTGACCACCTCATACACCACCAACCCCCACCATTTGCCCCTTCCCTTACTTTTATTTATTATTATTATTATTATTATTATTTATTTATTTATTATTTTTCTTATTACTCTTAGTTTTTTTTATCATTATTTTTTATTATTACTCTTATTATTTGTTTTATTGTTTTGATTATTTTGATTATTCTTATTGTTATTTCATTATTTGTATTATTACTTTTAGTTTTCCATTTAGTTTATTATATGTATTTTTCTCTTTATTATTGTTTTTATTACCCTTGAGTTAGTTTGAATCGTAGTAGGTTAAGTACATGGTTTTTGCTTGATTGATTTTAGTTGCATGTTGTTTTCGAATTTAATTTAAGTTTAGTCATTTTGGGATTTGATGTTAGTCGTGTGAGAGTTTTTGTCGATGTATTTTTCATTTGCACAGTGCTTTGCTGGCTTATTTGTTTGATTAATTGATGCTACTTATCCTATTACTCATCTAATATTGGGTGGTTATATTTTTTTTTTAGGTACATCATAACGAACACAAGAGGAAAATCTAAGGTCACCGCCCCAGCTTTGAAAAAGTGGAAGAATCCAGGCGCGACTTCATCATCGGTTGCTTTCGTCGATGCACGCCATCCGAGTTTACGATTTTCATAAGGTTCTCAAGAGGACCTCTATCAACATGTTCGACAGCGGCCATTAGGATTAGGCCGACGTATTAATTGGGCAGCCTTGGAGCAAATTCAGTTAGCTGATAGGATGCAAGCCCTTATTGCTATAGCTCCTTGGGACCATTTCTTTTCCATCATCGAGCCCACCTATTCAGAGCTAACCTTAGAGTTTTGTTTGACATTCGTTGTTCAGCACGTGATGTCGAGCCACAATGAGCTACGTACTATCTCTTTCAGACTCGGTGGTACGACGTGTCATCTGAACGTCCTAGACTTCGGAGTTGCCTTAGGACTCTATACTGAGGAGTTCATGCGTGCCGAGGGGTTCCTCATTTTATATCTGCATATCAATTATTTACCATCTCTATGTTGGACAGAGCTTACGGCCAGCACGACGCCCTATGACTCGAGCCGGTCGAAGGTGACTTCACTTCCTCCGTGTAACACCCCTAACTCGTAACCGTCACCAGAATAGGTTAAGAGGCATTACCAGACCTATAACTCAATTTAGAACAATCATTTATCAGATTTTATCTCATTTCAGTAACCATCATTCATTCACATTCAAAATGTACATAAATCAAGCAAACAAAGCTTTAATCATACATTCGGGACTAAATTATAGCATATTAAAAATTTTAGAATCTTAGAAAATTTTTAAATTTTCAAGTATCACACGCCCATGTGAACAGGCCGCGTGCCTCACATGGCATTAGACACGCCTATGTGTCTAGGTCGTGGCAAAATAGGGCATACATCCTGACTTGTCCACACGGCCACATGACACGCTCATGTGCTAGGCCGTGTGAAAATTAACGAGGCTACTGACTTGGATCACATGGCCAGTCACACGCCCGTGTGTCTAGCCCGTGCTCGATACTGACTTGGCCACACGGCCTAGCACACGCCCGTGTGTGCGACCGTGTGTTCTGCCCAGGCTCACTTCGAAATAGCCATTAAGCAACACGGTTGAGACACAAGCCCGTGTCCCTGCCTGTGTGGACAAAAATAGGCCATTTGCAAAGCCATTTTGCCACTCTAAAACATAAGCATTTACATTCATATTTGACCAAATTTATGTAACTCAATTGGCAACCAAAATAATCAATTCAATACACATTATAAGCTATATCCAAACTTATCATTTACATATCCACATACCTATTTAACCATATACAATTCATTCATCTAACATCTATATATCAAGACTTCTTTTGCATAATTTCATTTAAATATTACCATACCAAAACATACCATATTCAACCTGTAACGCCCTAAAAATCCTGAAACCTTAAAATCCCGAAATCTTGAAATTTTTTTGTTTTCGGTTTTGATAAAAATTGTGTTTTATGTTCCTAGCCATGTGATAATTATAGTAGGTCTTAATTAAGGTTTGAGTTTGAACCTAGGAATAAATGAAATTATAGTTTAATTATTAAAAGAATCAGGGTTGGCAAGTAGTTGGGCTTTTAAATAAAAATAGGGGAAAATAGCATTAAAAAGCCTTATGGAGGAGTGGCTAAATGACGCCACTTAGAGAGCAGAGAGGTGGCGTTAGTAGCTAGCAAGGAGATCCAAGGTTCGAATCCTAGATTAGTATTTTTAGAAGTTTAATTTTTTCCTTCTAGAAGGATGGTAGTGGCGTGAAAGAGGACTCCAAGGGAAGTGTTCAGGAGAGAAAATTAAGGAAAAGATCAAGGGGTTATCAGGGAGAAAAACGAGGAGATGAGAAGGGAGAAGTGATGGAGTCGAATCGGGAATTGGGCATGAAAAATTCAGCTATAAGGGCTATAAATAGGAGCCGAATACAGGGTTTCCAGGCTACTGTCGAAATTCTTCTTCACCTTGTTGCCAGAAACCCCTTTCTCTAAAAGTCAAAAACCCTTTTCTTTTCAAGATCCAAAAAGTCAAAAACCCTTTTATTTTTCTTTCTTTTCTTCCTACCGATTTCTATTCTTCTCTACACAATTTTCTTTGTTTCACTTAGTCGATTTCTTCTTCTACTCTTTTTCTTTAATCTGTACCAAATAAACCTTATTCACCATACTAAATTTGAAAAGCCGAAAAGCCGAATCTCTCAAGGGCTGGATACTCTTTGACCGAATCTAGTGCAAGTGTTTCTCTTCCATTCAGTTTTTTTTGCTAGGTATTGATCATTGTCCCTCACTCTTTCAATCAACTTTGGTAGGGAATTAGTATCGGATCTCGGATCTTAGCTCTCTGCCGAATTGTTCTTTAGTTGTTTGCAGGTTTGATAAGTATTCCTCATCCATTGGCTAAGGTTGGCCGAATAGCCATAGTAAGGTAAGGGGACTTGTGTTGGATACGAGTCACCTATTATTCTGGTTTTAATAGTTACGATTGGTGCAGATCTAGGAGTTGATCGTGGTTAGTAAAGGGGTTGTTATACTTATCGTGCAAGGTAAGGTTAAGTTGAGATTCTGGCTTTTGGTAAAGTATTCGATAAGTATGTAAGATTAATCTTTGAGTGATATCGATTGTAGGTTTGGGCTAAGGAGATCGCATCACGCTTGCTTACCAGGTGTGTACATACACTGCACACACTATGAATCGGCAAAAGCCGAAATGCTGAAATGCCGAAAAGCCGAAAGTTTGGCTACGGTAGTCTTGCGAGTGCACGAACACTCGTAAGGGAGAGACCGATAGGTTTTCTGAGACCCACGGGCGATTCCATGGACTTAGGTTGTGATTTGGCCATACGGGTCGGAATGGGCTAAATGGGCCCGATAAGTTGTTGGGCCCACAATAGGCAAAAACTGAATATTGATGCTATGTGATAGGAATTTGTATGTGAGCATGAATATGAATGTGACTGGGCCTAATGGGCCATATAAATGTGATTTGGGCCTAGTGGGCCATATACAAGTGATTTGGGCCATATGAATATGATTGGGCTTAATGGGCCAAATACAGGTATGTGAATTTGTTTGGGCTTCGTAAAGGGTTTTGGGCCTAGTATATCATAACTACATAAGACTTAATTAATATTTTGCAACCGTAGACAGGTCAAAGGGTTAAGGTGTGGCAAAGGGTATATGCATGTCTAGGATTGGATCTAAGGAGAGCTTGGTACTTAAGCGGTCTTAATGACCCACCTCCTCTTCTCTGGAATCCTACCTGGTGCAAAGTACTCGTTCATCTTAGCTCGCGGGACTTGTTAACGGGCCAAGGTAAGTGGAAACCATAATTAAGGAAAAATTATCGAAATGCCCCTAAGGGCGAATATGACCAAAATACCCCTAGGTGTTGAATGTAAGTTTTATGGATGTGCCATGCATACATATGATGTTCTGCTTAGGTTGCATATAGGGTGGGAACTATGGAACGGAGGAAGTATATGAGGATCGCATGGTTGCTTGACAATCTTGGATCTACCGACGGCTTTTAAAGCCCAATATGTAAATGAAGGTAGTTCCGCAACCGCAATCGTGGGCTGGGTGGGTCGATATTTATATCCCCACATGGTGTGACGAGGGACGAAGCTGGTGTGTAGCAGATGGATAATTTGGATGGGATTGCATTGCATGATTGATGAATCATGTTTTTTTTGAATGCTTGTTTTCCGTTGAGGGTTGTACACACTGAGTTTGTGAAAACTCACCCCCCCTCTTTTATTTTATTTTCAGGTGATGCTCAGTAGAAGGTTCGATGTTTGGAGGGCCTCTTGGTGGCCAGCTAGCAAGACAACTTGGACTTGTTTCTCTTTTAAAAGCATATAAGTTCTTAATTTTATTAAGTATTTTTTAGACCGGAATGTAATAAGGCTTCCTTCTTATTATTATTTGGATTATTATCATCTTCATTGTAATTACGAGAAGTTGAACATGGGATTCCTAAATTATAGTACGTTTTCTACGTTTCCACAACTTAATTTTTAAATGATAAAGTTTTCTTAAATTAAATGTTTTAAACAAGGCTTTCGTAACTGAAAAGTGTGTATATTTTTAAGTTAATTAATGTTTCTTTTGTTTAAGAAGGGTTTTCAATGAAAACACGGTTTTCGCTAAAACACTTCAATGTGACACGCTAGATTCGGCCATAACGTTTGGGCCGGGTTTGGAGTGTTACACAACCACATATAAATACAACCAAAACATGATACCAAATAAGCCAAATCACATGGCTTATCTTATACACAAAAACATACCAAAACCATGTTGCCAAGTATCATAACTAATATCATTTTAACTAGCCTATACATGCCATAATTACAATTATTCACAAGTTCAAAATACCACTCAAAAATTTGATAGTTTGACATGCCACTCTGACTTGTCCGGAACGAGCGAGCTAACGAACCTCTATAAGACATATTAATAGAAACAGAGTAAGCTTCTAAGCTTAGTAAGCCCGTATAATTCAAAATGAAACTTACCATTTATACATAATCAAAGCAATACAAATATGCAACCAATTTAATTAAACAACGCCTAATCACAAATATTCATCCAATGTTAGTCTTTGTAAACATACATGAAATCATCCATTAATACAATGCTTAATCAATCTAGATTCATAAATCATGTATAACATTAATAACATTTACAAACCGTATCTCACCAATATAACATTATTTAAGCCTGTTGAACCTATTAGAATCTCAAAGGATAATCGAGTGAACAATGTCAATAATCCATCAATTCATCATCATACAAGCTTTTTCGCGTCATGATCAGTAAGCTCTTCATGAGCTGATAAATAGGAAGCTCTATTGAGCTGAAAACAGTAAGCTCTATTGAGCTGAACAGTAAGCACTTTCGAGCTGAATCAGTATGTTGCAATGAGCTAAAACAGTAAGCTCTTACGAGCTATAGTGAGTCTTCAACAAATGCAGGAGCTCGACTATTATTGTAATTACAGTAACACGTCACTCGCATCCATTGAATTCACATAGTTCAATCAGGGCTCGGTAACGAATACAATATATCATCAAGGCATTCATATTTCAAGTATTTCAATCAAATTCATTCAATTCAAAAATTACAAGTATAGAAAAGTTCGATTCTAATTATACGAACTTACCCCGTATTTTCTCGTATAACCGTCGTCTACTCATCTATCTTTCGTTTCCCCCGATCTAATTCTGGTAATTGCTTATCTTGATCTATATGATATCAAATTAAATCATTCAAACTTTCATTCAATTCAATTTAGCCTAAAACATTCATTTTGGCTAAATTACAAATTTACCCCTAGACTTTTAACTACTTTGCAATTTAGTCCTTAACACATAAAATGCATAATTGCACAATTAATCTCTAACGTAAGGTAGTCGAATTTCATATAACCTCATATTAGCCCATATTTTCTTTTTATTCACATTTTCAACCATAACATTTCTATCTTTCACAATTTAATCCCTAATTCTCATTTTTGTCAAAAATCACTTTATAAAACTTGTATAACTATTAACAACCATCAATAATCTAACAAGAAACTTCAAAATACTTAAGTATTTGATTGTTGATTTTCCTGTGATAAGTTTTATAAATTTATAATGAATCGTTCTTGAAACTAACTATTATCACGACGTAGGCAAGTGTACCTATTGAACAGTAGTATAGCTTTAGCAAGACCGGATTGTCGAACCCAAGGGACTAGGAGTACTAGTAATGACTGTCTTCTTATTATCTAGCCGAAGAAAAGAGATTTGTTTTAACTAACTAATTAATTAAACTAAGAACTTACAGAAAATAGAAGTTGGGAAATTACTTTTGGGGAAAGCGATTGATTGAGACAATACCTAAGGAAAAATCCACCTAGACTTTTACATGTTTTTCTGGCTCCGAACCGGACGATTTATTCATTTAACTTGTTTTGTAGAAATCCCTAATGTATATTATTATCCCTCTTGAGACTAATAACGTCTAATCCCTAGGTTGAATAACCGAGAGTTATCTCTAATTAACACCCTAAGGTTGCATTAACTCGATCTATGGATTCCCTTATTAGGTTTCACCCTAATCTGGCAAAATCTTGTCACCCTATCTCTAGGCGCGCAATCAACTTTGCTTAATTATGACAAAGTTACTCTTAGCCAGGGTCTATTCCTCCTCCAACTAAGAGTAGTAACTTGAAGTGATATCCTGAAATACCAAAACAAGAATTAAGAACACATAATTAAGAACAAGTCAAATATTTATTATACGATTCAGAAATAATAACAA
Organism: Gossypium anomalum; assembly: GCA_025698475.1. Taxonomy (NCBI): domain Eukaryota; kingdom Viridiplantae; phylum Streptophyta; class Magnoliopsida; order Malvales; family Malvaceae; genus Gossypium; species Gossypium anomalum. Next base: position 22,618,255 of record CM046958.1, read on the forward strand.
GGTTTCGTCATAGGTTTCATCCCCCTTAGGTATTTAGGGGTTTTGTTCATAACTAAACAAGAAAACATTTCAGAATAATAATAAATACAAAACATAAAGAAAACTCAAAACTCCTGAAGGGGAAATTGAGGAGAGATCTTCAGTCTTGATAGTGGCTCCGGCTTCTAAGATGGATCAATCGGCTTCCTTGGAGTAATTCCTTGGCTCCGGCTTCTAAGATGGATCAATCGGCTTTCTTGGAGTAATTCCTTACTCCCTATTCTCCGTCTCCCTTTTCTTCCTCTTCTAGGGTGTATTTATAGGCTTTGGAATGCCTAAGAAACCTCAAAAGTGGGCTTTTCCAAATTGGACTTAACTTGGGCTCGGTAGGGACACGCCCGTGTGACACGCCCGTGTGCGATAACTTCAGGCCGTGTTCGAGGTACACGGCCGTGTGTTATACCCGTGTGAATCGTGCTTCAATTCTGCCAAATTAACACGGCCGTGTGATCTGCCCATGTGAAGAGGTCCAGCCCGTGTTAATTTTGTGCTTTGGCCCATTTTCTTCGTTTTTGGCCTGTTTCTCGTTCCTTTCGTTCTCCTATGCCTACCTGAGAATAAAACATGAAATTAAGGCATTAGGAGCATCAAATTCACCAAATCTAAGGAGAAATCTTCATAAAATGCGTTAAGCATGGGTTATAAATATGTATAAACTACGGTTTATCAAATACCCCCACACTTAAGCGTTTTCTTGTCCTCAAGCAAAATCCTCGGATCACAGTTAAAATTTCCTTTTTCTCAACTTATAATTCTGATCAATATTATCTCAAATCATCTAATAAGTAATCATACATTGAGAATTCAACTAAAAGAACATTAGAGCTTCAAACATTCTAAATTGAGTATTTTAATTATGAAAAAACTTAGGTATCTCCCCTCCTATAAGTAGTTATCATTGATTCGGAACTTCATAGAGTTTAACATCCTCACTAAAGATTCACTCAAATCACTCGAAGTGTTTAAGGATAATGAAATTAGCACTCATCAGTCAATATGAAAAGTTATTACCATAGGCTTGCATAAAAATCAAATCTCCACCACTATAAATCAAGATGATACATCAATCCAAAGGTCTTTAAAGGGTTGTAACAAGGTTTGGTTAGGGGGTGTGGTTACAAGCTGAAAGAAAGGGTTAGAATCGAGATTGACTTGAAAATTTTCTTAACTAGAAAAAAATTTAATCATCACTTGTGTACAACAAAGCTTTCTTCTTTGACTATCGAATGAGACTTACAAGCAAAAGATAACTACTGACATGTATACACGGTTTTTTTTAAGAACAAGTCAAATAATCATAAATTAACTATTAATAACAAGACATAGTTAAGCAATTTATTCAAATCAATTCTCGACAAAAAAGGGGATAAAATTAATTTAAGGGGATTTCAACAATAATGGGTTAATGGTTAATATCGAGGGTGATACAAGGAATGGCTTGTTAGGCTTAAAGGGGTTCACTAAGTGTTAATCATGGAGGTAGGCTTTTCATGGCATGAATGGGTTAATCCTAAGTGCCTCTATCATCTTGATATATCAAATCAAATAGTGTGGTCTTGGCATGCTAATCAGGCAAGTTCTAGAATAACAATTCAATATTGGCACACTCAAAGCAATAATAAAAGTGAGCATGAAAGAATTAATAAATTCTCAAAAGGCTCAAAAATCCCACAAAAATTATGGCTTTTTGATGTTTCAATCTGTGGGATTCAATTCAAGATAATACCTAAATTTGGGGAAACAACCTAAAATTTTTAATTCTTAAAAATCAACTTATCATGCTTGATTTTCTAGTTGCTTAGAGTTTAACAATCAATGCATGAATGCCTATGTTTTAGCTCAAGATATATCAATCAAAACTATCAATTAATCAAAATTTATCTTAAACATGATATGAGAGATTTACAAGAGAACAAAGCAATATTCAGGGATTTTGATATATAAAAAAATAGCATCATAAGATAGGGAAAGAATTGAAACTTCCTGAGTACTGAATAAATGTCCTAGTTTGGCAAAAGCGAGAATTGACAATAGAACTGGAGATAAGGCCTGATTCGGAGGAATAAATAACCTGATCATAATCATAAATGTGAGCCGCATTTTAAGAATACGTGAATCAATTAAAAGGAACTAAGAATAATAATAAAAATAAGGGAAATAGTCTGATTTTATTAGTAGCACGGTCGTCTCACATGCCCGTGTGCTTCGTGTCCAGCCCGTGTTTATCGTGAGTTGAGAGTTCGTCACACGGTTTGATGACACGCTCATGTGTCTTGGCCATGTGGTTTTATAATGGTAACGCACGACTGTGTGCGATATGGCTTGGCCCGTGTACCTATGCGCACGCCCGTGTTGTTTTGGCAAGTTCACCCATGGGTGTTAGGCACGGGCGTGTCGCATGCCCGTGCTAGCTTCTCGTTTCGACCACGGTCCTAAGGCACGGGCGTGTTGCACACCCGTGTTGTTCTGGCAGGTTCGCCTACGGCCATGTCTACGGCCGTGACGGTTTATCCTCGCCCGTGTTTTGGGAAAATCTTGCCCTGTTTCCACACGGTCTTACACATGCCCGTGTGCTTGGCCATGTCCCTATGGTAAACCTGTTTTCAAGGGCTCTTTTAGTCATGGCAAGTGTTAAACACTAAAATTTAAAGAAGTTAGTGCAATTTGTGCTCGGGTTGCCTCCCGAGAAGCGCTTATTTATAGTCTAAGCTCGACTTACCTCTTTGTTGAATGGTCAAGATGGTTTAAGGAGTTCGTACTCCTCATTCCTGCTATCATTCTTATCAAAATAAAGCTTTAGCCGGGAATTGTTTACCTTAAAAGTGCCGAACTAAGGATGACTTCCTCCACTGTATCGAATGGGAAAATACTAAGTACCATAAGAGGGGTTTCTTCATCTGGGTTGGGAGTGACAATGTGAGGGTCTTCGGCATCTAATAAGACTTGATCTCCAACCTTAAGTTGATTTGGAGAGGTATTGAGCTTGTTTTGGCGTAGTTTCGATTTATCGGGTGTTCTCGGTTTATGTGCTCGCCATTCGTCTAGATCCTCTATCTGTAGCCTTCGTTCTCCATGAATGGGTCCTCTATTGTTGTTGGAACATGGCTCGTGTACTTCTTTCAAACTTAATTTCTGCACAATGGATTGTGTCATATTATTAGTTTTAGTAGGATGGTGTGGATCATTACCTTCTATGTTCGATGTGATGCTAGAATTACGAGCTTGAACAGTGACCGTTTCGTCTCCCACGCGAAGTGTAAGTTCACCTGTGCCAACATCAATAATTGTTTTAGCAGTTGCTAAAAAAGGCCTCCCTAAAATCAAAGGGGTGCTGGTCTCCTCCTCTATGTCTAAAACAACGAAATCAACGGGAAATATTAATTTATCCACTTTCACTAGTACATCTTCAATAATACCCCTAGGAAATCTTATGGTTTTATCTGCCAGTTGAATGCTCATCCTAGTTTGTTTGGGTTTCCCAAGACCTAGTTGCTTAAACATTTTGTAAAGCATGACATTGATACTTGCCCTTAAATCAACTAATGCATTATTCACATCTAAACTACCAATTAAGTAAGGAATTGTAAAACTCTCTGGATCCTTCAATTTGTTGGGTAGCTTATTCTGTAGAATAGCTAAGCAAACTGCGTTTAGCTCCACATGTGACGCTTCGTCCAACTTTCGCTTGTTTGCTAGAAGCTCTCTTAAAAATTTCATTGCATTTGGCATCTGTGACAGAGCTTCAATAAACGGTAGGTTGATATGTAATTTTTTCAAAAGTTTAAGGAATTTACTGAATTGTTCATCTGAGCGGTCTTTCCTTGTCGCGTTAGGGTATGGCACACGAGGTTTATATTCTTCATTCACCAATTTGTTATGACTTACCTCACTTTTACCTTTGCTTATCACAGTTTCTTGCATAATTCTGGCTCAGGCTCAACGAATCCTTCTTTATCTTGAGTACTAATTGCGTTGAGCTATTCCCTTGGGTTCAGTTCAGTGTTACTTGGCAAGCTACCTTGTGGTCGTTTAGAAATTAATTTGGATAGTTGACCTATCTGAGTTTCGAGTCCTTGAATTGATGCTTGTTGATTTTTAAGTGCTGTCTCGGTATTCTGGAAATGAGTTTCTGACACCGAGATGAATTTGGATAGCATCTCCTCAAGGTTCAGCTTCTTTTCCTGTTGATAAGGTGGCTGTTGAAAACCCTGAGGATTCTGTGGCCTTTGATTTCCTTAACCGCCTCAAGAGAAATTCGGATGGTTCTTCCAACCTGCATTATAAGTATTACTATATGGGTTATTTTGAGATCTAAAATTATTGTTACCCATATAGTTGACTTGTTCCTCTTCGGTTGTAGGATTGAATGGTGGGTATTCTGTAAGCACACCTCCTCTACTTGAATTACACCTCATCGCTGGATGTACCTGCGTAGAACCAAGTAAACCATCAATTTTCTTATTTAGAAGTTCTACCTAATTTGACAACATAGTGACCGAATCGACGTTATAAACGCCTACTGTTTTAGTTAGCTTAGTCCTCATGACTTTCCACTGATAGTTATTTAGTGACATCTCTTCAATAAATTTAGAAGCCTCTTCAGGTGTTTTGTTATTGATGGTCCCACCAGCAGCTGCATCAATCATTTGTCTTGTCGAAGGGTTCACACCATTGTAGAATGTTCGAACTTGCAGCCATAGAGGTAATCCATGGTGTGGGCACCTTCGCAAAAGGCTCCCATGCATCGTAAAGTGTTTCTAAGTCCATCTGCACAAAAGAAGATATATTATTACACAACTTAGCTGTTTTTACCGGTGGAAAATATTTTAATAAAAATTTTTCGGTCATTTGTTCCCAAGTGGTAATAGACCCTCGTGGTAGTGAGTTCAACCATTGTTTAGCTTTATTCCTCAGTGAAAAAAGGAATAACCGAAGGCGAATGGCATCATTAGAAACACCATTAATTTTGAAAGTGTCGCACAGTTCTAGGAAATTTGCCAAGTGAGTGTTGGGGTTCTCATCCTGCAAACCATCAAACTGAACAAATTACTGTATCATCTGAATCATGTTGGGTTTTAGTTCAAAATTATTTGCAGCAATAGCAGGCCTAACAATACTTGACTCAGTTCCTATAAAATTAGGTTTAGCATAATCATACATAGTACGAGGAGCAGGATATTGATTTGCTAATTCAGTGGGTATGGCTAGAGGTAGCGGATTGTCTTCATTTTCAGCCATCTCCTCAGTTGTAGTTGAGATATCGTCCTCTTGCTCTTCCTCTGTGTATCTTAAGCTGCGCCTAATTTCTCGTCGGTTTCTACGAGCTGTACAATCAATTTCCTCGTCAAAAAGCAATGGTCCTGATGGGTTTCTTCTAGTCATAAACTAGAAGAACCTGCCAGGAGAAAAAAGAAAGAAAATTAGTAAAATAAAAATTAAAGTTAAATTGCAAGAAAATAAATGGCTAAAGTAATAAAAATTGAGCGTTCCTAATATCTCAGTCCCTAGCAACAGCGCCAAAAACTTGATCGTCGATTTTCCTATATAAGTTTTATAAATTTATAACGAATCGTTCTTGAAACTAACTATTATCACAACATAGGCAAGTGTACCTATCGAACAGTAGTATAGCTTTAGGAAGACCGAATTATCAAACCCAAAGGACTAGGAGTACTAGTAATGACTGTCTTCTTATTATCTAGCTGAAGAAAAGAGATTTGTTTTAACTAACTAATTAATTAAACTAAGAACTTGCAGAAAATAGAAGTTGGGAAATTACTTTTGGGGAAAGCGATTGATTGAGACAATACCTAAGGAAAAATCCACCTAGACTTTTACTTGTTATTCTGGCTCCGAACCGGACGATTTATTCATTTAACTTATTCCATAGAAATCCCTAATGTATATTATTATCCCTCTCGAGACTAACAACGTCTAATCCCTAGGTTGAATAACCGAGAGTTATCTCTAATTAACACTCTAAGGTTGCATTAACTCGATCTATGGATTCCCTTTTTAGGTTTCACCCTAATTTGGCAAAATCTTGTCACCCTATCTCTCGACGTGCAATCAACTCCGCTTAATTATGACAAAGTTACTCTTAGCCAGGGTCTATTCCTCCTCCAACTAAGAGCTGTAACTTGAAGTGATATCTTGAAATACTAAAACAAGAATTAAGAACACATAATTAAGAACAAGTCAAATATTTATCATACGATTCAGAAATAATAACAAGGTTTCGTCATAGGTTTCATCCCTCTTAGGTATTTAGGGGTTTTGTTCATAACTAAACAAGAAAACATTTCAGAATAATAATAAATACAAAACATAAAGAAAACCCAAAACTCCTGAAGGGGAAATTGAGGAGAGATCTTTAGTCTTGATAGTGGCTCCGGCTTCTGAGATGGATCAATTGACTTCCTTGGAGTAATTCCTTACTCCTTATTCTCCATCTCCCTTTTCTTCCTCTTCTAGGGTGCATTTATAGGCATTGGAATGCCTAAGAACCCTCAAAAGTGGCCTTTTCTGAATTGGACTTAACTTGGGCTCGACAGGGACACGCCCGTGTGACACGCCCGTGTGCGATAACTTCAGGCCGTGTTCGAGGTACACGATCGTGTGTTATACCCTGTGAATCATGCTTCAATTCTGACAAATTGACACGGCCGTGTGATCTGCCCGTGTGAAGAGGTCCAGGCCGTGTTGATTTCGTGCTTTGGCCTATTTTCTCTATTTTCAGCCCGTTTCTCGTTCCTTTCGTTCTCCTATGCCTACCAGAGAATAAAACATGAAATTAAGGCATTAGAAGCATTGAATTCACCAAATCTAAGGAGAAATCATTCATAAAATGCGTTAAGCATGGGTTACAAATATGTATAAACTACGGTTTATTAGTATTCAACAATGGCATATCTTAAAATCTATAATAGTTTCAAAAATGAAGGTACGGGCTAGTTAGATTAAGCTACAACGAGCTCAAAAACATAGAAATCATTAAAAATCAAGCTAAAACCGTACCTTAATCAAAGATTGAAGTTGCCGAAACCATGGAAGCTCAAAAACCCTTATTTCTTTCTCAAATTTTAGCAAGAAGATGGACAGAATAACATGATTTTAATTTTTTTTGTTTTATTATTAATAACTTAATACATAAATTACTATTATAACCTTATAATTAAACTTAATATATCATGTAATTCATGGACATAAATGTCCACTAACTTAAATTATGGTTAAATAAAATTATAAGGACTTCCATATTAATAAATCATAGCTATTTAATACTTTTAAACAATAGAACTCAACTTTTACGCATTACGCGATTTAGTCCTTTTTACCGAATTAAGCATTTAAATGGTAAAATTTCTTTACGATACTTTCACATAATTAATCTATCATGCTGTAAACCTTATTAAAATAATAAAATAAATATTTTGACTTTGGGTTTGTGGTCTCGAAACCACTGTTTTGATTTGACCTAAAAATGGGCTGTTACAACTCTCCACCCTTAGGGATTTTCATCCCCGAAAATCTTATCGGTGAAGAGGTTAGGGTACTGTTTTCACATAGCTTCCTCGGGTTCCCTCGTAGCTTCCTCAAATCTATGTTTATGCCAAAGAACCTTCACAGGAGCTATATGTTTATTCCTCAATTCTTTAATCTCCCGAGCCAAAATCTTGATCGGTTCTTCATTATACGATAAATCTGACTGTATCTCTACATCAACGAGAGAAATCACATGTGACGTATCCGATCTGTATTGACATAGCATTGAAACATGAAAAACATTATGTATCTTTTCTAGCTCAGATGGTAACAATAGTCGATATGCTACAAGCCCTTTTCTTTCAACAATCTCATATGGCTTGATGAATTTCGGACTTAATTTTCCTTTACGGTCGAAATGCGGAATTTTCTTCCACGGTGACACTTTCAAGAATACTCAATCTCCGACCTAAAATTCTATTTCTTTACGTTTCAAATCTGCATAGGATTTCTATCGATCTGAAGCTACTTTTAAACAATTCAACCCCGTGAATCTTTTTCTCACTCAAATCAGTCCAATATAGTGGAGTTCGACATTTACGACCATATAAAGCTTAGTACGGTGCCATTTTTATACTCGTTTGGAAACTGTTGTTATAAGAAAATTCAATTAGAGGCAAGTATTTCTCCCATCCACCTTCAAACTCGAGAATGCAACAATACAACATATCCTTAAGTATCTGTATAATTCTTTCGGACTGACCGTCCATCTGAGGATGAAAAGTTGTGCTGAAATTCAATTTCATTCCAAGAGCTTCTTATAATTTCTTCCAAAATCTTCACGTAAATCTCGGGTCTCTATCGAAGATAATAGACAATGGTACACCATGTAATCGCACGATTTCAGACAAGTACAATTCAGCTAATCTATCGAGAGAGTAATCCATACGTATCGGTGTGAAATGAGCAGATTTTGTTAGTCGATCAAAGACAACCCAGATATCGTCTTTCTTTTTTAGAGTTAGGGGCAGTCCCGATACGAAATCCATAGTGACTCTATCCCATTTCCATTCAGGAATCAATACAGGCTGTAGTAAACCAGATGGTACTTGATGTTCAACTTTTACTTGCTGACAAATCAAACATTTCGATACAAACTCTGATATATCCTGTTTCATTCCCGACCACCAATACTGCTGTTTCAAATCATTATACATCTTGGTACTACCTAGATGAATAGAAAAGTGACTACTGTGTGCTTCATGCAGAATTTTCTGAATAAGCTCTGTATTTTTCGGTACACAAATCCTATTTCGGAACATTAAACAATCATCAATTTCAATATGAAATTCTGAATCAGATTAGACTCACATTGAATTCGTTTAGCTTGTAGTTCACAATCATTTTTCTGAGCTTCAAAAATTTGTTGCAGAAATACCGGTTTAGCTTTCAATTCGGCTAAAATAGACCCATCATCACGTATCATCAACTGGGTATTCATAGCTCGTAATGCAAACAATGATTTTCGGCTCAAGGCATCAGCAACTACATTAGCTTTTCCCGAGTGATAATCAATCACAAAATCATAATCTTTCAATAACTTTAGCCATATTCGTTGATGCAAATTCAAATCCTTCTATGACATCAGATATTTCAAGCTTTTATGATCCGTATAAATATGGCATTTCTCACCGTATAAGTAGTGATGCCAAATCTTCAATGCAAATAGAATCGCAGCCAACTCTAAATCATGCATTGGATAGTTCTTTTCATGCGATTTCAACTGTCGAGAAGAATAAGCAATAACTTTTCCATTTTGCATTAAAACAAAACCCAATCCGTTTAACGATGCATCACTACAAATCACAAACTCTTTACTCGATTCAGGTTGAACCAAAACTGGTGCTTCTGTTAACAGTGCTTTCAACTATTCAAAACTCTGTTGACACTTTTCTGACCATTCAAACTTCACAACTTTTTGTAGCAGTCGAGTCATTGGTGTCGCAATCATTAAGAATCCTCTCACAAATCTTCGGTAATAGCCCGTTAATCCCAGAAAACTACAAAATTTTGACACATTTCTTGGAGGTTTCCAATCAACAATAGCAGAAATCTTGCTCGAATCAACTCTAATACCATTGGCTGAAACAATATGCCCTAAAAATCCAACCTTTTTGAGCCAGAACTCACATTTACTGAACTTTGCAAACAACCGCTTATCATGTAGAATTTGTAACACAATTCTCAAGTGCTTAGTATGCTCAAATTCATCTCGTGAATAGATCAGAATATCATCAATGAATACCACAACAAACTGTCTAAATACGATCTGAATATACGATTCATCAAATCCATAAAAATGGCAGGAGCATTAGTTAAACCGAAAGGCATATCAAGGAATTCGTAATGGCCATACCTTGTTTTGAAAGCGGTTTTCGATACATCTGACTTTTTAACTCGCAACTGATAGTAACCCGATCTCAAATCAATCTTTGAAAATACTGTAGCCCCTTTCAGCTAATCAAATAAGTCATCAATCCACAGTAGAGGGTATTTGTTCTTTATAGTCACTTTATTCAACTATCTATAGTCGATACACATGCGCATCGTGCCATCTTTCTTTTTCACAAACAATACTGGTGCACCCCAGGGAGAATAACTCGATTGTACAAAACCTCTGTCTGTCAATTCTGGAAATACATCCGAGAACTCACAAATAACAGGTATGGATTCAATCCTTGATTCTGACACTTTCGTATCCAATACGTATGCAAGATATGCATCATAGACCTTTCTCAAATATTTATGAGCTAACATAGATAATATCACAGTAGGTAATTCACTCGAATTATTAGACTCAATCCGAAGAATCTCACCATTTTGACATTTCAATTCGATAATTTTCTATCTACAATTCACAGTTGCATTGTGCATAGTCAGCCAGTCCATACCTAGAATCACATCAAACTCATCAAACAGTAGAAGCATCAAATTAGCCTAAAAATAGTAACCCCGAATCATCGAGGACAATTCTTACAAATTTTATCAACTAAAACAAACTTGCCTAAGGGGTTCGTTACTTTAATTACAAACTCTGTAGACTCGACATGTAAACTCTTTTTAAATACTACATTCATACAGATATATGAATGGGTTGATCCAGGATCTATCAAAGTGACTATATCAGTATCAAAAAGAGAAAAAGTACCGGTAATAACGTCTGGTGATGATGCCTCCTCTCGTGCACTTATAGCATAAGCACTGGCTGGTGCTCATGCCTCAGATCCCACAGTCGAATCTCTCGTAGCGCCTCGATTACTACTCACATTTCTGGTGTTTCGGGGCAGTCTCCCTTTAGCAATCGTGTTACTTGTTTTCACTGGTTGTTCTCTTTCACCTGTGAACTTTTCTGGACAATCATGGAGAAAATGATCCAAAGATCCACATTTAAAACAAGCTCCGCTCACTAATCTGCATTCACCGTAATGTCACTTATTGCAATGTTTTATTCAGATCCAATGTTTCTAACACTTCCCACACTGGCCACAGATGTTGCCTGAGGTTTTGAACTTGATTATCTCGTATTTCTGTCTCTGATAGAAATTCCCGCAGAGGCTGTAGAACGAGGATGATATTCTCTAACTTTCTTTGATTCTGATTGATGTGATTTGCCCGTAAATATTTTTCTAGACTCTCTAGCCTTAGAATCGGCTTTTCTTTTCTCTTTACAAAGCTCTTCGACTTTACAGGCTTGGTCAAATAGAACAACAAACTCTTTCAGCTCAAGAATTCCAATCAACACTCTGATTTCTTCATTCAATCCATCCTCGAATCTTTTACAGATTATAGCTTCAGAAGAAACACATTTACAAGCATATTTACTGAGTCGTACAAACTCTCATTCATATTCTGTAACTGATATATGACCCTACCTCAGTTCAAGAAATTCTTTTCTCTTCTGATCAATGAACCTTTGGCTAATGTATTTCTTTCTAAATTCAACTTGAAAGAAATCCCAAGTGACTCGCTCTGGCAAAAATGCAGATATTAAAGTATTCCACTACTGATACGCAGTATCTCTCAATAATGATACAACACACTTCATACATTCGTCGGGTGTGAAGGACAATTCATCGAATACCCGAATCATGTTCTCAAGTTAAAATTCGGCCCTCTCAGTGTCACCATTAGTAGTGGCTCTAAATTCCTCAACTCTGTGTTTCCGAATTCTATCAAAGGTGGTTTATTTAATCGCCAAGGATCGATACCTTAAGGAACTACTGGATCGGTTGGGGAACAGGTGGGGGTGGAGGTTGCGGAATAGCCGGGTTCGTACGAATGTACTATGTAAACCACTCATTTAATATATGAAAGAAGACTTCTTTAGCCTCACCCCCATGACTACTTGTCACAGGTCTAGATTCAGTAGGTGCTGCTCCTTGAGCGAGAGCTGGCGTGTTACTTTCTACGTCGTCCGCTACAGCTCGTTTTGGATCCATTACTATATGAAAACACATTTAGGAATGTTAGGAGTCATCACACTATCACAGTTTTATATATGACATGTATAGCTGGACTCACATACGCTACATTAGTCCTATAATTGACTAAACCGTAGCTCTGATACAAATAAATGTAACACCTCTAATCCGTAACTGTCGCCGGAATAGGTTAAGAGGCATTACCAGACCTGTAACTCAATTTAGAACAATCATTTATTAGATTTCATCTCATTTCAGTAACCATCATTCATTCACATTCAAAATGTACATAAATCAAGCAAACAAAGCTTTAATCATACATTCAAGACTAAATTATAGCATATTAAAAATTTTAGAATCTTAAAATTTTTTTAACTTTTCAAGTATTACACGCCCGTGTGAACAGGCCGTGTGCCTCACAGGGCATTAGACACGCCTGTGTGTCTAGGTCATGGCAAAACAGGGCATACATCCTGACTTGTCCACACGGCCACATGACACACCCTTGTGCTAGGTCGTGTGAAAATTAATGAGGCTACTGACTTGGATCACACGCCCGTGTGTCTAGCCCGTGCTCGAAACTGACTTGGCCACGCGGCCTAGCACACACCCGTGTGCGCGACCGTGTGGTCTGCCCAGGCTCACTTGGAAAAGGCCATTGAGCAACACGGCTGAGACACATGCCCGTGTGGACAAAAATAGGCCATTTGCAAAGCCATTTTGCCGCCCTAAAACATAAGCGTTTACATTCATATTTGACCACATTTATGCAACTCAATTGGAAACCAAAATAATCAATTCAATATACATTATAAGCCATATCCAAACTTACCATTTACATATCCACATACCTATTTAACCACATATACAATTCATTCATCTAATATCTATATATCAAGACTTCTTTTGCATAATTTCATTTAAATATTACCATACCAAGACATACCATATTCAACCACATATAAATACAACCAAAACATGATACCAAATAAGCCAAATCACATGGCTTATCTTATACACAAAAACATACCAAAACCATGTTGCCAAGTATCATAACTAACATCATTTTAACTAGCCTATACATGCCATAATTACAATTATTCACAAGTTCAAAATACCACTCGGAAATTTGATAGTGTGACTTGCCACTCTGACTTTTCTGGAACGAGTGAGCTAACGAACCTCATAAAACATATTAACAGAAATAGAGTAAGCTTCTAAGCTTAGTAAGCCCGTATAATTCAAAACGAAACTTACCATTTATACATAATCAAAGTAATACAAATATGCAATCAATTCAATTAACCAACACCTAATCACAAATATTCATCCAATGTTAGTCTTTGTAAACATACATTAAATCATCCATTAATACAATGCTTAATCAATCTAGATTCATATATCATGTATAACATTAATAACATTTATAAACTGTATCTCGTCAATATAACATTATTTAAGCCTGTTGAACCTATTAGAATCTCAAAGGATAATCGAGTGAAAAATGTCAGTAATCCATCAATTCATCATCATACATGCTCTTTTGAGTCATGGTCGGTAAGCTCTTCATGAGCTGATAAATAGTAAGCTCTATTGAGCTGAAACGGAAAGCTCTATTGAGCTGAAAATGGTAAGCTCTATTGAGCTGAAACAATAAGCTCTTTCAAGCTGAATCAGAAAGCTCCAATGAGCTGAAACAGTAAGCTCCTACTAGCTATAGTGAGTCCGCAACAAATGTAGGAGCTCGAACATTACGGTAATTACAGTAACATGTCACTCGCATCTATTGAATTCACATAGTTCAAACGGGGCTCGGTAACGAATACAATATTTCATCAAGGCATTCATATTTCAAGTATTTCTATTAAATACATTTAATTCAACAATTACAGGTATAGAAAAGTTCGATTCTAATTATATGAACTTACCTCGTATAACCGTCGTCTACTCATCTATCTTTCGTTTCCCCCGATCTAATTGCTTATCTTGATCTATATGATATCAAATTAACTCATTCAAACTTTCATTCAATTTAATTTAGCCTAAAACATTCATTTTGGCTAAATTAAAAATTTACCCCTAGACTTTGAACTATTTTACAATTTTGTCCTTAACACATAAAAATGTAAAATTGCACAATTAATCCCTAATGCAAGGTAGCCAAATTTCATATAACCTCATATTAGCCTATATTTTCATTTTATTCACATTTTCAACGACAACATTTCTATCTTTCACAATTTAATCCCTAATTCTCATTTTTTTCAAAAATCACTTTATAAAACTTTTATAACTATTAACAACCATCAATAATCTAACAAGAAACTTCAAAATACTCAAGTATTCAACAATGGCATATCTCAAAATCTATAACAGTTTTAAAAATGAAGGTACGAGAAAAAATAAAAATCATTAAAAACCAAGCTAAAACCGTACCTTAATCAAAGATTGAAGTTGCCGAAACCGTGGAAGCTCAAAAACCCTTATTTCTTTCTCAAATTTCGGCAAGAAGATGGATAGAATAACATGATTTTAATTTTTTTGTTTTATTATTAATAACTTAATACATAAATTACCATTATAACCTTATAATTAAACTTAATATATCATGTAATTCATGGAAATGTCCACTAACTTAAATTATGGTTAAATAACATTATAAGGACTTCCATATTAATAAATCATAGCTATTTACTACCTTTAAACAATAGAACTCAACTTTTACGCGTTACGCGATTTAGTCCTTTTTTATCGAATTAAGCATTTAAACGGTAAAATTTATTTACGAAACTTTCACATAATTAATCTATCATCATGTAAAACTTATTAAAATAATAAAATAAATATTTTGACTTTGAATTTGTGGTCCCAAAACCACTATTCTGAGTTGACCTAAAAACGGGCTGTTACACTCCGGCCTTGCACTATATTCATGCCATATCGGATCACACGTTGATCAATCAAAAGGAGAGCACTGGGGTTGTTGGTACATTCAACGCTTACTTCCTTTGAAGCATGGCCATGAGGCACACCTTTGATCTTGCCTGCTTCATCGCCCTTGCTTGCCTCCATCATACAAAATGTAGTAGGAAGGGTCCTATCTTCTTAGGCCCTTACGTGACTCACCTTGCAAGACATTTTGGCCTTCTTAACACTCCAACCCAGTCCTCCTTCACACTAGTTGAATAAATGACCCCTTAGGGGTTATCGAGTATGAGTCACATGAGAATGATCGAGCGATTGCGTGGAGTGGATCCTCCTCGATATTGAATATCTCATTCTAACCCTTAGGATGAGCATGAGGACTTCACTGATGATGTCCCTTTCCACCACAAGGATCCACCTCATCATCCACCTCCGAGTCACCCTACTACTACTTATGCTACCACCCTAGAGGACCTCTCCGAGCAGTTCACTCGTTTTGAACGGCACTGTTTTGAGCGGTTTGACAGTATTGATACAACCTTGCAGTAGATTTGTCAGCATCTCCACATTTCTTCTACAACACCTGTGCCTCACAATCCTGATGAATCTCATGATGAAGATCATTTATCTTATTAATTTATTTTCTTTTTTGTTTTATTTTTATTTTTGTTCTTAGTTGTTTTATTTTTATTTCTTAGATTTCATTATTTATTTTCTTTTGAACTATGTTTTTATTTTAATGGTTGTTTCTAATTGAGTTTGTAACCTCTTAATCTTCTTCATTATTTGTGTTTATTTTCTTATTAGTTTGCTCGTAACCATACACTACATTTAGATTTGCCTACAACTCTGGTTTTCACTATTCTGGCGATTTCATCCATATTCAAGGCAGTTTCAGTTTTCTCTCTCTCTCTTATGATATTCTGCATATTCTGTGTCTATATCTGTTTGTACATTAAGGACAATGTACACCTTAAGTGTGGGGAGGTTATTTATATAATCATTGGAAAATCCCTGAATTATTTTTTGTGCTTAAGTACTTTTCTCATACTTCCATTAGAGTGAATTATTTTCAATTTGAGATTTTTATTGATTCTATTTTGGATTAATTTGTAGATATTTGTGCATTAGTTGATTTAAACTTTAAGACATGAGAGAGTCAAGCATGATAAGTTATTTTTCAAAAATAAAAATTTTTTAGGTTGTTTCCCTGAATTGAGGTATTATTTTGAAGTTTTAAATTTGCAAGTTTGACATCAAAACCATGAATTGTTGTGAGCTTTTGAGCCTATAGAGCATACATCTTTCATGCTCTCTTTTTTGTTATGAGTGCGTCTACTTGACTTGTTATTCTAAAACTTGCTTCGATTATGGATGAAGAGACCACACCTTTGATTTGATATATTGAGATGATAAAGACACTTAGGTTTTAACCCACTTAATCTATAAAAGCCTACCTATTGAATTAACCCTTAGTGAACCCCGTTGAGCCTAACACACCTTTTCTTGATTAACTCGTGAATGTTAACCCATGACCTATTTTTTTTCGTTGTGAATTCTTCCCATTTTATTGACTCCCTTTTTCTTGAGATTTGATTTGGTTAGCTTCCTAACTATGCTCCCTTGTTTGAATTGTTGAATTTTGTTATTTGTAAAAAAAATAAAAAATATTGATTAATTTCTTGTTGATTAAGCTTGAATAGTTAATTTCATATTTTATTGAGAAGCTCGTTTTTATTCTTGAATAAGTATTGATTGATGCACTTTCTTTTAATTCAACATTTGTTTATTTTTTCTAGTTTGTTGATTTATCAACTCGATCTCGATTATAACTAAATTTTCTAGCTTTTTCCATACCCTTAACCTAAGCCTCATAACAACCTCTTAAAGAACTCTTGATTGGTGTGTCATATCATTTTATAGTGGCGGAGATTTGATTTTCAAGCAAGCTTATGGTAATGACATTTCTTGTTCGACTGTCGAGTGCATATTTCTTGAACCTTAAACACTTTGAGTGCTTTGAGTGAATCTTTAGTGAGGATGTCAATTCTTACTGATTTTGGATTAAAGGTAATTACTTAAATAAGGGGAGACACCTATGTTTTCGTGTTTTAAAAATTTCGGCTTAGATTGTTTGAATCTTTAGTGCCCTTTTAGTTGAATTGCTAATGCATGATTATTTGCAAATTATTTTAAGACATTATTGATAAGAATTACAACTTGAGAGAGATTAACTTTAATATGAGTTAGGATTTTGCTTGAGGATAAGCAAACAGTTAAGTGTGGGGGTATTTGATAAGTGATAAAAGTAACATATTTTAATCCCATTCTTAATGCTTTTTTGAATGATTATTCATTCAAATTGGTGAATTGTATACTCCTAATTCTTTGAATTCATGTTTATATACTTATGAGCTTTCCCACATGGGCTGAACACAAAGCCATGTGCCAGACCGTGTTGATTTTGCTACTTGCATCCCAAACATGTGGAAAAACATAATTTTTAGGCTTTTTAGGCATTCTAAGGTCTATAAATACCAAATAGAAGAAGAGAGAAGGGGGCCATCACCATCAGAGAATATTGAAGAAAACAACTCGAAGAACACCATTGGAGCCAACTCTAAAGCAGATTTCCATCAAGATTAAAGACCTCCTTTTAATTTCTTTTGAAGTTTTTATGAGTTTCTTTATTTCTTATGTTATTTTGGCTTTACGATGTTTTCATTTAGAATTATGAACTAATTCCCTGATGCCTAGGGAAGATGAACCCTATGATGAATTATATTATTTGATTTATGTTTTACGTGATAAATACTTGATTCTTGTTCTCAGTTCTGTGTGCTTATCTCTTGTTTTAATATTTTTTGGGATATTAATTCATGTTTAATGTGTTTAAATTAGAGGAGGAAAAATCTCTGTCTAAGAGTAGATCTAGCATAATTCAGTGGAGTTGCATGCAATCCTAGAAATAGAACAACATAAATCTACTGGATTAGAGTGAAATCTAATAGGGGAATCCATAGAACAAGTTAATGCGACAATAGGGGTTTTATTAGAAAGAAATTTCAATTAATCAACCAAGAGTCAGTTACTCTTACTCTCGAAAGAGATATTAGCATAATTTATGGATTTCTACGAATCAAGATGCCAAGTGAATAAATTATTTAATTCAGATTCATAATGATAGATAAAGTCTAGGTGGAATCTTTCTTGATTGCCTCTCTTATTGGTTATCAATTCGATTTTTTTCCTTATTTATTTTATGTTAAGTTCTTTAGTTAGATTAATTTAGTAAATCTTAGTTTAAAACAATCACTCCAATTTGTCAGCTAAATAATAGGAAAACGGTAATTGTTAGTACTTTTAGTCCTTGTGGATATGATATCTTTACTGACCGTAGCTATACTATTTATCGATAGGTGCACTTGCCTTTGTCATATTTTTAGTTAGTAACGGGAAAACACATCAAATATTCCACACCACCCACATTAATTTTTTTAATGGTACTTTCATCAAATTTTGTCAGAAAAAATAGTTTGAAAATAAATAAATAAATAAAGGTTGATGGCTAAAAAAGAGTAAAAAATACAATTAAAATCTTTTTGACAAAACATATAAACGTTAGTGGCCAAATTTTGGCATTAAATTTTTTTTTTTTCTCTTCTCTTTTCTTTCTTTGGTTGCTTTGTATTTTGTGCATTCGTTTTTGCGATGAATAGCTAAGTAAAAGGTAAGGCTAAAGGTAATGGTCAGAAGGGTTATTTGAGGGTTCATAAGGAGTATAAGGAAAAACATAAACTCTGATTAAAGTAACCTTAAAAATAAGGGTTTATCCAAGGGCAGCTAGGGCCTTGACCCCTTGATTGATGGTGCAATTTAATTCTTAAGCTTTCTTAGTATTAATAATTTAATTAATTCTTTCTAGCTTTTTTATTAAACAAAAAGTTTATATTTTTAACTACTCTCATAGGTTAAAAAAAAAGTTAATTCAAACAATTTTAATGCAAAACTTTTTATTTAAAAAGATTATCTTGACTCACTTATCAGCAACCTTGACTAAAATTTGCGCAAGACTACAAAAAAAATGCAAGGGCAATTAATTTTTTGTGCTTGATCCATTAACCAAAGGAGGAAAGAGCATTTGTTCATTTTCTATGAATGACTTTTTAGGTTAAAATATACCCAAGCTTTTATATTCATTACAACTTCAGATTTTAGCTTTTCTATTTTTATTTTTAGAAAATTAAATTTTTTACTTTTTGGATTTAAAATTGTAAGTCGAATTGTAATATTGTTAAAATTTTCTATTAATTTCAAGTCTGTTATAATATCATTCGTCTATTACATGACTACTAAGTGATTATTTTTATTATTTTAAAATATCACAATAATAAATTTAATTAAATTATTTTAACAGTGTTAAACAATTGAATTTAGATTTTTAAATTCAAAAAATTCTTAATTTTTAGAAATAAAAATAAAATGATTAAATTTTAAATATTCAGAACTTAAAGTATATTTTATTTTATTTTTGTTTTACCCATGATCCATTTATCAAAGTTGAAATGATTCTGAATGGACCTGAAAAATCTCTAAGCTGTGGGCTGCAGAAACCAAAGGATCAAAGACCCTATAGCAGAGTTTATTAAATAGTGACAAGGCAATAACCGAAGTTCTTTTGCTATGGCCCGGTATCGTTTTCTTGCCCAACATCCGTGCCGCTAGAGCCTATTCATCTTTTTCGAAATTGCTTGTGCTCATCATTTGTAGTAGGTTAAATTCTGTTATTAGTCCTTGTACTTTACAGAAGTTATAGAATAAGTCCTTATACTTTAATTTGATTGCATTTAGTCTTTTTATGTTTTGAATTGATCAATTTTAGTCCATGTATTTTTTAAAATTTGAAATTTTAGTTCTAACTCGAATAGTTGCAGTTAAATTTGTTTGGTTGAATTCAATTACTAATTTAGTACTATGTATACAGTTATAGATTTGGTTCATATTCTCTAATTGGATCATTCTAAGTCTTTATACTTTTCGAATTTTGAAATTTCATTGTTAACGCAAAGTGACAATTGCTAAATCATTAAGTAGATTTTTAGTAAGTAATATGTGAAAATAATTAGTTGACATGACATTACATATGATAATAAGTTTGACGCATCACATTTTGGAAATAACAAAATTTAATTTAACGAATTTAACAATTATCGTTTGGTGAGAACTGAAATTTTAAAATTTGGAAAGTACAATGACTAAAAATGATCAAATTAAAATATAGGGATTTAATCCACAACTTTCTTAAAGTACAGGGACAAATAATAGAATTTAACCTTTTTACTATTAACTAGAGTTAAATCCCTACTTACGCCAAGGCATTTACAATTTTTTAGGTTAAATTTTGCTATTAGTCCCTGTACTTTAAGAAAGTTGTGGATTTAATTATTATACTTTAATTTGGTCATTTTTAGTACCTATACTTTTCAAAATTTAAAATTTCAGTCATCATTAAACGATAACTATTAAATTGATTAAGTTTTGCTATTTCCAAAATCCAATGTGGCAAACATATTATTGTATGTGAAATATCATGCCAACTTGTTTCCACATATTATTCATTAAAAATCAAGTTAATGGATTAACGGCTATTATTTGCATCAAGACTAAATTTCAAAATTCTAAAAATATAAAAACTTAGAATGGTTCAATTGGAGAATATAGACTAGTAAGTAAATTTTAAATTAAGCTTATATATTAATTAATTGTTTTTTTAAGTTGTGATAATGTCATATATATATATATTACAGTTCTTAAATTTCTAATGTTTTTAGACTATAAAAATTTGACATGTCACAAAATTGCAAGCCAATCATGTAGGAATCCTAAATTAACTTTCAAGTAGACATGGCAATAAGACCCTTTAAACTTCATTTAAAATTAAACTAATAATATAATTATTAATATTGTTATAAAATAATAATAATGTAAAGAATGCAAGAATAATAGATGAGAATAAAATGGAGATTTCTATTGCATTTCCCTTCTTTTCCATCATCATTACAAGTAGTGTACTCCTATATATAAAGAAAAATTAGACTCTTCATTTTCTAATACGTAAATAGGAAAGGGGTTACAAGAAGATGAAAGGTGAAAAAGCATGCACTTAATAACATTCATAACACTCCCTTTTGAATGGTCATTGTATAAAAGACATGCCTCATTAAAAACCTTACTAGGAAAAATCCTGTGAGACAAAAACCTTGTAAAGGAAAAAAGAGTAAATAATCATTTACTATACAATATGTCACAACCTTAAAAGAAAAATGTAGTTTGAGTTTACTCCCCCTCATGTAAACATCACTTAAGATCTGTGAAATGACGCAATCCAATTGTAACATCCCAAGTTTTTTTAAAAATAATTTTGGTTAAATTAAAAACAAGCTAGTGGGTAATCAAGTGGTTAAAAGCTTTAGCATGCTAGCAACCCTTTGCCGTCCAACACTCTTTTCCTTGCTTAAAAGAGATTTTTGTTTTCCTTATTTTCAAGTCAATTTACCTTATTTACTCCAACATGATCCCCTTTTTGTTCCATTGTCTCCTCCACATGCCTTTGTTCTCCATCTTTTCCATATGAAGTGATTCATTGTACCTAGACAATATTTTCACCTACTAAACCATTTTTTTCCATAGCTCCTCCCATTTTCATAATTTATTTTTTTATTTTTCATTTAGCCATCAACCACCATTTGTTCTAAATTTTCTCCTCTCCTCCACCACTTTGTGCCTTTAACCACCACTGCCACCGTCAAACCTCCTCCTTGTTGTCACTACTATTCTCCTTTTGGTCCACTGCCACTCTAGGACCATTGTGGCTGCCACTTTTGCACACCACCATAGAAAACAACCTCCTTTCTTTCTATTTTCTTCTCTTCCTCTAATTATTCTTGTTCCCTTTTCTTTCTCCTTTCTTCTCTTCCTCTAATTCTTCTTGTTCCCTTTTTTTTTTCTCCCCTTATTTCCTCTTGTGTCGCAACCTTCTTTTTCTTCTCCTTCTTTTTCAGGTTCTCATTGAACCATTGTCGGCTCACCATCGTCATCGCCATGCCACCGCGGCTCTACCGATTTTGGTAACCTTTCTATTTTTCTTCATTTTTTTCCAGCCTCTTTCATATTCTTTAGTAATCGAAATCTTATATCCTTATTTTCCATTAGTTTTAAATTATTTTGTTTAATTTAAATGTTGTATCTTAACTCACCCTTTTAAGTGATTTTTCACTAGACTCTTTCTCTTCTCTGACTTGAGACTCCGGTGATCCAACAACCTTTCCCATTCAATTGAGTTAGGTGAGTATGATAGTGGTATGAAAAACCACTCATTCCTCTCTCCTTTTCCTAGAGGCCGAATGTATTTATAGGCCATGGTATATTTGTTTTCCTTCAAATGTTAACAAATCGTATTCTATTTTTGTTGAAGGGCCGACCAGTACTAACCCAATGAGTTTCTAACGTTGGCAACAAGATCACATTATGATTGACTTTATAAGGGTAAGTATTAATCGGAGTATTATTAAATGGCCTTAGGCCAAAAAACGGTTAAAATGACCTCTTAATTGTAAGATCGCTTTTGTTGATAAGTAGGTAACTTATCGAGTATATCCAAGTGTGGGTGTTCTTAGGGTGGAGTTTTGTTGTAGATCTACAATCAGGTATGGGTTAACTTACTACAAAAAAATTATAATTATTTATAATCAAAACCATGTTAGAAATCTTTGTAATATGAAAAGTTGAGAATACACAAAATATTCTAAAAAGGGATGTTAAACCCATAAAAAGGGTGATTTAAACCCATAAAAAGGGTGATTCTCAAGTAAGTATCTCGAACTGATCGTTTAGTGATCACATGTGTTATTTGACGTGATTTGGTGAATGTTGTGAAACTATGTGCATATTCCTATTTCTCAAGATATTTGATATGATGACATTATATTATAGGCATAAAATTTAAGTCATGCCTATAACAACCCTCACCCAAATCCGTCGCCGAAATTGGGTTATAGAGTATTACCGAAGTTTACAAATCAAACAAACAGAAATAACGAACATTTCATATCATATAGCATTCATGTCAAAAACCAATCAAGTTCATACATATTGTCCCTTATACGAGCCATCGAGGCCCAAAAAACGCATTAAAAAATTGGGACTAAATTGAAAACTTAGAAAATATTTTAGAAACATTTAAAATTTTCAAAGCTGCAGAGGTCACACGACCGTGTGGCCAAGCTGTGTGACTCACACGGCCAAGAGACACACCTGTGTCTTAGGCCGTGAGGGCATTCGAAATAGGGACCCATGACTGTGTCCCAATCCTTGTCCGTGCCCGTGTAACTCACTTACTAGGGTCACACGGGCAAGCCACACACCCGTGTGCTAAGTCGTGTACCCTTCGAAGTAACCTCACATATCCGTGTGCCAGGCTGTGTGCTAGGTCATGTAATAGCCTGACTTCCAGCCCTTTGAAAGCTATAGGGGACACATGGCCGTGTCACCTGGCCTTGTGTCACACACGACTAAGACACATGCCCATGTGGACGAAAATAGGCCATTTTACAAGCCATATTTCTCACCCAATTTGGTAGACACCTACAACCACAATTGCACATGTTCACAAGCTATATTAAAGCATTCAAAACAAGTAAAATCAATCCTTAAACATTTAGTATATTCACATACAACCAATATGCCCTTAGGCACCTCAAATGACAATATGCAAACATGTATAATCATGTACACCATTAAACCAAATAAGCCAATAATATACCAAGCAAATTTACCTCATTTCATGCCACTTAGCCTATCTATCAAAACATACCAAAACTTCTTAAATGGTACCAAATAAGCCATTCCAAACTAGCATCAATATACATATATGCTTTACATAATAAATCACCAAAACACACCAAATTATAAAACATATATCACAAGCATATTCAAATACCAATTTACCTTTCATCATTCAACCATAAATCAAGCCACACGCCAACATAAAAGGCAATTATGCAAAAACCAAAATGTGCCAAAACACAAGCTAAATAAGTGGCCAACCTCAACAAAACATATATAGGCTAACATTAGCCAAAATAACCTATACATGCCATTATAACCAAAATGTAAACAACTAAAAGTACCAAAAGAGCCGATGGATAGTGTGATATAGCTCCGACAAGCTTCCAACTTGAACGAGCTTCTGAACCACTAAAAAACATAGAAAATAACACAAAGAAAGCATTTAAGCTTAGTAAGTTCATATAATATAGAATTTAACTTACCATGTAATCACAATTTAGGTAAGTTAGCATAGCATATCCCAACCAATTTGGCCATAATCCTAAGCACATGTTCACCAACATATTAGCCATGTAATTCACATATAAAATCCAATACACATGGATGAATTCAACAAATAATAACATCTCATATACATGTATTATTTATTTCATATATCAATGTGTCATGTAACATCACTTTCATGTATTTCATGTAAATACTTGTAATGGTTCATATTGAACTCATATAATCTCGTAACAGAACTATGGTCGTTAAACCATTTAGAATATCGTTGGATACACGGGTAGCACACACGAGGTGTAATGAATCGTAATCTGTCAATTCCTATACATGTATGCTCATACGAGCTCAGAATCGGTATGCTTTTATGAGCTGTAAACGGTAAGCTTCTTCAAGCTGAATAACAGTAAGCTCCTCTGAGTTGAATAACGGTAAGCTCATGCGAGCTTAGAATCACTAAGCTCATACGAGTTGAAATCGGTAACCCTAATGACATGTCATTTCTATCATACAAATTCTTAAGGTTCAAACGGGGCTCGGTAGTTGTCATACATCGTTGGATATACAATCGATGTTCACATATGACAATTACGCAATTTGCAAACATATAATTCAATTTAAGCATATAAATGCACAATCTATTTATACGAACTTACCTAGATTAGTGTACGTAGATACAAATGTGACTAATCCGAGATTTTCTCTTTGCCTCCACCTAACTCTGTACAAGGTCTAATTGGATCTAAACGAATGAATTTAACTCAATTCAATATAATTCACATTCAATTTAGTCCAACATATAATTTTGGCAAAATAACCATTTTACCCTTATACTTTTAATTCCTTTGCAATTTAGTCCCTAGGCTCAAAAAATGAAATTCATGCAATTTAATCCTTACCCAAGCCCAGCCAATTTTTATACATATTAATAGCAGCCCATATATTTCATAAATTCACAATTTTACCACAATATTTTTTTATTTTTCAAATTTATCCCTATTTGACAATTTTACAAAAAATTCCTTTACAAAAGTTGTTTATCTAACAACAACCATTCATTTTATTTCATCAAACTTAAAAAATCAAGCATGCTCAATAATGGTAAAACCCTAATACTTTAACAGTTTCACAAATTAGTCCCATGGCTAGTTAGATTAAGCTATAACGATCCCAGAAATATAGAAATCACTAAAAACGGATTAAAATCCATACCTAATTGGACAAAACAAGGTTGACCAAACCTAGGTCTCCCATGGCCTCCTTTCTTCTTCTAAAATTAGTGGAAGATGATAATTAAAGATGATCATTTTATTTAATTTCTTTTATTTTATCATTTATTTACTATTTACTTATTAACCTTTAAAATTATTCCAAATTAAAAAATTGTCAAACCATTATCCTTTAACTCATTAATGGGTTAATTATCATATAAGGACCTCCACTTTTAAGTTCCCCAGCTATTTAATACCTTTAGCTATTAGAACTCAACTTTTGCACTTTATGCGATTTAGTCATTTTTATCAAATTGAACATGTAAACGGTAAAATTTCTTAAGGAAATACAATAATAATAAAATAATTTTTTCAACCTCGAATTTTTGGTCCCGAAACCACTATTCCAATTTTCCTAAAAATTTTACCAGAAAAAAGGTTTGGATAGTGCTTTCTTATAGATTCCTCAGGTTCCCAGGTGACTTCTTCTATTTTGTGTCGCTGCCAGAGAACTTTCACTAAAGCTATGTTTTTATTTCTCAATTCTTTTACCTTTCATGCTAAAATTCTCATCAATTCTTCACTGTTCGACATATCAGATTGAATCTTGACATCTGTTAGGGAGATAAAATGTAAAGGGTTAGATCAGTATCGTCGCAACATAGACACGTGAAAGACATTATGAATTCTTTCAAGTTTTGACGGTAAAGCTAATCTGTATGTAACAGGTTTGATTCTTTCAGTAATCTCGTATAGCCCAATAAATCGTGGGCTCAGCCTTCCTTTGCTACCGAATCGAAGAACTTTCTTCCAGAGAGATACTTTCAGGAATACTCTATCACTGACTTGAAATTCTATATCTTTTTGTTTAAGATCTGCATATAATTTTTGACGATCTAAAGCTTTTTTCAAACTATCTCTGATCACTTTCACTTTTCCTTCAGTCTCACAAATCAAATCAACCCCGTGTATCTTTTTCTCACTGAGCTCGGTCAAGTATAATAGAGTTCGTCTTTTACGACCATATAGAGCCTCATACGGTGCCATCTTTATTCTTGGCTAAAAATTATTATTATACACGGATTTAACCAACGATAAATATTTCTCCAGGTTGCCTTCGAACTTTAGTATACAATATTGAAGCATATCTTTAAAAATCTGAATTACTCACTCTGACTGACCATAGGCCTGAGGATGAAATGCAGTGCTAAAATGCAACTGTGTACCAAGAGCTTCTTGTAATTTTCTCCAAAATCGTGATGTAAACCTTGGATCTCTATTAGAAATAATGAAGACTGGCACTCCGTGTAATCTGACAATCTTAGAAACATATAACTCAGCTAATCTGTCAAGTGAGAAATTTGTATGTACCAGAATAAAATGTGCAGACTTCGCCACACGATCAAAAATAACCTAGATAACATCTTTCTTTTTCGGAGATAGGGGTAACCCTAATACGAAATCCATAGTAACTGTATTCCATTTCCATTCCGGTATCATCATTGGCTGTAACAATCCTTAAGGTACCTGATGTTTAGTTTTAACTTGCTGACATATCAAACATTAAGATACAAAGTCAAAAATCTCTCGTTTCATTCCCGGCCACCAGTACATTTATCTCAAATCGCTGTACATTTTATTCCTTCCCAGATGAACAGACAAGATACCACAATGAGCTTCATGTAAAATTTTCTATATAGTCTTTGAATTCTTCGATACACAAACTCTACCTCTGAATAGCAAAAAATCACCGGGTCCTATATGAAATTCTAAATCAGAAGTCAACTCACACTGTACTTGTTTAGGTAACAACTCACTATCACATTTCTGAGCTTCACAGATCTGCTGTACAAACATCGGTTTAGCTTTTAACTCGACTAAGATCGAGCCATCATCAGATAGTCATAGTCGGGTATTCATCGCTCGCAGAACAAACAAGGACTTTTTACTAAAAGCATCAGCAACAACGTTTGCTTTTCTCAGAGGATAATCAATAATCAACTCATAATCTTTTAATAACTCGAGTCATCTACGCTATCTCAAATTCAGATCTTTCTGCCACATTAAATATTTTAAACCCTTGTGATCGATAAATATGTGACATTTTTTGCCGAACAAATGATGTCGCCAAATATTCAATGCAAACACAATAGCTGACAACTCTAAATCATGAGCCGGATAGTTCATTTTATGCGGCTTTAACTGTCTGGATGTAACACCCATCTAACAGCCCGTTTTTAGTCAAATCAGAACAGTGGTTTCAGAGCCAAAAATTTTAGGTCAAAATATTTATTTTATTATTATTTTAATGTTTACAACATGATTGAATGGTTGTGTGAAAGTTTCTTTTAAAAATTTTATCGTTTGATTGGTCAATTTGATAAAAAGGACTAGATCGCGTAAAGTGTAAAACTTGTGTTCTATTAGCTAGAGATGTTAAATAGCTATAGAACCTTAAATTTAAGGTCCTTATGTGGTAATTAGACCATTATTATAATAGTGGATGATAGTGGCTTGGTAAATTTGAAATAATTAATGTTCATTAAGGTTATTTTTGTATTTTAGTTATTAAAGGTTAATTTAATAAAACAAAAATCGATTTTATTTCATTGTCATCTTCTCCAAACCAATTGAGATGGAAAAAAAGCCAAAAGTTTCTAGGTTTTCATCCGGCCATGGTTATATAGCTCATTAAGGTATGATTTTTGTCCGATTTTTAATGATTTCTATGTTTTTAAGATCGAGCTAGGTCTAGCTAGCCTAGGGACTATTTTGCAAAACTGTTAAAGATTTTGAATGTTGCAATTAATTAATAAGCATGTGTTTTGAAATTTCTCATCATGAATTCTTGTTGAGAGATATACAAGTTTTATTAAGTGATTTTTAGTGAAAATGTAAATTAGGGGTTAAATTATGAAATGTGTAAATGTAGTAGTTAAAATGTGAAATAAGTGAGAAATATGGGCTACTAGGAACTTATATGTAATTTTTATAGCATGGGTTAGTATTAAATTACATTAATTTGTGTTTTAATGAAATAAGGACTAAATTGTAAAAAATGTGAAATACTAGGGGCAAACGTGTAAATGTGTGTTAAAGTGTATTTTGGACTAAATTGAATAGAAAGATGATTAAATAAGTTAATTTTGTTCACATATAGATCAAGAAAAGTGAAATTTGGATTTAGATTGGGGGAAAAACAAAGTTATTGACTAATCGACTCGTTTGGCCGTTTTAGCATCCGAGGTAAGTTCGCATGTTATAAGCATTGTTATAATTATGTTTCAAATGCTTTGATATTGCATAAACTATAATTATAAAACTATGAATATGTTCGACAATGATTCGATGACGATTCGGCATTCGAAATCCCGGTTGAACTTTAGGAATAGATTTGGATACTAGTGACATGTCATTAGGGAATTAATGTGATTATGTGATCCGAGTGCTGGTCCTGTACGTCCTACCAGTGGCTGAGTATAGCGGCATGTGTTGTAGGTACTTCTTGACCCACAGCTTGTGTGAGCAGGCCTGTTGATAGCTCTAGTGTGAGCAAGTTATGTGATAAGAGATTGAGATAGCTTTGACTATATATGTGGCACATTGGGTGCGAGTTTCCCATGTATCAGATAGTATTCTGAATGGTTTAACGGGTAAATGAAAGATGTAGATGTGTATGAGATTGATACGAGATGGTACAAGTATGTACATAAACCGTATAAGCTTAAATCGAAGAGGTTGTGAAGTTCATATATACGATTATGATTGAAAACGTGAAGGGTTTGTTAGTTAAATGAATTACATGTTGATATGTTTAAATTGATGATTTGTATATTTATGTTAAGACTGAGTTTATTTCATATGAGCTTACTAAGCTATATAGCTTACTTTGTTTATTTTTCATGTTTTTTAGTGACTTCAAAGCTAGCTCGGATTCGGGGATCGTCGGAGACTTTGTGACACTATCCTTCTACCACTTTGGTACTTTTGAGCTTATATTTTGGTCATATGGCATGTATATGATTACAGTCATTTTGGTTATAAATTGATAATGATTTTGGCCATTTGAATTGGCTTGTGAATGTTCTAAGTTTGGTTTATATATATAGCTATGAGTGATAGTTTATTTTGGGTTATTTTGGGTGATTGAATCATGTATATATATGTGTGTATATCGCTTGTGTGATGTTTTGGAATGTATGATATGTGATGCTTGTGATAAATTAGTATTATGGATAACAAATGGATGAAATATGAATATTGATATGCTAATGAATCTAGGCATTAATGCACATTTGAGTTTGGTATGATTTCAGATGGCATATTGTGTATTGATATGTTTTGTATTGGTTGATTTTGGAAATGGTATAAATGATGTTTGATTAAGAGTAGTTGAATGCCTATATGTGCCATATTTTGTGCCAATTTGGTTTGTTGTAGGTTTATGCAAGTTGGGCGGCAAAATGCCTTGGTAAATAGCATATTTTTGTCCACACGGGTAGAGACACGGGCATGTGTCTCAGTCGTGTGTGACACACGGTTATGTTACACGACTGTGTGTCCCCTGGTGTTGAAATTAAAATCAAGTTAGTATGCTCCACACGGTCTCACACATGGGCGTGTGACTTGGCCGTGTGGTATAAGTCAGTATACCCTACAGGTTTGGTACGGCCTAGCACATGGGCGTGTAATGCCATTTTTAAGGCACATGGGCTAGCCACACGGGCTTCTATGTTGGCCGTGTGACCCAAGTTAGAGAGTTATATGGGTTCGGACACGGGTTGGGACATGGCCACGTGTTTCCATTTTGAATGTCCATATGGCTTATGACACGGGTGTGTCTATTGGCCATGTGAGAGACACAGCCGGGCCACACGGGCGTGGGTCCCCTGTTTTGAGAAAAATTTTTTAAGTACTTCAAAAGTTTCCAAAGTTATCGGTTTAGTCCCGAACCACTCCCAATGCATGTTTTGGGCCTCATAGCCTTGTATTAGGGACAAAATGTTTGATTGTGAATGGAATGTATATGATTTGGCTAATTGTATGTGAAATGTATGTTTAAATGTGTTATAAGTTTGGTAATGTTTCGTAACTCTATTCTAGCGTTGAATACTGGTGAGGGGTGTTACATTTATTGGTATTAGAGCTATGGTTTAGTCGATTCTCGGACTAACATAGCGTGTTTGAGAGTCTAGCTATACATGCCATGTATAACTTGTGATAGTGTGATGACTCTTGACAATTTAAACTGTGTTTTCATATAGTAAATGGATCCCGAACGAGCTGTAGTTGACGATGTTGAGAGTAATGCGCCAGCTCCCGCTCAAGGGGCAATGTCGTCTGAATGTAGAAATGTATTGAGTAGTCACGGGGGAGAGGCTAAAGAAACCTTTTTCCAAATGATGAATGAATGGTTCACACAATATGTCCTGAAAAATATAGCTGCTTAACAACCTCCACCCCCACCTAACCCCCAACCGGTTCCCGAATCTCCTCAAGTTGTGAAACTTCAATCAATCCTCCAGTTGATAAGATCCAGAAATATGGAGCTGAAGAGTTCAAAGCTACTATTGATGATGATCCTGAGAGAGTTGAATTTTGGCTTGAAAACACTATTTAGGTATTTGATGAGTTGTTGTGTACGCCAGCCGAGTGTCTAAAATGTGCTATATCATTATTGAGGGACACCGCGTAGCAGTGGTAGAACACATTAGTATCTGTGGTACTGAGAGAAAGGGTTACCTGGGAATTCTTTCAAACTGAGTTCTGGAAGAAATATATAAGTCAGCAGTTCCTTGATCAAAAGCACAAAGAGTTTCTAAAATTGAAATAGGGTTGTATGACTGTGACTGAGTATGAAAGAGAATTTGTATGGTTGAGCAAGTATGCTCAGGAGTATGTTTCTACTGAAGAAATCATGTGCAAGCGGTTCGTTGATGGGTTGAACGAGGATATTAAACTTCTAGTCGAAATTCTGGAATTGAAGGAATTTGTTGTCCTGGTTGATAGAGCTTGCAAAGCTGAGGAGCTTAGCAAAGAGAAGAGAAAAACAGATTTAGGGATAAAGATTCGAGAAAAAACCGATGAATAAACCATATGAGTCTTCATCAAAGAAATTCAGAGATTCGTTCACTTGTCCAAATGTTTCAATCGAGCATTCGAGCAGAGATCGTGGAAAACAATACTCAAGTCCTAAAGCTCAAGCTACTTCGATATCGAGTGTTGGAAGTGTAAGAAATTATAGATCTGAATGTCAACAATGTGGAAGACGTCATCCTAGTGAATGTAGAATGAATAACTGGGCTTGTTTTAAATGTGGTTCACAAGATCATTTCATACGTGTTTACCCAGAGTTAGCTGAGAAAGATAATGTTCACAATGCAAGACTGAGTAACACATCCAGTAGAGGGAGGCCACTAAGAAATGCGGGAAATGCAAGTGGTAATCGCGGTACTATGAGAGATTCTACAGTAAGATCCGAAGCTAGAGAACTTGCTAGAGCTTATGCTATTTGCGCTCGCGAAGAGGCGTCATCACCAGATGTTATCACTGGTATATTTTATCTTTATGACACTAATGTGATTGCCTTGATTGATCCTGGATCAACTCATTTGTATATCTGTATGAATTTAGTGTTTAGTAAGAATTTGCCTTGTAACACCCTTAACCCGTACCCATCGTTGGAACAGGGTTTTGGAGCATTACCAAAACATTTAGAACATTTTTCCATTAATCTACGTTAATTACTATTCATTTACCGAGATCAACTATAACGTCCCTTCATCGAGCACTCGAGGTCCAATACGAGCATTAGAATTGTGTCGAGACTTAATCAGGACTTCTAAAAAATTTTCACGAAATTACAAATTTTTTTCAAGGTACAGGGCTCACACGCCCTTGTGGTCCAAGGGACACGCCCGTGTGACCCTAGGACACGCCTGTGTTGGAGGCCGTGTTCGACCCCGTGTAACTCTTTGACTTGCACACACAGCCACGCCACACGCCAATGTACTAGGCCGTGTGGTTAATTAATTTAATTCAAAAGTAGGTACAGGTTTCACACGGCCAAGACACACACCCGTGTTCTAGGCCGTGTGGCACACACGGTTGAGACACATGCCCATGTGCCCAATTCTGTGCAGTCTATTTCTCAAGATTAAGGTGAAGGGGACACACGGGCTAACTATATGCCCATGTTACCAGGCCATGTGTCACACACGGTTTAGACACATGCCCGTGTGTCTACCCATGTGGACAAAATGAAGCCATTTCTAGCTCCATTTCTCATCCAAAATTTCACCCAAGACCTGCACATGAAACACACATCCAATACCAACCAATCCAAGCATTCAAAATAGACAATTCTATCATTCATCATAGCATACCATTACATGCATATGTGGTTGTAAGCTTACCTTGGATTAACTTAGGCATACACAACATTGATCACATATTCTTAACATATCTCATGTGTAAATATATATCATGATAACCTACTTAGTAATACCAAAATGAACCATTACTAGCCATTCCAATGGCTAGGTTACAAAATAACATTGCAAGCTACTATTGGCCAAGTTATCCTATACATGCCATTATACCAAAATGATTTCTACTAAGTATACCCAAATTAACTCGTTGATAGTGTGACAATTCTCCAGTGATCTCCAACCCTCGCGAGCTTCTAAACACTATAAAACAGGGAAAATAAAAAGGAGTAAGCATTACATGCTTAGTAAGTTCGTATAATGGAAACTAAACTTACCAATCTTGCTTATTAAATCTAGGCATACAATGTTATGTTTCCATCCATTTAGCTAAATTTGCCTAATCACATACATTCAATCAAACATGTTAGTCACCAAAATCTTCATATCAATCAATTAACATAGAAGAGCTCATCAAGCAATATTCTTTCAAGTCATTATCATATCATCTCAAGATTTTCATGCCATGTCAAGAGTTATATGTCCATTGAATCATTGAATTCTGATGGATGCTTAAGTAGTACACTTGAAGTGTACGATTCAATAATCTGTCAATTTCATATTCAAGGGTACCCATTAGGGCACTTAACCAAGAAACTCTCTCTCAAGCCACATATCGTCAGGATTACCAGTCCAGGCTAAATCCTTTGTATAACGTAAGCTCCGAAGAGCTCGATTAGGATTACCAGTCCAGGCTAAACCCAAATCATAATGTATGCTCGAGAGGTATTATATCGTGATTACCCATTCGGGCTAAATCCTTTCTATAACAAGGTCAATAGGATTACTCGTCCAAGCTAAATCTCGTTCGCAACAAATGCAGGACCTTATTATTTTCGGGAAAGTGCATATAATCATCGAAATTTAACATTTAATCAAGACTTAACCCTTTATCACCATTTCAAGCATTATATGAAATTTCCATCATAGTATACAAGTAAAGCACATCAATATAAATCACATTACATACAAACACAACATTCAATTAACATAATTACATGCCCGATTAAGTTACACGAACTTACCTTGACACTTGTTCACGTATAAAGTTTACTAATATGAAACCTTTTCTTTTCCTCGATCTAACCTCGAATTAGTGTTGTCTGAATCTATATAAATGAATTTAACCATCAATTTCACACATTTCATATTTAAATGGACTCAATTTACGTCCTAGGCAAAATGACCATTTTGCCCCTAACTTTTCCATAAATTCTGATTTTGTCCCTAGGCTCGGAAAATGAAACTTGTGCAAATTACTCCTTATTCCAAGCCTAACCAAAGGCCCATTACAAATTTTCCAGCACATGTATTCATAAAATTTTAGATTTTTTCATCAAATTTTACAACTTTTTATTTTAGTCCCTAAATCATCAAAAATCACTTTGTAAAAGTTGTTTATCTATCAATAATCTTTCATTTTCTACCATAAATTTCTAATTTTTAGCATATACATCCATGAATCATTTTCATACCTCTAATTTTTAGCATATACATCCATGAATCATTTTCATACCTTAATAACTTTTGAAATTAATCCCTCAAATAGAGAGATTAAGCTATCTCGATTTCAAAAATACCAAAATTACTAAAAACGAGACAAGAGAACTTACCTAATTAGGCCTTGAAAGTTTCTTTTCTCTCTCCTAGGGTTTCCATGTGTTTTAGGTTGAAGATGACATAAAATAAGATGATATCTTTTATCATCTTTTTAATTAAGTAAGTATTTTGCTATTTCTAATTTAGTCCTTGCCCTTCTTCTTTATTTCCATGGATGAGTCATCAAGAAAAATCTACATACTTTTCTTAATGGTTTAATTACCATATAAGGACCTCTAGTTTTGAATTCCATAGCTATTTGATCCTTATAGCTACTAGAATTCAACTTTCACATTATATGCTATTTAGTCATTCTCGTAATTAAACACTTAATCGATAAAATCTTCATGTCAACTTTTTCAAATGACATGCCTATTATAATACGGGCCATATAATGAAATTAAAATAAATCATATTTTCGAATCGAATTTGTGGTCTCGAAACCACTGTTCTGATTTCATCAAAAAATTGGTTGTTACATGCCTGTTGAATCTACTGAGTTTGTGATTAAAGTATCGAACCCCTTAGGGAAGAACGTTCTAGTTGATAAAGTTTGCAAGAACTGTCTTTTAATGATTCGGGGTTACTATTTTTAGGCTGATTTAATACTATTGCTATTTGATGAATTCGACGTAATTATGGGTATGGATTGGTTGACTCTGCATGATGCCATTGTAAATTGTAGACGAAAGATTATTGAACTGAAATGTCAGAATGGTGAAATCCTTCAAATTGAATCAGATAAGTCGAGTGGATTACCTCTAGTGATTTCGTCTATGTCAGCTAAGAGATGTGTGAGAAAAGGTTGTGAAGCTTATCTTGCTTATGTTTTAGATACAAAAGTGTTTGAATCTAAGACTGAATCAGTGTCGGTTGTCTATGAATATCTAGATGTATTTCCAGAAGAATTACTTGGGTTATCACCGATCAGAGAAGTTGAATTTGCTATTGAGTTAGTACCTAGAACTTCACTAATATCTATAGCTCCGTACAGAATGACTCCAACAGAACTGAAAGAGTTGATATCTCATTTGTAAGAGTTAACAGATAGAGGTTTTGCACGACCTAGTTTTTTTACCCTGGGGTGCACCAGTATTGTTCATAAAGAAAAAAAGACGGGTCAATGATAATGTGCATTGACTATCGACAACTCAACAAAGTTACAATAAAGAACAAGTATCCGTTGCCGAGAATAGATGATTTGTTTGATTAGTTGAAAGAGGCAACTGTGTTTTTGAAGATTAACTTAAAATTTGGCTATTATTAGTTGTGAGTTAAAGACTCAGATGTGCCGAAAACTGCATTTAGAATGAGGTACGGACATTATGAATTTCTTGTTATGCCTTTTGGATTAACTAATGCTCTTGTAGTCTTTATGGATTTGATGAACCAGATATTTAGACTGTATTTAGACAGATTCGTTGTTGTGTTCATTAACGACATTCTGATCTATTCACGAGACGAGTCTGAGCACGCCGAGCATTTGAAGATTGTGTTACAAACCTTGAGAGATAAGTAAATGTATGCTAAATTCAGTAAATGTGAGTTTTAGCTTAGAGAAGTCAGGGTTTGGGGGCACATTATTTCAACAGAAGGTAGTAGAGTTGATCCGAGCAAGATTTCAACAGTTATTGACTGGAAACCACCGAGAAATGTATTTGAAGTCAGAAGTTTTCTGCGGTTAGCTGGTTATTATCGACGTTTTGTTAAAGGATTCTTGATGATTGCTACACCTATGACCAGATTGCTTCAAAAAGATGTGAAATTTGAGTGGTCCGAGAAATGTCAACAGAGTTTTGATCAGTTGAAAGCATTATTAACTGAGGCACTAGTATTGGTTCAACCTGAGTCGGGTAAAGAATTTGTGATTTATAGCGACGCGTCATTAAACGATTTAGGTTGCGTGTTGATGCAAGAGGGAAAAGTGATAGCTTATGCCTTAAGACAGTTGAAGCCACATGAAAAGAACTATCCGACGCATGATTTAGAGTTGGCAACTATTGTTTTCACATTGAAAATTTGGCGACATCATTTATACGGTGAAAAATGTCATAGTTTTACTGATCACAAATGTTTAAAGTACTTAATGACTCAGAAAGATCTAAATTTGTGACAACGGAGATGGCTCGAGCTATTGAAAGATTTTGAGTTAGTAATTGATTATCATCCGGGGAAAGTAAATGTAGTCGCAGATACTTTGAGTAGAAAATCTCTATTTGCTTTAAGAGTGATGAATACAAGACTGACTTTGTCCGATAATGGTTCAATTCTAGCAGAGTTGAAAGCTAAACCAGTTTTTCTTCAATAAATTTGTGAAGCTCAAAAGTGTGATACCGAGTTACAAGCTAAAAGAGTACAATGTGAGTTGAATAGTGATTTGGACTTTCAGATCGGATCCGATGATTGTTTAATGTTTCGAAACAGAATTTGCGTACCAAAGAATTTTGAGCTTATTCAGAAAATTTTGCACGAAGCACATAGTAATTGTTTGTCTGTTCACCTAGGAAGTACCAAAATGTACAATGATTTGAAACAACTATAATGGTGGTTGGGAATAAAACGAGACATTTCAAAATTTGTATCAAGATGTTTAGTGTGTCAGCAAGTCAAAGCTGAACATCAAGTGCTTTTAGGTTTACTATAGCCTGTGATGATACTAGAGTGGAAATAGGATAGAGTTACGATAGATTTCGTATCGGGATTACCCTTGTCTTCGAAGAAGAAAGATGCTATTTGGATTGCCATTGATCGACTGACGAAAATACACATTTCATTCTGGTACGTACTGACTATTCATTTGATAAATTAGCAGAATTGTACATATCTGAGATCATTAAATTGCAAGGGGTGCCAGTTTCGATTATTTCAGATAGAGATTCGAGGTTTACATCACGATTTTGGAAGAAGTTGCAAGAAGCTCTTAGTACGAGGTTGAATTTTAGTACAACATTTCATCTGCAAATGGACGGCCAATCTGAGAGAGTAATTCAAATTCTCAAAGATATGCTT
Organism: Gossypium anomalum; assembly: GCA_025698475.1. Taxonomy (NCBI): domain Eukaryota; kingdom Viridiplantae; phylum Streptophyta; class Magnoliopsida; order Malvales; family Malvaceae; genus Gossypium; species Gossypium anomalum. The sequence goes on from CM046958.1 coordinate 22,655,839, forward strand.
CATTGTTGTGTGTTAGAGTTTGAAGGTAATTGGGAGAAATATTTGCCGTTGGTTAAATTTGCGTATAATAACAGTGTTTAATTAAGTATAAAGGTGGCACTGTACAAAGCTTTATATGGTCGCAAGTTTCAAACTCCATTCTACTGGACTGAGTTGAGTGAGAAAATGATTCACAGGGTTGATTTAATTCGAGAGACTGAAGGAAAAGTGAAAGTAATTCACGATAGTCTGAAAACAGCTTCAGATCGACTGAAATCGTATGCAAATTTAAAATGAAAAGATATTGAATTTCAAATTGGTGATAAGGTATTTCTCAAAGTTTCTCCGTGAAAGAAAATCCTTCGATTTGGTCGTAAAGGTAAACTGAGTCTGCGATTCATCGGGCCGTATGAGATCATTGAAAGAATAAGGCCAGTGGCTTATCGACTAGCTTTACTGTTAGAATTAGAAAAAATCCATAATGTGTTTCATTTATCAATTTTGTGTCGATATAGATTAGATCCATCACAAGTAATTTCCCCAGCAGAGATTGAGATTCAACCTGATATGACGTACAACGAAGAACTGATCAAAATCTTAGCTCGAGAGGTTAAATATTGAGAAATAAAAGCATAGCTTTAGTAAAATTCTTGTGGCAACATCACAGGGTTAAAGAGGCTATGTGGGAGCCTGAGTAAGCTATGAGAAAACAGTACCCTAACCTATTCACTAGTAAGATTTTCGGGGACAAAAATCCCTAAGGGGGGAGACTTGTAACAACCCGTTTTTAGTCAAATTGGAACAGTGTTTTCGGAACCATAAATCTGAGGTCAAAATATTTATTTTATTATTGTTTTAATGTTTACAACATGATTGAATGATTGTGTGAAAGTTTCGTTTAAAAATTTTATCGTTTGATTGGTTAATTTAATAAAAAGGACTAAATCGTATAAAGTGTAAAACTTGTGTTCTATTAGCTAGATGTCTTAAATAGCTATAGAACCTTAAAGTTAAGGTCCTTAAGTGGTAATTAGACCATTATTATAATAATGGATGATAGTGGCTTGGTAAATTTGAAATAATTAATGTTCATTAAGGTTATTTTTGTAATTTAGTTATTAAAGGTTAATTTAATAAAACAAAAATCAATTTTATTTCATTGTCATCTTCTCCAAACCAATTGAGAAGGAAGAAAAGCCAAATATTTCTAGGTTTTCATTCGGCCATGGTTATATAGTTTGTTAAGGTATGATTTTTGTCCCGTTTTTAATGATTTCTATGTTTTTGAGATCATTGCAGCTAGGTCTAGCTAGCCCAGGGACTATTTTGCAAACCTGTTAAAGATTTTGAATGTTGCCATTGATGAATAAGCATGTGTTTTGAAGTTTCTTGATAGATTATGAATGCTTGTTGATAGATACACAAGTTTTATTAAGTGATTTTTAGTGAAAATACAAATTAGGGGTTAAATTGTGAAATGTGTAAATGTAGTGGTTAAAATGTGAAATAAGTGAGAAATATGGGCTGCTAGGGACTTATATGTAATTTGGATAGCATGGGTTAGTATTGAATTGCATTAATTTGTGTTTTAATGAAATAAGGACTAAATTGTAAAAGATGTGAAATACTAGGGGTAAAAGTGTAAATGTGTGTTAAAGTGTAATTTGGACTAAATTGAATAGAAAGATGATTAAATGAGTTAGTTTTGATTACATATAGATCAAGAAAAGTGAAATTCAGATTTAGATTGGGGGAAAAACAAAGTTATTGACCAATCGACTCGTTTCGTCATTTTACATTCGAGGTAAGTTTGTATGTTATAACCATTGTTATATTTATGTTTTAAATGCTTTGATATTGCATAAACTGTAATTACGAGAGTATGGATATGTTTGAAAATGATTCGATGATGATTCGGCATTCGAAATCCTGGTTGAACCTTAGGAATAGATTTGGATATTACTGACATGTCATTAGGGAATTAATGTGATTATGTGATCTGGGTGCTAGTCCTGTAACACCCCTAACCCGTATCCGTCGCCGAAAAGGGGTTACGAGGTATTACCAGACAAAACATAACTTCCGAATAATCATATGCATAATTTTATTGAAACTCTTAAAACAGATAATTATTAATATAAATAAAACTAAATTAATCTCTTTGCAAATCATATTGTGGTACTTTCTAAACACATAATCAAATTTATAATTCATAAGCAATAAGCACCGAACATATCATTTTATCACATTGCATTTGTTCATACCATAAATATAATATAATACTACAATCTATAAACACATATATAAGACATAATAAATAAAGATATTCAAACACATCTCATTTTTGGCAAGTTCCATTTAGCACCATTTAGAAAATAACGAACTTAATTCCTTATAACTTAAATGACTATTCATTTAGTCACTTTACAAAACTTCAGCTGAATATAGTAATGCATATTTCAATGTCCACTTTTAACTTACTAAATCCCTTTACAAGCGTATATTCTTACATAGAACTAATTTCAAACATTATCCAAAATTTTCATATCACATTAAGAACATTACAACTATGTATTTGCAATATAACAAACTTCATATTCAAGACCAATTCAACAAAAACATATTCAACTAAGCACATACAATTATATATAAATCAACCCTTCACTTCATATGCTTATATGTAAATATATATATATATATATATAAATACCAAATCGTGATTAATTAACCAACATAATTCTTATCCATTTCTTTACTTAATGAAATAATTTTAATAAGCTAACACATCCATTATATATAAATATCATGTCTTAAACATATATCTCTTACGCGGCAATAATTATTAATAAACTAACATAATTTGAAAACACACAATAAAGCATCCAAATTTACTATTCAATTGGTCAAAACCCAAATACGATTGCCAAATATAAACAAGTTAAATTCATATGCTTTAAAATACATATAAGAATTATAGTTTTTCCAAACCACAAGACCATATTAAGTCATTTTATATTCGACTATTCAATGAAAGTACACTATGAATCAAATTTTATACCTACCATTATAAAACCAAAGTTTTAGCCATATATGCACAGAATCCCATTTCTCCATAAAACTAAATACAAGACATATTTGAATCAATAAACTCATGAGTAAAATATCAAACATAACCATACTTATATATACTAAAACCAAATTAACCAAAACCACAACCAAACATAATCATCAAGCCAAAGCATAAATTCCAAGATTAAAAAAATGGATAAGCCATTTTCGCATGGGTTATACATATATATACAACTTCAACCATATTCGAAAAGTAGTATAGCCTATACATGCCATAGGTTTCTAATTCAACTTTTAAAAGTACTGAAAGCAGTCGATAGTGTGATAGACTTTGCTGACGATCCCCGAACCTGCAACTAGTCTCCAGAATGTATAAGTAGAAGTAAAAATGCACACACAGTAAGCTATCTTAGCTTAGTAAGTCATAAGCAAATATTAACTCAATAACAATAATAATTTAATAAGACATAACCAAACCTTACTTGTAAATTCAAATATCCACATATAACTAAACATGAATTAAGTTTTGTCCAAACATGCATTCGTTCTTTATCCAAAATCATCTTTCATACTCAATATCAATAAAAATTTCACATGACCGAATACATACTATCATAATACATTTATACAATTCACATTTCCTTAGTCATAATTTCATATTCAATTACCATAAAGACAAGTGCACATATAAACTTTGGCATAAGTATGAAATTCACTTTTCCATATCATACATATATATATATCATTAAACCGAAAATGACCAATCATATACTTAAACATATGGTTTCATTCACTTCATTCATAGCTCAATTCTTAATTCAAATATTATCTCAATGGCATTGATAATTTATTAAGGCATAACCAAGACATACTTATGAAATTTAATTACCAAACATTTATCTATACATAAATTATAACATTTCCAAACACACATTGATTCATTAACATGTTTAATATCACATAAACCTCATTTTACCGAATATATATACTTCCCTATAAACACGTTCAAGGTTCACATTTCAAATACCTACTAATCGAATGCACATAAATCTTTTAATGTCAATATGACTTTCACATTTCAATTTATTCCTCGTGTAACATTAGGCCGAATATAAGCTCAAAAATCAAACATTAATATCATATACTTATACATTAATCCACATATAGATTTTCATATACACAATCACTACCATTAACGCCATTTATAACTTGCATCACATATCAAATAATCAACTTACCTTATTTCCGAAAAGGTAATAAATTCTCACATACCTGTTCACTTTAACTTGTTTCCACATTCATTCGTAACTTATCCTTGCTCGTTGAACCATTCAGAATTAAAAAGGATACTCGGATTATAACACATATCGTGCAATGCCAATGTCCTAGACGTGGCCTTACATGTAATCACATGTCGATGCCATTGTCCCAGATAGGGTCTTACATGAATCACAATTACGAAGCTGATGTCCCAGACATGGTCTTACTCGAAATCACATATCGATGCCAACGTCCCAGACGTGGTCTTACATGAGAACACATATCGAAAATCCTATTTCATGACATATGTATCCTAGCTATTCCTAAGGTTCGTACGGGGCTTTTCGAACGTCGAATCTTGGTCGAATCGAATCGTAAACATAGTCCCAAGTGTACACATATTTGGCTATCATTTATACATTCTCCAATATATCAATTCAGCACATGTAACTTATTTTTATTTTAAAAAAATAACTACATTTATTTGCTTATAAACTTAACTCGGACAACGGTAATCGAAATGGGACGATTAATTGACGATTTTAGTTTTCCTCTGATCCAAATTCAATTTCTTTGGTTCTTGATCTAAATGTATTAAAAATAAAATAATTCAATATAATTTCATTCAATTTAGTCCAAAAACACATAAATGGGCAAATTATTATTTTACCCCTAACATTTCATACTTTTTACAATTTAGTCCAATTTGCATAAAACACAAAACATACAAAATTTACACATATCAAGCTTTGGCCGAATCTTCATTATTCCCATACAAGCCCACACAATTCATTTATTTCACATTTTAGTCCCTCAATTTATTACTTTTTTACAATTTAGCCCTAATTACTCAAATTCATCAAAATTTCCAATACAAAACATACTAACCCAAAACATATCTTCAATAATTCATCATCAAACATCACAAAACACAATTATTCATCAATGACATAACTCAAAATATTCATCAAAATCAGAAATTGAAGCATGGATCGAGTAGTATTTGAAGCAACAATCTTAAAAATGTAAAAATTATCAAAAATCAAAAATAAAACATACCTTGATTTAGGTTTCAAATGGCCTAATGTCTCAAAATCTTTTTCTTTCTTTTTATTTGAAGTTTTGACACTTAAAGAAAAATGATGCGTGGCTTTTGTATTTTATTTTATATTATAACATATATTAACATATTATTTAAGTTACATATTATTTTATTTTATATTATGCAAGTGTACCTATTGAACAATAGTATAGCTTTAGGAAGACCGGATTGTCGAACCCAAAGGAACTAAAAGTACTAGTATTAATTGCATTTTTATTAGCTAGCCTAAAAATAAAAAGGTTTGTTTTAATTAACTAATTAACTAAACTAAGAAATCATAGAAAATAGAAGTGGGGGAATTACTTTTGGAAAAACGATTGATTTAAGAAAATACCCAAGGAAAAATCCGCCTAGACTTCACTTGTTATTTTGACTCCGAATCGGACGATTTATTCATTTAACTTGTTCCGTAGAAATCCCTGAGTTATGTTATTATCCCTATTCAAGGTAATAACGTCAAACCCTAGGTTGAATAATTGAAATCTCTTTCTAATTAACACCCTAAGGTTGCATTAACTCGATCTATGGATCCCCTTATTAGGTTTCACTCTAATCTGGCAAAATCTTGTCATCCTATCTCTAGGCACGCAATCAACTCCGCTTAATTATGACAAAATTACTCTTAGACAGGGACTATTCATCCTCCAAATAAGAGCATTAACTTGAATCAATATCCTGAAATACTGAAACAAGAATTAAGAGCACATAATTAAGAACAAGCTAAATATTTATCATACGATTCAAAAAATAATAACAAGATTCGTCTTAGGTTTCATTCCCTTTAGGTATTTAGGGGGTTTAGTTCATAACTAAATAGGAAAACATCTTAGAAGAATAATGAATACAGAACATAAAGAAAACCAAAACTCCTGAAGGGAAATTGAGGAGAGATCATCAGTCTTGATGATGAATCTGGCTTTTGAGATGGATCAATCGGCTTTCTTGGAGTAATTACTTTCTCCCTACTCTCTGTGTCCCCTTTTAGTCCTCCTATAGGGTGTTTAAATAGGCTTTAGAATGCCTAAAAGCCCACCAACTTACCCTTTTTTGAATAGAACTTAACTAGGGCTTGGCAAGGACACGTCTGTATGACACACCCGTGTGCGATTACTTCAGGTCGTGGTCAAGGCTAAGAGATCAACACGCCCGTGCTGAGGTTGTTTTAGGCCATGTCGAGCCTGTTAGAATGGCATAGGCATGTGTTCCACCCACGTGAGGAAGTCCAGGCCGTGTTGTTTTCCCACGTTAGGCCATTTTCTCTGTTTTTGGCCCGTTTCTTGTTCTTTTCACTCTTCTATGCTCACCTAGGTATAAAACATGAAATTAAAGGATTAGGAGCATCAAATTCACCAAGTCTAAGAAGAAATCATTCATAAATGTGTTAAGTATGGGATAAAAATATGTATAAATTGCAGTTTATCAGTGGTTTCGAAACCACCATTTCGAATATGGTCAAAAATTAGACTATTACAAGTCTTATACGTCCTACCAGTGGCTGAGTATACCGACATGTGTTACGGATACTTGACAGCTTGTGTGAGCAGTATCGTGTAGCTACGTCTTGACCCATAACTTGTGTGAGCAGGACCGTTGATAGCTCTAGTGTGAGCAGTTTATGTGATATGAAATTGAGATAGCTTCGGCTATATATGTGACACTTCGGGTGCGAGTTTCCCATGTATCTGATAGTATTCTAAATAGTTCATCGGGTAAATATGGACGTGTATGAGATTGATATGAGATGGTACAGGTATGTACATGAACCGTATAAGCTTAAATCGAAGAAGTTGTAAAGTTCATATATACGATTATGGTTGAAAATGTGAAGGTTTGTTAGTTAAATGAATTACATGTTGATATGTTCAAATTGATTGTATATTTATGTTAAGATTGAGTTTATTTCATACCAGCTTACTAAGCTATATAGCTTACTTTGTTTATTTTTTCATGTTTTTTAGTGTCTTCACAGCTAGCTCGGATTCGGGGATCGTTAGAGACTTCGTCACAATATCCTACTACCACTTTGGTAATTTTGAGCTTATGTTTTGGTCATTTGGCATATATAGGATTATGGTCATTTTGGTTATGAATTGATAATGATTTTGGCCATTTGTATTGGCTTGTTAATGTTCTAAGTTTGGTTTATATATATAGCCATGTGTGATGGCCTATTTTGGGTTATTTTGGGTGATTGAATCATGTATATATGTGTGTATATGGCTTGTGTGATGTTTTGGAATGTCAAATATGTGATGCTTGTGATAAATTAGTATTATGGATCACAAATGGTTGAAATATGAATATTGATATGCTAATGAATCTAGGCATTAATGCACATTTGAGTTTGGTATGATTTTAGATGGCTTATTATGTATTGATATGTTTTGTATTGGTTGATGTTGGAAATGGTATAAATGATTTTTGATTAAGAGTATTTGAATGCCTATATGTTCTATACTTTGTCCCAATTTGGTTTGTTGTAGGTTTACGCAAGTTGGGTAGCAAAATGGCTTGGTAAATAGCCTATTTTTGTCCACATGAGTGTGTGTCTCAGCCGTGTGTGACACACTGTTATGTTACACGATCGTGTGCCCCCTGGTTTTGAAATTAAAATCAAGTCAGTATGCTCCAAACGGTCTCACACATGGGCGTGTGACTTGGCCGTGTGGTATAAGTAAGCATTCCCTACAAGTTTGGAGCGGCCTAGTAAACGGGCATGTATGGCCATTTTTAGGGCACATGGGCTAGACACACGGGCATGTGTGTTGGCCGTGTGACCTAAGTCAGAGAGTTACACGGGGTTGGACATGGGCTGGGACACAACCATGTTTTTCCATTTCGAATGTCCACATGGCTTGTGACACGAGTGTGTCTGTTGGCCGTGTGAGACACACGGTCGGGCCACACGGACGTGTGTCCCCTGTTTTGAGAAAATTTTTCTAAATATTTCAAGAGTTTTCAAAGTTATCATTTTAGTCCGAACCACTCCCAATGCATGTTTTGGGCCTCTTAGGCTCGTATTAGGGACAAAATGTTTGATTGTGAATGGAATGTATATGATTTTGCTAATTGTATGTAAAATGTATGTTTAAATGTGTTATAAGTTTGGTAATGATCTGTAACCCTATTTCTGTGTTGAATACGGGTGAGGGGTGTAACACCCCAAACCCGGCCTAGAAGTTAGGCCCGAATCTGACGTGTCACATTGAAGTGTTTTTCAAAAACCATGTTTTCATTGAAAACCCTTCTTATTTTAAAACTTGAGTAAAATCCCAGTTACGCTAGTTTATTTTATAAAGTGGTACATTGAAAAGTTATTAATTCTATTCCCAAAATTTCTTTTAAGTTGCAGAAGCCAATTTTAAAAGTAACTGATTTACGAAAACATGATGTTAAAAACTAAGTTACGAAATCGTTCCGAGAATGTTGCGAAAACGTAGTGTTGTTTAAAAACAATTATAAATCGAAGTAAATAAAACCAAAGTTAAGATCCAGAAACTTTAAGAGTCCTTATTACAAAAGTTGAAAACCTAAAACGGAATCTAGAACATAAATAAAGCCCAAAGGCAATCGTGTGGCCATCTCCGAGTCCCTCGCAGTACTGATCCTCCTAATGCTGGGGATTACCTGCACAGTTAATAAATGGGGTGAGTTTATGATAGCTCAGTGTGTAATCCCCTTACTAGAGTAATAGTCAGTATACTGAAACAGAAACAGAAACAGAAATAGTCTGAGCCAGAGCCCTTTAACAGTAATAGAATAGTCCAACTCAGAATATATGTAGGCCAAAGCCTGATTCATTCACATTTGGGTCTCAACCCATCACAGTATCAATTGGGCCTAGCCCATCCCAAAATCAATATCAGTTAGGCCTAGCCCATTTCAATTTCAAACCCATATGAATAATGCATGATAACCCATCCAACCCTGCACTTGCCTCCATCCAACCCTACACTACCTCTGGGGAATAAATCACCCACGCCATCCCTACATTTACAGTGTTAGCACCGGTTGCGACACTAACTAGAATCGCAATAAAGCTACTAATATCAGAATATGTGGCACAACCACCAATACGGTTTCTTCCTCCATAACAATATCCCCATCCCGAGCAGTATGTCATGTATGCAGAATGTCAAGCACAAACCAGTCATACAAATCACAGACAAATCAGTCATTTACCCTCGAGGGGCAAAACAGTTATTCTACCCTTTACGGGTATTTTAGTAATTTTACACTACAAGGGTATTTTAGTAATTTTACAAATCGAGGGTATTTCGATAATTGTACAAATTGAGGGTATTTCTGTAATTTTACAAATCAAGGGTATTACGGTCATTTACTGAACTCTAAGAATGTCTGCAGTCGCCTCGAACGACTTACGTAATCTAACTAGACATGACAGTGCAAATGGGCCCAAGGCCCATTACTCGGCCTGAGTGGGCCCATACGCTCTTGTGGCCCTTTTAACCCAAATTCAGGCACGGCTATATGAACAACGCAGCCCAATCCAAAATTTACCACAAATTGCAGATTTTATCTATGTGAGGCCTATGAGCCCTTTGGGCCCACACGGCTCATTTCGGCCTATCGAGGCCCATAGCGCCCCCTATAGTCCTACGCCCAAGATTTGTAGGCTCGAATCACCACACGTGCGATCGTACGTCCGTGAGGCATCAAATATCGTATTTCAGCTTTTTGACTTTTCAGCTTTTGTTGATCTGCAGTCCAATCAGTGTGGAATACACACACTCTCGGCTTTTCAGCCGATCATCAAACATAGCATACAGTTACACACCTGATCACGTAGAGTACTAAGAATTCTTGAGCGCCAGAACCTATTCAAATATAACAACGGTTAATCACTTATCAACAAATTTAAAAGAACATTAACCAAACCCCTAGCCGAAGGATCGACTACCACTTGCCTTGACTCGAACGGTCAATTGTGATTTGCCTATTTAATCCAAAGTTTGGTGCAGTCACCCTTCTGTAACCTGGCGGCAAGTCCCGAACCGCTGACACCCTACGTCGCTTAAACTTGGGGGCAGAGGCTACGCGTCCACTCCCAGTCGGTACCACCATCATCACTTTATTGCAAGAACCCCCTTTGCTCATCGAGAGTTCAATTAACAGAGTTTACTTGCCAAATGAGAACAGAAAAGGAGAGAGTATGGAATGTAGAAGCAGAGAATCCGCTAAACCAAGGCTAATCCAAAAAGGGTTTGAGAGGGGAAAAAGAAGAAGAAGTATTCGACCAATGATTGAAAAGGAAATATCAGAGAATGAGGAGAGTAGAGATTCAGCAATTAAGAGAAAATATTGAGAGGAAGAAACCAAATTTGGTTTAAAAAAAGAAATAAGAATGCCCAAAATGAGAGTGCCTAATCGGCCAAAGCAAGAAAAGAAGGCAATATTCGATCCCAAAAATTGAGCAAGAAACACAAGAGAAAAGACAACAGAGAATTCGGCACACAAGGAGTAGAAATCAAAACTAGATGTCAAACACCACCAAAAACCTGAAATTAAGCAAAGAAAAACTGAAATTTGACCACAACATCCTTGTCGAAATTTTGAGTAAGAAAGGGAGTTCAAATTCGACATAAAAACTCCTCCCACCAAGTCATCCATAGAGTCTCAGTCCAACTCCACCTCCTTCCAAGCTTAGCCAACAAAATAAATAATTCTTTTACCTATGCCACGAATTGAACCTTAGACCTCATGTACACCACACACTGCTACTAGACCACAAGCTCCTTTTGTGATATATTTTAACCAAAAATATTTAAAAATCCTACTTTCAAGCACCAAGGGTTTTATTCACTAAAAAAAAAAATTAGCTACAACCCAGGTTTGAACCCAGGACTTCTCCAATACTCCCAAATATGCTCAATTACTTAGCCACTAAAGCCAACATGCAATTTTTGATTTTTTTGCACACATAAACTTTTATGTGTTCCCACGCTCAAGGCCCAATCCTTCTAGGCCCAAATTCAGGGTGTTACAAGGGGTGTTACAACCCAAACCTAGCCCAGACGTTATGGCCGAATCTGGAGATGTTACAAAGAAGGGTTTTGAAAACAGAGTCATTTCGATAAATCATCCAAGTTTTATAACCCATATTCGTTTATCACTATTACTAAATGCGTTATTTAATTAGTTCGTTTACCAAAGAATGATTTACAGTGGAAGTCTTAGAAATTGTTTTATTTGAAAATCCCGTTCGTATTTTCAGAAAAACCTTTGTTTTAGTAAAAGCCATGTTTTTACCCAACCGTCGCAGATAAAGAGTTAAATAAAAAATCCAAATCCAAAATAAAACCGGACAGACCGGAGAGTTCCTTAATTACAAAAATCCTAGAAATAATCCTTAATTAATCAGAAACCATTAATTAAAAACAATTCACAAACTGATGGTCACCGTGAGACTCCGCTGCATTGATCTGCCTAAATCTGTGGATTACCGGTACAGAACAGACAAACAGAATTGAGTTTTTGTAAAATCAGTGTGTAACCCAATAGGGTTAAACATGCTATACATATAGAAATCACATATACAGCCGAATTTAGATTCAGACTTAAGTCATTTACAGATATAGATAACCAGAATCCTACCCTCATTCTCGACACACCAGCTCCGACCATCCTATCACACCATGTGGGGTTAAAAACACTTACCTATCCCTACACACAACATAGTGTCGATACGACACATCACAGATAATATGCAGTCGAGCTGCCAGAATATAGGCAAAAGGTCATCGTATAGTACACTTCCTCCACATATACAATTACCACTCCAACATATATACATAATACATATACAGAAATATCATGCTTACATGCTCGTATATAGATAACATATATATTTAACAGAATAGTCAGACAAGCATAACGGTGTCCTACTTAGAGTAGGCTATCAGAATATCAGATCACATAATTTAGGGTTTGGTTAGCCCTTACCGACCCTACAATAGGCCCACAGTCGATCGGAACGACCCGTGTGACCCTAGGAAAAATTTCTAAAGTTTGGGCCTACATGCCCGTGTGGCTTTCCCGTATGGGCCCACATGCCCAGATTGACCTTGCCCGTGTGGCCTACACAGCCACACTCACACCATTACACGGTCGTGTCTTGTGCACTGCCGCACCTTCATCAGACACACGGTCGTGTCTCACACACGACCAACCACACGGCTAGCCACACGCCTATGTGGTGTCGATAGAATACTTTTTCAACTTTCACCGAAACTCAATTTTTCGTGTTTGGGCACACACCTGGTACAATTCGACAGTAAGAATCAACATGAAACTGACTTACCGCCGATGACAAACCACCTCTAACACATACTAAACCTTTGGAGTGCAATTCCTTGCTCCACAAACTGCTCCTAAACACGAAGTTCCATTAATCAATCGCTACAGATTAACATCGCAAAAATCCCAAACCAAAAGTTAAAGGAGTGCAAAGCTTTACTTACCAACCCATTAGAGAACCCGAAAAATCCAAAGGCACGATTGAACGATAGATTCACGAACAGAATCGAAGAAGAAGAACGAAACCAAGATTTACCGAGAAGGGGAAAATGTCAGAAAGGGGAAAAGCAGAAGAAATTTGACGTCAAAAATTTTGGGAAGAAAAATAAAAATAAAAGATTTAAAATCCCTCAATATCCCAATAAATTCACCACTAACCAACTCATAACTACCCACTTATACAGACTTCCAACTCCATCCAAACTCTTACAATCAATTGAAGCAAAAACTATCGCCTACACTCATATGGGGACTCGAACACAAGACCTCCAACACAGTGACTCCTTACCACTTGAACCAGTAGGCTCATTCTGATATAAGTTAAGAAACAATTTTATATGAGCCCACTCAACAAAGATAAGGCTTGGATCTAAAATAACAAAATTTTCCAAATGTGAGACTTGAACCCAAGACCTCATACACTTATCCAGAACACTTAACCACTGAAGTAGATGCTTATTTGTAACAATTTCTACAAAAAAAAATTTATAATATGCAGGGCGTTACAACTCTACCCCCTAAAAGAAATTTCAGCCTCAAAATTTACCTGATCTGAACAGAAGAGGATATTGTTGACGCATCAAGTCCTCAAGTTCCCACATGGCTTCCTCACTGCTATGATTTTGCCATAGAACCTTAACCAACGGTATGGACTTTCTCCTCAAAACTTTAGTATATCAATCTAAAATCTGAACCAGTTCCTCCTCAAAAGTCAAGTCCGGTCTAACCTCGATTTTTTCAATCGAGAAAACATGAAATGGATTAGATCGATACTGCCTCAGCATCGAGAAGTGAAACACATCATGGATATTGTCTAACTCTGGAGGTAGCTCCAACTGATAAGCAACTGATCCCATACACTTTAGAATCAGATATGACCCAATGAACCTAGAGCTCTGCTTGCCCTTACGATCGAAGCTCAGAGTACTCGATATCCCTCCTCTTTAGATCCACATAGGACTTTTGTCTATTAGAAGCCGCCTTCAAACAATCCTGAATTAGTCTAACCTTATCTTCAGTCTCAAAAACCAACTCAAGACCCAAAACTCGGTGCTCACCCAACTTAGTCCAACATAGTGGAGTACGACACTTACGGCCATACAAAGCCTAGTAAGGTGCCATCTGGATGCTAGACTAGAAACTATTATTATAGGGAACTCAGCTAGTGGCAGAAAATCCTCCTAACTACCTCAGAAATCAATCACACAACTCCGAAGCATATCCTCTAGTATCTGAATCACTCTCTCAGATTGACCATTGGTCTGAGGATGGAATGCAGTACTAAAGTCTAATCTCGAACCCAGAGCCTCATGTAGTTTCTTCTAGAACTGAGAAGTGATGTGAGGATCCTTATCAAAAATTATCGAAATTGGAACCCTATGCAGTCTTACAATTTCAGAGATATAGAGCTTCACCAACTTTTGCAAAGAGTAGTCCGTCTAAATCGGAATAAAATGGGTGAACTTGTTCAATCGATCCACAATGACCCAAACAGAATCCTTCTTAGTGGGTGTCAAGGGCAACCCACTAACGAAGTCGATCGTCACTCGTTCCCATTTCCATAAGGGAATCTTAACAGGTTGGAGCAAACCCAAAGGCAACTGGTGCTCAACCTTAACCTGCTGGTACGTCAGACAATGCGTAACGAAATCTGTCACCTCACGTTTCAAAATTGGCCACAAGTACAACTCATGAAGATCATGATACATTTTATTACCATCGGGATGCATAGCATAAAGGGCTACTATGCGCCTCCCTCAGAATCGACTATCTCATATCAGAATCATTCAGTACACAAACCCAACCTCGAAAACACAGAACCCCATCTTTATTTAACTCAAAATCAGATGTACTGCCACTTTCAACTTGACAAAACCGCAGAACCAAAGACTCATCCCCTAACTACTTTTCTCGAATCTGCCCAATCCAAGTTGGCTTAACTTTCAACTCAACCAATAGACCCCCATCACCGAACCGACTAAGATGAGAAAACATTGCTCTTAAATCAGTTATCGCTTTATGACTCAGAGCATCGGCCACCACATTGGCCTTACTAGAATGATACTCTATCGTACAGTCATAATCCTTAAGTTGTTCAATCCATCTATGTTGCCTAAGATTTAACTCCTTCTAAGTAAAGAGATAATTGAGGTTCTTATGATCGGTGTAGATGATACACCTCTCACCATACAAATAGTGCCTCCAGATATTTAGCGTAAAATCAACAGCAGCTAACTCGAGGTCATGCATCGAATAATTCTCCTTGTGTGACTTAAGCTGACGGGATGCATAAGCCACAATCTTACCATCTTGCATCAACATGCATCCCAAACTGATGTACGACGCATCACTATACACTCCTAACTAGATTTAGGTTGTATCAGAACTGAAGCTTGAGTCAGAACAGACTTGAGCTTCTCGAAACTCGATTGTTGTACATAAGTCCAAACAAAAGGAAAACCCATGCGCAGAAGTTTAGTCAAAAGAGTTGCAATCAAAGAGAACCCCTCAACAAAACGCTGATAATATCCTGTAAGACCCAGAAAACTGTGGATCTCAGATACATTCTTAGGCTGTTTCCAATCTAGCACAGCCTCAATCTTTCTAAGATCAACTCGAATCCCCTCAGCAGAAACCACGTGCCCCAAGAAAGTTACCTCTCGCAACCAGAACTCACACTTGCTCAACTTAACGTAGAGCTGTTTCTTTTAGAGTATCTGAAGCACTACTCTAAGATGATCATCATGCTCATCCTCAGTCTTATAGTAAACCATAATATTATCGATAAATACCACGATGAACTAATCTAGATACAACTGAAAAACTCAGTTCATTAGATCTATGAATGCAGCTGGAGCATTCATCAAACCAAAAGGTATAGCTAAGAACTCGTAGAGCCCATAACGAGTCTTAAATGTCGTATTATGAACATCCCCTTCCTTAACTCTAAGCTGATGATACCTAGAACGAAGATCTAATCAAACAAATTGTCAATCCTCGAAAGTGGATACTTATTCTTCAGAGTTAGTTTATTCAACCGCCGGTAGTCAATGCACATCTTCATGGTACCATCCTTTTCTTTACAAATAAAACCGGTGCCCCCCACAGAGACACTCTAGAATGGATGAAACCATGATGCAGAAGCTCTTGAAGTTGAGCCTTAAGCTCTGTAAGCTCTTTCGGTGCCATACGATATGGAGCAATGGACACCGAAGTTGTACCTAGTAGGAGCTCAAAAACTTCCTGATTTGGAGGTAAACCTACCAACTCCTTATAAAAGACATTTGAAAATTCCATCACTATTCTGATATCCCTGACAGAAGAGTCATCAGAAACTGAAATGCTGACATAAGCCATATACACCTCACACCCTTTCCGAACTAATTTCTTAGCTATAAGAACGGAGATCACATTAGATAGATAATCTCGATGCTCACCAATCACTACTATCTCCTTATCATCCTCAGTCCTCAAAACAACCCTCTTAGTCTCATAGTCCAGACTAACTCGGTGCTCCACCAACCAATCCATACTCAGAATTTAGTCAAACTCTCTAAATAGTAGCTCGATCAAATTTGCTAGAAACACAGTCCCTTGTACTTCTAACGGTACAGTCCTATAAAGTCTACTTACTCGAACAGACTGCCCTAACGGACTTAGTACGGTAATCTCATTAGAATTGCACTCCACAGTAATCCCCAAGTTTTCAAAAATAGTGCTAGGTACATAGGAATTTTTAGACCCTATGTCTATCAAAGAAGTTTTTATGATAGACCAGGGAAGAGTTTTGAATCTTTGGATTTATCAGCTCGTTCTTTTAAGCCTCCTAGACCTTCTATAGATGAACCTCCCACATTGGAGTTAAAGCCTTTACCATTACATTTAAAGTACACCTACTTGGGAAACAACAACACTCTGCTAGTAGTTATCTCAATAGAGTTGACACCTAATCGAGAGACTAAGTTACTAGATGTTCTGAAGAGATCAAAGAAGACGCTAGGGTGGACAATCGTCGATATCAAGGGAATCTGCCCTACATCTGCATGCATAAGATTTTACTAGAGGAGTGACATAGTAATTCTATTGAGAAGCAGATAAGGTTAAACCCCATCATGAAGGAAGTTTTCAAGAAGGAGATTATCAAATGCCTCCATGCTGGCATAATATACTCTATTTTCAATAGTTCGTGGGTGAGCCATGTTCAATGTGTACCCATGAAAGGGAGTGTCACAGTGATTAGCAATGATAATAACAAACTCATTTCTACTATCACGGTATGGAAGGTATGTATGGGCTATCACAAGCTTAACAAAACAACCCAGAAGGACCATTTCCCCTTCCTTTCATCGATCAAATGTTGGATATATTAGCTGAGAAAGCCTTCTATTGTTTATTCAATGGTTACTCAGGGTCTAATCAAGTTGCCATAGCTCCCAATGTCCAAGAGAAGACCACTTTCATGTGCCCATACGGAACTTTCGCATTTAGACTAATATCATTTGGGTTGTGTAATGCCCAAACAATATTTCAGCGTTGCATGATGACGGTATTACCAGACATGGTGGAAAATTTTCCTCAAGTATTCATGGACGATTTCTATATTTGTGGTGATACTTTTGGGACTTGTTTGAAGAATTTACAGTTAGTTATTTATCATTGTGAAAAAAACTAATCTTTTTTTGAATTGGGAAAATTTCCACTTCATGGTCTGTAAAGGCATTGTTTTGGGACATAAAATATCACTGGAAGGGATTGCCATGGACAAAGCAAAGATTGAAGTGATCAAAAAGTTGCCACCATCTACCACTATCAAATATGTTCAAAGTTTCCTAGGCCATACAGGGTTTTATTGAAGATTTATTAAAGATTTTTTGAAGATATCCAAACCTATTTGAAAGCATTTGAAGAATTGAAAAAGCAACTGGTGACAGCACCGATTTTCATAGCACTGGACTGGACATTACCTTTTGAACTTACGTGTAATGCCAGCGATTTCACTATAGTCGTAGTATTGGGAAAAGGAAAGACAAGGTGTTATGCTGCGTGTAAATAACTAATGCAATTATGCAAGTGTACACGTCATTCAAGTAATAAAGTGATAAGTAACTATCGTCTCCACAGGGATCAAAAATTAGTTAGAAATTGAGTAAGTTATACTAAATGGCAGGAAATACACTCAGGTTGAATAGGATATTTGTATAGTTAATGAATGAAATAAAATTCTAAAAAGAAAGAATTGATGTGGCAAATAACATGTAGTGGCAAACTACAGATAAAAGCAAGAGTAATTGTAACATCCCGAAATAGGGCCTAAACGGAATAGTGGTTGCGAAACCACAAATCTGAGGTAGAAAAATTTATTTTATTATTATTTTGAGGTCTATGATATGTTTGCATGATTGTGTGAAAAGTTCGTGAAGAAATTCTATGCATAAAGTGCTTAATTTGAAATTAGGGACTAAATTGAATAAATTGCAAAACTTGTGTTCTAGAAGTATTTTGCATAAAATTGAATTAGATTATTAATTAGAGGTTTAAAGAGAAATTTTACCAATTTCTAAGTCTATGGACAAAAATTGGACATGGATGGAATTTTTGAAAAGTTTAGTAGTAAGGGCATTTTGGTCATTTAGGGGTAAAATGAATTAAAATACAAAATTAAAAGCCAATTTTGCTCATCTTCTTCATGGAGGCCGAAATTAGCATGGGGGAAGCCATGGCTAGGGTTTTCAAGCTTTTCAAGCTCAATAGTAAGTGATTCCAAGCCCCGTTTTTAATGTTCTTTACGTTTTTGGAATCCCGGTAGCTCGATTAAGCTTATTCTAGCAATAATTTAAGCTAGGGTTCATATTTGGAAAAATACCCATAGGTGAAATGTGTTTATTTTGATGTTTTATGATAGAATATGAAGCTTGAAATTGTGTTAAACAACTTTTGCTAAGTGATTTTATGTAAAAACGAGTAAAACGACATAATCGGTAAAAATACCTACTGTTCATAAGTACATGTTAGAGTGAGAATTTGATGTTTCTATAGAAGGGAAAAATGATTAGAATGTCATAAAACATAAGAAAATAGGCTGAAGTTTAATTTACGAGTTTTGGGGCAAAAGTGTAAATATGCAAAAGTTTAGGGGCAAAATTGTAATTTTTCCAAAATATGATTTTGGGTCAATTTGAATAATGTGAGTCCTAATTAGACTATATTTTAAATGATAGAGCAAGGAAAACTGAAATTTGAGCTAAAATGGGGAAAATACCAAGTTGTGGACGAAATTGTAAAAGTAGCCATTTTCGCATACAAGGTAAGTTCATGTGTAAATAATGTAGCATAATTGTTGTTTTTAAGTTATTGATGTTAATTATATGATATGCTGATTTTTAATCGTGAAATAATATGCTTTATGGTTAACGTTGAGTAATATGCAAATTATGTTTACTACTTGATAAATATGAATTGCTACCGAGTATCGGTTCCGATATTCCGTGGAAGACGGTAAATGTCAGATCGAGGCAAAAAGCCCGTTTGAACCTTAGGAATAGATTAGGATACAAGTGACATGCCACTAGGATGGTTGAGCATCCGAACTCGTTGAGTTGAGTCCGACTTCACTTATAGATGCGAATGTTCAAACTCGTTGAGTTGAGTCCGAGTTCGAGAGATGTAACTAGGCATCCGAGCTCGTTGAGTTGAGTCCGAGTTCACTTGTGGATGCGAACGCCTGAGCTCGTTGAGTTGAGTCCGAGTTCACTTATGGGCGGGTTACATGATTGCTTGATTACATATATGGCACTTATGTGCAAATTATCCGTGTATCCAAATTATATTCCGATGTGTTCAACGGGTAAAGTTCTACTCAAATGGAGGAATACTAGAGATGAAAGGGACATGTTAGTAAGTGTTGTGAGATGGATACTTTGAGCAGGTATGTACTTAACCCTCGGGTTGAAAACTCGATATATCAACAATGTGGTAAGATGATAAATGAAAATATGACATGAATGTCTTGATGATGATTATGCAAATGATATTTTATGATTGCTTATATGGTTATGTTACTTGCTATTTGCATGTGAACTTACTAAGCATTTATGCTTACTCCCTCCTTTTCATTCCTTGTAGTTTTGACAAGTCAGCTCGGAAATCGGGAACGGTCGGAGGCTCGCTCACACTATCCGTATACCATCTTGACATAATGGCTTGAATATTTTGAGTATGGCATGTATAGCACTATAATCATTTTGTATATATGGTCTTATGATATGGTTATTGAGTGGTATGAAAATTCTTGGTAATGATTAGCCATTGGAATGGCTAATCATGATCATATTTGGTGTTATGTATGTCAAATTGCTAGCTAATCCATGGAAACCATGAAATAGGTAAAATTTACCATAAAATAGATTCAGACAGTAGTAGTGACATGAATTTGAAAAATCACTAAAAATAGTAGAAATGGAATTAAATAATGAATAAGTAATGGAATCGAAGCTTGATGAGTCTATTTTCATATGGAATGAACAAAACAGGCATATAAATTATATTTTATGAGATATTTAAACTTTTGTGAAACAGGGTCAGAGTGATTTCTGGATCCCCTGTTCTGACTTTAAAAATTCATAATAAATTTTAAAAAAATAATTAGAACTTTTTATTTATATGTAAAGATTCCTTATTGAGTCTAGTTTTAAGATAAGGAAACCTCATAGTCATTTAAATTTTGTATAGAGAGATATATGATTCGAAATACATAGAGGTCAGAGTAGTCAAACCCTGAAACAGGGGAGATTTTAGCTAATAAACCGTATTATTTGGTTCAACCAAAAATTCTAGAAAAAAATTAGTAGATATAAATATGAGTCTAGTTTCATAGAAAATTTATGGATCTTAATTTAGAGTTTCTTAACTCGAGATATGAATTTTTAAGCGACTGTGACGCAGATTTTCAGCTTGTCTGAAAATTTTAAAATTAAATTGTTTGAGCTGTTTAAGTAATGAATTAAGTCTGTTAACACCTCGTATTCGACTCCAGCGACGGTCTCGGGTACGGGGCGTTACATTTGGTGGTATCATAGCAAGTTTAGTCGGTTCTCAAACTAACCTAGCATGTGTAAAAGTTTAGCTATACATGCCACCGATCTGTGATAGTGTGATGTCTTCCGACGCGTATGAGTACCGTCTTATTTAGACAGGGTACTCTCCAATCGAGCTGCGCTGACCATGTTCAATGTTATGTGAAGGTACTTGAGTAAAGTTATAATTATGATAAGTCTCGGTTCAGAAAAGTGTGATTAAAAGTTCATGATACATATGTGATAATATGTGATATGAAAATTCATGTTGTGATAAATATCCATATTTGCTTAATGTTCATATGATGTAGTGTATGTGGCTTACTTGATAAGATGAACGAAATAAATAGAAAGTAGTAGAGGTATGAATAAAGGTCATAATATCATGATACGAATGAAAATGTCCTTGTCTTGATTTGGACGTCGAATGTTGATAAATGTTAATGATATATAATTTTTATGAGATAAATGATTATAATGAAATGAACTTATCTATGTTAAATTGTTGGACTGAATTATATGATTGTAATGATATGTACATGATGATGCACGAAATGAAAGTTGTAATTGTGGTGCAAATATCTATGTTTGTTTGGCCTTATATGATGTCATGAGCATGACTTAATTTAATTAAATGAATCGATAAGTAAAGCTATCTAGAAAACATAGAATGTATGCATAAGTATATTGTCTAAATGGGACAATAGGAAAATTTGTGTAAGCCAACATGAATGTTGCATTGCTGAATGAATGACATGATTTTGATGATGTTGCTATGATGATGGAAATTGTGTCATATGTGTATGTATAAGAAAGTCGAGTGAGAGGTCCTACAACCCCTCCCCTTACCAAGTGGTACTTATAATGGAATTTCATGAGATCTCAGATTGAATAAGTCTCTCAGGTTGAGAACCCAAAGAGTTCAATGATAGAATAGTTATAAGTATGATCAGAGATTGAAAATGAGCTGATAAGTAAAGTCGAGAGACAGATAAAGTATCGGATTGACGTAAAGATTATTGGAGTTATGTATCGTCCCAATTAGAGAAGGAATTCTCTTTGGTAAATCGAATTACTCAGTGCAAGGTTGAGAAAAGTGTAAATCAAAATTTATTCAGAATTGGCCTTCTTTAGTGAATGGTTTAATATGAAATTTGTAACGGCAGAACTAGTTGGGGAAATGATATTTGAAATGTGAACTATCTCGGTGTGACAGATTATGATTTGGACAGATTAGCGCCTCTTTTGAGATGTTCTTGTGTTTACCCGTTCTCATAAATATTTCCATGGCTATTGATCTTCTAAAGAAATTTTTGTTATATGGGAATGTCTTCTAATTCTGGTGTTAGATGAAAGCATTGGTAATCTGATTGGTTTATAATTTATATTGCTCTATTTTATCGGGTATTCTATTTCATTTCGTCTGATAAGAATTGATGAGAGAATACATATGATATTATGATTCTGTTTCTTCTACTTGATGCTTCATCTAATACATATGTATGAGAAGATATATTGATCTTGTTATATTTGATTTCAGTGGGATTAAATGATGTTTTCTTTTGGACTTTCTTTCTTTGAAGAATTATCGGGGTATTCTGTATTTTCTCTATGAGTTTGGTTTTCGATTCTCCGGCATAGTATCGTATCTTGGGTCTCTTTATTCTGGATTTCTTTATTCTGGGTTTCTCTATCTTGGATTTCTTTATTCGATTTTCTTGTTATCTTTGTTCCATAATTTGTCAATTATGACTCATGTTCGAAGTGCGTTCTTCAGCTCGTGATAATCATGTCAAATTTGACTATACTTCTAATTTGATCTTGGTAATGTGGTGATTTTAGTATTGGGGTTTTTTCTAATTTACGTAAGGATTTGACATCATAAGAAAGGCATAAGTGATAAAAGTCACGAGTTTCAATCGGTATGGTGAATTATTTATTTGAAAGATTTTATGTGACAATTATGTCAGGATTATTTTTCCCAAGTCTGATAATAGAATTTCATTTTTGTACTGATAAAAGAGTAAATAGTCTGAACATGAAGTGTATATTTATTAGAAAGAGTTGGATATTAGTTAAAGTCACTACGAATGATAAGGTTTTCGTTTTGTGAAAGCTGAAAAGTTTATTACATCTTGACAGAGTTCGGATAGATGAGAATATTGGTAACCAAGCGTCCGAACTAGACTAGTCTACATTGAGTAAAAACTTCTTGACTTTCAAAGAATGTACTCACTGTATGAATTGTGATGTGTTTCAAGACAAAGTGAGATAATGTGATAGTTTAGAGCATCGATGTTACATAAAATCTGAGTTGTTAAAGAGGTTAAAGCCGAGCATTGGGATCTATCAAAATTATCCTTGCCGGTGTTGATATTGGGATGAAAATGAGAAGGATTATTCTTGAGGCCATATCGTAATTATTTCTATGGCGGAAAGAGGAAAATGTGATGTATCCTATTGTTAAATGTTTGGCGAGATCCATAAATCATATCTATATTGAATGAATTACTACTCATCAGATTCATGGAATTTTAGGTCTCTTTGATTGTTGGATTTCTTGGAATTCCGGTCTCCATTAATCAAGTTGAGATCCGGGTTTTATGTCATGATATCATGGGAAACTGAGAAGGGTTGAAAATTTAAGAACAGTTGAGAGTTGAGACTGTAAGCTTTCAAATCATATGACAAATTAAAGAGATGTATTGGAGGTACAGCCTAAGTGAAAGTTCTTTGGCACCGAATATGAGATTAAAAGTGAAGACCACTTTTCCGGTAAGATTTTCGGGGACGAAAATCCCTAAAGGGGGGAGAAATGTAACATCCCGAAATAGGGCCTAAACGGAATAGTGGTTGCAAAACCACAAATCTAAGGTAGAAAAATTTATTTTATTGTTATTTTGAGGTCTATGATATGTTTTCATGATTGTGTGAAAAGTTCGTGAAGAAATTCTATGCATAAAGTGCTTAATTTGAAATTAGGGACTAAATTGAATAAATTGCAAAACTTGTGTTCTAGAAGTATTTTGCATAAAATTGAATTATATTATTAATTAGAGGTCCTTAAAGAACAATTTTACCAATTTCTAAGTCTATGGACAAAAATTGGACATGGATGGAATTTTTGAAAAATTTAGTAGTAAGGGCATTTTGGTCATTTAGGGGTAAAATGAATTAAAATACAAAATTAAAAGCCAATTTTGCTCATCTTCTTCATGGAGGCCGAAATTAGCATGGGGGAAGCCATGGCTAGGGTTTTCAAGCTTTCCAAGCTCAATAGTAAGTGATTCCAAGCCCCGTTTTTAATGTTCTTTACGTTTTTGGAATCCCTTGAGCTCGATTAAGCTTATTCTAGCAATAATTTAAGCTAGGGTTCATATTTGGAAAAATACCCATAGGTGAAATGTGTTTATTTTGATGTTTTATGGTAGAATATGAAGCTTGAAATTGTGTTAAACAACTTTTGCTAAGTGATTTTATGTAAAAACGAGTAAAACGACATAATCGGTAAAAATACCTAATGTTCATAAGTACATGTTAGAGTGAGAATTTGATGTTGCTATAGAAGGGAAAAATGATTAGAATGTCATAAAACATAAGAAAATAGGATGAAGTTTAATTTACGAGTTTTGGGGGAAAAGTGTAAATATGCAAAAGTTTAGGGGCAAAATTGTAATTTTGCCAAAATATGATTTTGGGTCAATTTGAATAATGTGAGTCCTAATTAGACTATATTTTAAATGATAGAGCAAGGAAAACTGAAATTCAGGCTAAAATGGGAAAAATACCAAGTTGTGGACGAAATGGTAAAAGTAGCCATTTTCGCATACAAGGTAAGTTCATGTGTAAATAATGTAGCATAATTGTTGTTTTTAAGTTATTGATGTTAATTATATGATATGCTGATTTTTAATCGTGAAATAATATGCTTTATGGTTAACGTTGAGTAATATGCAAATTATGTTTACTACTTGATAAATATGAATTGCTACCGAGTATCGGTTCCGATACTCCGTGGAAGACGGCAAATGTCAGATCGAGGGAAAAAGCCCGTTTGAACCTTAGGAAAAGATTAGGATACAAGTGACATGTCACTAGGATGGTTGAGCATCCGAACTCGTTGAGTTGAGTCCGAGTTCACTTATGGATGCGAATGTTCGAACTCGTTGAGTTGAGTCCAAGTTCGAGAGATGTAACTAGGCATCCGAGCTCGTTGAGTTGAGTCCGAGTTCACTTATGGATGCGAACGCCCGAGCTCGTTGAGTTGAGTCTGAGTTCACTTATGGGCGGGTTACATGATTGCTTGATTACATATATGGCACTTATGTGCAAATTATCTGTGTATCCGAATTATATTCCGATGTGTTCAACGGGTAAAGTTCTACTCAAATGGAGGAATACTAGAGATGAAAGGGACATATTGGTAAGTGTTGTGAGATGGATACTTTGAGTAGGTATGTACTTAACCCTCGGGTTGAAAACTCGATATATCAATAATGTGGTAATATGATAAATGAAAATATGACATGAATGTCTTGATGATGATTATGCAAATGATATTTTATGTTTGCTTATATGGTTATGTTACTTGCTATTTGCATGTGAACTTACTAAGCATTTATGCTTACTCCCTCCTTTTCATTCCTTGTAGTTTTGACAAGTCAGCTCGGAAATCGGGAACGGTCGGAGGCTCGCTCACACTATCCGTATACCATCTTGGCATAATGGCTTGAATATTTTGAGTATGGCATGTATAGCACTATAATCATTTTGTTTATATGGTCTTATGATATGGTTATTGAGTGGTATGAAAATTCTTGGTAATGATTAGCCATTGGAATGGCTAATCATGATCATATTTGGTGTTATGTATGTCAAATTGCTAGCTAATCCATGGAAACCATGAAATAGGTAAAATTTACCATAAAATAGATTCGCATACAGAAGAGTGACATGAATTTGAAAAATCACTAAAAATAGTAGAAATGGAATTAAATAATTAATAAGTTATGGAATCGAATCTTGATGAGTCTATTTTCATATGGACTGAACAAAACAGGCATATAAATTATATTTTATGAGATATTTAAACTTTTGTGAAACAGGGCCAGAGTGATTTCTGGATCCCCTGTTCTGACTTTAAAAATTCATAATAAATTTTACGAAAATAATTAGAAGTTGTTCTTTATATGTAAGATTCCTTATTGAGTCTAGTTTTAAGAGAAGCAAACCTCATTGTCATTGAAATTTTGTATAGAGAGATATCTGATTCGAAATACACAGAGGTCAAAGTAGTCAAACCCTGAAACAGGGGAGATTTTAACTAATAAACTGTATTATTTGGTTCAACCAAAAATTCTAGAAAAAAATAAGTAGATAGAAATATGAGTCTAGTTTCATAAAAAATTTACAGATCTTAATTTTGAGTTTCTTAACTCGAGATATGAATTTTTAAGCGACTGTGATGCAGATTTTTAGCTTGTCTGAAAATTTTAAAATTAAATTGTTTGAGCTGTTTAAGTAATGAATTAAGTCTGTTAACACCTCGTATTCGACTCCAGCGACGGTCTCGGGTATGGGGCGTTACAGTAATTATGTTGTTGAATAACTACAATGAACGTTCTTCTCTACACAACTCACAACATCTATGTCTAAAATGCTACGAATATTTCGTCAAGTACTCATTTGCATCAAACGATTCAAGATCCAGTATATTTAACCTTTTCAAAATTAAAAATACATAAAAGAACACAACACACAATCAACTATATCTAGAGCTTGCATGGATGTATTTAAAATAAGCATAAATCAAATGAAACAGTAACATAGGCAATCTCAAATCATGGGCATTAAAAATGACAAAACATTCACCCAAATAACTCCGATCTAGAAAAGATTTAGTTCATGGGTGAAAAAGTTAACACTAAAATAAAATCCTTCATCGACATCTTCAAAATAAGTTTGAATCACAGAAATGAAGAAAACAAAGGCAAAAATGCATGATTTCTTACCACACTCCAGCTTCTCTTTTATCTTCCAATTGTACGTGAATCCATGATAGATGTCTCATCCCCTTCTTCACGTCTGTATTCTGCTCTTTGTATGTAACAGTCCGGTTTAGACCCTAGTCGGGATAGTGGTTTCGGGACCATAAATCTGAGGTAGAAAAATATTTTAATATTATTTTTCATGTTTATAGTATGTGAATTTATATATGTGAAAGTTTTGTGTGGAAATTTTATTGTTTGAATGCTTAATTTGCAAAAAGGACTAAATCGCGTAAAAGATAAAAGTGGCTAGCTATTAGTTAAAAAGCACTTAAGTGTTATATCTTTATATTTGAGAGGTCCTTATGTGGTAAAATTACCCTTATATATGTTAGTGGACAATTATGGGTATTTAGTTAAGTGATATCAAATGGATTATTTAAGGGTAAAATGGTAAAATGGGAGTTAATGTCAATTAAAATAAAAACAAAGCATGAAATTAGTCATTTTGTTCGTGCTATTGCCAAAATCATCAAAAGAAAAAGAAGAAAACTCAACACTAAGGTTCGACTAGGAGATTTGGTGATTAAGGTATGTTTTGAGCTTAGTTTTTAATGATTTTTACGTTTTTGAGATCGTTGCTTAGTAATCTATCAAGCCCATGCCCTAATTTTTGAATTGGTTGATGATTTTGACAGATTCCATTGATGAATTCATGTGTTTTATGATGTTTAATGATGAATTATGAAAGCTTAGTGCATGATATACATGTTTTATAAAGTGATTTTGAGTAAAAATACATATTAGGCATGAAATTGAGAAAAGTGTAAATTGAATGGTTGAATTGTGAAACAAATGAAAGTTTTGGGCTCCTAGAGGTCCCTATGATATTCAACTATGCATGGGTTTATTGAAATTATGTGTATTTTGTGTTTTTGTGAAATAGGGACTAAAGTGTCAAAATGTGAAAATGTGAGGGCTAAATTGTAGAATGCCCTAAATGTATGTTTTGGATTTATTTGAATGCTTTGGTGAATAAAACGGTTAATTTTGAATATATATAGATCAAGAAAAGAGGAATTCAGACTTAGACCGAGGGAAGTCGAAGGTTATAGAGTAAACAATCTGAGTCGACAATTCCGAGTTTGAGGTAAGTTCGTACGTGATATATGATGTTACAAGTATATTTTTTATGCTTTAATTATATATAAATTGTGTATATATTTGATTATGGTTTGAATACGATGATAAATCAACTGCATTTGGCACTAAGTGTGCGAAATGGAATAGCTTCGGCTAAATGAAGCACTAAGCGTGTGATACAGAGATAGTTTCAGTTAATTGAGATAGCATTAAGTGTGCAGAATTGTTCTAGCTTCAGCTAATCCTTAAAGCACTAAGTGTGAGGATGTTTAAAGCATAAATAATCTTCAAAAAGTTTTAAAATATCCAAACAGGAGGTGAGAATGAAAATGAATAAATACGGGAAGCTTTAGGTATGTACGATATCTATGTGGTAGATGGTATTATGTATATGAAGTTCATTGAATTGGGATAAACATATGAATTGTGTTGGCATAGAATTGATAGATGATTTGAGAATTTATAAGTACTTATGTATTGATGTTTAATATTCTATAAACTTTTGATGATATTTGGTACGAGCTTACTAAGCTTTTGAAAGCTTACTTTGTGTGTGTGTTTACATTGTTTTATAGATATCGAAGCTACTGTGAGCTCGGGGATCGGCGAGGATCGTCACCATACTATCAAACCTTAGTTTGGTACTTTTGAAAATGTATATATTGAAGTATGGCATGTATAGGCTAGAAGTGTTTTGGTTAGGTTTTGTAATGTATATATCATGCCATGTGATATGGCTAGTTTATGTTTGAGCTCATAGTTTGACAACGGTATATGATATGTGATATTAATGTGTTAATGTGATATGCTTTTTGTTGGCCAAGGAAAATGGTCCATTTGGTAAGGTTTTAGTATGATATTTTGTTGTATGTTTGGATATTACCAAACTATATGTTTGATATGCTTTTGTCTTATGTTTTGGCATAAATTAGTAAGTTTATGAGTATGAATATGGTTGATAATGATATGTCATGGATGGCTTATGTTTTGGTTGTGAATTGGTTATAAAATGTTGTGCAAATTGTTTGGTTTGGTGCTTCTAGGTGTGACCCAATTAGGGTGGCAAATTTGCTATTCAAATGGCCTATTTTTGTCCACACGGGTAGAGACACGAGCATGTGTCTCAGCCGTATACGACACAAGGTCAGGTTACACGACCATGTGTCCCTTGGCGTACCCTACGAATTCAAGTCAGTATACCCTCCAGTTTTGACACGGCCTAGAGGCACGGGTGTTTCTATTGGTCGTGTGTGGCACACGGACTGGCACACAGGCTTATGTTCAGCTGTGTGGCTAAGTCAGTAGCCTCGCTAATTTTCACACACCTGGCACATAGGAGTGTCTTGTGGCCGTGTGGATAAGTCAGTATGTATGCCCTGTTTTGCCACGGCTTAGACATAGGGGCATGTCTAATGCCGTGTCAGGCACACAGCTTGTTCACACGGGCGTGTGACTTATGCATCTTTGAAATATGTTTAAGTTTTGAAAAATTTTGTATGAGCTCGATTTAGTCCCGACCCTATTCTAATGTATGTTAAAGGTCTCGTTGACCTATGTAAGGGAATCTGTATTGATGCATGACTTGTGATGCTATGTGATTGTGAAACGAATGTTAAATGTTTCGATATGTTCGGTAATGCCTTTAACCTTATTTCAAGGATGGATACAGTTTAAGGGTGTTACATTTAATTGGTATGAGAGATATGGTTTAGTCAGTTCTAGGACTACCATAGCGTATGTGAGTCTATCTATACGTGCCATATTTATGAACTATGATAGTGTGATGAATCCTAACATTGAAAATATGCTTTTATATAGCAAATGAATCCTGAACGAGCCGTAGCAGATGATGTCGAAAGCAATGCGCCTACTTCCACGCAAAGGACAGCGCCATCTATTTCTAGACTGGCTACCGGTAGCCGTGACGGTGAGGCTAGACAAGCCTTCTAACAGATGAAGAATGATTGATTTAGCCAATATATTAGAACTAATCCGGTTGTACAACAACCTCCACCCCCGGTCAATCCTCCGCAAGCTTCTGTTATGCCACTAGTGAATCCGGTTCAGTGAAGTAAGCCTCTCGTAGATGAGATTAGAAAGTATAGGGCCGAAGAATTTTGAGCTACAACGAATGATGATGCTAAAGGGGCTGAGTTCTGGTTAGATAACACAATATGAGTGTTCGATGAATTGTCTTTGAATCTCGAGGAATGCATAAAATGTGTTGTTTCACTCTTGAGAGATACAGTGTACCACTGGTGGAAAACTTTAATATCGGTAGTTCCGAGTGAGTGAGTCACCTGAGATTTCTTCCAAGCTGAATTCTGGAAGAAATACATTAGTCAGAGATTTATTGAACAAAAATGTAAAGAGTTTTTTTAGCTTAAACAAGGCCATATGTCTGTTACAGAATACGAGCGAGAATTTGTGAGATTGAGTCAGTATGCTTGTGAATATGTATCTACTAAACTAAAGCTATAATGTGCAGAAGATTGGAGGATGTATTGAACGAAGATATCCATTTGTTAGATGGGATTCTTGAGATCAAAGAATTTTTTGTGCTTGTTGAACGAGCATGTAAAGCTGAAGATCTCGGGAAAGAGAAAAGAAAAGCTGATTCTAAAGGTAGAGAAGTGCAAAAAAGATCATCGAGCAAATTATTTTAGTCTGTATCAAAAAAGTTTAGAGATGATAATAGCCGTTCAAAAGCTAATGTGGGACATTCGAATAGAGATCGTGCTAGATCGCAGTCGAACTTCCAAGTTCCAGCTACGTCTGTTGCCAGTGTTGGTAATGCAAAGAATGAAATGCCTGAGTGTGATTAATGTGAAAAACAAAATTTTGGAGAATACTGGGGAAAAAATAATAACTGAGCTTGTTACAGTTGTGGTTCACGAAATCACTTTATAAAAGATTGCCCAGATTTAGCTGAAAAAGATAATGTTCAGAATCCGAGGCCAAGTGGCAATGCTTCTCGTGGTAGACCTCCTATAAATACGGGAAATGTAAACGGTAGTCAGAGAGGAACAAAAGATACAACTGTTAGATCCGAGGCTCATGCACCTGCCAGAGCCTCTACTATCCGAGCTCGTGAGGAAGCTTCATCACCAGACGTGATTACAGGTACATTTACTCTTTATGATACTTCTATGATTGCTTTGATAGATCCTGGATCCACACATTCGTATATATGCATGAACATAGTGAACAGTAAGACTTTGCCTGTAGAGTCTACTGAATTTGTAATTAGAGTTTCGAACCCCCTAGGCAGATGTGTTTTGGTTGATAAAGTCTGTAAGAATTGTCCGTTAATGATTCGAGACACTTGTTTTCCGGCTGATCTGATGTTGTTGCCTTTTGATGAATTTGATATAATTCTAGGTATGGATTGGTAACTTTGCATGATGCTGTTGTGAACTGCAAACGGAAAACTATTGATTTGAGATGCAAGAATGATGAAATAGTCCGAACTGAATCTAGTGATTTGAATGGATTGCCTACTGTGATATCTTCGATGAAAGCTTTGAGTATTGTGAGAAAGGGTTGTGAAGCCTATTTTGCTTATGTGATTGATTTGAGAGTATCAGAAAAGAAAGTTGAATCAGTGCCTGTTGTGTGTGAATTCCCTGATGTGTTTCCTAAAGAACTTCTGAGATTACCTCTGATACGAGAAGTTGACTTACATATTGAATTAGTGCCTGGAACTACTCCGATTTCGATAGCTCCATATAGAATGCTCTGACCGAATTAAAAGAATTAAAGTCTCAGTTGCAAGAGTTGACCGATAGAGGATTTGCTAGATCGAGTTTCTCATCTTGGGGCACTTCGGTTCTATTTGTGGAAAAGAAAGATGGTACGATGAGAATGTGTATCGATTATCGTCAGTTGAATAAAGTGACTATTAAGAATAAGTATCCTCTACCCCAAATCTATGACTTGTTTGATTAGTTAAAAGGAGCTACTATGTTTTCGAAAATAGATTTGAGATTGAGCTATTATCAGTTGCGAGTAAAAGACTCAGGCATTCTGAAAACTACTTTTCGAACGAGGTATGGACACCATGAATTCTTAGTTATGCCTTTTGGATTGACTAATGCGCCTGCTATCTTTTTGGATTTGATGAATAGAATTTTCAAAACGTATTAAGATCGATTTTTTGTCATATTCATTGGTGACATATTGATTTATTCACGTGATGAGAGTGAGCATGCCGAGCATTTGAGAATAGTGTTACAGACTCTACGAGATAAACAGTTGTATGTGAAGTTTAGTAAATATGAATTCTAGTTGCGCGAAGTTGGTTATTGTATAAACATCTGGTATCTGAGTTTATTCGAGCAAAATTTTAGGTATTTTGGAGTGGAAGCCTCCGAGGAATGTCTTTGAAGTCCGCAGGTTTTTGGGACTTGCTGGTTATTATAGACAATTCGTAAAAGGCTTTTCGATGATTGCGACTCCGTTGACAAACCTGCTTTAGAAAGATGTTAAGTTTGAATGGTCTGAAAAGTGTCAGAAAAGCTTTGATCAGTTGAAAACTTTGTTGACTAAAGCTCTGGTATTGGTACAACCCGAATCAGGTAAAGAATTTGTGATCTATAGTGATGCTTCATTGATCGGTTTGGGATGTGTTTTGATGCAAGAAGGTAAATTCATTGCTTATGCTTCAAGATAGTTGAAGCCGCATGAAAAGAACTATCCGACGCATGACCTTAAGTTAGCTACGATTGTGTTTGCTTTAAAGATTTGGTGCCACTATCGGTTAGGAGAGAAATGTCATGTATATTCTAATCATAAGAGCTTGAAACATCTGATGACTCAGAAAGATCTGAATCTGCGATAGAGAAGATGGTTAGAACTGCTAAAAGACTATGAACCTGTGATAGATTATCATCTGGGCAAGGCAAATGTTATTGCTGATGCTTTAAGCCGAAAATCATTATTTGCTCTACATACGATGAATGCTCAGTTATGTATGTTTGATGATGGTTCAATTTTAGCTGAATTAAAAGCGAAACCTTTGTTTTTACAGCAAATTATCGAAGCTCAGAAGATTGATAATGAGATTTTAGCTAAACGAGCTCAGTGTGATTTAAAATCTAAATCAGAATTCAGAGTTGATAAAGATGATTGTTTGAGATTTCGATATCAAATTTGTGTTCTAAGAAACCTAGAGTTAATTCAGATGATTTTGAGTGAAGCTCATAATAGTTGGTTATCTGTGCATCCAGGTAGTACGAAAATGTATAATGATTTGAAAAGCATTATTGGTGGTCTGGAATGAAAAGAGATATCTCTGATTTTGCTTCTAGATGTTTGATCTGTCAGCAAGTTAAAGCTGAACATCAGGTGCCATCTGGTTTGTTACAATCGATTATGATTCTGGAATGGAAATGGAATGGAGTGACAATGGAATTTGTTTCGGGTTTGCCCCTATCTATGAGAAAGAAAGATGCAATCTGGGTTGTAGTTGATCGATTGATGAAATCAGCTCATTTTATTCCGGTACGATTTGATTACTCACTCGATAAGTTAGCTGAGTTATACATATCTGATATTGTGAGATTGCATGGTGTGCCATTATCTATTGTGTCAGACAGAGATCCGAGATTCACATCGCAATTCTGGTCTGGGTACAAAATTGCACTTCAATACTGCTTTTTCCCCACAAACGGACAGTCAATCTGAGCGGATTATTCAGATAATTGAGGATATGTTGAGATTTTGTATTGTTGAGTTTGAAGGTACGTGGGAATAGTATTTGCCTTTGATTTAATTCGCTTACAATAATAGCTTTCAATTAAGTATCAAAATGGCACCTTACGAAGCTTTATATGGTCACAAATGTCGTATACCTTTGTATTGGACTGAGCTCAGTGAAAATAAGATTCACGGGGTTGATTTGATAAAAGAAACTGACCAGGAAGTGAAAGTGATCCGAGATAGTTTGAAAATAGCTTCCGGTCGTCAGAAATCATATGCAGTTTGGAAAAGAAAAGACATTGAGCTTGAGATTGGTGACAAAGTGTTTTTGAAAGTATCCCGGTGGAAGAAAGTGCTTCGGTTCGATAGAAAATGCAAATTGAGTCTGAGGTTCATTGGGCCGTATAAGATTGCCGAGTGTATTGGGCCGGTAGCATATAGATTGTTGTTGCCACTAGAGTTAGAAAAGATTCATGATGTGTTTCACGTATCGATGCTTCAACGATACAGATCCGATCCTTCACATGTGATTCCACCGTCTGAGATTGAAATTCAGTATGATATGACTTATGAAGAAGAATCGATCCGTATCTTAGCTTGCGAGGTTAAAGAACTGCGAAATAAGAAAATTTTGTTATTAAAAGTGATGTGGCATCGACACGGTATTGAAGAGACCACGTAGGAGCCTGAAGATGTTATGAGACAAAAATATCCGAATCTGTTCAACGATAAGATTTTCGGGGACGAAAATCCCTAAGGGGGAGAATTGTAACAGTCCGGTTTAGACCCTAGTCAGAATAGTAGCTTTAGGACCACAAATCTTAGGTAGAAAAATATTTTAACATTATTTTTCGTGTTTATAGTATGTGACTTTATATATGTGAAAGTTTCGTGTGGAAATTTTATTGTTTGGATGCTTAATTTGCAAAAAGGACTAAATCGCGTAAAAGATAAAAGTGACTAGCTATTAGTTAAAAAGCACTTAAGTGTTATGTCTTTATATTTGAGAGGTTCTTATGTGGTAATATTACCCTTATATATGTTAGTTGACAATTATGGATACTTAGTTAAGTGATACCAAATGGTTTATTTAAGGGTAAAATGGTAAAAATGGGATTTAATATCAATTAAAATAACAACAAAGCATGAAATTAGTCATTTTGTTCATGTTATTGCCGAAATTATCAAAGGAAAAAGAAGAAAACTCAAGACTAGGGTTCGGCTAGGAGATTTGGTGATTAAGGTTTTTGAGCTCGATTTTTGATGCTTGTTACGTTTTTTAGATCGTTGCTTAGTAATCTATCAAGCCTATGCCCTAATTTTTGAATTGGTTGATGATTTTGAAAGATGCCATTGATGAACATGTTTTGTAAAGTGATTTTGAGTAAAAATGCATATTAGGGCTGAAATTGAGAAAGTGTAAATTGAAAGGTTGAATTTTGAAATAAATGAAAGCTTTGGGCTCCTAGAGGTCCCTATGATATTCGGCTATGCATGGGTTTATTGAAATTATGTGTATTTTCTATTTTTATGAAATAGGGACTAAAGTGTCAAAATATAAAAATGTGAGGGCTAAATTGTAAAATACCTTAAATGTATGTTGTGGATTTATTTGAATGCTTTGGTGAATAAAAGGGTTAATTTTGAATATATATAGATCAAGGAAAGAGGAATTCGAACTTAGACTGAGGGAAGTCGAAGGTTATAGAGTAAACAATTCGTGTCGACAATTCCGAGTACGGTGTAAGTTCGTACGTGATATATGATGTTACAAGCATATTTTTGCTGCTTTGATTATACATAAATTGTGTATATATTTGATTATGGTTTGAATACGATGATAAATCAACTGCATTTGGCACTAAGTGTGTGATTTAAAATAGCTTCGGCTATAAATAACATTAAGTGTGCGAAATGGAATAACTTCGGCTATATGAAGCACTAAGTGTGCAATACCGAGATAGTTTCAGTTAATTGAGATAGCACTAAGTGTGCAGAATCGTTCTAGCTTCAGCTAATCCTTAAAGCACTAAGTGTGCGGATGTTTTAAAGCATGAATAATCTTCAAAAAGTTTTAAAATATCCAAACGAGAGGTGAGAATGGAAATGAATAAATACGGAAGGTTCAGGTATGGACAATATCTATGTGGTAGATGATATTATGTATATGAAGTTCATTGAATTGGTAAAAACATATGAATTGTGTTGGCATAGAATTGATAGATGATTTGAGAATTTATAAGTATTTATGTGTTGATGTTTTATATTTTATAAACTTTTGATGATATTTGGTACGAGCTTACTAAGCTTTTGAAAGCTTACTTTGTGTGTGTGTTTGCATTGTTTTATAGATATCAAAGCTACTATGAGCTTGGGGATCGTCGAGGATCGTCACCACACTATCGAACCTTAGTTTGGTACTTTTGAAAATGTATATATTGAAGTATGGCATGTATAGGCTAGAAGTGTTTTGGTTAGGTTTTTTAATGTATATATCAAGCCATGTGATATGGCTAGTTTATGTTTGAGCTCATAGTTTGACAATGGTATATTATATGTGATGTTAATGTGTTAATGTGTTATGTTTTTGGTTGGCCAAGGAAAATGGTCAATTTGGTAAGGTTTTAGTATGATATTTGGTTGTATGTTTGGAGATTACCAAACTATATGTTTGATATGCTTTTGTCTTATGTTTTGGCATGAATTAGTAAGGTTTATGAGCATGGAATAGGTTGATAATGATATGTCATGGATGGCTTATGTTTTGGTTGTGAATTGGTTATAAATGTTGTGCAAATATGTTTGGTTTGGTGCTTATAGGTGTGACGCAATTGGGGTGGCAAATTGGCTATTCAAATGGCCTATTTTTTGTCCACACGGGCGTGTGTCTCAGCCGTGTGCGACACAAGGTCAGATTACACAGCCGTGTGTCCCCTAGGGTACCCTACGAATTAAAGTTAGTATACCCTCCAGTTTTGACACGGCCTAGACACACGGGCGTGTCTATTGGTCGTGTGTGGCACACGGGCGTGTGTTCGGCCCGTGGCCAAGTTAGTAGCCTTGCTAATTTTCACACGGCCTGGCACACGGGCGTGTGACCTGTACATCTTTGAAAAATGTTTAAGTTTCGAAAAATTTTGTATGTGCTCGATTTAGTCTTGACCCTTTTCTAATGTATGTTAAAGGTCTCATTGGCCTATGTAAGGGACTCTGTATTAATGTATGACTTGTAAGGCTATGTGATTGTGAAATGAATGTTAAATGTTTTGATATGTTCGGTAGCGCCTTTAAGCCTATTTCGACGACAGATACGATTTAAGGGTGTTACACTGTAGCTGCTACCCTTTCTTTCTTTGGAATTCTCCAATCGATTTCGTCTTTGCCCAAAGAAAGGATTGGTATCATCAGTCTCTTTCTCACACTAATTCTCCTTTTTTTTCCTTCTTCTCTCTCCTTCTTTTATTGGGTAGATTCGTCCCACCTTAGCACATATTTTTCATTCCTCTTTTCAAGTTGGTTTTTCTGGTACACGCACAACTAGCTGAGAGTGATGTGGACAGAGTGCTGACTCATCTTCCTGGAAATGCCATGGCAATTCTATTGGCAATCAATCTTACAATTTTCCATGGTAATGTTTCATTTTCCTTATTTTCCTTCTTCATCTTCTTCTTCTTCCTACACATGTGTTCACACAAAACCATACATTTCCTCTTCAAGTGATAAAAGTAACAAATAATGACTAGTGTAGCACAATCCAAGCTTTGTTATGTAATGTTCTAAAAACATCCTAAAAATGCAAATATATTCACTTAATTACAAATAATTAATCCCATTTAGAGGCCTTAAATATAACTCTTTTCAAGAGTTATCACACCCCCAAACCTAAATTATTGCTTGTCCTCAAACAAATGATATATGAATATACATGAATGCATGGAATTGCCAAAACAATTAGTTGCCGATTATACTGCCAAATCATAATAAGCACACTGTGTACATCTATTCTTAGCAATCTTCTACTGAAACAAAGAAAAATTGCTTACAGTTCTTGTAAATCTATTTCGCAAATAAAGTACAGAAAATGGTTCCTAAAAGTAAATGTCCTAAATATTTTAGCAATTAAAAATATAGTAATATACCTAGGTTATCTCTTTCCTAAACTCAATTTTTTTAAAACAATTATTCAATTTCCAACAAAAAAAATTCTAGGGAATTCATATTGTCACATGATTTTATACTTGACAACCTCAATGGAGCATACACTAGACTACCATGTATTATATCATGTCACAATTTGAATATAAATCACTCATACAAAAAAAGCTTTTAACTAAAAAGATGGATGGAGCAAACAACTACCTTCTTAGCAATTTAACCTCAAAATTCAATGGAGTGTCCCTAAAATATGTACAAACAAACACTCAAATCTAAACCCATCTTTTTGGTCAACAATATAATGGAGTAAACAAAATATAACTGGTCTACTCAATAGATTAAAACATTGGAGTATTCATATTATTTTACCATGACTAAAATTATACACTATTACTATATTGAATTTAAGTCAAGAAGTCCTAAATTTATTCAAAGAATGCTACTATGGCCTAGTTGCATTTATTTCAATTATTCTACTTTTAGAAAGTCATTTTCAATAACTATCATAGGATAAACAGGCCTAAACAACTATCAAAATATTTTCTAAGTTTACCAAGAAGAGTTATTATCCTCATTGAACATTATTGATAACCATATACTCATATAAGCAAGTAATTGAATGTTGTGGCAAGAGGATTGTATGAACAATTAACAATGGAGTCTATATGCACTACACACCCCTAAACCAAAGGGATGCATTATCCTCAATGCATGAACATGAAAGAATTAAATTAATACAAGCTATATGAATGCATGAAATAGATAAAAACCAAAATCAATGATCATCAAAATATAAAAATCAAAGCTTGGAAGGGAAGAATGTTACTTTACTTGGGTTGTGTAGATTTTCTTGCAGCTCATTTGTAATTGCAGCCTGTCCTGGTCATCACGATCAGCTTGAACGATTTTACTAACAGCCTTCTTGAATCTTTTTCTCATCATCTAGTTGATGGGCACTTTTTTCCTCATCATCGTCAGTATCTGACTTTGTTATTTCATTAATCAATTGATGAATTGTACATTCCTGTATAGTCATAGAGGCCTTAAATTATGGTGCAGGTGCAGTAGTCTGAGTGATATCCATTCTATCATCATCAGACTCTATCTTGGCTTCATCTCTCTTTGGGTCTTGGTTGTGCGTGAAAGCAATAGTAGGTTCTTCATCTTCTGCTTCAAGATTCAATAGCAATTCCATAAGAAAAATAGGAAATGGTGGCATTGGGCGTGAGAAGTTCTTTTGCAAGGATTTACACATGGCAATATCATATTGGCGAATATCCCTAAAAGATGGTCATCTCTTATTGAGCTCTACCAAAGTCAGTGACAAGTACTTTCTGATGTTTTTCCAACACACAAAACTGTTGTTTCAAACCCTCTACAGCTTCAACCATTCGCCGCTCAAAATCAATGTGAGAGGTCGAGAGGACATCAAAAGTAGTCCTAGGAGAAGAATATAAAGGTGCACCAGTTTTCTTTGGCATTTCCTCCCCCGCCAGTTTCTGTGCAATGTGCATAGTAATAGCCCTTTTGT
The DNA here is from genome assembly GCA_025698475.1 of Gossypium anomalum. NCBI lineage: Eukaryota > Viridiplantae > Streptophyta > Magnoliopsida > Malvales > Malvaceae > Gossypium > Gossypium anomalum. The sequence goes on from CM046958.1 coordinate 22,695,373, forward strand.
TCGAAAGGTGGTCTTCATTTGGTGGCAAGTGAACCTTTACTCTTTAGCAAAGTCTAGTGATCAGTGAGGGGACATTTAAGGTGCCAGTATTCTTTTGGGCATAACAATAAATCTCACGAAAGATAATATTTCCAACATTAATCTTTTGGCCCACCATTATGGAGTAGAGAAGCAATAATCGATCCTTAGAGATTGTAGCATTATGTGTAGAAGGAATGAGACAGGTTTTTAAGAAATGGTACCAAATCTTGCATTGAGGCTTCAATGAGGCTCTGTTGACGGTGTAACAGTCATTTCTTAAACTTGACCATTTTATACCTTCCACATAAACATCAGTAAGAACCTGGGTTAAGCACTCTAAGGACATTGTCTTCACAAAAACAACATGCTCGTCAGGACCTTCAGACAATCCATATTAGGCATTGCTGGAGTCCTCATCAAATAGAACTGATGCACTATGCACGTATATAAATGCATTAGTAGGAGAAGTAATGTGGCTATAAAACTCTGTTATTACCTTTAGGAAGACATCATCTGGATGGAGACAAAATATTCCCCACCCATGCTTTTTGATAACTGATGATATGGCCTCTGTATACCACATGAAGGGAGCATCCTTAAAAAGGAATCCTTTCTCCGTGCAGAATAGTCGTTGGGAAATATTTTTATGGCATTTCTCTTCAGCAAGTTTACTAAAGAAGGTGCATGGAGAGGCAAAGGGCGAAGCAGAAGTTGCTTGGGAAGCCATTGAAGAGAATATAGATAGCTGGAAAATGAAAAAGGTTAGATTTTATTATGGTTATGAGTGAAAGAGAGAGTAAAAGCAAAAAACGTAGCAGGATGAAAATGTGAGAAGAAACTAAATCAACTAGGTTAAAGCGTGGGATAGAAGAAATTCTTACGTGTGTGATAAGACTGGCCTTAATCATAGGCTGACAAGGTAAAACAATTGATATTTAGTGGGAAAAGAAAATGGAATTAGCGCAAATTTGTGAGAATTAAAAGAATTTGGGCTAATGGCTTCAATTTGTACATATTTTGGCCCAAAGAGAAACTTGTAACAAGAGATAATAAAACAATTAAATAAATTTATTGGGTAACAAGTAAAAATAAAACAAACAAAGAAAATTTCTGCAAAAGAACAATTATTAAGTATTTCGAAGAGAAATAAATTTTTTTGTTGCACATTATAGGAGCTCCAGAATAATTTTTTAGGTGTTGACCATTGACTTTGAAAGTGGATCATAGTTTTCCATCTTTAACGTTGACAGCTCCATAAAGGTATATACGCTCAACTTCGAATGGTCCAGACCATCTCGACTTTAATTTTCCAAGAAATAGTTTAAGTTTGGAATTGAAGAGAAAGACTTGTTGTCCAGGTACAAATTATCATGGCAAAATTTTCTTGTCATGCCATCGCTTTGTCTTTTCTTTATACAGTCTCGCATTCTCATAAGCTTGAGCTCAAAATTCATCCATCTTATTAAGCTCCAGTAAGCGATGAGTGGCAACAGTATTGCAATCTATGTTTATTTTCTTAATTTCCCAAAATGCTTTGTGTTCTAGCTCAACTGGCAAGTGACATGGTTTACCATAGACAAGATTGAAAGATGACATTCCCAACGATGTCTTGAAAGTGTGTGATAAGCCTACAAAGCTTCATCCAACCTTGCTGACCAATCCTTGCAGATGGGATTGACAACTTTCTCCAGAATTTGCTTGATTTCCATGTTGGAAATTTTAGCTTGTCCATTTGTCTGTGGGTGGTATGCTGAGGCAATTTTATGTTTAACCCCATATATATTCAGAGCATTAGCAGCTAATATACAGTCAAAATGTGAACCTTCATCACTAATTAAGGCACGAGGGGTACCAAATCTAGTAAAAATATCTATATGCAAGAATCTTAAAACTGATTTGGCATCATTTGTAGGTAAAGCCACAGTGACAAGAATGTAGATTTTGCCCCAAGATGGTGGAAATGTACCCATGAAATCAACTCCCCACACATCAAATAATTCCACCTCTAAAATATTTTGCAACAATATTTCTTGTCTCATTGATAAGTTACCAATTCTTTGACAGTGATCACATCTTTGATAGAACTCATGAGCATCTTTAAAAATGGTGGGCCACTAGAAACCAAATTGTAGAACCTTTGCAGCAATTCGCATGCTTCCAAAATGTCCACAATAAGGTGTAAAATGACAGTGATGAAGGATACTTTGAATTTCATCATTTGAAATACATCTTCAAACTACTTAATCTGCACACTACTTGAATAGAAATGGCTCGTCCTAGTAATATTGCTTGACATTGTGAAGGAATTTCCTTTGTCCTTGATGATTCAGTGCAGGTGGTAGCAACCCACTAACTAGAAAGTTAACAATATCACTATACCATGGCAATGCCATAGTCGACAACAACTGCTCATCAGGGAATTCGTTTTTAATAATTTGACTATCACCATAATTATTCTCTGCTTCCAATCATCACAAGTGATCAGCCACTTGATTTTTAATGCCTTTTCTATCTTTGATCTCCAAATCAAATTCCTGCAGTAACAATATCCATCTAAGGAGTCTGGGCTTGGCCTCTTTTTTTTGTCACCAAGTATATAATGGCAGAATGGCCTGTATAAACTGTCACTTTGGTGCCTACTAAATAAACTCTAAATTTTCAAAGGCAAATACCACTGCTAATAATTCTTTCTCTATGGTGGTATCATTGAGCTGTGAATCTGTCAACGTATGACTAGCATAATATATAGCATGAAACATTTTGGTTTTTTTTTTTTTCCCCAAAACTACTCCTACAACAAAGTCACTAGCATCAAACATCGTTTGAATGGTAAAGTTCAGTCGGTGCAGTGACTCTAGGTGCTATAATCAATCACTCCTTTTAACTCTTTGAATGTTTTTTATCATATTTTGTTTTGCTCCAACAATTAACATAGAGGCTTGGATATCTTAGAAAAATATTTGATGAAGCAACAGTAAAATCCAACATGATCAAGGAAGCTTCTAATTCCTTTTACTGAAGTGGGTGGTGGCAACTTTTCAATGACTTTTATTTTTTATTTGTCGATGGCAATTCCTTATTGTGAAATCTTGTGCCCCAAAACAATGCCTTCACAAACCATGAAATGATATTTTTCCCAATTCAGCGCAAGATTTGTTTCTTGACATCGGGAAAGTACTAACTCCAAAATATTCAAATAATCTTCAAAAGTGTCCGCCACACACCAAGAAATCATCCATGAATACTTCAAGGAATTTCTCCACCATGTCGGTAAGTATTGCCATAATGCAACGCTGGAATGTTGTCGGGGCATTACATATTCTGAAGGCAAATGTTCCATAAGGACAGGTGAATATAGTCTTTTCTTTACAGTAAGAGATATGGCAATTTGGTTGTACCCTGAGTAGCCATCTAAAAAACAGTAAAAGGCTTTCCATGCTAGTCTGTCTAACATCTGATCTATAAAAGGCAGAGAGAAATGGTCCTTTTTCATTACTTTGTTCAGCTTTTGATAATCCATACAAACTCTCCAACCTGTGACAGTACGTGTGGGAATGAGTTCGTTGTTATCATTGCTGACTACAGTGGCTCCTCCTTTCTTGGGTACGCTGAACAGGGCTCACCCAAGAGCTATCAGAAATCAGGTATATAATTCCAATATCCAACTATTTGATAATATCCTTTTTAACTACTTTCTTCATGACAAGATTCAGTCTCCTATTGTAACAGCCCAATTTTTTAATGGTGATGGAACAGTGGTTCTGAGACCACAAATTTCCATCGTGTCGACTCATAAATATTATTTTTATAATATTTATAGAGTCATTAGAGTTGTATTAAAATTTAAATAAGAAATTTTAACGTTTAGATAGTTAATTAAAGAAAAAAGGACTAAATTGTAAAAGGTGCAAAACTTATTAATTAAAACATTAAGATGATTTAATAACTTAATTAAAAATTGAGGAAGGACTTAAGTAGCAATTATACCTTAGTCATTATGGTGGGACGACAACTTTGTTAAAATTGTTAGAATATAATATGATCAATGGTAATTCTGTAATTTAGACAAAATTAAAACAAAACTAAAGAATGAACAAAACAATTTTTACTTTCATTTTCTTCTTCAAGTGATCAAAAGTCATTTCTAGGGAAAGGAAGAGTTTTGGTTTGCTTAATTCCTTTGCATGTAAGTGATTTTTGTGCCCGTTTCTTGTAATTTTTATGTTTTTGATATCGTTGCAATTAGGTCCAGTTAGCTCGTACCTTTATTTTTCAATCTGTTAAAAATTTTAGAAGTTGCCATTGATGAATCTTGAATGTTTTTTATTATAAACATGTATTTGAAGCTTTGGTTGTGTTGTTTGACGATTTTGTAAAGTGATTTTTGTTAGATTTTGATTTTAAGAGTAAATTGTGAAAATGTCAAAATTTTAGGGTTTCATAGTGAATTTGATGTTCATTAGGGACTGTTTAAGGGCCTACTATAGTCAACTGAAATATTGACTTGAGAAAAACGGTTAATTTGATGAATTTTAGGTTAGGAGACTAGATTGTAAAAGTTATAAAAGTTAGGGGTAATTGTGCAGATTCAAAAAATAAAAAGGCATAAAATGTTAAGTGAATTGCAAGCTAAAATGTAAGCTAATAATTAAATAATTTTACATTTTAGATTAAGACCCAGTTGATTCTCCTGAAGAAAGGAAAATTGCAAAATAGTCCCTAAACTTCTACAACTACTATAATTCAGACCAGGTAAGGTCGTACAGCTCATAATTTAAATCTTTATGAAATATTTGCTGATAATATATAATGTGATAACTATATTTGATTATAAATGTTGTATGTTATTTAACAAAAATTCTTAAATTTCTATGCTTGGACCATATTGAACGCGAGATAGAGTACAGTTAAAATATGATGTGTTATGGGGGATTGGACCGGAGGGATATATATTCATGTTTCCCCAGTAAACTGAGGTTCAGCATTTGTTGCGAACTCTCACGTTATACTCTCAATTTTGGTGAGTTTCGATTGAATGAACTCCTATGAGCATTGGTGTGTTTCAGATGGACTAGCTCTTATGAGCATTAGTGTGTTTTGGATGGATTAGCTCTTATAAGTATCTGGTGTTTTTCAGTTGGATGATCAATATACTCTTATTCTTAAGTTGCTCATCAAGTTGAAAATCTTGGAAAGGTATCTTGTTTAGTGATTTTGATGGATTTTCCATATATTTGAATGTTAAATTGTACTTTTATGATTTACGGTTGAGATTGTGAATAGTAGGAAACATTCATGGTTGTATTGTTATTATTTGATTTATCGTACTTACTTCAGTAAGATTTATCATTTTAATACGTCGAACTTACTAAGCTTCGTTAAGCTTACTTATGTTATTTATTGTTCTTGTAGATACTCGGAAGGTTGGACGATTGGCTCGACACTAAGTCACACTTTCCATAAATTTCATTAATTTTTCAAACATTCATTTCGAATTATATGACATGATATTACTAATTTTTTGGTTATGTAAATTGTTAAGTATAATCATATGTGTAAATTGATAACTTACATGATATATGAGAATAAGGTAAGATGTTTTAATGCAAAATATGTACAGTATGTGTTAATATGATATTGTGGTTAAGGTGCTATGATAGGCACATTAGTTAGGTGTTAGAATCTTGTGAATTTATAAGCTGTGGTTCATGATGCATTTTGATGTATAATTGTATATACTTGTGGTATCAATGAGGATACAATGGTTAGGCACTTAGGATGGTTGATTTAGCATGTTTTTGGCTTGATTAATGTCACTTTGAATAGGTCTTTTGGTTGGTAAATGGATTAATTAAAGTCCAAGTAAGCTTGAAATGGTAAACTTGTTGATTAAAGTTCATTTTGGGTCCACACGGCCTGAGACACAGGCGTGTGACTCAGCCATGTGAGACACATGGCCTGGCGACATGGCCGTGTGTCATTTGTTGAGTGCTTAGGGTGCAAGCCAGTGAGTTATTTACGACCTAGTACACGGCCTGGTACACGGGCGTGTGACATGGTCGTGGCCTAGTACACGGGCGTGTGACATGGTCATGTGACCCTACTCAAAAAGTTACATGGGTGAGGACATAGGCTAGGACACGGCCATGTGTCTATAGTTCAAAGGTTACACGGCCTGAGACACAAGCATGCGTCTTAGCCATGTGAGGCACACGGCTTGGTCAAACGGCCGTGTGACCCCTGTAACCAAATTTTTGTAACTCTTTCATAGACTTTCCAAATGATTTCAATTTAGTCCCAAATTGTTTCTAGGGTGTTTCTTGGGCCTAAAGGGCTCAATATAGGGATGGTATGTGTTTGTATGAATGATTTATGTTATGTTTACGATATTGAATAAATTTACGTTTAAATGTTTCGATTGTTCGGTAATGCTACGTAACCCTAATCCAGCGACAGATACGGGTTAAGGGGGTTAAGGGTGTTACACATTTGTTGTTTAATAGATTTGCCATGGCAATACTTAAGTATTATTTTGTACATGTAGATTGTTAGGCTAATTCCTTTGATATCCACAATTTCCCATCCTAAAGCTTTCTGGGATTTTTTTTAAGACTTCCAATAATTGCGTCCCCTGGTCTATTGTAAGCTCGATAGAGATAACCATAGGCAACGTATCGTTATCTCTCAAATAAGCATACTTCAAATGCACTGGTAATGGCTTCAAATCCAGAACAGGTGGATCTTCTATTGACAATTAAGGAGGGTTGAAAGATTGATCTGAGAAGTCTAATGATTCAAATGTCCTCCTGAATCCATTTCCAGACAATTTTGTTTCATTTAATTCAACAAAGTCTGCATTAGAATTGTTGTGCATATGACCTGTAAATTTTCTTGCACTACAAAGTCAACAAATTCAACATCATAGCACTCTTCATATGGGACTGCACATTTTAAAGCATCAAACACATTAAATGTTAACTGCTAATCATTAATTCTCATGGTTAATTTACCTTTCTGTACATCAATCAATGTTCTACCAGTTGCTAAGAAAGGTCGTCAAAGTATTATGGGTATCTTTTTATCTACTTCACATTACAGAATAATAAAATCTACTGGAAAGATGAATTTGTCAACTCTTACCATTACATCTTCAATTTTACCTTCTGGATGGACGTATGATCTATCAGCTAGTTGTAGTGTGACTGTAGTAGGTCTTGTCTTTCCAATCCCAAGTTTCCTGAAAAAGACATAGGCATTGTAACACCCCTAACCCATATCCGTCGTCGGAACAGGGTTTCAGAGCATTACCAAAACTTTCAGAACATTTTACAAATAATTCATGTAAATTACTATTCATTAACTGAGATCATTCAAAACATCCCTTAATTGGACCCTCGACCTAATACGAGCATTACAATCGAGTTGGAACTTAATCGGGAGCTCTAAGAATTTTTCACGAAATTTTAAAATTTTTCTAAGGTGCAGGGCTCACACGCCCGTGTGGTCCAAGCGACACGCCCATGCTAGACGCTGTGTTCGACCCCATGTAACTCTCTGACTTGTGCACACGACCATGCCACACGCCCGTGTTCTAGGCCATGTGGTTAATTAATTTAATTAGAAATTAGGTGCAGGTTTCACACGGCCAAGACACACACCCATGTTCTAGGCCGTGTAGCACACACCCCCGTGTCTCTGCCCATGTGCTTAATTCTGAGCATTCTGTTTCTCAAAATTAAGGTGCAGGGGACACACGGCCTAACCACATGCCCATGTTACCAGGCTGTGTGTCACACACGGTCTAGACACACGCTCGTGTGTCTGCCCATGTGGACAAAATTAAACCATTTCTAGCTTCATTTCTCACCCAAAATTTCACCCAAGACCTGCACTTGAAACACACATCCAATACCAACCATTCCAAGCATTCAAATTAAACAATTCCATCATTCATCGTGGCATACCATCACATGCATATGTGTTTATAAACTTACCTTGGATTAACTTAGGCATTAACATCATTTGATCACATATACTTAGCATATCACATATGAATATATTATAATAACCTACTTAATCATACCAAAATAAGCCATTACTAGTTATTCCAATGGCTAGGTTACAAAACATCATTTGCATGCCACTAATGGCCAAGTTGTCCTATACATGCCATTATACCAAAATGATTTTACTATGTATACCCAAAATAAGCTAGTCGATAGTGTGACGATGCTCCAATGATCTTCCAACCTTCGCGAGCTTCCAAACGAAAACTAAACTTACCAATCTCATTATTTAAATCTAAGCATACAATATCATGTTTTTCATCCATTAGCAAAATTGCTTAAACACACGCAATCAATCAAACATGTTAGTCACCAAAATCTTCTTATCAATCAAGTAAACATAGCTGAGCTCATCATGCAATATTCTTTCAAGTCATTATCATTTCATCTCATGATTCTCATGCCATGTCAAGAGTTTTATGCCCGTTGAATCATTTAAATTCCGATGGATGCTCAAGTAGTACACTCGAGGTGTAAGATTCAATAATCAGTTAATTTCTTATTAAAGGTTACCCATTAGGGCACTTAATCAAGGAACACACTCTCGAGCCACATATCGTATAACAGGATTATCAGTCCAGGCTAAATCATTTATATAACATATGCTCAAAAGAGTTTAATTAGGATTACCAGTCCAGGCCCAACCCTAATCATAATGTATACTTGAAAAATATTATATTCGGATTACCCCTTCGGGCTAAATCTTTCTATAACAAGGTCAATAGGATTACTCGTCCGAGCTAAATCCCGTCCGCAACAAATGCAGGACCTTATTTGTTTCGGGAAAGCACATATATTCATCAGAATTCAATATTCAAACGGGACTTAACCCTTTTTCATCATATCAAGCATGTATTGAATTTCTCATTATAGCATTGAAGTAATGTACATCAATATAAGTCACATTCCATACAACACAACATTCAATTAAACATATTTACATGCCCGATTAAGTTACATGAACTTACCTTGAGACTTGTTCGCTTATAAAATCTACTAATCCGAAACTTTTTCTTTTCCTCGATCTAACCTCAAATTTGTGTTGTCTGGATCTATATCAATAGCTTTAATCATCAATTTCACATATTTCATATTTATTTGGACTCAATTTACATCAAAGGCAAAATTACCATTTTGTCCCTAAATTTTTCATACATTCCAATTCCGTCCCTAAACTCGAAAAATGAAACTTGTGCAATTTATTCCCTATTCCATGCCTAACCAAAATACCATTACAAATTCATAATTTTTCATCAAATTTCACAAATTTACATTTTAGTCCCTAAATCATGTTTTCATCAAAAATCACTTTGTAAAAATTGTTTATCTACCAACAACCTTTCATTTTTTACCATAAATTTCTAATTTTTAGCATATACATCCATGACCCATTTTTCGTACTTTGATAACTTTTCAAATTAATCCCCCAAATAGATAGTTTAAGTTATCCTAGTTTTAAAAATATCAAAATTACTAAAAATGGGACAAGGAAACTTACCCAATTAGGCCATGAAAGTTTCTTTTCTCTCTCCTAGGGTTTCCATATATTTTAGGTTGAAGAAGATGAGAAAATAAGAAGATATTTTCTTTCATCTTTTAATTAATTACTTATTTTTCAAATTTCAATTTTGTCCTTACCCTTTTTCTAAATTTCCATGGATGAGTCACCAAAACTCTACATATTTTTCTTTAATAGTCTAATTATCATATAAGGACCTCTATTTTTGAATTCCATAGCTATTTTATCCTTATAGCTACTAGAATTCAACTTTTGCATTTTATGCGATTTAGTCCTTCTTGTAATTAAACACTTAATCGATAAAATTTTCATATCAAAATTTTCACACGACATGTCTATCATAATACGGACCATCTAATAAAATAAAAATGAATTTTACTTTTGGGTCAAATTTGTGGTCTCGAAACCACTGTTCCGATTTCACTGAAAAATGGGTTGTTACAGGCATTATATTAATACTTGCACCTAAATCGCATAATTCTTTGCCCACATAATGGTCTCCAACCGAGCAAGGTATAGTGAAACTCCCTATATCTTTTAATTTTGGTGGCAGTTTGTTCTTCAACATTGGTGTCCACCCCTCAGTAAGCGTAATAGTTTCGGACTCCCCTAACTTTCTCTTCTTGGATAAGATAGCTTTCATGAATTTCACATAGTTAGGCATTCCTTCTAATACTTCCACCAAAGGTATTTTAATGTGTAATTGTTTCAAGACTCCAGAAGTTTCTTGAATTGAGCATCTTGCTCTGATTTTTGGAAACGCTAGGGAAAAGGTGGCAATGGCCTTCCTTCCATTTGTTGAGGTTGCTTTGCCATGGCATTTGTATTGGCTCTACAAGATGAATTTCTTTTGGCATGCTTCTATTTACTCCTATCTTTTTTAGTTTGTTCCACTACTAATTCAAAAGTTATTCTTTCGGGAACTTCTGAACTTTCCTCCTCGTAAAGGCATTATTTACAACTCCTAGCAACTGATAGTCTTCCGTGGAGATAATATTCGACGGTTTATTTCCTAAGAACCACAACCTTGGCAAAAAACAATTATATAACAAATATATAATATCACATCCATTCTCATATATAACTCAAAATATGCATAAGATCTAAAGAATGTCACTTTCTATATAATCAAACATTCAAAAAAAAAGAAATTTATTTTGATTATCTGTTTATACTTATAGATAGAACACAACCTGGCTCTAATACCAATTATTAGAAAATGGGTTTAATAAACGCAGCGAAAAATAAATTTAGGGAAAAACCAAAGTTTTAATTTTTTTCCAAAACAAGATATTGGTTGTGATATCTAAAGTAATAAACACTTAATCAAAATTGTACATTTCTGATTCGTTTAGGATGAGCACTTCGACTGAGTAGCCTTCTCTATTATCCTTAAGCTCACATATGCCGAGTGGGGGTTCGCTTCGAATCAGAAAATTTTTCACAAAAATTACCAGTGGGGTGATTTCGTAATTTCTCTAAACTTTTGGGTCAAATTATAAATTAGAAAAATATCTCTAAAAATTTTCTGGAATAATTTCTTCATAGATTTTTCTCTCTAAAACTTTCTCTTAAATTCAAGTGTTTGTCAAATAATAACCCAAAACTCTATTTATATAAGGAGAGTTTAGAGTGTTCAACTATGATTAAACTTAATCATTTTAATATTAAATTTAATCTAATATTTATCAAGATAAATATTAGATTAAATTTAATATTTAAAATATTAGATTAAATTTAATATTCAATCTTATTAAAATAATATAATGTTTATCTTGTAGATAAACACTAAATTGAATTTAATATTAAGATAATTACTTTAATATTAAATTAATAAAAATAAGTATTAAATTTTTATTTAATATTAAACTATTAAAATAATATTATTTTTAGAATATTTAATTTGAAATACAATTCTCTGGTAGAGTCCCAGTAAGAGTGTAACTCTTCCACAGCTCAACCACCGAAGACCAACAGTCGCGGGCCATTGGGACGCTGTCGTCGCACTCACCAGCATCGTCGTGTCCAGGGATGCAGGTGTGTCACCCTTACCGCACCCTGAACAGGTTCAACTGCTATCAGTTCGATCTAGGTCAATGATGACCTGACCAGTCCGGTCTACCCGCCGATTGCACCATCGGCTTGATTTCACATATCGGGTTCAGTTTGACTAGTTTTTGTGTCTTTGTCTCGGTTTTAGGCTCCCGGGCTCAATTTTCGATCTTCGATCCAATTTTCAAGTTCAATTACCCATTGGACCAATTGTCTGACTAGAAAATAAACTTCCAAAAATATCATATTAATTTTAATTGATTTGATTAATTTAATTTTACTTCATCAAAATTAATTTTTCAAGAAAATTCTTTAGTTAAATTCTCTAGTTGAACAATTCTCACAACCAACTAATTTAATTACAGATTGAATAAATCGACTCAATTAAATTATTCCTAAAGTCATAAAATTTTCTTTTGATTCAAATGCAGTCCGATCGAGCTTTTGTTAAGCTAGCGGAGGGACCAATCGGACATATACAATTAGGCTCTGGTGATAGCAATTATGTCCAGAAGCATCATTTTGATAATTCGCAATTACTTAATGATGGATTCAGTCCACAAAAAGTACCATGATTGAAAACTCCTTATTGTATACTCTTTACAAAAACAATTCATCCAACTATTTTATCCAATAACCTCATCATGTGTGTGTTACCCTTATATGATATCCTTGATTCCTTTGAGTTAAATCTGTTCAATCAATACAATCTTATTTTATCTCATTGTCACCATTGTGTCTTCTTAATGATTAATATGATCATTATCAACAAATGACTATGATAAATAGCTCATTCGAGAACTAGCAACCCGTGGCCACGTTCCATATTTATCAATCCACATAATGCCAATGAGAGGATATAATTAACTCTTTAATTGAGCTATGAATTCCACTATTGTTAGTAAAGTCATGCCATACACAAGTCATGTACCCAATATACCGGCTATGGGCTCGATCATCTTTAGACCATAAGCCTCCACTTATATCAAAACACATGAGTTGTATTCGCATGGTCAATGGCTAACTTAAGATTTTGGTAAATCACACCATGAACATCAAAAATGAATTAATTCACAAACAAATTCAGAATTAATCCATCTTGGGTCCAGTCCAATGTATCATTCTACCAATGAATACATCTATGTATCTACTCATGAAGTCAACTGCTCTGATAACCAAGACTAGCCATCTCCCTAATTGGAATTGTAGACGACATACTAATCCTTCTCAATATTTGAATCAAATGCTCACTTTGATTCTTTTACGGGGTAACGGACTCATTTAGATTATCTATTGAAGTAAGTTATCTTTCTCGCAATGTAAACGCTCTTTACAATGCCACTTATCTTCACTTTAAACTTTAGATGATCAATAAGCAAATATTTGCTTGCCACAATTTCACTATGCATGCAAAATATAAAAAACAGAAAATACAAAAAACATAATAGTGAAATGTGAAATTAACTTTATTTATTTATTCATCGTTCAAATGAATAGAAAATAGTTACATGTTTACTACAATATGGGCACATTTACCAATAAGACTAATATTGATAAAAATAAAACTAGAAAAGCATCCACATGTACATTGACTAAGCTGACGGGTGAATCTGGCAACAAGACCTGGAATTTTTGGCTCAGCTCTAACTTTATGTACATTATTGTATATTTCATTGAATAATTAGTTGAGATTGTAATTAATTTAGGTCTAATTAGTTTATAGGCATGTTGCACAATCATCTATGTCTAGGGATTGTACGCATACAATTTAGAAATAAAATAATTCAATGAAACAATAAAGTGAATCAGATATATGCTTCAACCATTAAAGAAAATAAAAGTTTCATCATTTAATCCCAACCCGATGAGATTTAGCTCATGGGTTGGCACATAAAATTCAAAACCAAAATAACATCCAACACCATTTTCATCATTCAATTCACAGAAGAATAAAGTACGAAATACGAAAGACTTCGGGAAAACAACTTTCACGTGTCCAGTTCACACTCCATCAGCACAGTGTACTGTGGTGGCTGAGAGGGACTGCTTTTGTCTTCCTTTTTCCATCTCTACTCAGCCGCTACCCTCTATTTTTGCCTAAGGATCTCTTCCCTTTTTTTTTTCTTCGCCTTTTTGGGTTTCCTTCTTTGGCTTTTTATATGCTTTTTCCCTAGGGTAAATCCAACAACCCAAGTTTATCTTCTCCTTTTTAAAATTCTTTTTTCAACAACCCAAGATTTTCTTCTTTTTAAATTCTTTTTTCTAGGATAAAAACCAGTATCCCAGAATTATCTTCTCTTTTTTTTTAGGCATATTTTTATGGTACAAGTACAGTTGGGCTGAAACTGGTATGCATTGAGCGTTGATTTGGTCTTCCTAGAATTGGCACTCATTTGTACTGACAAAATGTCCAACCTTTTGCCCCGACAAACCTTCACTCCTTTATTTCTTGTTCCTCAATCTACACTTGCCAAACCACCAAACGCAGCCCTACCACAAGCAATTAAAAGTACCCAATATTTAAACACAGTCTGAGTTTCTCATGCAATGATAAAAATACTAGTGAAATGTCATAAATGCTACTAAACGTACCTAAGTACAAGCAATTGACTAGGTCTAAAGGTAGGAAATATAACTTTTTTCAAGAGTTATCACTATGATCGATAATTAATAAAGGAACAATATCATAATTCAACCAATTCACATTCAAATATAAAACTAAACATAATTTTCATTTTATTCAATTTAATCCCTATACTTAGGGTATGTATAGCTTTCGATAGTTAGCGTCGGATTAAAATACGATTTCACATTTTTTATTAGGAACCTTATACCTTCTATTCCTAGCATAATATCATAATAGGTTTTCAATTTATTCAATTTGGTCCCTAATGTTAAAAATTTAACAATCAAACTTATTAAGCTTTACAATTTAGTCCTTATCATAATCTAAGCTTAACTTCTATTAGTTTTAAGTCTAATTCATCATTTTTTCAATAATAGTAACTTTTTAAAAACTCAATAATTGAACAATTTGATACATGGTCTAGCTAAATCAAGCTCCCATAATCATAAATCTATAAAAATTACATGCAAAAGAGCTTGGTTACCTTAAAACTTGCTTGGCCGATTGTTCAGGTTCCAAAAATGGAGTTTTCTTTGTTCGGTTTCTAGGGGAGAATGAAAAAGATGATAACTTATCATCTTTCTCCGCTTACCTTTGTTTATATACTAGGATTAAGTTATAGTTAATCTAGTTTAATTAGTTTAAACATAGTTTAATTTACATTTATTATCTATCACTTAAACTTAATGGAACCCACCATCATCATCCACTATCCACTATTTAATATTGGTTTATTTACTATTTTGGTCCCTTGGATAATTGCCATCTGGGTCCCCAAGTTTTTCCCTAATTAAAACAAAATAGAGATTGAACTTTTACAATTTAGTCCATAGGCTTTAGTTAACAAAATTTTAGGCTAAATTACTTTATCAAACTTTATTATATTTTATATTAACTCTGTAAATATTTCTATTTTATGTTTACAGACTCAATTTATGTAAATGGAGTTCTGAAATTGTATTTTTCAACACCACTAAAAACCGAGTTGTTACAAAAAAAGATTCTACAAAGTATCACCAATTCACACAAAACAAAAAAGGACTAATGTCCCTATAAATGAAAAAGTAGCAAATCAGCCAATGAGAATTTTCAGTTAGATATAGGCAAATTCTAGACATGTTTATGCTATTTCACAAAGGCTTATAAATACCAAAGCCATAGAATTGATAAAGTTGATACAAGCAAGTTCATATGACCGACCACAAATAGACATCAACCAAGTTCATAAGTTACTTGAATCAAATTAAAATACTCAAATTATACTCATTCCATAAATTAAATTGTTCAATAACACAACAAGGAATAAGAATTTTTTTTAATTGCATAAAAATAAATTTAACCCTCAACGTTTACATTTTCTTTCAATTTGGCCCGTATTGCTTTTTCTAGGTAAATTTAGCCTTTAACCTTCCAAAAAGAGTCAAATCACTTTTATTTAACGGATATGCTGACTAAAACATTAATTTTGTAACATTGTTGGTGTGACAACCTACGTGGCGGCTCAAGAGCACTTCATGCTAACATAACATTATTTGTTTTGTATGACATGTCCACAAATATTTGAAAAATTATAAAAAAAAATCAAATTTCATAAAAAAGTATTATAATGTTTTTAAAAAACATAGTATGAAGTACACATGGATGGTCATGCAGGCTACCACATTTAAAATTTTAATATTTTTGTCAATATTTTCGTTAAAAAAACATCATTTATACTTTTTTTTCAAAAGGTTGATGGTCAAATTAATTTTTTTTAAAAGGTTGAGAAACAATTTTAACTAAAAAAATCAAATTAATAAAAAATATATATAAATGTTAGAAAATAAATTTGATATTACACCCTTTTTAATTCAACCCAAATAACTTATAATATCTATTAACAGAATCCAAATAACACCTAACAAAAAATGGGAGGGACATAATATATTAAATTATTAATTGCAAAATTGGCTTTGAATTTTGGCATTTAGCTATGTTTTAATATATTTCTCTTCTATAGAATCTTACATGGAGACTTGGGAAGAGAGCGAAGAAAATAAGCATCGAGTTCCTCCACAAACTATTTTCGCCTACATTGAACTTGGGCTAATAGTCCATTATTTCTAGGAAAGTGAAATAAATAAAAATTTAAGAGGTATTTGATTAATTCGGCAGTTGCTAATTTCCATAAGGTTGTTCATCACAGTAGTTAATGTTATTTTCTGCATTTTTAATGTTAGATTTGCATCACCTTAAGGTTGAAATATGGAAATGACAAATATATTACAGGGAATACCTTTTTTTTAAATAAAATATATCGGAATTGAGAGGAAAATGGTATAAAAAATTTTTACAATTAATGAATTTGATTGGAATTTCTGGCTTCATCTCTTTTTTTTTTTTTTTCACAATTTATGGTATTAAATATTCTCATTAAGGGTTTTCTTAGTTCTTATTTGTATTGGTATAGAGTTTGTTTAGAAAATATAAAGTAATTAAATAAACATGTAATTATTAGAATGATAATTATATTTTCTTATAATTACAAAGAATTATAGTTCTCTAAATGTGTCTAATTGATAGGGTGTACTTACATAGTAATTTTCCATGTCATGTTCCGTTATACAAATTACAATAACATAGTTACATACTTTATATTTCTAAAAAATATTAAATACTATAAAATATTAGTACAATAAAAAAAATTTCTAAAAAAAAAAGAAAATTAAAAACCAAATCATCATATGTTAGTCTAAAAAAGTAATTGATAATACGATTACTAAAAAAAAACAAGAAAAAGAAACATCATATGCAATTTTATCTAATTGTTCTAATGCTTCATATTTGTTGGGTTATTCCCTTTTTAATATCTAACATTAAGCTATTTTTCATCAAATCTTGGTCCTTAATCGAGTTCATCATCATCTGATTCTGAATATATATCATTATGATTATCAATATCTCTTTCTTCCATGTACTCTTCGAAGTATGGATCATCTCAAATCCACCTATAAATAAAGCTATAAAGTATGCAATATGCTAGTAGGATCCAAAGGGTTTATTTTATGTTATACTAAGGTGATGTTAATATGAAAAATACTTTTTTAGAACAACAAATTTCCTCTCAACTACATTTCAAAGCTTGAAATGTATCAAATTAAAAAGTTTGTGAACCTTCTTTGGTGCTTGTGTCTAGCTATATTCTCTGAAATGGTATCATACCCCATGATATGGTGCAAAAAAACTTTTTTTATTTGCATAATTAACATCTACCATATAATATTTGAGTTCATGGTGCAAATATATTGTTTCTTTAATCATAAAATATAATATAAACTTAATTTGGTGAAAGAATTATGCTATGTTATAACCATTTTTTAAATATTCAAGTTAAGTAAAAAACAAAAAATATAATATATAATATATATAACCTTTATAAAAAAAATTTCATAAAGTTTCTAGTCGTAACACCCTAAAATTTTTGATTTACTGTATACTGGTATACCGAGAAATTTAGTGGAATTCTGATATGACAAAATTAGAATTTTCGAGGGATTAATTTTAATTTATTAGAAAGCCTTTAGAAGACAATTTTAGCTAATCTAACTTTACTAGCCCAATCGGGTAAAAATCCGAGAGTAAGAGCAAAATAATAATGTTTTCCACCGAGGGTATTTTAAACATTTAGAAGGAACATGAGATTAAGTATTAGAAAAAAAATTGTGGCTTGTGGTGAAGGGATGATGATGTGACATTTTTATTGAATTTTTAATTGTTGTAATGACATTTTTAACACGTGATAGAAGTACTTTTGACTTGTTGACTTCTCTCAGTGAATATTATATTCTAAAATTTTATATATAAAAAAAGAAATATAGCTTCTTCTTCCTCAAAAAGCGACTAGTCAAGAAGTGTGGAGAAAATTCTCCATTTTTCTTGATCTTTCTCTCAACTCTACTCATTTCTCTCCTAAATCTTCATCATTTTTCATCGCTTTCTATCGATTTCTTATAAAATCATCATTAATGAACTTTTATTAAGCATAATCCTTCTTTTTCCCCATCATCCAAGTGTTTAAGGATTGAACCTTAATGTAAGAAAGTGTGTTAGGAGGAAGGAAGGAAGGATCTAATTAAGGTAAGGATTTTGTAATTTTCATTTCTTTCATACATGAAAGCATATGTAACAACCCGATTTAGACCCTATTCGGAACGGTGGTTCGGGACCACGAATTCGAGATATAAAAATATTTTAAAATTATATTTTCTGTGTTTATTATGTGTGAATTTATATCTATGAAATTTTTGTGTTTTAATTTTGTCATTTGAGTGTCGATTTAATAAAAAGGGCTTAATCGCGTAAAATGAAAATTTGATGGTTTAATTTGTAACGGTCGAATTGTGGTTGTCTTTATAATTTGAAGTGTTTATAATGCAATTTGTCCATGAGAACATGATACGGATGGTTGTGGCCTTAATGAATAAGGTTTAGTTATTAATTAGAAAGGTCAAATATGTAAAATGTTAAATATGTTATTATAATAAAACATATAATAAAAGATATCATGCATTCATTTTTATTACATGACCGAAACTTGACAAAAAAATAAAAGAAATAAGCTTTAGGGTATTCGGCACTTTGTAAGCTTGATTCAAGGTTAGTTTTTGTTCGATTTTTGATATTTTTTACGTTTTTGATATCGTTACAGTGTAATGTACAAAGCCCATGCTCGAATTTCTAATTTTGATGAATATTTTGAGTTATTCCATTGATGAATAATTGAGCTTTGTGTGTTAGTTGATGAATTATGAAAGATATGTTTTAGATTAATATGTTTTGTATTGGAATTTTTTATGATTTTGAGTAATTAGGACTAAATTGCAAAAATAATAAATTGAGGGACTAAAATGTGAAATAAATGAAATTTATGGACCTCTATGAACATGGGTAGCATTCGGCCTAAGCATGGTGTGTGCAAATTTTGCATGTTTTGTGTTTTGTGCAATTTGGACTAAATTGTAAAAAGTGTTAAATGTTAGAGGTAAAATGGTAATTTGTCCATTTATGTGTTTTTGGAATAAATTGAATGAAATTATGTTTGAATGAGTTTAATTTGAATATGTTTAGATCAAGAACCAAAGAAATCAGATTTGGATCGGGGGAAAACCAAAGTTGTCGCTTAGTCGTCCCATTCCTATTACTGTTGTCCGAGGTAAGTTTATAGGCAAATAGATGTTGAAATTTTCAATATATGTATATTATAAATGCTGAATTGAATTGTTATAATTGTTTGAGAATGTACCGAAATGATATATGTTTGAGACCAATGGCTACGAGTTCGATTCAATCGAGTTACGACATCCGAAAGCCCCGTATGAGCCTTAGGAATAGATAGGATATATATGTCATGACATAGGATTCCGATATGTGGTGTGCGAGTAAGACCATGGCATCGATAAATGTGTGCGAGTAAGACCACATTTAATACGTTGGCATCGATATGTGATTCTGATATATGTGTGCGAGTAAGACCACATTTAATACGTTGGCATTGATATGTGATTTCGATATATGTGTGCGAGTAAGACCACGTCTAGTATGTTGGCATCGATATGTGATTACATGAAAGACCACGTCGGGGACGTTGGCATTGTACGATATGTGTGATTATCTGAGTATCCTATTCAATTCTGAATGGTTCAACGGGCAATGATAAGTTGTGATCGAATGTGTAATCAAGCTAAAGTGATCAGCTATGTGATAATTAAATCCTATTTGAAATTAAGGTAAGTTGGCTATTTGGTATGTGATATGTAACACCCCTTACCCGTTATCGTCGCCGGAACAGGGTACAAGGTATTACTAAAACATAGCACATATCATTAAACAAAAAAACCGAAATAGAAATATGTCATCTAATTTAATAGTGTATCATCATAACATATGTCTTGAACAATATTAGCCAACTTTAATGGCTTATACAACATAGTTGATCGAATCATCAGAGCCAATATTTTAAAACCTAGGCAATTATGACACCTAACAAAATAATTAAGTCTACTATACATGCCATAATTCAAAATATTTAGTTCAATTACCTAAAGTATTGATAGTGCGTGAGATCTTCTCGATCCTTAACTCCCGAAGCAGCTGAATGACACTATAAAACATAAGAGAGAAACAAAAGTAAGCTTATAGCTTAGTAAGTAGGTAAGTAAATATTAATGAGAGAATCTAAATATGTTTATACAACAATTCAAGTATATCTACTTCAATTTCAATATTCACTCCAATTTGATTAATGCTGTCTCTGTGCATCATGTTCGCTAAATAAATCATAACTCGAGTTACGAAACTCAAAATCCAATTCCGTAAATTTTCCTTGAAAATAGACTCATATATCTATTCACTAATTTTTTTCTAGAATTTTTGGTCAAGCCAATTAGTACAGTTTATTAGTTAAAGTTTCCCTGTTACACAGCTCAACTGATCTGACCTCAGTTCACTACAATTGAATTTCTCCCAGTACACAATTCGAATAACCATGAAATCTGTTTCATTTAAAACTATATTCAATAAGGAGTTTAGGCATATAAACTATATTTCTTAATTTGTTTTGTACAATTTTTAATGATTTTTCAAAGTTGGAACAGGGGACCACGTAGTCATTCTGAGCCAGTCACACACAATTGTAAATATCTCAAAATATAGAATTATTTTGCTTGCCCTGTTTCTTTTATATAAAAATAGACTCATTAAGCTTTAATTCCACATCTCATTCAACCTCTAATTAAATTCCTTCTATTTTTGGTGATTTTTCAAAGTCACGTCACTGTTACTGTCCAAAACAGATTTAATGCTACTTTCATTCTTTCACCCATTCTTTGCACCAACCTCATTTTTAACTTACATATATATGCTACAAATCAATTTCATCACATTTCATACATCACAAATGTAGGTCCATGACTACAATCTCACCACTAAGTCATCTCGTTGAACAATTCGGATCAATCCTCGATTTTAATGGTCTCAACTGCACACTCCATCATCATACTTCATTTAATTCGGCTCTCTTGTACACATAGTGAACACTCAGTACCACTCATGTGACCTGGCCGATTTGTCCAGTAGCTCTCTTGTCTACATGGTGTCCTTCACTTGGAACCACACATGCGACCTAGCTACATTTATCTCTTCCGTAGCTCTCTTGTCTACATGGGATACTTCTGTATCACACATGTGACCTAGCTACATTTATCTCTTCCGTAGCTCTCTTGTCTACATGGGATACTTCTGTATCACACATGTGACCTAGCTACTACATAGCATCGTGTAGCTTTCTTGTACACATAATGTGCACTCAAAGCATCATACATGTGACCTAGCTACATTCCATCAATATTATTGAACTCTTCCGAATGTTCAACCGGATCTCTCCTCTATTACTTATTTCCATTCTTCCAATGATCTATTTATATTTTAACATTCGCTAATATATTCACATAATAAACTGAAATGTAAGAATATACATGAAATTAATGTAATATTTACGTACAAACTTACCTCGGTACAAAATGTGGAATTTTGCAATTTAGTCCAAAGCCTTTTCTTTCCCCGTTCGAGATCGATTCCATGCCTTTCTTGATCTATAATATCACATTTAGCCCAATAATTAATCACACTATTCATATGAGTCCAAAAATCATATTTTTACGAATTTGCATTTTGACCCCTAAACTTTTGCATATTTGCACTTTTGCCCCAAGGCTCGGAAATTTAATTTCAGCCCTTATTCCTATGTTTTATGACATACTGAACATTTTTCTCTTCTAAAACAACATCAAATTCTCACTCTAACATATAGTTATGAACAATAAGTATTTTTACCGATTATGTCGTTTTACTCGTTTTTACGAAAAATCACTTAGCAAAAGATGTTTAACACAACCTCAAACTTCATATTCTACCATAAAACATCAAAATCCATGCATATCATCCATGGGTAAATTTTTAAACATAAACCCTAACTCGAAATAATGGTGGAAATAGGTAAACCGAGCTACAAGGATTTCAAAAATGTAAAGAACATTAAAAACGGGGCTCGAATTCACTTACTATGAAGCTTGAAAGTTGAAGAAACCCTAGCTATGGAGGAGAGGAAAATTTGGCAGCAACTAATGAAGAAGATGACCAATTTTGTGTTATTTTTCCCATTTTATTTCATTTAATATGCAAATGACCAAAATGCCCTTACTACTAAACTTCCTAAAAATTCCATCCATGTCCTAAATTTTGTCCATAAACTTAAAATTGGTCAAATTTCCATTTAAGACCTCCTAATTAATATTCCAAAGCAATTTCATACTAAAAACTTCTAGAATGCAAATTTTGCAACTTATTCAATTTAGTCCCTACTTTCAATTTAAGCACTTTAGGCATAGAATTTTATCACGAAATTTTCACACAATCACGTAATCATATCATAATCCTCAAAATAATTATAAAACAATTATTTCTATCCCGATTTATGGTCATAATATCACTATTACGATTAGGCCCTAATTCGGGTTGTCACATTTCTCCCCCTTTAGAGATTTTCGTCCCCGAAAATCTTACTGCAGAAAAAAGTTTGGGTCTTGTTTCTTCATAGCTTCCTCAGATTCCCACGTAGCCTCTTCTATCCCATGTCCGTGCTACAATACTTTCACTAAGGCTATACTTTTATTTCTTAACTGTTTAACTTCTCGAGCCAAAATCTTTATTGGTTCCTCCTCATAGGTCATATCCGATCGAATCTCAATTTTTGTTGGGGAAACCACATGTGGAGGATCAGAACGATAACGCCTCAACATTGATACATGAAACACGTTATGAATTCTTTCTAACTCTGCCGGTAAGGTCAACCGATATGCCACTGGTCCAATTCTCTCGATAATCTCATACGCCCAATAAAACGCGGACTCAACTTGCCTTTTCGGCTAAATCTCAGAATCTTTTTCCATGGTGACACCTTCAAGAACACTTTATCACCCACTTGAAATTCAATCTCTTTTCTTTTCAAATCTGCATATGACTTTTGTCGATCTGAAGAAGCTTTCAAACAATCCCGAATTACTTTTACTTTCTCTTCGGTTTCTTTAACTAGATCAACTCCGTGAATTTGTTTCTCACTAAGCTCGGTCCAATACAAAGGAGTCCGACACTTACGACCATACAAGGCTTAAATGCGGTGCCATTTGTATACTTGATTGATAATTGTTATTGTAGGCAAACTCAATCAAAGATAGATATTTCTCCCAACTACCTCCAAATTCTAAAACACAAAGATCTAAGCATATCTTGAGTACACAATTACTCTTTCCGATTGACCATCTGTTTACTGGATGAAACGCGGTACTAAAGTTCAATTTTGTACCCAAAGCTTCTTGTAACTTTTTCCAAAATCTCGAGGTAAATCTCGGATCTCTATCTCGATATTATAGACATAGGTACTCAGTGCAACCTCACAATTTCAAAGACAATATATAATTTGGCTAATTTATCAAGTGAGTAATCGTGCGTCTTTGGTATAAAGTGGGCTGACTTTGTTAATCTATCAACCACTACCCAGACAGACATCCTTCTTTTTAGGAGTCAAAGGCAAACCGGTCACAAAATCCATGGTAATCTTGTCCCATTTCCACTCGGGCACTATTACGGTTGAAGTAGCCCTGATGGCACTTGATGTTCACTTTTTACTTGTTGACAAATCAAACACTTGGTTACAAATTCGAAATGTCCTTTTTCATACACGCCACCAATACAATTTCTTTAAATCATTATACATTTTTGTGCTACTGTGGTGAATCGATAAACGACCACTGTGCGCCTCATGTAATATTTTACGAATCAATTCATCGTTTTTGGTACACATATTCTGTCTCGAAACATCAAACAGTCGTCTGGTCCAACTCGAAAATCTGAGTCGTAACCTGATTCACATTGAGTTCTCTTGGTCCGCAACTCACTATCATTTTTTTGAGCATCACAAATCAACTGAAGAAATAACGGTTTAGCTCTCATCTCTGCTAAGATTGACCCGTCATCAGACAACGCTAACCCCGTATTCATGGCTCTCAAAGTAAAAAGAAATTTTCTGCTCAAGGCGTCAGCAACTACATTTGCTTTTCCCGATGATAATCAATCACGAGATCATAATCCTTTAATAATTCAAGCCATCTTCGCTGTCGCAGATTCAAATCCTTTTGATTCATCAAATACTTCAAACTTTTGTGATCAGTAAAGATTCGGCATTTTTCACCATACAAATAATGTCGCCAAATCTTCAAGGCAAAAACAATAGCAGCCAATTCCAAATCATGTGTAGGATAATTCTTCTCATGCGGTTTTAACTGTCTCGAAGCATAAGCTACCACTTTACCCTCTTGCATCAACACACATCCAAGGCCTGTCAATGATGCATCACTATAAATTACGAACTCTTTTCTGGTTGGCGTTTGTACCAAAATTGGTGCTTGATCAATCGTGCTTTCAACTTTTCAAAACTCTGCTGACATTTATCACCCATTCAAACTTAACATTCTTTTGCAGCAACTTAGTCATAGGAGAGGCAATCATCGAAAATCCTTCAACTAAACGTCTATAATATCCGGCTAAGCCTAAAAAGCTTCTAACCTCGGATACATTCTTTGGCGGTTTCCAATCAATGATCGCAGAAATCTTGCTTGGATCCACCCGAATACCATCACCTGAAACTATATGTCCCAAAAATCCGACTTCACGAAGCCAAAACTCACTTTTACTAAACTTGGCAAACAGTTTCTTTTCTCTCAAGATCTGCAATATGGTTCTCAAGTGTTCGGCATGTTCAGATTCATCCCGAGAATATATTAAAATGTCATCTATAAACACTACTACAAACTTATCCAGATATGGCCGAAAGATCCGATTCATTAAGTCCATAAATATAGCTGGAGCATTTGTTAAGCCAAAAGGCATCACAAGAAACTCATAATGTCCATACCTTGTCCTAAAGGCGGTTTTCGGTACATCCAACTCTTTAACTCTCAACTGGTAGTAACCAGACCTTAAATCGATCTTTGAAAACACTGTGGCCCCTTTTAACTGATCGAATAAATCATCAATCCTCGGCAATGGGTATTTGTTCTTTATAGTCACCTTATTAAGTTGACGGTAATCAATACAAAGTCTCATTGAACCATCTTTCTTCTTTACGAATAATCTTTGGAGCACCCTGGAGAGAAAAACTTCGGTCTCACAAATCCCTTATCTGTTAATTCCTGTAACTGAGCCTTCAATTCTTTTAATTCAGTCGGAGCCATTCTATACGGAGCAATCGAGATCGGGACAGTACCCGGCAACAAATCAATGGCAAACTCTATCTCTCTGTTCGGAGGCAACCCAGGCAATTCCTCTGGAAATACATCTGGAAACTCACAAACTATCGGTACTGACTCAAGCTTCAATTGAGGCAACTCAGCATTCATTACATAAGCCAGATAAGCTTCACACCCTTTTCTCATGTATTTCCGTTGCAAACATGTGCGAAATTACCATAGGCAATTTATTTGATTAAATCGGTTTCAACCCACGAAATTTCTCCATTTTCACATTTCAACTCTAGTGTCTTTTGTTTGCAATCTACCTTAGCATCATACAATGTCAACGATCCATTCCCAATATAACATCAAACTCACCAAATGGTAACAAAGACATCAAATTGGCGGAAAAGCGATGACCTTGAATCATTAATGGGCAATTCTTGCAAACCTTATCAACTAGCACATATTGGCCTAAAGGGTTCGACACTTTAATCGTAAACTTAGTAAACTCAACGAGCAACTTTTTATTAGATACTAAATTCATGCAAATATAGGAATGAGTGGACCGGGATCAATCAACGCAATAACAATAGTATCATAGAGAGAAAATGTACCATGTGACATCGGGAGATGATGCATCTTCTCGGGCACGTATAGCATAAGCTCTAGCGGTGCTCTAGCTTCACGATCTTGCCATCGAATCTTTCATCGCAGCTTTCTTTGCTAGTCCCACTTCGGTATTTCTCGGTGGTCTACCCCTACTAACGGTGGTATTCATCTGCTAGCACTCTGAATTTCTTCTTTAACTTTCTCCGAACAATCTCTAATAAAATGTCCGCGAGAACCGCTTTGAAACAAGCTCGTTCGGTTCCCCAACACTCACCATAATGTTGCTGCCACATTGCTTGACATTCGGGCTTTCTAGGTCGCATATTACCCACACTTGCCACTGAAGTAGCTTGAGCTTTAGACCCGAATACGCTCTACCACGATCTCTGTGTGAATCCCCAATTGAAACTGTCATTCGAGGTTTGCCTCTTTGGACCTCTTTGATTGTGACCAAATGGCTTGCTTATCGGTCTTTTTCGGCATCTCGAGCCTCCATAGCAGCTTTTCTTCTTTCTTTGTTCAATTCTTGACTTTAAGGGCTCGATCAACCAATACTACAAATTCTTTCAACTCCAAAATTCCTACCAAAGACTTTAATATCCTCATTCAGCCCATCTTCAAACCTTACGCACATATTGGCCTCGGTGGACACACATTCCCCGAGCATACTTGCTAAGTCTCACAAATTCGCGTTCATATTCTCGCTCTGGACATCTTGCCTTGCTTTAACTCAAGGAACTCCTTCCGTTTTTGATCAATAAATCGCTGACTTATGTATTTCTTTCTAAATTCCTCCTGGAAAAAGTCCCAAGTAACTCTTTCTTTTGGCACCACTGCTACCCTAGTCTTCCACCAATGGTAGGCCGAATCTCTCAAAAGTGATCTGAGACACTTTAAGCATTCCTCGGGTGTACATGAGAGCTCATCAAATACACGGGTAGAATTTTCAAGCCAGAATTCCGCTTTCTCAGGATCATCATCGATCTTTGCTCTAAACTCTTCAGCCCCTTGTTTTCGAATCTTGTCAACTGGAGGCTTGCTCGTCCTTACCAAATCTATGCCTTGAGCAGCTACAGGAATCGTCTGAGGTATAGGAGGGGGTGGAGGAGGTTGAGCATTTGGATTTGCTCGAATAAATTCAGTATACCAATCATTCATCCTTTGGAGGAAGGCATCCCGAGCCTCCTCTCCTTGCCTCAATGTCTCAGATCTACTTTCCACAGGCGCGGTCCCTTGTGCAGGAGCCGGCGCATTACTAGCAGCATCATCAGCCGCAGTTCCTTCAGGATCCATTACTATATTAAAACAAAACACAGTTTAGAATAATCAGGAGTCACCACACTATCACAATATTTTTATGACATGTATAGCTAGACTTTTACACACACTTTATTAGTCCGAGAACCGACTAAACTATAGCTCTGATACCACTAAATGTAACACCCTTACCCGTTATAAATGCCAGGAATAGGGTACAAGGTATTACTAAAACATAGCACATATCATTAAACAAAAAAACCGAAATAGAAATATGTCATCTAATTTAATAGTGTATCGTCATAACATATGTCTTGAACAATATTAGCCAACTTTAATGGCTTATACAACATAGTTGATCGAATCTCAGAGCCAATATTTTAAACCTAGGCAATTATGACACCTAACAAAATAATTAAGTCTACTATACATGCCATAATTCAAAATATTTAGTTCAATTACCTAAAGTATTGATAGTGCATGGCGAGATCTTCTCGATCCTTAACTCTGAGCAATTTGAATGACACTATAAAACAGAAGAGAGAAAACAAAGTAAACTTATAGCTTAGTAAGTAGGTAAGTAAATATTAATGAGAGAATCTAAATATGTTTATACAACAATTCAAGTATATCTACTTCAATTTCAATATTCACTCCAATTTGATTAATGCTGTCTCTGTGCATCATGTTAAGCTAAATAAATCATAACTCGAGTTACGAAACTCGAAATCCAATTCCAATAAATTTTCCTTGAAAATAGACTCATATATCTATTCACTAATTTATTTCTAGAATTTTTTGTCAAGCCAATTAGTACAGTTTATTAGTTAAAGTTTCCCCTGTTACACAGCTCAACTGATCTGTCCTCAGTTCACTACGAATTGAATTTCTCCCAGTACACAATTCGAATAACCATGAAATCTATTTCATTTAAAACTATATTCAATAAGGAGTTTAGGCATATAAACTATATTTCTTAATTTGTTTTGTACAATTTTTAATGATTTTTCAAAGTTGGAACAGGGGACCACGTAGTCATTCTGAGCCAGTCACACACAATTGTAAATATCTCAAAATATAGAATTCTTTTGCTTGCCCTGTTTCTTTTATATAAAAATAGACTCATTAAGCTTTAATTCCACATCTCATTCAACCTCTAATTAAATTCCTTATATTTTTGGTGATTTTTCAAAATCACGTCACTGTTACTGTCCAAAACAGATTTAATGCTACTTTCATTCTTTCACCCATTCTTTGCACCAACCTCATTTTTAACTTACATATATATGCTACAAATCAATTTCATCACATTTCATACATCACAAATGTAGGTCCATGACTACAATCTCACCACTAAGTCATCCCGTTGAACAATTCGGATCAATCCTCGATTTTAATGGTCTCGACACACACTCCACCATCATACTTCATTTAATTCGGCTCTCTTGTACACATAGTGAACAGTCGGTACCACTCATGTGACCTAGCCGATTTGTCCCGTAGCTCTCTTGTCTACATGGTGTCCTTCACTTGGAACCACACATGCGACCTAGCTACATTTATCTCTTCCGTAGCTCTCTTGTCTACATGGGATACTTCTGTATCACACATGTGACCTAGCTACATTTATCTCTTCCGTAGCTCTCTTGTCTACATGGGATACTTCTGTATCACACATGTGACCTAGCTACTACATAGCATCGTGTAGCTTTCTTGTTCACATGATGTGCACTCGGCATCATACATGTGACCTAGCTACATTCCATCAATATTATTGAACTCTTCCGAATGTTCAACCTGGATCTCTCCTCTATTACTTATTTCCATTCTTCCAATGATCTATTTATATTTTAACATTCGCTAATATATTCACATAATAAACTGAAATGTAAGAATATACATGAAATTAATGTAATATTTACGTACAAACTTACCTCGGTACAAAATGTGGAATTTTTGCAATTTAGTCCAAAGCCTTTTCTTTCCCCCGTTCGAGATCGATTCCACGCCTTTCTTGATCTATAATATCACATTTAGCCCAATAATTAATCACACTATTCATATGAGTCCAAAAATCATATTTTTACGAATTTGCATTTTGACCCCTAAACTTTTGCATATTTGCACTTTTGCCCCAAGGCTCGGAAATTTAATTTCAGCACTTATTCCTATGTTTTATGACATACTGAACATTTTTCTCTTCTACAACAATATCAAATTCTCACTCTAACATATAGTTATGAACAATAAGTATTTTTACTGATTATGTCGTTTTACTCGTTTTTCGAAAAATCACTTAGCAAAAGATGTTTAACACAATCTCAAACTTCATATTCTACCATAAAACATCAAAATCCATGCATATCATCCATGGGTAAATTTTTAAACATAAACCCTAACTCAAATAATGGTGGAAAG
Source organism: Gossypium anomalum (assembly GCA_025698475.1). Classification (NCBI taxonomy): domain Eukaryota; kingdom Viridiplantae; phylum Streptophyta; class Magnoliopsida; order Malvales; family Malvaceae; genus Gossypium; species Gossypium anomalum. The sequence goes on from CM046958.1 coordinate 22,725,265, forward strand.
AGGTAAACCGAGAGCTACGAGGATTTCAAAATGTAAAGAACATTAAAAACAGGGCTCGAATTCACTTACTATGGAGCTTGAAAGTTGAAGAAACCCTAGCTATGGAGGAGAGGAAAATTTGGCAGCAACTAATGAAGAAGATGACCAATTTTGTGTTATTTTTCCCATTTTATTTCATTTAATATGCAAATGACCAAAATGCCCTTACTACTAAACTTCCTAAAAATTCCATCCATGTCCTAAATTTTGTCCATAAACTTAAAATTGGTCAAATTGCCATTTAAGACCTCCTAATTAATATTCCAAAGCAATTTCATACTAAAAACTTCTAGAATGCAAATTTTGCAACTTATTCAATTTAGTCCCTACTTTCAATTTAAGCACTTTAGGCATAGAATTTTATCACGAAATTTTCACACAATCACGTAATCATATCATAATCCTCAAAATAATTATAAAACAATTATTTCTATCCCTGATTTATGGTCAAAATATCACTATTCTGATTAGGCCCTAATTCGGGTTGTCACATGATACAAATTGTATATGATACAAGTGAATATATATATGATCTTAGAAGTGAAAAATTAATTATGTTATTATTTATATGTGTGTTCGGCCAATTTGAACTTGTGGCATAATTATATGTTTGATAAATATAATTGCAAGTTTGAAATAGTATATAAACATAATAGCATGTTTTGATTTTGTTTTAATGAATTATAATGTCATTGATTTGTTATTTTCTTATAACTTACTAAGCTGTGATAGCTTATTGTGTGTGTATGGTTGCCTCTATTTTATAGATTTTGGAGTCAAGTTACAACCTCGAGGATCGTCAGCAAAGTTTATCACACTATCGACTGTTTTCGGTACTTTATAAGCTGAATTTCGAACCTATGGCATGTATAGGCTAGATTATTTTTGGATATGTTGATTTTGGTATGTATATATATATATAAGCCATGCGAAAATGGCTTGTTTATTTTGTTAAGTTCAGTTTCAAGGTTTGATTAAATTATGGTTATGTTTAGTTGTGGTTTGGTAAATTGGCTATGGTTTAAACTTAGATAAATATATGTGAACTTTGTTGATATGCTTTGTTAAGGTTTTGTTATGTGAGTTGGTATTAAGGTAAATTCGGTTATGGCATATAGAGGAAGTGAAGTTGATATGTTTATTAATATTGAGGTTTAGTAAGTTTGATTATGGATGAGTTTATTTTTGCAAAAAAGTTAAAGATATATGTGTATTTGATGAATGTATGTTTGGCTATGATATTTGACTATCTATGTTCAGTTTATGATGGCTAGAATGGATATGTTTTAACTGTTATATAGAAGTCATATTAAATGACCGAATATATATATAAATTGGATTTAGTTGTGTATATGAAATTTTGGCATGATTTATAGCATATGGAATTGACATGTTTTGATTTGGTTAAATTATATGAAAATTTATTAATGTTAGTCAAGTGAGCAATGTATGAATTGATTTTGTTGCAATTGAAATTTGGTCATTTAGATATGATTATATGTATTTGTAAAAAATTTACTTTGTTAACCATGAGGTATAATTCAACTTAGGCTAATATGCGCATGTAGAAAGCTTATAAATGAATGTATTGTTGTAAGTTGAGTATTTGAAAATGAATTATGATTAATGTTTATTTTAAGTGTTCAAATCTCATGTTATTTAGTTAATATGTTCAACTAATAGAAATATAAAGCAAATGCGATATGATATGTTTTATGTTAATGAGATTAGTAAAATGATTAAATAAATATTATTGATATGTTTAATTTCTAAAGCATGATTAGTATATGTGTTATAAGTGGTAAAAATCATGTTGGTTTTCGTTTGATTAAGTAATGCAAATGTGTGAATAATGTAAGTTCATAACTATATGGTTTAAATTAATATGGTCTTATGTGCATAGTCTTATGATGAATTAAAATGGCTAGGCATATTGATTTGGATTGGTTTTTGAGCATTCGGATTAGGTATGCAATGAAATGTCTTTGATGTTCGAAAATGATTAAAGATATTATAGTGGATTACACATGAATTAGTAATGCACATGATTATATTTGATTAATTGATAATGATATTGATATCGTTAAATTTTATAGCATCATATTATTTTTGTAATATGATTAATAATAAATGTTCGATTTGCATTTGTTATGTGTTTTGTATATGTAGATTTAAATTATATGGATGAGTGATTGGATGCTAATTAAGTACAAAATTATTATAAAGAGGTCGATATAATATTGTGCATGATTTGTAATAAGTGACTGTGATGAACTGTGCATATGTTGGTAATGCCTCATAACTCTAATCCGGCGACGGATACGGGTTAAGGGTGTTACAGCATATTTATTATAAGTTTTGGGTATTGTTAAGCCATATTAACATGAATTTAATGTTTTGGTATTTTTGAAATTTTTATTAACGATGAAGAAATAGAAGAAGGAAGGGGAAATACTAGCAAAAGGAAAGAAAACCTAGTGGATTGAGGTGAATATAGACTTCCCCAAAAACTTTTGAATATTTAGTGTAGTGAGATATTTGGGAACTCCATTAATATACTTATATTAAATTAAGATTGTTTCTAATTGAATTGTTATAATTATCAATTTTAATAAGTTATGGTATGTTAATGTCTCAATGATATGAAAGTGTAGTTAATGATATGAAAACAAATTTACAAACGATTGTTAAGTTAAGTCTCTTGAAGAGAAGTTAATATGAGTTTGAAACTTGATTTAGTAGCTTAACGCTATGATTGAAATCATTATTCCGTGATATAGTGTTTATTGTCTCAGATATTGTTTCAAACTTAGAGATTTTTAACACTAACATTCTAGAGATTTTGAAACAAGGGCTTAGTAGCTTAGTTTAATGGTTTGGATATGATTGGCATGCCAATAGGAAACTTCTATTACTAGTACTATGATACTTATGTTATTAGTACTTCGGTACTTTTGTTAATGACACTTTGGTGTGATTCTGATCTGGTCTTCAGACACAAACGTTTCAATGTTTTTGTTATTATGGCTTTGGCCAATTAATCTCTAATATCCCCTAGTTATTTATCTAGGCTTACAATGGGCTAAACTCAAACCGTTTTTTTCATTATATAAATGATTTCTTGACACTGACAAATGTTATTACTGTCATTTTGGAAATTAATCAGTTTTTCTAGTTTCTGAATTGTTGATTAGATGTAATGAGCATTGCTTTTAAAATATTTTACAAATTATTGTGTAAAATTTGAATCACCATTTAAAAGGTAAGTATATAAGAAAATTTCATATTATCTTACACTACAACAAAACAGGGTTTTTGCGGCCTTTTTAGTGGCGTTTGGACAAAAAACGCCGCAAAAGGTCAAGCAGTAGCGGCATTTATGATAAAAACACCACAAAAGGTCAAGCATTAGCAGCATTTATAATAAAAACACCGCAAAAGGTCAAGCAGTAGCGGCGTTTATGATAAAAACACCACAAAAGGTCAAGCATTAACAGCATTTATAATAAGAACACCGCAAAAGGTCAAGCAGTAGCGGTGTTTATGATAAAAACACCACAAAAGGTCAAGCATTAGTAGCGTTTATAATAAAAACACCACAAAAGGTCAAGCAGTAACGGCGTTTATGAAAAAAAAACCGCAAAGGTGAAGCAGTGGCGGCGTTTCAAAAACCCCTCAAAAAAATAATTTTATATTTTAGGGTTGAGGTTTTAAGATTTAATGTTTAAGGTTTATGGTCTATGGTTAATGGTTTAATGTTTAGTATTTTGAGTTTAGGGTTTAGTGTTTTAAGGCTTCTGGTTTGAGATTTAGTGTGTTGTAGTTATGGTCTTAGTGTTTAGGGTTTTAAAGGTCAGGGTATTAGGGTTTAAGGGTTAGGGATTTTGATAAAAAGTGACAAAAATCAAGTTCTTTTAGGGTTTAAGTAAGCACTAAGATTATTTTTTTAATTACTTTTGTACCTTGTAATATATATATATATATATATATATATATATATAGGGTTTAAGGTTTAGAATTTAGGATTTAGGATTTAGGATATATGGTTTAGGGTCTAGGGTCTAGGGTTTACGGTTTAGGGATAAATTTTGAGAAGTTAAATTTTATCAAAATCAATTTGGATAAATTCTATCAGCTGCACAAAAAATTAAACTTGTGGACACAAACTCTTCGTAAGGAAGGTTGGTTTCATTTTTTAAATTATTTTCGTACACAATTATAAAATTTTACAAATTAAATATTTTGTTTGAAACAAAACAAAATAATTTGAAGTATTTTAAGAAATAATTAAACCATAAAAATTTATTACTATCAAAGGCATTACGCCGCAAGAAAAAAAAAACATTTTAATTTAAACAAAACGGCGCCGATTCTTTAGCGGCATTAGCTGCGCTAGGTGAAAAATGCCTCAATAGATCGACCATTAGCGGCGCTTGATAAAAACGCTGCAAAAAATAATTTGGGAAAAAAGGCTGCAAAAAATAATTTACTTTAAATAAAACGGCACCGTTTTCAGTTGCGTCTTTAATGGCTTTAGCGGCGCTATGTGAAAAACGCCGCATTAGATCGAGCATTAGCAGCGCTTGGTAAAAAATGCCGCAAGCAACAATTTACTTTAAATAAAACGGCACTGTTTTAAGTTGCGTCTTTAGTGGCTTTAGCAAAGCTATGTGAAAAACGCCGTAATAGATCAACCATTAGTGGCGCTATTGAAAAAATTCCGCAAAAAACATTTTAATTTAATTAATACGGTGTCGTTTTAGGTAGCGTCTTTAATGGCATTAGCGACGCTAGGTAAAAAACACCGCAAAAAAATTTACTTTAATCAAAACGTCGTCGTTTTAAGTGGAGTTTTAGGGGGAATTAGAGGCGCTAGCTTATAAACGCCGCAATAGATTAGCATTACCGGTGCTGTTTAAAAATGCCACAAACAATCATTTTTTTTATATTGAAAGATCCAACTGATGATGGTTGGTACGTTGTAGTCCGTAACACCCCTAGAGACTTGTTTGACATGGGTAATGGAAGTAGAGATGACATCGACGAAAGATTAAAAACTTTTCCTTTTTCAGAACAAAACTTAAATGAAAATATCCCTAGTACTAGTACACAATTTCAACATGTTCACTAGGATGTGGATGAAGATATTTACGAATTATGATGTAGTAAGATTTTACGGTTTTTTAATTATATGTAATATTATAATTTAAATCTTGATCTTGTTAAATATTTCAACTGTCTTATATGTATTATAATTGGTGTAATTAGTTAATAAAATTTCAACTATTTTATATGTATTACAGATAAAATGCCCAAAAGAAGATTGCGAGATCTAAGTAGTGTTCAAAATCCTCCAAAATCGGAAGAAACAAGTAGTGAACAACAAACTAGTATTGGATCTTCAAATGTTCAAAATACAGCTGACGAACCAGCAGAAGTTCAAAGTAATATTAAACTTTAATTTACATGCGTGTTGTGTAACACCCTTATCCTGTATCCATCGTCGGATTAGGGTTAAAGGCATTACCAGACAATCAAAACATCTAACATTCATCTCACAAACATCATAGCATCAAAGATAAAACCTTGTCATAATGTCCCCTATATAGGTCATCGAGACCTTAAACATGCTTTGGAAAAGGGTCGGGACTAAACCGAGCTCATACTAAATTTTTTTTCAAAACTTAAACAATTTTCAAAGTTGTACAGGTCAAACGCCAGTGTGACAGGCCGTGTGCCTTACATGGCTTTAGACATGCCCGTGTATTTAGCCTGTGTCAAAATAGGGCATACATACTAACTTGCACACACGGCCACCAAACACACCTGTGTGCCTTAGCCGTGGTCAGGATTGACTTGGGTCACACGGCTAGCCACACGCCCGTGTGCCTTGGCCATGGTCGAGCCTAACTTAAAATCATAAGGTACCCCAGAGGACACACGGACATGTAACATGACTGTGTGTCGCACACGGCTGAGACACACGCCCGTGTCTCTACCTGTGTGGACAAAAATAGGCCATTTGAAAAGCCAATTTGCCACCCAATTTGGGTCACACCTACAATCACAACATTTCTTAACCAATTCACATCCAATTCACAACCAAAACATAAACCATTCATGCTATATCATTGCCAACCAATTCCATGCTTATAAACCTTACTATTTTATGCCAAAACATAAGATAAAAACATATCAAAACATATGGTTTTTATACCTTAATACACATCATTCAATCTCATATTATGAACTTACCAAATTCCCAAATAAACACATAGCAAATCTTACCAAATTGACCAACTCTCTTGGCCATCAAAAACACATCATACATACCACTATTGCATCACATATCATATACCATTATCCAACCATAAGTTCAAACACAATCTAGCCATATCACATGGCATGATATATACATTACAAAACATATCAAAACACTTCTAGCCTATACATGCCATACTTTAATATATATATTTCAAAAGGTACCAAAATATAGTTCGATGGTGTGGTGACAATCCTCGACGATCCCCGAGCTCCCAGTAGCTACGATATCTATAAAACAATGCAAACACACACAAAGTAAGCTTTCAAAAGCTTAGTAAGCCATATACAAATAAACTTATCAACTTAAGCATATAAACATCATAAAATACATATACTTCATGACCCATATACTAACATATACCACATAGTTCACATATAATTCACATATTTCCAATCCATTTGCTCATATAACATATTTTCTCATAATTATATCATATGTTCACAAAGGTACATGTACTTACCTTTCATTTTCAATATAATATAAGATTCAAATATACCTTAATCGAATATGCATTTCATATAATCATTCGAATATCGGAATGCCCTTTGAACCATTCAAAAACATAAGGATACACGGATAGCTCAGAATGCATATACAATGCCAACGTCCCAGACATGGTCTTACATGTAATCAAACATCGATGCCACTGTTCCAGATAGGGTCTTACACAGAATCCAATATGATGTCGATGTCCCAAACATGGCCTTAGACATAAATCATAAGTCGATGCCAATGTCCCAGACGTGTTCTTACACGATAACACATATTGGAATCCTATGTCATGACATATGTATCCCAACTATTCCTAACGTTTGTACGAGACTTTTCGGATATTGGAACTTTGTCGATGCTTTCTCGGATAGCACATATTTAGTTCGAATATTCATTCATCACAATTCAATATCATATGAATAATAATAATTCAATTCAAACACGTTTATTTGTATATAAACTTACCTCGTACGGATTCGAATAGACAAAATCGGCTACTCACGACTTTCCACTTTCCCCGATCTAATTTTGTTTTCTTCAACTCTTGATCTAAATAAATTCAAATTTGACTTATTCAATCATACATTCATTCAAAACAATCCACAAACAAATATTTAGGGCATTTTATAAATTAGCCCTCACATTTACACATTTTGACACTTTAGTCCCTAATCACAAAAATCACAAAATATACAAAATTTTCTTACACATATGCTTAGCCGAATTTCCATAATGTTCATATAAGTCCATGTATTTCATTTATTTCACATTTTATTCCTTCAAATTACAAATTTTACAATTTAGCCCATTTTACTCTAAATCATCACAAATCCAAAGACAAAAATATTAACCCAACATCAAGCTTTCATATTTCATCATTTAACAACACAAAACTCATGAATTCATCCATGGCTTATTCCAAATCATCATCAAAATCAGAAATTGAGACATGGGCTTGATAGTATACAAAGCAACGATTACAAATACGTAGAAATTATCAAAAACCAAGCAAAACACATACCTAAATCAAAGAGAACCAAGGCCAAACCCTAAGCAAGCTTTTCTCTTTTCTTTTTCTTTTATTTTCGATTGAAGAACATGAATAATGGCTAATTTCATGCTTTTTGTTTTATTATAATTAACATTAATAAACATTTTACAATTTTACCCTTAAATTAAAACATTAACAAACCATTATACAAATGCCATTAATGTCCACTCATATGTTCAATGGTCAAATTTCATCATAAGGACCTCATAATTATAAAGCCAAATCAAATAGGCACTTTTAACATATAATAGACAACTTTAACATTTTACGCGATTAAATCCTTTTATCAAATTGAGCACAATCGAATTTTCATACGAAACTTTCACACATTCTAATTCACATATCATAAGCATGGAAAATAATATTAAAATATTTTTTGACTCAGATTTGTGGTCCCGAAACTACTATCCCGACTAGGATCTAAATCAGACTGTTACATGTTGACTTTTGTTATTGATTTCTATTTCAAATTCTTATATTATAATATACCATTTTTCAGCTGAAGGCGGTGGGACGCGCAGAACTCGAGGACGTACGCTACTAAAAGATTTATATGGGTTAAATTCTATTGAGCGTGTCAAAGTAGCTAGAAACAGTCTTGGTTAGCCTGTTGGATCAGAAGCTCGACTTTTAGCAGGATACTTGGGCATTATATCACGGAATGCCAATTTGTTGGCTATCAACTACGAGTCATGGCATCATATGCCTGATAGTAACAAAAATCAAGCTCTCGACAATATTAAGGTAATAACGTGAATGTAATTTATAATACTTTGGCTTAAGTTTCACTTATATGTACTTTCTAAACTTGTGTTTCTTGCAGGAGAGATTTGCTCTAGAGGTCTCGGATAATTATGTCAAGAAGGCTTTAGGAAAAAATGGAGAGACCATAAATGTGCTTTAAAGAAGGAATATTTTAAGAAAATATAAGTCTCGAAGAGAAATTACGAAATGTTCCGCCCGGAATGCTGAGGTGCCAATGAGAAGATACAATTAGATTTTGGAATTCAAAGAAAGGAGAGGTATTACGTACTTCCAAACTCGTATAATTATTTTGGTTTATAGTATTTACTATATACATAATAATAATTTCATAATTTAGGATCATAAGCGCGGTTAGAACTACAAGTAGGCAAAAATAAAAATTCACGTATACAGTTGGGTCAAAAAGTTTTGCTTGTGTAGCTGAGGACGAGGCATTTTGAATTTATTAATTGTGTTAAATATTAATTAATTTCTATTAAATAATATTTTTACTACTATATTGTAGGAACAATCGTCTGGTCAAAAAGTTGGACAGCTTCAGCTTTTTGACATTACACATAGAAAGAAAGATGGATCTCCTATGACTACTAAAGCTACAGAAATTATGGTATATTTACTTAAAAAAATTTGAATTATTTTAAATATTTATCATGTTTAATTATAATGATTTAATTCGTCGTTTGTAATGCAAATAATGTTAAGTTATGTTGCATTTGTTTTGATTATATATTTCGTTTCTAACTCTTTGATTGATTTTTTAGGAGAAACTAAAGGATAAGAAGACAGAGTATGAAGTGGTCGCTTCGAATGATAGTTCTGCTAATCTTGACGACATTGATAGTCGAGTTATTACTGAAGTTTTGGGTCCAGAAAGGTATGGTCGAGTTCGATTTCAAGGATCTTTTGTAAACCTGACCTAATATTTTGGATCCAACTCGCAGTAATACATGCCTTCGGGGAGTCAGACTCAAGCTGAAGTTCAGAGGTTAAGAGACCAACTGGCTCAGAAGCAAGCGAGCACAGTTGACCAAATTGCTCAACTTGAAGCGGAGGCAGCAGCGAGGGAAGCAAAAAATACGACGAACTCCAACAACAGCTTCAGAATATGACTAGGATGTTTCAGCAATCACAGAATCAGCCATCTTAGACGTTTATTTTTTTATTGTAAGAATATTTTAACATTATAACTTTTAAGATTATTTTAAGAATATTTTGTTTTTTCATTTATTAATTTAGATTATATATTTTTCGTTGGATTTGAAGTATTATCTAGATTTGTTGTTTTTGGTTGGATTTGTATTTGTTGTTTTTGGTTGTTACAAGAAGGGTTGTATATGAATGAAAATGGGATGTCAGAAATCTGATAAAGTTAGTGGCCTTTTTTTCACAAACGCCACCAAAGAACAAGACTTTTAGCGGCGCTTTCACCAAAAACGCCCACTAAAGAACATGACATTTACCGGCGTTTTCAGCAAAAGCGCCACTAAAGCTCACGTTCTATAGTGGCATTTTTACACATTTTTAGTAAAAACGCCACTAAAGGTCATATTCTATAGTAGTGTTTGTGGGGAAGTGCCACTAAAGGTCACGTTCTATAGCAGCGTTTGTGGGAAAAGCGTCACTAAAGGTCATGTTTTATAGCGGCGTTTGTGGTAAAAGCGTCGCTAAAGGTCATGTTCTACAGCGGTGTTTGTGGCAAAAGCGCCGCTAAAGGTCATGTTCTATTGCGGCATTTTTAGGTAAAGCACTGCTAAAGATCATGTTCTATAGTGGCGTTGCAAAATTTAGCGGCGTTGTCTATAGCTGTGTTTTTTGCAGTGCTAATAAAAACGCCGTAAATAGTTTTAGCGTTGCTCATAAGCGCCGCTATAAGCCCCAAAAAATGCCGCTAGAAACCTATTTTGCTGGAGTGTTACTAAGCTTTGTGCTTAACACAGCTTTATTTTTGTGTGTTGGTTTTTTTCAATCATGAATTGGTGCTTTTCGAGGATCACAAGCAAACACCATTATCAATGTAACACCCCTTAACCCATATCCGTCACCGGAATAGGGTTACAGAGTATTACCAAAACTTTTAGAACATTTACAACTAATTCACGTCAATTACTATTCATTAACCGAGATTTTTTCCAAAACGTCCCTTAAATAGACCTTCGAGGCCTAATACGAGCATTGGAATCAAGTCGGGACTTAATCAGAAACTCTAAGAATTTTTAGTGAAATTACAAAAATTTTCCAATGTACAGGGCTCACACGCCCGTATGGTCCAAGGGACACGCCCGTGTGGCCATGGGACATGCCCGTGCTACAAGCCATGTTCGACCCCGTGTAACTCTCTGACTTGTGCACACGACCATGCCACATGCCCATGTTCTAGGCTGTGTAGCACACACGGCTGAGATACACGCCCATGTCTCTGCCCGTGTGCTCAATTCTGAGCATTCTATTTCTCAAATTTAAAGTGCAGGGGATACACGGCCTAACCACACGCCTATGTACCAGGCCGTATGTCACACACTTTCTAGACATACGCCCGTGTGTCTACCTGTATGGACAAAATGAAGCCATTTCTAGCTTCATTTCTCACCCAAAATCACACCAATGACCTGCACTTAAACTCATATCCAAATACCAACCAATTCAAGCATTCAAATTAAGCAAATTCCATCATTCAACAAGGCATATCATTGCTTGCATACATGTTTATAATCTTACCTTGGTATATTCCATATGTTAGACATAATTTGGTCAACTACTTAACATATATTTAGCTACCATAGCATGACATTACAAGTATATCAAAACAACCATTACTAGTCACTCTAATGGCTAGATTACAAACATCATTTTCAAGCCACTAATAGTCAAGTTGTCCTATACATGCCATTATACCAAAATGATTTCTCTATGTATACCCAAAATAAGCTAGTTGATTGTGTGACGATGCTCCACTGATCTCCAACCTTCATGAGCTTCCGAGAACTATAAAACAGGGAAAATAAAACGGAGTAAGCATTACATGCTTAGTAAGTTCATATAACGGAAACTAAACTTACCAATCTCATTTATTAAATCTAAGCATACAATATCATGTTTTCCATCCATTAGCAAAATTGCCTAAACACATGCATTCAATCAAACATGTTAGTCACCAAAATTTTCATACCAATAAAGTAAACATAGGTGGGCTCTTCATACTATTTTTCTTCAAGACATCATTCATTTCATTCCATAATTCTCATGTCATGCCAAGAGGTTTTGTGTCCGTTGAATCATTTGAAATTCCGATGGACACTCAAGTGGTACATTCAAGGTGTACGATTCAATAACCTATTAATTCTTTTTCAAGAGTACTTATTAGGGCACTTAATCGAGGAACACACTCTCGAGATCGAGGAACACATTCTCGAGTCATATATCGTATAACATGATCACCAGTCTAGGCTAAATCCTGATTGTAACATATACTCGAGAGGTATTATATCAGGATTACCCATCCGGGCTAAATCCTTTCTATAATGAGGTCAATAGGATTACTCATCCAACCTAAATCCATCAGCAACAAATGCAGGACCTCATCCCTTTCGGAAAGCACATATATTTATTGGAATTCAATATTCAATCGGGACTTAACCCCATTTTTACCATTCCAAGCATGTATTAAATTTTTCATTATAGCATTCAAATAATGTACATCGATATAAGTCACATTCCATACAACACAACATTCAATTAAACATATTCACATGCTCGATTAAGTTAAATGAACTTACCTCGACACTTGTTCGTGTAAGTAATCTACTAATCTGAAACCTTTTCTTTTCCTCAATTGAACCTCAAATGTGAGTTGTCCAGATATATATAAATAGCTTTAATCATCAATTTCTCATATTTCACACTCAATTGGACTCAATTTACGTCTTAGGAAAAATTACCATTTTGCCCCCAACTTTTCCATAAATTCCAATTTTATCCCTAAGCTCAGAAAATAAAACTTGTGCAATTTATTCCCTATTCCAAGCCTAACCAAAATCCCATTATAAAATTTACAGCACATGTATTCATAAAAATTTAAAATTTTTCATCAAATTTCACAACTTTACGTTTTAATCTCTAAATCATGTTTTCACCAAAAATCATTTTGTAAAAGTTATTTATCTATCAACAACCTTTCATTTTCTACCATAAATTTCTAATTTTTAGCATATTCATCCATGACCCAATTTTCATACCTTGATAATTTTTCAAATTAATCCCCCAAATAGATAGATTATGTAGCGCCCTAAATCTTAAGTGATTAAATTTGTATGTTATGTAGCATATTGGTTTGCTTGCTTTAATGGTTAAGTGTCCTAAGAGGTGTGGGAAGTCCTGGGTTCAAACCTTGGCTTTAGCAAAAAAAAAATTTAATTGAATAAAACCCTTTCTTCTTGATGGTGGGTTCTTAAATAATTGTGGGGAAATCAAGTCATAAAAAGGTTATTGGTCCAGGGGATAGTGGCGTGTTACTGCTATTAGGAGGCTTGAGTTCGAGTCCTGCTGCGCGCAAGGGGTGTTTTATTTTGCAAGTTGCCATGTGAGAGGTTGTGTGTCAGTGGGACTCTATTGCTTGGACGGTTGAAGTGTTTGAAAGGTGTAGGGGAGTGTGTAGCCGAAATTTAGGAGAAGAAAGGGGGATTTGGATGGTGATCGGTCTAAGGATGTTGTGGAGAGATTTTAGGAGGAATCAAGGAGATGTGAAGGAGGGAGAGTGTTGGTGTCGTATGGGGACTCTAGGTACTCAAAGGAATTCGACTTGGGGGTGTAATAGGTTTTTTGTTTTCATTTCAGCTACTACCAGTGCTTTTCTTTTAGCTTCTTTGCACTTCTGGTTTTGGGAGGTCGATTATTTCTTGGGGTTTTGGGTACCTTTTTTTGTTCTTTGTGCAACTCTAATCTCTCTTTTCGGTCAGTTGCTTTGTTAGCTGACTTCCTTCAATTTGCTTTCTTCTTTTCTCCCTTGTAATTTTTTCCTCTTTGCACTTTGTGGTTGGGCCGATTGTTTTCTACTCTCCCACTCTCTCATGCTTTGGTCGATTACCCTCTCATCTCTCTCTTGATTCTGTCCTCTCTTCACCTTGTGCCTTGGTCGAATACTTCATCTCCCCTTTTCACTCAATCACTTTTCTGTTGGCTAAATATTGGTTGGTAAGCCTCTATTTTATCTCTTTCTCCCTTCGATTTTCACTTTTTTAAGCATCATCTTCTTTCTTCTTTCTTCTTCTCGTTTTGATCGTTATCCCCTGTTTACTATTTCAGATCAGTCCCCCTTCTTGGTTCATTGTACGCCACATTATTTATCTACAATCGGCTCTGCCGTTGTTGGTAAGTGGGTTAAGGTTTATTGTATGGTAATGTTGGTTATTATTCGAAGGGCGGTATTAAATGGTAAGCGTAGATAGTATTATACTCCAAGTACAGATTTAATTAAGGTGGTGACTTTCTGTATGTGGCGGTCGTAATTGATTGGCACATCTCTTGAAGACCAAGGGTGCGGTTACTATTGATTCTGGTAAGAAGATTGTGATCGGTTGGAACTCCATTAGATCTCATTTGTAATGTGGATTAACTAACTGATTAGATGTCATATTTATTGTTCTTCAGGTATAAGAGTATTTGGAGCGTGGAGTAACTCCAAATCGCATAAGGTGTGTAACCACACTGCTATAATTGTAAATCGGCAAAAGCCGAAAAATATGACTATTGACGCTACATAAGCGTGCACTCGATTGTGTAGTAATCCGAATGCACAAAATGTGAGCGTTTGATCGTAGAGGCCACCATGAGCGATTTCATAAGCTTGGGCTATTTTGGGCCACGGTGGGCCGCCATAGGCTCGTGGGCCCCGCATGGGTAAACCACACGGACGTGTGGAGATTATTGGGCCAGGCTGTGTAGGTTACACGGCCAAGGCCATTTTTAGGCTTTGTGGGCCACACAGGCGTATGGGCCTACATGGGTCGTGTTGTAGGCCTTGGGCCCATTTTCATTGTTTGACCATTAAGGTTGCACGGGTCGCCTGAGACGACTGTGGACCTACTGTTGAGTCGATAAGTACACTTAGAACCCCTACTGATGAAATGATTGTTATACCCCTAAGAGGTAAAATGACTGATATACCCTTATGATATGTTTGACTATATTCGAGCATGACATTTTGGCATACATATATGATATTATGACATGACATGTTGCATGGGGTGGGTTTGATATATTTGGAGGAAGTGTACTGTACTGGCAGCTCTGCTGCAAATACTATTTAGTGGCGCAACTGGTGCTATATTTTGGAGTGTAGGGATGGGTGGGTCAATTTTATCGCCACATAGAGTGTAGGGCTGGACGGAGTAGAGTGTAGAGGATGGATGGGCAGGACTTCTGATTGCATTTCTGATATTGTTACTGTAATGGGCTATGGCCCTAACTGATACTAGACTATCACTAAAACGGGCATAGGTCTAAACTGTATTTGCCTACTATTTGACTGACTACTATTAAGGGATTACACACTGAGTTTACTTAAACTCACCCTTCTGCTTTTCTGCGCAGGTAATCTTTAGGTGGATCGGTGCTACGAGAGACTCAATGGTGGCCACACAACCGTGCCTACTTCCTTTTAAACTTTAAATTTATAAGTATTTTAATTTGGGGTTTTTGGTTTTGTAATAAGGCTTTTTTAAGTTCTTATTTTGATTTTTGGATTTATTTACTTTGAATCATATCTATTAGAAGTAGGCCGTGGTTTTCAAAGAGAAAAATGCATTTCAAAACACCAAGCTATTGCAACACAATTTGAAAAGCTTTCGCAACAATCTTTGTTTTTAAAATGCAATAACAATTTAATATAATTAACGCTTTGTTAAACCAACTTGAGTTCTAATAATAAGCAAGTTATTCTAAATTTTTAGAAAAGATCACAACGAGGTTTTAATATAGAACGGAGTTTTCAACAGAGCTAGATTTCTCAAAATACACTTCAATGTGACATCGCAGATTCGGCCATAATGTCTAGGCTGGGTTTGGGTGTTACAGATTAGACTATTCCGATTCTAAAAATATAAAAATTACTAAAAACAGGGCTTGATTTCATACCTTTTTAAGCTTGGAAAGTTTTCTTCCTCTCTCCTAGGATTTCCATAGAAATTTTGGGGAAGAAGACATGAAAATAAGATGATAATTTCTTTTTAATTAAGTATCATCTTTTAATTTTTGTGATTTCTAATTTAGTCCATACTCTTTTCTAATTTTTCCATGGATGAGTCACCAAAAATCTACATACTTTTCTTTAATGGTCTAATTACCATATAAGGACCGCTATTTTTGAATTTCATAGCTATTTAATCCTTATAGCTACTAGAATTCAACTTTCACATTTTATGCGATTTAGTCCTTCTCGTAATTAAACACCTAATCGATAAAATTTTCGTATCAAAATTTTCACACAATATGTCTATCATAATACGAACCATATAATAAAATAAAAATACACTTTATTTTTGGATCGAATTTGTGGTCCCGAAACCACTATTTCGATTTCACTGAAAAGTGGACTGTTACAATCAATATCGAAGAGTATGACATTTTTTTTTACTTGTAATTGGTAACTAGTGGCATCTAATAGAAAAGTCATCTAGGGATGCATATCCAAATGGCCTAATTTGAACCAAAAATAGAGCCCTCACCCCAACGACTATATTTCCTCATGGCAACGCTAACTGACAGTATGTCATGTCGCAATGTCGAGTGGCTTGACATCATGACATGACAAACTAATTGGCAATGTCACGACGTGGAGGAGGTGACATCATGACATCGACCCTAAATTTTTGAAACTTTGAATTTGGTCCTATTTCATGCTCGAGTAATAACAAAGTTTTTGTAAGCTCGATTGAGACTCTAAAAAGTTTGTATACCATGATGTGGTTGTGCTTATGAAGTGATTGTGTGTTTAAAAGGTTTATTTTTTTTTATTTCAGCATTAGTTACTTTGGCAATAGATGTGGCGTCTATAGTTTGGACCCAGCAGTCGAATTGGGCAAGGGGTGTTACATTTAGGGGTCCCAGAGTTCTGGTTTAGTCAATTCTAGGACTGAAATGTAGCGCATGTTAAGTCCAAAAATACATGCCACAATAACCTGTGATAGTGAGATGCCTTCTAATTCGATTTGACTCTTTTTTCATATAGATAAACCATGTCGATCGAATCAAATCATGTCATATCAGATGAAATAGACAGTAACGTTCTTACTTCCGGTCAAGGAGCTGCTTAGAGTTTGCCCATTCTACAAGGGCCTAAGAGCGAGGCTAGAGACGCCTTCTTCCAGATGATTAACCAATGGTTCAACCTAGTTATGGAAGCTACCACTTTAGCTCTGCAACAATAAATGCAGCCTCTACCCCTGATCATGTCTCTTGTAGCACCTCCTCATCTTCAAAACCCTAATAGGGTAAATGTTCACCGGCCCTCGATCAATAAAATCAGAAAGTGTAAGGCAGTAGAGTTCAAAGGCAAAAAAGAAAATGATCTAGTGAGAGCTGAATATTGGATGGAAAATACTCTAAGAGTTCTTGGTAATATGATGTGTTCTCTGAAAGATAGTTTGAGATGTGTCGTATCATTGCTAAAAAAAGAAGGGTATTAACAGTGGATGACATTGATATCTGTTGTTCCTAAAGACCGGGTAAATTGAGATTATTTCTAGACCAAATTCAACAAGAAATATGTTAGCCGATTATACCTCGAGAAGAGAAATAGGGAATTTATAGTACTAAAACAAGGAGAGATGACTATAGTCAAATACGAGTATGAATTTGTCCAACTCAACAAATATGCCTGAGAACTTGTACCTATTAAGGCCGAGATGTGCACTTGATTCAAGTGGGGTTTGAATGAAGACATTTGAATGTTTGTTAGGGCATTAGAACTAAAAGAATTTGTGGTACTGTCTGAACGGGCACATAAAATAAAAGAAATGTGAAACGAAAAGAAATAGGCAAAGTAAAAAAGTAGGGATACTAGGAAACGTAGTATGGCCAAATCTTTCCCAACTCATCTATCTAAGCAAACAAAAGATTTCATAAGTTAATCATTTGTTCTTATAGGAAATACAAGAAGAGATATGTCCAGGTAGAGTTATCTGAGACCTCAAGCTACATCAATGGCTAGTACTAGTAGTGTTCGTAACACGAATAAACCTATTTGTGAACATTGTAGAAAAAACCATTTCAAAGAATGTAGATTGAGAAAAGGGTATTGTTTTAGATATGGTTGTTTTGACCATTTCCTGGAAGATTGTTTGAACAAAATTGAGGCTAGTTCAAAACAAGTTACAAAACCTATGACAACTCTAAAGAGGGGTAGAAAGTTGGGATCAAGTAGTAATGTTGGAGCTAGCCGCAATGGAACCAAGGATACATCTATGAAATTTGAAGCTCATGTGTCAACCAAAGCTTAAGACCTACGAGCTAGAGAGGAGGCTACAACTCCTGTTGCTAGTACATTTTCTCTTTTCAATGTTACTATACATGTTTTGATTGATCCTGGACCAATGCATTGCATTAGTAATCAAAAGAAAAATGTCAATGGAGTTTATTGAAAATGATCTTAAAGTAACGAACTCGTTAGGTCAGCGTGTCATTGTTAATAAAATATGTAAAAGTTGTCCACTAAGAATTCAGGGCCATGAATTTCTTGTCAACCTAATGTTATTACAATTTGATGAGTTTGACACTATCCTTGGCATGGATTGGTTCACTTTGCATGATGCTATTGTCAACTATAGACAAAAAATAATATTATTGAGATGTCAAAATGGTGAATCAATTGATGTTGAGGCTGATAGATCTGATTGTTCGACCAATATTGTTTCAGCAAAGTTAGCTTGAGATCTTATTAGAAAAGGTTGTGAAGCGTATCTAGCTTACATTTTAGATACCATAGTACCAGAATCGAAGATAGAAAAAATACTAATAGTTAACAAATTCATTGATGTGTTCCTTGAAGAATTGTCTGGTTTACCACCAGAAAGAGAAGTTGAATTTGTTATTGAAGTAGCACCAAGAACTGCTCCGATTTCTATTACACCATATAGAATGACACCAACAGAATTGAATGAATAGAAGATGTAGTTGTATGAATTATTAGATTGGGGATTCATTTGACCTAGTGTATCACCTTGGAGTTCTCCGGTTCTGTTTGTGAAAAACAAATATGGGAACTATGAGACTATATCTTGATTACAAACAGCTGAACAAAGTGACCATAAAGAACAAGTATTTGGTACCCCTTATTGATGACTTATTTCATAAATTGAAAGAAGCTACCGTGTTTTCAAATATTGATCTTCGATAAGGCTACTACCAACTCAGAGTTAAAGAACTAGATGTACTAAAGACTACTTTCTAAACTCGATATGGATATTATGAATTTCCGGTGATGTTGTTTGGGTTAACTAACACCCCAACTGCATTTATGGACCTGATGAGTAGAATTTTCTGGTCGTACCAGGATAGATTTGTTGTTGTGTTTATTGATGATATTCTGATTTACTCAAGGAATGAAACTAGACATGATTAGCATCTAAGAACTGGGTTGCAAACATTGCGAAAGAAATAGTGGTATGTGAAATTTGGTAAATGTGAGTTCTAGCTAAGAGAAGTAGGATTTCTAAGACATGTAATTTTGGCTGAAGGTATTTGTGTTGATTTGGACAAAATTTTAGCAATTGTGAACTGAAAACCTCCAAAAAATGTCATTGAGGTACGTAGTTTTTTTAGACTAGCTGGATATTACAAAGGGCTTGTTAAAGGTTTCTTGATGATAAATTTTCCATTAAAATTTGTTACAAAAAATGTCAACTTTGAATCCAGAAAATAAGTTGTTGTTTCTAGTGATGCTTCAGTTAATGGCCTAGGTTGCGTACTAATGCATGAGGGAAAAGTAATTACAGCTTAAGCCACACGAAAAGAATTACCCTATGCACGATTTGGAATTAGTTGTTGTCGTATTCGCTTTGAAACTTTGGTGACATTATTTATATGGGGAGAAGTGTCATATTTTCACCAATCACAAAAGTCTGAAGTATCTGTTGACACAAAAAGAGTTGAATTTGAGACAACATAGATAACTTGAATTGTTGAAAGATTACAATATGATTATTGACTATTATCAAGGTAAAGCTAACCTGGTAGTTGATACCCTGAGTCAGAAATCTTTATTTTCTCTGAAAGCAATGAATACTCATTTGACTCTGGAACACAATGGTTCTATTTTAGTCAAGTTGAGATCTAAACTAGTATTTCTTCAGAGGATTCATGAATTACAAAAGATAATCTGGAGTTGTTAGCAAAATAGAAACTTGTTACAAGCAATCAAACTTCTGGGTTCAGCATTGATGATAATAGGAATCTATGTTCTTGAAACCACTTATATGTGCCAAAAGATTCCAAGTTGAAATAAAACATTTTACACAAAGGTCATAGTAGTGCTTATTCAATTTATCCGGGCAATAATAAAATGTATAACGATTTGAAATAGTTGTATTAGTGGCTAGGAATGAAAACAGAAATCTCAAAATACGTGACTAAATGTCTAATATGCCAGCAAGTTAAAGCCAAGTATCAGGTTTCATCAGGTTAGTTACAACATGTGATGATTTTGAAATGGAAATAGGAACGAGTCACTATGGATTTCGTATCAGGTTACCTTTGACACCAAAAAAGAAAGATGCAATCTGGGTAATAGTTGACAAATTAACCAAGTCAACACACTTTATTCCTGTTAGAATAGATTACTCACTCTAGAAGTTGGCTGAATTATACATTTCTAAGATTGTCAAATTACACGGTGTACCATTATCTATCATTACAGATCGAGACCTAAGATTTACCTCTAGATTTTGAGGTAAATTACATGAAGCCTTGGGCACGAAACTTTCTTTCAATACAGTGTTCCATCCTTAGACTGACAGACAATCAAAATGAGTAATTTAGAAACTCAAAGACATGTTGCGATATTACATTATTGAATTCGAAAGCAACTGGGAGAAATTTCTACCATTAGCTAAATTTGCATATAATAACAAGTATCATGCAAGTATCAAAATGGAACCATACGAGGCTTTATACGGTTGTAAATGTATAACTCCTATGTGCTGATCATGGTTAACCGATAGAAAACTAGTGGGGACTGATTTGAAAGCTGCCTCGGATTGACAGAAATCATATATCGGCTTAAAAAAAAATATTGAATTTTAGATCAATGAAAAAGTATTTCTAAAATTTTCACCCTAAAAGAAATTTTTCGTTTCGACAGAAAAAAGAATCTCAGTTTGAGATTTATAAGACCGTATGAGATTTTTGAAAGGATTTGTCTAATAGCTTATTGACTAGCTGTAACAGCCCATTTTTAGTCAAACAGGAATAGTGGTTTTGGGACCACAAATCTGAGGTTAAAAATTTATTTTAATATTATTTTAAGTGTTTACAGCATGATAGTATGTATGTGCGAAAAATTCGTAAAGAAATTTTACTGTTTGAATGGTTAATTCGGTAAAAAGGACTAAATCGCGTAAAGCGTAAAACTTGAATTATATTAGCTAAAGGTATTAAATAGCTATGGATCATTAAATTAGAGGTCATTATGTTCTAATTAGACCATTTTTATATTGGGTGGACATTTATGGACATAAAACATGTGAATTTTAATGTTTTAATTTAAGGTTAAAGTTGTAATTTGGTAAATAAAGATTTATTAAATAAAACAAAACATGGTTTTCATCTTTCTTCACCATCCCTAACCAAAATTATCTAAGGAAAACACCATTGGAATAGCTTGAAGATTTGGCCATTTATTAGCTTTGCATGTAAGTCCATTTTTGCTCCCAGGAACTAATTTGCAGAACTGTTAAAGATTTTGAATGTTGTCATCGATGAAATAGCATGTGTTTTGATGCTTGATGATAGATTTTGAATGCTTGTTGATAAATATAGAAGTTTTATTAAGTGATTTTTAGTGAAAATGCAAATTAGGGGCTAAATTGAGAAATGTTAAAATGTGTGGTTAAAATGTATGACACTTAGTGTGCGAGATATCGAGTATGGCACTTAGTGTGCTAGACATTGAGTATTCAACAGCATTTCGTGTATGTATGAACTTGTTATGGATTGGTACAGGTATGTACATGTATATTATGACCTTAAAATCAA
Organism: Gossypium anomalum; assembly: GCA_025698475.1. Classification (NCBI taxonomy): domain Eukaryota; kingdom Viridiplantae; phylum Streptophyta; class Magnoliopsida; order Malvales; family Malvaceae; genus Gossypium; species Gossypium anomalum. Next base: position 22,747,179 of record CM046958.1, read on the forward strand.
AGAAGTTACAAAGTTTGTATATAAGCTTATGAATAAGTAGTTGAAATGTTTGTTAGTAATCATAAAGTACATGGTAATATGTTTAGATTGATGAATGTTGTATTTTTGATTAGTTAAGTTTATATCATACGAGCTTACTAAGCTATGGAGCTTACTTTGTGTTATTTTCTATATTTTATAGTGAATCAAGGCTAGCTCGGATTTGGGAGCCATCGGGAACATCATCACACTATCAAACATCTAATTTGGTACTTTTGGAATATACATTTTTGGCATATGGCATGTATAGGCTAGATGTGGTATTTTGGTTGTGATTGTAGCCATGAGATTTGGCTTGTAAATTGTATATGTTTGGTTTGTATATATAGCCATAAGTGATGACTTATTTTGGTATGTTTGGTATGAATGTGGTTATGGTTTTATATTTGCTCAAATGGTTAATTGAATTGTGGAGTATAAAATGCTTGAGAAATGCCTCGATGAGGTATGATTTTAGATGTTGTGTGGTTAGTTGTAAGAAAGTTATATGAGGGTGAATTATGGTAAATGGACTATATAGATTGATATTGTTTTTGGCATGAATTGTGCATTTGGTTTATGATTTTAGCTACCTAATTGTATAATGAAATGGTATCATTTTGGTTGTTTAGGTGAGCATGAATAAGGGTGGCAAATTGGCTTTGCAAATGGCCTATTTTTGTCCACACGGGCGTGTGTCTCAGCCATGTATGACACACGATCATGTTACACGTCGTATGTCCCTTGGTGATGAAATTAAATTGAAGTCAGTATGCTCCACACGGTCTCACACACGAGCATGTGACTGACTGTGTGGTACAAGTCAGTATACTCCCTAATTGGCACACGGCCTAGTGCACGGGCGTGTAACTTGGCCGTGTTACTTAAGTCAGTATACCCTATAGTTTTGGCATGGCCTAGCACACGGTCTGGCTCACGGGCGTGTGTAGTTACTTCGAAGGCACACGAGCTAGACACATGGGTGTGTGGTTGGCCATGTGACCCAAGTCAGTATGTATGCCCTGTTTCCACATGGCCTGAGACATAGGCGTGTCTGGAGCCGTGTGAGGCACACGGCCTATTCACACGGGCGTGTGACCCCTGTATTGGACGAGCACTGAGTTGTTGCTTTCGTAATGATATGTCGTTGTGGAGAGCTTAGTCACAATACTATAATGGAATGACTTCATAACTAAATGAATTTATAATTAATAGGTGAAAAGCTAAAACTTAATTATAAATCATCTGAGCCTCAACTGCATATGTCCAATCAATCCCTCCACTAGCTCATTGAAACCATAAATGAATTACGTGTTTGAAAAGAAATGAACTGAATGAATAGAAAAGGAGAAATGAGAAACATTCAAGAATTATTATGGTTTCTTCCAAAATGGAGAAATGGAATCATTTGGAAATGAATGTAAGTTTCTAAAAATAAAATGGAAAAGAAAATAGAAACTTACAATCCTATATAGGATTACTTAAAAAATGATAGAAGACTGAGTTTATATTTTTGGACTATTTTAAAGCCCAGAAATGAAAAAAATCATTCGGTCATAGTGAACATATTGAGTTGTGACATACTAAATATATTTTCTCAAAATTTTACCAGGGCCAAAATCGTCAAAATTTTGTTGGGGTAAAATAGGGATGAGAAAATTGTTTTTATATATAAATATTAAAGTTTAATTTGGTAAATAGAAAAACTGAATTGATTTGGATCACATTAAGTCAAAAAGGGCCCAGGAAGTACTCTAACTGGACCCAATATGAGAGCCCAAAAACCCCTCGTGGACATGAAAAGGGCAGCAACCCTAGTAGGAATACTAGGTAAAAATGTCCACCCCCCTACTCTGAGTAGGATTTTATTTTTCTATTTACAATAAACCACTACAACTCATCAAGGGTTCTAACTTTTGTTCCTATAAATAGATGGCACAAATAAAGCTATTAACACAACTTTAAAAGATTGTTATTCAACCGAAAAATAGAGAGAATCTATTTTCAATTTATAAACATATTTTTCAAAATAATAATTTTATCCGTTTTTATTAAAGAAGAGAGAATTTATGTTTTCACCCTAAAAGTAATTTTTTTCTAGTTCTATGTTTTGATTTAATTGGATCGAGCCCACACCTAAAAGGATCTGCTTATCCAAAAACACAAGTACAAATTCGGCTAAGGTTTATTGCTATAAATATCACAAATTGGGTCAGTTTTGAAATCAAGATTTCTCCATCACTAAAGTGTATAAACTTTGAAATTGATGTAAATTTTTTTAATTATAAATAGTAGAGGGCCTTAAAAAGATGTAATTGAGATCGATTTCAAAATCAAAGCCTAAATTTGAAAGATATTACAATTTCAATTTTAGGGACTAAATTGAGTAAAATACAAAATTTTAGGGGGCATTTGAAAGATGGAATTGAACTGATACATACATATGATAGGATGTTATAAAGTGGTCAGATTGATGAATTGAATTGAATTATTATATAGATCAAGAATTGAACCAAACCGAGGACAATCGAGGAAAAGGCAAATTTATGGATTAGTCCTTAAAGAATACGATTGCTTGTTGTTTTTCCAATTAATTTCATATGATGTGTTTGAATTTAAATTGTTTTGTATTTAAAATTATGAATATATGTATGTTTATTTGAAATTTGGATTGTTTTCAATATGGAACAAAAGGCGGGATTTAAACTAAATTGTGAAGAAATGTATATGAACTTATATGATTAAATTGCCCTGATGAACTTAGCAAAGGTCTTGTACACATGGATATGGATGGATTACTGATGATTACTAAGATCCAACATTTGTTGTGAACTCGAAGATGTTTGTGACACAGGTTTAGCTTAGATAAGTGATCTAATGTCATTTTAAAAGTTTAGCTCGGACGAGTAACCTGACATGTATATTTATAACTTGGCGAAGTGATTTGTTGTGTCATTAAAGGTTTAGCTCAAACGGGTAACCTGACACGAATATGCATTCAGCTCAAACGAGCAATTATTACATTGGAGGTGTATTCAAATTCATTTACTAAAGTTCATCGGGCTATGTGATTATAATTAAATGAAAAGTGAAATTAAATGGCATGAGCTTAACGTATATATGGATATATATTATATGAAGTATGATCATGATATTGAAATGAATTGATTTGGTATATGTTTATATTATATTATGATTGATTACATGATAAGCTCACCTTTTTTATTGTGAATTGTCATGTTAGGAAACTTTGCCAAGTTAATTAGTTGATATGTTTAATTATAACTTAAGGTAACTTTCTCATTTAAATAGCTATGAACTTATAATTATTCGAAATGTTTACCTGTTGTTTTTCCCCTTCCCTGTAGATTGCCAATTTCTGGAACATGTCGAACAAATCTATGAGAAGCTCACACTATCCCATTATTGATTCGATAGTCTTTCAAGCATTCTATAGTCTGGTTATGTGGCATGTATATAGGTGTTATGCTTTTGTTAACTTGAGAATGGTAGCTTTAGTTTGAACTTTAGCTAATATTTGATTTTGGGGAAGACTAATTTTCGTATATGTGTGTGTGTGTGTGTGTGTGTGTGTGTGTGTGTGTTTGTTTTAGTAATGTGATAAGCTATATTTATGACATTTGAATGAGAATTTTGAATTGAAATAGTATGGTAAAATGATGGTATTTAATGGATAAATGTATGATTGAATAGGTTTAATTTGTATAATAAGATGAATTGATGTGATTTGCTGCCAAATTGAGGTAAATTGGATTGGTTGGTAGGAAAATGGTTATATACAATGTTTGGAATGTGTTTTGGTATGTTTTGTGCAGGAAAAAGTTGTGCAATATGCACCAAATGCTAAATTTGAAATGTTGACATGAAATAAGTACCAAATTACCTAATTTGTACTAAAAATAGAGCCCTCGTCTCAAGGATTCAGCCAATAGTATATGAAGTCACAACGTCGAGTGGTCTGACATCGTGACGTGACAAACCGTTTGGCGATGTCACAATATAGAGGAGGTGATGTCATGACGTCAACCCTAAATTTTCAGAACTTTTCAATTTGGTCCTATTTCATGCTCAGGTCATGAAAACGCTTTCGTAAGCTCAATTGATACTCAAAAAAAATTTTATATCATGAAGTGATTGTATGTTAAAAAGGTTTGTTTACTATTTATTCCACGTTAGTTGCTCCGGCAACAAATGTGGTATCATGTAGTTCAAACCCGACAATCAAGTCGAGCGAGGTGTGCTACAACATCTTTCAGGCATTGGATAAGGATAATCTTCTTCACGGAAATCAACCACGTCACACTAATGGACAAGGGGACCTCTCATATAAATACCGTAATCAATGATAAAGAAGGGATCAATTTTCAATACCATAAAGTCATTCTAAGCAATTTCCCTCTCAGCCTGTCCTCTTGTCCTGGTTCCAACTCTCAGCCCCCTTAGGTGAATCGGCCTCCATAGCATCGCCCTTATTTCCTCTTTGACCCACCTAGTCCTCCTCCCTTGTTGTACACTATATTAACGATATCAAAAAATAAAATTTTAATATAAATATAAATACCATTTAAATAACTATTAATCTATGTGAGGTTTAACATACAAAATCTTTGATAAAAGTTAATCCAAAATTTTCACTGCCTAAACAAATGTTTTTCAGTATTGGTTCATCATCTTCCAATCATACTTTGTTTTAAGGTTATTAGTAAAAAAAGTGAAAATTTTAAAAAATTTAATTAAGCAAAAAATATATAGAAAAATATAAATTTATTTAAAAAATATTAAGAATTATAAGAAATTATTAAGATATATTATTTTTTACTAAAAATTAAAAATTATTATAAACCCTATTTAGAATGAACCTAGACATTTGTTTGTCTAGGTTCAAATGCATCTGGACAAAAGCTTGTCCAAATTCATTCCATTGTAGTTTTTAATAATCTTAAGTTGCAATTATATCAATCGTTTTGATTGAAATAAATCATTATAAACACTAAATTTAATAATTAATTCAATTTAAATTTACAAATCAAAATAAAATAAAATTTGAACTTAAAAGATCGTTCGACCTTGTCTAACACGAGGTCGCATTATTGGTTTTTATAGGATTGATAATAGAATCTTTCAGAAAGGTTCGCTGAGACTTGGTTGTAAATTTTGTGATTGATTTTGCCCTTATCTTAAAATGTCATTAATGAGATGATTGAGAAAACGAAGCGAAGGTTTGCATTGTCAAATGTTAAAATAGATGCCGATAATGGCAATATAGAACGATCACAAAGTAATAAGAAAGGAAAAATAAAACATACAGATTTTATGTGGAAACCTTTTCGGTGAAAAATCAGGAGAAGAAATTCACTAATGTTGAAAACTGGATGATATAAGAGGAGCTTCGACTACATCATTTAAAGGTTAAAAATCTTATTCTAATCAATATCATATAGAATAAGTGTAGTTCTATACGGATTCTACTTGTGTTGCATCTCCTTATTTTGTCTTTGTATTTTCTTTAACAAGGATTAGGGTCACAGAACTCTAACATCAAAATTTTGATATCAATTGTTTGAAGCTGAAACCGAGCCGAAAACACTAAAATGAGTCAAAATGAATAGTGAAGTAAGCATATATGGTTGAAAATGACATATGGGATGGGCCCCCTGTTAGGTTGTTGGATCCCAAACCATATATTTATGAAATTTTAGTCGTTTTCCAACAATGTTTCAAAGGAGTAGGAGAGGAAAAAGTAGAGATACCGGCTTACAATGAACACGTGATACGAATCTTTTGAAGGGCACAATGTTCAGTCCTTTCTATTGGAAAAGCATTAAAAAAAACAAGGTATCTTGAAGATTCTAAAGAGCTTTGTGTCTGGCAAAAGATGTGACGAATACCAAATCCATCTTACCTACCTTGTTTGCCTATCACTCATCATGCAACACAGCACACGCCTCTTTTAACATTGGCTCCTCTTCGAGAAATGTTTTCAGAAATGCGATCTGCATAGTAACCCATTTTAACCTTTCCAAGTATGAAGAAAACTGCTTGAATGTCTCTATTATCTTTCCATGTTTTGGTTTGTTGATTGTTGAGTGGGGATAGTTTTCATGAAGAAAAGGACTAGTGCTCCAAAACCTATTCATATGCACTATTATTAAATAAATCTTACTCAGTATGGGAAGCATGATGCTTGTATAAGCTATTTTGAGGTCTTAAATCCAAGGATGGCACATTGATATTCAGTACAAACCGCCATCAAACTCTACACTTAAGGTTAACTAGTCAGTGCTTTTACTGCGAAGAGGTCTAGACCCTATAAATGGTAGATCATTGGTTAGTTACCCCTTCAGATGACAAAATGGGTAGGCACTCGAATAGGACAAAATCTCGAGAGAGATGACATAGTTTATATTTTTTTAAAATTTAAAATTTTAATATTGATCCAAATGATATTTATTAAGTTCAATACATTAATTTTTGCTATTTCTAGAAATTTTAAACACTAAATATGTTATAATATGTGCAACTCTATGAACTTGCTATGTTCATGTATGACAGAAATATGACCAAATGACAGAAATATGGACCCTCAAAAATGGAGAGAATGATGAATTTTATTGCTCAATTAATTAAGAGAGTACAAGGAAAACAAAAAACAGTGCAGTGAATTAACCAAGAATAATGATCTATTTAAACTAAAAAATCTCCTAAAATATCTCAATTAAATGGAGAGTAACTCACGTACTCTTTATTTGCACAAATCAAGGAACTAACTTTTGACTCCTAAAATAAAGGACTTGACTAACAGTAAGTTGCACTAACTTGTAACAGCCTCCCTTAATGCAAGCTTCTTGTCAATAATGCCAAGATCTCTACGGAAAACTTCAAACTTAGTCTTTGCGAGCGCCTTAGTAAAGATGTCTGCAACTTGTTCATCAGTCCGAATTTTCTGCAACTCAATATCCTGATATAAGACTTTCTCTCGAACAAAATGATAATAGGTTTCAATATGTTTCGAACGAGCATGGAACACGGATTTCTAGCAAGCGTTATAGCACTCTCATTATCACAATAAATCTGAATCAGATAATTGAAAATAATTGCCATTTCTTGAATGAGTCTCCTTAGCCACAAACATTCTTGAGTAGCCATTGTAGCTGCTACATATTCTGCTTCGCAACTTGAAAGAGCCACAGTAATTTGTTTCTTACTACACCATGAAATCACAGTGGAACCCGTTGTAAAGCAAAAACCTACTGTAGAGCGTCTGTCATTCACATCACCAGCCCAATCTACATCAACAAAGCCACTCAACGAAAAAATCTTAGATTTCTCGTAAATTAAACCATAACTTAGAGTGCCCTTGATGTAACGAAGAATCCTCTTTGCTGCAATTAAATGACCCTCACATGGTTGGTCCATAAACTGGGAAATAACTCTAACAGAAAATGCGATATCAGACCTTGTGATAGTTAAATAAAATAAACTACCGACAAGTTGACGAAAAAGTGTTGCATCTTCTAAAGGTTTTCCTTCATTTTTAGCTAACTTGAAATTAGATTCCATGGGAGTCGACTTTGCTTTTGAACCCTCCATGCGAAACCTTTGTAACAAGTTTGCTGCATACCCTTTTTGAGTGACAAAATAACCATCACATTTTTCAATTTCTAAACTAAGGAGACAACTAGCTTCACCCAAACTTTTCATTTCAAAATGAACCATCAAAGCATCTTGAAGACTGCTAATTTCAGCACTATCATCACCCGTAATAATCATATCATCCACATAAAGTAAAAGTAAAGTGCACATAGTGGTTGTTTTCTTAACGAATAAGCTTGGATCAGTACTTGAAGATTTAAAACCACAAAAATCAAGATATTGAGCAATCTTACCGAACCAAGCATGAGGAGCTTGCTTGAGACCATATAGTGCTTTCTTAAGTCTGCACACATGATTAGGATATTCCTTAGATACAAATCACTGTGATTGTTCCATAAAAATATCGCAATCCAACTCACCGTAAAGGAAAGCGTTTTTCACATCTAGTTGCCACAAATTCCAACCTTTGCTAGCAGCTAGAGAGATAATTGCTCGTACAGTTGTCATTCTTGCAACGGGACAAAAAGTTTCATCATAATCTCGACCATATTGTTGAGAAAATCCACGAGCAACAAGACGGGCTTTAAATCTATCAATGGTACCATCAGTCTTTTTCTTCAACTTATAAACCCATTACAAGTAATTAAGTCAGCATCAACAGGCTTTGGTACAAGCTCCCTCGTGTAATTCTTGTTAAGTACTGAAATCTCTTCTACCATTGCATCTTCCCATTCTGGAACTCCTTTAGCTTCATTGTACAATTTGGGCTCATTTCCACATGAATCTTCCACAAAAAAACAAGACATAATAGAAAAACGATTCGTCTCAACCATATAATCAGACAAATGTGGTAGAGGCCTTTTCTATCTTGGTGGATTTTCTCGTGTGGCATCCTCAATACTTGTGATGGCTTCAACATTTTCCTCGGATTGAGTGCATCTCAACTGATGAAACATCATCAAGAAAAAGTGGAAGACTAGTTGTGCCCTTGTTGCCATTAGCATCAACTTTATGACAAGAGACTTCGTCGAACACCACATCGCGAAAAATGATGACCTTTTTTGTCTCCGGATCCATACATCTCCAGCCTTTCCTATAGGCATCATAGCCAACAAAAATGCATTTCTTGGCCTTTGGGTCAAGCTTAGTTCGATTGTGTTTTAATACATGAACATAACAAATAGACCAAAAATACGAAAGTAACTCACATTGGGTTTACGATGGTACAAACGCTCAAAAGGTGATGGTTCTGTCCCTGGCCATAGAGGTAATCGATTTATGACATGGCAAGCTATTTGAAAAGCTGCTGCCCATAATTCTCTCGGAAGGTTCTTTGCGTGTAACCAACATAAGCAAATTCCTGTAAGATGAGCTAACTTGCGCTCAATAACCCCATTTTGTTGTGGGGTGTCTGGAAAAGTCATTTGGCATTGAATTGCATGCTCTTTACAGTAATCTATAAATTCATCTAACAGAAATTCCCCTCCATTATCCGTGCGCAAGCCCTTGATTTTCAGCTCAAACTCTTTTTCTACTTCATGCTTGAACTGAACAAACTTAGAAAAAACCTCACTCTTGTGTTTCAAAAAATATTCCCAACTAAAACGAGAGAAATCATCCACGATCACTATAACATAATAAAAACCAGTGTAACTTGGTGTTCTTGTTGGTTCCAGAAGATCAGAGTAAACCAATTGTAACGCCGTCGATGCTTTACTCTTTGAACTGAAGAAAGGAAGGCGGTGAGATTTTCGATATTGACATCCTGGACAAATTTCATCATAATAAATGTCTTTAAACACAGGAACACCATCAAGAAGTTGATTTTTTTATATCTTCTGCAGTAATTGAAAACCCACGTGACCCAAACGAGAATGCCAAAGCTTTGAGCTTGTATTATAACCAGCCCTTTTAACATATTCATCACTTGCACATAGAACATACAAAGATTCTTTCCTTCTTCCACAAAATAAAACATCAATAGCAATATGTTTTATATTTGAAAGAATTTGAACATCATTGGGGCCAAAAAGAACATACCTTCCTGAATCTATTATTTGAGAGACAAAAGCAAGGTTTTTCTTTAAGCCAGGAACATGATAAACATCCTTAAGAAAAACACCTCCATCATTCAAATCACATTCTTCCATCATAAGATGTAGTGTATTATTAGCGGTTACTATAACCTTTTTCATGTGATGTGAACGAACATTCGATAAAAAAGTATCATTCCCGGTAGCATGATGAGAGCAACCGGAATCAACAATCCACTCTTCGTTATAGTTGATAAAAGCATGAGCACCAACTGGTGCATCATCTTAGTGCACAAGAGAAGTCACATTTGATCAAATACTTCAATAGATAAACATTGCTCCCAATTTGATTGTTGAAACTCATTGTTGTCAAGTACAACATTTGTTGCTTCCTCTTGCATTTTGACTCGACAATTCACTTTAATATGACCTGGTTTCCCAAATCGATCACACGCCACTTTCACTTGACAATCTCATTTGATATGTCCAAGTTTTTCACATCTGTAGCAAGATTTGAAAGACCTTTTGGGCTGCTCCTCGCTTCTGGACTGGTTTCTGTCACCTGAGGAAGACTTCGAGTAGAAATTTTTCCTCCTTTGATCCTTGACGAATAACACATCCTCTGACTTGGAAGAAAGCTTAATGTTTGCCATTTGCTTTATCAAGGCTTCTTGATTAGAGAGCAAATTCTCTAACTCAAAAATTGAAGGTTGATTTGCCCACCCTTGTATTGAAGAGACAAACTGCATAAGGTCTTTTCGCAGTCCACGAATAAGATAGCGACACAACCGTGCATCACTCACAGGCTCCTCTACGTCCAATTCTGAAATTTTAGAACACAAATTTTTAACTTTCAAAAAATATTCTTCAATAGAAAGATTACCTTGAGTTACCAAAGCTAATTCATTCTCAAGAAATTGCAATCTCACTGTATTTTTCTTAGTAAATAGCTATTGAATAGTCTCCCACACTTGTTTTGGTGACTTCAAATCACGAACATGATCTATGTATTCCTTGCTGATCAATGTCCGCAAAGCAAATAAAGTTTTCCCACACTTGATCTTCCACTTCCATCGCAATTCAGTATTTTGTGGAATATCTGTTGGGATCATTGTGTCATCACCTTCAAACAAATCCCACAAATCTTGCCCCAGTAGAAAAGCCTCCATTCACAACCTCTAGTAATTATAATTGTTACCAACAAGCTTTTCTACAGCAATACCCGAAGAAGTACTCCCGCCATTCATCTTAGCTGAGTAATAAAAACATACACTTGGTGACCAACCTGGCTCTGATATCAAATGACAGAAATATGGACCCTCAAAAATGGAGAGAATGATGAATTTTATTGCTCAATCAATTAAGAGAGTACAAGGAAAACCAAAACAGTATAGTGAATTAACCAAGAATAATGGTCTATTTAAACTAAAAAGTCTCCTAAAATATCTCAATTAAATGGAGAGTAACTCACGTACTCTTTATTCACACAAATCAAGGAACAAACTTTTGACTCCTAAAATAAAGGACTTGACTGACAGTAAGTTGCACTAACTTGTAACACATGTAGTACTCATAAAAAATCATGTCATTTTAATAAATGCATTAACAGCTATTGTTTATATTAGGATTAAAATTTTAAATTTTGAAAAGAATAAAATATAAAATATAAAATTACTGACAATAGAATTTAATTTAACAAATTTAATTACTACAGTTTAAATTCTTACAAAATTAAAATTAGAGATTACCTTAAAAAAACTAAAATTAGAAATTAAATTCATAATTTGAACGTAGCAGCAGATAAGATTTTCACAACTTCAAAATTATATAAAATAACTAAGAGATGAATCATGACGATATTCATTCTTCCAAAAATTGTTATTTTTTAATTTTTTTTCCAGCAAATAGTTGTTGGTTTTTTACTAATTAATTGTTTAAGTGGTGTTTAATCAATTAAATTTAATTGTATGTGGCTTTCTATTTAGGTTGGATTTTCTCATATGTGGTCTCAAAGCATCTAACCTAATATTAATTCGTAATTGTAGGAGAAACCAAAGTATAAAAGTAAAAGTGCGTTTCATAAATTAATTGAATTACTGTTAAATTTTATAATTGTTAAATTTATATGAAAAAATTATTTAGTACATCAGTAAATATAATTATTAAATATAATTATGTTGTTGGATAAAAGTAGATATTTATTTTAAAAAAAAATTATTTATTTTTAATCTTATTAATATAAAATATTATTTTAGATAGTTTTGGATGAAAAAATAAATATGGTAATTTAAATATCTTATTTTTAACCAAAAAATATTTATTTCAATTTTTTAATAAAATAAAATCAACTTAATATTTTCTACATTAAATTATAAGTAGCTACCAACCTATTTATCTTATTCAACACTATTAAGTAAAAAAAATTATTACCAAACAAATTTAACATATTCAATGTTTAAAATTTTTATTTTCAATGATTTATCAAACACACCTAACTTAAAATTTTACTAATATAAGTTAACATCAAAAATTGATTGTCGAATAAAAAAGTTATCATAGGAAAAGTTAAAAGAAAAACACTTTTAGTGAAAAATTAAATAATCAATTAAGCATTTGATTAACATCGACTTTCATTGATCATGACATTTTTGTTAACGTGGCTAAGGTCTAACTAAATAATGACATGTAGCATGTCATGGGATTACATGTTGAAGTAGTAACAAATGTCACGTTAGCACCTTTTTTAATTTTTTTGAAAAACTTAAAAAATGTTTTATTTTTATAAAGAAAATAACACATCTAGGATGAAGCTAGACAAATAGTTATTCAATTATCTAAGTTTATTTGAATCGGTCAATCACTTGTATAGGTTCTTAGTAGATGTGGTTCTTTAAATAATTATTAAAACATACAAAAAAAAATTAAAAATTATGAAAATTTATTTATAATTATAAGAAGTTATAAAAAAATTTCTTGGAAAATTATAGACGGAAAAAGCTTATGCACTGTTATCCGTTATTGGATTAATTTTGTTTCTATATTTTTTTAATTAAGTTTAAAAGTTATATTTAAGGATTTAGGGGTTTTAGATTCTAAATTTTATAGTGTTAGATTTAGGGTTTAAAATTTTATTAAAATATTAAATTAATTTTCTAAATATTTTAAACTTATAATATTTTATTAATATTATTAAAATATTATTATTGGACGGGTAATATTTGTTCATAAACTTAGAGTTAAGGTGTTGTTTGATAAACTGAAAAATTAAATTTTGAAATGTTAAGTATTAAATTTAATTTATAAAATTCGTTAAAACTAAATTCAGAATATGATTAGAATATTTGATAATTTTAATTCTTTTTAATTTTAAAAGCAAAATAATTGAAGGATTATATTAAAAGAAATAAAATAAAATAAAAAGAATTGAAACATTAAGTGAAAATACCTCTTTATCTACCTATCATTTTCCACTTTTTTTTGTTGAAAAAGTTCTATAATTTAATTTTTATTTTAAATTATCAAACATATATAAAATTAAATCACTAAAAATATTTTTTTTTCAAGATGTCCTCAATTTAATCCTAAGAAAAACAAAGTAAAAATATGGTATTATGACGAAGAGGACAATTTTGTTTCTATATTCTAAAAAGGAGTAGAGTTTCTTTTAGGGTGATATTTACAGACAAATGTGAAGTTTATTATAATAATCATAATAAAAGTTGTTTTAAATTTAAGATATTTAAAAAATAATTTAATATTTTTATAAAATTTTAAAATCCTAAACTTTGAAACCATAAATTTTAGTCCCAAAACTTTAAACCCTTAAATATACCTTTTAAATTTGTTAAAAAATAATGGCTGAGGATTTATAGTTTTTCTTTCTTTTATGTTTATTGAAAGATGAGAAAAATAATAAATTTTGTAGTCACTTGGAGAAAAAATATAGGTGAAGATTATTTTAAAAATAAAAGATTCACCTGGTTTCGTTGAACCAAAAAAAAAAAATCACCTGTTATAAGTACCTTACCCATTTTCAAATGTAGCCCAACCCAATCTAAACCCAAATCGTTTCAAATATGGTTCGAAGAACAGTCCAAAACCACCAGAAAAGTTTTGATATGGATGTTGAATTTTTGCCCTGAGCCCACCATTGTTTTCGCTTCTTATCGGGATCCAATTACCAGTATAGCTTATGAGAGGTCTCGTATCTTAAAAATAGGGTTAGAAATTGATTGACTGAATTTAAGCTTGAATATGAATGATTGTTAAAGTTTTGGTTGCACGATGGATGATAAGAATGTGCTTAGTAAATTATTGTTATAAATGCTTGAACAACTTGTTGAACATTGAGACAAGCTTAAAATGACCAAAACGGTAAGGTATGAACCTATAATGCATTTAAAAATGTATAAGATGCAAATTTGACATATTGAGTAATATGAAATTGTGACTTTAGGTTTACATACTAGTATAGCTAACTAATTAGAGTGTTAAAGTAGGTTAATGTATGTTATAGTGTAACTGAGCATGATTTGTATGATCTATGTATGATATGAGATATGATAGAATAGGAAAATTGGCATGAAAACACAAAATAATATGTATAGGTGTCAATGTGTCATTATCTTTGCAATTGAGTCCCAATTTTTATGTAATGCAATCGGAGTCCTTAAATGGTATAAAATAACTTGAAAATGTGCATGATTAAGTCTTCTATGGATAATTCCATATATTTACTCTCAATTTTACAAAAAGGGTTTTACTAGATATTTTATTAAATTTATGACTTAATCCTTAAACTTTGCTTGAAAAATTAAATGAGTATTAATTATTATATATAAACTAAAGTGAAATGTGCTAAAGAACTATAAAGTTAAATAAGTTAATAAAAAATTAAGTAAATGTGTAAGTTAATAAAGAATATATAAGTTGAACCCAAAATAAATATATATAATTAAGTGACTAAAATGAGCAAGAAATAAGACATAGACTCAATAGTTAAGTGTTAGCTTTCTCCTCCCTAGAGAGCCTAAGTTCAAACCCCACTTTTCTCATTTATTTTCCTTTTAATTTTTAGCAATCTAGGATAAAAATCACACTAAAACAAATATTATTTGAAGTAAAAACTAAACAAGAAATAGACTTAGGGTTCACTTTTAATTGTCTCAAGTTTAAATCCCTCTTATCCTTTTTATTTTATAATTTCGCCAAAGACACTCCAAAACATATATATATATATATGATTAAGCGTCAAAAACTAATAAGAAATGGGTAGTAAAGGTGTTTGTACTCTCTTAGAATTTTCGAGTTGCCTTCTCCTCCCCTATCATTTTAATTTCAAATTTTCGGTAAAATATTGGGAGAATTGTAAATGCAACCCCTAAGGTTCACAAATCCTAGGAATTTAACCAATTATTTCCTAATTAGAATTCATATGCTACCCTTCCTGTAATACCCCTACCCGTATTCATTGCCGGAATAGGGTGCGAGGCATTACCGGCGTTTACGAATTAAATTTTTTTTTATTCAATATAGCCCTTTTATAAATATCTAAACTTCCCTGTAATATTAAATCGAGACCAATCCACATCAATCAAATCAATTTAACATATTTTCATGATAGATTCATGCATTTATATAAGATAACGTCATCACATATCTATAACCAGGTTTGTTAACCATACTAATGGCTAACTTTACATTCATTTCACGTTAACATTTACTTTGTTAGCTTATACATGCCATTGGTTCCCAAAATAAAGTTCCTTTATATACCGAAATCCCGAGGTTGATAGTGTGATGTGTCTCCGACCAAATCCGACCTCCGAGCTCTTAACACTACAAAACAGGAGAAAAGGAAACAGGGTAAGCACTTTGTGCTTAGTAAGCTCATGTAACAAGAATTACCCTTACCTAATATTTTCAATACAATACAATAAACATTACATATATCCATTCAATGCATTATTACCCTAACATGCACAAACTCAACATTCAAGTTAGTACAGTAATTTCTATATATCAATAATATATATCATGATTGATGAGCTCATCAATACTATGATTTCCATTCCCTTGTTGTTTTTCCATATTTATCCCGTTGAATTACTCGAATTTCGATTGATTTTTCAGAGGTACACATTTAGTGTACAAATCAAGTCCCGTCAATTCATATTCATGTGCGCACATTTCCATTTCGAGAGCACACTCCATGAACCTCAACCTTGCGGCGGGATTACCGATCGAGCTAAATCCCGCAATATAAACTCATAGAGTATTGTCGGGATTACGATCCAAAGCTAAATCCCTGCAACGACAATTACTTTAATGAGCTTGGATCTGAATTACCAGTCGAGGCTAAATTCGGACCTAATTCGATTACCCGTCCGGGCTAAATCCATTTTCCACATATTCTTCTGGGAGGGCTATAACGAGATAGGATCGCCTGTCCGGGCTTGATCCTTTTACCGTCAATTCCTTTTCGAGAGATCCATCGAATTTTCCTTTCATTCAACCGGGATTTCTTCCTTTTTATCAAATATGTCAATGTTTCATCAATTTTCATATAATGAACATTCAAATCATATTCACATCAATAACATACATTTCAAGTATTTAAGAATATAATTCAAGTTACATGAACTTACCTTGATACTTGTTTGTAAACAGCAAAAATCTACTAATCCCGAACTTTTTCCTTTCCTCGATCTAGCTTCATATTTGAATCTTCTGGATCTAAATAAATAAATTTAATTATCAATTTAATACATTTTATGTTCATATGCAACATTCTCTATAATTCAACTATTATTTATAGTTCATTCAAAGCTGTCTACTTGAGTCATAGTCACTAAATTATTTATAACTTGAGCTACGGAACTCCAAATTAAGATCCGTTAATTTTCCCTGAAACTAGACTCATATATATTCTTACCATAAAATTTTCAGAATTTTTGGTCTAGCCAATCAGTACATTTTATTCTTTAAAATCACCCCTGTTTTGCTGTCTGACAGTTCTGACTCTTCTTCACTAAAAATTAATTATCTCCTTGTACAGAATTCAAATGATATTCTAGTTTTTTTCTATTAAAACTAGACTCACTCAGGACTATATAAATATAAATTTAAACCCTTAATTATTTTTCTTCATTTTTTTATGATTTTTCACAGTCAGAACAGGGGAACCCGAATTCATTCTGACCTTGTCTCACAAAATTCATTATATCTCAAAATTTAAAAATCCATTGCTTACAATATTTCTTCTATGAGAAACTAGACTCAATAAGCTTTAATTCCATATTTTTTTCATCTTCTAATTCGATTCCTAAATTTTTTAGTGATTTTTCAAAGTTAGTCTACTGCTGCTGTCCAAACTGTTTTAGTGCAAGCTGTTTATTACCATTTTTCCCCTAAGTTTTTAATAAATGATAATTTCGTCCCTACTCAATTAGCCTCTCAATTGAGCTGATTTTTCTCAATTAACATTTTATTCTATCACCTTAAACTAGTTTACAACCTTTAGGAATCAGAATTTCAGCAATAGACTTTAATTCCAAACATTTTCACAATTAGGTCCTAAAAATCAAATTTCTATTGAAATTGCCTAATAAAATCATCTCATAAACAAATTAAAGCTTTAATTTCATTATATTTAATCATAAACTTACAGCACTCAACCATGGTGATTTTCAATTTCATTTATGAAATCAAAAACTAATGAATTTAATAGTAGGACCTAGTTGTAAAAGTCTTAGAAACACAAAAATTACAAGAAAAAGGCAAGGATTAACTCACTTGGTGAAAAAATTATGAAATACCAGCTTAGAGAACCCTCCTATGGTGTTTTTAGCTGCTGGAATTGAAGAGAAATGAAGAGAAATCTAAATATTTCCTATTTAGTCCTAGTTTTATTTAGTTAATTTTGCAATATTCCAATTTTACCCTTAATTTATCAATTTTTCTGCTGTTTTCATACCCTTGCCGTCCAGCCCAAATAACTTTTGGGTCTAATTGCCTTTTAAATCCTTTCTCATTAGACTCTTAAGCTATTTAATCACTCTAGCAACTTTTACACCTATTACAATTTAGTCCTTTTCATTTAATTGACTACCCAAACATTAAAATTTCCTAACGAAATTTTAATACCACATTAATAACATTTCATAAATATTTATAAAATTATTTTCAACTCGGTTTTTACGAGATAGAGGTCTCGATAACTTATTTTTACCTAATTTCTTCAATAATTTTTTTTTTAACTAGCCACTAAATCGATAAAATTTTTCTATCAATATTTTCATACGACTTTCCTATCATATAAATTTTCATGCAAAAATATTAAAATAAATTTCTCTTTAAATCGGATTTGTGGTTACGAAACCACTATTCCGATAACCTTGAATTTAGACCATTACAACTCTCCCCTCCTTTAAGGATTTTCGTCCTCGAAAATCTTACCAGTAAAGAGGTTTGGGTATTGTTTCCTCATTGTATCCTCCGGTTCCCATGTCGCTTCCTCAATCCCGTGCTTTTGCCACAATACTTTCACCAAATTTATCTTTTTATTTCTTAGCTCTTTTGTCTCCCGTGCAATATCTTGACCTGGTTCTTCACTTTAAAGTCATATCTCGGTTGAATCTCCATACATCGGAGAAATAACATGTGAAGGATCTGATCGATATCGTCGTAACATAGATATATGAAAAACATTATGGATTCTATCAAGTTCGGTGGTAATGCCAATCGATAAGCGACCAGTCCAATTCTTTCTATGATTTCATAGGGCGATAAATCTTGGACTCAATTTACCCTTTCGACCGAATCGGAGAACTTTCTTCCAAGGAGACACTTTCAGGAATACCTTATAACCAACTTGAAATTCAATCTCTTTTCGTTTAAGGTCGGCATATGATTTTTGACGATCGGAAGTCGCTTAGACTATCCCGAATAACCTTTACTTTTTCTTCTGTTTCCTGGATCAAATCAACCCCATGTATCTTCCTTTCACCGAGCTCTGTCCAATATAACGGTGTTCTACATTTTCTCCCATACAAAGCTTCATACGGAGCCATTTTAATCTTCGGGTGATAAGCTCATTCTTCGTAAGAAAATTCAATCAAAGGTAGATATCTCTCCCAATTACCTTCAAATTCTAGTATACAACATTGGAGCATATCTTCCAATACTTGAATTACACGCCGAGTTGACCATCTGCATGAGGATGAAATGCGATCTTTGAAATACAACCCAGTACCCAAGGCTTCTTGCAATTTGTCCCGAAACGAGGCGTAAATCGGGGATCTCTATCGATATAATAGAGACAGGCATTCCATGTAACTCGACAATCTCGGATATATCTGATTCAACTAGTTTATCTAAAGAATAATCCATACGTCACAGGAATAAAGTCGCTGAATTTGTCAATCGATCAACAATCACCCAAATAGCATCTTTTTCCTCGGAGACAAAGGTAGCCCCGATACAAAATCCATAGTGATTCTTTCCCATTTCCATTCTGTATAGTAATTGGTTGAAGTAACCACGAAGGTACTGATGCTCGACTTTAACTTGCGACATATTAAACACCTTGATACAAACTCGGAGATATCACGTTTCATTCCCGACCACCAAGTACATCTTTTTCAAATCATTATACATTTTATTACTCCCGGATGTAGGACATAAATATAGTACCATTGTGAGCCTCGCGTAGAATCTTACTGTATGAGCTCTCAATTACGGTACACATACCCTACCTTTGAATAATAAACAACCATCGAGAACCAACCTTGAAATTTAGGATCATTACTTGACTCACACTTGTGCCCGTTTAACTTGTAACTTCTCATCATTCTTCCCGAGCTTCACATATTTGCTGTAAAAATGTCGGTTTAGCTCTCAATTCAGCTAAGATTGAACCATCATCGATCCAATGATAACCGGGTATTCATAGCTCGTAAAAAAAAAGAGATTCCGGCTCAAAGTATCGGCTACAACATTAGCCTTACCGGATGGTAATCAATAATCAAATCATAATCCTTTATCGATTCAAGCCACTGTGTTGTCTCAAATTCAAATCTTTACGTGTCATCAAATATTTCAAGCTTTTATGATCGGTATAAATATGACATTTCTCACCGCACAAGTAATGCCGCCATATCTTGGTATAAAAATACAATAGCAGACTAATTCAAGATCATGTCTTGGGTAATTTCTTTCATGTGGTTTAAGTTGTCTTGAAGCATAGGCTATTACTTTACCTTCTTGCATCAAGACACAACCTAAACCATTTAATGAGGCATCACAGTAAATAACAAATTCCTTACAGGTTCAGCCGCACTAATACAGTGCTTTTCGTTGATAGGTCTTTCAATCGGTTGAAACTTTGTTGACATTCATCATCCACTCGAACTTTACATCTTTCTCGCAATAATCGAGTCCTTGGAGAAGCTATCATAGAGAATCCTGTACAAATCTCCGATAATAACCAGCTAAACCCAAGAAACTTCTAACTTCGGATACATTCTTGGTGGACTCCAATTGACAATAGCCGAGATTTTACTCGGATCTACCACGATGCCTTCTGCAGATACAATATGTCCTAGAAAACCCACTTCTCGAAGCCAAAATTCACATTTACTTGAATTTAGCGTACAATTGCTTCTCTCGCGAAATTTGTAACACGATTCTCAAATGTTCTGCATGTTCTTCTTCATCCCGAGAATAAACCAAAATATCATCAATGAATACTACTACAAATCTGTCTAAAATGCGATCTGAATATCCAGGTTCATCAAATCCATGAATCTGCGCAGTGCATTAGTTAGCCCAAACGGCATAACTAGAAACTCATAATGCCCGTACACGGTTCTAAAAATTTGTTTTTGGCACATCGACTCTCTCCTTTACTCGTGGTGATCATAACCCGATCGAAGATCAATTTTTGAAAATACGGTAGCACCTTTCAGTGATCAAATAAATCATCGATCCGGGTATGGTACTTATTCTTTATAGTTACTTTATTAAGTCGTCCGGTGAGTCAATACACAATCTCAAAGACCCGTCTTTCTTTTTCACAAAGAGCAGGAGCACCCCAAGGTGAATGACTCGGTCGGATAAAACCCACATCAACAAGTTCTTGTAATCGTGTCTTTAACTCCTTTAATTCTGTAGGAGCCATACGATACGGAGCTATGGAGATCGGAGTAGTTCCCGGGATCAAATCTATAGAAAATTTCACTTCTCTTTTTGGTGGCAATCCTGGTAATTCCTCTGGAAACACATTGGAAAATTCACATACCACTGGAACTGCCTGTATTTTTGACTCAGATACTTTGGTGTCAAGTACATAAGCTAAGTAAGCATCATACCCTTTTTTAACATACCTCTGTCTTTGCCATTCTTTGAAATCACATCAGATAACCCCTCTGTCTGATTAGATTTAACCCGAAGCAACTCACCATTCTGACATTTTAACATAATATATTTATGTCTACAATTTACTCTGCATCATGCTGGGTTAACCAATCCATACCCAATATCACGTCAAATTCATCAAATGGCAATAACATCAAATCACCGAGAAACAATAACCTCTTACCATCGGTGGACAATTTTTACAAATTTTATCCACTAACACGGATGCCCCAAGGGTTCGAGACTTTAACCACAAATTCGATGAGGTTCAACGGATAAATTTTTAACAATTGCAAGTTTAACACATATATATGAATGCGTAGAGCCGGGATCAATCAATGCGATAATATCGATGTCAAGTAAAGAAAATGTACCGATAATAACATCGGTCTTTGAGGTATCTTCTTTGGCACGAATGGCATATGTCCTAGCAGGTGCCCGTACCTCGAGCCTACCTGCAGTATCTTTTGTAGCTCCTCGACTACGGCGACATTCTGGGATGGTCGAGGTGGTCTACCCCACTGGCCCCGATTACTCGGCTTCAATATCTGTTCGACTTCTTTTCAACCCTTTACGGACAATCTCTGAGGAAATGGTCAAAAGAACCACATCGATAACAAGCCCCACTTTTAAATCGGCATTCACCAAAATGAGCTTTATTACACTGATCGGCATCTCGGTTTAGGAGTTCGAACACTGCCAACACCGTCACGATGGAGTAGAAGGCCTTGGATTAGTGCGTTGAGAACCTCACTCTTTGCCCGAATACCCAATAGCCGAAGTAGAACGATCTGATATTTCTTCAATTTCTTTGAAGCGGAAATCGGGATTTTCCGTCTGTCTTTTACTAAAAATTCGAGCTTCCTCTCGGCTGTTTCTTTTCTTTGCTCAATTCTTACGCTTTATAAGCTCTCTCTCTGCCAATGTAGCAAACTCTCGAATTTCAAAAATTCGATCAAGAACTTAATGTCTTCATTTAACCCTTCTTCAAATCGTTTGCACATTTCAACTTACATTGTACCCATTCTCGAGCATATTTACTCAATCGAACAAATTCTCTTTCATATTCGAATCTTGATCTATTGCCTGTTTTCACCTCAAGAAATTCTTTTCTTTTACGGTCAAGGAACCTCTGGTGATATATTTTTTTAGAACTCGATGCAAAAGAATTCCCATGTAATTTCTTCTTTCTGAACAAGCTGAAGCTTTAGTATTCCACCAATGGTAAGTGTGTCTTTTAGCGGTGAGACGGCACATTTGGACATTCTTACGGTGTACAAGATAATTCCTCCGAACCCGAGTAGTGTTTTCTAACGAGAATTCAGCCGTTCGAATCATCATCAAGCTGCTTGCTCTCAAATTCTTGACCCCATATTTTCAGATTTTATCTCTGAGAGCTTTCCTTTTACGTGATTCGATGCACTGTGCCTGTGGGATCTCGGGACCAGGTGGAGGAGCGGGAAGGGAGCTTGAGCTTGTTGCACTCTGAGGGTTAGTTCTTAAATATTGACTAAACCATTCATTCATCACTTGAAAGAAGGCTCGCTTTGCCTCCTCCCCTTGGCCTCGGATCACGGACCTTGTACTACTAGTTACTTGACTTCCCTTTGTGCGGATTACGGGCGGGAGCATGACTCTCGGCTTCCTCAGTTGAGCTCGGTCGGTGACGTTTACTATAAAAAAACACATTTAAATGGTCGGAGATATCACACTATCAATAATAATTTAAATGGCATGTATAGCTAATTCCGTGTTTGCTACATCGGTCCTAGAACCGAAACTAAACCGTAGCTCACGATACCAATAAATGTAATACCCTACCCGTATTCATTCACAGGAATAGGGTGCGAGGCATTCTGGCGTTCTGAATTAAATTTTTTTATTCAATATAGCCCTTTTATAAATATCTAAACTTCTCTGTAATATTAAATCGAGACCAATCCACATCAATCAAATCAATTTAACATATTTTAATGATAGATTCATGCATTTATATAAGATAACGTCATCACATATCTATAACTGAGTTTGTTAACCATACTAATGGCTAACTTTACATTCATTACACGTTAACATTTACTTTGTTAGCTTATACATGCCATTGGTTCCCAAAATAAAGTTCCTTTATATACCGAAATCCCGAGGTTAATAGTGTGATGTGTCTCCGACTAAATCCGACCTCCGAGCTCTTAACACTACAAAACAGGAGAAAAGGAAACAGGGTAAGCACTTTGTGCTTAGGAAGCTCATGTAACAAGAATTACACTTACCTAATATTTTCAATACAATACAATAAACATTACATATATCCATTCAATGCATTATTACCCTAACATGCACAAACTCAACATTCAAGTTAGTACAGTAATTTCTATATATCAATAATATATATCATGATTGATGAGCTCATCAATACTATGATTTCCATTCCCTTGTTGTTTTTCCATATTTATCCCGTTGAATTACTCGGAATTTCGATTGATTTTTCAGAGGTACACATTTAGTGTACAAATCCGGGTCCGTCAATTCATATTCATGTGCGCACATTTCCATTTCAGAGAGCACACTCCGCGAACCTCAACCTTGCGGCGGGATTACGGTCGGGCTAAATCCTCGCAATATAAACTCATAGAGTATTGTCGGGATTACGAGTCTAGGCTAAATCCCCAGCAACGATAATTACTTTAATGAGCTTGGATCTGAATTACCAGTCCAGGCTAAATTCAGACCCTAATTCGGATTACCCGTCCGGGCTTGATCCTTTTTACCGTCAATTCCTTTTCAGAGATCCATCAAATTTTCCTTTCATTCAACCGGGATTTCTTCCCCTTTTTATCAAATATGTCAATGTTTCATCAATTTTCATATAATGAACATTCAAATCATATTCACATCAATAACATACATTTCAAGTATTTAAGAATATAATTCAAGTTACATGAACTTACCTTGATACTTGTTTGTAAACAGCAAAAATCTACTAATCCCGAACTTTTTCCTTTCCTCGATCTAGCTTCATATTTGAATCTTCTGGATCTAAATAAATAAATTTAATTATCAATTTAATACATTTTATGTTCATATGCAACATTCTCTATAATTCAACTATTATTTATAGTTCATTCAAAGCTGTCTACTTGAGTTATAGTCACTAAATTATTTATAACTTGAGCTACGGAACTCCAAATTAAGATCCGTTAATTTTCCCTGAAACTAGACTCATATATATTCTTACCATAAAATTTTCAGAATTTTTGGTCTAGCCAATCAGTACATTTTATTCTTTAAATTCACCCCTGTCTTGCTGTCTGACAGTTCTGACTCTTCTTCACTAAAAATTAATTATCTCCTTGTACAGAATTCAAATGATATTCTAGTTTTTTTCTATTAAAACTAGACTCACTCAGGATTCTATAAATATAAATTTAAACCCCTAATTATTTTTATTCATTTTTTTATGATTTTTCAAAATCAAAATAGGGGAACCCGAATTCATTCTGACCTTGTCTCACAAAATTCATTATATCTCAAAATTTAAAAATCCATTGCTTACAATATTTCTTCTATGAGAAACTAGACTCAATAAGCTTTAATTCCATATTTTTTTCATCTTCTAATTCGATTCCTAAATTTTTTAGTGATTTTTCAAAGTTAGTCTACTGCTGCTGTCCAAACTGTTTTGTGCAAGCTGTTTATTACCATTTTTCCCCTAAGTTTTTAATAAATGATAATTTCGTCCCTACTCAATTAGCCTCTCAATTGAGCTGATTTTTCTCAATTAACATTTTATTCTATCACCTTAAACTAGTTTACAACCTTTAGGAATCAGAATTTCAGCAATAGACTTTAATTCCAAACATTTTCACAATTAGGTCCTAAAAATCAAATTTCTATTGAAATTGCCTAATAAAATCATCTCATAAACAAATTAAAGCTTTAATTTCATTATATTTCATCATAAACTTACAGCACTCAACCATGGTGATTTTCAATTTCATTTATGAAATCAAAAACTAATGAATTTAATAGTAGGACCTAGTTGTAAAAGTCTTAGAAACACAAAAATTACAAGAAAAAAAGGCAAGGATTAACTCACTTGGTGAAAAATTATGAAATACCAGCTTAGAGAACCCTCCTATGGCATTTTTAGCTGCTGGAATTGAAGAGAAATGAAGAGAAATCTAGATATTTCCTATTTAGTCCTAGTTTTATTTAGTTAATTTTGCAATATTCCAATTTTACCCTTAATTTATCAATTTTTCTGCTGTTTTCATACCCTTGCCGTCCAGCCCAAATAACTTTTGGGTCTAATTGCCTTTTAAATCCTTTCTCATTAGACTCTTAAGCTATTTAATCACTCTAGCAACTTTTACACCTATTACAATTTAGTCCTTTTCATTTAATTGACTACCCAAACATTAAAATTTCCTAACGAAATTTTAATACCACATTAATAACATTTCATAAATATTTATAAAATTATTTTCGACTCGGTTTTTACGAGATAGAGGTCTCGATAACTTATTTTTACCTAATTTCTTCAATAATTTTTTTTTTTAACTAGCCACTAAATCGATAAAATTTTTCTATCAATATTTTCATACGACTTTCCTATCATATAAATTTTCATGCAAAAATATTAAAATAAATTTCTCTTTAAATCGGATTTGTGGTTACGAAACCACTATTCCGATAACCTTGAATTTAGGCCATTACACTTCCTCAGAATTCCACTATCTTTTTCTCTTCTTTTCCTAATTAGGTTTTCATATTTCCCCTTTTCAAATCCTAATAGAATTTGCTCTCCATCTTCCATTCAATCGTTCTCTCTATCGTTTTCGTAATTTTCGTCAAATAGCATCCTTAACTCTTGCGAAGAATTGGCAAGTACATCTCGTTTCGGATGTTTAAATCCTGAATTTTCGTAATATTGTCAAATCTTTTACGATTCTTGCCAAATCTGTTAGTAATCTTGTCAAATCTTGAAACCAATCATTAATTCATATGTAAATGTCGTTTGAAGGATCGAATTTAGGTGAATCAGATCAGAATCAAACATGAGGAACGTCAATTGGACTCCCGAAGAAAGGTGTGTGTTCTTTTACAAGTGAATCGGAGCAAACCGTGTTTAGGAATAAGACCACACAATCTCCCACATAAGCATGTGGACTACACGGGTGGACCACATGCCCCCTCCCCCATAACAATGTGCCTAACAAACCCTAGGCTAGTTCATGAACCACACAGCCAATACCCTTCCACATGGCCATGTGACTTCTATTTTATAGTTTTACCCAGAAATTTATGTTATTTGCAGTTTAGTCTTTGGATATTCCCAAAATTATGTTTAGTGTTTTATTTTATTCAATTGAGTTCCTAACAATGTGAATAATGTTAGAATCCATGATCTGATTGACTGAATTATTATATATGCATGATATGTGAATAATATATGTGTATGTTGCATTTGTATTTTTTATTGTACGTTCAACATGCCTCACAATACTGTTAAGTCGTATCCATGAAAAGCATATGTTTTGCTACTATATTGATTAGTTAAAAACATATATATTGCTTCCATATCGATATATATAAGCATATTATCTGTTATCATTTTGGTCTGTAATAAGTATGCCATTTTGCATTCTATGGGGCGGGACGCTTTGAAAGGAGGAAGTTCTGGCAAATTAATAATCTGTAACTCTAGTGGTTTATCCATAGATTATCTGGCAGTTTTTATCTGCAAATATATTGTGCATTCACAACCATCTAGCACCATATTAACCTGTAACACCCCTAATCTGTATCATCGCCGGAACAAAGATTACGGAGTATTACCGGAGTTTACAGAACATTCTAAATAATTTATACTAGTTACTAAACATTTTCCGGTATCAATCATAACATCCCTTAAATGGACTCTCGAGGCCCCAAATGAACAGTAGAAATAAATCAGGACTAAATCGGAATCTCATAAAAATTTTCCTAAATTTTCAAAAAAAAATTCCTTATGAACAGCACCCACACGCCCGTGTGGTCGGACCATGTGACTACACACGCTCGTGTCCCTGACCCGTGTAACTCTCTGACTTATAAGGCATGAAGAAATTAAAGTCACACGGCCAAGTCACACGCCCGTGTGCTAGGCCATGTGGCGAATTTTATTTTTGAAATTTAGGTACAGTTTTCACAAGGCCGTGTAACACGCCCGTGTCCAAGGCAGTGTCAACCACATGGTTGAGACACACGCCGTGTCTCTGCCCGTGTGCCCAATTCTGAGCATTCTGTTTCTCATTTTTAAGATGCAAGGGACACACGGCCGGACCGCATGCCCATGGGATAAGCCGTGTGTCACACACGGCCAAGACACACTCCTGTGTGTCTACCCGTGTGGACAAAAATAAAGCAATTTCCTAGCCTCATTTGTCACCCATAACTTATAATTTTCCCACACCAAAACTCACAAGCATATATCCACCAATCCAACATCATATTCACATAAAATTAGTCATTAATCATGTAGTATTATCTCATGCATCAATGGATATAAATTTACTCTTATCATAAACTTATATGCTAACATAATTCCAACAAACTAACACATAACAAGTACTTATGTGATCACTAAAACATCACTTCAAAAATAGTCAAACTTAGACCATCACTGGCCTCTCCAATGGCTAGATTACAAAACAACAATTACAAGCCATCATTGGCCAAATAAGCTTATACATGCCATTATACCAAAATAAGATTTCTAATTATACCAAAATAAGACAGTGGATAGTGTGATGACTACTCCGACCGACTTCCAACCTTCGCGAGCTTTTGAGCATTATAAGACAAGGAAAATTAAATGGAGTAAGCATTTTATGCTTAGTAAGTTCGTATAACAAAAAATAAACTTACCAATCATATTTATCACTACAAACATACATAGTCATACTTTCCATAAAATTTGGGTGAGTTTACCTAAACACAAACACTTAATCAAACAAGTTAATCACATAACCTCATATAAATATAAAGTAAACATAGATGAGCTCATCACATTACCAACTTCCATTAATTTCACCTTTCCACACTTCAAGAGTCCTTTCCGTCGAACTATTGAAATTTCGATGGATGTTCAGGTAGTATACTCATGTGCAAAAGTACCCGTTAGGGTACATAATAAAAAGGCACATTCTTGAGCCACACATTTTACAACAGGATTACTAGTCCGGGCTAAATCTTATCCGTAGCATATGCTCTAGTACCTGTCCGGGCTAAATCCAATTTATAACATAAGCTTAAGAGGGCTTATATTAGAATTACCCATCCGGGCTAAATTCTATCTGCAACATATGCAGTATTATTCTTATTCAATAAATCACCTTAATCCATCGAAATTCAACATTAAACCGAAACACGACAATTTATCCATATTTCACAACTTATGACTATTTCATTATGTATATCATCTCATACATATCAACGCAATCATACAATTCAATTCAAGCATATTAACACACATATTTAAGTTACACGAACTTACCTTGAAATTGGTTCGTATTTGAATTTCAACTAATCCGAAACCTTTTGCTTTCCTCGATCTAGTTCCGTAGTTGGTCTTTCCGAATCTATATGGGTAAATTTAACTATTAACCTATCACATTTCATATATATTTGCATCCTATTACATCTGTAACACCCCCTAACCCTGACCCGTCGTTGAAACAGGGTTACGAGGCATTAACGGACATATCAAACAACTTACGAATAATTCACAAATAAAATAACATTCATATGACTAAGTCCCTATAATGAACTCTCGAAGTCTAAAACATGTATTAAAAGTGAAACGGGACTTATTCAAGTACTCCGACATTTTTTTTTTATTTTTTTATAAATTCCGACAGCATTTCTGCTTATTTTTTTACATAAAACCTTCTACAATTAAAATCATATCCATTTCAAACATAACCAATTCAACCAACTCATTTCACATACTCATTTTCTATTCTAAATACCTTCTAATCAAACCCAATCAATATAATATCAATTTAAATTTATCAATGTACTAATTAAATTGAAATGGATAAACTTCTTTCATTATATTTCCTAGACTTGTAATACTAACATTTTTAACCATTTATATTCAAAACATAATAACCTTTATACACATCCTATGTACATGCCACATTACCAAAAGAAAATATGCATCACCAAAAGTTTGTTTGAAGTCGGTCCGCTTTGGATCTTTGGTTCGATCTTTGACTTCTACAACCTGCGCACGGAAACAACCGTACGCTGAGTAAGCATATATTCGGTGGTATCACTATAATTCAATTTATAATTAAATACATTGAATCACACACATACTTTTACATTACAATTATCATCACTTAATGAACAATTCAATCTTTTCATGTTATCATTTGATATTATATATATACCATTCTTATTTCTTTATTTCAATTCTCACCTTTCACATATGACATATCATTCAAATTTAGTTTTATCAGTAAATTTATTTCATTTGTCCCTATTAACTTGACTCGGACTCGGCGGATACACGGATTCCAACCATCACACCAGTACGGCACATTGTGCCTTAACGGTACATAGTACCTAAACAAGATGTCGATAGCAGATGGCAGATAATAATAACAATATTCAACACACAAAGTCTTGAATGCATAGCGATAACGATAACGATTCGACGACACACAAAGTGTCGAATGCATAACGCTGATAACGATAACGATGAATGATGGTTGGCACATAAGTGCTTGATCGATGTTTCAAAAAAACCCGTACTCTTCCATATCCTATGGCATGCCAACTATATCCGACTAGTCCAACTAGTTAATAGGGTATTCAAATAATTTTTCAGTACAATTTCCATTTCGATTCAATATTAATTATAATTTATTATTTCGATCAATTTTCACAGTAATACAGTAATTCGTTTCATCAAAAATTTTACAGTTCAATGCAGTATACGTAACAATACTCAGTAATTTCATAGTTTAATTCGGTATTCAAGACAATATTTAGTATCCCATAATTTAGTTCAGTATTAATCTCAATTTTAATACCCAATCACAAATTTTATCAGTTCATTAAATACTTACCACACATACATATTAAATTAAACACATATTAATTATAAAGCTTGAGTTATAGTGATACAAACCAAAATTCTCTTCGGGTTTAATCCTCGACGATCTTTTCTTTTCCTTTTCGGGCCGATGCTTCAGGCTCGATATTAGCTACAAACAATTAAAATAATTTCACAATCATTAACACAACACAATTTAATTGCTGAAATTTTTATCTAACTTTTACTTTAATTCTAATTTAATCCTAACTAAACCTATATATTTTTCTTTCTCAATTCATACCTTTTTGCTACTCAATTTCTTGCCAAACTCACATTTAACTATTTAATTTTTATCATATTTTTATAATTTTGAATTTATTTCAATTTAATCCCTAAAACTCAAAACTTATTGCTTAGTTTACAATTCAATCCTTTATTCAATTCTAACTTAAAATTCATTCAATTAAATCCCTAATTCATTATTTTGCTCAACATGAACTATGTTCAAAAACCTAAAAACTTCCAAAACCTGAACTTAATTTCAACAAAACTTTGTGCTAAAGCTTCTAAAACATTAAAATTAAGAGAAAAGGACTTAATTGACTTATCAATTAAAATTTTAAGCTTCCAAACCCTAGTTTTTTTTTAATTTTTCTTTTCTTCTTTCTTCCTATAGCTTTTGAATGCTTCCCTGGTTTCTTTCATTTTTCTTTTGTTTTGTTTCCATTTATTTTATGCTTTATTTCTTTTTACTTTATTTAATTTATATTATATTTAATTAATAAATATCTATTTAATAACAATTATATGTATAACAATTGTACACACATATGTTTTACATTTGTCCAATATCATCACCTTACATTTGTCATAATTTTATTTAATCATCACATAAAATTTTATTTTATAATTATTTAATTAATAAATATCTCTTAATTTTAATAATAATAAATAATAAATATCTAATAATTTAAATAAAATATTATAATTGTATAAATATTATCATTACATATGTATATTTTTATCACCTTACACTTGTCATAATCATACTTTATTTAACATATAAAAATATTATGATATAATTATCTTAAATTAATTAATTTAATTTTATAACTAAAATAATTTATTTACATAATTATATTCCAACAAAAAAAATCCTTAGATTTTTGTTTAATCTTTGCCGCCTCAACCATGCTAAATGGCTTAATTTCCATTTTAGCCCTTTTTAGTTTCTTTTAATCTATAATTAGACTTTCACTCTTTATTCAATAAATAATGTAAAAAAAGTGAAATCAAATAATTAAAAATATTTTTTAAGTTTATTCATTGAAATTTTTTAACGAATATAACATTTTGGTATAAAACGAGTAATAAAATAATAGTTTAGGAACTACTTGTGACAAAAAAATGTTTAGGTATCAAAATGAGAAAAAAAAACATAATTTAAGTACCAAGGTACTAACTTGGGGGAAAAAATAGTTTAGGTATCACTTATGACCAAAAAACGGTTTAGGTACCCAAATGGAAAAAAGGGTATAATTTAAGTATCAATTTGTGACAAGTAAAAAAAAAAATTATGCACCATCAATGAGGGGTAATATTAGTTCCGTTTGGTTAAGTTTTTTGGATTTTTTGAACTATTCATTATAATTCAGTTTGGTTTGGTTCAATTTTTAGTTTACCATATTAATTATTAGTTTTGGATTTTTAGACTTATTTTGACAAAATGAACTTTGTTTTATGACTTTTTTTCAATGTTATTTGACAAATTTTCAAAAAATTCATAAATATTTTTAAAAGACAATAAATTTTCAAAAACTTTTAAATTATTTTAAATAATAAAGAATAGAATTCGATTAAGCTTCAAGCAATTGTATTTTTAAATTTATATTTCATAAACCCAAGTAACCTAATTCGGGTTAATTTTCAATTTTTCTTCAGAAAATTATACAACCACTTAAAAATTACTAAAGTAGAGTAGTTATTTCCAACTTTGAAATGTCAATTAACATTTGTTCAAAAGAAAAATGTCATTTAACGTCTTTCATAAAGCCTTTGAAACTTCAAAAAGTTGAATGGTAATACCAATAACCATGGATTAGGAGTAAAGGTGCAACTTATGCTATAGCCCATAGAGCATAGACCCCAAATTTCATTTAGGAGAAAGTAGATGGGGACTTTCGGCTGAAGACAGAATTTAGAAATGTTAAAGCAAAACTTGGTTTGACTATAACTTCTTTTAGGCCCATCAATTGCTGCAAATGGCTAACATTAACGTGCACCAACTATCACACTATATGTGTAGACCCAAATCTCTTGGACTTGGTTACCCGCCCACACAACTCGCCTAAGTGAGGTTTTTGGAATTTTTCCAATAGTTTATTATAATTTAGTTTGGTTTGATTCTCACTTGTCTCATATTAACCTTTTCTTGTTTTGTTTTTTTAATTTTATTTTAGTAAAATGAGTTTTGTTTTACAGCTTTTGAATTTTATTTGACAAAGTTTTAAAATTATTTTCATAAATATTTTTAAAGAATAATAAATTTTCAAGTAAATAAAAAAAATCAATAACTTTTATATGATATATTTTGAATATATATATATATATATATAAATTTTAAGTTATTTTCACTATTTTAAACATAAAATATTTATTTTTATATTATAAAAATTATTTGGGTGGTGCTCTGAGATCCTTGGTGTCAGCTTGTAAAATAAATAGTAAATATTTATTAGCACATAACATGTAATACTTCTTTTAAACGAGAATTACCTAAACTTGTAGACATAATATGCTCACGAGTTCAACCTGAAATATTATACAAAATTTAAAAGGTGAGATGATTGCCAAAATGATCCATACAATCAATTTTAACTCTTCCTAAACTATTACTTTTTTTTATAGTGTATACGCGATGGAGGTTTTTTAACTCTATGAAATTGTCATTAGTCTCATTTATTTATTTTTAAAATTTTTTAATATATAAACTCAAGTGAGAATGAGTAAATGGAAACAGATAGGAGATAGTGAGATACATTGAGATGTTGGGCATTAATGTTATATTAGTTGGATGGATATTTAGAAGTTGTTATCCATTGGTTCAAATGCAACCAAAATAGAATGATGTTCATACCCTTATCATTACATTCAACTCCAACATCAATTCCAGTCTCCTCTGAACATAAGAGATAGGGTAGGGTTGCACACTGTGGGTTTTGCCAAATTAGACCCAGAGATTGGTTGGTTTTTGCCGCCAATATTAAATGACTTGGGTGGCAGTATTGACCCCCTAATGCCCTAAACCCCAAAAAAAAAAAAAATCTACCAATGGTCCTTTCTTTCTGCCCATATAGAGGGGTAGTTGAGGCCTAAATTTCATTGACATATAGCTTGTATTGGCTTTTAACGGTAATCCCATAAGACCCCACTGCCAACTAGGGTTGAAATTCAGCCCGAATTTTGCAGGTAAGAATAGGACCACTGTACCCCCAACTATGTCACAAACACTTATTGACTGCCATTGGCTTTTCTTTTGATCTTTTCCTCACTGTTTAATACAAACTCTTGATTAGTTTCAAATGCTGTCTAAGCAGCTAGATCAGCATCAAAATGATTTAACATTAATTTTTGGCACCAGTGGTTCATGTGTCCATTTCTTATATTGTCCACATCAGTGTTTGAATCTAGTGACTTTGGCGTGGTTCATTCAATAATTTTTGGCCAAGGCTTTTGAGGTCCCCAAGTTCGACCATTCTTTGAAAACACATTTTCCATCAAAAGATCGAATAAATTTATCCTTGCATTAATACTATTACTACTTACGTACGCATGTTAAAGCATTACAATGAGTTCATGAGCCGCCCACATTAGGAGTTTGATTGTATATAATCGACATAGCACAAATTACAATAGGCAAAGTTAATTGCAAAAAAAACAGAGGGCCAAACCTATACTAGATTAGAATTGGCAACGTACATAGCTGGCTGCATTAGCCTGCAGGTTTACAGTTTCTTCCGCCGCCCTTCAATAACATCGTATGCGACATATATTATATCATGATAGTAGTGCCAACCATTGAAATGTTTGGGAGAAAGAACAAACTACAAAGGGTAATTAAATGCCAACATTTTGGTTCAAATTTTGTGGGCTGAAACTATAATATTGAAAACAGTTATCCTTGTTTACATGTTCTCCACCTTAAATTTAATCCAAATTAGGTTCAATTTGTTTTATTGAAAATAACTCTCGAAAAATAATTTATTTTTTTGAAAAAGTTAAATATGTTCTGGTGTTTGGATGAATCTGTGTAAAATATTTTTATTGTTTGGTAGATTTCTTGAAAATATTTCATAAAAGTTATTTTTAATGAAACAAACATACATTTAAGATTTATAATAAGTAGTGAATTGATTACAAAATGATATTAAGGTGAAATTATAGTAAATAATGAATCTTCATGATGTTAAAGATTAAATTGTAAACTTTGTGAAATTTATAATTGAAACAAGAGAAGTGATATGCATGAAAATTTGTTATGTAAAATAAGATATTATAATGAATTATTTGATTAAAGTGTTTATATGGTGAAAAATAAATTACATGGCAATAGGGACTAAATTGAAAAATGTACAAAAATTTAAGTGTGAAACAATTTAATATGTGACTAAAGAAATTATGGTAAAAGTTTAATGAATATGTTATGAGATGATGAAATATGCATAAAGTATTGTAAAAGTGAAACTGTGGAAAAATATGAAATTTTTATGATGACAATGACTAAATTGTTAAACTTGAGAAAATATGTGGATGAAATAATAGAAATGAAATACAGAGAAATTTGATATGTGAAACAAGATATTGAGGCAAATTATTTGATTAAAGTGTAACAAGAAAGAAAATTGATTTAATATGATTAATTAGTGAATATTGAACTTTTATTGCAAAAAGGGACTAAATTAAAAGTTATGAAAGTTTATAAGAAAATATTTGATGAGTGAAAAATATAGTAAAGAATATAACTAAATTAAAAGTTATGAAAGTTTATAAGAAAATATTTGATAAGTGCAAAATATAGTAGAGAATATAACATCCCGGTACTTTGACCCGATGTTCGGGACAGATATGATGATATTAGAGTGAACAAAGCCTTATCAATTTAAAAAATATATTACAAAAAAAATTTTTGATAAGATATTTTACGAGAATAAAAAAATAAATTTACGTTAATTAAAAAATCTTTAACGTTGATCATCCTATTTTATATGAAACAAAAGTTAAAAAATTACTGAAAATATTATTTGTAAGAAATTTTACATTGAAACAAATCGAGTTTTGTTTATCAAACAGAGTCTGACATACTAAAATAATTAAATGGCAGTGACCGTGCAGGCTTCAGCCCCACAGCCACAAATATACAAGGACTGGAAATGACGATTAATCATTTAGGCAGACGATAGACAGATGGAGGAGAGTGATAAGTCAATGTATATCCTTTGATGAAATGAATGAAGTTTACAAGGTTAATAAAGCCTGGTTTCTATTAAGGTTTTTAAATTACAGCTCATTAATGCTCAACAGGTCAAAAAGGATGAAATTGAGCTTAGAGAAGTTTTACTAGATATTCTCAAATTTTATTTTTTTATTTATTTTAAGAAAATATTTTAATCATGAATAATTGGAAGTAAAAGACTTGAAAACAATACATATAATACAAATAATAAGTAAGACATTACAAATTAATGCAGAGAAAGATAAAATAACACTAACTGTAATAATGGAAGAATTTAGAAACAAGCTAGAGATATATTACTTTTTATCAAACCGTCGAAAATTACACCATAATCCTCTTAATTAATATCAATCAATCAAAAAACTATTACCAAAAATTCAAACGAACCCACCACATTTGTGATGTACAAGGTCTTTCGAAAATAAATCTAGCAACACCCTTTCTTTAGTAAATACCATATAAACATTAAAATACAACTAAAAACTATAATCATAACTAAAATCACTATTACTTTAAAAGAAAAAAAGTGAACAAAAACTATCACAGTTTTCTTTTAAAAATCAAGTGGATAAAAAGAAAAACCACTACTGGTTTGAGATAAAATAAAATGAACTAAAAATAAAAACTACCGAAAACAGAATTGACTGAAATTAAATTTATTTCATTTTTAATATTTATCATGTTGAAATATATGTTGTACATAAATGTAGAATACCGCTATTGAAAGAAGAAAAAGGAAAAGTCAGACTAAGACAATTGTCCATGGAAGGTGAGAAGATGTTCAGTGGGCACCAATTTTCTTCTCTCTTTTTCATGATCACTAAATAATATTTTATCATTGTCTTCTTTTTTTAGAAAATAAAATAAAATAAAATAAAACAAAATCTTTTTCTTTTTGGGTTGAAATACCTTTCTACCACCCACACTGCTAACTACCAAAAGCAAAGAACAAAATATCAACAAAGACATAACAAAACAAAATAAAAAGATATTGTGTTCCAATTTCAACATTCTCCACTTTTCACCTTTTAGCACCTCCCTTTTTCCTTAGTGTGTTTTGGTGGATCTAATTCTGTATCTAAATACCTTTTTAATCCTTCCTACTGTCTCTAAATTAGTGGGGTGATTTTGCACCCTGGAACCAAGCGTGGATCACGGCTCAAACTAAACCTCATCTCGCATTATATTATATTGATAAAATGTTACATTTTGATTAATTAATTTCAAAGAGTTACAAAATAGTTATTAAATCATTCGAACGTTTTTATTTAAGTAATTGGACTGTTAATTTTTTAAAAAAAAGTCCAGTTAGAAAGCTCAAAGTGACAATTCGATAATCAATATAGTGGATCAGTACTCATCGACGAGTAGAAGAATAAACCTTAGATCTAAGTCAATCTGACAGTTAGTGTTGAAAATTAGAGAAAAAACACTATTTAAAATTGGGTTTACAACTTCGTGACATTCAAAGTTGTTTCATAATAAAAATAAACTATAAAAGAAAAAAATAATGAGAGTTTTGAATTAGTGTAGGTGGTGCAAACAAATAATGCCATGCAACAACAATTTTAATAACCCAATAACTTACATGAAAGCTTTCGAATAGTTTAGTGACCATTTTATAATCTTTTGAAGTTAATTGATTAAACTATAAACTTAATAATAATTTAGTCAGAACATAATTTACCTTAATATATAATCACTTTTATATGATTTGTCACCATCGGATTTCCATGAAATTAATAGTCCAAAGACTAAATCTCCATGTATTCTTTATAATTAGCTATTACTTTACGACTGTTCTCATAAAGATAGGATTCGATAATCAATTAAGTAGTTTTATAATTCGAGTTATTATTATTATTATTATTATTATTATTATTATTATTATTATTATTATTAAAATCTAAATTCTGTTGCATTTTCTAATCTTATATCTTGCTGAATTGACCACATGATAATAAGTTTAGACGTGATTCAAATAAAAATATTGTGATTAAGGTTGAGATGAATTTGGTTTGATCTGATTTCTTAAATTTTTTAATTATTTATTATAATTTAATTTTCGATTTTTTCATATTATTTTTTTTAGATTTATTTTGACAAAATGAATTACGCTTTTTTTTTTTACATTATTTGGCAAAGTATCAAACTTATTTTTATAAATATTTCTACAGAATATATTTTTTTCAAGTAAATAAAAATAGGGAAGTTATTTGGTATACTACTAGTGGAGTTTTTAGACTCTACAAGTAAGGTCAGGGGATTAACAAGTATTCTATAGGGGTATAGTTGTAACACCCCATACCCGACCTAGACAACAAGGCCAAATCCAGAGAGTTACATCAAGACTTCCACATAACATAGCTTCTAAATCTTAGTTAAAAGTCTTTCCAAAGCAAACCAGAGTTTAACAAACATAACACGTAGTACGAAAACTAGTATCTTAACCATCATATGTCTTGAAACTATTAGAAATAAGCCAATCGTAATAATAATAAAGATATAGTGGATTAATAGTATGACTGAACTCCCGATCCGTTGACTGATCAAGTCTGGGGGTTACTTGTGATTCAGCCAATAGAAGAAATGAAATAATTGTCTTATAAAGAAAAAACTATATGTTCAAAAAGATTTAGGTTAGAATCAGTAAAGTCCCAAATTCGAGTTCAGAACAGAAATAGATCTAGTAAGTAAATCATTCAGTTTAACAGAACATAACAGTTCAGACGTATAGTAAGCTAGATCATTCTCATATACAGAGCAGATTAAAATAGATGCAGTTTTCCTATTCCCCACTGCTACACACCATCTTCAACCAACTTAACACACTAAATAGGGTATTGAATACCCATCCAACCCTACCCACCACACAATGTCGGTATGGCATGTTCTAATAATTGCAAACTAGCTGCAGGATCAGAATATAGATACCAGTGATTTAGCCACTACCTCAGAACAAAATACTTTCTTCTTTGCTCAATTCTTCCCCAATGCAGATTTCAAATATTAGCTAATATAGAGGCCTACACGACCGTCCAGATACATTTCATGTTCATACAAAATAATTAATATCATTAGCAGACATATTACGCAATGCGCACATACAAATTTCCAGTATTCAGTCTTAGATCACAAAATAGTAATTTATACGGTTTAAGTCACATCATACGGGTCCCATAGAAGGCCTGCATTTGTTTCAAATTATGCTTGTGGCCCGAGAAAGAAATTCCACATTTTTTCTCCACACGCTCGTGTGGTTTCATACACGTGTCACTTGTCCGTGTGGTCCTAATACACAAACAGTATGTTACACGGCCTGGACACATGCTCGTGTCATTGGCCCTGTGAACCTTGCATAAGACATTTTCACACATGATCTGGACACATGTCCGTGTTCTTAGCCCGTGTGTCTCTAATTTGTGAACAGTGAGTTACACGGCCTACCAAATGGCTTGGCACACAGCCATGTGGCTCACACAACCTACCACACGGCCGTGTGGCTTCAATAGTCCCATTTTTTGATGACTAAAACTCGAAGAAGAAGGGGTTTTCAGTACCCACCTAATGTAGTGTCTGTGCAATGGCAAATCCTGAGACTCCTAAAGCCTAAAAACAAGATTCAATCACTCAATTAACTCAAAAAATGTTCGACTAGAGGACAAAACTAAAACTTGTTGAAGATTTCGACACAAACTTCCAAATGAACAACAACAATACTATAACAGCCCGATTTTGGGTCTAGTCAGAACAGTGGTTTCGAGACCACAAATCCGACGCAGAAAAATTATTTTTATTATATTTTTATGGTTTAAAATTTTATGAATGATTTCGTGAAAATTTTGTTCGAAAATTTTGACTCTTGGGCACTTAATTTAGTCAAAAGGACTAAATTGTAAACAGTAAAAAAGTTGAGTTCTACATGCTAGAGGTGTCCAATTGCTATGAAATTTTAAATTAGAGGTCCTTAAATGGTAATTAGACCATTGGTTAAGTTGTTGGACAAAAATGGATATGGTTAGGTATGTTTCTAAAGTTTTTCATTAAAGGCATTTTAGTAATTTGGTAATTAAATGAATTAAAAAGCCAAATTAAAAGCCAATTTTTGTCCACCTTCCTCCCATGGCCGAATGTTATAAGAAGAAACCATTTCCAGTTTTTTTCAAGCTTCCAAGCTCGATTATCAAGAGAAACGAGGTTCAGAATTAGAACGAGAGAAAAACGAGTATTTGACGGTTAGGTCCTTTTTGCCATTTTTATGTCTAGGTAAGTTCGTATGTTTAATAAGTATTAAATTATATATGTATAATTTCTTAATTGATATGATTGTGGTAAAAGCTATATTATTGAAATAAAATGTGAATGTTATTGAGTACGACACTACAAAAATGACCAATAGAGGTTCGATACAGTGAAAGTCCCGGTTGAACCTTAGGAATAGATAGGATACAATTGCCATAACATTAGGGTTACTAAGATTACGTGTAAAACCATATTTGGGATATGGCATCTATATGAGATTTCGTGTAAGACCATATCTAGGATATGCCATCGATATGAGACTTCGTGTAAGACCATAGCTGGGCTATTAGCATCGATACTAGATTAATTGTAAGACCATATCTGGGATATGGTATTGGTACGGTACTGTGTGTACGAGACTCCCGAGTATCCTTTAGTATTCCAAGTGGTTCAACGGGTAATTTAATAGATATGTAAAAGAAGAGAAAGATCATGTAAGTATTACGAATTTGTACAGGTATGTATATAAAGTTTATAAGCATTGGCTTCATGATATTGTGAATACATGGTTTCCATGAGAATGTTTTTGCAAAATCCTTGTGATTATTGATCTATAATTGTGATGTACGAAATATATGGTAAATTCGGTTGGCGATCGTGTAATTGGCTTTCGGGCCAAATTGGGTTATGATATAGCTTGTTTTATTCACTTAAATTGTGATTTATCAGATATGAGAATAAGAAAAGATTGATATAATTGCCTATTAAAATGGTTATGAAAGTACTGGAAGGTAAAAGTTTAGGCAATTGAAAGATGTTAAGATATATGCTTGGAAATATGAGTACACATTATTTAATGTGCATGTTTACTATGAGGTTTGATATGATTTGTTAACTACTATAATATTTAACAAAAGAGAGATTACGGTTGTTAAGCTAATGCCAAGATATGTTAAATTATGCTTATAAGTTAATAGAGTAAACATCGTGATTGAATAAAATTATAACTATAAGATTTATAGCAATTGGTATTATTTTGTGTTTAAATTGTTGAACTTGATAAATGCTTAATAAGAGTTGCTTATTATTTTCATGCGGACTTACTAAGCTATATACCTTACCCCTCTTCCTTTCTTATGTTTTATAATGCAGTCCAGCTAGCTCGAGTTGGAGATCGCCGGAGATCTTATCACATTATCAAGCTATCATTTTGGGTATTGATGAATTCAAGTATTTTGAGTTATGGCATGTATAAGGACTTGGTCATTTTGTTATATGTGTCAATGTCTATGGTGATATGATCATGGTATGCTTGGTGAATGTGAAATGTTTGGAAATGTGATTTATGACATGATTGTGTAATTTTTGGAAATGTGACCTATTGATGAAATGAGGAATTTGAGTATAATTTGGTAACTAGAAAATAATTGAATGAAGTCTAATGAATGTGAAATTTGTATGTTTGATTTAGGGCTTAATCAATGTAGTGAATATGTTAGATAAAGATATAAAGTTGATATGTTTTAACCATGAATGTTGATGTTTTGGTTGCCTAAGTATGTATTATTTTGTGCCTTTGAATTGGGGTAAGTGTATGTGTGAATAAGGGTGGAAAATGGCTTGGTAAATAGCCTTATTATTATCCACACGGGTAGACACAAGGGCATGTGTCTAGGCCGTGTGTGACACACAGTTAGCCCCATGGGCATGTGATCCAGTCGTGTGTCCCTTGCACCTAAATTGTTACAAAATAGAATGCTCAGCATTGAGCACACGGGCATGAGACACGGCCGTGTGTCTTAGCCATGTGAAGGGCACGGCCTCGGGACACGGGTGTGTTTCTTAGCCGTGTGACTTCAATTTGTTTTTGCGTGAAAAACTGAAAGTTACACAGGTTAAGGACATAGGCGTTTGTGACCACACGGCCTGCCTACACAGGCGTGTCCCAAGCCACACGGGCGTGTGACCCTTATTTTAGCAAAAAAATTATAAGTTTAGTCCGAACAGCTTCTAAAACATGTTTTAGGCCTCGTTGGCTCGTGTTAGAAACTTTATGAGTGTTTGTAAAAAGTTTTAATTTGGACAAAAATTTATGACTCGGAAAAGTGTGTTTGCTTGTGTTTAAGTCCGGTAATGCCTCGTACCCTGTTCCGGCATAGGATACGGGTAAGGGGTGTTACATTTAATGATATCAGAGCTATGGTTTAGTTGATTCTCAGGCTAACCTAGCATGTGTGAGACTCTAGCTATACATTCCATATATAACTTGTGATAGTGTGATATCTCCCGACTCTGACGAAATTGTTTTGTTGAGACAGAGATGCTTTCCAACCGAGCTACTTTCGAAAACGCTGAAAGTGATATTAAGATATTTGAAAATGTGTTTGTGATAAGTTGAAACTTGGAAAGGTATGAATAATAGTTCATAATATGTATGTGATGATGTGTATAATGAAATAACCATAAGTTGAGAAATATGGGTAAAATGTCATTGTTCCGGTTGAACATTGTGTTTCGATGAATTATGGTGATTTTATGAAACGAAATGAAAGTTTATATTATGATAAATTCATCAATGTTTGTTTGGCATTCATATGATGTTATTTTCCTAACTTGTTTGATTAAGTGAATGCGATAAGTAAACTTACTCGAAAATTGTGGAATGTATGTATAAGTGCACTTGTTTGAATAAGATAATCAGAAAGTTCATGTAATATAAACATGTGTGTTAATTTTCTTGAAGTGAATTATATAACTGTGATGATATTATGATGATGATGAATATTAAGTCCCATGTGTGTATATATGAGAGTCAAGTTAGAGGCTTTACAACCTCACCCCCTTACCAATGTGGTATTTTATAACAAAATTTCATGAGATTTATGTTGAATGAGCTCACAAGTGAGAGATAAAGAGTTTAGTAGCAAAATAACTAATAATGTGGTCAAAGTTGAGAATAGTTTGGCAAATGAGTACAGTTTTGGAAAAGATGCTAGGTTATTCTAAAGATCATTCGGATTTTGCAATGTCACGGTTAATGAAAAAGTTAATCTCGATTAATCAACTCATTCAGGTATGATGTCTAAAGTTTGTATTGCTGGAATTTCTTCCAGATTGATTTTCGTTAGTGAATGGAATAATATGGGGTTAGTGATGACAAAATTAGTCAGAGAAATGATATTTGAATTGTAAAGGTGTTTGAGTGTAACAGTTGTAATTGAATAGATTATGACGATCTCTCATGGGTATTTTATATATTCATTTATCCTCAGAGATATACGTGATTGTTCGTTTTATGATAAAATTCTTATCGTATGAAAATGTTAGCTGATTATAATGTTAGATGAAAGCACTGTTAGTTTGGTTGGTTGATGATCAGCATATCTTATCTCTCTCTTTGGGGTTCTATTCTATTATGTTTGGAATAAAAGTCGATGGTAAAAATTTATGTGAGGCTATCCTTCTGTTTCTGCTGGATGTTGTTTTGTTTTATATATATTTGGAAAATATATTATCTCTATTACAAT
Organism: Gossypium anomalum; assembly: GCA_025698475.1. Classification (NCBI taxonomy): domain Eukaryota; kingdom Viridiplantae; phylum Streptophyta; class Magnoliopsida; order Malvales; family Malvaceae; genus Gossypium; species Gossypium anomalum. Next base: position 22,790,628 of record CM046958.1, read on the forward strand.
TGATTTCAGAGCAAGTAAACATTGTTTTTCTTCTGGTTTTCTCCGAGAAATCATCAAGATATTTATTATTTCTTATTAGTTATGTTTTCGGACTTTTAGTATGGTATTCGCAACTTAGATTTCTTTATCTCGGATTTCTTATCATCCTTATTTCGTAAATTATCAATCATGGCTCATTTTTAAAGTGTGTTCTTTGGCTTATGATAACTATGTTTGTTATGGATGTATTTCTAGTTCGATCATAAAAATGTGGTTATTCTGGTATCAGGATTTCTCTAATTCTCATGAAAGGAATTAATACTGGCAAAGGTATAGATAGTGGAAGCTCAAGCTCAAATTGTACGATGGCTTTCTTTTCTCAGGTAAGTTTGATTAAGGTCAATGAGTTCAATCTGGATATTTTGTTTTCTTGAGCTAATACAGTTGTAAAGATTTTTTATTAGCATGTTAAGGGAATTATAAAAGATTGTATGTTTGAGTTGTTTAATAGCATGAAGAAAGGAGTATTCTGATATGTTATTATTTGATAGTTGAGATCGACTTGGTTGTGTTTATCTGAACAAGTCGGTCAGTTGAAAGGTAATTTGAGTTATATGCATTTAAGTTTATCCTCAGGTAAGAAAATAAAATCTTATACATTCTTGGGTGAATAGACAGTTAGTTTGAAGGAAGAATTCATATTCTAGGAAGTGTGATATAGAGGTATATCAATTAGATTTGTTCTAATTGAATGATGTTGTTATGCGTTAAAGTTGTTCCAATTGATAAAGTTATCACATTTGTGAAATTCTGAATGGTCCGTTGCATGTTAGCAAAGTTGAAAACAGTTGAAGGTGTTATTAACCGAAGCACTGGTTCTGAGTTCTATTTGAATTGAGTAAAGAATTCGTGATTTTTCAGTAATGCACTATCGAACGGATTGGAATGTGTTTTAATACAAGAATGTAAAGTGATAGTTTATGCTTTCAGATGGTTAAAGTCTAATTAAAAGAATTGTTTGACGAATGACTGTCGGCCGTTAGTATGTTTGTACTGATAAATTGATGACATTGTTTGTTCGATGAAAAATTTCATGTGCTTCTTGATTCCAAGAGTATAAATTATCTAATGTTATGGAAAAATATGAAAATTAAGATAACGTTCATGGCTTAAACTATTGAAAGATTGTGAATAGTTAACGATTAACCTTTGGGGAAGTAGATATAGTTACAGATGCTTGAATGGAAAGCCTTTGTTCATTTTGTGGGTGTTGGTTTCATGATTAATCTTATTTGAAGGAAGTCTAAATTTAGCTAAATCAAAAAGCTAAAGCGATATTTTCTTGAGAATCTCTGGAATGTGATAGTGAGTGGTAAACTAAACAAGTATAGTGTGAGACGACTTTTGATTTTGATTTCTGTTATTATTACTCCGAGATAGAATTCACGCAATGAATTATCCAGAGCTTATACAGGAAATGTTGTACGAGACTCGGTAGTAGCTCGATTGTTATTCAGAGAGTATTCGGATCTTTGACTATATGCTCCGACATTTTGTTTCAAAGTTCAAAGGTGATTGGAAAGAGATATACGAGGTGGAATTGATTTGTGATTTTGAGGAAAAGGGTGAAAGTGATTCATGAAAGTCGACAGTAAGTTCAGACGGACATAAATAGTATACAGATTTGAAAATTTAAGATATTAGATTCTACATCGATGATAGAGTGCTTTTGGAAGTATTACCCTCGAAGAGGACTCTTTGATGAGATAAAAAAATATGAGAACATTACCCTAATCTCTTTTCTGGTAAGATTTTCGGGGACGAAAATCCCTAAGGGGGAGAGTTGTAAGAGCTCGATTTTGGGTCTAGTCGAAACAGTGGTTTCGAAGCCACAAATCTGACGTAAAAAGATTTATTTTTGTTATATTTTTATAGTCTACAGTTTTATGGAATGATTTTGTGAAAATTTCGTTCGAAAATTTTAACGTTTGGGCACTTAATTTAGTTAAAAGGACTAAATTGTAAAAAGTGCAAAAGTTGAGTTCTACATGCTAGAGTGTCCAATTGCTATGAATTTTAAATTGGAGGTCCTTAAATGGTAATTAGACCATTGGTTAAGTTGTTGGACAAAAATGGACATAGTTAGGTATATTTCTAAAGTTTTTCATTAAGGGCATTTTAGTAATTTGGTACTTAAATAAATTAAAAAGCCAATTTTTGTCCGTCTTCCTCCCATGACCAAATTTTACAAGAAGGAACCATTGCTAGGTTTTTTTCAAGCTTCCAAGCTTGATTATCAAGAAAAACGAGGTTCAGAATTAGAACGGGAGAAAAACGAGTATTTGAAAGTTAGATCATTTTTGCCATTTTTATGTCGAGGTAAGTTCGTATGTTTAATAAGCATTAAATTATATATGTATAATTGCTTAATTGATATGATTGTGGTAAATGCTATATTTTTGAAATAAAATGTGAATGTTATTGAGTACGACACTACGGAAATGACTGATAGAGGTTCAATACAGAGAAAGTCCCAGTTGAACCTTAGGAATAGATAGGATACAAATTTCATGATATTAGGGTTACTGAGATTACGTGTAAGACCATATTTGGGATATGGCATCTATATGAGATTTTGTGTAAAACCATATCTGGGATATGCCATCGATATGAGACTTCGTGTAAAACCATAGCTGGGCTATTGGCATCGATACTAGATTACATGTAAGACCATATCTGGGATATGGCATTGGTACGATACTATGTGTACGAGATTCCTGAGTATCCTTTAGTATTCTAAGTGGTTCAACGGGTAATTTAATGGATATGTCAAATAAGAGAAAGAGCATGTAAGTGTTACGAATTTGTACAGGTATGTACATAAAATTTATAAGCATTGACTTCATGATACTGTGAGTTCATGGTTTCCATGAGAATGTTTTTGCAAAAGCCTTGTGATTATTGATCTATACTTGTGATGTACGAAATATATGGTAAATTCGGTTGGCGATCGTGTAATTAAATTTCAGGCCAAATTGGGTTATGATATAGTGTGTTTTATTCACTTAAATTGCAATTTATAGGATATGAGAATAAGGAAAGATTGGCATAATTGCCTATTAAAATGGTTATGAAAGTACTAGAAGTTAAAAGTTTAGGCAACTGAAAGATATTAAGATATATGCTTGGAAATATGAGTACATATAATTTAATGTGCATGTTTACTATGAGGTTTGAAATGATTTGTTAACTGTTGTAATATGTAACAAAAGAGTGATTACGGTGGTTAGGCTAATGCCAAGATATGTTAAATTATGCTTATAAGTTAATGGAGTAAACATCGTGATTGAATAAAATTATAACTATAAGATTTATAGTAATTGGTATTATTTTGTGTTTAAATTGTTGAACTTGATAAACGCTTAATAAGAGTTGCTTATTATTTTCATGTGGAATTACTAAGTTATATAGCTTACCCCCATTCCTTTCCCATGTTTTATAGTGTCATCCAGCTAGCTTGAGTTGGAGATCGTCGGAGATCCTATCATATTATCAAGCTATCATTTTGGGTATTGATGAATTCAAGTATTTTGAGTTATAGCATGTATAGGGACTTGGTCATTTTGTTGTATGTGTCAATGTCTATGGTGATATGATCATGGTATGCTTGGTGAATGTGAAATGTTTGGAAATGTGATTTATGGCATGATTGTGTAATTTTTAGAAATGCGACCTATTGATGAAATGAGGAATTTGAGTATAATTTTGTAACTAGAAAGTAATTGAATGAAGTCTAATGAATGTGAAATTTGTATGTTTGATTTAGGGCTTAATCAATGTAGTGAATATGTTAGATAAAGATATAAAGTTGATATGTTTTAACCTTGAATGTGGTTGTTTTGGTTGCCTAAGTATGTATTGTTTTGTGCATTTGAATTGGGGTAAGTGTATGTGTGAATAAGGGTGGCAAATGGCTTGGTAAATAGCCTTATTATTGTCCACACGGGTAGACACACAGGCGTGTGTCTAGACCGTGTGTGACACACGGTCAACCCTATAGGCGTGTGATCCAATCGTGTCTCCCCTGCCCCTAAATTGTTGCAAAACAGAATGCTCAGTATTGAGCACACGGGCATGAGGCATGGCCGTGTGTCTCAGTCGTGTGAAGGGCACGGCCTCGAGACACGGGCGTGTGTCTTGGCCATGTGACTTCAATTTGTTCTTCGGTGACAAACAGAGAATTACACGGGTTACGAAAACAGGCGTGTGTGACCATACAGGCTGGCCGCACGGGCGTGTCCCAAGCCACACGGGCGTGTGACCCCTGTTGTTGCCAAAATTTTCTAAGTGTTGTAAAATTTTTCTAAAGTTTTCGGTTTAATCCCAAACCACTTTCAAAGCATGTTTTGGGCCTCGTAGGCTCGTGTTAGAGCCTTTATGAGTATTTGCAAAAAGTTTTAATTTGGACGAAAATTTGTGGCTTGGAAAAGTGTATTTGCTTATGTTTAAGTCCGGTAATGCCTCATACCCTGTTCCAGCATCGGGTACGGGTAAGGGGTGTTACAAATACCTTCGTACAAGACAACCAAATCACAAGTTGCGGACGTTGGGGGAAATGTTATCCACGAGACCTCCTCTTAACAAACAACAATCGAATATATAGACAAAGAATTCTGGCCAAAACATCAGAAAATTCACGTTTTACATAAACGAATAATAGCAAATGTTAACAAAAATTCAACAGAACTTACGAATTTACCTCTCAATCGATGCAACGACAAACTAGAATTCTCAATTCGGCCTAGTACTATTATAAAAACAAGCAAAAAAGTAAAAGAACAAGGAAGTAAAAGAAAGAAAAGAAAAGAAAAGAGGAAGAAGAAGAGAACTAATGTGAAACCAATTTTAAAATTAAATAAAAACTAACAAACTTCACTAGGCAGCAAAAATATTTCCTTAATGCATACACAAGAACTTAAACACAAGACCAAAGGGTACATAGAAGTTTAACCATTGAACCAGCAAATTCATTCTTGACATAGAATTGCGTAGAATTAAACTGAAGTTAATAGTTTAAGAGTAGAGGCTAGTTTAGAATAAAATAGCAAAGCTTTCTAAAGGCGCGACTCAAACGCTTGACCTCAAACAGATACACAGATCATAAAGCCACAAATACAAAAATTTAAGTACAATAGGAACCATCAGTCAAACATTTAAATTTTTGGGGCATGACAATAGTAAAATATTAAAAAAAAAGATACTTGTCAATTTTTTTAAGATTGCTTGATGAATAAAAAAACTATATTGCCAGTGTACCAAATACTCACCCATAAAAATAATCATTAACTTTTATATGTTACTTTTTTTTTCTAAAAGATATTTTGATATAAAAAAATTAAATTATTTTTACTATTTTAAATATAAAATATTTATTTTATATCATAAACAATTAAAATTAAGTATAAATTAAATAAAAATAGCACTCGATTTGATTTAGGTAATTAGAATTTTTTTAATTTGTATTCCATAAATCATCCAAACACCTCATTTTGGGTCGGTTTTCGATTTACCGGTTTCTCTTACTCAACTTTACATGTGATGATGAGTATTATTAGGAGGTGTTTGGCTTACGAAAGGTAAGATTATCTTTGGTAATTGATTATCGGGATATAAGATTACTTACTATATTACTAAGTATCTTATTTGGTTGGAATGCAATATTTAATTATTTGGCTGACGAAATGTAATATTGTCTAAAAACATTTTTACTAAATTCTCTTTATAAAATATGTTTATACTTTTTTTTATTTACTACACAAAAAATTAATATTATAGTATTTTGTTTTCCAATTAATTAAATTTTTTCTCTAGTAATTTAATTTCAATCTTCTTTTTCAAATGAATAGATTGAAATTGAAAATGAAATTGAAGTAATTAGGGGTACTTTTTATAAAAATGACAGAGAAAAAGAAAGAATATATATATTTTTATTAAAATATGTTTTTTTGTTATGATTTAAGAATAAATTTGATCACAGATTTAAAAACTGAATAATGAAATTACTACAAATATAACGTTTCAAAATGAAATAGATAAAATATAATATAACATTCACAATATTAGTTTTCCTCAACTTATAATAATAATAAATATAGTTGAAATGTTACTTAAAAATATAAAAAAGACGTATAATTAATTGGTCAGTTATTATTATTTTATTTTGGTTTAAATAAAATGAAGCCATTAAAAAATAAAAGTAAATTTGTCAAAAATCTAATATTGCCATAAAAATGTAAGATTATTTAAGGAGGAGGTGATATTGAGATCACTTCATATATTCCGAAAATTTTACCCAAGTAAATTTTAAAACTAAAATGAAAAAATGTTATTTTAAAATATTATGTTACACCTTCAAATATAAAATTACTTGAGACTAACATAATATTATTCCACTAAATTTCAAGTATTTTCATCATGTTATTTTATTCAGAATGTGACTACTTAGTATTTTTTACATTAATAATATGAAAAAAAATAACCATGAAGCTAATTATTTGTAACGCCATATACCCGATCTAATTTATAGAATCCAAGTATAAGACATCACAATACTTATATATTTAGCTAAAATTTTCAATCAACGAAAATTTATTTGAAATCCTTTCTAAGACAATAAGTTTGAATAATACATTTATCATTTATTACAAAACTTTTAAAGGTAAAATAAAACATTACAACAAATTGCTTAAATAGACAAACATATTTGTAGCGGGTATTACTATTATCATTTGAAAAAACATATTTCCATAATGTCCCTCTGTATGCATAATATTGCCTCGATCTACTTTCTTTGTGTATTCCTGACTTGGTCTCTCCTGGCGTACAGGCTCAACTCACAGTCCTACAAACCAAAACACACACATAAGTTTCCAAGGAACTTAGTGAGTCTCACTCATATTTACCTTTTTACGGAAATGTAGATTCTTTTAACTCAAGGGTTTAAGTTCCCTCTTAGACATTGGCGAATAAGCCTACATCAATCTCTACACTTAATTGTTTTATACTCATTTCACCCGACTAGCGAATCTCAGACTTTACACAATATTTCAAATCCCATTACACGATTTCTATGCTATTTGTAGTTAGGTACACTTCTCAGAATGATACCCATTGGATACTACTCTTGGCAGATTCCCTTACAAAAATCATCGATTGCTAGAGCACCAGTTACATCGTATCTTCAAATCAATCCAAACAACCATACTTGCTTAGAAGAACACAACATTTCAATACACGCAATAGAATTCTGGATAACATTAATGCAGGACCTAAGAAATTCCAGGTTTGGCAGGACTTAAGAAGTTCCTTCGTCATGGTTAATCACTAAGGCGGATTCATCAATTGGTTAATCAATCAAGAATTCTATCGAAAAATGTCTCACAAGCATACCCAGATCTCACTCAAGGCAGACTAGCATCTCAGCATTTGATCATTACATAATTCACTCTACGAATTTTCTAGAGAATTCGTACAACAGCTTTCTAGAAGATTCACTGCAAAAGCTTTCCCAAAAATTTGCCACAATGGCTTTTCCAAATAATTTTCCATAAAAGCTTTCCAGAGAATTCACCATAAATGCCTTCTAGAGAATTCTCCACAAAGAGTTTTCCAAAGAATTTGCCAGAAAGGCCTTTTAGAGAATTCGCCACATAGGCTTTTCAGAAATTCGTGTTTATTATCTTGGTGGACCATCTCTATGGATGCCATGGGGCTTCTCCCACATGGTTTCATACCTTCACGCCCTCTTAGCATATTATCATATGATTCCAGGGCCATGGACTTTTCACAGATTTATTTCGTGATCTGCCAGTTCGGTTAACAATATACCTGCCCTACTGGAGGCTACACAACAAATCTCCAGTTTCATAGTGATCTGCCTATCCAGTTAGTAATATATCTGTCCTACCGAAGGCAATACAAAGATATCTCTTTCTCACCTTTTTACATAACCCAAAATTGTCAGGTATTGGAATCACATAACAAGAAAGTATTAGGCAATGACTATACACACGCCAACAACTTTTTATATCACAAAACGTCATATCATGTCGCACATTGTTCACCTCATTTATGTATTTGTAGATGTCTCTCAGCCACACATAGACACATAATTTCATGACATGTAGGAGTCAGGTTTAGAGACTCACTAGAGACTCACATTTACCTCGGCCTAGAGCTTCTGCTTCGACAGTACTTCCCAATCCAATAGCAATAATAGAATACATAATCATCCACTGATTAAACTAGATATTTATTCGATCTTAATGAAGAAAAAAGTGTTGAGGTTGGACTTGAACATTAAGCAGATAGCCAAAAACCATTCGAAGTGTCCCATTCCCATAAATATACCCTTAGTCCCCTAATTTCCATGCCAAATTCAGGGTAGGTAAAATAAAATTTGGCGAAGGTTAACCTTATTGTTGACCAATCATGGGGAGGTCAAATCAATCTAATTTACTCCTGTTGAGAAATGACCAACCATGCTGCTTATGATTATTTATTTAGTTTGTTGGATATTGAGTACAAGTAATCTTTCATTCAGTTTGCTACTCTGCTTTTCACTTTGACCTCTGCCTTCTGCTGCTGCAAAATCCCAACAACTCAAACCCGATATGAGATCCAATTAAACAGTACTCATACAAATTGGGCGTATTATATCTTGGTGGAGACTCTCGTTTGGCATGGTCTTAAAGACAATTAAGTCTCATACAGTTTCCCCTCACACTTAATAGTCTCTCAATGTTCAAACACAACTCTAAGGTGCACTCATTCATCGGCACATACTCTATTGGGCGTAATCTTTCTTAACTTGAAAACATCCTGCAACTATTTCCTTAGATATCGCCAACAGACAAATGCTAAAACGCTAGTTTGCCCAATACCCTAACTCGCCAACCAACCAGCCGAGTGGCAGATCAAACTGTCATGGTGCGCCCAAAATAGAAATGTCATACATTATCTCACTCTCAATTGGATTTGTAAATTTTGGGGTGTGGCATTATTTACGAGAATAGATCGTTTTCAACAATAAAAGACAATGTCACCAATATGTTAGACGACATCACCCATAAAAATAATATTTTAATAAAAATAAATAAAATAATAGAAAATAACATTTTAATTTAAAAGGGGAGTCGCCAGGGGATGACCCCTTTTTCAAGCTGTTTTTACTTTATTTTATTTTATATTTTTAAAATAAATTTATATTTTATTAGTTTTATATTTATATTTTATAGTTTTTATAATTTTATTTTATTTAATAAAAATGACTAAATTATTTTATTTTCATAATTATATAATTATTAATATTTTATAATTATAAATTTTTGAATATTTAAAATAACGACCAAATTGATAATTTTTTGAGAAAATTGATATAAAAACATTAGGATAAACTATTATTTATTATTTTATTTATTTTTATTAAAATATTTTTTTTATAAATAATATCGCTTAATGCATTAATAAGAAAAAGACATATTCTCGTAACTAATTTATTTTCACCCAACTTTCTTATTATTAATGCAAAATCCCCCACTACTTAATATGAATTGAATTTAGATCGCATAATAAGTAAAACAAAACCGCAAGCCATGATTGTCCTTTATTTTAAAGGGGTAGTGCTTGCTGCTGCTTTTCTACATCTTCAACAACTTTGAAGTATGATCGATTAGCCATATTGGTTGTTGATAAAGAAAGATAGAGGCAATTATTGACCACCAAAAGCAATGACCTATATTAACTTAATTTTTATCATACTATAGTAATATAAAATTTTAAATTTAAATTTAAAATACAAATAAATATAAAACCATACTATGAATAGAAAGTAAATATATAATGTCTCGATTTTAATTTACACATAAATAATTTGACATATGAATATTATAATATTTCTTAATAAAATTTTATCAGCTATTTTGATGTAAAATTAAAATAAAAACATATAATTATTTTTTAACATCAATACCATTATAAGTTCTTATTATATGTGTTTTTTTTTATACAATACCTAGAATTACTCATAGCTTCTCATCAACCCTTCAATAGGAGGATAATGTGTTTCAGCATATTCAAACCCATGTCCTCCTAGACTAGCAACAATAGTGATGCCAATTGAGTCTCGAGCATTGGCAACAATTACATATTTTATAAATACCAGACACATTTATATAAAATTACATATTTTATAAATACCATCAGCATTTCAACAAGTGTAGGGTGTAATGCGAAGAGATGTTGCATTTTTAAAGGCGATGTTGGTTTGAACCTTGGAATCGACATTATTAGGAGAGGTAATCACGAACCTCTGAACATGGAATGCAAAATGAACATGAAGAATGCTAAAAAGATAATATATTTTTATATTTTTATAAAATATATACTATTTTATAATTTTTTATATTTAATTATGTGACTTATCATATGTTTTAAATAAATTATACAAGTATTCATTCAACTATTCAATAGGATTAGACTCAGTCACCCAACTATTGAAATTACCAAATTTGATATTACAACAATTTTGGTCACCTAGTTATTAGAGACCAATGATTGAATGATGTTAATATCATATCACATTTTAGATGACACACAATATTAATAATAGAATTTATGCCTAGTGGCAATTGGATTTCACTTGGGATATATGAGTTAATAAAACAAAACAACATAACAAGTAGTATTATGAAGGTTTTCCTTTGTGTTAGTATAAGTAACTTATGATTTTTTATATATATAATATAAAAAAATTTAAAAATATCTAAAATGGTATATTAGCTAAATTATTTACAAAAATGGTATACCAGGGGTGATGGAGGGTGGTGTATAGGCGGCACCACCCCTATTTTCTAACACTCGTCGGATTCTATTAATTTTTTTTAATAGTGCGGCCTTGTTGATAGGCGGCACCAAAGTATTATTCACATACAGTTTCAATACATGGGTTAAATACGGGCTTGGGTGGTGGTGCTCATGGGAAAGGTGGCACCAAATCATAAGCGGCACCAGTGGTGCCAATCTTGTAGGCAGCACCAGTTCTACCCCATCAAGTATTTAAACTGTGTTTAGAGAAAAAATTGAGAATTGAAGAACAAAGAAAAAAAAAAAAATTCTATAGAAGAAGAGGAAACAGACATAGAAGAATTCACTAGGTTAATAGATATGAAATTTATTTTTTTACATTACAGTAATTTTATTGTTTGAAATTGTATTGAGAATTTTTATTTCTTTTTTAACAGATCTAGTATTGAAGATGGATAATCAATTTTTCGTATGTGTGCGGGTATTTCCCAACTGCAAGCCGCTTGTGCAGGTAGATGGGACATGGCTATACGGGAAATATACGCATATCCTACTTATTGTGGTTGCTCAAGATGGGAACAAGAACGTGCTCCCGATAGCATTTTTCATTATGGGCAAGAAGAACATGGAATCATGAGAATTCTCCCTCACAATTTGCGAAAGTATGTTATTAGTGACGATAATATTTGCATCATTTTCAATAGAGGGAAGGGAATAATTGTCGCCATTAGCTTTTCTGGTGTACCATGGAGATCCATTTATTGTATCCGACACATCGCGGCTAACTTTCACTAAGAGTACAAGAATGCAAACTGGTAGAGACAAGTTGTGAAAATGGGTAAAATTTAGCTTTAATATATGTTTTAATGTTTTCAATACTAGAACAAATTAATTCGAGTGTGTAACTTGTCTTTTCTTAATACATACACAGCGTATGATTTAGAGTCACATCTTTTCCTGCAAAGGATGACCAGACTTAAGGGTGACATGCAAGGTGAAACAAACACTCCTTTCTGAAAGTGGTTAAGTACTATAGAGCTGTGGCAATGGGCTCAAAGTTTTGATGACAGGTTTTGATATGGTCAAACGACCACCAACCTAGCACAAGATGTTAACTCAGTGTTAAGGAAAACACGACATTGTTTGATTTCATCTATGTTCTCAGCTACGTTCTACAGGCTGGTTACCTTGATGTCAAGAATGAGACTGAAACAAGTCAACCAGATGAAGGCGGGACACATGTTTGTCGAAGATGTCAGAGATAATAGATGCGAACTGTTGAAGGGTGAGGTTGATGAATGTAGAAATATATTCACGATAGTTTGAAATGTTTCGAGTTACGGAGACCATAGGTCGTCGAATCGGTATCCCACTTAGGTCCTACGGAGTTGATCTCCAAAACAGATGATGCGATTGCAGGAGATTCCAGACACTTCATTATCCCTATGCGCATGTCGTGGTAGCCAATGCTCAATGTTAAACAGTTTACCGCTGAGGTGTCTGGGACACGTTGTGTGTCTAAGAAAACGAGTTCCCTGTCCTGCCTGATCTATCTACATGGGAGGTGTCTATGACGACTTTAGAGCTTTTCTCGAACAAAAGGTTGTGTAGGAATATCAAAGGTCGTCCGCAAGTGACCAGAATCCATAACGAAATGGACATTACGGAGAAATTTGAGGGGAAATTTTGTGGCGTGTGCATATTACCTGGGCAAAATCAGAGTAAATGCTCACAGTAAATCTACCATATTAGTCAATCATCACGGTCGGCTGGAAATTGAGCTAATGTACTCCAGTGCATCTAATTTATATTACAAAATTTGTTCCAAGTTTGTTCCAATGAACCTAATTGAAATTACAAAGTTTGTTCCAATAAATCTAATTGAAATTAAAAAGTTTGTTCCAAGTTTGATGCAATGTATATTTCTACATGTATGTTTTGCATGTATGTAAGTTAATAATTTATATCTTAGACATCATCTCATTTAAATTTAAACACCAAGTTTGTTCCAACACATCTCATTTAAAATTACAAACTTAACCATTGAAATTACAGAAACCCCTAAAATCGATAGTTTAATGGTGTGGTCCTAGGGGTAAATCATTGTGGTGGTCAGCGTTCACATTGCGGGTGCTTGTGGTGATCAACGTTATCCTCACCCGAACCTAAAGGTGTGCTAAACATAGTCGAAAAATCGTATACCCCAAATGTTTACCCAGGAAGATATCAAACATCATGGATGATCTCGGATCAAGTATATTAGAACTAGATTTGGGAAACTCTGAATGATATCCATAGCCTGATCAGCTTGGGAAATAGTCATCAACCTCCAAGTCTGGATGATAAGAATATCCCCAGACTATGTATGAGACCGCTCGAGGTTGGGTGCTAGCTCAGGTTCAATCGAGGGCTCTAGCTCGAGTACAAGAGGCAGATGTGGAAAGGGATGAGCTGGTTACCTAAGTCGTGGCAACCACATATCAAAGTACCACTATATGTACTCTAACGACGGCTACAAATTGAAAGAAAAATCCATATGAGGTCTCCGCCCCATTCGGTTATTTCACACTGTAATATATTATTAATGCACTGCCACCCAATTATTTCCCTATTTTCTCCTCTTGTTAATCTTGTGGATCTTCCCTAATTAAACTGGCGGTGTTGGGATATATTGTATGCATCCAAACTGCTGGAGTACTTGATCCCCGTTATACAACTCCACTGCCTAGAAATTGATAATAGGTGTGTTAATGCACCATAGATGTGAGTGGATGTGGGCAAGCGATAGAATAACAACCACAGTTTTCGGGAAGGAATAGGGAACCCAGATGAACTGCACAATTAATAACATGGTTATATTAATACAGTTCGAGTAAGATAGATAAAGTAATTACATGTCACGAATATTGGAATAGTTTATCCCTCCCCCGGCATGTGTCTCAATCATCAAACGGTATATCAAACCTGTGTATGACCTCTCGATATTCGGATTAGTACTCCATCTACGAAAACAAAAAAACTTGTTAGAATAATATCATTAAAAAAATGTCAAATAATTGCTATAATGGGTAAAATTTTGTCACATATTCATGAGTGGAAATACATATGCTTGGTGACTAACCGATGCCAAGAATAACATCAGGTAAAGCACCCAAGACTGCAGCAATATGAGGCATCCGCCTATGTCCACGGCAAAGAGCTTTGTCGTTCGACAAAGCTAGCAATACAACATAGCTAGTACTGCGAAACCTCAACTATACGAACGGACATTATGCAAATCAATTAACAGGAGCAAGTACATTAAATGAACCTTCTTGTTGTTTGCATTCGGCAAAAGTACACCTACTATAATGTACACAATGTACGTTCGAGTGGCGCACATAACCTTCTACTTAGTGACACTAATCAGTAAATGCTCGAAATTAACCTTCAGCCATGAAAACCTTAAACACGTAAATTTCGACTCGGAATCACTGGGAGAGACTCCTAGTAGGTTATAGAAAAGGGTAGCTGGCTCAAAGATTGTACTTACACCCGTTAATGCACTCCCGTCGATTGGGAGCCTGAGTTGCAATGCAACATCCTCTAGAGTGATTGTGCACTCCCTACATGGCAAAAGAAAAGTGTGGGTCTCCAGGCGCCACCGATCAACCAAAGCGGATATTAAGTTGTATCGCAAATCAAAAGTCCGAATCAATATCGCTTATCCGAATACGGCTGACTCCATGTATGACATTAGTCGTTCATTCGGCAGATATCCTAAATCATTCACACGACTCTTCAATGCGCGATACATGCCCTGACACTATTAAATTACAAAATAGTTAACATAACCTAATTTAATTCCGCAAATGACATGGAACTTTTTATAAGGGGACCTGTGAGTAACAAATAACAATGTTATTATCATCTCATTAACTGTGTTTGATATGTTATCATCTTCATTAATCAAAGAACCCATTTAGATATCTGCAATTTAAAAAAAATGAGTTCAATTAGTTTGTTACAAAAAACACATTTCGATAATTAATTTGTATTTTTGCATTTTTATCCTACTAACAGAAATAAACTACAAAAATTTTACACCCTAACACAAAGTTGCGAATAACACATTTCGATAATTAATTTCTAAAGTGATCCATTTTAAATAATTATCAAAACACCTAAATGCAATACAATAAATATAGTACAATAATATCATTACAAAAATAATAAACATTTTTGTCCACATCACATTTTCCTATATACTAAACAGTATATAATAAACTTATTTATACTGGTTTAGTAATTAACATAATAAAAATATCTCATAAGTTCTAGCTCAATGGTCTCATCTTTTACTTACATAAAAAAAAATTATGTTAAAATAACAGAAACTATCAAAACAAAATAAACCTAATTGGACTATATGTTCTTATCCGCATCTAATAATAATAATAATAATAATAACATACCCATCAAAAAAATATAATAGAAACATACATGCACATTTTCTTTCAAACAACCTTCGTTTCTTACAAAAATAATACCTTACCAAAATAATTAAAAAAATTCAAAATCTCAATAAATAAAAAATATTTGTCAAATAATTCAAAAAAAACCCACTAAATAAAAAAATTGTCAAATAATTCAAATAATTCAAAAAAATAACATTTATAACTTATAAATCGCAATAAACATTAAACTAAATAAATAATTTATAAATACTAAAAAATTACCTTTTTCAATCTTTTCTGTAAAAACCCTAAATGAAATCTTTTTTAAAAAATCTTTTTTACCTTTTTTTTAAACCCTAAACAAAACCTTCTAATACATTTTTAACCCTAAACAAATCCTCTAATCTCTTTTTTTTTCTAGACCTTAATAAAAAACCTTTAATCTCTCTTTTTATTCAAACCTTAAACTTTAACAAAACCCTTTTTTTAAAACCCCAAATCCCTAACAAAAAATCTTTTTTTTTTCAGTTCTCCTTTCTTTCTCTTCTATATTCTCCTTCTCTTCTCTATTCTGCTAACCTTCTCTTTTTCTTTCTTTTTTTTCCTTCTTCTCCTTCTCTTCTGATTTGATCAATTTTTTTTCACTTTGGGGAACCATGATTATAAGGTCCTCCCAATCCCGATTTCATGAGACCCTCCCATCAAGACATAGCAGTCGCAGAGAGTCAAGGTTGACACCGGTGCCACCTGTCAAAAGGGTTTCACCAGTGTTTCCTAACACATAGCCTTCACCCTAATTTTTCGGTTTTCCTTTTTTTTTCTTTTTCGTTTTGTATTTTGTTTTGTATTTGTACTTGGGTTGGGTATTTGGGTTTTTTAGTGTCACCTATCAACAAGGCTGCACCATTAAATTTTTTTTTGTTTTTTTAACTGAATTCGATGGGTGAGAAAATAGAGGTGGTGTCGCCTATCCACCACCCTCCACCACCCTTGGTATACCATTTTCATAAATAATTTAGCTGGTATACCATTTTAGATATTTAAAATTTTTTATATTATATATGTAAAAAAGCCACTAACTTACAAGTTAATCAAAATAATAATAAGACATTTCACCAAAAAAAAATACTAATAAGACAAAAATCATAGAATAAATATGGCATTGCAAAGGAATTGCAAACAATTTGCAATTAAGAAATCCTTATGCATTAAAGACATTGGTAATGTTTTAGAAACTGGCATATGTTATGCCTTCATCCATTGGATGTCTGCAACTAATTCTATAGGTTGAAGTATGTGAGATACTTGAGGTTAAAATCAGTGCTTGTTTTGGAAACAAGTTTATCAAACATGACTCATTGTGAGAACTCCACTTGGTAGAGTCATTTAAAACTCTTAGAATAAGTTTTTGCATGGCCACCATGCAATAGTCCTCTGACCTGAGATACCATGTCAAATTATATAAGTAAGGTTATGCTTTAATTTAACACAAAATAAGTCCCCAATGATAGATACTTAAGGTATGATGTTTTGGCCTTGCAAAAATCATATGAAGATGAACGAGTGATCCATAGTGGATTTATCACTTCGATTGATATTGGAGATATATCTTATTTTATATTGATTATGGTTAATTAATCAAGGCACTAGCCAGACCATTACTAATTGGGAGAAATTGTTTCACCAAGTTCAAGAATTAACCATGAGTTGTAAGTTCTAATTTGGCTTAACACATAAGTGGCACTTATAACACCCCACATTTGAGTCAACAGCCGAGTCTGAATGCATGTCATCACCATTCAAAACAAAAGTATTTCTTCGACCCATTAATATATCCTTTCCCAACCATGCATTTTCATTCCATTCATTTTTTTCTTTATTTCATGATTGTTGTATAGGCATATCATATATTATATAATTCTATATTAATCACAATTATGTATGTTAAAAAGATCATGCATATGATAAACTAGCATTTAATTTTTATCAAAAAAATAACTCACGAGACAATCATACTTTTTATGTAATATGATTACTATTAGTACAACTTAATTATTGAAATTCAATCCATACACCACGAGTAAAACAACAAATTGGACATACATTTCCTTGCGATAAACATTTCTTCTAAATCAAAACAAGATCATTGACCTCGATGCAACCAAATTTGTTGATAGCCATCCTCATAGTACCTTGCTTGTAGTGTCATGTGAATGTGCGATAAACAAACACTTGTTCATTAATTTATCAAAATTTGTGAAATTAGAACCTTAAAATTGTTGGTGCGTAGGGATAAAAATAAACTTATGCCAATAGTTATAATTGAAAAGTTGCAATTAGTAAAAAGTTATGCCACTTGGTTATTATCCAAGAGTTGTCACTATTCATAGTGAAGAGTTATGTCCTATGTTATCAAAAGTTATATCACTTTATTAATAAAAAAAGAGTCATAATTATTCAATTAAATATCTATTAAATAATTATGTTATGGTTAAAAGATATGACTATCTATTTGGATACTTATGTCCCGTCTTTATGAAGAGACATGAGAACTCTTATAAATAGGGTTTAAAATTCATTTGTTTGTTACACCAAAAACATATCAAAAGTTGAGAAACAAAAGTTTCTTTCTACTCTCCTACATATTCGAATATTCCTAGATTGTTTTATAAAGAATTATTGTAAAAGTTCTTTATAGAAATTGATATTCTTGCTATACTCTGCTTAATGCTCAGTGGACTGTTTCTGTCAGTGCGAAACGTCAACAGTCATTAGGCTTCATTGTATCCTCAAGGTTCATTTTCTAGTAACTCTTTTGCACACCAATATATAGGTGAGGGCGAATAGAACCTTAAAGAATGTGAGATTGATACACGCTTTGAAGCCTTCGTTAATTTCTCATAATTTTATTTTTATCCACATGCACCAACAAATGCGAGATATCACATTCATTGCTAGAGCAACTCAAACTAACCTTATACCTTGAATCCAATAAGAAACCAAACATAAGACAATTTAAAACAAATCATTTCAAATAATTAAGTTCATTGTTAAAACTTTAAAATTGATTTAAAAGTATTTTAAAATAATTCCTAAGTGTTCGGAGATGATTGGGAACAAGTATGAGTCTCCAGGGGTTGAAACAATTCAAAATAGAGGAGGGATCCTATTTTGCCATAGATGTATTAGTACAAATTTTGCTCATTCACTTACTTGTATTGAAACAATTTGCCTCTTGTATCTATACAACTATGCATAGACTTAAAAATCACTTCAAAACTCACCTATATTGACCCATAACTTTACCATTTCAAAACCTTAACTTTTTGTACTCAAAAATCAAGTTTGAAACTTTTTAAACTCCCTTCTAAACAATATCATGACATGTGATCATTAATGTATTACAAGTATAGTCAAACTTAAGCATTTACTACCATGGAACATCTTTCACTAGCCATTAATCATTAAGTAGCATACTAAACATTTAGACCTCTATGAACATCATATTTTGTAACACCCTATACCCGACCCGACCGATGAGGCCAGGTACCTAATGCCACATTAACCAGAACAATTTAACAATCTTTCAAACCTAATTGATTTACAGCCTAAACAGTATTAGATTTCAAAGTTTAACTTCTATCCTAACCTGTACATTACGTAATTTAATTCTTATAGCTTCTTTTCTTAATAAGTTAACAGACATTTACAATTTCAAAATAAGACTATAATACAAGCAAAATCGACTATATCCCTGAGGCGTAGCCTCTAAGGATGTTTCTCTATATACTTGAATCATCCTCCCCTCCCATGTCCAATACTAGTGGGGTTTGGCTTTGTCCCTTTTCAGATTATAAAATCTTTATCTACCTTGTACCCAAGTAGTAAATTTTATAAGTTCTGAAGGACTTAGTGAGATCTGTACATAACATTCATGTAAGATTGTGTAAATCTTAAGAAACTGATATTTCTGGCTTAGAATTTAACTTCCTAAATTTCGTAAAAGAATTCACAAAATCAGTTAGCAAGGCCAATACCTTAATCTCTTCGAACCATTTATTGGTGAACATAAACCTTTATATGGTAATAACCATGTCTTCTTATGGGTATTACCCCCACTTATTATTGTTCCACATCCTTAATACTCGTATTCACTACTTTTAGCTGGCGATGATGGGCATTTACCCAAATAATTACCGTAACTGTGGGTCCTTACCAGAGTAACTTCTCTTCTTAATATCCTCTTTTCTTTGGTGAACTAATGCCCCCAACGTATTCCCATAATACTCGCTCTTTCAGTCTATTCCTTTGAGATGCTCCATTAGACAAGTACTTCCCGTCGTACTACCTCTTACTCGGGCATTCTGATAATGTTTCTACCATTGGTAGATTATCAAGATCTTTACCATTTTTCATGTTCCTGATAGACTTCCGCTTTTTTTTATTCTCTGGCAAACTTTATTGATTATTCATCTTTGAACCAGCATATACTTCCATGAAGACTTTTGTCAATCTACCCAAACTTTTGGCTACCTCTTTTTCAATTTACAAATTAAGACTGTGTCCTTTTACAGCCTATTCCGTAACTATTTGAACAATGTGAAATTCATGGCTTCCCTGGCAGAGTCTTCATGGTGTACCTTACATTTGCCTCATTATGTAAGGAGTCATCCGCTCTTTCACACATAACTAGGTTGAAACGTCTCCTTGGTTTTCACTCATCGTCGCCTTTGGCGAATTCTCTAATTATCTCGTTAGTCTATGTTTCCTAAACGCACCAAGTTTATTCAATCTTGTGACTTGTATGTCACACTGCGACTTCTACTTTGTATCTTGGTGGGTCTCTTGGTATACTAATTTGTGGACTTCACATGTGTAAACCCATGATTTATTTCCTAGTAGAGTACTCCGTTTACTGTCCCGACAGATTACTTTGGTTGCCATAACTGAGCCATGGTCTTACACCTTATAACCCCATGTTTAACATCCTATCAGGCTCTACTGGTTGCCATAGCCGAGTTATGGTGTTGCATATTATACCTCTTTTGAGGTGTTGCCCTGTAGGACCTTATCGCTATCATGATGTCGTCCCATAGAGCCTGTAAATTATCGTCATGGTGTCGCCCCAAATGACCAATCAATAATTGTCATCACGATTTTACTCTAGCGAGCTAGTCGATATCATTTTGTCTCATATCTAACCTTGATGATCGAACACTGCAGTGTCCCCTCTGTAAGGCTCGGAGCTTCGCATGTCATGGTTTGCACCCAACAACAGGGGATTGCAAAATCTAATGAAAATTCCATTTCCCTATCTATCCACCCATTCCTCTATTTTTCCATTACTACTATTTCTATCCCAGCAAAGTAAATACCTCTACTCTCTGCATACAAGATAATCATACATATCATGCAATCAAAATATTTAAAACATAACACTAAGTACACCATATTTTCAGTACACACAATATTCATTTAACATTCAATAATCACACATAGAAAACTTACATACTTGTACCAGATTATACATTCACAACATACTCCATCACCACCTTTGTATTCAATGACAAACTCAAATAACC
The DNA here is from genome assembly GCA_025698475.1 of Gossypium anomalum. Taxonomy (NCBI): domain Eukaryota; kingdom Viridiplantae; phylum Streptophyta; class Magnoliopsida; order Malvales; family Malvaceae; genus Gossypium; species Gossypium anomalum. The sequence continues at coordinate 22,811,488 of CM046958.1, forward strand.
TAGAATAATCATAACACAATTTGTTTAACAACTTAACTTTATCCTCACTCAATATAGAGTGCAGAAACTCATCTTAAATCATTTCCCCTCGTCAGCTTAGTTTGTTCCCCACACTAGAACTTTATTCGCCCTGATATCTAAGCATGACAACCTATTATCTATTAAATCAAAGTTATTAAATCTTAAAACCCAAAACCCAATTTACAAAAACTTATTAAGAGCTTTTATTTTCCCTTTTCTCGAATCCTCGTGTAAAGAATGATAAGAGAGCTTACTAGATACTCGATTTCTCTACTTCTACCCCCCGTTTCTCACAACTATGACTCCATGTAGAGCTCTACTAACTTTCTTTATTTTTTGAAGCAACTGAAGAAGGCAAAGCAAATAAAAGAAAACAAATTATAGACTGAATTGAAAAGGATTTTTCTCTCTTGCCAATACGTCCTCTTTCACCAAAACATATAACTTTTATACACGGTCTCCCAAACCCTTCTATCCAATTGCCAAAAATCATTATGTTGCCCACTATGGAACCAACTGCTTCCATCCTAACCATACCAGAATTAGAACTCAACTATTTACCCGTCGGACACAAATTTTCCCAAAATTCCTAGTAAAGTTCCACCAACTTACCATGTATTCAACTAGATCCTAAAATTATTCTAAATTTAAGTCTTTAAAGATATTCGGGTGTGACATATTTAACCATTAATTCATTCCATTTGACCTATAATACAAGTACTTAATACATCATACAAGACTCTTCTAATTGTTTAGACTTAGGTATATGCCATTACTAATGAAATTTCAAGAAATGTAACAGGGACTTTGGTAAGATGAGATGTATGCCGTTGAGCTGTACAAACAAGATCTATCTTCACTTAATACCTATGTACAAAACAAACATGTTTGCACGCTAAGCATTGGATGCTTAGTGGTGCTACCATAATTTGATTTCAAACATAACATATATGTACTTACAATTAAAGGAATAGATATGACATTTAAGAACTATAAACACATCATTAGTTTCTTTATTATGACATAAAGTAGTAACCATGTATTATTAAATAATTTATCAACTGGACCTTAAGGCTCTTAACTCACAATACACATGATCTTTCACATGCTTTTCGTTTCTCATTCTTGTTATTGTACGTATTGAATGAATTAATTTTCCACTTTCTTTATCATATTACATTCCATTTTTAGACTTGTTTATAACGATCATACTTATGTTTAGCCCTTATTAACCAGTTATAGACTCAAGGACAAATACATGGATTACTATATCGATATACGCTCACAGACACGTAAGGCTCAAGAGCTAGCGATACGGCGCCTGGTGTTTTGGAGAAATATTGATTCATTCCCACGAATACACAATGCTTTAAAAAAACTATCTAATGAAGTGTTGACAACTTGCCAGCCTCCGGCGCGCGAACACCTTAGTTGAGCAAAAATCAACACTAATACAATAATCAAATCAGAATAACTACGTGCGGTGTCTGCAAGTGTGATAGGTTAGTTATAATATAATTTTTATAATGGGGTACAAGAGTACTCCAATGATTGAACCTACAGGAGTCCGCGATTGAGTGAATTCTAGCTACAAACATGCAAATAAAGAGTCTAAACAACTACTCACTAGATAGAATTGTAAGACAGACAATGAATTTGAGTTTAACTGAACTAATTAACTAGCTAATTAACAAAAATACTAAAATGTAAAGCATGCAAAATTATAAAACTATCTAATTAAATATGAATGGTGGTACGCCATGAATATATCTACCTTATCAAAGAATTAATTTGTAATGTTTTATACTGCTTTTAAGAGTTCTATTATACATTATAAACGTTTCATTCAAACCTTTTGACTTAGAAAAGATTTTAAATAAATAAGAAGTACATCCAGTAGGGTTTTCATAAGTTGAAAAATTTTGGTAAGTATGTAAGTATTGTGACATCCTATATTTGAATCCGACAAATTGGGTCGGGTTTAAGGTGTTACACTTCATACTAGTGGTTGATTGCTTAAGACATTTGTATTGTAACACCCCTCGCCCGTATCCGACGCCGGAATAGGGTTCGAGGTATTACCTGACTAAAACTCAATCAACTATATAAAACTGGGCCATGAAATCTCAAACAATTTAAAACTTTTCTTTTCACATGCAACTTGTCCCTTATGCGGGCTTACGAAGCCCAAAACATACATTCAGGGTAGTCTGATGCCCAACTGAGAACTCATGAAAGACTTAGAAAATTCTCTTGCATCAAAGCTCCACACGCCCGTGTGCTATAGAGCACACACCCTTTCGCTTGAGACACGCCCGTGTCCCGAGCCCGTGTCTGAAAACCTGGGCATTCTGCCAAAACAACACGGCCCAAGCACACGCCCGTGCCCTTCAACCGTGTCCTCCACACGGCCGGGAGACATGGCTGTGTCTCTGGCCCGTGTACTACTAGCTCACATACTGACTTGATGGCACGGCATGGACACACGCCTGTTTGGCCTGCCCGTGCGCTAGAATAACTTTAAGGTTTTAGGTGTAGGGGACACACGGCCATAACACACACCCGTGCGCGTGAACCGTGTGTCACACACGGCCTAGACACACGCCCGTGTGTCTTACCCGTGTGGACAAATTAGGCTATTTTCCAAGCCCTTTGTCACCCATCTTGCACAACCTACACAAGATCATTTCAATATACCCATCTCATCACAAAGAACATTAATTCAACCATAGAAAGAACATCGTATGCATTCATCAAATTCAATAATAGCCATTATTCTAGGCTTGATACAAAATAAAGGGCTTTTGACTTAGACCAAAATACATAAACAATTCTCATAACATAACACCCTAGTCTAGCCCTATACATGCCACCCTCAAAAATATAAATCAAACTATACCAAATTTTGCGGACGATAGTGTGATCGATATCTCTGACTTTAAGGGATCCTCGAGCTAGCTAAATAACGTTGAAAGGAGAAGGAAAGAAAAGTGGGTAAGCATAAAGCTTAATAAGTTGCATATAAATAAATATATAACAACAATCTCACCACTAGATATCATGCTCAAATGTAAACATAACTCAACTTACTCTTTGTCATCTACTCGAGTCACATTTTCTAAATTAAGCTCGTTACTCATGCTTACCATATAGGTACCTGTAACACTCACAACATGATAATTTCTTCTTTATCAAGATTGATCTATAACTCTCACCATTGGAACGTTTGGGATATTACTGGATATTCTCTGAACCTTTAACATGGGATATATTGCCGATGCATGTCCCAGACACGTCTTACACTAGCTATCTCTGTCGAGGCCGATGCATGTCCCAGACATGTCTTACACTAGCACAACTCTTAGCCGATGCGTGTCCTAGACATGTCTTATACTGGCTATCTCTGTACCAAAGCCATGTCCTAAACATGGTCCTACACTGGCTCTCATAGTATGGCTGATGCATGTCCCAGACATGTCTTACACTAGCCCTCGCCTGGATGCCGATGCCATGTCCCAGATATGGTCTTACACTGGCTCTCGGATTGTGGCCTAAGCATGTCCCAGATATGTCTTACACTGGCGTACAATTCACCCAATGTCTTGGCACGAATATCCAGTTCGTATCCTAAAGTTTCAATGGGATATCTCTATTATCTTAAATATTACCTGGCATTTTTCAACTTATAACTTAGCAATTCATACCATATCAATTCAAAGGCAATATGAATGCAAGTATTAATAGTGTAGTTGTATTATTTACATACAACTTACCTCGGTTTACAAAAAGTACTTGACTACTCGATTTAGTCGGTTTGCTTGGCCTTCCCCCGTTCTAGGTTCAGATTTGGTAAATCCTAATCTATAATGACAATATGCACTCATTCAGTCACTAATTAGGATAAAAAAAATCATAAATTCACATCTTTGGTAAAATGACCATTTTGCCCTTAGACTTTGACAAAATGACCATTTTGCCTCTATGTTAAAAAATCAATTTTTAACAAATTTCTTTGTATTTCAAGCCTAGATAAACTCTTTTTACTACTATAGCAATCCCAAATTCTCAACATTTCACACACTTATTATCTATTTTGCAACTTATGCAAACTAGTCTCCTTAGGTGTTTTCATGCCAACACCTTTCACAAAAGTTGTTTATAACCCAACTAGGACTCATATTCTTCCATAAAAACTAAATAAACATCACAAATACATCCATGGCAAAACTCTAAACTCTTGACCATTTTGCAAGATATCACCCTCATTTGAAAGCCTATGCTTCAAGGGTCTCAAAAATGCAAAAATCATCAACAAATGATGTGAGAATCACTTACTTGTGAGGGCTTTATGTTACTGAAAGTTTTCAGCCTTCAAAACACCATTTTTTCTGATATTTTCGGTGGAGAGAAGAGATGGAGAAGAAAGAAATGATAGCTAGACTTTTAGGCATTATTTTATCACCAAATCATGACATCATCCACCTAATATTTTGACTATTTGCTTAAAACTCATCACATGGTCGGACACACCAATAAAAAGGGTGTAATTGCCCTTTAAAAGCCCTCAATTTAATTTCTCTAGCAATTTAACACACTTGGGTACTAAAATACAACTTTTTCCTTTTGTTCGATTTATTCCTTTTTCGAAATCGGGCTTGAAAACATTAAAATTAGCTCACCAAATTTTTCATGCACCAATAAAATCATACAATAACCTTATTAAAAATAATAAAATAATTTTTTAACTTCAAATTTGTGGTCTCGAGACTACTATTCTGACTAGGCCCTAAATCAGGTTGTTACATTTCTCCCCTTTAGGGATTTTCGTCCTCAAAAATCTTACCGGTAAATAAGTTTGGATACTGCTCTCTCAGAGACTCTTCGGGTTCCTACATAGCTTCCTCGACCCCATGTCTATGCCACAAAACTTTCACAAGTGGTACATTCTTATTTCTTAACTGTTTAACCTCTCGAGCTAAGATCTTGACTGGTTCTTCACCATAAGTCATATCTGGAAGGATCTCAACTTCAGTAGGCACAATTACGTGCGAAGGGTCAGATCTGTATCGGCGTAACATAGACACGTGAAACACATCGTGAATCTTTTCTAACTCTGGCGGCAAATTCAATCTGTAGGCAATAGGCCCTATTCTCCCGGTAATTTCATAAGGTCCTATGAAACGTGGACTCAACTTACCTTTTCTACCAAATCTGAGGACTTTCCTCCAAGGGAAAACTTTCAAGAATACTCTATCACCGACCTCAAACTCAATCTCCTTTCATTTCAAATCCGCATAGGATTTTTGCCTATCTGAAGTAGCTCTTAGACATTCTTGAATCACTTTAACTTTTTCCTCAGCCTCTTTGACCAAATCAACCCCGTGAATCTGACTCTCTTTCAACTCAATCCAGTATAAGGGCGTTCGACACTTTCGCCCATACAAAGCCTCATAAGGTGCCATTTTTAGACTTGACTGATAGCTGTTGTTGTAGGCGAATTCAACCAATGGTAAGTATTTCTCCCAACTTTCTTGAAATTCAAGGATGCAGCATCTCAGCATGTCCTCTAAAATTTGTATTGCTCTTTCCGATTATCCATCCGTCTGTGGATGAAAAGCCGTACTAAAACTTAACTTGGTTCCTAGAGTCCCTTGTAACTTTTTCCAAAACCTCGAGGTGAATCTCGGGTCTCGGTCTGAAATAATTGAAAATGGTACACCATGAAGCTTCACAATCTCGAAAACGTACAAGTCAGCTAATTTCTCGAGAGAATAGTCTGTACGCACTGGTATGAAGTGGGCTGACTTAGTTAATCTATTGACAATAACCCATACAGCATCATTCTTTCTCGGGGTTAATGGAAAACTGGTCACGAAATCCATAGTGATACGACCCCATTTCCACTCTGGAACCATAATAGGCCGAAGTAGCCTAGAAGGTACTTGGTGTTTAGCCTTTACTTGTTGACATACTAAGCACTTGGAAACAAACTCTGAAATACCCTTTTTCATTCCCGACCACCAATACATTTTCTTTAGGTCGTTATACATCTTTATGCTACCCGGGTGGACGGATAAACTACCACTATGTGCTTTTTGTAAAATCTTCTGGATGAGCTCACTATCTTTAGGCATACAAATCTTATTTTTGAACATTAAACATTCGTCGATACCAACTTGAAAATCTGATTCAACACCAGACTCACACTGATTTTTCCTGGCTTGAAACTTCTTATCATTATACTGTGCTTCTCGAATTTCATGAAGAAAAGTCGGTCTAACTCTCAGTTCTGCTAAGATCAAACCATCCTCAAATACGTTCAACTGGGTATTCAAAACTCTCAAGGCAAACAACGATTTTCTACTCAAGGCATCGGCGACTACATTCGCCTTTCCCGGATGGTAATCAATGATCAACTCATAATCTTTTAATAGTTATAACCATCAACGTTGCCTCAAATTCAACTCATTTTGAATCATCAAGTACTTTAAACTCTTGTGGTCGGTAAATATTCTACATCCTTCTCCGTACAAATGGTGTCGCCAAATCTTTAAGGCGAACACTATAGCTGCTAGCTCTAAATCATGGGTCAGATAATTCTTCGCATGCGGTTTTAGCTGTCTCGAGGCATAGGCTACAACCTTACCTTCTTCCATGAGTACACACCCCAAACCATTTAAAGAGGCGTCACTATAAATTACAAATTCTTTACCCGACTCTAGTTGCACTAAAATTGGGGCTTCGGTCAACAAAGCCTTTAACTTCTCGAAACTCCGCTGACATTCTTTTGTCCATTCAAACTGGACATCTTTCTGTAATAATCTCGTTATTGGAGTAGCTATCATAGAAAATCCATTTATAAAGCGTCTATAATACCTCGCTAGCCCTAGAAAACTACGAACCTCTATTACATTCCTCGGCGGTTTCCACTCCAGAATAGCTGAAATCTTATTTGGGTCAACTCTGATCCCATCGCCCGACACAATGTGTCCTAGGAATCCAACTTCATTAAGCCAAAACTCGCTCTTACTAAACTTATCATAAAGTTGTTTATCTCTCAGAATCTGTAACACAGTCCTCAAATACTCCGCATGCTCACTCTTATCACGCGAATAAATCAGTATGTCATTTATGAAAACAACAACGAACCTATCCAAGTGTGGTTTGAAGATGCGGTTCATCAAATCCATAAACACTTCCGGGGTATTCATTAATCCAAAAGGCATGATAAGAAACTCGTAATGCCCATATCTCGTCTGAAAAGCAGTCTTCGGCACGTCTTGATCCTTGACCCTTAACTGGTAGTAACCCGATCTTAGATCTATTTTAGAAAATACTGTGGCTCCCTTCAGTTGATCGAAGAGATCATCGATCCTCAGCAAAAGATACTTGTTCTTTACTGTCACCTTGTTAAGCTTTCTATAGTCGATACATAACCTCATCGACCCATCCTTCTTTTTTACAAAAAGTACTGGAGCACCCCATGGTAAATAACTCGGTCTAGCAAAACCTTTATATGTTAACTCTTGCAACTGTACTTTCAACTCTTTTAACTCAGTGGAGGCTATCCTATACGGTGCAATCGAGATTGGCATTGTACCTGGAGCCAACTCGATACCGAATTCAACCTCTCTTTCTGGAGGTAACCCTGGTAACTCCTCTGGAAAGACATCTATGAACTCACAAACCACCGGTACTGACTCAATATTCGACTCGAATACTTGAGTATTCAGCACAAAAGCTAAATAAGATTCATAACCCTTTCTCAAATATTTTTCGACCGTCAAGGACGATATTACTACAGGCAGATTATCTGACTTATCTGGCCCAACTCGTATAACACTACCATTCTCGCATCTTAACTAAATTACTTTTGTTCCACAATCAATTACAACGCTATGGGAGGTTAGCCAATCCATCCTAAGAATTACATCGAATTCGTTAAACGGCAGCAACATCAAGTTGGCCGAAAAATAATGGCCTCTAATCGTTAAAGGACAATCTCTACATACTTGGTCCACTAATACATGCTTGCCTAACGTGTTAGACACTTTCATAAACAAACTCAGTGGACTCTATAGGCATGTCTATGCGAGGTATTAAATCCATACATATGTAAGAGTGAGTAGATCCCGGGTCAATTAAAGTGACAACATTTATAATATGAATAGAAAAGGTACCCGTGATCACATCTAGAGACTCTGCCTCTTCTCGGGCTCGTATAGCATAGGTCCTCGCTGGCGCCTTACCTTTAGACCTTGTCACGGCTTCTCTTAGTGCACCTCTACTACTATTCCCACTCCCAGGGTTCCTTTGAGGCCTACCTCTCAAGGGAGCACTGTTTGCTTTCACATCTTATTTTCTCTCTCTCTCTCATCCATCTCAGGACACTCGCGGATAAAGTGGTCAAGTGACCCACACTTGAAACAACCCCTCTCATTTACTCGGCATTCGCCCAAGTAACGTCTTCCACATTGTGAACACTCTGGCCTATTTGGCCGAGCGCTACCAACACTTGCAACTGAAGTAGTTTGGGTTCTAGATGCCACGTTCTGTTGATTCTTATTTATCTTCGAATACTCTACCGAAGTATTCGATTGGGTAGTTAATTCTTTTGACCTCTTAGAGGAGGACTGATACGCTTTCCCCATCTGTATTTTCTTTAAGTCTCGTGACTCGCTGGCCACTTTCCTCCTTTTTTTTACTAACTCTTCTGCTTTACACGCTCTCTCAATGAGCACTACAAAATCTCTTAACTCTAGGATGCCCACGAATACTCAAATGTCTTCGTTGAGGCTATCCACAAACCTCTTACACATGGTAGCTTCAGTGGATACACATTCTCGTGCATACTTGCTGAGTTTCACGAATTCCCGCTCATACTCTGTCATAGTCTTATTACCTTTTCAACTCTAAAAACTCCTTCCTCTTCTGGTCCATGAACCTCTGGCTAATGTACTTCTTTCAGAACTCTCTTTGGAAGAATTCCCAAGTTATTCTCTCTATCGGTACTACCGACACGAGAGTGTTCCACCACTAATAAGCCGAGTCTCGTAAAAGTGACACGGTACACTTCACTCACTCTTTAGGCGTGCATGACAGCTCATCGAATACTCTCATAGTATTCTCTAGCCAAAACTTCGCTCTCTCTGGGTCATCATCTACACTAGCCCGAAGTTCCTCGGCCCTTGCTTCCGGATCTTATCTACCGGAGGCTTCTCTGGCCTGAACACATCCGCACCTCGCGGAGCCATCGGGGCATATTGGGGAATCGGAGGAGGTGGGGGAGGTGGAGTGTTTGGGTTCGCACGGACAAACTCCATATACCAAGCATCCATCATTCGGAGGTGGGCTTCCCTAGCCCCTCCACCTTGGCCCATACTCACGGGCTCACTCTCTACTGGCGCGGTTCCTTCTGCGGGAGACGACACATTACTTTCCACGTCATCCGCCGTGGTTCTATCCGGATCCATTACTATAATAACATAATTTATAATCGTCAAGAACCGTCACACTATCAATATGCATATGCGTGGCATGTATAGCTAGACTCGTACTCTAGTCAGCTTAGTCCTAGAATCAACTAAACAATACTCTGATACCACCAAATGTAACACTCCTCGCCCGTATCCGATGCCGAAATAGGGTTCGAGGTTACCTGACTAAAACTCAATCAATTATATAAAACCGGGCCATGAAATCTCAAACAATTTAAAACTTTTCTTTTCACATGCAACTTGTCCTTTATGCGGGCTTACGAAGCCCAAAACATACATTCAGGGTAGTTTGAGACCCAATCGAGAACTCATGAAAGACATAGAAAATTCTCTTGCATCAAAGCTCCACACGCTCGTGTGGTATAGAGCACACGTCCGTGTGCTAGAGACACGCCCGTGTCTGAAAACCTGGGCATTCTGCCAAAACAACATGGCCCAAGCACACGCTCGTGCCCTGCAACCGTGTCCTTCACACGGTCGAGACACATGGCCGTGTCTCTTGCCCTTGTACAACTAGCTCACATACTGACTTGATGGCACGGCATGGACACACGCCCGTGTGGCCTGCCCGTGCGCTAGAATAACTTTAAGGTTTCAGGTGCAGGGGACACACGACCATAACACACACCCGTGGACGTGAACCGTGTGTAGGGCTTTTCACTTAGACTAAAATACATAAACAATTCTCATGATATAACACCCTAGTCTAGCCCTATACATGCCACCCTCAAAAATATAAATCAAACTATACCGAATGTTACGGACGATAGTGTGATCGATATCTCTGACTTTAAGGGATCCTCGAGCTAGCTAAATAATGCTGAAAGGAGAAAGAAAGAAAAGTGGGTAAGCATAAACCTTAGTGAGTTGCATATAAATAAATATATAACAACAATCTCACCACTAGATATCATGCTCAAATGTAAACATAACTCAACTTACTTTTTGTCATCTACTCGAGTCACATTTTCTAAATTAAGCTCGTTACTCATGCTTACCATATAGGTACCTGTAACACTCACAAATGATTATTCCTTCTTTATCAAGATTGATCTATAACTCTCACCATTGAAATGTTTACGATATTACTGGATATTCTCTGAACCTTTAACATAGGATATATTGCCGGTGCGTGTCCCAGACACGTCTTACACTAGCTATCTCTGTCGAGAACGATGCATGTCCCAGACATGTCTTACACTAGCACAAATCTTAGCCGATGCGTGTCCTAGACACGGCTTACACTGGCAATCTCTATGCCGATGCCATGTCCCAGACATGTTCTTACACTGGCTCTCATAGTATGGCTAATGCATGTCCCAGACATGTCTTACACTAGCCCTCGCCTAGATGCCAATACCATGTCCCAGACATGGTCTTACACTGTCTCTCGGATTGTGGCCGAAGCATGTCCCAGACATGTCTTACACTGGCGCACAATTCACCCAATGTCTTGGCACGAATATCCAGTTCGTATCCTAAAGTTTCAATGGGATATCTCTATTATCTCAAATATTACCTGGCATTTTTCAACTTATAACTTAGCAATTCATACCATATCAATTCAAAGGCAATATGAATGCAAGTATTAATAGTGTAGTTGTATTATTTACATACAGCTTGCCTCGGTTTACAAAAAGTACTTAACTACTAGCTTTAGTCGGTTTGCTTGGCCTTTCCTCGGTCTAGGTTCAGATTTAGTAAATCTTGATCTATAATGACAATATGCACTCATTCAGTCACTAATTAGGATAAAAAAATCATAAATTCACATCTTTGGTAAAATGACCATTTTGCCCTTAGACTTTGACAAAATGACCATTTTGCCCCTATGTTTAAAAATCGATTTTTATCGAATTTATTTGTATTTCAAGCCCAGCTAAACTCTTTTTACTAATAGCAATCCCAAATTCTCAACATTTCACACACTTATCATCTATTTTGCAACTTATGCAAACTAGTCCATTTAGGTGTTTTCGTGCCAACACCTTTCACAAAAGTTGTTTATAACCCAACTAGGACTCATATTCTTCCATAAAAACTCAATAAACATCACAAATACATCCATGGAAAAACTCTAAACTCTTGACCATTTTGCAAGATATCACCCTCATTTGAAAGCCTATGCTTCAAGGATTTCAAAAATGCAAAAATCATCAACAAATGGTGTGAGAATCACTTACTTGTGAGGGCTTTATGTTGCTGAAAGTTTTAAGCCTTCAAAACACCATTTTTGCTGATATTTTTGGTGGAGAGAAGAGATTGAAAAGAAAGAAATGATAGCTAGACTTTTAGGCATTATTTTATCACGAAATCATGACATCATCCACCTAATATTTTGACTATTTGCTTAAAACTCATCACATGGCCGGCCACACCAATAAAAAGGGTGTAATTGCCCTTTAAAAGCCCTCAATTTAATTTCTCTAGCAATTTAACACACTTGGGTACTAAAATACAACTTTTGCCTATTGTGCGATTTAGTCCTTTTTCGCAATCGGGCTTGAAAACATTAAAATTAGCTCACCAAATTTTTCATGCACCAATAAAATCATACAATAACCTCATTAAAAATAATAAAATAATTTTCCAACTTTGGATTTGTGGTCCCGAGACCACTATTCTGACTAGGCCCTAAATCGGGTTGTTACATGTACTTGCTTTTAGCATCTACACCATATCCTTATTGTCACTCTCAACCATGACCTTTCTATATCCCAGATCCTAGATGAAGCAAAGACCATCTATGATTTCCCATATTTCTGCATTATCGAGGCTAGTACAACTAATATTTCATATTATAACCCAACAACCAGTTTGCAACATGATTTTGAAATAACCGAGCTACCGTATCTCTATGATTATTTCATTGGATAGCACTATCTACATTCAATTTAATCCAACCACATTGTGACAAACTCTATTTGACTATTGAACATGTGAGTTCATTCTAAAACTATCACCACCTCTAATATACCAATGTTTATGGTCTATGCTTTAGCCTGAGCAATAATCTCATAAGAATTACAATTATCATTCCTAAAAATGAAGGCATTTTGTTACATCCATTTCCACTAACAAATGACCACAAAAAGGATTCCCCAATCCATGCTAAAAGGATTTCTCAATCCATGCTATCTTGGTTAATACCACTCCTATTGAGAATGTTCTCCAGTAACCACTCATTGAATGGAGGCGAGAAGAACCTACCAACTATATGTGAGGAGATAAGCTACTTCCAAACTATTTTCACCACCTGACAATCCTTGAGTGCGTGAAGGGTTGTTTCAATGAGATTCCCAAAAAATGTGCAACAAGGATTGTCCTCCATACCTTAATGACATCTTTTCGCATTCGTCAACAATATACCATGTAGCAATAAGACTAAACCTATCGAAGACACAATAACTTTCATGCAACTCTTCAAATTTTGTTTTCATAAAAATGACTTGTAGCCGCAATAAACTTATGAGCTTCAGAAGTAGAGAAATGGTCGTTCCTATTCTACCTCCAAATAACCTTATTAGGTCTAATGTTATCTTTTGGTGGACACATCCTATTTATATGAAGAACAATCGAATATGACAATCATATAGCAAATAATTCCCACCTCCAATTTCCCCTTCATTTACCATCTTACGAATCGATGTTGCCCACTTCATCATTCATGTGGAATCTCGCTAACGAAATAAGTTTGTTGATCCAATTATCTGTCCAAAACTTTATGCAACAGTCAACACCAACTGACCATAATAAAACAACTTTCTAAATCTTTTCATATCTTTGATATGGATTTCTAAATAAAGGAGCAGTTCTTGCGAGTAATGGAAACCAAGCAATGGTCTTTAACTTTATACCTTACTTTTAGAACCTTCAACAAATATCCACTCGTATTAGTCAAAATTTTAAAACCTAATTTGAACATAAACACCATGTTCTAATTTTTTAATCTTTTAAGGCTAAGGCCACCATAAGATAAAGGCTGACAACACTGCTCCCAATTAACAAAGGCAAGCTTCTTGGCTTTACCTATTGATCCTCATACAAAGTTTCTAACAATCTTTTCAATTTTTTTTTGCAAATAGCCAAGGAAGCAAAATCAACTGCATAAAATAATTCGTGATTAAGAGTAACATCGATCTTGTTAAAGTGATACGACCCACCAATAAGAGAAGTCTCGTGTCCAATCCATTGAGATGATTACATACTTTTTCAACAGCAGAATTATATGTCCCCTTTTTAACTCCTTCACGGAAAAAAGGCACTCCAAAGTACTTCTCCAAGCCTAAGATCCTTTGACACCCAAGCATTTTATTCATCTGTATTGCTAATTCCTTTGTATTATGACAAAAGAAATTTTATGTTTTAGACGCATGAATTTTGTGGCTCAAAAATTGGCTAAACATGTTGAGAGTGTTAAGAACAACCTTCGCTTGATCCAAATTAACTTTGAAAATGATAACCAAGCCATCTACAAAGAAAAAATGGGAGAAGAGAGGACCATTCTTAGATAGTTGGATTAATAATCATTTTCTAGGGCACCTCCAAAGCTATAATGGTGTTATCATTGGTATTCCTCTCCGTCAAAAAGCTCACCTGATTAGGGGTGTAACACCCCTAACCCGTACCCGTCGCCGGAGGGTTAAGGAGTATTACCATACAAGCACGAAATTCCATTTAACTTTATTCGAATAACTCCCGTTGGAACACTTATAAAATCGAATTTTTTTTTCAATTATACAATATACAAAGAGTCATCTCAAGTTAATAGGTACATTGATTCATTCTTAAGTTCAATTTACATCAAAACATTGAAAACATTAATCGAATATCAACCACACATTCACCTTAACTATGTGGAACATATATAGTAACTTAACAAGCCATTTTTGCATGGCTATACATATATACATCATCAAAAAGATACTTATTTAACATCAAAAAGTCAAGCCTATACATGCCATTATCAAAGTTCAGCTACTAGAGTACCGAATGGGCTTAGATAGTGTGGACGACTTTGACTTTGAGATTCCCGAGACTGTAGCTAACGAACAAGATCTATAAAATAGAGAATTAAGGCAACAGAGTAAGCATTTCTACGCTTAGTAAGTTTTAAGCAATGAAATCATTTAAAATTAAAACATAGCATTCATAAGGCTTATCATCTTTTCTGACCGAATGTAACCATGACTAAATATACCACTATTGTTCATGCATGTCATTTTAAATTTTTCCTTAAACACAAATTCATATCACGTAGATAACTTCTTTTTATCCAACCAACTTCATCATTTGGCCGAATACATCTAATTCAATTACAAGGCTAAATAAATATATATATATATATATATACGCATAATCACATATTCATGTTACTTCATACTTCAACCAATATACTCACATGCTCAGAGCCAATCTTAACATATTTCCACTTGAATCAAAATTCATGTATCCTGAATAAGCTAAAGACTTTATACAACCCTAAGCAATGGTCGGAAGAGCACTATCCAAATGAATAATCACAATTTAAACCGAATCAAATTTTACAACGTATATACGGTACATACCTGACCATCTTAAGGTTATGATGTACATTAATTGGAATTATTACAGCAAGATCACACATTTCCAACACAAATGCCTTCGGGACTTAGCCCGGATATAACATCAGCACGAATGCCTTCGGGACTTAGCCCGGATATAACACCAGCACGAATGCCTTCGGGACTTAGCCCGGATATAAATCTCACATAAGGCTTGCAGGTCTTAGCCTGGTTATAATCCTCAATTATCATGCACATATATATATCATAACACATTAGCATTTCATTTACATTACTAGAACACAAGCACAACATGCTTATCAATCATTCCACTTTCGGCTCAATAGCCACATACAAAGAACAAGATTTCGTTTCGCTATCCAACATGATTTCTATAACTATTCGGCTACAAGTCATATGCACAAATTATTTATCTCACTACGTAATTCAAGTAGAACCATTAGGTCACAATTTATTTATTATGCTTATATATCATGATTTTATCAAATCATAAGCTAAGTTTCATTACTCAAAGACTTACCTTGTATCTTTCTGAACAAATTTTGGGTTGGCTATTCCGTGACTTTAGCTTTTCCCTTATCCGATGTTGCCTCTCTATGCTCTTGAGCTTAATCAAGAAAAAAAAATCAAAGAGTGACCGAAAGCCTAGCTTTCCCTTCTATATTCGGCAAATAAAGAACAAAAGATGAACTAAGCCTTGTTCTTTTCACCTTTCACTATTTTATTTATTTTATTATAACACCAATAACATATATAATTATAATTATATTATAATACAAATATATGTATAAAATACATACATTTCAATGATTATTCCACATGGCCGGCCACTATAAAAAAAATGTCAATTTGACATGCAAGTCCTTATGTTTTAAAGTCACATAATACAAGGCCATTTCAAAATTTACCTAACACATTCTCAAAATTTTCACACAAGTCCATTTTCAATTAATTTCACATCAATTTGCAACAATTAAAGCATTTAAAAATTCACACAGGCATAAGCACATATTTTAGACATAAAATATTAGATTCAAATATTTCAGTGACTCGGTTTAGCGGTCCCAAAACCACTTCCTGACTAGGGTCAAAATAAGGCTGTCACAACTCTCCCCCCTTTAGGGATTTTCGTCCCAGGAAATCTTACCAGTAAATAGATTTGGGTATCGTTCTTTCATAGAGTTCTCGAGTTCCTAAGTAGCTTCTTCGATCTCGTGCTTGAGCCATAACACCTTTACTAATGGAACCTCTTTGTTTCACAACTCTTTCACCTCGCGAGCTAGGATACGAATCGGTTCTTCTTCATAACTCAAATCGGACTGAATTTTAATTTCTGACGGACTAATTACTTGAGAAGGATTGGATCTATAATGACGGAGCATCGATACATGAAAAACGTTGTGAATCTTTTCAAGATCAGGGGGCAGAATTAGTTTATAAGCAATCGGCCCAATCCTCTCTGAAATCTCATACAGTTCGATAAATCTCGGACTCAATTTGCCCTTATGGCCAAAACGGAGTATCTTTTTCCACGGCGAGACTTTCAAGAAAACTTTTTCTCCAATCTGAAATTCCATATTTTTACACTTTAAGTCCGCGTATGATTTCTGACGATCCGATGCTGCTTTCAAGCTATCACGAATTATTTTCACTTGTTGTTTGGCTTCTTTAATTAAATCAACCCCATATAACTTATTCTCGCTGAGCTCGGTCCAAAATAAAGGTGTACGACATTTACGTCCGTATAAGGCCTCGTAAGGCGTCATCTTAATACTGGTTTGAAAGCTATTATTATAGGCAAATTCAATCAACGGTACGTATTTCTCCCACGAGCCATTAAACTTGAGAATGCAACATCTCAACATATCCTCGGGTATTAGAATCGTTCTTTCGGACTGACCATCGGTCTGGAGATGAAAGGTAGTGCTAAAATAGAGCTTGGTACCCAACGCCTCATGCAATTTTTGCCAAAACTGTGAAGTAAATCGGGGATCTCTATCTGAAAAAATAGAAGTCGGCACCCCGTGCAATCGTACAATCTGAGAGACGTATAATTCTGCTAGCTTATCAAGTGAAAAGCCCGTACGATAGGGATGAAATGAGCTGACTTCGTTAATCTATCCACAATAACCCAAATGGAGTCTTTCTTGCTCGGTGTCAGCGGTAAACCAGACACAAAGTCTATCGTAACTCGATCCCATTTCCACTCGGGTATCATGATCGGCTGAAGTAACCCCGAAGGCATTTGATGTTCTACTTTCACTTGTTGACATATTAAACATCTTGATACAAAATTAGATATGTCACGTTTCATACCATGCCACCAATACTGATGTTTTATATCATTATATATTTTCGTGCTACCAGGATGGACCGACATTCGGCTACGATGAGCCTCGCTCAAAATCATCGAAATAAGCTCTGAGTTTCTTGGAACACACACACGATCCCTGAACCTCAAACAATCATTATCGTCAATTCGAAACTCTGAATCCACACTTAATTCACCTCTGAACTCGCCTAGCAACCAACTCATCGTCGACTATCTGAGCTTCACAAATTTGTCGTATTAACACTGGTCTTGCTTTTAACTCGGCTATCAACACATCATCTGCCGACAACGATAATTGTACATTCATAGCTCGCAAGGAAAATAATGATTTTTGGCTAAGAGCGTCCGCAACTATATTAGCTTTTCCCGGGTGGTAGTTAATGACAAGCTCGTAGTCTTTAAGTAACTCCAACCATCGTCTTTGTCTCAGATTCAAATCTCTTTGAGTCATTAAATATTTGAGACTTTTATGATCAAAAAAGACGTGGCATTTCTCACCGAACAGATAGTAACGCCAAATCTTCAGAGCGAAAACAATAGCAGCTAGCTCTAGATCATGAGTCGGATAGTTCCGCTCGTGAGGCTTTAACTGCCTCGAAGCATATGCGACAACTCGACCCTCTTGCATCAAAATGCAGCCCAGACCATTTAGAGATGCATCACTATAAATCATGAACTCCTTGCCGAATTTTGGCTGAACTAACACTTGGGCTTCCGTCAAAAGCGTTTTCAGCTGGTCGAAACTTTTCTGACACTTTTCAGACCACTCGAATTTGACGTCTTTTTACAGCAATTTTGTCAAAGGTGTCGTGATCATCGAAAAACCTTTTACGAATCGTCGGTAGCAACCGACAAGTCCCAAGAAGCTCTGAACTTTCGAAACATTTCTAGGAGGTTTCCAGTCGAGAATGGCTGAAATCTTATTTGGATCGACTCGAATACCCGAAGCAGACACTATATGTCCCAAAAAACTGACCTCGCACAACCAGAACTCGCATTTACTGAATTTCGCGTACAATTGATTATCACGTAAAGTCTGAAGCACGAGTCTCAAATGCTCGGTATGCTCGATCTCATCGCGAGAGTAAATCAAAATGTCGTCGATGAACAACACCACAAATCGATCCAGATACTGTCTAAACACCCGATTCATCAAGTCTATGAAAATCGCAGGGGCATTAGTGAGCCCGAATGGCATCACTAAAAATTCGTAGTGTCCGTATCTCGTTCTGAAAGCAGTATTTGGCACGTCGGAATCTCTAACTCTCAACTGGTAAAACTGGATCGCAGATCAATCTTTGAAAACACTGAAGCTCCTTCCAACTGATCAAACAAGTCGTCAATTTGGGGCAACGGATATTTATTCTTTATAGTGACTTTATTCAATTGTTTATAGTCGATACACATTCTCATAGTCCCATCTTTCTTTTTGACAAACAAAATTAGTGCGCCCTATGGTGAGAAACTCGGTCGTGCGAAACCTCTATCCGTCAACTCTTACAACTGAGCTTTCAATTCCTTCAATTCGGTTGGTGCCATACGACATGTAGCTATCGAAATTGGTGTAGTCCTAGGTACAAGTTCAATGCCAAATTCTACTTCACGAATAGGTGGTAATCCCGGCAACTCTTCGAGAAACACATCCAAATACTCACAAACCACAGGTACAGTCTCAAGCTCTTGTTCGGATACTTTGCTGTCTAACACATAGGCCAAATACGCTTCACAGCCCTTCCTCACATATTTCTGAGCTGACATGGAAGTTAATACAGCTGATAGCCCGTTTAAATCAGTGGATGCAACCCGAATTATCTCATTATTCGAACATCGCAAATCGATAGTCTTTCGCTTGCAATTCACTACAGCATCGTGCACAGTCAACCAATCCATTCTGAGAATAATGTCAAACTTGTCGAAGGGTAAAAGCATCAAGTCAGCTGGGAAACAGAAATCTCGAACCATCAGGGGGCATTTCCTGTACACTTTGTCGACTAGCACATATCGACCCAAGGGATTCGATACTCGAATCACGAACTCGATGAGACTCAACGGTGTAGAGTCTTACATCGGATGCTAAAGTCTCACTTACATATGAATGAGTAGAACCAGGGTCAATCAAAGTAATCACATCAGTATCAAAGAGAGTGAAAGTACCGGTAATAACATCAGGCGAAGAAGCATCCTCGCGTGTGCATATAGCATAACCTCTAGTAGGAGCACGAGCCTCGGATCTAGCTGTAGCATCTCTAGACCCTTTCTGACTGCTGCTAGCATTCCCCGTATTCCTAGGTGGTCTACCTCGTGCTGTAATCGTACTCGGTTTCCCACTCTGGTTTACATTTTGTTCAGATAATCTCGGGCAGTCTTTGATAAAATGGTCAGCTGATCCACATCTATAACAGGAGCGGTCATGAAATCTACAGCTCCCCGAATACCATTTTCCACAATACTTGCACTCGGTCCTATCCCGTCGATCATTTCCAACACTGGCAACTAAAGTGGCTCGTGTACTCACAGGGGGTCGATCGCGGTCTCGTCTTGAAAAACTCGAAGTGTTTTTTGATCGGCCTGAATCATCTCGAAATTTCTTTGATGATTGCTGAAAAGACTTTCCTGAAGATCTTTTACAAAATTCTCCAGCTCCGACATCAGCTTTTCTTTTCTCTTTACTAAGTTCTTCGGCTTTGTAAACTCGTTCAATAAGTACTACGAACTCTCTTATTT
Source organism: Gossypium anomalum (assembly GCA_025698475.1). Taxonomy (NCBI): domain Eukaryota; kingdom Viridiplantae; phylum Streptophyta; class Magnoliopsida; order Malvales; family Malvaceae; genus Gossypium; species Gossypium anomalum. The sequence continues at coordinate 22,831,626 of CM046958.1, forward strand.
CAAGAATGCCAACAAACATTTTTATATCTTCATTCAAATTTCATCTTCAAAACGTTTACACATAATAGCCTCATTTACGACACATTCCCGAGCATATCTACTAAGTCCGACAAACTTCCGCTCATAATCGATGAATCGACATGGAACCTGTTTAAGCTCAAGAAATTCTTTTCGCTTTACGATCGATGAACCTCTCGATCGATATACTTTTTTCTAACTCAGTCTAGAAGAATTCCCACATCACCCGTTCTTTGGGCACAACAGAAACCAATGTATTCCACCAATAATAGGCAGAATCACGTAGCAGAGATATGGCACATTTCAGGCATTCATCAGGTGTGCAAGATAGTTCATTGAATACTTGGATAGTATTGTCCAACCAAAACTCACTTGCTCGGCATCATCACTCGCCTATAGCTTTAAATTCAAAGAGCCCCATGCTTTCTAATTACGTTTCATCGGGGCTTATTCAACCTCATGTGATCAATCACTGGAGGTATCATAGGTGCAGGGGGTGTATTTGTTGGAAGTGGGGGTTGTGGAGCAGCAGTATTTGTCCGAATGTATTGGTTGAACCAATCATTCATCACATTATAAAAGACTTGTCTATCCTCATCGTTTTGATTGCTTGCGTTAGGTTGAGAATCTATCGGTGCGGTCCCATGTGCGGGAGCAGGCGCTACACTCTCAACATCATCAGCTATCGCTCGATCGGGATCGGGATCCATTACTAAACAAAAAAAACATTTTTAACTGTCAGAAATCATCACACTATCGTATTAACACTAAATGGTATGTATAGCTAGACTCATACGTGCTACGTTAGTCCTAGAATCGACTAAACTGTAGCTCTGATACCAATAAAATGTAACACCCCTAACCCGTACTCGTCGCTGGAGGGTTAAGGAATATTACCATACAAGCACGAAATTCTATTTAACTTTATTCGAATAACTCCCGTTGGCACACTTATAAAACCGAATTTTTTTTCAATTATACAATATACAAAAAGTCATCTCAAGTTAATCGGTACATTGATTCATTCTTAAGTTCAATTCACATCAAAACATTGAAAACATTAATCGAATATCAACCACACGTTCACCTTAACTATGTGGAACACATATAGTAATTTAACAAGCCATTTTCGCATGGCTATACATATATACATCATTAAAAAGATACTTATTTAACATCCAAAAGTCAAGCCTATACATGCCATTATCAAAGTTCAGCTACTAGAGTACCGAATGGGCTTAGATAGCGTGGACGACTTCAACTTTGAGATTCCCGAGACTATAGCTAACAAACGAGATCTATAAAACAGAGAATTAAGGCAACAGAGTAAGCATTTCTATGCTTAGTAAGTTTTAAGCAATGAAATCATTTAAAATTAAAGCATAGCATTCATAAGGCTTATCATTTTTTCTGACCAAATGTAACCATGGCTAAATATACCACTATTGTTCATGCATGTCATTTTAAATTTTTCCTTAAACACAAATTCATATCACGTAGATAACTTTTTTTTTATCCAACCAACATCATCATTTGGCCGAATACATCTAATTCAATTACAAGACTAAATAAATATATATATATACGCATAATCACATATTCATGTTACTTCATACTTCAACCAATATACTCACATGCTCAGAGCCAATCTTAACATATTTCCACTTGAATCAAAATTCATGTATCCTGAATAAGCTATGGACTTCATACAACCCTAAGCAATGGCCGGAAGAGCACTATCCAAATGAATAATCACAATTTAAACCGAATCAAATTTTACAACGTATATACGGTACATACCTAACCATCTTAAGGTTGTGATGCACATTGATTGGAATTATTACAGCAAGATTACACATTTCCAACACAAATGCCTTCGGGACTTAGCCCGAATATAACACCAACACGAATGCCTTCGGGACTTAGCCCGGATATAACACCAGCACGAATGCCTTCGGGACTTAGCCTGGATATAAATCTCACACAAGGCTTGTGGGTCTTAGCCCGGTTATAATCCTCAATTATCATGCACATATATATATCATAACACATTAGCATTTCATTTACATTACTAGAACACAAGCAGAACATGCTTATCAACCATTCCACTTTCGGCTCAATAGCCACATACAAAGAACACGATTTTGTTTCGCTATCCAACATGATTTCTATAACCATTCGGCTACAAGTCATATGCACAAATTATTTATCTCACTACGTAATTCAAGTAGAACCATTAGGTCACAATTTATTTATTATGCTTATACATCATGATTTTATCAAATCATAAGCTAAGTTCCATTACTCAAAGACTTACCTTGTATCTTTCTGAACAAATTTTGGGTTGGCTATTCCGTGACTTTAGCTTTTCCCTTATCCGATGTTGCCCCTCTATGCTTTTGAGCTTAATCAAGCAAAAAAAATCAAAGAGTGACCGAAAGCCTAGCTTTCCCTCCTATATTCGGCAAATGAAGAACAAAAGATGAATTAAGCCTTGTTCTTTTCACCTTTCCCTATTTTATTTATTTTATTATAACACCAATAACATATATAATTATAATTATATTATAATACAAATATATGTATAAAATACATACATTTCAATGATTACTCCACATGGCCGGCCACTATAAAAAAAATGTCAATTTGACATGCAAGTCTTTATGTTTTAAAGTCACATAATACAAGGCCATTTCAAAATTTACCTAACACATTCTCAAAATTTTCACACAAGTCCATTTTCAATTAATTTCACATCAATTTGCAACAATTAAAGCATTTAAAAATTCACACAGGCATAAGCACATATTTTAGACATAAAATATTAGATTCAAATATTTCTGTGACTCGGTTTAGCGGTCCCGAAACCACTTTCCTACTAGGGTCAAAATAGGGCTGTCACAAGGGGGCTATAATACTTGTGAGAACCTTGCGAAGCCAATTAACAATCATTTTCTATAGCACCTTGTAGAGCACATAACATAAACTGGTTGACTAAAACTGAGAGATGTACACCGAATCTGGTACTTTAGGAATAAGTACAAGAAGTGTTCTAGTTAGACCAACAGGCAACTTGTTGCCACAAAACATATCATAAACCATCTGATAAACAGATTTAGCCACCATTTCCCAATTATTATGGTAGAATTGTACAGGAAAGCTGTTGATCCTAAGAGCCTTCAATGGGCTCATCTAATAAAGAGCTTGTTTCACCTCCTCTAAGGTAACAGTGTTATTTAAGACCTCTAAATGCCCAACATTAATGTAACGCCCCATACCCGAGACCGTCGCCGGAGTCGAACATGAGGTGTTAACAGACTTAATTCATTACTTAAACAGCTCAAACAATTTAATTTTAAAATTTTCAGACAAGCTGAAAATCTACGTCACAGTCGCTTAAAAATTCATATCTCGAGTTAAGGAACTCAAAATTAAGATCCGTAAATTTTATATGAAACTAGACTCATATTTCTATCTACTAATTTTTTTCTAGAATTTTTGGTTGAGCCAAATAGTACATTTTATTAGTTAAAATCTCCCCTGTATCAGGGTTTGACTACTCTGACCTCTGTGTATTACGAATCAGATATCTCTCTATAAAAAATTTCAATGACTATGAGGTTTGTTTATCTTAAAACTAGACTCAACAAGGAATCTGTAAATATAAATAAAAACTTATAATTATTTTTGTAAAATTTATTATGAATTTTTAAAGTCAGAACAGGGGATCCAGAAATCACTCTGGCCCTGTTTCACAAAAGTTTAAATATCTCATAAAATATAATTTATATGCCTGTTTTGTTCATTCCATATGAAAATAGACTCATCAAGCTTCGATTCCATAACTTATTCATTATTTAATTCCATTTCTACTATTTTTAGTGATTTTTCAAATTCACGTCACTACTGCTGTCTGAATCTATTTTATGGTAAATTTTACCTATTTCATGATTTCCATGGATTAGCTAGCAATTTGACATACATAACACCAACTATGATCATGATTAGCCATTCCAATGGCTAATCATTACCAAGAATTTTCATACCACTCACTAACCATATCATAAGACCATATATACAAAATGATTATAATGCTATACATGCCATACTCAAAATATACAAGCCATTATGCCAAGATGGTATACGGATAGTGTGAGCGAGCCTCCCACTGCTTCCGATTTCCGAGCTGACTTGTCAAAACTACAAGGAATGAAAAGGAGGGAGTAAGCATAAATGCTTAGTAAGTTCACATGCAAATAGCAAGTAACATTACCATATAAGAAAACATAAAATATCATTTGCATAATCATCATCAAGACATTCATGTCATATTTTCATTTATCATCTTACCACATTGTTGATATATCGAGTTTTCAACCCGAGGGTTAAGTGCATACCTGTTCAAAGTATCCATCTCACAACACTTACCAATATGTCCTTTTCATCTCTAGTATTCCTCCATTTGAGTAGAACTTTACCCGTTGAACACATCGGAATATAATTCGGATACACGGATAATTCGCACATAAGTGCCATATATGTAATCAAACAATCATGTAACCCGCCCATAAGTGAACTCGGACTCAACTCAACGAGCTCGAGCGTTCGCATCCATAAGTGAACTCGGACTCAACTCAACGAGCTCGGATGCCTAGTTACATCTCACGAACTCGGACTCAACTCAACGAGTTCGGACATTCGCATCCATAAGTGAACTCGGACTCAACTCAACGAGTTTGGTTGCTCAACCATCCTAGTGACATGTCACTTGTATCCTAATCTATTACTAAGGTTCAAACGGAATTTTCCTCGAACACATATCCTTGCCATCTTCCGTAAAATACCGAAACCAATACTCGGTAACACTTTATATTTAACAAATAATACAAATAATTTGCATTTTATTCGAAAATAACCACAAAGCATATATTTCATGATAAAAATCAGCATATCATATAATTAACATCAATAGTTTAAAAAAAACAATTATACTATATTATTTACACATGAACTTACCTCGTATGCGAAAATGGCTACTTTTACCATTTCGTCCACAACTTGGTATTTTCCCCATTTTAGCCCGAATTTTAGTTTTCCTTGCTTATTGAGCTTGGAAAGCTTGAAAACCCTAGCCATGGCTTCTCCCATGCTAATTTCGGCCTCCATGAAGAAGATGAGCAAAATTGGCTTTTAATTTTGTATTTTAATTCATTTTACCCTTAAATGACCAAAATGCCCTTACTACTAAACTTTCAAAAATTCCTTCCATGTCCTAATTTTGTCCATGAACTTAAAATTGGTCAAATTGCTATTTAATACCTCCTAATTAATATTTCAATGCAATTTCATACTAAAAACTTCTAGAATGCAAATTTTGCAACTTATTCGATTTAGTCCCTACTTTCAATTTAAACACTTTAAGCATAAAATTTCTTCACGAAATTTTCACACAATCATGCAATCATATCATAGACCTCAAAATAATCATAAAATAATTATTTCTATATCAAATTTTGTGGTCACGAAACTACTATTCCGACTAAGCCCAAAATCAGGATATTACAACTCTCCCCCCTTTTAAGGATTTTCGTCCTCGAAAATCTTACCTAAAAGTGGTCTTCACTTTTAATCTCATATTCGGTGTCAAGAACTTTCACTTAGGCTGTACATCTCCAATATGTCTCTTTAATTTCTCATATGATCTCGAAAGCTTACAGCCTCAACTCTCAACTGTTCTTAAATTTTCAACCCTTCTCGCCTTCCCATGATATCATGACATAAAACCCGATCTCAACTTGATTAATGGAGACCGAATTCCAAGAAATCCAATAATCAAAGAGACCTAAAATTCCATGAATCGATGAGTAGTAATTCATTTAATATAGATATGATTTATGGATCTCACCAAACATTTAACAATAGGATACATCACATTTTCCTCTTTCTGCCATAGAAATAATTCTGATATGGCCTCAAGAATAATCCTTCTCATTTCCATCCCAATATCAACATTGACAGGGATAATTTTGATAGATCCCAATGCTCGGCTTTAACCTCTTTAACAACTCAGATTTTATGTAACATCGATGCTCTAAACTATCACATTATCTCACTGTCTTGAAACACATCACAATCCATACAGTAGTACATTACTCAAAGTCAAGAAGTTTTTACTCAATGTAGACTAGTCTAGTTCAGACGCTTCGGTTACCAATATTCTCATCTATCCAAACTCTGTCAACATGTAATAAACTTTTCAGCTTTCATAAGATGAAAACCTTATCATTCGTAGTGACTTTAACTAATATCCAACTCTTTCTAGTAAATATATACTTCTCGTTTAGACTATTTACTCTTTTATCAGTACAAAAATGAAATTCTATTATCAGACTTGAGAAAAATAATCCTGACATAATTGTCACATGAAATCTTTCAAATAAATAATTCACCATACCGACTGAAACTCGCGCTTTTATCACCTATGCCTTTACTGATGTCAAATCCTTACATAGAAATTAGAAAAAAAAAATCCCAATACTAATAACACCACATTACCAAGATCAAATTAGAAGTATAGTCATATTTGACATGATTATCACGAAATGAAAGAACGACTTCAACATGAGTCGTAATTGACAAATTATGGAACAAAGATAACAAGAAAACCGAATAAAGAAATCCAAGATAGAGAAACCCTAATAAAGAAATCCGAATAAAAAGATCCAGGATAAAGAAACCCAAGATACAATACTATGCCGAGAATCGAAAACCAAACTCATAGAGAAAATATAGAATACCCCGATAATTCTTCAAAGAAAGAAAGTCCAAAAGAAAACATCATTTAATCCCACTGAAATCAAATATAACAAGATCAATATATCTTCCCATACATATATATCAGATGAAGCATCAAGTAGAAGAAACGGAATTATAATATCATATGTATTCTCTCATCAATTCTTATCGAATTAAATGAAATAGAATACCCGATGAAATAGAGCAATATAAATTATAAACCAGTCAGATTACCAATGCTTTCATCCAACACCAGAATTAGAAGACATTCCCATATAACAAAATTTCTTTAGAAGATCAATAGCCATAGAAATATTTCTCGAGAACGGTAAACACATAGAACATCTCAAAAGAGATCACTAAATCTGTCCCAAATCATAATCACACACACTTAGATAGTTCACATTTCAAATATCATTTCCCCAACTAGTTCTCATTGCTATTACAAATTTCATATTAAACCATTCACTAAAGAAGGCCAATTCTGAATAAATTTCGATTTACACTTTTCTCAACCTTGCACTGAGTAATTCGATTTACCAAAGAGAATTCCTTCTAATTGGGACAAGACATAACTCCAATAATCTTTACGTCAATCCGATACTTTATCGTCTCTCGACTTTACTTATCAGCTCATTTTCAATCTCTCTCGATCATACTTATAATTATTCTATCAGTGAACTCTTTGGGTTCTCAACCGAGACTTATTCAATACAGATCTCATGAAATTCCATTATAAGTACCACTTCGGTAAGGGGAGGTTGTAGGGCCTCTCACTCGACTTTCTTATACATACACATATGACACAATTTCCATCATCATAGCAACATCATCAAAATCATGTCATTCATTCAGTAATGCAACGGCAACATTCATGTTGGCTTACACAAATTTTCCTATTGTCCCATTTAGACAATATACTTATGCATACATTCTATGTTTTCTAGATAGCTTTACTTATCGATTCATTTAATTAAATTAAGTCATGCTCATGACATCATATAAGGCCAAACAAACATAGATATTTGCACCACAATTACAACTTCCATTTCGTGCATCATCATGTACATATCATTACAATCATATAATTCACCCAACAAATTTTAATATAGATAAGTTCATTTCATTATAATCCTTTATCTCATAAAAATTATATATCATTAACATTTATCAACATTCGACGTCCAAATCAAGACAAGGACATTTTCATTCGTATCATGATATTATGACCTTTATTCATACCTCTACTACTTTCTATTTATTCCGTTCATCTTATCATGTAAGCCACATACACTACATCATATGAACATTAATCAAATATGGATATTTATCACAACATGAATTTTCATCTCACATATTATCACATATGTATCATAAACTTTTATTCACACTTTTCTGAACCGAGACTTATCATAATTACAACTTTACTCAAATACCTTCACATAACATTGAACATGGTCAGCGCAACTCGATTGGAGAGTACCCTGTCTAAATAAGACGATACTCATACGCGTCGGAAGACATCACACTATCACAGATCAGTGGCATGTATAGCTAAACTTTTACACATGCTAGGTTAGTCCGAGAACCGACTAAACCTGCTCTGATACCACTAAATGTAACTCCCCATACCTGAGACCGTCGCCGGAGTCGAACACGAGGTGTTAACAGACTTAATTCATTACTTAAACAGCTCAAACAATTTAATTTTAAAATTTTCAGACAAGCTAAAAATTTGCGTCATAGTCGCTTAAAAATTCATATCTCGAGTTAAGGAACTCTAAATTAAGATCCGTAAATTTTATATGAAACTAGACTCATATTTCTATCTACTAATTTTTTTATAGAATTTTTGGTTGAGCCAAATAGTACAGTTTATTAGTTAAAATCTCCCCTGTATCAGGGTTCGACTACTCTGACCTCTGTGTATAACGAATCAGATATCTCTCTATACAAAATTTCAATGACTATGAGGTTTGTTTATCTTAAAACTAGACTCAATAAGGAATCTGTGCATATAAAGAAAAACTTCTAATTATTTTTTTAAAATTTATTATGAATTTTTAAAGTCAGAACAGGGGATCCAAAAATCACTCTAGCCCTATTTCACAAAAGTTTAAATATCTCATAAAATATAATTTATATGCCTGTTTTGTTCATTCCATATGAAAATAGACTCATCAAGCTTCGATTCCATAACTTATTCATTATTTAATTCCATTTCTACTATTTTTAGTGATTTTTCAAATTCACGTCACTACTGCTGTCTGAATCTATTTTATGGTAAATTTTACCTATTTCATGATTTCCATGGATTAGCTAGCAATTTGACATACATAACACCAAATATGATCATGATTAGCCATTCCAATGGCTAATAATTACCAAGAATTTTCATACCACTCACTAACCATATCATAAGACCATATATACAAAATGATTATAATGCTATACATGCCATACTCAAAATATACAAGCCATTATGCCAAGATGGTATACGGATAGTGTGAGCGAGCCTCCGACCGTTCCTGATTTCCGAGCTGACTTGTCAAAACTACAAGGAATGAAAAGGAGGGAGTAAGCATAAATGCTTAGTAAGTTCACATGCAAATAGCAAGTAACATTACCATATAAGCAAATATAAAATATCATTTGCATAATCATCATCAAGACATTCATGTCATATTTTCATTTATCATCTTACCACATTGTTGATATATCGAGTTTTCAACCCGAGGGTTAAGTGCATACCTGTTCAAAGTATCCATCTCACAACACTTACCAATATGTCCTTTTCATCTCTAGTATTCCTCCATTTGAGTAGAACTTTACCCGTTGAACACATCGGAATATAATTCGGATACACGGATAATTCGCACATAAGTGCCATATATGTAATCAAACAATCATGTAACCCGCCCATAAGTGAACTCGGACTCAACTCAACGAGCTCGAGCGTTCGCATCCATAAGTGAATTCGGACTCAACTCAACGAGCTCGGATGCCTAGTTACATCTCACGAACTCGGACTCAACTCAACGAGTTCGGATGCTCAACCATCCTAGTGACATGTCACTTGTATCCTAATCTATTACTAAGGTTCAAACGGGATTTTCCTCGAACACATATCCTTGCCATCTTCCGTAAAATACCGAAACCAATACTCGGTAACACTTTATATTTAACAAATAATACAAATAATTTGCATTTTATTCGAAAATAACCACAAAGCATATATTTCATGATAAAAATCAGCATATCATATAATTAACATCAATAATTTAAAAAAAATAATTATACTATATTATTTACACATGAACTTACCTCGTATGCGAAAATGGCTTCTTTTACCATTTCGTCCACAACTTGGTATTTTCCCCATTTTAGCCCGAATTTTAGTTTTCCTTGCTTATTGAGCTTGGAAAGCTTGAAAACCCTAGCCATGGCTTCTCCCATGCTAATTTCGGCCTCCATGAAGAAGATGAGCAAAATTGGCTTTTAATTTTGTATTTTAATTCATGTTTACCCTTAAATGACCAAAATGCCCTTACTACTAAACTTCAAAAATTCCTTCCATGTCCTAATTTTGTCCATGAACTTAAAATTGGTCAAATTCCTATTTAAGACCTCCTAATTAATATTTCAATGCAATTTCATACTAAAAACTTCTAGAATGCAAATTTTACAACTTATTCGATTTAGTCCCTACTTTCAATTTAAACACTTTAAGCATAAAATTTCTTCACGAAATTTTCACACAATCATGCAATCATATCATAGACCTCAAAATAATCATAAAATAATTATTTCTATCTCAAATTTTGTGGTCACGAAACTATTATTCCGACTAAGCCCAAAATCAGGATATTACAATTAATCTTTGGAAAGCTACCTCGAAGAGAATAGTTACCCACTACAAATCCCTCAATTGAATACAAAGAGTAGAAAAAATGGATAGTCGCAACTTTTAACATATCTTTGTCATAGCACCATTCACCATTATCTAAAATCAAAGCATCAATGTTGCTCTTTCAATGCTGAATGATGGTCTGACCATGGAAGTACCTAGTATTTCTGTCCCCATCTTGAATCCACTAACAACGTGAATTTTGTTGCCAAAATAATTCCTCATGATACAAAATCTCCTCCAACTCCCGCCTCAATTTCAAATCAAGGTTTCTTAACTGAGCTAAAGGCTTCCACTTTGGGAAAGAAGATTGATAAGCTTGATAGACAACAATTTTTGCAACTAAAGTTCTAGTTCTACATTGTGGAAGTAAATTTTCTTTATTTTTGATGCTTGAAATCCAAATACTAGCCATTGTTTTGGTTTTTCTGTTTTGGGGAACAATGAGTTAAGTTTTTTTTTAAATTTTTTTTTAAAAAATTGCATATACTTTGTTGAAACTCTTTTAATAATTTTTTAATAATTTTCTAAAATACTTTCTTCATTTTAAAAATTTTTAAGAGAAAATTGTCACATATTAAAAATTTAAAGTATGAGGCTATCAAATTTAATAAAGTTACAAAAAGTACCAAAAATAGTAAATAGAAAAAAACAACTCAACTATCAAATTAATATACATATATATATATATATATAATTTGGAGGTGCTATTAAATTCAGAAGCTAAAATACAGAATTAAGCCTAGTTAACTTGTGCATGCATTTCATTGTGAAAAGAGTGAGCTGTCTCTCATTGACTTCAGCTTTGAGGATTGGAATTCCCCATCGGTCCCTGCATTCAGATTTGGCATTTGAAACCTTATGGTTTAGGTGAGCGGTCGAGATCCCAGACCTCACATCACTTCCATTTGCTGACCAAAACCTGATTCAAATCACCTTAATCTACAATTCTACTTCATGTCAATACAATAATTTTTAATAGAAGGTAAAAGTATTATAGAAGTCTTTATATTAAAATTTATAGTACATTTTAGTTTTTATACTAAATTGATTCTTTATTAAAAAATTATTTATTTTTATTATTAAAAATTAGTTTCTATATGTTAACAAGAGATACACGTGACATATCATGTGTCACTATTTAATTATTTTGTCAATTGTACTAGTTTTTAATAGTAAAAAGATAAAATTTAAAAAAAGTAATAATTAATTTATTTTTATCTGAAATATAAAAATTAATTTACTCAATTTTTTAAATAGATAAACCAAAATACAGTCTAACTCTTAATAAATAGTCTTCCATAATATTTTTATTAAAAAAAATTGAAATCACAAAATATCCATTAGTTATAGTGATTACTATTTAAGACAAAAACCCAAGAAAGGAAATGAAAAGTAAAATGGGTGAGACTATGGTATTTTTAATTTTATACTAGGATATAGAAGGATGGACGGTGTTTACAGCTGTTGGCTGACTCCAGCTTCAGTAAGTTGGTGACCACCAGGGGGGGGCTAAAATTTTCAAACGAAAAAGGGCTCTTCCAACGAGGTCAAACACCCAAAATTATAGTCACGAAATTTACTCTAAACTCGCCAGTGGCCGACAACATGTTCCTCTCTTCACATGCAAACAAAAATTCTTCTTCTTATGAGTGTGTACTTTCAATCCTCCCGCCCTTCTATTCCATTCCGCCACTGCGTTTACATTTAAATACACATACCTACAAATATATACATACATACATACGTACATACATACATGCATGCATACCCTTCGTATGTATTTCAATCTTGTGTAAGAAATAAAAAACAAGGAGACCCTTTTTCTTTCTTTTCTAAATTATATATATTAAAACGAAGTACTGAAATTAACATTATGTTCATAGTAGAACAAAAATAAAGCCTAAGCATTAATGCATGGACTCTGCATTTCATATTTGTTTAGTTTTTTTTACTTGATTTAATTTCCGGATAAAATGCAAACCATCTCTGATTCTAGATTTCCTCACCAATCGACTCAAGATGCAGAGATGGTAAGCAATTTAACTTTGCATCATGGAAAAAGAACAGCAATATTATTACATGGACTAATTATTTTTGTAGTCTGAAATTGAGAAGAGGGAATTCAGTGAGGAATGGTGAGAAAATCTGAAGGAGCATGGTGGGAGAGCCTTTCCAGAAGCTGGTCTTGTTGAGTTCTGGTCTTCTTGGACATAGGCTCAGGTGATGAAGACACTGATGCGGATGATGCCACAGCCCAGGAATCGTTTGAGCTATCGGAACTAAAGGAGACATCCATTACCCCATTTGGGCTCCCTGGGATGGAACTAAACCTGCGCTTGTTTGATTGGTTGCCTTCTACTCTTGTTGTTGCCCATTCCATTATCAACTCACAGCATTCATTTACCTTCTCCTGCTTTACAAGTTGAATTGGGAAAATTAGGATCAGGCTGAATTTTGCATAGAGAAATTTTAGAAAAATTGGAGATGGACAATACCTTGTCAATTCCCAGGATGCCTAATAGCTGGTTGTGGTATTCTACTCTAAGATTAGGCTCTACACTATCCACAACATGCAGCATTGTAGCAGTGGCCATTACAGAAGGAAGGTAGCACATGAACCTAGAATCTGCCCATGGAATTTAATAAAAGAATTTGAGAATAAAAAGATGAAAATTTGAGGCAACAGATTACAGAGTGCATCCAATTAACCTGAAATGAGAGAGAGCAGAATGCGGTGGCATCTCCTAAGAAATTCCCAGCAGAGATGGTCCTTTAATCCAAGCCTCCTGGTAATGTAATCAAGGAATGAAAATGGGGTGACAGGGTTCATCTTCCATTGAAGGGAAGAGAGCACCAAAATCTCCATTCTTTGGATAGTTTTGGCCTCAAACACATATCTGGTCTCCTCCACCTGAACAGATCAACATATATGAGACCAAGAAAATGAATAGAATGACAACAAACTTGGCTATTAACCAAACATATGTACTTGTAAATCCAGTAGGAGAGGCACTTGGGTTTCCTCCACTTTGGCTGCAAGAGAAAGACAAGCAACAGCAGCTAGTTGAGTCATCCATGGTTTCTCACTTTGGAACCGGAAGCTAAACAAGAACCTATCGAGATAGTTGACAGCAAGAAGAGCAGTGAGAGCAGAGAAGGAATAGTGAGCACTGACTGTCAACACCCATTCCACAGCTTCACGGCGAGCCCCAGCTAGATTCCCATTGGTTTGAAGACTATCGTACAGTTGATTCCGTTCTTCCTTTGTAAATAAAGAAGAAAGCTCATCATCTTCCCAGAACAAATCTTGTTCTAACAAGATCGGAAAAGGGTTTAATTGATTATCATTATCATTAATCCCATTATTGAAGCAACGCTCATCTTCATCCTCCTCCCAGTTTTCTTCTGAACAATAAAGAGCATCAAGAACAAATGAAGAGTGTTGATGATTGAAAGCCATTTGTTCCACCAAAAAAGAAAAAACACCACCACTCCTATTCAGATCTTTGCTTCCATTATAGAACAGAGAAGAAGATGAAGAAGAAGAAGAAAGAGAGGCCAGAAGACAGAGGCAGAGGCATCTCTCTGAGGGGGTGAGCAGTAGGCTAAGGACGAGTATTTGTTTTGAGGGATGGGTAGGCTCTAATGTCTGCTCTGCTCAGCATCAAAGGATGGGGGTAGTACTTAGTACAACTTAAGTAGTAGGGAGTCGGAGGAAGAAAAGTTTTGTAATTTAACAAGGGAAACTCGACCCAGTCCCAGACCTGAATCATGGCCCATGCAACGCATTTACTGGACACGTGACATTCTTTACCTTCACACTCTGCAATTGGACCCCATTCATATTTCACGTTACAAACTTATATCATGATTGTTAATTTTGTTGTGATAAACATTTATAATAATATAGGAAATTAACTTTTTATAATTATCTTTTATGGAGTTTTAATAATTTATATTTGCAATATGTAGAATAAATAAAGTGAGATAAATAAAAAAGCGTGAAAGGATGCCAATGTACACAATCCACGAGACAAGAAAATAACCTCTGATGCGCTGCTCCAAACTATTAGTTCTTAGATTTTTCTTCTTTTTTGCCAACTAGTCTTTAGAATTTAAATAGTTTTTATTAATTTAATTTCTTAAAATAATTTAATATTTGAATCTTAATAAATTAGGTTTGAGCAATTTTCTATAATAAAAGAGAAATAGGTGTGAACACAGAGCATTTACCATTTGGATTGATTTAGTTGATTTTTTTGAATTAAAATATGATGAGCTGGAGTTGATTTTAGGTTTTGGAACTCTCAATGGCTGGGTGAAGAATGAAGGTTGTGGGCATTTGCTTTTCTTTTTTTATTTGATTTGTGTGGGGAAGATAGAGGAATATCATTTATGGTAGCTCTGAAAAAAGGCTGTCAAACTGTTTTGTGTTGCAGAGGAAAATTCATAAAAATTGACAACTGGGTGAGAGGGAAACAAAATTTTATCACAACAAAACAAATATATTAACAATTTTCACATTAATGAGAGAGTACCATTAATAAATCATTGTTTCATCATTAACAACGAAACCACATTGTTTAATTCTTTTATTTCTGAACCAAATATTAAATATATTCCTACTTACTACTTATTCAACCCATAATTCATATTTTAACCTAAATCATTACATGTATATTAAATGCAACTATGTTAGGAACCTGAACCTAAATCATTATATATATATATATATATATATATAGTGATTTTTCTTTTCTTTTCTTTTTCAATCAATGATCTCTTTTTCTCTTTTTCTTCCCTTCTTTTTCTTCAAATTATTATGTTTTAGCCTAATTGTTACTTCTTTTATTTTTTTCCAAACTTTTAAGAATCAAGTTTATTTATTCAATTATTTTAAAAATTAACTTAATTAATTTGTAATATGTTATATTATATAATAAAATTATTTAACACACTAAATTTATATAATAAATTAATTTATGCTAACAACTAACAATAATAGATATTAGTTTTAATGAAAATATAAATTAAAATGTTTCATTATAAGAAAATTGTTTAATATATAATAAACTAATAATTTATATTGAGATTAATATTTTTCGAACTAAATCAATGGTCGAACAAACCAGACAACTAATTTTTGGAAAAATAATTATTATGAATTATTAAAAATTCATTAAAAAAACAAAATAATTATTTAAAAAGTATAAAATCTGATTCAATTGATCCATTCGATTCGCGGTCAATCAAATTTTTACCTTATTCCAAATTGGTGTACCAGCTGACAGTCTGTAACACCCCTAGCCCATATCTGTCACCGGAATAGGGTTATGAGGCATTACCGGACTTATACACTTGCATTTATACAAAACCGAGTCATAAATTTGCATTTCAAATCAATTCTTTTCAAATTTCACCATAAAGTCTCTAATATGGGCCTATGAGGCCCAATACATGCTTTGGAAGTGGTTCGAAATCAAACTGGCAACTTTGGAAAATTTTCCTTGAAGAGAGGGGCACACGCCCGTGTGGCCAGCCCGTGGGGATCCCATGGCCGTGTGGCTAGCCCCTGTGGAATTCTGACTTGCATTTTCTTAAGAATCAAAGGGGCACACGGCCTGGGCACACGCCCATGTGGCTAGGCTGTGTGGTAAACTGATCTTTCACCATTTTTAAGCCATTTTCACACGATTTTGACACACGACCATGCTTGAAACCCGTGTCCTTCACACAACCAAGACACACAGCCATGTCTTTTGCCCGTGTACTATCTTGACTTCACATTCAAGGATGCAGGGGACACACGGTCATATCACACGCCCGTGGGCTTACCGTGTGTCACACACGGCCTAGACACACGCCCTTGTGGACGAAAATAGGCCTTTTTAGGCCACTTTTCTCACCCTTTCATCCATTACCTGTGCTTAAACACAATTATACACTAATAGAGTCCAACCAATCAATTATTTCAAGCCAAAACATGTATATTTCATTCTCAAACACAAAACATCACATTCAACTTACTTTGCATACTTAATCGTTCCTACAATTACATTATCAAAACAACCCCTATACATGCCATATAAATCAAAAAGTTGTTTAACAAAATCTACCGGAATAAATCTGGATAGTGTGATCCTTGATGTAAATCTGATCCTCCGTATGTATATAAGTCAAACTACAAAACAAATAACATACACAAGTAAGCTTATAGAAGCTTAGTAAGCTCATAGGCATAAAAACACAAATCTTACCGAATATTGTACACAATCATATATCTTTTAATTTAACTAATTTATCCTGTAAATCACAAATTCATTAGTAAGCTCATTTGAATAATTTCCATGTTGTATTCACGGATTTAACTTCTTTGGGCCCATTTCTCATTTACTTCCATTGTCAAATTAGGGAACACTAATGGAATTGAGTGCTTCATTATCACATTGCCATAGTAAACTATAGACTTGCACATTGTCACATATCACACACTGAAGCCATAGCCCTGCCATGGTCTTACACGGATCACATATCATACTGATGCCATATCCCAGATATGATCTTATATGGAATCACATTATTACATCACACCAATGCCATAGCCCAGCTATGGTCTTATATGGGAACACGTATCACATTACACCGATGCCATAGCCCAGCTATGGTCTTATACGAGCACACATATCACATCTATTCTGTCAATTCATCCTGTTCATCGAATGAAAGCACTCAAAACCATTATTTCGACTAACTTGCACTTTAATTAAATATCATTTGGAAATTAAAACAATTTGATAGTGTTTGTCTAAAATAAGATACCTTAGTAATCATAATATTTTTATCATAAAACATTAAGCTTTTCCATATGAACTTACCTGAGCTGATTTGCAAAAGTCGTAGAAATTTAGGGACTATTCTTGTAATTTCTCTTTTCCATGATTCACTTCGTTTTCTTGATCTATAATTATAAAATCATTCCTTCGTTAGCATCTATTTCAGTTCTATTTTACTTCACAATTTATGCCCTTAAAATTTTGAAATTACATTATTACCTGAAACTTTTCAATTTTTACAATTTAGTCCCTACTCAATTTATTCATCAATTAAACTAATTCCTTTCAAATATCATTTTATCTAAACACTAAAAACTACTTCACAACCTTTGACATTCCAAGATTCAACACAAAACCCTAATTTTAACAACTTTCACAATTAGGTCCTAAAATTAATTTATATGAAAATATCTTCATAAAATCATCATATAATAAAATTAAAACCTCAATTCCATGATAAATCATCATAAAATTTCAGCACTTGTTCATGGAAACTTTCAAAATTTTCCATGAAATCAAAAACTAATGAATTAAACATGTGGACCTAGTTGTAAAAGTCTCAAAAACATAAAAAATACAAGAAATAATCAAGAATTGAGCTTACATGTAGTAAAAATATGAGAGACCAGCTTAAAAAAACCCTTCAATGGTGTTTTTGCTAGAGAGGATGAAGAAAAATGAAGAAAACTCTAGATTTACCTAATATATCATATTTTACAATTAAATTTTTACCCTATTTCTAATTTTGCCCCTTGTTCACACTTGATTTTTATTTTTCCTGCACACTCATGCCGCCTAGACCAATAATAGGTGTTTAATTGCCTATTTAGTCCTCATTTAATTATTACTAGATCTATTTAATCACATTTCACAATTTTGCACTTAATTTAGTCCTTTTTACCCAATTGACTACCGAAACCTTAAAATTTCTTGACAAAACTTTAATACTAACTTACTAACACTCCTTAAATATTTATAAAAATATTTATGGCTCGGTTTATGAATTCGAGGTCTCGATACCTCATTTTTATCTCATTTAATCTACAAATTTCTTTTAATTCATAATTTCACTAATTCGAAATTATTTATAAAACCACACTTAACTTTTACTTACTAATATCTAAACTCACATGTCAGATTTAGTGATCTCAAATCACTGTTCCGATATCACTGAAATTTGGGCGTTACATAGTCGGTCTGGCCGATTTGTTTGGTTCGATTCTGAAAACATTGATTGAGATGTAAATATTTGCATTATGTAGATATATAATTACATCGAATGTAAAACAAATCCATACTCGAGGTCATGTCGCCAGACGTGTAACTCTCTTTGCTTGTATGGATTAGCCTGCACTGAAAACAAATAAGGCACAAGGCTGTGTGAGTAGGCTGTGTGTGTCACACGGTCGTGTGACAGCTTGTGTCCCGGGCCGTGTGTACCTTAAAAAATTTCCAAAACAATGCACATTTTCATCCAAAACTTATATATCAAGCCAAATCAAAACCAATCAATTCATCCTAAGTGCCTAAAATATGCCAAAACATTCATCATAAGTGTTTATCCATTGTGCTTTCATTGACAATCCAAAAATAAAGCTATGTTATCATGTCACAAGCATGTATCACTTGATTGCACTTAAGCTCATAAACTACCTTACATTCAAGTCAAAACTTATCATTACTCTACTCATCCATTCACATTCAAATGTACCATAACATAACCACCTATATAAGATTTATACCAAGTGACCAAATAGTATAACAATACAATAACCACACAATGTCTAAAACATGATCACATATAGCTATTACAAAACATAAACATCATTTAATCAACTTAACCATTACCACAAATATGGCACAATTAAAACTTATACCATTTCACCTATTACATGTCATATAAGCCAAAAGTAAACGTCCAAAAACCACCAAAAGATATCTGGATAGTGTGATTCTTTGAGTCGATCCAATCGCCCATCTTCATAAAAATATATCTAAAAGGAAATAAGAGAAAAGACTCAAGTAAGCTTAATTGAGCTTTGTAACTTTGACGGTTAAAACAATAAAATTACCGAATAAGCATATCAATTATAGAATATAGGAAATAAACCAAAATCCTATCAACCACAATCAAGTCACATGTGAGTTTTATACTTAAATGCAAATGATACAATCCAATCAATTACATTATACCATTGAATATATGCCCGATGAATGTTATAACAGATTTGGATACACGATTAACCATCCAGAACACACAAAATTGCTCAAATGAGTTAACCCTCTGAGAACACTGGAAACACAAAAATTTATATACTTTTTCATACCCTTTTTAACTTAAAACCAACCTATTCCGGTTAAATTCTTCTCGAAAAATAATTAAATATTATAAAATAATTAAATTATGTTAAAAATATGAACATTATGAATTTTAATTAAATTTATAGTTAATTTTGATTAAATTTGGTTATTTTTGACAGAATTACACAATTGGAGAAAAAGGGCCCGGTGAACACTGCGAGAAGAACAAAACCGAGAGTAATTTGAAGTATCGAGGCCAATTAATTTCCAGCCCAAGACGGTCCAGAAATGTGTATTAATTCATAATTAAATTAATTTTAATTTATTTCCTATTTAATTTAGGTTAAATGAATTAATTTTAATTAATTATGAAGAAAGGGCCTCGTGAACCGCACTGGTTGAACCGAATGAAGTGAGCCGAACCAGCCACTAATTGGGCTGACCAGAACCGTCCATTGGCTGACCCAAATCAGCAAATTAGCTGGTAAAATATGCTTGCAAAAAGGCCCTTGAAAAACTTCCAAATTACGTTCAAACCCCACCTTTATTTTAGGCTTTGAAGATTTGCCCCAGCCTATTTTTAGCAAGGTTGAAAGCTTCAACCTTGCCATGTGTGTGGCCAGCCATGGGAGGGCTCTCTTGGCTGCTGAATTTGCTATTTTTAGCAGCCCTTTTCAGCTATAAAAGCCACCCTATGCTGCTCATTTCAAAGCATCCCTCAACATCTCTCATTCCACAACATTCTCTCATCCTCTCTTCACTTCTCTTAAAGTTTCCTCTCCATTTTTCCATCCCATTTTCCCTTCCTCTTGTGCCAATTTCCTCTCTTGAGAAAGAGGTGTTCTTTAGCCATCTTGGGCAGCAATCGAGGATTCATAGAAGCCTTGCTCGGTGAAGACAACGGAGACAAAAGAACGGAGCAAATCAAGCCATGAGAGAAACACCGGATTTGCTTTCTGTTCCCTTTCTTTTTAATTTCTGTTGTTTTTATGATGAACATATCTATGAATAATATTGTTGTTGAAATGTTTATTTTAATCAATTTAGCTTGAATTTAATTCGTGTTGGGTTGATTATATTTGGCCTACTTGAATTGTTAAAATAGTGTTTATGCTGTTATAGGCCTCAGTGAAATGCTTGATTAAGTAAAATCATGCTTAGGTTATCTGGCATTATAATTGTTTAGATAACTAAAGAATTAATTGTTTAAGCGGATTGAAATTGCAATTAATAGACTCAGTACTTAATCAGTGCATGTTTAATTCTTCTAAAGTAACTGAAAATTAAATTAGCATTGTATTTGGCGATCCATATGCCTTGCATAACTTGCAAGATTGTTGTGATTAAATTGTTTCAAGGTATGGCTACTTTGTTACTTCACATAATCTTTTACATGTTTATTAAGTTGAATTAATCGGTTGAATCGACATAGGAATATGCGAGAGATAATTTAATTCAATAAGTATGTATGTGCGATAGCATGTTTACGTTATTAAATCTGTTTAGTCGGTTGAATTGGCATAGGGATATGTCCAAAAGATAAATGGAATTTTTTTTAGTAAATGTGTTCATAAGTTAGCAAATTACTGGGTTGCCGTGAATCTATTCACAACAGCATAAGCACGAATTTAATATTTCTAAGTTAAAAAGGTATAATTAATCCAACACAATTATATCATCTTGATTAAATCTTAATTGCAATCGTGCACTAGAACTCTTTTATTTTTTTTAAATTGTTTGCTTAGTTTTAAAATCTTAGTTTATAAATCACTCTTTTCAAACCAAAATTATTTTTACCTCACCAAAGTGTTTTAATTAATTTCATAAATATTGCTTTTTACAGTCCTTGTGGGTACGATAACTTGACATTTACTTGTCACTTTATTACTTGTTACGATTGTGTACACTTGCACATTTCCACCGTTCCAAACACACCTAGGCATCAAGTGCCAAGCCCGTAGGCAAACATCTTTTCGAAACACACCTCGGCACTGAGTGCCAAGCCCGAAGGCTTTACATCTGTCCCCAGAAACACACCTCGGCATTGAGTGCCAAGCCCGAAGGCTTTACATCCGCCCCTTGAAAGACACCTGAATTACTGTAATATAACACAATAGTCCGCAACAAATGCTGAACTTCAGTGTATTCAGTAAACAAGAAGAAATAAAAAATCATCATCTCCACACCAATCAATCCCGTACAACGCACGATATAACCTATTGGCATGCCAACCGTATACTATCCTACGTTCATCGGCTCAATTATTTATCGAATATAACACTTAATATAATTACTTTCTCAAATCAATCCACTTAACACGATTCAACACTCTCAAGACATTTAACAATTTCAATTCATAAATAATAAAATATTTAGATTATACAAAATTAAACCGTACGAACTTACTAGGGCTAGATTGTAGAAATAACAAAAGTTCGGGGACTATTCTGCAACTTTTCCTTTTCCTCGGTTATCTACTTGTTCTTGACCTATAATATAGTTTATTTCAATTATTAGCTTCAATTTCATATATTATTCAATTTAATACATATGACTTCTTATGTACAATTTTACACTTTATTCAAATAGGTTCCTAGTTTAAAACAACATTATTTTCACATAATTAAACTTTATATCTATTAAAATGAATTTATAACTATTCCAAATTTCTTCACTTGCTAAAAAATTCAGAAGAAAATAATGTATAATGTAATTTATTCAAATAAATCCCTAAACTTAAAATCATGAAATTTTTCTTAACAAAATCTTTCTATTTAACATCCAAACATTATCTTTAACTATTAAACTTCATAAACACTCCAAAACCATCAATGACATCTTCCAAAGTATTTAACAGTTTTACAATTTAACCCCTGAGCTAGTTAGGTTAAGCTAAAATGATCCCAAAAACACAAAATTCATGAAAAACGGATGGAAATATACTTACATGCAAAGATCTAAAATGCCGAATACTCAAGCTTAGACAATGACTATTCTCTTCTTCTATTTTCGGCCAAGAACAAAGAAGGATGATGAAATTTGTTTGTTTTTACTTAAATGTTATTTTAATTTCCAAATTACTAATTTACCCTTTTAATAATAACTTAATAACTAACCAAATTGAGTCCATATTTGTCCACTAACATCTTATATGGTTTATTTACTATACACGTCCACTCATTCACATTTAATAACTATTTAACACCTTTACTATTGAAACTAACTTTTCAAGCTTTTACAATTTAATCCTTTTTAATTAACTAACTATCTAACCAATAAAATTTCTTAACCAAAATCTAATAAGACACTAATGACCTTGTAAGTATTAAATAATTAATACTTATCGACTGACACATCGGAATTATGGTCTCGAAACCACTATTCTGACACCATTG
The DNA here is from genome assembly GCA_025698475.1 of Gossypium anomalum. Taxonomy (NCBI): domain Eukaryota; kingdom Viridiplantae; phylum Streptophyta; class Magnoliopsida; order Malvales; family Malvaceae; genus Gossypium; species Gossypium anomalum. The sequence goes on from CM046958.1 coordinate 22,854,878, forward strand.
AATTAATACTTATGACACAACGGGCTGTTACAACATTTCATTCTGAATTATTTCGAGTTTAGTTTCATTTCATGTTTAAATCAAGTCGAGTTTTTATTTTTTTAATTTTTTGTATGTAAGCCCGAAATGATAAAAAATTGAAATAATTCAAAATTGGAAACATCAAAACTTGTTTAGATCCAACACTAACTTGAGTTTGGACTAAAATTCAAATATTAATTTTGCAGATAACATATTTAACTTTAGTTTTTTTTAAATGTTGAATAAATAAATAAATCTTACAAAAACGAACCCCATGAAAAATCAACTAATTAAGATGTGAATCCAAAAATTATTCCATCTTGAATTCATAGAAAATAATTTTATAATTAAAATATAATAAAAAGACAGCCTTAAAAAGCCAACACCAATGGGTTCAACACTTTAAAAGACCACTAATACATCGCAGAGGCTTGAGGTTTTCAAAAATAATTTTATAATTAAAATATAATAAAAATACAATCTTAAAAAAGTCAACTTTATTGGCTGCGAAGGGGTAAGATTACTAATACGTGGTAGAGGTTTTCAGAAATAAGTTTAAATGCTAAAATAAAAAGGAAAATATTAATATATAAATTTGAATTTTTTATTCAATTTTTAACTGAGAGAAAATCAATGAAAAAAAAGGGATTTTTCTTCACACGTTATTAAAACTTCATGGTTCACTGCCCAAATCAATTTAACCTGTAATGGTAACAAGCTATACCAAGTTTCAGGTTTATAAATGGAATCGCACCACTAAAGATTCATACTAATAAGTTAAAACATGTTATAATTCTTTGTATTCTTTAAAATTTTGAATTCTTTAAAATCATCATCAAAATTTGTAGTTTTTGACTCAACTTCAAATGGAGACTAAATCCTACTAAATGTTGACGACTCGACTTCATATTAGATTATTGTTATAAGGGAATGTTCCATACTAAAAGTAGAAAGAATCTATGACTAATATTGTACAAAATAATATTATTGGAATGTAAGATTACTTAGAGGATGTTTAGTTCACAGAATCTCACGTTACCATGATAATAAGAATCTTGTTATATGCTAAATAATCTTAAATTCTGGTAATCCTATTATCAAAAATAATCTTATATCTTGTGAACCAAACACCTCATTAGTATATTATTGGTATGCCTCATTATCTTGTTTAGCTCATTTTATTGGAATGCAATATTTTATTTTTTTACTGATGGAATATAAAATTATCTAAAAGTACATTGTAGTAAACTTTCTTTGATCATAAATATGGATGAAAAATATATTAATTAAGAGTGAAAGTTAACTACGATAATAATGAGTTAAGATAATGTAATTGATATGTTAGGTGAGAGAATATATAAAAATGTTTGAAGAGTTTAATCAGATAGTATGTTTTCATTGAGTCTAAAGTAATGAAGAATGTGGTAAAATTGTTGCAAATATTACCTTGGAGTAATATAAAGCTATCTAAAAAAATAAGTGCTAATCTCATAATACTAATTTAAGCTAATTTTGTTGGTTGAAGCTAATACATTCTATGCACCTTTGACCCAAAGTATGAATACTACCCATATTTAATTCTCTTCTCAAATGAAAGGAAGAAGACATGTTGAAGTAAGTAATGGCTTCCACTTTCTCTTATCTTATTTCATTTTCATTGTGTGAAGTAAAAAATGGTGGAGTGGGAGAAAACAAACACTTGAAGCCCAAAAACACAAAACACAAAATGTAAAGCAAAGGCAAAGTTGTCACCCTCTGTTTTCCAAAAATTTCAATGCACTTTATGCCCTGTCTTACGCTACATGAATCATGAATCCCTTCTTTTTTCAACAAACTGATAGAAGAGTCTCACTCAAAAGCCTTTGCATGCCTATGGAGTACATCCGCAATACTTTCGTGGTTGAGTTACTGTTGCGAGTTAACTTAATAAAAGATTGAATATTTTTTTGTATTCTTTATATCTGTTTTTCAATCTATGTTCGGGGTTCATGACTGTCCCTCCTAACAATGTTATTTTTAAGGTTTGAACCTACGTTCTCTTTTAAAAGTGCAATATATTGCACTAGCACTTGTTGGTTACAAGATTAACTATTAATATAGTGCTGTTTTCATATTTTATTATTTTTATATCAATGTTTAAATAAAATAAATAAAAATGGAATGTTTAAAGTTTGAATCCAAACCCTAAAGAGAGCTTACTATAAACAATTCACCATTTTATTTATAACTCAATTTTTGATTAGTTTTTATATACATATAGTTTAAATATTAATTTTTTCATCCACTCGTATAGTAGACGTAACAAAATCTAATTGTTGTTATGAATAAGTATTTAGTATACTAACAATGACAATTTTTAACTCTACAAAAAGAGTTAAGATTTTATCATGTACCCTTAAATTGTATTTAATAAATAAATACATGTGAGAAAGTTTGAAGTAAAATTTTTTCATAACTATACTAAATAATAATAATAATAATTAATAAATTGCTTTTTGAGCAGGAATTTAATGCCATCCTCCAAAAACACATTAGAACGTTCAAAATAAGTAATGTTGATTGGGGGATAGAAGAAAAAATTAAAACCTTACATTCATTTTCTGTATTTTATTTATGTTTCTTCGACACTATGAAAAACACCAGCATTGAAACACGTTTAATTCTTTTTTTTTCTTTTCAATTAAATTTAAAATGGAGTTGAATGAAAAAAATCAAATAATGAAGTGGAAAAGTTGACTGAAAAATAAATCTAGTGTACTAGATAAAAATTTAAAAAAAAAAAAAGACATAATAATTTTCTATCTTAATACATAAAAATTAATCATTTCAAATTAGGACGATGATAAAAGAAAAGAAAATAAGGGGAGTGATGTATATCACTTTAAAATTATATAATTTTTAAAATTTTATTTTCTTTCCTCCTATTTTGTAACTCTATTAAGTAATGCTTGAGAAACAATTTTAGGTTTTTTATGTGATAAATTCCCAAAAATTTATCAACTCCATCTCCAAAAATACATATAGACAAAGATGTATTTTTGTGTCTTTATATGATGAGAATCCATTGCTTTAGGCGGTATTGTTGAAGGAGAAGACGCATGTAGAGGTTTTGCACCTCTCATACGTTGCTTTCTTTGCTTTGCTTTTGTCCTACTCCTACTACGACTTCTTTACGGGCTCGACCTCCGAGGAATTAAGCTACTGATTTAAGAGAAGAAATATAAAAGGTAAAAAGAGTGAGTGGCAGTGGGTTAGTGCAAGCAGGTGAGAGTAAGACACAAATAGAAGGAAAGTGGTTGAAATAATGGAGCTTGTGTTGGTCTCCACCCCCCACACTTATCTACGTATAAATGGAGCAATACTTTTACCATATACCATATTAAAGATTTAGGAAGAATTTTATGATTAATTTATCATGTTTTACTTTCTTTTCTTTTTTTTTTTTAATTCCAATCAAACATTAAAAAAAAAAAATTTCGTTTTCTTTATGGACCAATATTTCTAGAAGCGTGGTCAAAAGTCAGAGAAGACCACACCAAACTTAAAAAATAAATGATAAATTAAAATAATTTTTTTATAAAATTAAAAAATCTTCGGTCCCTCAGTCTCAAATAAAATGCATTACTGGACTAAAACTGTACTGATAAGACCAGGCTGAGTATCACATAATTCACGGCTCTTTAATGGAAAATCTTTGATCCTCTTCCCCAAGATAGTGTTGGAGCAAATTATACAAACAGGGGGAGCAACTGATTTTGTTCATCCAGCTGTGCAGTGGACCCTCCTAACAGAAGTTGCCGGTCCACCCACTGACCATAAGACTAGTCTGAGTCTAATCATCATGCTTGTCTCCTAATCATGATTCAAACTATAGCTTTGCATTCCACTCAACCATACATCATGGTACTTAGTACACTTAATCATTCACATTACAAATCCACCAAGTACCATATCTGTACAAGACGCAAAAACATGGGAGTCATTTCGCAAACTGTAATTACCAATAGCATTACAGTCCATTACTTTTTCTTAGGGTAAATGCTCAAATGCAACAACTTAATCTTTATACAAGCGCTCAAAGGTTAAATATTTTAAAATTATCAAATAAATTTTTAACTTTTTAAAAAAATGCTAAAATAAGAGTCAAACCTTTTCAAAAAAGTTCAAATTAGAGCTTTTCAAATGTCGTATATCAAATTTTAAATTATGTTTTGATATTTTCTTTTCTTTCAAATAATATTTGATTTAGGTATTATATATTTTATTCTAAAGATATTAGCACTTACCTAATTTTTTTCTTACAAATTGGACTGAAGTGCGTGAAAACCTTTATTTAAACACTTCTATAAAAGGTAAGCTTTTATTTAGCTATTTTGAAAGGTTTGATTCTTTTGCGAAGAACCTCTAAACGATAGCCCTAATTCTAGCATTTACCACTTTTCTTATTAACAGAAATTTCCTTCAAACTCTTAGTCATTGCCAACTCTATTGCTAATCAGGACCCAGTTCCACATTTGGAGAGGAGATAGGACTATGTTCCTTCCAAAGCCCACCTTCAATTTCATATCAAGGCATTGATAATACAATTTCAAATAGAAAAAGACACCGCAAAGTTGAAACTATTGAATAAAATGCCGCATTCTATACATCAGAAACCTAACTTGAGCTACTTCAAATATTCAAAAGCTATAGCACATGCTATACTTGACTACAGGGATTTTTATTTTCTTGTTTCAACTGTGGGAGATTTGACCATCCAAAACACCTACATGTAAAGAAAGAAAATGTGTCTTTTGTCTTTTATAACAACTCATATACATTCTTGCAAGAGTCAGGGAATGGAGTTATCTACCATTTTGACTAGTAACATTTAACAACTGGACAAGCGGACCAACTGAGCTTGACTGCTCTGACTCACATAAATGTTCAGTTTCAGGCCTTCAACCACTAAAGCAGAGTTTGGTGATTGTGCCCATCATCGTAAACAGTACGAAGAACGACCGAACTTGTGTATTGCTGCCTAAGCCCGCAGGCATTCCACTCTGTTGTCTTAAAGTGAACTCATAATCAATCATCCTAAGTTTATGTAAAGCCCAGACCTAAGTAAAAGGATCTCAAGAGAAGTTTTGTAATATGATGAACAAATCATTCACAGAGGAGAAAGATGCAAGTCAACAAAGGGACGCTCTATTCAATCACCTTTTTCTCTTTGTCCTCATTTATAGCTAACCTGAGTGTTAGTCAAGAATCATCTATTATATTGAAAATTATAGGTCAGTCACAAAACATGAGAATCTCAATACCAAAATGAAATATTTAAACATGGGTTGTCACTGGGCAATTCAATATTAGGAAGAGAAAGTCTTAAATGGTAAGAGTACCGTAGAGGCTTGTACTAAAAATTAGATTGTATTTTGTCCCTCTACTAAAAAACGGACAAATTAATATCTCTACGTTAGATTAAAGGGCAAATTGATACTTATATTAGAAACTTCATCATTTTACTGATAAAAACTAATCCTTATATATCAGTATGAGATACACGTGGCACACCACGTGTCACTCTCTGATTATTCTATCAGCCACAATACAAATAAATGAATTTTTTAATGCAAAAGACCAATTTACTCTTTGATCTAATATATTAGGAGTAATTTATTTATTTTTTTAACAGAGGGGGCAAAATGTAATTTCACTCTTAGTACAGAAGCCTCTATGGTACTTTTACCAATATTTAACCTATGTAATTAGAATGATTTGTCTTATTTTATTACTATAAATTGCCCTCTATTTATGAGGTTACATTGGAAAATATTCATGTAAATAGGAAACTAAAATTAAGAACTTTGAAGTGAAATACAAAAAACAAAAAACAAAAGAAAAATAAATTCTTCTAATTAGGAATATACTAAGAGTAGGTTATTTGTTTTCCTTTCTATACTTGGCAACTTTGGCGTCTTGTGGCCAACTTTTCACATGAAGGCGTCGATGCCTAAAATGCTCTCCAATAAATCTTTCTGCAAGGGATGGGTACTTATCTCGAATGTACGCTCGAAGACACTTATGGTATGAGAAATCTATCCATCCACCATCAGTTCTAACAACAAAGCGACATCTTGTCCATCTAAATTGAGGATGTCGATCGCCCTTAAAAGGAGAGTAAGCACATTATTGAAGCCAATAGAAATTTATGTCAAAGACATACATAGAATATATAATGATCCACATATGGAAGGCAACACTGTGCTAACTAAGTTGCATCCAACCACAATAGCTACTAAACATTAAAACCACGTTCATTTCAACAGTAAGAAAAGCCAAATTAACAGGCAGATTAAGAGAAGCAAAACAGCAGATTCAATGCCTCAAAAATAGAGGAAAGAATGCATCAGTCGAAAGGTTCAAATTGTTGATCCATGTCCCAACAATTGCTTACAACCACAAACAGAGATATACATACATGTATGTATCTGTAACTTATGCTACGTTTGATAGGAGTATTATTTGTCATGCATAGTATATGAGTGAGCCATAAACTCATTAAATTGGTAATGTTTAGCTATTCTCATGACTTATTTTTAGCAAAAATTAATAATTTTCGCTTATTTTGAAAAATTCTTATTTTTTAAAATTCTTATTTTTTTTTACAAGAGTTTTTACTCATCTTTCTAATTTCAAATTTAAAATTTTACTAACAATTTTTTATTTTATGTCCAACTATTGTAATACATATGTAATAGATAAGCATTTTCCTCATGTTATTAAATTAGTAACCAAACAAAGCATTAGAATAAAGAAAAGGGAACTGAAATTTTGTTTTTTTTCTTAAATAGATGAGAAAAATTCCAATCTTGATAAAGGAAAAAAATTGGGGTGTTAGTCCAATTTTTAAGTGCAAGGGACGTCTGAGCAACCTAATTTGTATTGTGTTGGTCAGATGGGTACTTGAGAGAGAGAGGGAGGGAGGGAGAGAGAATGTCATGCTGCCATGTAGGCAAAAGAATGCAAATAATACATGATGCATGCATTCACCAGTCACCTGAGCAAGAAGGCCAAAAGGAGACTCTTCTCAAGCACAATTTGAGATAACTGGAGATTATATCAGCAAGAAGCAAGGGATAAAACGTGACAAATTCATAGAAAAGGAACTAAGGTCCAAAACATGGTAGAACCATGATTGAAACTCAGGGCACCACTTTCCATTCAGTGGGAATGTATTCTTCTAAATCAAGGCTTACCGAGCCAAAAATAAATTAGAAAACCCATAGTTTGTTCTTCTAAATTACACAATTTGCCAGATGCTGCAACAGCAATGAAGGAAAAAAACATTTAACCGCGAGGAACAGAGAATGGTAGCTTATCATTTAGTTATTTGAGTAAATTCAAAGCAAATGCAGGTAGGAGAAAATTTTGACAGTAGGACATAAGAAACAATGAGCTTTGTTCTTTTAAGTTTACAATAGATATTATCCAGATATGAAACCACCAAATTGGTTTACAGAACAGACTTGACTATGGAAATACTTCGAATTTTTTTACCCAGAAGATATGTTTGATTATCTAGCAACTCAAACCAAAACAGTGAAATCCACAATAAAAGGTAATGCCAACAGAAACTCACCATAATAAAATCAAGTCCACATCCAATTTTATCTTTAGAATGTGGATGATAACGAAGAAGCATCTCTACTACAGCTTCCTCATCTGCAACAGTTAATCGTTCCCCATCCTTATACCTAAGAATAGGAGAAAAATAATTAGAAGGAAGAATCATTGACGAAGTTGACTAATATTTAACATTGTTACACTGTATAGACACACTGATTCAACTTATTAACTGCTTCATCCAAAAAGTATCTCAAAATGTTAGCTTGATTTTCTATTAGTGGTGTCAATCATAGGATTTATGTCAAAACTTAATTTCATTAGTAATTTTTCTAAATATAGCTAGCTTTCCACTCTGGAGAATATTTTCCATAATAACCTCAGAAGGGATGTTTAACATATTGAAAATTTAAGACAATTTAGAGAGTTCCGTTTTTGCTTATTTATTTGGTTTCCCGAATTTTCATAAGATGTAAAAATATCTGCAGCTACAGTCTACCTACTTGATTCTAGCACATGTATAACGCAATCACAGAGAAAATTATTCTCTGCAATTTATTTGATGGTGTTCTCTCTCTCCATTACTAATTTGGGTAAAATATAAAATTGGATTATAATGTCTGTACAGCCAATGGATACAACATCCCAGTTCTGCTTTCATCTTCTTCTGTTCTTGATAAGAGAAGATAACCTCGGAGACTGATATAGGAAACTTAGCGGCAGTGTTTTGAATGGCAGGCAAGAAGATGGTTAGGCGACATTAAAAAGCTCTTTTGCTGACACCATTAGACTCCACATTCCTACTTAAACAACTTCTTTTAAATACAAACAGGAAGTATAATTTTCATCCAAGCAATAGAAAGCAATGTTTTTGAAAGCATTAGAGATTTATCCACAAGATTGAACAAGTTCCTACTCTAATCGCAAAAGGAGCAACTGCAACGCAACCATGCCAAGCTTGATCATTTGTTAGAAATTCAAGTTAATCAGCATAAATATGGGACTAAACTTTTAAGACATTAGAAATTCAAGTTGCTTTTATTACTTTTGCTTTCTTGCTTAGGGTTTAGGGTGAAAGATTAACTATATTGTATTAATTAAGCAATACATATATGAAATCATATCAGTGAAGATTCAAATGTATGATATGTAACTGGAGCCTAAAATAACTGGTGAAAATGACAAGAGCTGTGAGACTGACCTATTAGAGTGAAGAATCTCTCTAGCGAGCGAAATGATAGGCTGGATGTCACGAAGAATCTCTTCCTCCTTATCCTTCCATTTCCTGTAATCAGGATCATCCAACATATGGTACTTCTTCGGGTCCCTCACGCTAGGCACCGCACTGCTCTTCTCCGAAGAGGACACCTCCTCTTCGAGCCCAGTCGACTCTGCAGCAGCGCACCAAGGACGACGAGGAGACGATGGGATTCCAGCTGCAAGAAGGTTGTATCGTTGCAGCCGAAGGCGGAGCACTGGGATGCCTTTACGAAGCAGAGGAGCAGCCATGGCTCAAGTGTGGGGGCGTAACTGAGGATCACTTAATTCGTCGCCATTTTCCTAGGGCTCGAGTCGATGCGACGCCGTGATTCAGGATGTGACCAACTTGGACCGGCTCAAGCCAATTTTTTTTCTTTTTACTTTTTTTTTCGTACACACTAGTTTTCGTTCCCTTATGTATAAACTAAAATATCTTTTTAATTTCTTTCCAACAAATATTTTTTTAATATTTAATTAATTTCTAGAGGAATAATATTACGTTATTACTATTAATATATTACGTATAATATTTTAATTAAAAATATGTAAAATTACAAGGTTTTTGAAACATAATAAAAAAAATAGTTCTTATGTTTTAAGGTACAAAAATATTTCTTATTAACTTTAAACTGTTTAATATAAAGTAAAAAGATTTTTAATTATTGTTAAAACTTTTCTATGAATTTTTTTTTATTTCTTTACAATCTTAGTTATCAATTATTATTTTAATTTTAAAATTTTATTAGGTATAAATCTATTTTTATAAAAATACTTTAAATTATATTTTTTATATTATTAAATATAATAAATCTGTGCATCACATGGGATGCAAACTAGTTTTTTAATATGACTAAAATATTTTTAAATATTTAAATATTTTAATTTAAAATAGTTAAAAATTCCTAAATTTATTCTGATAATTATTTTTTTAAATTATTCATTTAAAAATATATTTGAAAAGAGTAATCATGTTTAAATTATTAATAGTCATGCAATTACTAAACAATAGGAAAATTGTGAATATTTTAATAGATAATTATGATAAACATATTTTATATTATATGAGATTTATGAATTTAGAATGTAAATGAAGTTGGAGTTTTTAAATATTAAATTATTAATTTAATGGATAATAATAATTTTGATGAATAATTATGAATTTTGAACTTAAAATATTTTAAATTTCGAAGGTAAATCTATTAATTATTGGTTTTGCAACCAATTAAATGCAGGAGAAAATCACGAAGGTTTGATTATTGTAGCACTTCAATACTAAGGTTCAAAAGAGGGGAAATTCTAGGGTAAAAAAACCAAAATTTTTTAGGATTAATCAATTTTTCTAAGACCTTGTCAAAATTATTTTTTTTTACCAAAATATCTAAAAATTTATAAAACTATCTAAAATTATTTTTAATTAGAAATATTAATATTATAAATATTGGTAAATTCAAGTTTTTTAAGTTGAAGCTCATGATACAATATAGATAGAAAATTTTAGAAAGGGTGTATAAAAAAGAGGGCTTTTAAGGCTCTATGCTTACTGACAAGTTCTTTTGGGAGTAACTCTCCATGATACACGTTACCATAATCAAATTACTAGACTAGAATCATTTCTAAACTACCAATTTAATCCTTTAAGAACGTTTCTTCCCGGTAATAGACATTTTCAAACTTAAGGGTGACCATCTCCCGATGTACCAATGTCGGGAGTATGAATACTACTACTAAAGATAGGGAATCGAGGAGATGTCTATAAGTATACGAGTCAGGTTGTAATTTAGTTTACAATGAAGTAGGTGAATACTCCGAGGTTTGCACCAAAGGGAGGCGAGTGCTAAATTAATAATAACCTAAACGTAAATAGATCTAACTAGTAATTTAAATAAATTATAGTATGATAAAACAATAAGTAAAAAGAATTGGATTTTATAAGAAGATAAAAAAAAGTTCATAAAGTAATAAAAACTGTAAAACTAATATGTGAAATCAAATCTAAGCATGGGTGATTAGCTCGCTTTCATGGTCATAATTAATTCTTATCTCGGGTCTCTACTCAATCAACTAGTCGTTACCCTAGCAGGATCTCTCGATTTTCCACTAAGCTAACAAGTCTACAAGAGCTACGTATCTTTCGACCTCACAATCTAAACTGGTTTGGGGGTAAGGAGTTCACAGATAGATAATTCCAATTTTGGGTTAATTCCCACCTAAATTGTAACACCCCTTACCCGTATTCGACGTCGGGACAGGGTTTGAGGCGTTACCAGATTTAAACATAAACATTCATACAAAACCGGGCCATAAAATTTAGACCAAATCAAATTCATCCAATCACATGCATATCATCTCTTATACAGGCTCACGAGGCCCAAAATATACTTTGGGAGTGGTTCGGGACTAAACTGGAAACTTTTGGAACTTTTACTACACTTAGAAAAAATTTTCATACTTTGGAGAGTCACACACCCGTGTGGGTAGGCCGTGTGGTCATACACATGCCCGTGTAACTCTCTGTTTATAACGTCATGCACAATTTGGGGTCACACGGCCAAGTCACACGCCCGTGTCTCAGGGCCATGTCCTTTACACGACTAACACACACGGCCGTGTCTCTGCCCATGTGGCCAAGGAAATGGCTATTTACCAAGTCATTTGCCACCCTCATTTGCACACTCACATACACACTTTTAATGGAACTTAACATGGCACAATTAAGCTACCAACACAACCATAATCAAGGCTTAAACATATCAAAACAATTATTTACTGTTTATAACAAAACTGTCCACTTGAGTCATAGTCACTAAATTATTTATATCTTGAGCTACAAAACTCTAAATTAAGATCCGCTTGATTTTTTCGAAACTAGACTCAAATATCTTCCTACCATAAAATTTTCAAAATTTATGGTTTAGCCAGAAAGTACTGTAACAGCCTGATTTTAGCTAAATCAGAACAGTGGTTTTGGAACCACAAATTCGAGGTCGTAAATTTATTTTAATATTAATTTTGGTGTTTACAGCATGCGAGTATATATGTGTGAAAATTTCGTGAGCTAATTTTATTATTTAATAGCTCAATTTGAGAAAAAAGACTTATCGCGTAAAATGCAAAAGTTGCATTCTACTTGTTAAAGTGCTTTAATTGTTAAGAAATTTAATTGTGTAAGTCCTTATGTGGATATTTGACCTTTGGTTAATGGGATGGACAAATATAGCCATTTATTAAGTGTTTTATAATGTTTAATTAAGGGTTATTATAGTAATTTGTATATTAATGACTAATTAAATAAAACAACGATAAAAATTAGTGGGATTTGTCATCTTTCTCACCGAAATTCAAAGGAAGAAGAAGCCATTGTTGGGTTTAAGGGTTTGGAAATTGCATTAACAAATTGGTATGTGATTTTTGCTCGATTTTTGATGATTTCTACGTTTTTGTGATCGATGCTTTGAGTATTAGCTAGCCCGTACCCCAATTTCTAAATTTGTTGATGAATTTGTGAATTGCCATTGATGATAGCTTGATGTTTTTGAATGTTGATGATGGAAAATGAATAATTGTTATAGATTATTATGTTTTGTAAAGTGATTTTTGACAAAAATGTCAAATAAGGATTAAATTGTAAAATTTGCAAATTGAAGGGTTAAAAGTGTAAATAAATGTGAAATATGGGCTGGTAGGGACTTAGGGAAAATTCGGCCTAACATGAGCATGTTGAAATTTTGTGTATTTTGAGTTGTTTTTGAAATAGGGACTAAATTGAGAAAATGTGAAATATTAGGGGCTAAAGTGCAAAATGCCCATTTATGTTTTTGAGTGAAATTGAATGAATATGTAATTAAATAAGTTAAATTTAAATTGATTTATATCAAGAAAGGAAGAAATCGAATTTGGATCGGGGGAAGTCGAAAGTTGTTGAATAATCGTTCTGATCCGTTCATTTTCGTACGAGGTAAGTTCATATGCAAATAAATGTCTTTGAATTGAATTATATATGTTTTATTATCATTGAATTGTTATGAATGTCAAACGAGCAAATACGAGCATGAATCGACAAAGTTACGACATTCGAAAGTCCCGTACAAACCTTAGGAATAGTATAGGATACGAATGTCACGACATTAGGTTACCGAGATGTGATTACAAGTAAGACCATGTCTAGGACATTAGCATTGTATTGAGATTACGTATAAGACCATGTCTAGGACATTGGCATTGTTAATCAATTTCGTGTAAGACCGTGTTTGGGATAGTGACATCGATATGTGATAACATGTAAGACCATATTTGGGATATGGCGTTGTACGAACTATATGTGATTGTCGAGTACCCTTAACAATTCCAAACGGTTCAACGAGAAAATTCAAGTTGAGAAAGATTATGTGAATGAGCTAAGAGACTCAGGTACGTATGAGATTCATACGAGTATTGAGAAGAGAAGTAAATGATGAATTTGATTATGATATTGAAAATGTGTTCAATGAGAAAGGTTTGTGAATTTGAATGTGATTAGTTATGTTTAGCATATTTGAATTGATATGCAAATGTTTATAGGATAGCTTTATTTGTATATGGCTTTCTAAGCTTTTAAAGCTTACTTTGTGTGTTCTTTCCATGTTTTATAGATCACCAAAGCTAGCTCGGACATTGGGGATTATCGGGAACCATCATCACACTGTTGATCATCTCTTTGGTACTTTTGGGAGCTTTTTATATATGGTATATGACATGTATAGGCTGGAGTCATTTTGGTATGTTTTGAACTATGATATTAGCCATGAGATTTGGCTTGTAAATGTTGGTATGTATTACCATTAAAGTTAGCTTAAATTGTGTTTGGTAAGTGTTATATATGTGATGTATATAATGCCTTATATGTTGGTTATTTTGGTAAGTTGTTAATTGATGTGCTAATGCTTAGAAGTTGGCACCTTGTGGTTTGTTTTGAGATGATGATAAGTTGATGAGTTAATGCATTTGGAATATGGTAAATTGTGATAATTTTGGCATAATGATTTGGTATGTTTTGTATATGGAATTGAGTGTTTTAAATGGTTGTGAATAGATGGCATTATATGAGTATGAATTGGCATGTTTTTGGGTTGCTTAAAGATGTATTTAATTGGTGGTATTTAGTTGCTATGTATGCTTGTGGAAATGGTGGCAATTTGTTTTTTTCAAAAGGCCTATTTTTGTCCACATGGGCAGAGACACGGGCTTGTGTCTCAGCTGTGTGTGATACACGATCATATTACACGACGTGTGTCCCTTGGAGAATAATTAGAAATTCAAGTCAGTCTCGAGCAGGGCCTATGACATGGGCGTGTCCAGTAACTGTGTGAGGCACACGGCTTGTTTACACGGGCGTGTGACCTATGATTTCATGAATTTTTTCTAAGTGTTTAGAAACTCTTATATGTGATCGGTTTAGTCCCGAACCACTACTAAGCATGTTTTAAAGTCTTGTAGAGCCTTATAAAAGACAACATGAATGTGTTAAATGGATTTTGATTATGAATGCCTATATGTATGAATTATGTTGTTATTGATTGATAATGCCTCGTAACCTTGTTCCGGTAATGGATAAGGGTTAGGGGTGTTACATTTAATTGGTATCAGGGCTACGGTTTAGTCGATTCTAGGACTAACGTAGCGGGTAAGAATCTAGCTATATATTCCATATATATAAACTGCAATAGTGTGATGATTCCTGATAATTAAAATGTGTTTTCGTATAGTAAATGGATCCCTATCGAGCCGTAGCTGATAATGTGGAAAGTGATGCGCCCGCTCCTGCTCAAGGGGCAGTGCCGACCAATTCTAAGCCTATTTCGAGTAGCCACGAGGGATAGGCTAAACAAGCCTTCTTCTAGATGATGAATGAGTGGTTCACTCAATATATTAGAACTAATCCGGCTGCTCCACAACCTTCAGCCCCGCCTAATCCTACACAAGTCCCTATCATACCACAAGCTGTGAATTCGATTCAATTAAGTAAGCCTCCGGTTGATAAAATTAGAAAATATGGGGCTGAAGAGTTTCGTGCTACTACTGATGATGATGCTGAGAGAGCTGAGTTTTGGCTCAAGAATATGATACGAGTGTTTGATGAAATGTCATGTACTCCTGATGAATGTCTTAAATGTGTTGTTTCACTTTTGAGAGATACAGCGTATCATTGGTGGAAAACGTTAATATCTGTCTGAAAAAACGAGTCACCTGGGAGTTTTTTCAAACTGAGTTTAGAAAGAAGTATATCAATTAGAGATTCATAGATCAGAAACGCAAAGAGTTTCTGGAGCTGAAACAAGGCCGTATGTCTATTACAGAATACGAACGAGAATTTGTGATATTAAGTCAATATGCACGAGAATGTGTTTCGACCGAAGCAATTATGTGCAAGAGATTTGAAGATGATTTAAATGAAGATATTCTCTTGTTAGTTGGGATTTTGGAAATAAAAGAGTTTGTTGTGCTTGTTGAACGAGTGTGTAAAGCTAAGGAACTCGAGAAAGAGAAAAGAAAAGCCGACTCGAAAGCTAGAAAGGTACAAAAAAGATCATCAAGTAAGTCATTCCAGTCGGCATCAAAGAGGTTTCGAGATGATTTTAGTCTTTCAAAGGCTACTGCGGGTTATTCTAGACGAGACCGAGAGAGGCCACCTGTGAGTTCAAAAGCTACTTCAATAGCTAGTGTTGGAAATGTCAGACCAAATCAACCTGAGTGCAAACATTGCGGTAAATGACATCCCGACAATTGTAGATTGAATGATCGACTTGTTTCAAATGTGGATCATTAGATCATTTTATCCGTGAATGTCCTGAATTGGCCGAGCAAGATACTGTGCAGAATACGAGGCCGAGTAACACTACAACTAGAGGTAGACCACCCAGAAACACGAGTAATGTGAGCGGTAGCCAGAGAATGATTAAAGACACTGCTGTGAGATCTGAAGCCAGAGCACTTGCCAGAGTTTATGCTATTCGCGATCGCGAAGAAGCTTTGTCTCTAGATGTTATTATCGGTACTTTCACTCTTTATGATACTAGTGTTGTTGCATTAATTGATCCTGGATCTACTCATTCGTATATATGTATGAACTTAGTATCCAGTAAGGCTTTGCCTGTAGAGTCTACTGAATTTGTGATTAGAGTATCGAACCCCTTAGGCAAGTGTGTTCTGGTTGATAAAATATGCAAGAGCTGCCCGTTGATGATTTGAGATTCCTATTTTTCGGCCAATCTGATGTTGTTTCCATTCGATGAATTTGATATAATTCTGGGTATGGATTGGTTAGCACTACATGATAGATAGTGAACTGCAAACAAAAGATGATTAATTTGAGATGTCAGAATAATGAGATAATTCATATTGAGTCTAATGAATTGAATGGTTTCCCGGAAGTGATTTCTTTGATGTTAGCTACCTCATATCACATATCACATGTTGCTCGCTTTAGAGCTACTTACGGGTCTGCTCACTCGAGCCGCCAGTTAGGATGTAGCTACACGGGCTGCTCACACAAGCTGTCTGGTATCCGCAACACATGCCGGACTATCCAGCCACCGGTAAAACATACAAGACCAGTACCCGAAATGCCAAAACATGTGTTACATATATCATGAACTCAGACCACAACTCATGAGCTTAAATTGTAACACCCTTATCCCGTATCCGTCCTGGACTAAGGTTAAAGGCATTACAGGACAAAACAGAACATTTAACATTCAATTCATAAATTTCATAGCATCATAATTCAAACATCCATATTAAGTCCCTTACATAGGTCATCGAGACCTTAAACATGCATTAGAAAGACGTCGGGACTAAACCGAACACATACAAAATTTTTCCAAAACTTAAACAATTTCAAAGTTATACAGGTTACACGCCCGTGCGAATGGGCTGTGTGCCTCACATGGCATTAAAGACGCCCGTGTGTCTAGGCCGTGTCAAAACAGGGCATACATACTGACTTGCACACATGGCCACAAGACACGCCCGTGTGTCATAGCCTTGGTTGACACTGACTTGGGTCACAAGTCTAGCCACACGCCCGTGTGCCTTGGCCATGGTCAAGCCTGACTTACAATTGTAAGGTACCCCACAGGACACATGGTCGTGCAACATAGCCATGTGTTGCACACGACTGAGACACACGTACGTGTCTCTGCCCGTGTGGACAAAAATAGGCCATTTAAATAGCCAATTTGCCACCCCAATTGGGTCAAACCTACAAGCACCAAAGTAAGCATATTTGCACAAAAATTTCAGCCAATTTCTATACTAAAACATACATCATTCATGCCACAACATTATCAACCATTTACATGCTTATAAGCCTTACTAATTTATGCCAAAACATAAGACAAAATCATATCAAAACATATGGTTTATAACCTTAATACATATCATTCAATCTCATGCTATGAACTTACCAAAACTTATCAACATTGACCATTTCTTTTGGTCATTCAAAACATATCATATGATTCATAATGCATCTCATATCATATAACATTTCCAACCATAAGTTCAAACACAAGCTAGCCATATCACATGGCATGATATATACATTACAAAACCTAATCAAATCACTTCTAGCCTATACATGCCATACTTTACTATATACATTTTCAAAAGGGTACCAAAATAAGATTCGATAGTGTGGTGATGATCCTCGACGATCCTTGAGCTCTTGATAGCTACGATATCTATAAAACAATGCAAACACATACAGAGTAAGCTTTCAAAAGCTTAGTAAGCCATATACAAATAAACTTATCATTCAAACATATAAGCATCATCAATTTACATATACTTTGTAACCAAAAACTAACACAAAACTCTTGCTCATATACATGTTACATAATCTCAATTCATTTACACATATAACATATGTTCACACACTTAGATCATATATCATCATTTGATTGTATACTTACCTTTCATTCCCAATCATCATATACAATTCAAACGTACTTGAATCGGATACAATTTCACAAAGTCATTCATTTTCTCGGAATGCCCGTTTGAAATGTTTGGAAACATAAGGATACATAGATAGCTTAGAAAGCATATACAATGCCAACGTCCCAGATGTGGTCTTACATGTAATCAAACATCGATGCCACTGTCCCAGACAGGGTCTTACACGAAATCAAATACGATGCCAATGTCCCAAACATGGTCTTACATGTAAAATAGAAGTCGATGCCAACGTCCTAGATGTGGTCTTACACGATAACACATATCGAAAATCTTATGTCATGACATATGTATCCTAACTATTCCTAAGGTTCGTACAGGGCTTTTTGGATGTCAGAACTTTGTCGATACTTTCTCGGATGGCAAATATATAGTTCGAATATTCATTCATCACAATTCAATACATATGAATAATAATTCAATTCAACCACGTTTATTTTTATATAAACTTACCTCGTATGGAATCAGATAGACTGAATCGGCTACTCGACGACTTTCGACTTTCCCCGATCTAATTCTGTTTTCTTTAATTCTTGATCTATATAAATTAAAACTTGACTCATTTAATCACACATTCATTCAAAACAATCCACAAACACAAATTTTGGGTAATTTGCAAACTAGCCCTCATATTTTTACATTTTAACACTTTAGTCCCTAATTCACAAAATCACAAAATACACATAATTTTCATATACTCATGCTTGGCTGAATTCTCTTATTACTCATACTAGTGCACACATTTCATTTATTTCACATTTTAGTCCTTCAATTTAAAAATTTCACAATTTAGCCCATTTTACTCAAAATCACCAAAAATTCAAAGACAAAATATATCAACCCAACATATATCTTTTATTTTCCATCAACTAACATCACAAAACTCACAATTTCATCAATGGCACATTTCAAAATCATCAACAAAATCAGAAATTGAGACATGGGCTTGATAGTATTCGAAGCAACGATTACAAAAACATAGAAATTATAAAAAATCGAGCAAAACACATACCTAAATCAAAGGAAACCAAGGCCGAACCCTAGGCAAGCTTTTCTCTTTTCTTTTTCTTGTGATTTTCGGCAATAAGGATGAATGATTCATCCATTAACATGTTTTGTTTTATTTAATATATGATTAATATGCTAATGACCAAAATACCCTTTAATAATCCATTTTAAATTCACATTTATTAAGGCCATTTATGTCCATTATCAATGTGAATGGCATAATATCCACATAAGGACCTCTTATTAACAAAGAAAAATCAAATAGACACTTTTAACATATAGCAGACAACTTTTACATTTTACTCGATTAGGTCCTTTTATCAAATTAAACATACAAACGATTAAATTTTAATACCAACTTTCACAAATGCTAATTCACATATCATAAGCACGAAAAATATATTTAAAATATTTTTCTGACTCGAATTTGTAGTCTCGAAACCACTATTCCGACTAGGGTCTAAATCGAACTGTTACACAGATCACATAGTCCCTAGTGACATGTCACTTGTATCCTAAACTATTCCTAAGGTTCAAACGGGATTCTTTGATGATACATCATCATCGAACTAGTTCACAAAGTCATTCTCATTGACCATAATATTATTCATACACTCTTTACAATAATTAAACATCGAAATTCATACATTGATAAAGCATTAAAACATGATACAACATTGCATTATTTACACATGAACTTACCTCGACACCAAAATAACAAAAAGGGACCTAACCGTTAATTTCTCGTTTTTCCCCCGTTCTAGGTCTGAACCTTGTTTTCTTTGATCTATAATATCACATTTAGTCTATTTATTAGTCACACTATCAATGTGATCCAAAAATCATACTATGGCAAAATTATAATTTTGCCCCTAAACTTTGTTATGTTTACACTTTTGCCCCTAGGCTCGTAAAATGATTTTCATTCAATTTATTTAACATACAAGCTTAGCCGAATCATTTTCATAACTATAGCCCACAATTTCCACTAAATCACACTTTTATGACAAATTTTATAACTTTTACAAATTAGTCCTTTTAGGCATTTTTACCGAAAACTACTTAGTAAAAGTCGTTTAACACACAACAAACATTCATATTCCTTCATTAAACATCAAAATACACACATGTCACACATGGGTAAATTTTTAAACATGAACCTTACTTCAAATCAAGGGTAGAAATAGGTAAATCTTGTTACGAGGATTTCAAAAACGTGAAAATCATTAAAAATGGGGCAAGAATGGACTTATTATGGAGCTTGGAAAGCTTGAAAAAAACCCTAGCCATGGTTGTGACAGCCCTAATTTGACCCTAGTCGGAATGTGGTTTCGGGACCACAAAATCGAGTCATAAAATTTATTAAAATTAATTTTCATATCTTCTATGTGTGATAGTGCATGTGTGAAAAATTTGATGTTTTTATTTAGTCATATGAATGTGAATTTCACTTGAAAGGACTTAGTTGAGAAACTTAGAAAATAATGTTAGGAAAATGTGTGAGGACCAAATAATTTAGAAGTATGAAAGTTGGGTTTGCATGTCAAGATGCCCAATATGCATTAAGTGACCGGCCAAGTAATGATGTCCCTCCACTAAGTTTAAATTAATTATAATATTATATTGATAAGTGATTAAAACATCATAATAATATGAATTAATAATAAAAAGATGAATAAAAGAAGAAATTGAAACATAAGTGTTCATCATCTTCTTCTTGCAAAACAGAAACAAAAGGAAAGGAAAAGAGAAATTACACTAAGGCAATTCAGCACCTTCTTTTGCTAGTTGGAGGTAAGTTTTGAAGTGATTTTGAAACCTTTTTATATGTTTAAGGTAATTGTTAAATGCATTTCTTAGCCATGTCAAGAAAATCAAATTTCTATGGTGGTTTGGGCACTAGGCCGTGTATCAAGATGTTGGAATTAGATGTTGTTTTCATGTTGTATTGAATAAGTAGATGTTAGAATGAGGTTAAACTTGTTGAATTATTAGTTGGGTAATACTTTGTGTATTCGGCCATATGGGGTTTAAATGGAATGTTCATTTTATTTTTACTTTCTTGTATGAGAAATGGTTCAAATAAGTGTTAAGGCCGAATGAGTCATGGTAGATAAGTTAAAGTGCAAAATTCAAGTTTATAGGGTAATTTGAGTAATTGACCGAGACATGGATGAAGGAATAAGATTGATATTTTTATGTTTTAGGAGTGAAAAGCATAATGAAGATTGAGTAAGTTTAATGTGCATATTTAGTTTAAGTGTTATGGAGAATTTGGCTAAAAATTTGGAAATGTAAGTTGCCGAAATTGATCTTGTATATGTATCGAATTAATGGAATAGATGAGAAGTATGTTTGGATATGCATTAAGTTTAAAGGTTAAATTTTAAATTATGTGTGGGCAAATGCCGAATGGGGTCTTGAAGGAATAAAAAAAGAAAAAAGAAAAATGGTTCAATAAATTTGATGATCAATTTTAGTTATTAGGTGATAAATCTTGAATATTTAAATGTTATATTGTTATGGCCTGGTTAATATTAGATGGAATACCGAATCTCTGTGTGTGTGTCTATGAGGAATGAAAATAAATTGGGGCTACGATGATTGAGTTATTTTATTTGCTTAGTTGGAGTTGGAGCTCAAGATCAAAGGGAGCCAAGTTTGGCCAAAGGGAAAGCGAAAGCAGTTAAGTAGCCAATCAGAGTTGTTCATTCGACTAAAAAGTAAGTCCTTAAGTAATTTAAGTTACGGTTAACATTTCACATAAATGAAATAAAATAAGTTGGATAAGAAACCATGGTATGTAAGAGTTTTTGAAAATCGAATGTGAAAATATTGACCTATCTATGATATTGTGGTAGCTATAGATAAGAAAATACAACACTATGTATGCAAGGCTATACGGCGCTATGTGTGCAAAAACTACGTGGCACTATGTGTGCGATAAAACGTGGCACTATGTGTGCGAATAAGTAAGAGCACTATGTGTGCGGACTTTCAAATCGAGCACTAAGTGTGCGATATCGATCGTGGAGCACTAATTGTGCAAATGAAAATTCATTAAAACATTAAATTGGGAGTAATGAAATGTGCATGGATACTAGACATAGGATTTGAATCTAATTTGTGTATTAATATATAATGCTTGGGAAGAGAGAAAGAAAAGAAAGGTAATCGGCTCAATTAGTATATATAATTGAACAAAGATATAAAGCAGTGATAAATGAATCTAAATGGATTGGAGATTGGATTGATAGATGGAGCGGCTTGGTTTGTGCTTTATTTAAATAATTGGACATTGTATGTCATTTACATATATGCCAATGATTTGTATATTACATTTACCATGGTATTTTCAATTTGTGATTAAATGGTGTAGGAGTACATAGTGAATTCGGGTAAGTATGTACCAAATTCATAATGTACGTATGTGACATAAGATTTCCTTGTGATATCATGGTTGAATTCGACTAGTATTGGATTGAAATTTTATTTTGCTAAGATAATCGGGTTATTACATTCTTGAAATTTCTTAGGACTTACTGAGTTAATAACTCACTTGGTGTGTTTATTGGTTTTGTATAGATCATCTTGTCGAGGAAAGCTTGGAACCGTTACGAAGTCATCGCATCTTTTGACAACCTTTTTGGTACCTTTGTTTAAAACTCTAGTAGACATTATAGCATGTATAGGATAATATTTTAGGAGGTTTGCTATTTTGATAGTATTGTATATAAAGCCATGCGAATATGGCTAAAGTCCTATGTATGTATTTGATAATGGTTTAGATATAAATCTTGAAGTGTTAATCAACTTGACATATAAGTTCATATTTGTGATATGATTTTGATTATGTTATGCTCGAACTAACATGTTAAGCATTTTGAGATATATATTATGTATGTGTATTTGGTCAGGAGGAGAAAAATCACCAAATGAATCTATAGAGGAGTTGAGCAGGTTAATGGTTATGTTATGTGACCCTACTCCAGCAATGGACACGGGTATTTGGGTGTTACAATGGTGGTCTTCAAAATTTCGGCCAAGGGGTTGAAGATGACCAAAATTTGGCTTTTATTTTGTTTATTTAGTCATTTAATTACTAAATGACCAAAATGCCCCTAACTTAAAAATATTCTATTTCACCTATTTCATGTCCATTTTTGTCCAACAAATTAACCAATGGTCTAATTACCATATAAGGACCTCCAATTTAAAATTTCATAACAATTGGACACCTCTAGCATATAGAACTCAAGTTTTGCACTTTTTACTAAATTGAGTGCTTGAACGTCAAAATTTTTAGAAGAAATTTTCACGAAACCATTTCGTGAAATCATAGACCATAAAAGTATAATAAAAATAATTTTTTTACGTCGAATTTGTGGTCTCAAAACTACTGTTCCGACTAGGCCCAAAATCGGGCTGTTACATAAATGACTTCCTAAGGTTGTCAACCTAGGTTTTAAGTTCTATCCCAAACAGTTGATCCGCTAAGAAACCCTACACAGAAATTAATTAATCACACCTCCACTTGCTAATCCCTCATAAGAGGATTAGTTCCTCATGGATCCTATAAACAATATAAACTTGATAAAATTAATAAGTATAAAGAACAGATCAAGATAAAAAGTTTAAGAAGAATCTCAAATTATATTTGAGTGAAGTGTAGACCCACAAAGAGTTGTGTTGAATCCACAAATCAGATTCCCCAAGAACACGAATGAAAATAAACTAGAAAATAAATCCTAAATACAAAAGAACGTAAAAACGAAAAACTAAACTGAAGGAAAATTTCTAAGTACAGGAAAGATGCTTTCTCAATTGTTCAATAAGCCTATTTATAGTGTTAGGGTTGGTTGTTGTCCTTAACCCTAGTTCAGCTGACGTTTCTTCGTTAATCTCCATTATGTGGACCAAAACACCTTTAGCTCATAATTTTTTCACGTACAGGGCTGATGTCGTGACATCCATTAGCTATGTCGCAACACCGAAGGCAGTATGGCAATTTTGGCATTCTGCTCATTGTGTTGTGACGTCAACCCTCTGTGTTGCAACACGATGATCAGTCTTGAGTTCCCTTGCCTCTGAATAGTGTCCTGCACACTTGATACATACGTTAGTCCTCCCGTAGGTGTCATTCGACCCCTAAGGTCATAAAATCAGCTCAAATCACACTTTTTATTTAATTAAAACTAAAATAGAAAAACTAAATAAAACAGAATAAAATTACTCATATTCAAGCTCCTTAAGTATGAAAACTAGTTTAATCTGCTACAACAAATTACGACAGATCAAACTCCCCCACACTTAAGTCATTGCTTGTCATCAAGCAAAGAAAGACAAAAACGCAAATAAAATATGACCCTTGAACAAGTATGATACAAAGATTAGTTTTGGAAAACATAGCTAGGAAAAATCATACATACACGTAATTCTAGCATGATATATAAATGACTCACTACTCTCTGTATCAAACACTTAAGTTTTGTATATTACAAAGCATATAAAAATTAAGGTCCTCAAATATAGGGGTCCATCGATAAATCATATAGGTAATTTGATTATCCTAACTAAATAAAAACAATCATTATTGCAATTACTTGATATAATGTCCATTCATGAATACATTTACCTAGATCACATAGGGCTTTTTAGCTTGTAACGTTCTGAGGCTTAGGATAGATATGAAATTTAAGAACAGGAAGCATCAAAATAGTTTCAAGCACGAAAGTAGTTTGACACATCGTATTATTCCCTATTCTCCCCCTTAATGACCCTTACCCGCTCACTACCTTATTTCTTTTTTTCTCACCTTCCTTATTTCTTTACGTAGGAAGTCACAGCATGACAAAGTAACTATGGCTAACTCATGACTTTTTGTGCATTATTGACTGAGGTTTTTTTTTTTCAACTTTGTGACTTTGTCACATTTGACTTTTTCAATACATCTCACTCACAATGCTTTTATTTTTCATTGCTCAAATATCTTTTTTTACTCGTTTTGACTCTTTTTTTCCCTGAATTTTTCTCTTATTTTGCACATTTTGGCTAAACCTATAATCACTATATCACACTGCTTCTTCTTATTTCACTCTGTTTTTTTACAAAATTCACCATGATGTATCTACCTATCCTTCAATACGTATGTCCAGACGTCTAAATTCGTACAATTTTAGGACCAAAGAAAAAGGGTAAGTACAAAATTATATTTTGGCTCAGGTTTTGTATGAAGGCTCATCACAAAGTGTTTTTTTGGATAAAAAACAGGTACTAAGGATTGATGAATAGGGTTAGCTTTTTGGCTCTAGGTTGTACCAAACAATGCCTTAGGTCATCCCTAGGTACCTCAATATTCATAAATTTAATCAATCAAGTAATCACAACTTTAACCGTTTATCATACATACTACCATGCTTATTCTTTTCTCTGTCATTTGGTACATTCAATTACTTAATGCCTATTTATAATTTAATATATATAACTTATTAGTCTAATAATTCAACATTTAAAATCATTTACTATTATGCCAAATTTATCGTAAATACAATCAACCTATATACATGCTTCTAACCAATCATTTGTATTTCTACAAGCTCAAGCACACTTTGAAAAAAAAAATAAAATCAAAATAAAACAAAATTTCCTATTTTACCCCCCACATTTTTGATAGCACATTGTCCCTAATGTGTCGCCCTTAATAGATAAGGAAATAAGTTACCCGATTGATCATGATATTACCGTAGTTTTATGATGGGTGCTTCCTTCTTTGCTCGTAAATATAGTGCTTCTTTAATATGGGGTTCTTACATCAAAAATTTGAAAAAAGAAAATATATATTTAAAAATCTACTATTAATCCTACTATTAGAAAATAGAAGTCAAAATTATCCAAATTAATTATTTTCAATCCAAGAATAATTGAAAAGCTCATCAATTGTCAGAATAATCAAAATGAGGTGATTGCCCCCTCTTCATTGGTGCCTTCCCTTTTCCCGAAACGTGACCTCGAGAGGAGCCTCTTCCCGATGAATGTGCATGTTAGGTTGGGCAACGGATGACGGGTCCTCTCTGTGTAAACTATTGTGACTGAAATGTCACCTCATAGTCATCATCCTCCCTCTTGAAAGTCTTGCTTTGTTGCCTCCTCCTCTTCATTTTTGCTTTCTTCCTCATCTTCACTTCCCTGCTTGTCGGATTGCTAGGGAATGATCTGGATCTATAATTTTTTGGTAGGTAATTCGACACTTTAATATTATTTTCTCACGCAAACACTTGAATGACTAGCCCTGACTCCTGCATCCATATGATCATTCATTCAGCCTCTGAAATTTTGCTCCCCTTCTAAGTTTTTGTTGCCTCTTTTCTTTGTGAAGATGTCGGGATATCCATATTTTGTTTTCTCCTTCAGTTCCAATCTTTAATTTGTTTTCGATTGAGCTCAACATATTATGTATAGATGGAGTCCCCTATTAAGCTCTTCATTATTCTCATAAACTGCTATTTCTCTTCCATCGAAACTCTAGCTTTTTTGTATAGTACTGTTATGAGGTGGGGAAAGAAAACCCCAACCTTCTAGCCACTAACACATCGCTTTATGCTTTGATGGATCCATTCACCAATGCGTATCTACTTTTTCTGTAAAACCCCATATAACAAAATAGCTCAAAAAATATTAATGTTAGAAACGTTTAAAGTAGGTGTGATTCTAGTGCAAATAAATTGCATCCACATTTTAGCTATGGGAAACATAATCACTTGATTAAAGTTGGTCGGGAGGCCGATATCCGATCGATACTTCCATTCACCCCGATTCTCAATTAAATACTTGATGATGCTATCCATATCTATATCATTAAAATTTATTAAATAAATACTTTCCAAGAAACCCATTTCAAAATATGGGGCATCGTAAAATTCACAAATTGCCTTCGAGGGGAATGGCACATCTTTTCCTCATACTGTTACCATTTCTTAGCTAACACTATATGGTCTCCTAGTCTCTTCGTCCCTAAGAGTAGCATAAAAATCTTAAACGATTGGAATAACAACATTCTGTTTCGAAATTAGGCAAAAGCATTCCCATTTATGATACTGGACTATCGGCCAAATTTCTTTGCATAGAACCATCAATGACTCAAATCCCTTTTCTTGAATAAAGGTTTTCCCTTGTAATTCAAGAAAATATTTCTCGACATTTAGGTTTTGAAATTTTAAGAGGTCCAAATCCACCGATGTTTCTTGGACATTAGCTTTTCTAGACTTCTTAGAAGGAATCTTTAATGCAATTTCTACTAAAAGAACTAACAAAATATCAATCAGTATATCTCAAAGATAATAGAACAATAAAAGTACTGAAACTCTTAAACTTTATTTGAAGGCTTATGAATCCCCTCGAAAGTTGTTTGCAATTTCTTTTGTGAATGCGAAATGCTTTACCTGCACCAACTAAATAAACACGAAGAGAAGAAGGAAGAATGCAACAAAATAATGAGAAGAGTGAAGCAAAGAGTGTCGGGAGTTTAAGGTTTTTAAGAAGTTTTTGAGAGAGGTTGAAACTAATTAGGGATAAGACTACTTAGGATTGTTTTTAGGTTAAAAATTTGTATTTTTAAGTTTAAAAATGGGTAAAAACAAGGGTTATGCCATCGGGTTACTAAATCAAATCGGGTCAACCCTATAGAAAATTACAATGATGCCGCGACATAGGGGTTCCATGTCGCGACACCGACTCTGTTTTATGCCCTCTTATTGATTTTCAAAGTGTTTGGTTTAAATTCATAAACGGTTTAAATAAATTTAACTCTTAAACTACCTATGAGTCTATTAGAATAAAATAATGTACAAAAAGTTTATCTTAGTTTTAAAAGAAAATCAAGTGTTGCTGCCAGTGTAACACCCCTATAACCTGTATCCGTCAACGGAATAGGTTATGAAGTGTTACCAACCCAAAATACCATATTTGTACAATCACACAGATATAAGAACATTAACTTTTAGATACATTCAAAAACTTTATACAAACATTCAAAAGATGCCATATTCGCATGGCCCATATATAACAACATCTCAAAAATACCATTCACTTAAGTCTATTCTATACATGCCATACTAGCTTCAAAACATAGTAATACCAAAATGATAGATAGTGTGACGAGTTGCTGACGATCCCTTTCCGACCAGGTGACTGGAGTCAACAATCTATAAAACAGAGAAACGTAACAAACGGAGTAAGCTTTCATAAGCTTAGTAAGTTTTAAGCAATGCAACAAATAAACTCAATTATACATAGATTGTTCAATTTCTCAAGAGGTCATTTTCTAGATAGATCACCATTTGGCCTAATATACACAAGCACATAATGCACAATTAGCATTCTTATTTCACTTAATCTAAATTCATATAGCATAAATAAATCGAATATTTTCACATACTTTCACACCTTGACCGAATGTATCATGATCATAAATATAGATATAACATCTATTCACATATGTATCACATTATACACTTATGATTCAATTCAAATCATACTCACATATAAATACATAATACGTACCTGGCCAATTTAATGTATTGAATGTATTCGTTTGTCGTTCTAACACGAGGTATCTTAGTTTTAGACTTTTATCAAATCACCGACATTCAGCATGCTAGGTTTAAAACCTGAATTCATTCACTGGCATTTTGCCTGCTAGGCTCGAAGCCTGATATCATTTCATTGGCATTATTGCCTGCTAGGTTTAAAACCCAAATTCATTCACCGGCATTTAATCCAGATGAGAAGGATCAGATCTGTACTGCCGGAGCATCGAAACATGAAAAATGTTGTGAATCTTTTCAAGTTCAGGTGGCAAAAATAGTCTATAAGCAACCGGCCCAATCCGTTCTGTAATTTCGTATGGTCCGATAAATCTCGGGCTCAATTTACGTTTACTGCCAAATCTGAGTACCTTTTCCTTGGTGAAACTTTAAGAAACACTTTGTCTCTGACTTGATATTCTATATCTTTTCGTTTCAAGTCCGCATATGATTTCTGACGATCTGATGCTGCTTTCAGACTTTCACGGATCACTTTAACTTTCTGTTCGGCCTCTTTAATCAAATCAACTCCGTAAATCTTATTCTCACTGAGTTCAGTCCAAAACAAAGGTGTACGACATTTACGACCGTACAAAGCCTCGTAAGGTGCCATCTTGATACTCGATTGAAAACTATTGTTATATGCGAATTCAACCAAAGGCAAGTATCGTTCCCATGAGGCATTAAGCTCAAGGATGCAACATCTCAACATATCCTCGAGTATCTGAATAATTAACTCGGATTGACCATCGGTCTTGGGATGAAAAGCGGTGCTAAAATGCAACTTGGTACCCAATGCTTCTTGCAATTTCTTCCAAAATCGCGATGTGAATCTCGGATCTCTATCCGACACAATAGAAGTAGGTACCCCATGTAACCTTACAATCTGAGAAACATACAGTTCGGCTAACTTATCAAGTGAATAATCCGTACGTACGGGAATAAAATGAGCCGACTTTGTCAATCTATCACCAACAACCCAAATCGCATCTTTCTTGCTTGGTGACAATGGCAACCCAGATACAAAATCCATCGTGACTCGATCCCACTTCCATTCGGGTATCATGATCAGCTGAAGTAATCCCGAAGGCACTTGATGCTCTGCTTTCACTTGTTGACATATCAAACACTTTGAAACAAAGTCAGAAATGTCTCGTTTTATACCATGCCACCAATATTGACGTTTCAGATCGTTGTACATTTTCGTACTACCCGGGTGAACTAACATTCCACTATCATGAGCCTCGTTCAAAATCATCGGAATAAGCTCTGAATTTCTCTGAACACATAATCGATTTCTGAACTTCAAACAATCATTGCTATCAATCAAAAACTCTAAATCCTCTTTCGAAACACATAATGCTCGCTTTGCAACTAATTCATCATCAACTTTTTGAGCTTCACGGATTTGTTGTATCAATAACGATTTTGCTTTTAACCCCGCTACTAACACATCATCAGTGGACACAGACAGGTGCACATTCATTGCTCGCAAAACAAAAAGTGATTTACGGCTTAAAGCATCAGCAACCACGTTAGCCTTTCCCGGACGGTAATCAATGACAAGCTTGTAATCTTTCAATAATTCTAGCCAACGTCTTTGTCTCAAATTCAAATCTCTCTGAGTCATCAAGACTTTTGTGATCAGAATACACATGGCATTTTTCCCCGAACAAGTAGTGGCGCCATGTAACACCCCTTACCCGTATCCAAGGCCGGAATAGAGTACAAGGCATTACCAGACTTAACAATACACATGGACAAAAACCGGGCCATAAAATTTCATTTAATTGAAAACTTTTCAAACACATGCATAACAAACAAAGCTAACTATATCATTACATCAAAACATAGGACATAGCACGATTAATTAAACTTATAAACCATAATAGATAAGGACCACATCTCATAATCATATATGATAAATCAAAGCAGACTGATACGTATGGTCAAAATCATACTAAAAATACATATCACAAACTAGCTTCCTATACATGCCACTCACTTAATATTTCTAATATTTGAATTAATTCTCCCAAAAATGATAGTTTGATAGTGTGATTTTGCCTCCGACGATCTCTAACCCTGAGCCGACCTGCCAATACTAAAGAAATGGAGAGGATAGGTAAGCTTTACGCTTAGTAAGTTCATATGAAAATAATAAGCAATTACTACCATGCTTTTCAAGATAAAACACTATAATTGTACAATTACACATATTCGAGTTAAGTTTTGTTTATCGAAAGTTCTGATTATTAAATCATTCATATCTGAAGCTAACAAACTCCAAATTTAATTTCGTTAATTTTATTTGAAACTAGGTTCATATATATTTCTCCCATAAAATTTCTAGAATTTTAGTTTAGCCAATTAGTACAGTTTATTAGTTAAAGCCTCTCCTATTTTAGAGTATGACTACTCTAACCTCTGTGCACTACAAACCAAATTTCTCCCTGTATAGAATTCCAACGACCATGCCATTTATTTCCCTTAAAAATAGACTCAATAAGGAATCCATTCATGTAAAATATGACTCTTAATAATTTTTGTACAATTTATAGTGAATTTCTAAAGTCAGAACAGGGGATCTCGAATTCATTCAGACCCTATTTCACAAGAATTCAAATATCACACAATATAGAATTCTTTTGCTTCCCCTGTTTCTTTCATGTGAAAATAGACTCATTAAGATTTATTTTCATATATCATTTGCATTTTTATTCAACTTCCACAATTTTTAGTGAATTTTCAAAGTCAAGAAACTGCTGCTGTCCAACACTGTTTTACTACTAAAATTCATTCTTACATAATTCCACTTAATCCGTTTTGTCTTATCAAAGTTCACCTAACTATCGAGCACATTGCTCATAATTTTCATAAACATATACCTGCACTTATTCATCAGAAAACTCACAGAGCAGTACATAATAAGTCTCCCGTTGAACACTTCGGATCAATCCTCGATACTTGGTGGTTTCAGCACATAGCTCCACCCATCATAAAGTTCGGCTCTCTTGTACACATGGTGAACACTTAGTATCACCCATGTGACCTAGCCAGTTTATCTCTTAGCTCTCTTGTCTACATGGTCTCCTTCACCTGGAACCACGCATGCGACCTAGATACATATATCCCGTAGCTCTCTTGTCTACATGGTGTACACATAGTATCACCCATGTGACCTAGCTATATCATAATGTCTCGTAGCTCTCTTGTACACATGATGTGCACTCAGCACCATACATGTGACCTAGCTACTTACCATCTGTACCATCCAATTTTTGCGAAGGTTCAACCGGGATTTCTCTCTCTTTTCCAACAATTTCAATCAAGTAATTATCAGCAAACATATTTCCAATATGTTACAAATTTATTCATAGTCCTTTTTCAATTTTCAATTTACAGCAAATAGTCAATCTATAGATAGCCACATTTCATATGATAACAAAATATAATAAAATAAAAAGAATCGATAAATTATTTATGTACAAACTTCTCAAAATCTCATCAGGTACAACCGTGCAACAATTCATACAACCCAGGTAATAGTAATTTAACACTCAATTCTTGTAACAATAATTTTCCATTCAATTTCACATGACACAACTAGCATTACATTTTTTTTATATCATACATACCATCCATCAACTTCTCTTAAACATATTAAATCATACAATTTATGCCATATCAATAGAGAATTACAATTCATGCATGGTATTGCATTATTATTAACACACGAACTTACCTCGATCCAGAAACGGCAATTTACTATTTAGTCCATAACCTTGTATTTTCTCGATTTAAGCCCGAATCTCGATTTCCTTCATCTATAATATCACATTTAGCCTAATAATTAGTCACATTATTCATACGGGTCAAAAAATCATATTTTTACAAATTTTCATTTTGACCCCTAAACTTTTGCATATTTGCACTTTTCCCCAAGGTTCGAAAATTAAACTTCATCCTATTTTCTTATGTTTTATGACATGCTGATCATTTTTCCCTTCTATGGCAACATCAAATTCTCACTCTAACATGTACTTATGACTATTAGGTATTTTTATCGATGAAGCCCTTTTACTCGTTTTCACTTAAAACCGAGTAGCACAAGTTGTTTAACATAATTTAAAACCTCATATTCTATCATAAAACACCAAAATACACAAATTTCACCTATGGGTATTTTTCCAAATACGAACCCTAGGTTGAATTATTGCTAGCATAAGCTTAATCAAGTTACCGGGATTCTAAAAACGTAAAGAACTTGAAAAACGGGGTTAGAACGGACTTACTATTGAGCTTGGAAAGCTTGAAAACCCTAGCCATGGCTTCCCCCATGCTAATTCCGGCCTCCATGAAAAGGATGAGTCAATTTTAGCTTTATTTTCCCTTTTTATTTCTTTTAATTATCAAATGACTAAAATGCCCTTACTACTAAACTTTCCGAAAATTCCATCCATGTCCAATTTTTGTCCATAGGCTTAGAAATTTGTAAAATTTCTATTTAAGACCTCCTCATTAATATTCCAAAGAAATTTCATACTAAAAACTTCTAGAATGCAAGTTTTGCAAATTATTCGATTTAGTCCCTAATTTCAATTTAAGCACTTTATGCATAAAATTTCTTCACGAAATTTTCACACAATCATGCAATCATATCATAGACTTCAAAATAATCATAAAATAATTATTTCTATCTTAGATTTGTGGTCACGAAACCACTATTCCGATTAGGCCCTTATTCGGGATATTACACGCCAAATTTTCAAAGCGAAAACGATAGCAGCTAACTCGAGATCATGAGTCGGATAGTTTTTCTCGTGTGGCTTCAACTGTCTCGAAGCGTACGCTACTACTCTACCCTCTTGCATCAATACACAACCCAAACCATTCAGAGAAGCATCACTGTAGAGCACAAATTCTTTACTAG
The DNA here is from genome assembly GCA_025698475.1 of Gossypium anomalum. Taxonomy (NCBI): domain Eukaryota; kingdom Viridiplantae; phylum Streptophyta; class Magnoliopsida; order Malvales; family Malvaceae; genus Gossypium; species Gossypium anomalum. The sequence goes on from CM046958.1 coordinate 22,888,277, forward strand.
ATTCTGGCTGAACTAACACTAGAGCTTCGGTCAAAAGAGTCTTCAATTGATCAAACTTTTCTGGCACTTTTCTGACCACTCAAATTTGATATCTTTCTGAAGCAACTTTGTCATCGGTGTTGCTATCATCGAGAAACCTTTTACAAACCGTCTGTAGTACCCGGCAAGTCCCAAAAAACTTCGAACTTCTGAAACATTTCTCGGAGGCTTCCAATCGAGAATAGCTAAAATTTGACTAGGATCAACGCGGATACCCAATGCGGATACAACATGCTCCAAAAAGCTGACTTCCCTCAACCAGAACTCACATTTACTGAACGTCGCATATAACTGCTTGTCTCACAAAATCTACAATACTAACTTTAAGTGTTCGGCATGCTTGGTTTCGTCGTGTGAATAGATCAAAATGTCATCTATAAACACGACTACAAACCGATCCAAATACTGTTTGAAAATCCAATTCATTAGATCCATAAAAACAGCAGGGGCATTAGTGAGCCCAAACGGCGTCACTAGAAACTCATAGTGTTCATACCTCATTCTGAAGGCAGTTTTAGGCACGTTAGAGTCTCTAACTTGCAACTGATAATAACCCGATCTCAAGTCTATCTTCGAAAATACTGAGGCTCCTTTCAATTGATCAAACAAATCGTCGATTCATGGAAACAGATATTTATTCTTTATCGTTACCTTATTTAGCTAACGATAATCAATACACATTCTCATGGTTCCGTCTTTCTTTTTCACAAACAGCACTGGTGCACCCAAAGGGAAAAACTTGGTCGAGCAAAACCTCTATCTGTCAACTCTTGCAACTGAGATTTCAATTCTTTTAGTTCGGTTGGTGCCATACGAAGCTATCGAAATAGGTGTAGTCCCTGGCACTAGTTCAATACCAAACTCTACCTCCCGAACAGGTGGTAATCCAGGTAATTCATCGGGGAATACATACGGAAACTCACAAACCACTAGCACTGTTTCAAGTTTTTTTCTGACTCTTTACTATCTAGTACATACGCATGATAAGCTTCACACCCCTTTTTTACATATTTCTGAGCTAACATCGAAGATATTACTGCCGGTAATCCATTTAAATCTGTAGACTCAACTCAGATTATCACGTCATTCGAACATCTCAAGTCAATTGTCTTTCGCTTGCAGTTCACTACCGCATCATGCACATTTAACCAATCCATACCGAGAATGATGTCAAACTAGTCAAGCGGTAATAGCATTAGATCAGCCGAAAAGCAAGAATCTTTGATCATCAGGGGACATTTCATACACACTTTATCAACTAGCACATAACGACCCAAAGGATTCGACACCTGAATCACAAACTCAATAGACTCAACAGGTAGAGTCTTGCTGGATGCCAAAGTTTCACACACATACGAATGAGTAGAACCCGGATCAATCAAAGCAATAACATCAGTATTAAAAAGAGTGAAAGTACCGGTAATAACATCTGGCGAAGAAGCATCCTCGCGCATGCGTATAACATAAGCTCTGGAAGGAGCACGAGCCTCAGAATGTACAGCAGTATCTTTAGTCCCTTTTTGATTTCCACTAGCATTACCTGAATGTCTAGGTGGTCTACCTCGTGTTGCAGTGTTATTAGGTCTCCAACCCGGTCGATGATTCTGCTTCGGCTAATTTGGACGATCTCGATAAAGTGATCAGCTGATCCACACTTGAAACAAGAGCGGTCATGAAATCTATAGCTTCCTGAATGCCATTTACCACAATGCTTGCATTCAGATCTGTCCTGATGATCATTTTCGACACTGTCAACAGAGGTGGCTCGCGTACTCACAGGGGGTCGATCACGGTCACGTCTAGAAAAACCTGAAGTATTCTTAGATCGGCCTGAGTCATCTCTAAATTTCTTCGATGACTGATGAAAAGATTTTTCCGAGGATCTTTTACGGAACTCTGTAGCTCCATCATCAGCTTTTCTTTTCTCTTTACCGAGCTCTTTGGCTTTACAAGCTTGCTCGACAAGCACTACAAACTTTTTGATTTCCAGAATACCCACCAATAGTTTGATGTCTTCATTTAACCCGTCCTCGATGCATTTACACATGATAGCCTTAGACGAAACACATTCCCGAGCATATCTACTAAGTCTGACAAACTTTTGCTCGTAATCAGCAACTGTCATAGAACCCTGGTTGAGCTTAAGAAATTTTTTCCGTTTCTGATCGATGAATCTTTGACTAATATAATTCTTACGGAACTCGGTTTGAAAGAATTCCCAAGTAACCCGTTCTCTCGGCACCACTGAAACCAAGGTATTCCACCAATAGTAGGCAGAATCACGTAACAAAGATATAGCACATTTTAAGCATTCATTAGGTGTGCACGATAATTCATCGAACACGTGAATGGTATTATCGAGCCAAAACTTGGCCTGTTCGGCATCATCACTATCTGTAGCCTTGAACTCAGTAGCCCCGTGCTTTCGAATTCTATCAATCGGGGGCTTGCTCAACCTCAACGGGTTAACTACAGGAGGTACCACAAGTGCAGGGGTTGTATTGGTTGGGGGTGGGGGATGTGAAACAGCCGGATTAGTTCGAACATATTGAGTAAACCAATCGTTCATCATAGCATAGAAGGCTTGTTTAGCCTCATCATTTTGATTACTAGCATTTGGTTGAGAGTCCAACGGTGTTGTCCCGTACGCGGGAGCAGGCGCTGCGCTCTCTACATCATCAGCTATCGCTAGATTGGGATCGAAATTCATTACTATACGAAAAACACATTTTAGCTGTCAAAAATCATCACACTATTGTACTAACACTTCATGGCATGTATGCTAGACTCATATGTGTTACGTTAATCCTAGAATCGACTAAATCATAGCTCTGATACCAATAAAATGTAACACCCCTATAACCCGTATCCGTCACTGGAATGGGTTATGAAGTGTTACCAACCCAAAATACCACATTTGTACAATCACACAGATATAAGAACATTAACTTTTAGATACATTCAAAAACTTTATACAAACATTCAAAAGATGCCATATTCGCATGGCCTATATACAACAACATCTTAAAAATACCATTCACTTAAGTCTATTCTATACATGCCATACTAGCTTCAAAACATAGTAATACCAAAATGATGGATAGTGTGAAGAGTTGCTGACGCTCCCTTTCCGACCAGGTGACTGGAGTCAACAATCTATAAAATAGAGAAACGTAACAAACAGAGTAAAGCTTTCATAAGCTTAGTAAGTTTTAAGCAATGCAACTAATAAACTCAATTATACATGTATTATTCAATTTCTCAAGAGGTCATTTTTTAGATAGATCACCATTTGGCTGAATATGCACAAGTACATAATGCACAATTAGCATTCTTATTTCACTTAATCTAAATTCATATCATAAATAAATCGAATATTTTCACATACTTTCACACCTTGACCGAATGTATCATGGTCATAAATATAGATATAACATCTATTCACATATGTATCACATTATACACTTATGATTCAATTCAAATCATACTCACATATAAATACATAATACGTACCTGGCCAATTTAACGTATTGAATGTATTCATTTGTCGTTCTAACACGAGGTATCTTAGTTTTAGACTTTTATCAAATCACCGGCATTCAGCCTGCTAGGTTTAAAACCCGAATTCATTCACCGACATTTCGCCTGCTAGGCTCGAAGCCCGATATCATTTCACCGGTATTATTGCCTGCTAGGTTTAAAACCCAAATTCATTCACCAGCATTTCGCCTGCTAGGCTCGAAGCCCGATATCATTTCACCGGCATTATTGCCTACTGGGTTTAAAACCCAAATTCATTCACCGGCATTTCGCCTGCTAGGCTTGAAGCCCGATATCATTTCACCGGCTTTATTTCCTGCTAGGTTTAAAGGCCCAAATAGTATCTGTACGATATTCAAATCAACGAGTTTCATATAACACAATCACAACAAATTAGGTACCAGCATCATTCGAACATATCATCCTACATTTTAATCACTTTTATTTCATTTCATCACTCACATTTATCATTTGATAGTTTACACGTAATATCTTACTCATATTCATCTAACACTATCATTTGATCATAAAAGCATATCACATTTTACTTCCATTACAAATCTCATTCGGCCATATACATATATGACAAGTAATACTTAATTCTCATAATCTGTCATGTCATTATTGAATATTATTTACATTTAACTACTTAAAACTTACCTCAAATATTTTTGAATAGTCTCGAATCGGCTATTCAACTAATTTCTCTTTTCCCCTGTCCAACCTTGGTTCTCTATGCTCTTGAGCTAATTCAAACAAAATTTAACTTATTAAAGTCCCATCATGCTAGGTTATGGCCGAATATGACAAGAAATTTAATAGGCCATTTAGCTACTTGTAGCTCAAATACAAAATGGTCATACACATTTTTTTTTAATCACATTAAGCAATTTAACATTTTCTCATGTACACCTTTATGACCGAATACATATATCAAATAAGCAAATTGCCTTAACTCATAACTCACATAGCTGAATATTCATTGTATACTTAGTTCACATACACAAACACAAAACTCATAAGGCTTATCATATTTTCATATACATATCTTTACCATATAGCCGAATATATATATATATATATATATATAGCTCATCAAATAGGTATTTATTTACGTTTCCCTTTTAACACATATTGACCAACTAGTCCATGCATTAGCCTTTGACACATTCGGTCATTAAAGAAATAACCTATTTAATATTCAAGCATTTTATACCAAAATTTCTCCCAAGGCCGAATTCATCTACGACCTTTAGTACATAAACAAAGTTTATATTAATATATACACACACCATTAACCTAGTATCAATTAACTAAGTACTTTAAAATTTTTCTTTAACTAAGTAACTTATCCGGAAATAATAAGGGCAAATTTAACATCACTTCATCATAATATTTCATCATGGCCGAATGCTTCTTTTGAACCATTTATACCTAAGTACCAATACTCAAACTTAATTTATAACTATCTAAATCATTTAAAACATCCAACACCAAACTTTCTTTGCATTACATACTATAGCCGAATGCCCAATCCAAGCAATTGAGGCACACATAGTTCTAATTTCAAAATTTTAAACCTATAAACTCACAATCACCTAGATTTAAACATTATAGTCTATCAAACTTCCATTCATCAACTTCTATCATCAAACACAATTTTTTTTTTTTGCAATTTCCTATCATGACCGAATGCACAATTAACCAAAATTTAACAAATTAATTCATGGGTTTAAAGTAGAACCAAGAGAGGAACTCAAAAACATGAATTTTCAACCAAACTACCATGAACTTACCTTGAATTTTTCTTCCCCAAGTGATCGAATATTCAAGAGCTTCTCTTCTCCTATTTGTTTTCTTAAGTTTCGGCTAAGTGATAGAAAAGAAAAAAAAATAAAGTTCACTTTGTTTTTATCACCCCATTTTATGATATAAAATAACATATATTATTTTATATCATAATTTAAGTTATAATTTTAATATTATTAAGCACATGATTCATTAAACCAATCCCCACTACCGTCCACTTAAATAAAGTGGTAAAATAGACATGAAAATCCTCTACATTAGTAATTTACAACATTAATCACTTGGACATTCACCTACCACATTATCAAAGTTTCTCAAACAAGTCCTTTTTAGCTAATTCCACATTCAAATGACAAAATTAAGACACGATACTTTCACACATGCACTTTCACATATAATAAGCATAGAATATAACATTTAATTATTTTCGTGACTCAGTTTTGTGGTCCTGAAACCACTTATCGACTAGGGTCAAATTAGGGCTATCACAGCCAGATTCGTCTGTAAGCTCTATTAGCATGTGCATAGATGCGCTTTGGATCGGTTTTTTGTCCGTATTAGTCTAACATCCATCATGCCATTCCACTTTTCTTTGTTTGTCCCACTCTTTGAACTTGTCCTTTCGTTTTGCATTGACTATAGAAAATACCTTTAGTAGATCAAAGTTATTAGCTAATTCTATAAGTATTTTGTAGCTTGGTGGTCTTAGATAATTCTTGTAAGTCCGATTTTGTGGGTTGTCACCCTTAGATGTCTTATCCTTTATTTTTCCTATCATTAGTAATAAATCTACAGAAAAATTCTCCCGGAAAAATGGAGTTTTCGAAGTTTACCTCAACAACTAGGGTTACAGAATCATCTCATGTCATGAACTGGCGTTGTTCATTTGATATGTCCTTAATCACCCCTCTTTGTTGGGCGACAACTCTATTGGGTGGCTCTAGTAAAAAAAAAAAAGAATACTTTTTAGTTCCCTCAACCCTAATTCTTCATTCATTGGTAGGATTAGACAAATACAGACAACTCCCAAATCACTTAAAGCCCTATCACAATATACATTCCTTGTCTTTATTAACACCGTAAAAATCCCTAGGTCTTTAAATTTTTGGGGCGCCTGATTAAGGATTATCACATTACAAAATTTATAAATGTTGAATAGATTATCCTTTGCAAATGTCTTATGCTCCTCCCTACTTTCCTTTATAGTCTTTGGATGTGTTCGAAGTTTCTTTGTTGATTCAACCTAGGGTAACAACTAATGAAATTATCGGAATAAGTTTGAAAAACTCACCCTTTCTGTTACTTTCTGAGATTGGTCGTTTTCCCATTTCGATAGAACTAGTGTTGTTAGGGGAACATATTTAGTGCTTGACTCATTATTCTGGTCAGTTGCCAACTCAACTACCGACTCTGTCATCCTCCTGGGACATAATCTCTTCCTTCAACTTGTTGGAAAAAAACAAGTTCGGAAAACGCAGCAAAAAATAAATTTAGGGAAAATAGAGTTTGAATTGTTTTTTCAAAATAAGATCTTGGTTGTGATATCTAAAGTAATAAACACTTAATAAAAATTGTACTTTTTCGATTCGTCTAGGAAGATCGCTTAGACCGAGTAGTCTTCTTCGCTATCCTCAAGCTCACGTTGGCCGAGTGTGGGCTCGCTTGGAATCAAAAAATATTTCATAAAAATTACCAATGGGATAATTTCGCAATTTCTTTAAACTTTTGGGTCAAGTTGTAAATTAGAAAAATATCTCTAGAAATTTTCTGAAATAATCTTTTCAGAGAATTTTCTCTTGAATTCAAGTGTGTGAAAAATAATTACCCAAGGCTCTCTTTAAACTTAATCACTTTAATATTGAATTAATATAATATTTATCAAGATAAACATTAAATTAAATTTAACATTAAGATGGATAAGTATTAAATTAAATTTAATAGTAAACTATTAAAATAATATTATTTTTGGAATAGTTAATCTGAAATGAAATTCTCTAGTAGAGTCCCAGTAGAAGTGTAACTCTTCCACTGTTGTCGGCCATCACGACGTTGTTGTCGCAGCTGTCGACATCGCCGTGTCTGGTGATGCAGGTGCGACACCCTTATGGCAGTCCGAGCCGGTTTGGCCCGTGTCTTTGACAACTCGACTGGTCTGGTTTAGCCACCGGTTGGACTGTTGGCTCCGTTTCACATACTAGGCTTGGTTCTACCAGTTTTTGGATCTTGGTCTCAATTTTGGGCTCTCAAGCCCAATTTACAATCCAAGGTCCAATTTTCAAGTTCAATTGCCCATTGGACCAGTTGTTTGACATGAAAATTAATTTCCAAAAATATCATATTAATTTTAATTAATTTGATTAATTTAATTTTACTTGATCAAAATTAAAATTTCCAAAAATATTAAGTTTTCAAGAAAATTCTTTAATCAAATTCTATAGTTGAACAATTCTCACAACCACCTAATTTAATTCCACATCAAAAAAATCGACTCAATTAAATTATTTCTAAAGTCGTAAAATTTTCTTCTGATTTAAATGCAGTTCGATAAAGCTTTTGTTGAGCTAGCGAAGGGACCAATCAGACATATACAATTAGGCTCTAGTAATTGTAATTATGTTTAAAAGCATCATTCCGATAATTCATGATTACTTAATTATGGAGTCAGTCTACAAGAAGTGCCATGATTGAAAACTCCTTATTGTATACTCTTTACAAAGGCAATTTATCCAACTATTTTGTCCAATGATCTCGTCATGTGTGTGTTACCCTCATGTGATATCCTTGATTCGTTTGAGATAAATCCGTTCATTCAATACAATCCTATTTTATCTTATTGTCACCATTGTATCTTCTTAATGATTAATATGATTACTGTTAATAAATGACTTGTAACACCCCTAACCCGTCTCCGTTGCTGGAATAGGGTTACGAGGCATTAGCGATCAAAGCATAACATAAAATATACATTTTTCATACATGATTCAATTTCATATAAATATCAATCTAACATAATCACATTGTCCCTTATAAGGCTCCACGAGACCTTAAAACACTCTTGGAAAATGTTTGGGAGTAAACCGATAACATATGCAAACTTTGAGAAACTTATAAAATTTTCCAACATTTAAGGGTCACATGCCCCTGTGCCTCACATGGCCACCAGACACGCTCGTGTCACAGGCCGTGTGAAAATAGGGCATACATTCTGACTTGCGCCACATAGCCGGAGACACACCCGTATGCCATGGCCGTAGGAAAATTGGAGAGGTTACTGACTTGGGTCACATGACCGGCCACATGCCCATGTGCCATCCCGTGTGCCACACACGGCCAGTAGACACGCCCGTGTGTCTAGGCCGTGTCAAACCTATAGGGTATACTGACTTAATTCGAAAAGGTACCCCAGGAGACACACGGCCGTGTAACATGACCGTGTGTCGCACACGGCTGAGACACACGCCCGTGTCTTTGCCCATGTGGACAAAAATAGGCCATTTGCAAAGCCAATTTGCCACCCTTTTCTCATGCACACTTAGCCATCAAAATGGTATCAAATATACAATCAAATAAGCAATCAAAAGTGATTATTTCCAGCATAAATCACACCATATTGATTTATTACATTTCACTTCTCAAATCTCAACCATTTCTTGACCAAAACACATACCAAAACTAGTATGAATCATTTATCATCTTTAACATTTTCATATGTCTCAAATTCCAACTAAATAACCAATCATATCATTCAACCTATAACCAAATCAAAGCTTATCGATGCATCATCTCAAATTCATACCAATACATGCCAAATAGAGGTGTGCATGGGCCAGGCCGGGCCCAGACAAAATTTTAGGCTCGTTTTCTAGGCCTAGGCCTAGCTCGACCCGAAATATGGGCCTAAAAATTTGTCCAAGCCCGGCCCGAAATAAAATTGTTAAGCTCAAGCCTGGCCCGACCCGGCCCATATTAATTTTTTTAACTTATTTCAGTAAATAAAAAATTTTAAAATATAATAAATCATCAAATACATTTAAAACAAATATTAAAACAAGAAACAAATAAAAAATGATATTAAAACAATTCTTAAAACAATACACAAATTGAAAATATAATAAAAAGTGATTATATTAAAATTAAAAATAAAATATAAATATGGTTAAAAATAAAAAAATATTTAGTATATAATTCAAGCCGGGCCCGGGCCAAAAAAGTTTTACCCTAGCCCAGCCTGGGCCAAAAAAGTTTTACCCGAGCCCGGCCTGTTTTCTAAACGGGCCTCATTTTTTTGCCCAAACCCATATTTCGGGCCTACATTTTTACCTAAACCCTCCCATTTTTCGGACGTGCCTTCGGGCTGGGCCAAGTAGCCCGACCCGTGCACACCTCTAATGCCAAATCATAAGGCCACATTATAACCATTAACCAAAATCATTAATAAGCCATTTCAGATGACCATATGCATTTCTAACAACCATATGAAAAAGACCATAGCCTATAGATGCCATAAAACCAAGTCACAAGGTGTAAAATACCGAAAATCAATAGTCGGATAGTGTGATGCGATCTCCATTGACTCCCAACCCGAGCGAACGTCTGAAACACTATAAAACATAGAAAAATAACATAAAGTAAGCTTCATAGCTTAGTAAGTTTGTATGTGAGCCTAAAATGATCACAACATTCATATAGCAATTCGAAATAGATAAATCATTAATATTTAAAGCATCAATTTATGAGTTAACATGTAACACCCCAAACCCAGCCTAGAAGTTTAGACCGAATTCGGAATGCTACATTGATCACAAAAGTGATCGTAGGAAAAAAAAAATTCAAAACAGCTTATCTTAACAAACCAAATCATTCAAAACATTTATTAACAAATCAGTTCAAATCCTAAAGTAAAGTTCAGTGTAAAATCAGTTCAAATTATACAAATTGAAACACAAATCAAAATTGTACCACAGCACTATAAATCCTCACAATTTAAACTTTAACCGAATAATGAACAAAACTGAAAATGTAAACAGAATTCATAGTTTATCCACCAAGACTGTCCAAGATCTCCGTGTTCTGAGTCCAGTGTCCAAAATCCAAAACTGTACCTGAAAAGGGAAAACAGAAGAGGGAGGTAAGCTATACGAGCTTAGTGTGAGATCAAACTAACTAGCTACTGAAACAAAAACGGATACAGTGAACCTGAAAATAGTTCAGCAGTGGAACATACTTACAGAACGACTTAACACAATAGACCATATGTAACTTTACAGTCATACGGCTCTGTTAAACGCATTATCGAAAATTCTCTAAATTTACAAACTTGTCTTAAGCACTTTTCTAGAAACAAAATCAGTTGGGCCTTAGCCCATCTTACAAAGTTCCTTTAGGCACGAGTGCCTTCCAATCAAATAATACAATCAGAATCCGCAGTCAATCAGACAAAAATATTTCAGTCAGATAGACGTCACAGTCACGGAAACAGACAGATGCATATGAGTGGGAATGAGTTGTAAAATAACCCACCCATCCAACCAGCACACCATCTCCGTCCTCCATTAAACCTCAATAGAGCTGTAAGCTCATCCAACCAATCACTCCAAATAGGACCTCGAGAAGCCCATCCAACCTTATATCCCCTATACATTGTCCACGACCCTCAGGGAATTGGGACTATCAAAAAGTTGTGCAGATGCCATGCGGAAGACCATGGTACAAGCAACAGCGATATAATCTGCGGATCGATATATCACGCAGCAAGGCTAGCGTATGAGCTGTACTGTGAAATGTGGTAAATCGTGATACAGACGTGCAGTATGACTGCCAGATCAGATATTAGTATGTAGCGTAGCTAACGTACATGCGGTACAGTGCAAGGCGGTAAACCACTATACCGTTAACAGAAATGTCCATGACCTTTAGGATGTTGGGACAGCCTATGACCATCTGGGTATTATTAAGGCTTTCAGAATGTAGATAAACTGCCAGATCGTAAATCTCCCTTCTCTTCAACATCCCACCCAAAAGCTTTGTATGTAGATGTATATATGCCGATGTGTGTATATAGATGCACCAACTCAGAACACAAATCTAGACAGTCATTCAGAGCAATCACATACAACTAGTCAATCAATTACAGAAATGTGCATACCCATAACTCGAATTTGATTTCAACCATATCACACATTCAATCACAAATATCACATAAACCGAAGTCAGAATAGAGTCGTAATCACCCTCAGTAATCTTAGTAGAGAGGTAGGAACAAACAGAGGTCATGATTACACTTAAATCAACCTTAAACCAAACTTGGTGAAATAGGGCCACACGTCAGTGTGCTCCGGCCGTGTAAAGCACTTCAGGCCGTGTGGGGGTCCATATGCTCGTGTGAAGGGTAGCACACGGCTGTGTGACAGAGGCACACGCCTGTGTGGTACAGAGGCATGGCCATGGGAGTAAGCCGTGTAACTCACTGTCAAACTCCTCTAATTTCAGACGCAGAGTAGACATGGCTGTGTGAAGGTGTCACACGCCCGTGTGGCAATCAGACACGGCCGTGTGTCGTATAACACATACCCATGTGAAATCCCTAAGCCCAAATCAGCTACACGGTCATGTGTCCCGAAACACACGCCCGTGTGAGAACCCTAAAATCCCCAAATCAGTCACACGGTCGTGTGGCCACGCCGTGTAACCCCAAATCTCAAATCCCTAATTCCCAAACTCACACGTTCGTGTGCCCTAAGGGACATGCCCTTGTGGTTCCGAAAAAAATCCCCAAATCAGCCACACGCCCATGTGGCCAGGCCGTGTGGCACCCATAACCAGCCTGAAACCCTAATCCCCAAATCCACTAGCCGTCGGGGCAGTCATAAAACCAGCCTTGAACAGTCCCGAAAACACCACCTCGGCCACCAAACCGTTCATTTACTTTAGTACTATCAAAAACACATCAGAAAACGGAGTATCGCACTCCCTATCCACTGAATCCCAAAACTTCCAAGCCTAAAATTTGGGGCGTTACATAACATCAAATTATTCATGTCCTCATTTGCAAGTTTTAAACTTCATATAACTCGATACTTGAGTAGTTTTCCATACATGCCTACACTGATACCTTTCTATTTATCACCTATACTCTTATCAAACCTCTTTGGTTTATAAGTGCTTATGATACAAATTCATCGATTTTTCGATGCCATAGTCCAACTATGGTCTTACACATACATTGCCAAGGCCCTGTCGTGGTCTATCTTTCACGTGCCATAACCCGATTATGGTCTTATTAGTCGATTGCCATATTTATATTTAGTTAAAACAACTATTATTCATATCTCACATAACATTTAGTATATATACTTTATTATAGTTAAATAAACCCATTTTGACATGAAACATGCTTATACACAATTCTTTCTTATTTAATACACATAAATAGTATGAACTTACCCATTTACTTTCATTTGATTTTCACATAAGTTCTGTACGTACCTATATTACTTATTCTGACCGTACTTTAATTCTCGTCTTGACTATGACTGTTGAACCGTTCAGAATCGTTAAGGATACTCGGCAATCACATATAGCTCGTACAATGCCATATCCCAAATATGGTCTTCCATGTTATTACATATCGATGCCACTGTCCCAGACAGGATCTTACACGAAATCGATTAACGATGCCAATGTCCTAGACATGGTCTTACACATAATCACAATACAATGCCAATGTCCCAGGCATGGTCTTACAAGTAATCACATCTCGGTAACCTAATGTCATGACATTTGTATCCTATACTATTCCTACGGTTCGTACGAGACTTTCAGATGTTGTAACTCTGTCAATTTTGGCTTGTAATCATGACCATACAACATTCAATTCAATTCAATAATAAATAAGCATTTATAACACAATTTAAGTACATTTATTAGCATACGAACTTACCTCGATCGTTAAAACGACGGAACGGATCGACTAATCTGATACTTTGTTTTCTTCCATTCTAGATCCGAATCTCATTTTTCTCAATCTATATAACAATAAAATTTACTTATTTAATCATTAATTCATTCAATTTAATACAATTTACAGATTTTGGCAAAATTACACTTTTTCCCCTATTATTTCACATTTTTACAATTTAGTCCTTAACACATAAAATCACAAATTCATGCAATTATGGACAAGCCCATCTCATAACAGCCCATATTTTCATTTTATTCATACTTTTAACCACATAATTTCATAATTTCACAATTTAATCCCTAATTGAGATTTTTGTCAAAAATCACTTAACAAAACTTATATATTTAACATTAAACCTTCCAAAACTATCATCAATCATTTAAACAACCAAACATTCAACAATGGCATCATTCAAAATCTATAACAACTTAAAAAATGAAGGTACGGGCTAGCTAGATTAAGCTTCAATGAGCTCAATAACATAGAAATCATTAAAAACTGAGCAAAAATCGTACCTTAATCAAAGATTCAAGTGGCCGAACCTTTAAAGAATAAAAATGGTTTCTTTTCCTTGAACATTCGGTGGAAGATGATGAATAGAAAGATGAAATTTGGTTTTATTTTATTTATTTAATCTTTATTAACCAATTTACAAAACTAACCTTTAATAACATAATAAATTTCAACAATACCAAGCCATAAAATTCCACTATCAACATTTATGGGATGATTACCACTTAAGACTCCCACTATTTAATATCATAGCCATTTAATACCTTTAACTTATAGAATTTAACTTTTATGGTTTATGCGATTTAGTCTTTTTTATCGAATTAACCGCTCAAACGGTAAAATTTCTTTATGAAATTTTCACACGATCCTTCTATCATACTGTAAACCTTAATAAAATAATAAAATAAATATTTTGACTCCAGATTGTGGTCCCAAAACCACTGTTCTGACTAACCCTAAAATCGGGCTGTTACAACTCCCCCCCTTAGGGATTTTCGTCCTTGAAAATCTTATCAGAGAATAGATTAAAGACTTGCTTTCTCATAACCTTATCAGAATTTCCACATAATCGCAGATTTCTTAACTTTTCGATCTCACGAGCTAAGATTCTAATCTATTCTTTGCTATACGTCACAACAAGCTGAGTTTCTACTTCTGAAAGAAATACGGTAGATAAAGAGTCTTATATGTATTATCACATCATATATATATATATATATAAGAAACACATTATGAATCTTCACAAGTTCTGACAGTAATCTCATACGATCTCATTCTTTCAGTAATCTCATATAGCCGGATAAATCACGAACTCAACTTCTCTTTATAGCTAAATCAAGAAATTTTATTCCCACTATAATACTTTCACTAATACTCAGTTTTCTAACTAAAATTCAATGCTTTTACGTATTAAGCCCGTATATGCTTTCTGTCAATTTGAAACTGCTTTCAGACTGCCACGAATTACTTTCACCTTCTCTTCAGTCTCTCTAATCACATCGACCCGTAACTCTTTTTATCATTGATCTCATATAAAACTTTGTACGGTGTCATCTTTATGCTCAACTGATAAATTATTATTATATGTAACTCAAACAATGGTAAGTATTTTTCTCATTTGCTTTCATCTTCTATAACACAACAACGAACATTACCTTGAGAATCTGAATCTCTTCTTTAGATTAGCCATCCGAAATAATGGAGTCTGATACGCTGGGTGATCTGAGTTTTTTTGACATGTATAACTCAGTTAATCTATCAAAAGAGAAATTCGTATGTACGAAGATAAAATATGCAGACTTCTTCAAACAGTAAACAATGGTCCAGATAACATCTGTCTTTTTACAAAATTCATCAAAATTCTATTTCATTACCACTCAGATAGCATCACCTGCTGTAATAGTCTTGAAAACACTTGATGATCAATATTAGTTTATTGATAGATCAGACATTTGGATAGAAAGTCAAAAGTAATTTGTTTCATACTCATTTACCAATACAACTGTCTCAGATTATTGAACATCTTAGTACTCCCCGATTGAACAAATAATTATCACTATGAACCATTTGTAACAATTGTTGCATACTTTCTAGATTTTTCTCGGTACACAAACTCTATTTTGAAACATCAAAGAATCATTGGTTCCAAACTAAAATTCTGAATCGTGAGTCAATCTATGTTGAACTCCTTTTTACCTTGTAATTCCCTGATTCATTTCTGAACTTCGCAAATTAGCTGAATGCTTTTAACACAGCTAATCCTGTCTATCATCCGATTAGATCAATAGCATATTCATCGCTCATAAAACACACAAAGGTTTCCTACTCAGAATATCCGTGATTGTAATCATTCTTCCCTGGATGAAAATCAGTTTCTAACTTAAATCCTTTCAACTATTCAAGCCACCTTTGCTGTCCTAAATTCAGATCTCTTTAAAACATTAAATATTTTAAACACTCTTTCGGTTAACAAATAGGTTACATTACTCACCAAATAGTCAATATCATTGACTATTCAACGCGAATACCTTATCAATCATTTCCAATTCATAAGTCATAAAACTCTTTTCATATAGCTTTAACTATGAGTAAGCATAAGCTATCATTATACATTCTTGTATTATAACATACTTCATATCATTTAATGACCATGACTGAAAATCATAAACTCTTTACCCGGCGCAGCTAAACTAGAACTGATGCTTCAGTTAACAATGTTTTCAACTGTTTACCACTTTATTAATACATATCAGAACATGCAAACTTTCCAAGCGCGATGATTTCTTCAATCAAAACAACTTTAATTTACAAAAACATTTCTCAATAGAACCGTTCCAATAAATATATTTCAGTATCGCGTCTTCTAGAATATAAATTCTTCATTCAAATTATCCCTCAATTAACCCATGAACATACAAAATTTATTTGCAGACCTGAGAATAAACTCAAACACATATAACTCCATTAATCTTTCAAGCAAATAACTCAAATCAAACTAAACCATTGAATCGATCTTGGCCATCAAACAATAACTATTCAAAGAAATCATTTCTTCTTGTTATAAGGATAACCTTGACATACCATTTATTACACTTTATTCTGAATACAATCAATGATCTTTAAAAATTTACATAACTCAAATAAAGCATAACAATTCCGTTTTAAATTCATTGATATATATCCAGATTTACCTGAAGAAAGATAACCATTATACAAATTGCACTTGATCTGCTATCATTTATACTTTTGTCGATATCAACCCTTTCATGAAAATTAGACAAGGATTATATTAACAAAGCTATTTCATCTATTAATCATCGAAGCCCTGAACTATACTAAAGCCACTTTCATCAAATAAAAATCATAATGTCATAATAAGACCGATGTCTCAACCATATAAATAGATAATATCCCAGTTGTTAATAATGCATTTTTAACACAAGAGGAATTCGAATATGATTTCAATAGCAACCAGTGCAGAAATACAACCTCTATAAATCTGATAACTATACCACTGTACTCCCATGATCAAACCAGAAATTATAATCATATTAGATATAGTCATCCCCGTCAGCAGAATATCTCTTACAAATAATCACATAGAATCATAATAAAACCGAGGTAGCAAAATTTGAAAATATTGAGCTATACTAAATTTCTGGAAATTACAACCCATATAGAATGATAAAGATCTCGATGATATCCCAAAAAATTTCCAAAAGGAAAAACGTCACTCATAAGCACTAAAATCCACAGTAACAGAAGCAATATAATCTTTATGTATATTCAACAGACTAATAATCAATATAAACAAAATACTAGCATCATACAGATTTTACCGTTGACTTTCCTATCAACACAAGGGAATAGAATACCAGAGAAAGAGCAATGTCGATCATAACTCAAACAGACCAACAATACTTTCGTCTGTCGGTATGTTTAGCTAACGTTCTCATATGATAAGGATTTCATCTGAAAATATATATCTCTAAGAATAGGGAACACATAGAGTACCCAGAAGAGATCATCGTAAACCATTCAACTATAATCGCTGTACTCAACTATCTTTATAATTCAAACATTATTCTAGTGTCTAATTCTATCATCACTGATTTCACATTATCCCATCACTAACAGAAATCAATTCAGAAGAACTTCCAGTTAATAAATTCTTTAGATAACATACCTGAATATGTTGTTTCATGAAAGTCAACTTCTTCTTTAACAGTGACATTGTATAATCCGAATGGCTTTCAAAACAATCTGATATCCTTTCTAGTGCTGTCCTTACTTACTGACTCATTCTCTTATCTGACTACCGTATTAATCCTTCAACCACAGAACTCTGTAATTCCACACTTGTGAGCTTATTTAATTTAAATATTACAAATTTTTATTGTAATACCTTACTGATGAGGGGGTAAGGGTCGTAAAGCCTCAAATTTAACTCTCAAATATACATGCACATACTATAATGTTTATTAATAACACGATATTATGAACTTTTATTCATACCTTTATGAGTTTCAACTCATCATAATCATATTTTCACTCAAACATTTGAGTATAACATTCTGCACTATCAGAGTTAGCTCGGTTGGAAAGCACATCTGTCTAATTAAAATAATTCTCGTCAGAATCAGGAGATATCACACTATCACAGGTTAAATATGGCATGTATAACTAGACTCACATATGCTACGTTAGTCCTAGAATCGTCTAAACTGTAGCTATGATACCAATAAATGTAACACTCCTAATCCGTATCTATTACTGGAATAGGGTTACGAGGCATTATCGATCAAAGCACAACATAAAATATACATTTTTCATACATGATTCAATTTCACATAAATATCAATCTAACATAATTACATTGTCCCTTATAAGGCTCTACGAGACCTTAAAACACACTTGGAAAAGGTTTGGGACTAAACCGGTAACATATACAAACTTTGAGAAACTTATAAAATTTTCCAACATTTAAAGGTCACACGCCCATGTGAACAGGCCGTGTGCCTCATACGACGACCAGACACGCCCGTGTCATAGGCCGTAGGAAAACTGGAGAGGTTACTGACTTGGGTCACACAGCCGGCCACACGCCCATGTGCTAGCCCATTTGCCACACACGGCCAGTAGACACACTCGTGTGTCTAGGCCGTGTCAAACCTATAGGGTATATTGACTTAATTTGAAAGGGTATTCAAGGGGACACACGGCTATGTAACATGACCGTGTGTCGCACACGGCTGAGACACACCCCTGTGTCTCTACCCGTGTGGACAAAAATAGGTCATTTGAAAAGCCAATTTCCCATCATTTTCTCATGCACACTTAGCCATCAGAATGGTATCAAATATACAATCAAAAGTGATTATGCAACTAAATCAATATGGTGTGATTTATACTGGAAATAATCATTTTTGATTGCTTATTTGATTGTATATTTGATACCATTTTGATGGCTAAGTGTGCATGAGAAAAGGGTGGGAAATTGGCTTTTCAAATTTCCTATTTTTGTCCAAACGAGCAGAGAAATGGGCATGTGTCTTAGCCGTGTGTGAGACACGGTCATATTACACGGCCATGTGTCTTCTGGAGTATAATTAGAAATTCAAGTTAGTTTCGAGCACGGCCAAGACACATGGGCGTGTCTGGTGGCCATGTGAGGCACACAGACTTGGCACATGGGCGTGTGTGGCCATTTCGATGGGTATACGGGTTAGACATACGGGCGTGTGGTTGACTATGTGACCCAAGTCAGTATGTATGCCCTATTTTCGCACGGCCTGAGACATTAGCGTGTCTGGCAACCGTGTGAGGCACACGGCCTGTTCACACAGGGCGTGTGACCCTTGAATGTATGAAATTTTCTAAGTTTTCAAAAATTTTTACATGTGATCGGTTTAGTCCCGAACCATTTGTAAGCATGTTTATAGGTCTCGTAGACCTATTTAAGAGACATTGTGTATATGAATGCATGTTTTTAGATAATAAATGTTTATTGAGTTTTGAAATGTTAGTTAAATTTCGTATTTGATTGGTAATACCTCTTAACCCTAATCTGGTGGTGGACACAGGTTAGAGGTGTTACAATAAGCCTCTATTTATATCAAAGCACATGAGTTGCATACGCATGGTTAGTGACTAACTTAGGATTTAGATAAATCACACCATGAACATCACAAGTGAATTAATTCATAAATGGATTCAGAATTAATTCATATTGGGTTCAGTCCAATGTATCATTCTACCAATGAATACATCTATATCTCTACCCATGGAGTCAACTACTTCGATAGCCAAGACTAGACATCTCTCCAATTGGAATTGCAGACAACATAATAATCCTTCTCAGTATTTAAATCAAATGCTCACTTCGATTCTTTTATAGGATTATGGGCTTATTTAGATTATCTACTAAAGTAAGTTGTCTTTATCGTAATGTAATAGTTCTTACAATGCTACTTATATTCAGTTTAAACTTAGACAATCAATGAGCTAATATTTTCTTGTCACAATTTTTCTATGCATGTAAAATATAAAAGACAGAAATACAACAGACATAATAGTGAAATGTGAAACTAACTTTATTTATTTATTCATCGTTCAAATAAATAGAAAATAGTTACATGTTTACTTCAATATGAGCACATTTCCTAGCAATCTCTTACTTGCCCTAGTGAAGGAAATATATCAATTTTCTCATTTCCATATCCTCGACGTGTTTGTTAAAACTCCTAATTATAAGAGTCTTAGTAAACAGATCCACAAGGTAATCTTGAGAAGCTACTTTCATGACATCTACAATTCCTTTGGCTATTGCCTCTCGTACCAAGTGATACTTACGATCAATGTGTTTCGTTTTCTTGTGACTTCTCATTTCCTTGGTATTAGCTATTGCAGCACAATTATCACAATACAATGTTATAAAATTTTCCATACTAGGAATGACTTCAAAACCGGTTAAGAACTTTTGAAGCCATATTGCTTCTTTTGTTGCCTTAGAAGCAGCCACATACTTGGCCTCTATAGTAAAGGCAGTAGTGCAAGTTTGTCTTACACTTTTCAATATCATGTCTCCACGGCCTAGAACAAATACATTTTTTGACGTCGATTTCCTCGAATCATTACAGGCTTGGAAGTTTGACTCTATGTATCCAAAAATAGTAAGTTTCTCCCTATAATCAACAAACATACAATCCCTAGTTCTTTTAAGATACCTTAATATATGCTTTACAGCTTGCCAATGCCTGAGACCTAGATTTGCTTGATATCGACTAACCATTCCTACTGCGAAACAGATACCTACAAGTGTGCAAAGTAACACATACATAAGGATTCAAACTACAAAAGCATATGGAACCTTACTCATGTGCTCTCTTTCTTCCATTGTCTTAGGACAGTTATCTAAAGAAAGATGAAAACTTGACGTAATTGGCTGAATGCTTAGCTTCGCATCAATCATTACAAAACGTCCCAATACTTTATCGATATATAAAACTTGAGATAGAGCTATCATTTTATTTTTTGAATCCCTAAGGATTCAAATTCCAAGAATATAACTAGCTTCGCCCAAGTCCTTCATGCTAAACTTTTAAGCTAATCATATTTTAACCAATGAAAATTCTCTTACATCATTTCCGTTAAGTAGAATACTATCGACATACAAAATGAGGAAGACTACTTTTCTTTTTCTTTATGCGCTTATAAACACAAGGTCCATCAATGTTTTGCTCAAATAAAAAAGTCTTGATCATTTAATCAAATCTTTTATAACATGAGCAGAATGCCTACTTAAGTTCAGAAATGGATCTTAGTAGTTTGCAAATTTTTTGCTCCTTTCCTTTAACAATATAGTCAATGGGTTGAATAATGTAAATGGTCTCATCAAGATAGCCATTCAAGAATGCTATTTTGACATCTATTTGTCAGATCTCGCAATTGAGAGCAGGGATATGGATGAGAGTATACATATAGACTTGGGCATGGCTATCGGAGAGAAGGTCTTATTGCAATCAATGCCTTTTTTCTGTGTGTAGCCTTTCCCTACAAGTCTAGATTTGTGTGTTACCACTTTCCCTTCCACATTTCTCTTCTTCTTGTAGATCCACTTATACCCTATGGGTTTAATCTCAACTGGTAAGTCTACAAGTTCCCACACCGTATTGGATTTCATAGAATTCATCTCGGCATCTATGACTTATTTTTAGAGCTTGGAATCAATGTCCAGCATAGCTTTCTTGTAAGTGAGTGGATCATCATCCTCATGATTGGCTTTTGAATTATAAACACTACCATCATAGATGAAGAAGACCGGTTTCTTAAAAACTCTCCCACTACTATAAATTCCCTTATGTTGTTGATAGTTTGCAGGTCTTTATACAATTTTCTTTAGAATTGAACTTGGTGATTGTTCTACACTCTCAAAAGTTCCTTGAGTACCACTTTACTTCGATGAAAGTAGCATGAGTAGAAACTTTGATCGTATTATCTTTTGGATTGTAGAATAATCCATTATTTGTTCCTTTCAGATATCCTACAAACATGCACAATTCTATCCGTGCATCTAACTTCTTTGCATCCTTATCCAGAACTTGTGTTAGACAACCCCATATTATAAAGTGATTTAAAGCGAGTTTCTTTTCATGCCATAGTTTATAAGGTGTCTTACAAGCAGAATTGGTTGGCACATCATTCAGAATATAGCAAGCCGTTTGTATCGCATATCCCTAAAAGGAAGTAGGAAGTTCTGAATAGCTTAACATTGAACGAACTATGTCAAGCAATGTTTTATTCCTTCTATCAGCTATGCCATTCTACTGTGGAGTGCTCAACATAGTCGATTGGGACAAAATCCTATTCTCTATGAGGTATCCTAAGAACTCGTCAGACAAGTATTCCCCACCTCAGTTAGATCGAAGATTATTTATGGATAAACCTAATTGCTTTTCCACTTCTGCACGAAACTCTAAAAATTTATTAAAGGTTTCACTTTTTGCGGTGCATTAGATACACATAACCATATCGAGAATAGTCATTGATGAAAGTCACGTAATGATTGTAACTTCCTCGAGACTGATGCTCATGGGACCATATACATCAATATGCACAAGTTCTAAAGTTTGGTTGACCTTTGTACCTTTCGTATTAAAAAACTTCTTAGTCATTTTACCTTCCAAGCAAGATTCATATTGTGGAAGACTAACTTTCTTAAGAATACTTAAAGGACCATCTTTCACGAGTCTAGTGATATTTTATTGGTTAATATGACCAAGTCTTAAGTGCAATAGGTACCCCTCATTAGATTGAGAACTCTTAAGCTTTTTATTCACTATTTCAGTTTGAAGCATTGAGTAGTTATTTGGTTTGATAAAATAGAGAATGTTTTCCATTCATCCATTACAAATTAAAGAACAATTTATGTAAATAGCAAACCTTTTATTGAATGTCACAATATAACTACCATAAAATAAACATGCTATAGAAATTAAATTCCTCTTAAAATAAGGTACATAAAATACATTCTTTAAAACAATCTTCCTAAAATTATCACAGTGTAAAATAACTTCTCCCACTGCTTCGCTAAAACATAGCTCCCATCTCCGGTCCATAATGAGAGGCTCTTGTCATACAGACTTCTCGTTTCTCTGAACTCCTGTAAAGAAACACACACATGGTTAGTGGCTCTAGAATCAATAATTCAGTTGTCAATTGATTTTTCCACTGAGTAAGCTTCAACCACAAAGAGTTCCATACCTTTGTCCTTTTCAGCTAGGTAATCCAAATACTCTGTACAGTTTGATCTAAAATGCCCTTTCATGTTGTAGAAGAAACATTTCATCTTTTTGGGATCTTTTGACTTCTTAGCCTTCTTCCTATCCACACGAGGTGAAATTGAAGACTTATTCAGTTTCTTCTTTTTTTCCCTTAGCTTTTTACGTCCCCTTAGAGGATGATAAGCCCACAACTAAGTTTGCCTCAATTCTTCTAAACCAATTTACCACCATTCATCATCAACTCATAGGATTGTAATTCCTTTATAATTTGAGTCCAAGTAAATGTTTTATTCCCTAAGTTGTAAGCGGCCCTAAAACCAACAAACTCATTGGTTAAGAATTTGAACACTATTTCAATTTGAGTGTTCACGTCTAGTTCAGCCCTATTTTCCTCTACTTCCGCAAAGAATCCCATAAGCTTAAGCATATGTTTTTTTGACCAGAGTGCCAGTTTTCTATTAAAAATTCATCAAATTTGTAATAGCAGATTGTCGAGCTAATGCAACTTGGCTTCCAAGTAAATTCTCCAAATTTGTTTGTAGTACGAAAATTCTTATGTTGCTTTTGCAGCGCACTACTCATGCTCTCTAACATATAACATCGAGCAATTGATTCAGAATTTCTCTAGCGATTTCTTCCTTTGGGCTAAGCTTTAGGAGGGCATGTTTCGTTAATAATGAATTTGTGTTTCTCACGACTGAGAACTATCAGCAAGTTCTATTTTCATTCTCGAAAGTTATCCCTATTTAATTTATTCTCAGTAAGAATGCTAATAATAGGGTAGGAGGCATATGTGATCTGAAAAAAATAAAGATTCACTAATTACTATCTTTGTATTAAGCAAATATTTTTCATTTCAGCTACATATCAAGAATGCAATATGATGCATGCGTCTTGTATTAAAATTTTTAAAAAATATTTTTTCATTGCTACAATCATTCTTATACCCATCAACCATGTTGCCTTGGGGTCCCATGATTAACTAGTAAGAACATGGATTACATCCAATTAGTTCGTGAATCTTAATTCTCAAGACTCCACACGAACTAACGACCTTTTAAAGTTTGGCCATCATCTCTAGCTTAAATATCGTTTCTTAGGAAACTTTTTAATAAGAGATGATCTTGAATGTGTAACCATTGACTCAACACCCATTATGAACATGCTCTCATTTGTAAGTCATCTTAGGACAATCTCTCTGAAAGTCATGCATGACTAGTTGTCCTTAAAAGGAAATCCCATCCAGTGAACCCACATAACAAAGTTTACCTTAAGGTGCAGCCAGGGTAGGAACCAACTTGAAACTTTATCGTGCTATCACTTAGGGACCATCAATGGAGACCATAGGTCTTATTTAAGGACCTTTTCCCACCCAATATTTTAAAAACATGCAAGGTTTTTATCCCAAATTTCAATAATGATCATACAATAGTCCTAGTGGCATTCTTACCTAATTTAAATGGCATGCATCCAATACATGCATGGCATGCTATGAAAATTTTATAATATTCACATTCATTCATAAGAACAAATTAATCATAAAAATAAACAATTTTGATTCTCCACAATTTTTTTAAGGAAAAATCGAAAAGTGAATGTGAACCGTGCACCAGGTAGGGCCCTAGGAAAGGGAGGTGAGTCAATTTGACCACTTAAAAACCAAGTCTTTCCTAGCTAGAGCCAGTCCTAGACATGCACCTTCTTATTACCACACTTCTCATAGTTATCGAATAACCTAAATAAGTGAATGGAACAATACAATACATGTATTTTCTCATTACCACACTTCTTATTTTTTTTAAATGATCAACTGTAAATCATCTCATATATATCACAATTATAACATTGCATAATATAAATATTATAAACAATTATAAAATATATATATAATGAGATAGGTAATTAAAATTACATAATTTTTTAGAAAATAAAATTACATAAATTTTCACCACAAGCATATAATCTCTGGTTTTTACATCACGTTTTAATAATTTTAGTTTAGTGTATTAGTATGGTGACATCCTACATTTAGATTCGGTAAATCGAGTCAGGTATAGGACATTACATTTTCAAACTTAAGGGTTTGAAAGTTTACAAATTATTTGGGTTTAATTACATATGTCTAATTAGTCCTTTCATTAGCTTAATACAATTTTGAATGGTTTTCAATTGAATTGATATGATGAATGAATGAAAACTACGAATTAGAGAAATAGATTGCATGTATCACTATTTGCAGTGAATGCATTTTCACACCATATGCAGTAGATGACTTAAAGTTTAAATTAATATTTTTGAATTAATATTTAATTTATTATAATTAAATAATTGAAGTTCGAATTAGAAATTAAATTAATTTTTCATCACAATTTTAGTGAACAAGATAATTAAATTTATTTAATCATAGATTCTAGTATGGTAAAGTGATCATAACTTTAACGAAATTAGAATTGGATTGAGAAAATGATTTAATTAATTAAATAAATAATATTTTTGGAGATAGAAAAATAATTATTAGGTTAGTAAAATTATATGAGTTAGTTTAAAGATCAGATAACACATATAATTGTACATAATACGAGAGACTGACCTAGGTCCCGTCGATAACAAGTGGGTAGCAACCTTAGTCCTAGAGACTAGGTATTGCATTCTCGCCCCTAGGTATTCTTAAAGGGGAATACTTGTGTTCTTCCAATTGAAATAATATTATTTGTTTAACATTTGTTCAACCGAGACTCTTGTGTTTTTCTCTATAAATAAAAACCATTAGGTCAAACACACACCACTTAAATGTTGACACTCTGTCAAAATCTAGTGCTATTTATTTTCCCAAATAAATTTCATATTTTGAGAAAGTTTGTCTTTCCGATTTCTAGACTTTAAGATGTATTAATATTCCCGTTGAATATTAATAAAGTTTTCATTTTGTGTAATGAGTTTGTGAAATTAGATCTCACACTCTAAGCAAACCGAAGTTTAAGAATAGTTGAGATCATTTTGGTCAAAACCCAAGAAACGAATAAAGCGCCTAACCCAAAACACATGTACTAATATTTCCAACCGTTCAGCTTTAAAAAAAATTAATTTTCTACCATACAACAAAATTGATTTCTAGATCGAATTTTTTCAACATCATAAAATTTATAACAACTTAGATATTCCAAAGTATCTAAAAAAATAAAATGGATCAAGAATACGATCAAACTAAGTACTCAATTCTCCTTTCAGAGACATAACCTAATCTTTTATGCCACAATGAAGTCAAACTATTACGTGTTAATTTGTGTTTCTTACATATTATGATGGTACGCAATAATTCATTAAATGAAGCAATAGTATCAAGTAAATATAGATTATTATAACTTTAAAGTGTAACGCCTCAAATTTTGGGCCTAAAAGTTCTGAGTTTTGATTGTAGGGACAGTGAGGAGGTTACACATATGTGTTTAGTTGTGCATTTTAGTGACAGAATAGGCTTGCTGGTCTGGTGGTTAAGAGGAGTGCTAAATTGTTGGAGGTTTTGGTTTCGAGTGCTAGTGTGAGCTTTTTGGAGAGTTATTTTAGTACTTTAAATCTATAGTTATTAATTTATATTTTCTTTAATTTAGATTTTAATTTATTATTTTTTGTTACTCTTCTGTCAGTTTTCACGTTTCCCTCTCTTCTCTCTGCAACTTTTGTTCTTTTGGCTTTCTAAAAATATTTCTCAAAAACGGGTTATTTGCAGATTCTGGATTTTCGCTCCTCTGTCGTTTCCTTCATCGTCGAAACAGGTGTGGGATTCAAACTCTTACTACATTGCTTTATTTTCGTAAAGTCTATGTTCGGCTTTTCTTGACTGTATGTTAATCATTGGTTTTGGGTTTTTAGTTAAGGGAAGTGATGAGAAATCATTACTTTTTGATGATTGTTGATAAGGCAAAGGTTAGGGACAAGTTTTGTGGCTAAAGCGGTGGTTTTGGGGCTGTTTTGGGGTGGTTTCGTGACCTCCCCGACTGCCACAAGGGCGTGTACTGAGGCACACAGTCATGTGGATTTGGGAATTAGGGTTCCGAGCTAAATTTGGTGCCACTCGACCATGTGGCCGATTTAGGGATTTTTTCATTTCTCCCACGACCGTGGCCCTTGGTCTACACGGGCGTGTGGGTTTGGGGATTAGCGTTTCAAAGATTTGGGGTCACACAGCTTGGCCACAAGGCTGTGCGACTGATTTGGGGATTAAGGATTTCACACGGGTGTGTGTTTCGGAACACACGGTCGTGTGTTTCAGAACATACAGTCGTGTCTGGTGGGAACACAGACTTGTGAGACCCTCACACGGTCGTGTCTTTCCTGCACCTTATTTTAGTGATTTTGGATAGTGAGTTACACGGCCTGTCCGCACGGCCATGTCTTTGAACCAGACGGGCATGTGCTTCTGTCACACGATCGTGTGTTACCCTTCACATAGGCGTTTGGACCCCACACAGCTTGGAGTGTCCCATACGGTAGGGGTACACAGGCGTGTGGCCTTATTTCGCCAGATTTTGATTTTAGGGCATATGTAAGTGCGATAGGGACTTTGTGTGTTTAAACCTTTAGCTAAGCTTTAGTAAGGGTGTTTACGACTCTGATCCGAGTTTGGATAATGCGTTTTTGTGATTGGTTGTATGACATGGTTGATTCTTAACCCGGTTAGCTGGGTGAGTGTGCGTGCAACTAGTTTTTATCTGACCATCTGACTACGTGTCATTGATATGCAAGCTTATTTTGTAATTGATACTAAACTTAAGTAATGACTACATACATTTCTGATTCTGATTGACTGAATATGAGAGACTGTCTCTGATTGACTATTTGGAAATTGGTGTTCTAATTTTTGTGCATCTGTCTGCATACATACATTTGCATGAACTATTTTGGGTGGAGTTGTAATATCCTGAATTAGGGCCTAAACAGAATAGTGGTTTCGTGACCACAAATTTGAGATAGAAATAATTATTTTACAATTATTTGAGGTTTATGATATGATTACATGATTGTGTGAAAATTTCGTGAAGAAATTCTATGCCTAAAGTGTTTAAATTGAAAGTAGGGACTAAATCGAATAAGTTGCAAAATTTGCATTCTAGAAGTTTTTAGTATGAAATTGCATTGAAATATTAATTAGGAGGTCTTAAATAGCAATTTAACTAATTTAAATTCATGGACAAAATTAGGACATGGAAGGAATTTTTGGAAAGTTTAGTAGTAAGGGCATTTTGGTCATTTAGTTATTAAAATGAATTAAAAACAAAATTAAAAGCCAATTTTTGTCCATCTTCTTCATTAGGCCGAAATTTCAAGGGTCCTCCATAGCTAGGGTTTGTTTCAAGCTTCCCATCTCCATAATAAGTGATTCCAAGCCCCGTTTTTAATGTTCTTTACGTTTTTGAGATCCCGATAACTCAATTAAGCTTATGTTAGCAATAATTTAACCTAGGGTTTATATTTGGAAAAATACCCATAGGTTAAATTTGTGTATTTTGATGTTTTATGATAGAATATGAAGTTTTAAATTATGTTAGACAACTTGTACTACTCGATTTTAAGCAAAAACGAGTAAAAGGGCTTAATCGGTAAAAATACCTAATAGTCACAAGTACATGTTAGAGTGAGAATTTGATGTTGCCATAGAAGAGAAAAGTGATCAGCATGTTGTAAAACATAAGAATAAGGAATAAAGTTTAATCCCGAGCCTAGGGGCAAAAATGTAAATATGTAAAAGTTTAGGGGTAAAATTGTAATTTTGCCAAAATTTGAGTTAAGGATTTATTTGATAATGTGACTATTAAATAAGCTAAATGTGTTATTTTAGATCAAAAAGGACGTGGAATCGACCTCAATCAAGGAAAAGAACAGATTGTGGACTAAATTGCAAAATCTTTGTATTTTGGTACCAAGGTAAGTTCATGTGTAAATAATGTAGTATAATTGTTTTTTTAAATTATTGATGTTAATTATATGATATGCTGATTTTTATCATGAAATTTATGCTTTGTGGTTATTTTCGAATAAAATGCAAATTATTTGTATTATTTGTTAAATATAAAGTGTTACTGAGTATTGGTTTCGGTATTTTACTAAGATGGCAAGGATATGTGTTCGAGGAAAATCCCGCTTGAACCTTAGGAATAGATTAGGATACAAGTGACATGTCACTAGGATGGTTGAGCATCCGAACTCGTTGAGTTGAGTCCGAGTTCACTTATGGATGCGAATGTCCGAACTCGTTGAGTTGAGTCCGAGTTCGTGAGATGTAACTAGGCATCCGAGCTCGTTGAGTTGAGTCCGAGTTCACTTATGGATGCGAACGCCCGAGCTCGTTGAGTTGAGTCCGCGTTAAACTTATGGGCGGGTTACATGATTGCTTGATTGCATATATGGCACTTATGTGCAAGTTATCCATGTATCCGAATTATATTCCGATGTGTTCAACGGGTAAAGTTATACTCAAATGGAGGAATATTCGAGATGTAAAGAGACGTATTGGTAAGTGATGTGAAATGGATATTTTGGACAGGTATGTATTTAACCCTCGGGTTGAGTATTGATACAATCACGATAAGGTAATAAGATGATGAAAAATGATTAGAAACGTGATATGTGTTTTAGTGATGCATGCTAATGTTGATTGGTATGACCGTTTGTTATGTTACTTATTATTTGCATATGAACTTACTAAGCATTTATGCCTACTCCTCCTTCTTACTCATTGTAGTTTTGGACAAGCCACCAGAATCGGGATAGGTCGAAGGCTCAATCACACTATCCTAAGACTTTTGGTAAATGGCTTGTAAATTTAAGTATGGCATGTATAGCAATATACCTATTTTGTGTAAATGATCTTATGATATGGTGATGGAATGGTTGAGAAAATGTTTGATAATGATAAATTATGAAAATGGTTAGTTTAGATTATGTTTGATGTTAAGGAAAATTATTAAGATACTTAGTGCATAAAAACTCATAAAAAGGATGAAATTTGCCATAAACAGAATACTGTAGCAACACTGACACGAGTTTGGAAATTTACTAAAAATCATAGAAATTGAATTTGGTGATGGAATACATATCAAATTGAAGCTTATTATGTATAATTTCACATGAAACAAATGAAACAGGTAAATGAATTATATGTTAAAAGATATTTGAATTTTAGTGAAACAGGGTCATAGCAGTTTCTGAATCCCCTATTCCAACTTTAGAAATTCACCATAAATTGTAAAGATATAATTAGGTGGTGTATTTTATATCTTAAAAATCCTTATTGAGTCTAGTTTTAGTAGAAATAAAGCTCATAGTCATATGAATTTTTTACAGAGAGAAAGGTGGTTCGTAGTAAATAGAGTTCAAACCAGTCAAGTCCTGAAACAGGGGTAACTTTAACTAATAAACTGTACTAATTGGCTCAACCAAAAATTCTAGAAAAAAATTAGTAGATATTTATATGAGTCTAGATTCAAGGAAAATTTACAGATCTTGATTTTGAGTTTCATAACTCGATATATGATTTTGCTTGTGACTGTGACGCAAGTAGCTTAAAAGCTGTGAATGTAGAAACAAATAATCCAAAGTTCTAAAAATGTTAAATTAAGCTTAGTAACACCTCATACTCGACTCCGGCGACGGTCTCGGGCGTGGGAGCGTTACATTAAGTGGTATCAGACCAGGTTTAGTCAGTTCTCGGACTACGTGTTGTATGTACGGATTTTGCTATACATGCCATATGTATAAATTGTGATAGTGTGACGACTTCTGACCATTTAAATGATTTTTTTTATAGTAAATGGATCCCGATCCAGCTGTGGCAGATGAAGTAGAGAGTAATGCACCAGCTCCGATCAAGGAGCAAATGCCGATCGAAAATCTACCTCCTACTGTTGGTCAGGGAGGAGGAGAAAGGGGTCGGGAAGCCTTTCTCCAAATGATGAGTGCATGGTACACTGAGTTCGTTCGTATGAACCCAAATGTACAACCTCCCCCACCTCCCCTAATTCCTCAACCTGCACTTCGACGCCTCAAGGTATGGATCTCATGAAATTTCACGAACTCCAGTTGATAGAATTCGCAAACAAGGGGCCAGAAGAATTTAAAGCAAATATTGATGATGATGCTGAGAAAGCAGAGTTCTAGCTTGAAAATTCTATCCGGGTATTTGACGAATTATCTTGTACACCTGAAGAATGTTTGAAATGTGCTATATCTTTGTTGAGGGATTCAGCTTATAATTGGTGGAAGACTTTGATTTCGGTGGTACCGAGAAGAGAAAATAACTTGGGAATTCTTTCAAGAAGAGTTTCTAAGAAATATATTAGTGAAAGATTTATTGATCGAAGCGTAAAGAATTTCTTGAGTGAAGCAAGGTAATATGACTATTCTGAGAATATGGTGAAAGAGAGTTTGTTTGATTAAGTAAGTATGCCAGAGAGTATGTTCCTACAGAGGCCAAGATGTGCCGACGATTTGAAGACGGGCTCAACGAAGACATCAAGGTATTTGTTGGAATTCTTGAATTAAAAGAAATGGTAGTATTGGTTGATCGAGCTTGTAAGGTCAAGAATTACTTAAAGAAAAGAAAAGGTAGAGGCGAGACTAGAAATTGGAAGAAAAGACCGATGAGCGCTTCATTTTCACAACAACTGGAAAGTCAAGGAATATGAATCCTCGCTCCCAAGCTTCACTGGGCAATCATATGGGAATTATAAGAAGCAAAATGTGGGTCCTAAATCCCGAGACTACTTGGCAACAATGTAGGGGAACTCGAGATTTGTTAAACCCGAGTGCCAGTGGTGTGTGTAGAAATCATTTTGGTCCATGTAGAGCAAATGAATGTTTTCGATGTGGTTCTCCTGATCATTTATTAGAGATCGCCTGAGAGAGTCAAAAAAAGAAAAATTTCGAATACAAAAACAAGTGGGGCGGATTCAAGAGGAAGATATCCAAGAAAAGTGGGAGAGAAGCGAAGCAAGCGGTAAGAATGTAGCTGTGGATGCACCAGCTAGACTGAAGGAAGGGCTCCAGCTAGAACTTATGCTATTAAAGCGCGTGAAGATGCTTCCTCACGATGTGATTACTGGTACATTTTCTCTCTATAATGTTAATGTTATTGCTTTGATTGATCCCTGTTCTACTCATTCATATGTATGCATGAAATTGGTGTCTAGTATGAATATACCCGTTGAGAACACGAATTTATGATTAGAGTGTCGAATCCGTTAGGCAAATGTGTGACTATTGATAAAGTATGTAAGAAATGTCCTTTAATGATTCGGGATCATTACTTTCCTACCGACTTGATGTTGTTGCCGCTTTGATGAGTTTGATGTTATTTTGGGTATGGATTGGTTGACATTGCATGATGCTAAAATAAATTGCAAAGAAAAGGTTATAGAATTAAAGTGTGAAAATGGTGAAACTCTGTGGGTTGAATCAGATAAATCAGAGGCATTACCTAGTGTGATTTCTTCAATGTCGGCTCAAAGATATCTGAGAAAGGGTTATGAAGCTTATTTGGCGTATGTAATTAATACAAAAGAAGTTGAAAAGAAAGTTGAATCAAGTCTTGTTTGTGTGAATTTGTGGATGTATTTCCGGAAGAATTGTCGGGTTTGCCTCCAGTCAGGGAAGTAGAATTTGGTATTGATTTGATACCGGGAACAGCTCCGATTTCGATTGATCCGTATAGAATGGCACCAGCAGAGTTGAAGGAATTAAAGTCGCAGTTGCAAGAGTTGACTGATAAAGGTTTTGTGAGACCGAGTTTTTCACCTTGGGGTGCTCCTGTGTTATTTGTGAAAAAGAAGGATGGTTCTATGAGGTTGTGTGTTGATTATCGCCGATTAAACAAGGTGACAATCAAAAACAAATATCCGTTGCCAAGAATTGATGATTTGTTTGATCAGCTAAAGGAGCGACATGGTTTTCAAAGATTGACTTGAGATCCGGGTATTACCAATCATGGTAAAAGAGTCGGATGTGCCTAAAATCGCTTTTAGAACAAGGTATGGTCATTATGAATTTTTAGTTATGCCATTCGGGTTGACAAATGCTCCTCTTTGTGTTTATGGATTTAATGAATTGCATATTCCACCATACTTGGACAAATTTGTTGTGGTGTTTATAGATGATATTTTAATTTATTCAAAAGATGATACAGAGCATCTTTGAGCATTTGAGGATAGTTTTACAAACTTTGAGAGATAAGCAAACAGTATGCTAAGTTTAGTAAAAGTGAATTTTGGCTATGGGAAGTTGGATTTTTGGGTCATATTGTTTCAGTGATGGTATACGGGTTGATCATCGTAAAATTTCAGCCATTGTTGATTGGAAACCACCAAAAATGTAATCTGAAGTTAGAAGTTTCTTGGGGCTAGCTGGGTATTATCATGTGGTTTGTAAATGGATTTTCTATAATTGCTGCTCCTATAACTAGATTACTCAGAAAGGATGTTAAATTTGAATGGACGGAAGAATGTCAACAGAGTTTTGAAGAATTGAAAAAGTTATTAACAGAGGCACCAGTGTTAGTACAAATTAATCGTAAAGAATTTGTGGTGTATAGTGATACTTCTCTAAATGGTTTGGGGTATGTGCTCATGCAAGAATGAAAAGTGGTGGCATATGCTTGAGGCGATTAAAACCTCATGAGAGGAATTATCCTACTCATGATTTGAAATTAGTCATGGTGGTGTTTGCTTTGAAAATTTGGCGACATTATTTGTATGGTGAAAAGTGCTGGGTATATACCAACCATAAAAGTCTTAAGTACTTGATGTCACAAAAGACTTGAATTTAAGACAATGAAGATGGTTGGAGTTATTGAAAGATTACGAGCTTGTTATTGATTATCATCCGGGAAGCGAATGTGATTGCCGATGCTTTGAGTAGAAAGTTACTGGTTTGCTTTGAGAGCTATGAACACTCGGTTAAAGGTATCGATGATGGTTCGATTCTAGCAGAGTTAAGAGCAAGACCGATGTTTTTACAAGAGATTTGTGAAGCTCAGAAAAATGATCAAGATTTGCAAGCCAAGAGAAAACAGTGTGAAGTTGATACAGAGTCAGATTTCAGAATTGGTTCTAATGGATGTTTAATGTTTAAAGATCGGATTTGTGTACCAAAGAATGAGGAATTGATTCAAAAGATCCTATAGGAAGCACATAGTGGTTATTTCTCGATTCATCCGGGTAGTACGAAAATGTATAATGACTTGAAGAAAATGTATTGGTGGAATGGAATGAAAAGAGATATATCAGAGTTTGTGTCCAAATGCTTAATTTGTTAATAGGTGAAAGCTGAACACCAAGTGCCTTCGGGATTACTTCAGCCTATCATGGTTCCTGAATGGAAATGGGATTGAATTACCATGGATTTTATATTAGGGTTGCCGTTAACTCCGGGGAAGAAAAATGCCATCTGGGTAATAGTTGACAGACTGACTAAATCGGCTCATTTTATTCCTAAGACATGTCTGATTATTCTCTTAATAAGTTGGCTGAATTGTATATCCGTGAGATTGTTAGACTTCATGGAATACCTTTGTCAATCATTTCGGATAGAGATCCGAGATTTACTTCACGGTTTTGGCAAAAGTTGCAAGAAGCATTAGGTACAAAGTTAAATTTCAAGATCATCATCATCCACAAACCGATGGACAATCGTAAAGAGTAATTCAGATTCTTGAAGACATGCTCGATGTTGTGAATTGGAATTTCAAGGAAGTTGGGAAAGATATTTGCCGTTGGTAGAATTTACTTACAACAATAGTTATCAGACGAGCTTGAAAATGGCACCTTATGAAGCATTGTATGGTCGTAAGTGTCGAACGCCTTTGTATTGGACTGAGCTCAAGGAAAATCAGATTTATGGAGTTGATCTAATAAAAGAAACTGAAGAAAAGGTGAAAGTGATTCAAGATTGTTTGAAAGTCGCTTGAGATAGACGTAAATCGATATCTGATTTGAAGAGAAAAGAGATTGAATATCAAGTTGGTGACAAAGTGTTTTTGAAAGTATCCCCGTGGAAGAATGTCCTTAGATTTGGACGGAAGGGCAAATTAAGTCCGCGTTTTATTGGGCCATATGAAGTAATTGAAAAAGTTAGACCGGTAGCATATCGACTAGCATTACCACCTGAATTAGAGAAGATTCATGATGTGTTCCACGTATCTATATTACGTCGGTATCGTTCAGATCCTTCACATGTAGTTTCACCGACAGAAATTGAACTACAACTAGATATGACCTACAAAGAAGAACCGATTAAGATTTTAGCTCGAGAGGTCAAACAACTAAGGAATAAAAATGTTGCACTTGTGAAGGTGTTGTGGCAAAGGCATGGAATAGAAGAAGCTACATGGGAATCTGAAGAAACTATGAGAAATCAATACCCACATCTGTTTACCGGTAAGATTTTCGAGGACGAAAATCCTTAAAGGGGGGAGAGTTGTAATATCCCGAATTAGGGCCTAATCGGAATAGTGGTTTCGTGACCACAAATATGAGATAGAAATAATTATTTTATAATTATTTTGAGGTTTATGATATGATTACATGATTGTGTGAAAATTTCGTGAAGAAATTCTATGCCTAAAGTGTTTAAATTGAAAGTAGGGACTAAATCGAATAAGTTGCAAAATTTGCATTCTAGAAGTTTTTAGTATATAATTGCATTGAAATATTAATTAGGAGGTCTTAAATAGCAATTTGACTAATTTAAGTTCATGGACAAAATTAGGACATGGAAGGAATTTTTGGAAAGTTTAGTAGTAAGGGCATTTTGGTCATTTAGTTATTAAAATGAATTAAAAACAAAATTAAAAGCCAATTTTTGTCCATCTTCTTAATTAGGCCGAAATTTCAAGGGTTCTCTATAGCTAGGGTTTGTTTCAAGCTTCCAAGCTCCATAGTAAGTGATTCCAAGCCCCGTTTTTAATGTTCTCTACGTTTTTGAGATCCCGATAACTCGATTAAGCTTATGTTAGCAATAATTTAACCTAGGGTTTATATTTGGAAAAATACCCATAGGTTAAATTTTTGTATTTTGATGTTTTATGATAGACTATGAAGTTTTAAATTATGTTAGACAACTTGTACTACTCGATTTTAAGCAAAAACGAGTAAAATGGCTTAATCGGTAAAAATACCTAATAGTCACAAGTACATGTTAGAGTGAGAATTTGATGTTGCCATAGAAGAGAAAAGTGATCAGCATGTTGTAAAACATAAGAATAAGGAATAAATTTGAATCCCGAGCCTAGGGGCAAAAATGTAAATATGTAAAAGTTTAGGGGTAAAATTGTAATTTTGCCAAAATTTGAGTTAAGGATTAATTTGATAATGTGAGTATTAAATAAGCTAAATGTGTTATTTTAGATCAAGAAAGACGTGGAATCGACCTCAATCGAGGAAAAGAAAAGATTGTGGACTAAATTGCAAAATCTTTGTATTTTGGTACCAAGGTAAGTTCATGTGTAAATAATGTAGTATAATTGTTTTTTTAAATTATTGATGTTAATTATATGATATGCTGATTTTTATCATGAAATATATGCTTTGTGGTTATTTTCAATAAAATGCAAATTATTTGTATTATTTGTTAAATATAAAGTGTTACCGAGTATTGGTTTCGTATTTTACTAAGATGGCAAGGATATGTGTTCGAGGAAAATCCCATTTGAACCTTAGGAATAGATTAGGATACAAGTGACATGTCACTAGGATGGTTGAGCATCCGAACTCGTTGAGTTGAGTCCGAGTTCACTTATGGATGCGAATGTCCGAACTCGTTGAGTTGAGTCCGAGTTCGTGAGATGTAACTAGGCATCCGAGCTCGTTGAGTTGATTCCGAGTTCACTTATGGATGCGAACGCCGAGCTCTCGTTGAGTTGAGTCCGCGTTAAACTTATGGGCGGTTACATGATTGCTTGATTGCATATATGGCACTTATGTGCAAGTTATCCATGTATCTGAATTATATTCCGATGTGTTTAACGGGTAAAGTTATACTCAAATGGAGGAATATTCGAGATGTAAAGAGACGTATTGGTAAGTGATGTGAAATGGATATTTTGGACAGGTATGTATTTAACCCTCGGGTTGAGTATTGATACAATCACGATAAGGTAATAAGATGATGAAAAATGATTAGAAACGTGATATGTGTTTTAGTGATGCATGCTAATGTTGATTGGTATGACCGTTTGTTATGTTACTTATTATTTGCATATGAACTTACTAAGCATTTATGCTTACTCCTCCTTCTTACTCATTGTAGTTTTGGACAAGCCACTCGGAATCGGGATAGGTCGAAGGCTCAATCACACTATCCTAAGACTTTTGGTAAATGGCTTGTAAATTTAAGTATGGCATGTATAGCAATATACCTATTTTGTGTAAATGATCTTATGATATGGTGATGGAATGGTTGAGAAAATGTTTGATAATGATAAATTATGAAAATGGTTAGTTTAGATTATGTTTGATGTTAAGGAAAATTATTAAGATACTTAGTGCATAAAAACTCATAAAAGGGATGAAATTTGCCATAAATAGAATACTGCAGCAACACTGACACGAGTTTGAAAATTTACTAAAAATCATAGAAATTGAATTTGGTGATGGAATACATATCAAATTGAAGATTATTATGTATAGTTTCACATGAAACAAATGAAATAGGTAAAGGAATTATATGTTAAAAGATATTTGAATTTTAGTGAAATAGGTCATAGCAGTTTTCGAATCCCCTGTTCCAACTTTAGAAATTCACCATAAATTTTAAAGATATAATTAGGTGGTTTATTTTATATCCTCAAAATACTTATTGAGTCTATTTTTAGTAGAAATAAACCTCATAGTCACATGAATTTTTTACAGAGAGAAATGTGGTTCGTAGTAAACAGAGGTCAAACAAGTCAAGTCCTGAAATAGGGGTAACTTTAACTAATAAACTGTACTAATTGGCTCAACCAAAAATTCTAGAAAAAAATTAGTAGATAGTTATATGAGTCTAGATTCAAGGAAAATTTATGGATCTTGATTTTGAGTTTCGTAACTCGATATATGATTTTTCTTGTGACTGTGACGCAAGTAGCTTAAAAGCTGTGAATGTAGAAACAAATAATCCAAAGTTCTAAAAATGTTAAATTAAGCTTAGTAACACCTCATACTCGACTCCGGCGACGGTATCGGGCGTGGGGGCGTTATAGGGATTTTGAAGAGAAGTGAGATTTACGAAACTGGCAGATGATCAGCTGGTGACTGATAGCCCTATTACCCAGAGGGTTGTAGGCGGTCCCAATACCCTGAGGTTCGTGGACATTACTGATAATGGTATAGCAGATTACCGCCTTGCACTATACTGCATGTACGTTAGCTACGCTACGTACCACTATCTGATCTGGCAGTTTATACTTCACGTCTGTGCCACGGTTTACCGCATTGCACAGTACAACTTATACACTAGCTTTACTGCGTAATATATTTGATCTGGCAGTTCATACTGCATGTCTATACCGCGATCTTCTGCATGGCACTGTACAGCTTGCTGATAGCCCCTAATACCCCAGAGGGTCGTGGGCAGTCCCAATTCTCTGAGGGTCGAGGACAATGCTGATGTCCATCATTGCCGGACAACTCAGGATGACATCATATGGAGTGTAGGTTTGGATGGATGGGTTGATTATATCCCTACCTGGAGTGATTGGTTGGATGAGCTTATGCTTTATTAAGGCATTATGGGGGACGAAGATGGTGTGTTGGCTGGACGGGTGGGTTATTTTATAACTCATTCGCACTCATATGCATCTGATTGTATCTGTGTGACTGAATGTGACTGTACTGCTCGATAAAGATGACCGAATGATATGATTGACTGAACGTGATAATGTATTTGGATGTGATTGACTTATTGATTATAAGGCACTTGTGCCTAAGAAGATTCTGTAGATATGATTGGTACTGTCTGACTGGATAGTTACTGAGAGGGGCTAAGGCCCCAACTGAAAACTGATATTGATTCTAGAAATGGGCTTAGGCCTAGTTTGTGACTACTGGGAATTACCGTTACTGTGTATGACAGAGCTATATGACTGTAGAGTTACATATGATCTGTATTTGTTTTAGTCGGTCTGTAAGTATGTTCTATTTTTGAACTACTTCTAGTTTTCCTGGTTTCCCTTCTGTAGTTTAATTGGTTTGATCTCACATTGAGCTCAAGTAGCTCACCCCTCTTCTGTTTCCCCTTTTAGGTACAGTTTCTGGACTCTGTTGTTGGGATTAACACGCGGAGGTCTCGGACAATCTTGGAGGATCGAACTTTAAATTTAATTGCTATTTGGTTTTGGTTTCAAACTGTCAAGCCTTATGAAGCTGTGGTACAAATTTTCGTTATATGCTACATTTGTACATTTAAACTAGTAACTTTTTGATAGAACGTTTAAAACGATTATTGGTTTTGGTTTACTTAAGAAACAAAGGGGTTATTTTGTAAAATATTCTCACGATCACTTCGGTGATCAATGTAGCATTCCTGGATTCGGTTTAGACTTTTAGGCCGGGCTTAGAGGCTTTACATAAAGAATTAGATGCAACCAAATTTGAATTATGAAAAAGACAAAAATTTTATATTTTAAATGACCAAAGATAACCAAATATGTCAATTGTTGAAAGAGTAAATTACACCAACAATTATTCAACTTTGATCTCTATAACAAAACAGTCACTTAGCTTTCAACTCAGTCACCTAAATTTCAAAAAATAAAAAATCAGTCCT
This sequence comes from Gossypium anomalum, assembly GCA_025698475.1. Classification (NCBI taxonomy): domain Eukaryota; kingdom Viridiplantae; phylum Streptophyta; class Magnoliopsida; order Malvales; family Malvaceae; genus Gossypium; species Gossypium anomalum. The sequence goes on from CM046958.1 coordinate 22,928,213, forward strand.
ACTAACCATTTTTCGTTACTAACGTAATGGAAAAGTGGCCTATCATTTAACTAGCCACGTTGGAGGGTTTGTCATTTAAACAACCCCATTTAAGAACCCTGGTTGGGAAGAAAAAGAAGAAGAAGAAGAAGAAGAATAAGAAGAAGAAGAAGAAGAAGAAGAATAAGAAGAAGAAGAAGAATTTCGTAATACGAAAGGATATTCGTTTATACCAAGAATGTTCAAAAAATAAAAAAAAGTACTAACTATTAACCATTAGAGATTGAAAAACAAAGAAGAGCATTTATATCCTAATCACCAGCAATGTCGTCATTTTGTACACCAAAAGAATCTGCTAAAAAACATGTAAGAGAAGTCAAGAAGTATAAACAAAGAGCAAAAAAAAAAAAATAGAGGAAACTAATCAAAATCCATGAAATGAAAAAGAAGAGCTTACAAAGATAAGATAAAGAAAAAGAAAAGCTAAAGAAATGATGAGCCAATATGAAGGCACAAGAAAGAAGAGAAAGTAAAAGGAAAGAGAGAAGTTTAGGTATTCTTCTCCTGTAATAACCATAGTTCATCCACACGAAAACAAGGATCCCTGCATCTTCAACTAATTGTAACGACTCAACCCAAAAACAAAGAAAAGAAATCTATAAAAACCCCAATTCCCAATAGAACCTAACCTCAGTCTAGAAATTGTTAAGAAAATCTATAAAATTGAGGCTAATTCACAGACAAAACATCATTAAGGAAATCTATGAAATCATTAATGAAATTTATAGATTGATTGGAAGCTCTTTTTCACCAGGTTAAGTGATAAGAAGTTGGGATGGGGTGAATAAACGGTGAGGAAGGAAAAGTTTGGATCTCTGATGGTTTTTCTTATTTTAGCATCTTTATTTCTTCTCTTCTTCTTCTTCTTCTTCTTCTTCTTTTACTGTTTTGTTTAGTTCTTATTTTGGGTTTCCATTATGGTAAGTTAATTGGCCACGTCAGCTAATTAACTAACCACGTCACTTGTCCCGTTAGGCTTGTAATGAAAACTGTTAGTGGGTGACTAATTTGTCACTTTTTGATAACGTTAGTGACTGATTTGTTATTTTTTGAAAGTTAAGTGACTGAGTTGAAAGTTGAGTGATTGTTTTGTTATTAAGATCAAATTTGAGTGACTATTGGTGTAATTTACCCATTGCTGAAATATAAATCAAATTCTGCCTAAAATACACTACAATAAAAGACTCATTCAAATCCAAATAAAATTCAATTCTAAACAATAATCTAAAGTTCCTATTGCTTAAATTTCTACTGAATGACCATTGCCTATATAGATGTATCTTTCAACATAATTTGGTGTTTGTAATTCTCACAACCCTGCATAGACATACTGATATGAGTTATTGTACTAAAATCTATCCACCATGTGTGTCTAACTATCAAAGTCAAATTAACCTCAAAACAAACAAAATAAAGAACTGTACTTTTCTTAACATGCCAAGCATGATAATTGGTATAATTCTTCTTTTGATAACATGTTGTAGCACAAAAGAAATAACCTTATATAGTTGGTTCCTTTTGTTATTTCTTTTCTGGTATCGTATCCGTATTTTTCTTAATTTTCTTTTATCTTTTTGTCCTTTTTATCCATCAGGACAACGACTAAATGAACACATTCTATCATTTCTTGCTTCAACCTTTCGTCTTCTTGAACATAGTGTGAGTGGAGCTCATGTAACACCCCTAACTTGTATCCATCAGCGGAATAGGGTTACGGAGTGTTACCATAGTTTTTCAGTATGTTTATAGATAATTTAAGTCAAATTCTATTCATTTACCGAGATTATTCATAACGTCCCTTAAATAGATCATCGAGGCCCAAAGTGAGTATTATAACCGAATCGGGACTAAATCAGGAACTCAGAGAATTTTTCATGAAATTTTTAAAATTTTCCAAGATGTAGGGCTCACATGCCCGTGTGGTCCAAGGGACACGCCCATGTGACCCTAGGACACACCCGTGTTGCAGGTCGTGTTAGACCCCGTGTAACTCTCTGACTTGGGCCACCCATCCATGTGCTAGGTCGTATAACACACACGGTTGATACACACGCTCTTGTCTCTACCCATGTGCTCAATTCTGAGCATTCTGTTTCTCAAATTTAAGGTGCAGGGGACACACGGCCAGACCACAGGCCCATGTGCTAAGCCATGTGTCACATACGGTCAAGACACATGCCCATGTGTCTACCCATGTGGACAAAATAAAGTCATTTCTAGCTTCATTTCTCACCCAAAACCTTGCCATAAACCTACACCAAAATTTCATTCATAAACCAACCAATCCAAGTATTTTAATCAAGCTAATTCTACCATTTAACATGGTATATCATTACATGCTTTCATGCTTTTAATCTTACTTTATTAAGCATACTCGTTTAACCTTTCTCAATCAATCAATAATAAACACTTATGTTATCACCATGAAATAATCTTAATATGATCATCACTAGCCATTCCAATGGCTAGATTACAATAACCATTTACATTATATGCCAATATGGCCAACTAACCTATACATGCCATTATAACCATAATTGTTTTACCATATGTACCAAAATGAGCTGATGGATAGTGTGAGTGATCTCCGCCAAGCTTCCAATCCAACGAGCTTCCAATTTACTATAAAACAGGGAAATAAAACTAAGTAAGCATATAATGCTTAGTAAGTTCGTATAACATGGTACTTAACTTACCATTCATTGTATTGCAAGATAAACATGTAAGGCACATTCAATGAATTTGATCTCAAGCCCTACATATATCCTTATTGCCTTTGTTAGTAATATATTCCATAATAACATTAAGAAACATATATGGGCTCAACACAATCAGATTTCCCAATATATATACTTTACATATCACGTATCCATATAACACGTATAAATTATATCTTTATATTACAAGTATATTTTCATAAAAATTCATCTCGAGTTCATATTATTGCATATCAGAACTTTACTCCTCTAATTCGAAATATCAATGTCACACGAGTAGTACACTCAAGGTGTACAAATCTATAATCAAGGATGAACATACTCATCAAATAAATTCCATGTACAAATATCATCACCTCATGTTTCCATATATCAATTATCATGTATTATAATTTCATGTATTTCAGGTAGATACGTGTGATAACTTCTTTCTTATTCATATCTTCTCATGTCTAGATTGTTACTCGTTGAATTTATTTAGAATATCGATGGGTACACAGGTAGTACACTCAAGGTGTACAAATCAGGATCCGTCAATTCATGTCCAATGGTACCCATAAGGTACTATCTCAGAGAGTACACTCTCAAGCCACGCATGTATACAATAGGATTACCAGTTCAGGCTAAATCCTTTTTATGACATATGCTCTAAAGAGCTTGATCTGGATTCTTGTTCGGGCTAAATCCAATCCATAACATATGCTCGAGAGGACTTATATCAAGATTACCAGTCCAGGCTAAATCTTTTCTGTAATGAGGTCAATAGGATTACTTGTCTGAGCTAAATCCCGTCAGTAACAAATGCAGGACCTCATTCAATAAGGGAAATCACACTTATCCATCTATTTTCATTTATTTAAATGGGGTTTAACATTTTTCAGGCTTTAACATGCATGTAATTATTTCATACATCTATAACATTTATATAACTCAAATAAACACATTTCACATTCATTTCAAACATAAAAGTAACATTTTTATCATTTATCATTTATCGACCATTATCATTGATCGGGCTTTGTCAGATTATTTTCAGTATCATATATATATTATATTTATACAATTCACAAACATAGCATTAAATTCAAGGATATAAATATACACAATTTAGTTACACGAACTTACCTCGACAAATGCTCGTATATGTAAAATCTACTAATCCGATATTTTTCTCTTTTCTTCGTTCTAACTCCAAATTTGGTCTATCCAGATCTATACGAGAGAATTTAACATCAATTTAATACAATTTAAACTCAATTCAGTCCAACTCACATCTTAGGTAAAATTATAATTTTGCCCCTAAACTTTTAATTAATGATGATTTCGTCCTTAAGCTCGGAAAATGAAATTTATGCAATTTACTCCTTATTCCAAGCCTAACCAAAAATTAAATATAAAATTTACAGCACATGTATTCTATAAAATTCAGAATTTTTCTTTAATTTTCACAACTTTACATTTTAGTCCCTAAATCATGTTTTCATCAAAAATCACTTTGTAAAAGTTGTTTATCTATCAACAACCTTTCATATTCTACCATAAATTTCAAATTTTGAGCATATTCATCAATGACATAATTTCTATACTTTGATAACTTTTCAAATTGATCCCCCAAAAAGATAGATTAAGCTATCTCGGTTTTAAAAATATAAAAATTACTAAAAACGGGGCTTGAATTGTAACACCCCAAACCCGGCCTAGAAGTTTGGCTCGAATTTGGCGTGTCACATTGAAGTGTTTTTTGAAAACCATGTTTCCATTAAAAACCCTTCTTAATAATTAAAAACTTATACCCTTTTTAAACCTTGTTAGAAAACCTCAGCTGAATAACATTCTTAACAACTTTGTAAAAATCTTGGCGTTTGCGGAAGCTTAATTTAAAAACAATTGCGGATACGTGATGTTTTGAAAACAGTAGTTGCTTTGGAAAACCATGTTCTAATAATAGCAATTATAAGAACAATAAATAAAATTCCAAATTAGAAATCTAGAAAATTACAACGGCTTTACTACAACCCACATAAAATAATTTAAAAGCAATAATCAAAACTATAACATAAACAGTGTGTGTGGCTCCCTCCGAGACCCTCGCAGTTTCGATCAGTCCAAGCTGGAAATTACCTAAAAGGTTAATAAACAGGGTGAGTTTACGAAAATTTAGTGTGTAATCCCTTACTATATAAAAGGGACAGTCAGTCATATAAAAGAATTAAAAGTCCGCCCCACCTCTACTTACGATTTGATATCAATTGAGCCTTAGCCCATTATAACAGACAGTACCAGATGGGCCTTAGCCCTATACAAAAATCAGAGTTAACTGGGCCATAGCCCATATCAATATCAATCTGGGTCGTAGCCCTATAACAAGTTGAGGTATATTGGGCCTTGCCCATATCAACACAGTTGGGTCCATTTCAATACAGTTGGCCCATAAAAACATAGTCTCATATGATTAATGCATGATAACCCCATCCAACCCTGCACTTGCCTCCGTCCATCCCTACACTTCCAGTGGGGAATAAATCACCCACGCCATCCTTACACTTACAGTGTTAGCACCGGTTGCGGCACTAACTATAATCCGCAGCAAAGTCGCTTATATCGAAATATGTGGCACGACCACACCGAAACGGTTCTTCCTCCATAACAAAACCCAACCCCCATGCAGTATGACATGTATGCAGAATATACATAATTAACAAGGCATGCTTTAGAAAGGCAGTTAGATTATAGCGTAAGAACAGTTATTTACCCTCAAGGGGCGTAATCGAAAACTTACCCCTTCAGTTAGAATATCATGCCCATATTTGAATCAAACAACCACAGTCAAGTCATCCATATCACCAACATATATTCACAATCAAATCCGTCAACCACACAAACCAAGTCAGTCACTTGCCCGCAAGGGCAAAATGGTCATTTAACACCTTAGGGGCAAAATGGTAATTTTACCCCACAAGGGTATCTTGGTAATTCTACCCTACAGGGGTATTTCAGTAATTCTACCCTACAGGGGTATTTCGATAATTCTACCCTATAAGGGGTATTTTGGTAATTTTACAAACCAGGGGTATTTTGGTAATTTTAAAAACTAAGGGTATTTTGGTAATTTTACAAATCGAGGGTATTTCTGTAATTTGGTAAACTAAAGTATTCTAAACAGGGATAACAATACGAATGGGCCTAAAGCCCTTTCTCGACCCAAGTGGGCCCACACGCTCGTGTGGCCCTTTTAGCCCAAATCTAGCCACAGATATGAGATTAACCTAGCCTAGTCCAATATTTACTACACAATCAAACAATTTATCTAATTGGGCTCGTAGGCCCATTGGCCTACATGGCCGCTTTCGGCCCATCGTGGCCCGAAGTAGCCATCCTACAGCTAGAGTAGTGAGAAATACACACCTGATAGGAGACTGGAGTTAATCCGTACTCCGAGCACTCTTAGCCGACGCCCAACCCAAATGAGCACGCCATAAAGCGAAAGGGATCATCCAAGAAAGGTACCTTTACTCTCTTCATAGTTCTCTCTATTTAAAGCCAGCTTCATATCCACTCCTATGCTAGTTTCCCGATGTGGGATCCCTCCATCATCAGAGTTTAAATTCAACACCAACTCTTGCCGCCCCTGTTAGCAAAATAAATGCTCTTTGATTGCCATGAGTTTCGAACCCTAGACCTCCTTGCCAACTCTATAACGCCACCTTCTTGCCTCTTATGTGGCGCTACTTTGCCACTAGACCACAAGGCTTTTTGTGGTACAATTTCTCCAACAATATTCTTAAGGCCTACCTACTACACCCAGGGTTTGATTCACCTTAAACCAAAAAATTTTGCTAGAGTCCAGGTTTGAACCCAAGACTTCTCAAACACTTCTCAGCACACTTAACCACTAAAACAAGCCTTCATTAACGAAATTTACATGCACAACAAAATATTATAAGCTGCCTTCAACCGCTCCCATGCTCAAGGCCCAAAACTTCTAGGCCCAAATTCAGGGTGCTACAACTCTACCCCCTAAAGAAATTTTGTCCCCGAAATTTCCATCTAACAGGGTAGTCGTGTAACATCTACCCCATTATGCTGCTGCTGCGCACTCTGATCCTACTATCACTATCACACTTCAACTAGAACTTGAAACATCTCAGACATACAACACTTATTCATTGAAGTAGACACATATTTATCACACATATATACAATTTCTATATCCAAACATCACATCCACATAAAACAAATACCAAATTTAAATTCAGACCAGTATCTAAGGAATCTACAGTATTTCAATTTCTAAACAGACAAAAGTATTCAGAAACTTACGGATTCGGCGCCGGAGACTCGGTGTGCCACACTTAAGAGAAATACTTCAAACAGACCACGTGGTTGAAAATAATTTTCTAAAATTCAACCTTTGAAAACCCAATCCACAGCCGAGTTATTGCAACTTGGCTCTGATACCACTAAATGTAACACTCCAAACCCAACCCAGACGTTATGGCCGAATTCGACGTGTCACATTGAAGTTTTAAAAACCCATGCTTCATTTTAGTGTTAAAAGATCGTCTTTTGTTAAGTTAACAAAGTGAATGGAAGCTGTGCACCAGGTAGGTATCCGAAACAGAGGAGGTGAGCCAGGAAGGTTGCTTAAGTACCAAGCTTTTGATTGGATCCAATCCTAGACATGCCCACAACCATTGCCACACTTTGGTAAACGAGTTGAAATTCGTTTAAGTAGTCATCTTTGATATACCGATTATTTGTATCGTTGTGTTATTATGAAAACGAATAACATTTTGAAAACGCGTCCTAAGTCTAGCCCATTTTTAATTATTATCAAAAAATATAGAGTTATAAAAAAATAAAAATAATCCCAAATAAATAGTTAAAATGGCCTTATTACAACCCAAAAATAAATAGTATTAATAGTGAGGACAAACTGAGAAAAAACTGGTTACTTATTGCAAAGTCCAAAAGTGATCACCATGGCCACTCTAAATCCCCTCCGGCTCCAAGTCTCAACATCAAGGCTCACCTGTAAAGATAAGTAAAAAGGGGGTGAGTTTGGAAACTCAGTGTGCAACAAGCCCCTTTCGGAGCCCAAACTAAAATCCGCATGCTGGGCCTAAGCCCAAATTCAATCTTGATATATTTTGGGCCGAAGCCTTTCGTTTAACGGTTACTGGCCGAAGCCTTTTCATTAATCATATCATCGGGCGAAGCCTTTATCAGAAATGGTATGGCCCATAGGCCCATTTCAATATCACATGTAATATTAATGGATGTATGCAAGCCCATTTGGGGAGACTACTCAACCCACCATCCGCTACTCTCCACCCGTACCAACCAAGCTCTCCATGTGGGGAATAACTCAACCCACCCAACCAAACTCTCCACTGGCAGCATAGCTACTTTATCATATATCTGGAGGCCTAGCCTTTTTTAATAACTGGGGCAAAGCCCTTTTCGGTAAACTGGGGCAAAGCCCGTTTTGCACTTCCTCCATTCATATCAAAACCCAACCCATGCATATAATGAGTATATCATGTGCATATCATGTGCATGTCATAACATATCATGTGCATATTGTGCCATATCATAACATATCATGTGCATATCGTGCCATATCATGTATATCAATATCTCATGCATCATATTCATAATAAAACCCTAGGGGTATAATGGTCATTTTTACCTAGGGCGAAACAGTCATTTTTCATATTTTAGGGGTAATTTCATAAATTTACCAATTATCAAGACTTTTCCACGTTCATTAACAATTATCCATATTCTCAAGTGTTTAAACAGTTTTTTTAACGCACTTTATGAAATTAGGGCTTTTGGGCCCAAAACCCCAAATGGGCCCTACAAATGCCGATTTAGCCCTTTAAGCTCACTTAACCCAACTTTTACAACAGATCTAACCGTGTTATCATGCAATATATCCAAGTTCCATTTTTTATTAAATTTACCCAAATGGGCCCGGAAGCCCATTGGGCCCAATTTCAGCCCATCGAGGCCCAACTTACCAACGTGCACAAAATTGTGCCCTTATCTGTTCCATCAATCCAAACACCGATTGTATCGTTCTTATTGCATCTAAAACCTCATACAAAATTTCAAGTTCCCGAAATGCCAGAATTTGGCATTTCGGCTTTTCTGCGAATATTAGCCTAAGCTACTACAAGGATTGTTACACACCTGTTTTGTGACGTTTGCTAATAGAGTCTCCCATGACAACCTACAATTAATCATCACCGTTCTTAGTGTACAAGTCATGCTTATCAAACCCAAAATCCACCTTACCTTATTCGGCCAAAGAACCCCTAATAGCCATAGGTTGCTTACCTTCACAGGGTCTGATGATACGATTCAAGCTTATCCAAGTCGATACCCCAAGCCTTGATGCTCATTCAAAGTTATCTATTTCACTACATAAACCATAGAAATCAAATGAAAAAGGCCCAGTAAGGCCTATACCTCAAAATGACAGCCTCCCTAAACTATAGGGAGTTTCGGCTTTTTCTTAGCAGTTATACTACTGAGTCGATTTAGAGTACGAATACTTACCACAGTCTTCCTTTTATATAGTTTAGAGTTCAGCAGATGAAGAATAAGTGAAGAGAAAAGAAGGTTGCTGGTCAAAAAGAAATCGGCACAACCAATCTTCATAGGTTTTGGCTTTTGTGGTTTTTCAGTAAAAGTGAAAAATAGAAAAGAGAGTAGTAGATGAAAAGAAGGAAATAGTGAACTGGTTTCGAAAAAGAAAAGGAAAGAAATATGGATGGAGAAGGTGGTAGTTTCGGCTAGAGAAGAAGAAAGGGAGAAAAGAATAATCTTATGGTGTTTACACAAAAGAAAACGACAAAACTAAGTCCCTAAATGTCGAAATACTAACCTAATACTCCTCTGCCAAAATCCCCTCTCTAATTCCCACTATTCGGCCAACTCTTAGCTTCTCTCCAAATCCCCAAAATCTCTCCCCTTATCACTCCTTAATCCATGCGTTTGACTGACTCAAACTTTCTTCCAACAGAGTTCTATTCAACTTCCAACACCTACCTATTCAAGACATAAAAAGAACACCACAACTGCCAGCTCAGAGAATCGAACCTTGGCTCTCCCCAAACACTTACACGCCACCTTTTTAGCTACTTAGTGGTGTCACTTAGCCACTTTTCCAGGGGCTCCCTTGTGTTACATTTTACCCATATCTTTTAATAAGGCCACCTATCCAAAGCCCCTAACTACTTAAGTTTAAAATTCAAAAATTCTACCGGGTTTTGGCCAACACATGGGCCTTCCTTAGGCCCATTTACATATTCCAATTATGAATTTCACTACCAAATACCAAATTTTAAAAACTTTACCAATTTCTTGAAAATCACGAAAAACCCGAAAATCAGGATGTTACATGAATACTTACCTAATTTGGCCAAGAAATCTTGATTTCTCTTTCCTAGGGTTTTCATGGAATATTTGGGGAAGAAGATGATATAAAATGATTTTTATTTCTATTTAATTGTTTATCATCTTTTAATTTTATCACTTTTCAATTTAATCCTTAGCCTTTTTCTAATTTTCCATGGATGAATCATCCAAAAATATCTACTAACTTTTCATTAATGATCTAATTACCATATAAGGACCTCAAGTGTTGAATTCCATAGCTATTTAATCATTATAACTACTAGAATTCAATGTTTGCATTTTATGCGATTTGGTCCTTTTCACCATTAAGCACATAATCGATAAAATTTCTTTACGAAATTTTTACACAACATTATTATCATATTATAGACCATAAAATAATATTAAAATAATTTTTATTTTGGGAATCAGATTTGTGGTCCAGAAACCACTGTTTCGATTTCTCTAAAAATGGGTTGTTATAGCTCATTCTAAGACCATGTCTCTTTTTGCCGGTTATAGTTGACCTTAAATGGGCTAAATTGTGGCAGATGAGATTGAAAAGCAGATGCACTAGCAAGTTTTCAAATATTTCTAACCTTAACTACTTTGAACTTTGAAGCAAGATGAGAGATTTTCGTAATGTATCTCTGATATTACTTTTTCCTTTATACCTCATTAAAATTAGATTTGTCAAGTGTGTGCCAATTTTAGCATTTTCATTCTTGACAAACCTCTTTTCAATTTTAGCTAAGAATTCCTTAGCCATGATAATCTTATCAGATATAATTAGGGGCGAGCAAAATTCAATTCGATTTAAATAATTCGAAATTTTGAATTATTCGAATCGAGTTAATCAAATTAACTCGAATAAACCGAATATAAACTATATATTTTTTATTTTTTTAAATTTTAGGCTTTTACTTAATTACTTTAACCCAATTTCCCCCGAGCCCAAACATTTTATTTTATCCCATTTCCCCAAGCTCATCTACCCAAAAGTTTATTTTCCCAAATCCCAATTCCTCCCCTAAATCAAACCCCCAGCAAATTCCATCGTCCAAACCCCAAATATTTTTCTTCTTCTCTCAATTTCCATTCAATTCAACCCCTAAAATCTATTTTTCTCAAAGAAACCTAAAATAAACCCTTCTTCCTTCTTCTTCTTCTTAATTATTAGTTCATCCAAACCTTCAAATCAAAATCCTTACCTCCAAATCAAGTTGCTATTCCTTCTGATCGTGGCACTCTGTAGTCTGTTCTCTTCCTTTTTGAGCTCGAATTTTTTGCATCTTTAAGGTTTGTCTTGAAACATTTTTGAATTATTGAATGATTTTAGCTCTATTTTCATCTCTATTTAAATGCATGATGGTTGTTTTTTCTAAATATTTTTTATCTTTAAACACTGTTTTTTTTTCCTTATCCACTTACCTGTTTGCTGTTGTAGAATGGGGCACAATCATCATTTGGTTAATTTTTTAAAATGAAAGAATTTAACTTATTTGAGTGCAGATGTTGGAATCTCCTAGTAAAGTCATTTTTTACTTTAAAATAATTAAAAATGATACCTCCCCACTGCCCAGTCAAATGAAACCTTTAATTACACTATTAAAATAATTAAAAATAACCACCTTGTTCAAACTTCAAAGTCTTTTTTAGTTTTGGAAGATGTAAAATTCCTTTTTTATTATTATTAATAACTAAGCAGTAAGCACAACCTAATATAATATTAGTAATAATGTAATATTAATAGAGAAAAAATGTTAAGCCAATTAATTCCCTAAAGTAATAATGTAATATTAGTAACTGTAATAATATAATATTAGTAATAATGTAATATTATTATTAATAGAGAAAAAAATGCATAAAATGTACTTCTTTTTAAAGGATTTTGCTAATGCAATTCGATAAAATAACATTAACAGTACGTTTGGTTCACTGTAATGGAATAGGGCTGTAATTGAATAGAGCTGTAATGGAATAGAGCTATAATCAATAATTCAACTGTTTGGTTGAATGGAATGGAATGAAACTGTAATAGTATTCTTGTGTTTGGTTGAATGGAATGATATTGTAATAGCATAAGGAAAAAAACTAAAATGACCAGAATACCCTCAGCAGAATTTTTTTAAGTAGATAATTACTGTTATTATTATTAAATTTTAATAAAATTATTATTAAAAGAAATTTAATAAAAATACTAAATAATTTAACCATATTTTAACATAATTATTATTAAATATAACTTAATAAAATAATATATAATTTAATAAAATTCTTAATATAATTATTATATAAATTAAAAAATCATAATTATTATTATGTTTTTATCCTTTTTTTGTGTCGTTTGTATTTCAATTATTTTTCCTGCCTCTCTTAACTATGTGTCATTTGATTAGCATTCATATTGTTGCAAGAGTAAGAGAAGTGAATTGTCTAGATTGTAGGAGAACGTGAATTGCATAGAGTGTGTTTATCTTTGTATTTAATAGTGAAAACAGATTATGAATAATTCCATAAGATATATTCACATAATTTATTACTGATAAATCCCAACCAAAATAACTGAAATTGAAATTCAGCAACAACATGGAGGCCATGACAGTTTTGGTCAAATAGTCATAGCCCAAATACAAAATATAATGAACAAATTCACATGCATGTAGAAAGATCATTAGCTACTGGTCAAATACAAAATATAATGACAGTTTTGGTCAAATAGTCATAGCCTAAATACAAAATACAAAATAATACTAATTATCACCGTAGGATCTTTAGCAGCAGAAAGATCATTAGCTATTAGACCTTTTTGTTTAGCTAAACTTTTAGAATTTGCAATCAGGACAGAATGCCTCCTGCGTGTAGGATCTGCTGAAGACCAACCAGAAGGTTTGGTCTCTTCACCTGTGGAAAATCTACCATATCATCATGTTGCTCCAGATAGACCATGGGGCATTATCTAAAAATACTATGTGATTGAATATACATAAATAAAAGAAATAATCAAGTAAAAAATAAACTATTGCAATATATGACCAGACAAAATCAGGAGCCAGAAAAATAGAACATGCCTGGCTGACTATCAGCAATTGCACTTGTAGGAGGTAAGTCAGAGCTAGTTCCAGCACCAGTGCCCTGGAAAACATTTAAAAATGCAACATACAATCAATAAAAACTAGTCAAAGGTGGTGCAAAGTGGATTATTACCCTTAGAGCTCTCTTCTTCAGCTTGTTCATTATAGAAAATTGTTTTGAGCCTAGCTTTCACAGTCTCACCCAACAGAACGTTGGGTGCTTTCTTGGCATTTTGTAGCCATAGATGTTCTGCATACAATAGTTGGGATGATTTTTCATTCATAGAAAATATATATCAACATAAATAAAGCATGCAGCATATACAGAAGATTACCAAGCATTTCCTGTACCGTAAGATGCTGATTTGGATCAGGATTAAGCATTTTCTTTACAAGGTCCTTTGCATTGTCTGAAACCTTAGGCCATGGGTCCCTCTTAAAGTCAATAGCAGAGCTAATAATTGCTTGTGTCACCCTCTGCTCAGTCTTTGTATGCAAACACGACTAGCCAGTTTAGACATAAGAATACCTCTAAAATGCCATGAAATTCTTCCTTGGCTATTCCAATTCTATCAGTGTCACTTGAATCAACAACATAAATTATTGCTTGTGTATTTGGGAAATAGCATCTCCAATATGGCTTGTAAAAGATGCAGATTAAAAAGAAAAGTGGAAGACGAGTGTTGGAGGGTGGTGAAGTTAATCAGCGTGTTCAACAAGCAGCAAATTGCCCGATGAAAGGACTAAAATCATCACAAAAAAAGCAAATTGGCGATGAAAAATTTCGAAAAACAAAACTCCTTCCTGAGTAAATAAATGAAAAATGATGAATCTTCTTTCATCTCACCTTATTGTCCAGCTAAAGAGCAGCCAGAAAAACCCACAAGATATCCCCATATCAGAATTAAATAAATAGAGGAAGCAAAGTAACTTAGAGGTTGCATCTCCATTAGTTAGAAGACACACCAAAATAGTTAAAGCTACTTTAACAAATAAATTGAAAATCTCATCTGTACCAAAAGTATTGGGATGTTTCCTTGAGAACATATAGCTTAAAAACAAGTACCTGATGCTTGTCTGACCACCTACAAAAAACAAAACTACATTTGATTTAAACTGGAACAAAGAGTTAAATGAATGTTACAACTTTATAGAATCTCACACCTGATAAGCAAAATGGAGCTACATGTTTAAACTCAACAACTGAAACAATTTCTCTGTAAATTCAAGCCACAAAAGTTTCACTGTGATATAATCTTATACAATTCAAATCAGAACTAAAATTCCCAAAGGCCTTGTGGCAAATGCCAAAGCAAGCAGGCCAACCAGATAACTATAGGATCAGAAATGAAATTCAATGATTCAATTTTAAGTAAAAGGATTAAGGCAAATTTCAATGATTCGATAAATTAAATTGAACTCTATTTGTATAAACTACATTAGCTGCTATTTCAGATTTATTAAGGTTAACTTACCTAAATCCCATACTTGAAACTTGATGTTGTTGTTACAGTCTCTACATTAAACCCAATCGCTGCAAAAAAAATGAGTTCAAAAAAAATGGCGCATCGAAGCTATCAGTCATTTAGAAAAAAAAATGAAGACCCAAAACAAGAATGATAAAGAAGAATTGAGAGAGTAGCCGGTAAAGGCAAACCTACTTAGAATTGTAGAGACTACCTCACCCATCTGAAGCCGATCTCTTGGAAGATGATCAAAATAATAATTAAAAAAAATGGAATATGGCCCTAACATGAGAGGGAGAAGGCGTCGATGGAGCTTCAAACGTGAGGAAGGGTAAAGTTAGTGAAGAGGCTGGAAGGAAATGGGAAAAAGAACAAAAAAAAAGAGGGGTTTCAGACGTGAGGAAGGGAGAAGGGTAAAGTTGAAACTGAGACGTGAGGAATGGCTATTCTGTGGGTAGGGTGCCGAATGCTATTCAGCGTGTTTAGTGGGAATAGAGGAGGGATTGAATGAGGCTGTAATAGGCATTACATCCAACCAAACATTGGTTTGGTGGTGGGCCCATTGAATTGGGCTGTAATCTATTCCTATTACACCCAACCAAACATAATGTAAATGATGAATAAAATATTGGATTACCATATTTAAATTATAAATAAAATATTAACTAATCTTATAAATAAAATAACACTCAATCAGACTTTTTTAAATACCATGTTAAGTTGTTAACTAACTTTAAAGTTTAAACTGTAGTTTAATAGACACCCAAATCTTTTAATAATAAATCTTTTTGGCAGATTAGATCTCAAGAAAACTAGGCTTCAATTTCCCTTTCATGTAGCATCATTTCATTTAAGGTTAATTACAAGTCACGAGTTAAATTTTAATTTTGTTCTTAAATTTTAAAATGTTTCAATTGAATCCTTAAATTAAATTATTGGTTCAATCAAGTCATTTCATCGTATAGCTATTAGTTTTGGCATTGAATTTTAGCTTTGATCTAACATGGTTCCTTCTATTCACATATAATTTTGTGAATATTTTTTAAATGCTCATATTTAAGTTGGCAGTTAATGCCAAAGTTGATACCGAAACTGACAAATATTATATTTTATATTTTCAAAAAATGAATTAAAGCATAATTAAAAAGACTAGTATTTTTATTCAAAGTTTTCTAAAAGTAACAAGACCTATTTTTAACTGAAATTTCCATCTTATTCCTTTTTTTTGTTTAATTTATTCTATTGTACTATTATATTATTTCATTTTTAATTTAACCTATTTATTAAGTTTTTTTTTTTAAATCAATTATTGGTCATGGTTAGTGATTGCAACAAATGTTTACTTGTACATGAATAATCCAAAGCGAGATGGTTCAACTCAAAGTTCACAAAATTCTTCCCCAAGTAGAGATGATCAAACAACAACCAAGGAAAATGTTCGAAAAAAGATTACTCCTAGGGCAGCTTGTTGGAACCATTTCACCAAATTTGTGACTGAAGAGGGGGAGAAGAGAGCAAGGTGCAATGCATGTGATGTTACTTACACCATGGAATCAACTTTGGGTTCTACAACAAATTTGAATAACCATTTGAAAACATGCCTAAAAGGACCTTGAGGTAATACTTCTGATCTGAAGCAATCAGAATTAGCATTTGTGAAGGTTAGCTAAGAAACAACGGATTTATCAACTTGGGTGATTGATAAAGATGCAGTTAGAAAAGCATTGGTTCGTATGATAATTGTGGATGAACTACCTTTTAAAATTGTAAAGGGAGAGGGTTTCAAATACTTTCTTTCTGTAGCATGCCCACGGTTTAGTCTTCCATCTCCTTGAACAATTAGAAGGGATTGTCTTGATTTATTTAACTCTATGAAGAGTGCGATCAAGAATTGTTTTGAAAAAGATATAAGTAGAGTTTGTTTGACGATAGACATTTGGACTTCATTGTAGAGGATATCTTACATGGTTTTAACAGCACATTGGTGGATGATGAGTAGAGGTTGCAAAAAAAATATTATAATTTTTTCCCAATATCTGCTCATAGAGGTGAAAGCATAGGTCAAGCCATTTAAAAATGTCTTTGAGATTGAGGGATTGAGAGGGTTTTCACTATTACGGTTGATAATGCATCCGCCAATAGTGTTGCCATTGTATATTTGAGAAAGAAATTGAATCATCGAAATACTTCTGTTGCAAATGAAAAATTTATTCATATGAGATGCACACATTCTTAATCTCATTGTGCCACTACAGTAAAATAGGTTTTTAGCGGCGTTTTTAGTGGCATTTAGACCAAAAAAACCGTAAAAGTTATACATTAGTGGCGCTAATAAGAAAACGCCGCAAAAGGTTAGAGTTATAGCGGCTTTTATGATAAAAATGTCGTAAAAGGTGAAGCAATAGAGGCGTTTTATCGGTGTTTATGATAAAACGCCGCAAAAGGTCAAACATTAGCAGTGTTTTTATCATTTTGGTAAAAACGCCGCAAAAAAAATCATTTTATTTTAGTGTTTAGGGTTTAAAATTTAAGGTTTAAAGTCTATGATTTAAGGTTTTATGGTTTATGATTTAATGTTTAGTATTTTGAATTTAAGGTTTAGGGTTTATGGTTATAGTTTAGTGTTTTATAGTTAGGGTTTTAGTATTTATTATAGTTTAAGGGTTAGGGATTTTGATAAAGATGACAAAAAATCAAGTTATTTTAGGGTTTAAATAAGCAATAAGATTCTTTTTTAATTACTTTTGTACCTTGCAATATATATATATATATATAAGGTTTAAGGATAAGGATTTATGTTTTAAGGGTTTAGAGTTTAGGATTTAAGGTTTTATGTTTTGGAGTTTAGGGACTAAGGTTTAGGCTTTATGGTGTAAGGTTTAGGGATAAATTTTGAGAAGTTAAATTTTATCAAAATCAATTTAGATAAATTCTATCAGTTGCAGAAAAAATTAAACTAGTGGATACAAACTCTTTGTAAGGAAGTTTGGTTTCTTTTTTTAAAATTATTTTTGTACACAATTATAAAAATTTACAAATTTATATTGTTTGAAACAAAACAAACTTAGTTTAAATGAATTTAAGAAATAATTAAAATATAAAAATTTATTACAATCAAAGGCATTAGCGGCTTTTTAGTCGAACGTCATAAAAAAACATTTTACCTTAAATAAAACGGCACCATTTTAGGTGTCGTCTTTAGTGGCACTAGTGGCGTTAGGTGGGAAACGTCGCAATAGATCTTACATTTGCGGCATTTTTTACAAAAAAAAGCGTAAAAAACACCGCTAAAAAACCTTTAACTTAAACAAAACGTCATCGTTTTAATTGGCGTCTTTAGTGGCATTAGCGGCATTAAGCAAAAAACGCCGCAAAAAAAATTAATTGAATCAAAACGCCGTCATTTTAAGTGGTGATTTAGTGGAATTAGTGGCGCTAGCTTATAAACGACGCAATAGATAAGAATTAGTTGCACTTTTTAAAAAACTCCACAAAAAAAATTAATTGAATCAAAACGTTGTAGTTTTGGTTGGCGCTTTAGTGGAATTAGCGGTGCTTCTAAAAAACGTCAGAATTTTTTTTAATTGAACCCAAACGTCATTGTTTTAAGTGGCGATTTTTTTTGGAATTAGCGGTGCTAGGTTATAAATGCCGCAATAGATTAGCATTAACGACGCTTTTTAATGAACGCCACAAAAGAAAATTAATTGAATCAAAACATTGTTGTTTTCAGTGTTGCTTTAGTGGAATTAGTGGCACTTTTTTAAAAACGCCGCAAAAAAATTGTAATTGAACCCAAATGTCTTTGTTTTAGGTGGGTAGTGGATTTAGCGGGGCTAGCTTATAAAAGCCGCAATAGATCAACATTAGCGACGCGTTTTAGAAAATGCCGCAACTCTCATTTTATTTATACCAAAACTGTGTCGTTTTGCTTTCATCCATTTTATCCTAAGTTATGGTCCCAATAGTTGGTATTTTTCCCCTCAACAAAATTTCCCAAATTCCCTCAATTCTCCCTTAATCCCTAAAATTTCCCCCAAATCAAAATCCCAACCCATCTGCCGCTGAAGACGTCAACCCGACCACCTGCTGCATTGCCCTTGACTAACCCCTCTGCTGCGTCGCCGTCGCTCTCCGCTGCCGCAACCAATCGGTAAATTTCACTTATCTGTCATCACTTTTTCGAGATTTAACATGGCTAGATTTTCCTTTAATTATGTTCTGTAAGCTGTGTATCATTGTTCTGGGTTTCTGATTGGTTGAAAGAATATGTGGGTTTCTTAGTTACTTCAACATGTAGTATTAGGCTTTCTGCTTTATTGATTTTGTAAGGTTGAGGTAAATGTTGGGGTTTGTAAACATGTTCATCTTTCTTTCCTGCATGTTGGTAACAAAATAAATGAACATATTTGCTGTCCTCGATGCTTGTTTTCTTGTTTAGAGACAGGGTTAGAATTCAAGATTGCAATTTTTGATATGTATTCGGATATCCGCAAGTATTGGATGATATTTATTTATTTATTTTGCATATTGTAATAATCTTTGGGTGTTAAAGTATTATTTGTAGAGAATATAGATAAATATCCATTATTTTTGCTCATTGTAAGAATCAATCCCCGATTTCCAAAAATATTTAATAAATAAGTGTTTTCCTTATGGTATTACACTAGTGATCAAATGAGCCACAAGATCAGAGAGGTAGATGATGCGTTGAATAGCATTACCAATTTGCTTTTATTCATTTCAATGTTTTCTACTTTATTCGTATTATTGCGTAAATACTTATGCTACAACATGTCCACATCGCATACCACAGCCTAACTAGAAATTCTTTCATTGTAAAAATAAAAGTTATTTTTATTTTTAATAACTTAAGTAATTTTTAAAGTTATAATTATTAAATTGATTGTTATGCAATCAATCACTTGATATTATTTTGTATAACATTTTTTATTGATAATGTTATTATAATAAAAATTTTAAATATGTTATATAGACTTCATTTTGAATTATTCCTCTATGTTAATATGCTATATATATATTCAATTAGAGTGTCAATGTAAAGTTTTGCTTGTGTAGCTGAGGATGAGGTATTTTGAATTTATTAATTGTGTCAAATACTGATTAATTTATATTAAATAATATTTTTACTACTATATTGTAGGAACAATCGTCTGGTCAAAAAATTGGATGCCTTCAGCTTTTTGACATTACACATAGAAAGAAAGATGGATTTCCTATGACTACTGAAGCTGCAGAAATTATGGTATATTTACTTAATAAAATTTGAAGTATTTTAAATATTTATCATACTTAATTATAATTGTTTAATTCATCGTTTTTAATGCAAATAATGTTAAGTTATGTTGTATTTGTTTTGATTATATATTTCATTGCTAACTCTTTGATTGATTTATTAGGAGAAACTAAGAGATAAAAGGGCAGAGTATAAAATGATCGCTTTGAGTGATAGCTCTATTAATCTTGACGACATTGATAACTGATGGTCGTGTAACTAACTAAAAATTTGACTTAAGGCAAGTGCACCTATCGAACAATAGTATAGTTATGGTGAGATCGGAATATCATATCCATGAGGACTAGGAGTACAAGTAGTTACTCTCTTTCTATTATCTAGCCTAAGAATCAAAGAGTGTTTTTAAACTAAACTAATTATCTAATTAACTAAGACTACGACAGAGAGGAAAGTTGGAAAAGACTTTAGGAAAACCGATGGAGAAGACAATACCCAAGGAAGAATCCACCTAGACTTCACTTATTACTTCTGAATTAGACGATTTATTCACTTGACTTATTCCGTAGAAATCCCTAATTTATTTTAATATCTCCGTCGAGATTAAAAACAACTGACTCTAGGTTGATTAATTGAAATCTCTTTCTCATTAAACCCCTATTATCGCATTAACTCGATCTATGGATTCCCTTATTAGATTTGACTCTAATCAGGTAGATTTACGTCGTCCTATGTCTAGGATTGCATTCAACTCCGCTTAATTATACTAGATCTACTCTTAAACAGGGACTTTTGCTCCACTAAAATACGCACATCAAACTTGGATTAATATCCTGAAATATTAAAACAAGAATCAAGAACACATAATTAAGAATAAGAGCAAGTATTTATCATATAATTTAGATATTAATAAGATTCACCTTAGGTTTCATCTCCCTTAGTTATTTAGGGAGTTTAGTTCATAATAATGGGGGAAAACATATCAAAATTAGGGAAACAACACTACCTCAGGGTATCTATTCACCCTTGGTTCTCTTGGTTCAGCCATTTTTTGCTGGAGTTCAAAGAAGCAAAATATTGTTGCTCAATCAACTACTGAAGCAGAGAATGTGCCAGTTGCAGGAGCTGTCAACAAAGCCATTTGGCTAAGAAAGATCTTGGCTGATTTGAATCTTCAACAAAAGGAAGCAACAGAAATTATGTATGACAACCAATCTGTTGTTGCAATTGCAAAGAATCCAGTATTCCATGGAAGGACAAAGCATTTCAACATTAAGCTTCAATTTGTTAGAGAAATAGAACAAGCACAAGAAGTGAGACTGATTCATTGCAATTCCAAAAAACAACTAGCTAATATTTTGACTAAGCCCCTTAGTGTGTTAAGATTTGAAGATTTAAGAGCCAAAATGGGAGTTTGCAGCATGCAAGCCAATGAGGAGTGTTAAAGTTGGCATGCATGCAGCACATGAATAGCCAAGGAGCAGACCATGCAGTCCAAGTTATTTGGATGAAGTATGAAGATCAAGCTACTGTAGTATTTTCGGATGAAGTACATACAGCTGTTGAAGTTGATGCTACTGTTCAATTTCAATATCATTTTGTTACTTTAAGTAATGTTTTGTAACTTAGTCAGATTTTAACTAAGTAGGTAATGTATTTAATGTAATTGGGTGCTAATAAGATTGATAAATCAGCTTACCTAATTGTGCAAGTTATGTTTTACAAGTTACAATGTGCAAGTTGTGCAAGTTGCAATGAAACTTAAAGGTAGTAGGTGAACCTTGTTAAAGCTGACCAGCTTATGAATGGTATATGTATTTTGGCATTATGCCATCTTTAATCAATGTATTTCAATTGAAATCATTCAAGAAAAATACTCTCTCAATTTTTTGCATTCGTAGTTCAAGCCAGATTCTGTTTGTTTGCTCAAAAACCTCCAGACTTGAATTTCAAGCATTTGTCATTCTTTATCCGGATTTATTATGTTGTTGCTCAAGTTTTTGAATGAGCTTCATACTTCCTCCGAATAAATTGTTCAAAAACCCCAACAATTTTCATAAGATGTAAAAATATCTGTAGCTGCGGTCTACCTACTTGATTCTACCACATGTATAACGCAAACACACATAAAATTATTCTTTGCAATTTATTTAATGGTGTTCTCTCGCTCCATTACTAATTTGGGTAAAATATAAAATTGGATTATAATGCCTATACAGCCAATGGATATGACATCCCAGTTCTGCTTTCATCTTCTTCTGTCCTTGATAAGAGAAGATAACCTCGGAGACTGATATAGGAAACTTAGCGACAGTGTTTTGAATGGCAGGTAAAAAGATGGTTAGGCAACATTAAAAAGCTTTTTTGCTGACACCATTAGACTCCACGTTCCTAATTAAACAAATTCTTTTAAATACAAAAAGGAAGTATAATTTTCATCCAAGCAATAGAAAGCAATGCTTTTGAAAGCATTAAATATTTATCCATAAGATTGATTAAGTTCCTACTCTAATCGCAAAAGAAGCAACTGCAATGCAACCATGCCAAGCTTGATCATTTGTTAGAAATTCAAGTTAATCAGCATAAATATGGGACTAAACTTTAAGATATTAGAAATTCAAGTTGCTTTTATTACTTTTGCTTTCTTGTTTAGGGTGAAAGACTAAACAAGGATTTAAATTGGGCTGCGGTAGCATTTTCAGTTGCATTGCGTTTATCACAGTTGCGGATATAATGGATGGTATTGCGGTCACTGCGGGTATCGCGATCGTGAATTTTTTTTTAAATTCACACAACTTATTGTAAAACATAATAATTATGATTATAATTATAAATAGTCACTTTGAATGATTTTTAGAGTGTTTTCTAATACTTATGAACTTTTATTAATATGAGAACACAATTTTTACAATCACTAATTATTCTTATATTTATTTACGAATTTTCTAAGAATGTTATATTAACTAATAATAAAGTAAAAAAAAGGAAATATTAAACATTCATCATATTTAATAAGTTTGAAAGTTTTTATAGAAAAAATAATTGAAAATTCATACATGAGAGAGGTCTTGAATATTTCTTGACAGCTTTGGAGATGGTGAAGATATCAAAACATTCTATGCTGCAAAAGGAAAAAAGGAAAAGATAAATGTATAGATTCTCATTAATTATTCCTATTTCCTACCAGTTATTCTCACTCTCATTCTACTTTCATATATAGTTTAACATGCCTCAATCCTTAATTATCTTTTCATAAAATATACTCCATTCATTTATCTAAAGATATATTTTAAATGTTTTAAAATCATTAAAATTAAAAATATTAACAAATTTTTTCTTTAAAAAAAGCATATCTTACAATAGTGGTAGTGGTACGATTTACTTTTCACCAATTAGTGGAATGAGGAGGAGGATCAAATCCTTCACCTTCGCTTTGAGAGCGTTCTTGACTTGATTCACTTGGCCTTTGTCCAAAAATATATCCCAAAAAAGTAACATTTTCACCTTGATTTTTATATAATTGACATGGAGGATATATTTGAGGAAGAGGCCACTACAGCAAAACAGGTTTTTAGCGGCATTTTTCGTGGCGTTTTAATAAAAAACGCCACTAAAAAATGAACATTAGCGGCGCTTCTACAAAAACACCACTAAAAAACGAGCATTAGTGGCGCTTTTCAGAAAACACCGCTATAGGTTGACAATTGGCGGCGCTTTTCGAAAAAACGCCGCTATAGGTTGTCCATTAGCGACGCTTTATGGAAAACGCCGCAAAAAAATAAACACAACGCTGTCGTTTTTTTGAGATTTAGTGGCTTTAGCGGTGCTTCTTAAAAACGTCGTTAATGCTGACTTATAGCGGCGTTTTTCAAAAAAGCGCCGCAAAAGGTCGATTTATAGCAGCGTTTTTTGAAAATCGCCGCAAAAAACTAAACACAACGGTGTCGTTTTTTTAGCTTTAGTTGGTTTAGCGGCGCTTTCTTGCAAAACGCCGCTATAGATCGATCTTTTGCGGCGCTTTTTTGAAAAACGCCGCTAAAAGTATAATTTATTTTTAATTGAATATTTAAATTCTTAAAAAAAATAATGACACGTAGAATAATTTGAAAAGTAAAAACATAGGAAAATATTTATTAAAAATGAAAGAAATTAAAATACTATTATTTAAAATAATTTTAAAGTTTTTTGGTATATGACTAATTTTTTTTTTATTTATATATTAAATATTTTCTTATATAATTGTAAAAGAGATAGCATTAATTTTAAAATATTGAATTAATTATCATTATAGTTTAGGATTTATGATTTAAGGTATATGGTTGAGGGTTTAAGGTTTAGGAGTTACTATTTTAAGGGTTATGAATTATATAGTTTAGGGTATATGGTTGAGGGTTTAAGGTTTAGGAGTTACTATTTTAAGGGTTATGAATCAGTTGGAGTTTAAGATTTAGGGGTTAAGTGTTAAGGATTATTGGTTAGGGGTTAAGGATTAGAGGTTAAGGGTTAAGGTTTATGGTTTAAGGGTTAGAGTCTAAGGTATATGTATTGTGATTTAGGGTCTTGGGTTTAGGGTTTAAGGGCTGGGTAGGGGGTTAAAGGTTTAGGGTTTTGATTAATTATCATTTTTTTAATTTATATATTAAACAATTTCTTATATAATTGTAAAAGAGATAATATTAATCTTAATATATTAAAATTATATATAATTATAGTTTAAATTATTTCAGAGATAATAGATAAACTTTATATATATTAAATGGTTTAGGATTTAAGGTTTACTTGAAATTTGCTAAATGATGAAATTTTATACAATCAATTAATGCTTTTATATTTAAAAATATTTAATCTAAACCATTTGAAATTTTGATAATTATTAGAATTAAAAAAAAATTGATAAATAAATAAAAAAAAGTAACAAATTTTGATATGGATAGGTAACTGTATCTACTTAATAACATTATAAACACGTAGAAACCAAATTATATTAGAAATTAAAATATAAGGATTAAATATTAAGCATATTTAAAAGATAAAAATTGAAAATTATCTACCTCCATAAAATGTAAAAAAAAAAGAAAAAGATTAGTATGTACCATATATCAGCAAGAGATAAATCTTTTAAACTTTAATTCATAATATTAAGATTAAATTATAACTATTTATCATCATATTAACATTTATCATCATTAGTATTAATAATTAAAATCATTAATCTAAAGAATTAATTGAACGAAGAATTCAATTCAAATTAATTCCTCTACACTTAATTTATAAAAGTGAAGTTTAAACTTAAAATTTCAAAGTTATCATGCAATATAGATATATTATTAAATATTGACTATCATAAGTTAATTATTATGGCTACCAAATTATAACAAATAAAAATGAAATATAAAAATTAAGAGATTAGCGGCGTTAAAAAAACGCCGTAAAAAATAGTATAGTTTAAAGAAAACGGCGTCATTTTAGTTGGATAGGGGATTAGTGGCATTTTCAAAAAACGCTGCAGAAGAATTAAAGTTTATGGGAAGCGTCGTCGTTTTAGTTGAATATATAGGGGATTAGCGGCGTTAAAAAAACGCCGCAAAAAACAGTATAGTTTATAGAAAACGGCGTCATTTTAGTTGGATAGGGGATTAGTGGCGTTTTCGAAAAACGTTGCAAAAGAATTATAGTTTATGAGAAGCGTTGTCATTTTAGTTGAAATATAGGGGATTAGCGGCGTTTTTCGTTTTTTTTAAAAACGCCGCAAAAAAATTGATTCTTAACAAAAACGGCGTCGGTTTAATTGGAGATTAGCGGCGCTAGCTTGGAAACGCCGCAATAGATAGCTTTTAGAGGCGCGTTTCTAAAGCGCCGCAAATGGTGAATTTTTTTTATCGAAACGACGTCGTTTTCATTTGTAATGTTAAGTTTTCTTCTTTCATGCCCGACAGTCTTAGCCTTTTCCCCCAAAACACCAAAATAGATTTCCCCTAATTTTACCTAATCCCTTAATTTCCCCCAAAATCCCTAGGCATCTCAGTTGACCGACCACCTACTCATCGCCGTCCACTGTCGTCTCTTCTGCATCCCGTCACCATCGCTCTCTGCTTCTGTGATTAGCCGGTAAATTTCGCTACCCATTTGCTGCATGATACTTGTTTCTTTTGAGATAGGGTAGAAATAGAACACTTTTTCTTTTGAGATTACGCATCGTGTTGAGATTTAGTGATGCTTTTTTCTTCAAAAATTTTTGCTTCAATTACAATGGATGATTTAGTGATGCCCCCACAGTGTTGAAATTACACACGAATGGTGCATCTCAGTCCCTTTTCGAAAGATAAAAGGTCTCTGTCTCTTTCTGCTGGTGATGATAAGCTCTTGCTTTTTCTTTCACCCATTCAAAATGGATATAGAAAGTGAAAGTGACATGCAATCTTTATCTTAAAATGAAGGAAGCCAATTTCTTCTTCCTAATCAAATTAAGACAATGGCAATCAATTTGTATAGTATTCTCTCCAGTTAAAAAGCAAAGTAAAATTGAAGATGGCTCAAAGATAAGAAAGCTTTATTCGGTAATGGTGGCAAACATAATCCAAGTAAACTTATGACTGCAAGGCCCCACATTTTTTAAATTTATGTTTTAATTTGGTATCTTTGTAGTTGGGACTATTTTATTTAGGAATTTGGTATCTTTACATAGCATGGAGAGAATTATTTTGAAGTGCTTGTTACTTTATCAGAATGTGTTGTAATCGGTGGATGTAGTAAACCCATGTTAGTCTAATTTCAAAGGGTTTTTGAATTTCCATTTTAGTCTATAAATTTTTAAGTTTATTACTATACATTTTTTTAATGTAAAAATCAAATTACTATTCTTGTTTATCCTTAGATTATTTTTTTATTTCATGGCTGTTCATTGTTTGCAAGTGCAATTTAATTTGCTGGAATTGACTCTACCATCCAATTTACAATTTCTAAGAGGTATGTAAATTTAATTTGCTAAATCTTTATTTGACGTCTCTCCATGTATTCCATGAGCTAAGTACAAGGTAAGTACAATTTCAAATAGGTATGCATATTTAATTTGTTAAATCTGTCGATAAACTGTTTCTCATTGTTTTCCTCTACAATATATGGATATAATAATACTCAAATTTACAAGTCATTAAGTACAAAACTTAGGTTCATCAAAATTTATCATATATACCTTTCTTGGCCTTGAGATTAAAATCGGCAGTTTCTAGATATCACACACATGTTTGCACATGTACACCAACTTCCACTTCATTTGCCTCGCTTCGCTTCGGGATCTTTGCTACTGGTTCCAATACGTATGTTCTTACTTGCATTAATACTGTAAAAGGGATCATTTCTGCTCAATTTGCAACCTTTTAATAATATTATACCTCTATACACGTATGCTTGCCACGTGAATTTTTTCTACCCTATTTTTGTAATTTGTGATTTGATATTTCTATATTTCTGTCATGATTTTTAATAAATTTAATTATTAGTATAATATGTCCCATCTCCTATACAAATATTTAATAAAATATATTATATATTTTTATAATTAAATTTAAATTATTCTTGAAATATTCTCGTCCGTTTTATCACAAATATTATCGTCCGTTTTATCATTTAAGTTAAACTTTTTATTCAAAATAAATCATAGCTTTTAAGCTAAATACGGATGTTTACACAATGCTTTAACATGTACTTAAGAAAAGATGACTTGTAAAACATAAATTAAATTAAGTATGGACTATTGTAAATCTATATTTTAACTGCACATGTGATTTGCCAAATAAAAGCAAAAGACATGTCTATATTAAAACAAGGTTCAATCTTATTTTAAATTATATAATTTGGATTAATTTATTTAAATATTAATTACTTAATATAATTTGGATTAATTTATGTAAATATTATTTAATTAAAATAATTTTTATAAATATTATTTAATTAAAATAAATTTTTTCCATGTGATTTTTCACATCGTCAAATTTTATTATTATTATTTTTTTTCCAAGGAACAAAGTTGATATTTCATCTTCTACGGTTTTCGACTTTTTATAAAAAAAATTTTAAATTATATAATTTGGATTAATTTATTTAAATATAATTTAATTAATATAATTTGGATTAATTTAATATTTAAATATTATTTAATTAAAATAATTTTTATAAATATTATTTAATTAAAATAAATTTTTCCAGGTGATTTTTCACATTGTTAAATTTTATTTTTATTTTTATTTCCAAGGAACAAAGTTGACATTTCATCTTATACGATTTTTGACTTTTTATACACAATTTTTTAAATTATATAATTTGGATTAATTTATTTAAATATTATTTAATTAAAATAATTAAATACATGATATTTTAAACTTACATAACTTACATAACTTACATAATACATAAATATATATCATATAATAACTTACATAATACATAAACATATATCATGTAGTAACTTACATAACTTGCGTAATACATAAATATATTTCATATCATAATTTACTTAAATACCTTACATAAATTTATATCATATCTTAACTTACATAACTTACAAAACTTACTTAACTTATGTAATACATAAATATACACTTGAAAATCCCACAACTTACCTGAATTAGTTTACACCCATTAGATACTTGATACTTGATATGTATTATCTATTTTAGTAACCATAATTTATTGTCAACTTTAGACTTCAAGAATAAAGAAATGGATAGGAGTTGGATGAATTTGTCAATGGTAAGCAACGACTATCGAAATGGAGTACAAACTTTTCTAAATTTTGCATTTCAAAATGCAAGCCAAGAGAATATGATTCTTTGCCCGTGTAAGAAGTGTGACAACATCAATTGGCATTTTCGTGAAGTTGTCTATGAACATTTAATTGTTGATGGCTTTATTCAGGGGTATAAAAAATGGATATTCCATGGAGAGTGTACATCTAGTAGAACCTCTTCAACGATTGATCCCACTTATCCTGATACTAGTTACCATTGGTATGTTAGACAAGATGACATGGAAGGTATGTTGCGAGATGCATTTAATATGCACAGTTATGGTGAGCAACCGTTTCCACCTGACTTTATTGCATCCGATGATTGTGATATTGGTGGAAATGTTTTTACCGAAACAGGAATAAGTGCACCTGATGAGGAGCCAAATGAAGAAGCGGCAAAGTTCTCCAATTTACTTAATGAAATGAACGAAGAACTTTACGAGGGATCAAAATATTCTAAATTGTCCTTCTGCATTCGTCTATTTCAGTTAAAATGTTTGGGAGGGTGAACCGGAAACTCTTTTACAATGCTGCTAGAGCTCCTAAGAGAGATGTTTCCATTTGCAAAAATCCCCCAGTATTGTCAAGATATGAAGAGACTAATAAAAGATTTGGGCCTTGGGTACGATAAAATTCATAGTTGCCCAAATGACTGCATGTTGTACTGGGGTAATCAGAAAAACCAACAGTCTTGTCATGTTTGTGGTAAGTCTCATTGGATGGATAGGAATATAGAAGATGTGAATGCGGATGAAGGTGGGGCACAGTTAAGAAAGAAGCCAGTCAAGGTTTTGCGATATTTTCCCCTAATACCAAGACTTCAAAGGCTTTTCATGTCGTCAAAGACGGCCAATTCTATGAGGTGGCATAATGATCAATGAACCGATGATGGATTATTAAAACATTCCGCGAATTCTTTAGCTTGGAAATCGTTTGACAATAAATTTCCAAACTTTGCAAGCGATCCTCGGAATGTGAGGCTTAGGCTAGCAGCTGACGGCTTTAATCCTTTTAAAATCATGAGTACTTCGTACAGTACTTGGCCTGTAGTGTTTGTTCCTTACAATTTGCCTCTATGGATTTGCATGAAGCAATCTTCATTTATTTTATCAATGATTATCCCTGGAGAGAAAGGTCTCGGAAATGATATTGACATCTATTTGTAGCCGCTTATTGAAGAGTTAAAACAGTTATGGTCGGGTGTTGAGACATATGATGTATTAAGAAAGGAGAACTTTAATTTACGTGCAGCTTTGTTGTGGACAATTGATGATTTCCCAGCTTATGCTAATTTATCGGGTTGGAGTACTTAAGGACGTTATGCTTGTCCTTATTGTGCTGCGCAAACTTGTTCGAAGTGGTTGTATAATGGAAAGAAGTTCTCTTACATGGGCCATCATCAGTGGTTAGATGAAAATCATAAATTTAGATTTTAGAGGACTCTATTTGACGGTACTGAAGAGTACAGAGGAGCTCTTGAGCAAACCGTTGGATCTTAAATCTTGTTTATGTTAAAAGATATCAATTTTAGTTATGGGAAGATGAATTAACAACCTAACACGTAAACAAAGAGAAAATCGATGGATGGATCTGATGATGAATCTGATGAAGAGGATGATCCTAATGTGGCGGATTTGTGGAAAAAAAAGTATTTTTTTTGAGTTGCCTTATTGGGAGCATAACATTTTACGCCACAATCTTGATGTCATCATATTGAGAAGAATGTCTGCGAGAACATAATTGGGACAATTTTAAATGTCGATGGAAAATCAAAAGACAGTCTTCAGAGTCGACTTGATTTAGTTGACATGAGAATTCGGCGTGATCTTCATCGTCAAGTATTTTCAAATGGGAAATATCGGTTGCCACCTTTTATTTTTTCAATGTCAAAGGAAGAGAAAGAAGTGTTCTGCATGGTGTTGAAGAATATAAAGGTCCCAGATGCGTATGCGTCAAATATATCTCAATGTGTGAGTCTTAAAGATCTAAGATTATATTCATTAAAATCACATGATTACCACATCTTGATGCAAGATTTACTCTCATTTGCTTTATGATGCTGTATGTCAAAAAATGTAACATTCTGTATAATTGAAATATCCAAAATAATGAAAGCTATTTGTGGTAAAGTTTTGGATGTTCAAGAACTTGCGAAAGTACAGGATTGAGCCATTTTGACTTTATGCAATTTGGAGAAGATCTTTCCACCTTTCTTCTTCACTATTATAGTGCACTTGGTAATCCATATCCCTCATGAAGCAATACTTGGTGGACCGGTTTTTTATCGATGGATGTATCCTATAGAAATGTGCTAATTTATTTGTCAAGTATTCATTCATTCACCTCTATACATTTAGTTACAGCTTTTGATAAATATTGTATATTATGTTTAGGTTCCTAAGCAAATTGAAGTCTTATTGTCGCAATAAGCGTTATCCGAAGGATCAATTCTTTGAAGGCTACTTAAGCGCAGGAGTGCATGACCTTCTGTTCTAGATATTTAGAAGATGTTGAAACACGATTGAATAGACCAAGTAGAAATGCTGGGCTCAATGATCATAACTTGGCCGAAACTTATTTATTCCAAAGTTATGGAGAACCAATCGGCAAAGTTGAAATTGCAGAATTAGATGATATATCGTGGATACAAGCACATCGATATGTACTTTTTTACCACGATTCAATTGAACCGTTACGCAAGTAAGTTCTAAAATTTCCTCACATATTCGTCGTTTTGATTTGTTTATCTTCTAACCAATTAAACTTTTTTTTAACATAGTGAGTACAAACAAATTTTGAGATCTCGTGCACACTCTCAAAGATTACAACATCGAGAGATTAATAAGTTATTCACAGAATCTTTTCATGAATGGTTAAGCCAAACGGTATATAACTGAAGTTAATAAGTTACATATAATCGCGAAATTTAGTTAATCAAATAAGAATGTTTTTACATAATACATTTATAATTACTCAATTTACTTTCGATTCAATAGGTTTGGAGTGGGAAGGACGTCAATGACAAAGTTAAATGGCTTTCCCATGGTCCGAACAGAGTAGTAAAACGATATAGTGCCTTCGTCATCAATGGATACAGATTTCATACAAAATATCGCGAGAGAATGAGGAGAACTCAAAATTGTGGAATTGTTGTTAATTCTTCAATTACAAGTTATGCTAGTGCTAGGGACAGTAATCCGGTTGAGGGGAATGTGGAGTATTACGGACTTCTTACCGACATTATTGAGTTGGATTACTATGGAAAATGGGAAGTTGTCTTATTTTGGTGTGATTGGGCTGATGTTAATACTGCTTGTGGAATTAAAAAAGATCAATTTTGTTTTACAATGGTTAATTTCTCTCGCTTGATTCACACTGGATAACAATTGATGGATGAGCCATATGTATTTTCTTCTCAAGTGAAACAAGTTTTTTATTCGAAAGATCCAACTGATGAGGGTTGGTATGTTGTACTCCGGAACACCCTAGAGACTTATTTGACATGGGTAATGGAAGTAGAGATGACATCGTCGAAAGATCAGAGACATTACCTTTTCCAGAACAAAACTTAGATGAAAATATCCCTAGTACTAGTACACAACATCAATGGGTTCGACATGATGTGGATGAAGATATTTACGAATAATGATGTAGTAAGATTTTATGATTTTTTAATTATATGTAATATTATAATTTTAATCTTGGTCATGTTATATAATTTAACTATTTTATATGTACTATTATTGTTGTAATTTGTTACTAAAAATTCAACTATTTTATGTGTATTGTAGGAAATATGCGTAGAAGAAGATTACGAGATTTAAGTATTGTCCAGAATACGCCAAATTCGGAAAAAGCAAATAGTGAACAGCAGACAGTTGTTGGATCTTTGAATGTGCCGGAGACACTTGACGAGCCTGTAGAATTTCAAAGTAATGTTAAGTTCATTTTACATGTGTTGACTTTTATTATTGATTTATTTGTCAATTTTAATAAAATAATAATATATCGTTTTTCAGCTGAAAGTGGTGGGATGCGCAGAGGTCGAGGATGTACGCTACTTAAGGATTTATACGACTTAAATCCTGTCGAGCATGTCAAAGTAAGTAAAAACAGTCATGGTTAGCCTGTTGGATTTGAAGCTCGACTTTTAGCTGGCTATTTAGGCATTATAGCATGAAATGCCAATATGTTGCCCATCAACTACGAATCATGGCATCACATGCCTGATAGCAACAAAAATCAGGCTCTCGATAATATTAAGGTAACAAAACATGAATGTAATTTATAATACTTTGGTTTAAGTTTCATTTATATTTACATTCTAAACTTGTGTTTTTTTAAGAGAGATTTGCTTTAGAGGTCTCCGATGACTATATCAAGAAGGCATTGGGTAAAAAATGGAGAGACCATCAAAGCACTTTGAAAAAACAATATTTTAAGAAAGACATAAGCCTCGAGGAAAAATTGCGAAATGTCCCGCCGGGAATGCTGAGGTACTAATGGGAAGATGTGGTTAGATTCTGGAATTCAAAGAAAGGAGAGGTATTACATACTTCCAAACTCTTATATATAGTGTTTACTATATACGTAATAATAATTTCATTATGTAGGACCGTGAGTGAGTTGGAACAAGCAGCAGGTAAAAACAAAAATTCATGCACACAAAGCAGGTTCGAAGTTTTTGCTTCAGAAATGAGGGCCGAGGTATTATGAATTTATTAATTCAGTCAAATATTAATGAATTTCTACTATTAAATAATATTTTTACTACTATATTGTAGGAAGTCTCGTCTGGTCAAAAAGTTGGACGCCTTTAGCTTTTTGAGATTACACATAGGAAGAAAGATGGATCTCCTATTACATCCGAAGCTGGAGAAATTATGGTATATTTACTTAATAAAATTTGATTTATTATAAATATTTATAATGTTTAATTATAATGGTTTAATTCGTCGTTAGTAGTTTTAAATAATGTTAAGTTATGTTGCATTCCTTTTTATTATATATTTCGTTTCTTACTTTTTGATTGATTTATTAGGAGAAACTAAAGGAGAAGAAGGTAGAGTATGAAGCGATTGCTTCGACTGATAGTTCTGTTAATCTTGAGAACATTGATAACAGAATTATCACTGAAGTTTTGGGTCCTGAAAGGTATGGTCGGGTTCGATTTCAAGGATCTGGTGTTACCCCGACCCAATATTTTAGATCCGGGTCCCAGCAATACATGCCTTCTAGGAGTCAAGCTCAAACTGAAGTTCAGAGGTTAAGAAACCAGATAGCTCAGATGCAAGCAAACACGGTTGAGCAAATTGCCAAGGTTCAAAGAAAATATGAAGAACTCCAGCAACAACTTAGAGCGGAGGCAGCAAAGAGGGAGGCAGCGGCAGCAGAAAGGGAGGTAGAGGCAACAGCGATGGCAGCAGAGCAGAGCAGAAAGTACGATGAGCTCCAACTACAGTTTCAGCATATGATGCAGATGTTTCAGCAGTCGCAAAAGTCGTCATCTTAGACATCAGTTTTCTTGTTGTAAGAATGTTTTTAACATTGTCACATTTAACATTATTGTAAGAATATTTTGAGTTATACTTTATTTATTAATTACATCATATATCGTTCATTAAATTTGAAGTATCATTTAGATTTAATGTTTTTGGTCTAAATTTGATGTTTTTGGTTGCATTTCATGCCATATTTGATGTTTTTGGTTGGATTTAATGCAGGAAGGGTTGGATAT
The DNA here is from genome assembly GCA_025698475.1 of Gossypium anomalum. NCBI lineage: Eukaryota > Viridiplantae > Streptophyta > Magnoliopsida > Malvales > Malvaceae > Gossypium > Gossypium anomalum. The sequence goes on from CM046958.1 coordinate 22,962,692, forward strand.
TGGTGAAAAATGTGCATTGCAAATCTGCCAAAATTAGCGGCGTTTTTTACTGCGCTTGCGAAAACGCCACTAAAAGTCTGTTTTCTTGGAGTGAGGATATATGAGAGGTGGAGGTGGGTGATACATTGGTGGTGGAGGATGCATTTGAGGCTAATATGACACACCATAATTAGGAAATGGTGGATAATAACCATATGGTTTTGGATAACCATGTGAAGGTTGAAAATATGAAGGTTGTTCGAGTGGATAAAAACCTTGAGTGCTAGTAGATGAATCACTATACCAAAGGTTAGTAGAACTTGATTTCCTACCAGATGAAGAGCCCACAGAAGTATGCTTCTTGCCTTTTCCTTTTGATAGAGCTCTAGGTTCACTTCTATCTCTCCTAGGTTCAGGAAACATATTTCCATCAAATTCTGATATATCACAAAAATGTTCACTAGTGGTACCAATCCTATATTCTCCTCTATACCGACTAGAAGACCTAATTTCACCTCTATCACCACTATGTCCATCATCGTCATCAATTGGACTTAAACCACCACCATCGGGTCCATCACCACTCTAACTTGGCGTTGTACTAAAACTTGAATGAGACAAATTTTGTTATTGAGATTGATCAACATTCATTTCATCATTAGAGTTATCCAAAGGCAACACACCGGCATTTTCATCATCAAACAATGGATTCTCTTTCTCTTGAAGCCATTCTAATAGTGGACCAACATCTTCAAGGATATGATCAAGGCTGATAGGATTAAAACTAGTGTTTATATCATCAATGCTCATTCTTTTTTGATGCCTTATCTGAAGCCTCATATTTTAGTAGGGAAACACTAGTTTCTCAAGTTTTTTATACTTCAACCTATTTCTTGCCTTGGTATGAATATAACTAAATGTGCTCCAATTTCGTTTGCAATTTGATGCAGAAGTTGTTTGACTAAGCACTTTCATTGCTAATTTTTGTAACTCAAGAACACATGTGTTGTATATTATCCACCACTCAGTTGCATAACATTATTTAAATTTCAAAATTTATTGAAAATGTACAATATAATTAAATAATATAAATTAAATTAAATAATTTAATTAACTATTTACCCAGATTTATTTGTTTCCAAGCTCTTTGTGCTTGTGGCGTACCGAATATCTCATGTTTATCTCTAAATGTAACAACTGCATAAATAAAAGATAGAGTAAAAATGAAAAAAAAATAATTCCATTTCAAATTATGTAACTAAGTTACAAATAATAGTACTTGAATCTAATTTGATTAACCATTTTGACTTGAGTATCAAGAGAAGGTTCTAACATTTCAATTACTAATCTTGTACCTTCTAATGTTCTATTAGTACATTCTCAGAATGCTTCACCCCAAATTGAAATTGAGGATTCAGAAAATAAACTAAGCATAATTTATAAGAATATCATAAAATAATAATAATCTAAAGTTTAAAATAATAAAATATATAAATAGTTCTTAATTATACGAAAAATTTTATCTTATCAGCTGAATGCAAGTCGAAATGCATAAAATTTCATCTATTGTGAATAATCTTTTCGTACTCAGTGAAATATAGGCAATCTTGTTGAATTGCTCGTTTAGCTCTATCAACAGCCTCATAAGTAAAGCCCATTGTTGGTTTTTCATCATCATCCACAAGTCTTAAGTCTTTTACTAGGGGTTGGTAAACTTTTATGAGGTCATTAGCTTTTTTCCAAAACCCTCTTCCCAAAACAATTTTTTTGGCTTTATAAGCAAGCCCTAACTTTTGCTATCCCCATTTTGATTCTTTAAATTCCTATATATTCATAAGAAAAATTTTAAAATAATATAATTTAAATTATTTAGAACTAATAAAATCATTAAAAGTTGCTATATTTAAGTAATTATATTAACTAATTATAAAATATTGACCTTTGAATTAAACATTTCTCTCAGACCTTGCTTTTGCCTTATTATCTCTTCAGGATGAATGAAATGAGCTGCAAATCAAGTAAGAGCGGATCGAAGTATTTGATTCCCTTGTGTATACTTCTTCATCAAATCAACAGTTTAAATGTGATTGTATATAAAGCAAGTCACTTTCTTTTCCTCATCTAACACTTTTGCTACAATGGGCTTTTTCCCAATATCTTCAAGGCATAAATCTAAATAGTGAGTTGCACATAAGGTCCAATATAGATGCTTTCTTTTCAACATTAATTTTTTTCCAACGGCTTTCATTGTTGCCTCATTATCAGTCACTATTTGGACAATGTAACTTTCTCCAATTTCTTCTACAACTGAATCTAACAAACTGTAGTAGAATTCAGCATCTCTACTACGAACACTCAAAACACCCACAAATTTCCAAAAAATGGTTCCTTTACTGCAATAAACAAGGAAATTAATAATGTACATTTGATTCAAATTGTTGATCCAACCATCACACATTAGAGTTGCACCCAATTCTTTCCAACGAGTCTTTAGTCCATTTACCTAATCACGAACTCGTTGATACTCTGACTCCAAGTACACATCTAAAACCTCATAAGGTGTTGGTAGCTTTACACCTTGTCCAACCTCTATTGACACTTGAATTAAGTTATACCCTTGGAGAGCTTGCTAGTTGAAAAGGAAGTTGTTCATATATTAAAAATTTAGATACCGCTTCACCTATTTTCCTGCGTAAAGTCTTTAAAAAAGAGTCACTGATCTTTGGTTGCTTTGAGCTTTTGCTTCGAGCCAATTCAGGTATAGCTCTCCTTACTTGGGATGGATTTACTTCTTCTTTCTCCATGATATTCTCAAGCTGATCCATGAAAAGATCACCCATCTTTATAAATGTTACTCCAACCACTAGTACTTCGTCTGAATGCTTCCCTTCTATGCCACTCGTGTTGTGATTGGATACTTTCTCAAGTTGCTTGCCTTATAGCAAAAACCTCATCAAGGAATTCCTCATGTTCATCCTCCTTTCCTCTTAATTGGGATAACAATTCATTTGTTCTCCTTTTTTTGTCTATTTTCTTTGTGTTGCTTTCTTTCAGTATATTCATCATACTTTCTCCAATGACACCTATTAATAAAATAAAAATAATTCACACTTTATATTATTATCAATTATGTATAATCTTTATTGATAGATTTACAAAAACATTCAAAAATAATAATAAAGTATCACATATTAGTAACATTAAGGCATGGTGTAACATTGCTGGTTTTATGAGCAATGTACTCTTTAAATTGTGTTATTCCTTCTTTCACAACTTTACCACAAAGTTTACATATGACATTTCCCTTCATATTTGGCACTAGAGTTCCAAAGTGCCAACCTATATCATTACTTGGTGCACCCTCCAATCCTTTAGTCGGGAACTCTTCACGTGGTATCATGCTTTATTTTTATTTATATACAAGAAACATAAAATTATATTTAGAAATATGAGCAATTCATTACTTATATTATCAACAATATAATACAAAAAAAAAAAGTAAGCATCACTAACATTGAAAAATTAAATTTATTGCATAATCCATAATTTATTTAAAAAAAACTACAACACACCATAATCCATTATTACCCGGTCACCCAAAACCCAAAAACTAAAAAAAAAAAAAAAAAGTTCCTCAAATCCCCTCAAGCCCCAACCCTCTTCCTCTTTTTTTTTTATTTAAATATAGCTAAAAAAATTTATTAGAGAAAAGAAACCTTAAAAACAATTACAAAGCAATACAATCTAGCCTAAGCTAACCTACCAGCTAACAACTTAGCTCGCCAATTAACTCTAACTAACTGCTCTGTTGTAGACTAAGCTACTGTATAAACCGTAATATTTATGATTTGGGCTAAAGAAATCGCTATGTGCATTTTATAAGCTTTTTAAATGTAAAGCTTCAGTATTAATATTCGTTATAATTTTTTGCTAAAAATAGTTTAGGGTTAGATAAATTGCATTCTTTTGAATGAATATACTATATAGTGAGGAAAAAGGTGCATACTGCCGTATTGTTATTAAAGTATGTATTTTAGTTGTAGGATGATTTGAGGGGCTTTTAGAAGCTAGTTGTTGGGTTTAGAGAATAGGAAGCAGTAAGAATTCTAGAGACCAAGAAGAAAAAATTAAAACAAACCCCAAACCCAACAAAAACCAAATAGGAATCCATAAGCCCAAAATGGGTTGTAGGGCAAAAAAACACAAAAAAAAATCCTATAATATGAAAAACAAATGGTAGAAAAAACTCAAAAGCCTCAGACCTCAACAATTATCAATAAATGCATAACCTCTTGAAGAAAATGGCAAAAACGTTGGGAACCCCAAAGATATTTTCAAAACCCATTCAAAGCACTAATCTAGATCCTTCCAAAACCTTTCCCCTTCTCCAAAACAATTTCTCATCCCTAACCCAAAGAACATCTCTATAGATTCAAGACACTAATACCCATCCTTCGCTCTTATCTCTATCAACTGCTTCTCGGGCACACTCCATGTTACAATAATTTTTGCATGTTACAACAAAAAGAAGTAAGAATCAAGACAAAAAAATTAAGGTACTTATTTAAAAATTATGAATTTCTGAAAGTGCAAGTTTGATTTTGTTTAGAGCTTTTTGTGATTGTGTTGTGATTTTGTTTGGTTTGGAGTTTGGACAGTGAAATATGAGAATTTCATATTTTTCTATTGCTTTTATACTGCTTTTTTTTGTTGATTTTGGATTTTTTTTCTTTTTTCTTTTTGATTGAAAATTATCTGATTTTGCAGGTAAAGAATATATTCCCTTTTGTCTCATTATATTTTTGTTGATTTTTTTTAAAGGAGTTGGATTTTTTTAAAAATGTGACTGTAACATAATAATAACAAGAATAGTGGCCCGTTATTGCCTTAATTGGATGTTACCCGTTAAATTATGGCTGTGATCCATCGATATTGGTGTGATTCCACTTCACACCGCTATTTTCAGCATTAACAGTTTCAGGCAGCGCTGTTACCGCTATATTGCGGCCGCTATTCCACTACCCGATCGCTATTTAGATCCCTAACTATACTGTATTAATTAAGCGATACATATATGAAATCATATCAATAATGATTCAAATGTATGATATGTAAATCGAGCCTAAAATAACTGGTGAAAATGATAAGAGTTATGAGACTGACCTATTAGGGTGAATAATCTCTCTAGTGAGTGAAATGATAGGCTGGATGTCATGAAGAATCTATTCGATCTTATCCTTCCTTTTCCTGTAATTAGGATCATTCAACATATGGTACTTCTTCATATCCTTCATGCTAGGCACCACACTGCTCTTCTCCGTGGAGGATACCTCCTCTTCGAGCCTAGCTGACTCTGCAACAGTGCACCAAGGACGATGAGGAGACAATAGAATTCTAGCTGTAAGAAGGTTGTATCATTGCAACTGAAGGCGGAGAAGTGGGGCACCTTTACGAAGTAGAGAAGCAGCCATGGCTTAAGTGTGGCTGCGTAACTGAAGATACTTAATTTGTCACCTTTTTCCCAGGGATCGAGTCGATACCTATGTTGAAATGATAAAATTGAAGATTAAAATACTATGCTGTTAGGTTTAAATTTCATCATGATGTTAGGTTTTTAAAGAAATTATAAAAATAAAAATAAAAACATCCTCATAATAATACAATTTATTTTATAAAAAAATATTTTTTCCCAATTGAGTTGGAACCTAATTAATGGGTAACATTCACTCAACCAAACATTTAAAGAGTAGTATAGATAATTAAATATAATATACTCTTATTTTTATTATTACTAAAACTAAATATATTTTTAATCATTTAATAAAATAAGGTATAATTCTTAATATATATTATGTATTATAACAACAACTTACCAAATTATCACAAAAAAGCATATTAATAATAGTCGCATAAAGATAAAATTTCTTTTAGAAAAAAAAAATTCATCACTAATAAGAATTACATTAGTGACGATGAATCATTGTCACAATAACATTAGTGGCGATAAAATTTTTCAAGACGTTACAATAACATTTCTCACAAAATTTGTTTGGAAGTCAATTTTGCCGCAAAGCATATAGTGGTGTAAACCTCTTAAGTTTTTTAAAATTGTCTTATAAGATATACTATCAATCATTAAATATAATGGTTATTTATTTTTGTCACGTTTGTAATATATTTAGTGATATTATTTTAACTGCAACTTAGAAAATTCATCAATAATTAATAGTATATGTGATTGATAAATAATGTTATATATTCATACAAAAGATTATGACATTACTTATAATGTTATATAGAGTTAAGGAAAATTATTTGATACACTACCAATGGAGTTTTTTATACTCCACATGCAACATAAGGGTTTGGCAAGTGTATTATAGGGTGTAGTATAAAATAAAAAATAATTATATAAATAAATGTGACACTTCACACACCCTTAACCCATTTGTAGAATCTTAAAGCCTCCAGTAGCGTTGTATCAAATAATTACCTATTAAGTTAAACATTTAGGTGACAATGTTATTGTCATTAATAAAAAACTTTTAGGGATGTAAGTGCATGTCACTATACAGTAATGACAAATTGAATGTGTCATTAATAAGATATATACTCTTGAATTAAAAATTTTTCATAAAACAAAACATTTGAAGATTTATTAATTAATATTTTTTTTTGAATTAGTAACATAAACAAAACTTCAAATAAAATTTAAAACGACAATAAAAAGTTTTCCACAATTTGTTTTGCAAATCTTAGTGCCAAACATTAAATGACACAAACCCATGGCGTTTTTTTAAATCTTCATACAAAATATAATAGAAATAACAAATATTGACAAATTACTGTGTTCGTCACATTAAATCTATTTTTGTTACAAAAGTTGCATGTCACTTTTTATATATTTATATCAAATCAAATTGTCATGAACAAATCTTATTAATAATTTTCCTTAAAACAAAGTTAATAAAGATGTGAAAAATTGTTCTTTGGAAAAAAAATTAATAATAATTTGCCACTAATAAAAATTTACATTGGTGGTGACAAAAATAGTTACACAATTTTTTCGTGATGTCACAAAAATATTTCCAACCAAAATTTTTAAAGGTAAAATTTCACACCAAACATATATTGTTGCAAACCCGTGACATTATTTGAAATTGCCATATAACATATACCATCAATAATTAACTATGATAATTATTTGTCTTTTTTTTCCATGTTTGTAGTATATTCGATGACATCATTTTAGGTGTCATATGAAAATTTGTCACTAACTGATAGAGTTGTAGTAGTGCATGAATTTATTGCTACACAAACCCTTACGATTGTATTCCTTGGGTGATTGCCCCTTTAGTAAACTTTTATAAGATTTCTAGCAACATGTCCTAACTTAGTCACAATAAATAGTCTTAAGTATTCAAATAGTACACCCCATATCTATATCCAGATAGGCATTGCTGATAACATGTCCGTGTTTGGCGAGGTGTCAGGAGCCTCCTTTACTATTATCAGAAGTGTTCCCTCAAGTTCCCAAGGGTTCTCCCTATGGCCAAAGTAAAGGTCTGACAAATTGTAAAAATGAATCATAAAGGAATTATCATCTCTAGAGACAATTGTGGCACGACCACAAAGATTCTAGGCTCTATTGATCAATCTTTGAAACTACCACTTTGGGAATTGCTAGAAATCATGAATATATGTGATTAGATGGTGAGTCCAATAAGATCTATTGATGATTAAATCATCATAGTTAAATAGGATAACAAGCCCTTGATGAGTGCATATTTTTCATATGTTTTAAGGCCCTTTACATTCTAGTCTTAACTTGTTTTAAGGTGAAATTGATTAATTTAAGTGTTAAATTAGTATTTTGCTTATTTAGGTAATAAGATAGGTTATTTATGCATTTTAGGTTAAACTTTAGAATTCAAATAAATATGTTTTAAATAGGTTTAATTTTGATCTTTTGAATGTAAGGATGGTAGATGCTCAATAAGATTGGATCAAACTTAGTGGACAACATCCCGATGTGGGCATGAATTGGAAAATAGGGAAAACACATTTCATAGCTCATGTTATGGCATAGGAGGATTCCATATCATGATATCACTGCCCAGAAGATTAAGAATTGGTGAAACAGTGGCCAACATTGCTACATTTGTAAGTCTATGTTGGGACATCAAGCCTAGTAACAACTCCTCTAGTGGAAATTACTTGTGGGCAACTGAAGGAGAATCACCTCAAGGTCGCATTGTCATGTATTAATCAAAACTTTAATGGATGATATTCTAGTCCTTTCCTACATCTAAAGCTTGACTATCAATACTATTTTCTCTATATTTTCAGAAGACTATGGCCATTTTTTAAATTTCCTTAGACTCTTCTGTGACTTCCCTGAAAGGATTAAACTTTTCTTTGTATTTTTGCATTAATTTTTTTAATTTGTCTATTTTTTAGAAAGTTTTATATTAGATTTTAATTCTAATTCACATTTCTAAATGTCATCAAGCTGGATTCTACAATTTTTTCATGCAATTGAAGTGGGCAAGTTGGAATTAAACTATTTGGAGGCTTTCTTCGTAAATTGGCTGAGCTTATTTATTCTTTTTATTTTAATTTCGTTTTCCATTATATGGATGAACATGTTGATTTTTTTTTTTGAAATGAATGAGATTTTTTTTCCAAGGTTGGGAAAGTATCTTGAGATGGTTAATTGTGTTGTTTAATAATTGTATAAAGTAGGATATGCTTTAATTTGAATTATTATGCAATTTTTTTTGAACAATCTCATTATAGGTTCTGATTATATCTTTTTTTTTTAACACAATGCCTAGAACTACCCATAACTCCACCCTACCCCATAAATAGGAGCCTAGTGCGCTTTAACATACTCGAACCCACGTCCTCCTGCATTGGTAACAATGCCCATGCCAATTGAGCTAAGACACAATCGAAAATTATTATGCAATTGTTTGTGCTAAAACAATGGTCTTAAGTGTATTATAATGACAACCTATAGCATAGACATAGATCAAGGAAAATGAAGATTGGCCTTGATTGTGATTGAATTGGTTTAACCTTGTTAAGTGTCGGTGAGTCAAGAGACTAGACATATGCTATGTTAATAAGTAAGAGCTAAGATGTAATGCAAATTGTAACGCCCCGATTTTTGGGCCTAAAAGTTTTGGGCCTCGAGTTTGGGTTCGGGTAGGAAACGGCCCGAATAAATGGGATGATTTAATTTTTATTATTATTTAGTATGTTGAGTTAGTAATTAAATAAATTACGAAGGGTTTATAGTGCGGGAAAAGTCCTGGGCTCGACCCAGGGCTCTAGCAAAAAATTTGAGCATTTCTTTATTCTTAAAGGGATCTGGGCAGTAGGCCTTATAAATGATTTGGGCTAAGTTTTAGCACAAACAAGCACCTGGCCCAGTGGCTAAGCACGTTAGGAGGGCGTGGGAGGTGCCTGGGTTCAAGGCACGACGCGTGCAAATGGTTGTTTTTTTTAGTATTCAGGTTGCGGTTAAAATAGGGGTTAAGAGGAGTTGCGAGCATAATTCAACACAAGGAGCGCCTGTGGCGCAGTGGCAGCAGCATGCAAGGCATACCGAGAGGCTATGGGTTCGATTCCAGGGGAAGGCGAATTCTGTTTTATTTTTTCTTTTATTAAAGCGGGCCAGAACTGAAGCAGGTAAGGGTTATAAATTAATTGTGAGAGGATTATGTTATGAAAGGAACTTCGGTGCAGTGGCAAGCAGCGTGTGTATATGTTTAGAAGGTCACAAGTTCGAGATGTATAGCAGGTGAAATTTCCTTTTTATTTTGCAAGTAACCGAGGCTTCAACAGGAATAGATTAAGATTAATTGTGACCCTATATTAGTAAAGGGAGAAGCGTGGTGCAGTGGCCAGCAGCATGGGCAATGGCGCAAGGGCGCAAGGGCACAAGGGCGGACGAAAGTCTGGGGTTCGAGCCTCACCTTGCGTATAGAAGGTCGAGTTTTTGCTGCACGCATGGGGAAGGAGTTGGAGTCTGATTAGGACTCTTGGCAGCATGCTGAAGCGGTGCAAGGAGTGGATAAGGATGCTGCTGATCGGTTAGGAGTTTGAATGAAATTCAAACTTCGAATTTGGCCAAAAATCAAGGAGTAATTCATGGAATTGGAATTTAGGAAGAATTCCCATGCCGAAATGCACTCATTCGGCCATAGCAAATAAGTGCCATTTATTTTAGCCTTTATGATTCTTTTTTTTTTCTTTTTAGGTTAGTTGGGGTATTTTAATTTGGCCGATCTTGCTTCCCTTTCAATCGGTTCTTGTTTTGTTTTATTTCAAATTTATATTTTTGTTCTTTTTACTTCTTTTCTCTTCTTTCATTCTCTTGCTCCCTTAGTTCTTCAAGCCGAGGCCATTAACCCATTCCTTTCCTTTCTTTTATCGTCATCTTCCCATTTTCTTTGCTTCACCAATCACACAGAAAAAAAACCTCTCCCATTCAATCACCTTAGCCGTAGCCGAACCTAAGTCCTCTATATTTCTCTTCTTCTTTTCCCTCATAAACCCTTAACAAAACTGGTTAGCCGAATCTCCATTGAAGCTGAACCTCTTATCCTTTCTTTCAAAGTTGAAACTTTTCTACACTGAGGTACTACAGAAGCCGAATCCTTGATTATATTTTCCCTTCTTGTGTGGTGGTTGGATCAACAGTAGATCAGGAGTAGTGTCATAACGGTATAGGTAAGTGCTCGAATCTTTCTTTAGTTACTCATGATTTAAGGTAAAAGCCGAAACCCCTTAAGGGTATCTAACATTTGGACTAAGGACATTTGTGCCTCTTTCTTTTTGGTTTGTATGCGCTAGTGTGGACAATGGGGCGTATAATGAAGGGCTTTGAAGGCTAACTCGGTTGAACATCTAGATCTGTTCTCTCCTTGTATTTTGGGGATTTGATCTACAACAAATCTGGAATAAGAAGGTACTTGGGAACATTTTCGGCAAGTAAATGTTTGTTAAGTTCTCGGAATCCCTTCTGTATCCATTAATTGGCAATTTAAAGAAAAGCCGAAAACCCCTATATGCAAAGGGTGCCTGTCGACTAAACTAAAAGGGTTTAGTAGTGTTATTTGATTTGTTTTGCTCTAGTGTGGATTAAAGGGTACAGATCGAGGGCTTGGATAATTGGAACGACTAGATTTAGATCTAGTCCATATTCCAGCAAAGGTAAGAACTTTAGTGCCTAAGGTGTTAATGGTCGATTATTGGTAAGGGGATTTGTATATAAGTTGTTATGGATTCATAGGTTAACGTGTTAGTAACTGACTGTAGGCAACTCGTTGTGGAACTAGTCAATGTTTCATCAAAAAACAGGTGTGCAAACGACACCCACTTATAGACTAGATCGGCAAAAGTCGAAATGCCCAAAAGCCAGTATTTTGTGAACTTGCGAGCGTGCGAGCGCTCGTGAGATAGTTTGTTTGTTAATCTTGGTAATCTCAAGCGTTAAGATTGCAGAGTGCACAATTTCGTACACTTTGGTATATTTGGGCTTAATGGGCCGAAATCAGGTTGATGGGTCGCTAGGCCCAATTCGGTAAAAATGCTCAGTAAATGTTTCTGTTAATGCGTTAATGGCTAAAATATGCATGAAAACCCTAAAATAGTAAGTTTACTAGAATACCCCTAAGTATGAAAATTACCATTATACCCTTAGGTACAAAATGACCGTTATACCCCTAGGGTTAATTTTGACTGAAATGCATGATATTCTGATTTTGTATGTTGTATGCCATGACATGTATATTTGTTGCATGGGATATGGGTTATATTGATGGAGGAAGCGTTCTAGTGGCAATGCCACAAATATCTGTTCTGGTGGCTATGCCACAAATATCTGTTCTGGTGGCTCTGCCACAATATCTGTATTTGGTGACTCTGTCACAATATCTGTATCTGGTGACTCTGTCACAATATCTGTTTTGGTAGCCATGCTGCAAATTCTGTGGCGTGTAGCGGATGGGTGGGCCGAGTAGTCTCCCCACATGGTGAAAGGTTGGTACGGGGGTGTATACGGATGGATATGGGTTGGGTTTCTGCATACATGCATAATATATGTTCTGTTACTATAATGGGCTTAAGGGCCACGCTGATTTCTGAATAGGGCTAAGGCCAGTTAATTCTATTTCTGGATAGGGCTTAGGCCCAATAAAGCTTGAACCGATTTAGGCTCTGGTTGGGTTTACTTTACACACTGAGTTTTCCAAACTCACCCCCTTATTCCCATCTTTGTATGTGAGCCTTAGATCGGTGGACTTGGAGCTGAAGGGATTCAGAGTGGCCATGTAAACTATTTAAAATAAGCATTTATACCTTCACTATTATTTTAAATTATTTCCTTTATGTTTTTGGGTTTTTAATTTGTAATAAGGCCGCTTTAATTATTTTTAATTATTTTTAGTATGCTTTGTTAGCTTATATATGATATTGTTTTAATTGTTTGAAATTGAATAGCTTTAGGGCACGTTTTAAAGAGGTTACTTGATTTCAAAATATCACGATAACAAAGCAAAGCTTCCGCAACGAAAACATTTTCAAAATTAATAACCTTTTCAAATGGTTTTAAATGAATTGGTTTTCCATGAACAATCACTCAGTTAAAGTGTGACAATGGTTGTGTGCATGTCTAGGATTGGATCCGCAGAGAGCTGGGTACTTAAGCAGTTTAATTGACTCACCTCCTCTTTTCTGGCATCGTACCTGGTGCACAGCTTCCATTCATTTTAATCTATAATGAAGTTATTCTTTAAAAACTACGAAAGACTTTAGATAAAACATGACTTTTCTAGTAACGCTTCAATGTGACAAGCCAGATTCGGTCATAATGTCTGGGCCAGGTTTGGGGTGTTACATTTAGTGGTATCAGAGCCCGGTTGCAACAACTTGGCTGTGGATCGGGTTCGAACGTTTCTCATAAAATTTTGAAATCTAGTTCCATGGAAAAACACTAAATCGATTTTGTGGAAATGTTAGAAAATTCTTTTAAATTTTGTTTTCAAAGTACACAAAGAATAAATTTAAATTTCTAATTTCTGAAGAAGTGGCACACTGAATCCCCGGCACCAAGTCTGTAAGTACCTTTTCTAAACTTTACTAAGTATCTGTTATATTACTGAGACTCTGTTATGACATTATAGTTAGAGGTATATTAAGACTATAAGATTGAGACTGTAGCTAGGCTGAGATTTGCGAAAGCGAACTCTGAAACTCTATCTGTGCATAAAACTCTTAATACAGATAATTCGATAGATACGATGAGCACACATGGTACTCATGGACGGGGTACTAGGGGCCGTGGTAGAGGTCGTAGAGGGGCTTGAGCTGAGTCCCTTGCTTCTGATACTATACCTGTAGTGGACACTAGTGAGACACCGACATCGCCTACGACGGATAGTGGGACAGGACCGTATGATCGTATGGCTGGGGATGAAGCACTGTCCCAAGCTATGCTTCATATTCTGGAGAGGGTCGCTAGACCCAACACTGGTACCGAAGGCCGTGGGTCAATTTTGAAACGTCTCCGATCGAATGGAGCAGAAGTCTTTAGGGGCATTTCTGGGGTATCCTCGAATGTGGCTGAGTACTAGTTGGAAGCCACGAAGAGAATAATGGATGACCTGGATTGCACGGCTGAGCAAAAGCTGAAAAGGGCGATATCACTACTTAGGGAGGAAGCTTACCAGTGGTGGTTAACTGTGAAAGAGGGCACCCAACTTGAGCGGATTACCTGGTAATTCTTTAAATCCACATTTCAAGGGAAGTACATTAGGGCAAGCTATGTAGATGCCCGGAGGAAGGAATTCTTAAACTTAACTCAAGGGGATCGGTCTGTGGCTGAGTATGAGGTAGAGTTTTTGCGACTTAGCCGATATGCCCGTGGAATAGTAGCAACAGTGTATGAACATTGTGTTCAGTTCGAGGATGGCCTCCGGGATAGTCTACGAGTATTAAAAGCTCCATAGGGGGAGCGAGATTTTGCGACATTGGTAGAGAAAGCTAAGATAGCTGAGGATGTGAAGCGCGCTGAGCACCAAAGCTGGGAAAAGGAAAGGAGTAAAAATAAAAGAGATTTAGGGCCCTCCAATTCTGATCAGAGGCATAGGAAAAGTGCCAGAGCAGATGGGCCGGTTTGAGCTGAAGCCCCTGTTGCTGCTATTAGATTGCAACCTTGAGTTGATTGTGGAAAAAGCCATTATGGCGAATGCTGGAAAAGAATTGGAGCCTATTTAAGATGCGGATCGATGGAGCATCGTTTCAGAGAGTGTCCTCGGAGACCAGATTATGGACAAACTATTGGTACGGGTAATATACAGCCACCAAGGGGTGTTCAGCAGCTAGCAAGAGGCCGTAACAATGGAATGGGTCATGGTCATGGAGCACCAGACAGGGGTATGGGACATGCTGAGGCGAGACAACCAGCTTTGGTCTATGCAAAGATGTCGGCGTGAGGACGAGACGCTCGGACTGTGGATGTTGATACGTACTTCTCTCACGGTGTATTATTTACTTAATTTACAATTAGAGCGAGAGTGCGCAGTAGAAGCATAGTGGTTTGACTTGAGTAATACGGTTAGTTGATAGTTTAAAATTTTGAGGACGAAATTTCTTTAAGGGGAGTAGAGTTGTAATGCCTCGATTTTTGGGCCTAAAAGTTTTGGGCCTCGAGTTTGGGTTCGAGTAGGAGACGGCCCGAATAAATGGGATGATTTAATTTTTATTATTATTATTTAGTATGTTGAGTTAGTAATTAAATAAATTACGAAGGGTTTATAGTGCGGGAAAAGTCCTGGGCTCGACCCAGGGCTCTGACAAAAAATTTGAGCATTTCTTTATTCTTAAAGGAATCTAGGCAGTAGGCCTTATAAGTGATTTGGGCTAAGTTTTAGCACAAACAAGCACCTGGCCCAGTGGCTAAGCACGCTAGGAGGGCATAGGAGGTGCCTGGGTTCATGGCACGACGAGCGCAAACGGTTATTTTTTTATATTCAGGTTACGGTTAAAATAGGAGTTAAGAGGAGTTACGAGCATAATCCAGCATAAGGAGCGCCTGTGGCGTAGTGGCAGCAGCGTGCTAGGCATGCCGAGAGGATGTGGGTTCGATTTTAGGGGAAGGCGAATTCTGTTTTATTTTTCCTTTTATTAAAGTCGGCCAGAACTAAAGCAGGTAAGGGTTATAAATTAATTGTGAGAGGATTATGTCATGAAAAGAACTTCGGTGCAGTGGCAAGCAACGTGTGTGTGTGTTTAGAAGGTCGTAGGTTCGAGATGTATAGCAGGTGAAATTTCGTTTTTATTTCGCAAGTAACCGAGGCTTCAGCAGGAATAGATTAAGATTATTTAAACATCGGATTTGGCCAAAAATCAAGGAGCAATTCATGGAATTTGAATTTAGGAAGAATTCCTATGCCGAAATGCACTCATTTGGCCATAGCAAATAAATGCCGTTTATTTTGGCCTTTATGATTCTTTTTTTTTTCTTTTTGGGTTAGTTGGGGTATTTTAATTTGGCCGATCTTACTTCCCTTTCAATTGGTTCTTGTTTTGTTTTATTTCAAATTTATATTGTTCTTTTTGCTCATTTTCTCTTCTTTCATTCTCTTACTCTCTTAGTTCTTCAAGCCGAGGCCATTAACCCATTCCTCTCCTTTCTTTTATCGTCAACTTCCCATCTTCTTTGCTTCACCAATCATAAAGAAAAAAACCTCTCCCATTCAATCACCGTAGCCGAACCTAAATCCTCTATATTTCTCTTCTTCTTTTCCCTCATAAACCCTTAACAAAACTGGTTAGCTGAATCTCCATTGAAGCCGAACCTCTCCTCCTTTCTTTCTAAACCAAAACTTTTCTACACTAAGGTACTGCAGAAGCCGAATCCTTGATTATATTTTTCCCTTCTTGTGCGGTGGTTGGATCTACAGTAGATCGGGAGTAGTGTCATAACGGTATAGGTAAGTGATCGAATCTTTCTTTAGTTACTCATGATTTAAGGTAAAAGATGAAACCCCTTAAGGGTGGCTAACCTTTTGGACTAAAGGCATATGTGCCTCTTTCTTTTTGGTTTGTGTGCGCTAGTATGAACAAGGGGGCGTACAGCGAAGGGCTTTGAAGGCTAACTGGGTTAGACATCTAGATTTGTTCTTTCCTTATATTTTGGGGATTTGATCTACAATAAATCTGGAATAAGAAGGTACTTGGGAACATTTTTGGCAAGTAAATCTTTGGTAAGTTCTCAGAATCCCTTCTCTATCCATTAATTGGTAATTTAAAGAAAAGTCGAAAACCCCTATATGCAAAGGGTGCCTATCGACTAAACTAAAAGGGTTTAGTGGTGTTATTTGATTTGTTTTGCTCTAGTGTGGATTAGAGGCTACTGATCGAGGGCTTGGATAATTGGAATGACTAGATTTAGATCTAGTCCATATTCCGACAAAGGTAAGAACTTTAATGCCTAAGGTGTTAATGGCCAATTATTGGTAAGGGGATTTGTATATAAGTTCTTATGGATTCATAGTTTAACGTGTTAGTAATTGATTGTAGGCAACTCGTGTGTAGAACTCATCAACGTTTCATTGAAAAATAGGTATGTAAACGACACCCACTTATAGACTAGATCGGCAAAAGCCAAAAAGCCGAAATGCCGAAAAACTAGTATTTTGTAAACTTGCGAGCGTGCGAGCGCTCGTGAGATAGTTTGTTTGTTAATCTTGGTAATCTCAAGCGGTAAGATTGCAGAGTGCGCAATTTCGTGGTATATTTGGGCTTAATGGGACGAAATCGGGTTCATGGGCCAATGGGCCCAATTCGGTAAAAACGCTCGGTAAGTGTTTCTGTTAATGCGTTAATGGTTGTAATATGCATTAAAACCCTAAAATAGTAAGTTTACTAGAATACCCCTAAGTATGAAAATTACCATTATACCCCTAGGTGCAAAATGACCGTTATACCCCTAGGGTTAATTTTGACTGAAATGCATGATATTCTAATTCTGTATGTTGTATGCCATGACATGTATATCTGTTGCATGGGATATGGGTTACATTGATGGAGAAAGCGTTCTGGTGGCTATGCCACAAATATCTCTGATACAGTGGCTATTCCACAAATATACTGCTTAGTGGCTCGCCACAATATCTCATATCTGGTGCCTCGACACACAATATCTGCTCAGTAGTCATCTCGCAAATTTTGTGGCGTGTAGCGGATGGGTGGGTCGTGTAGTCTCCCCACATGGTAAAAGGTTGGTACGGGGGTGTATACGGATGGATATGGGTTGGGTTTCCGCATACATGCATAATATATGTTCTATTATTATAATGGGCTTAAGGGCCACACTGATTTCTGAATAAGGCTAAGGCCCAGTTAATTCTATTTCTGGATAGGGCTTAGGCCCAATAAAGCTTGAACCGATTTAGGCTCTAGTTGGGTTTACTTTACACATTGAGTTTTCCAAACTCACCCCTTTACTCCCATCTTTGCAAGTGAGCCTTAGATCGGTGGACTTGGAGCTGGAGGGATTCAGAATGGCCATGTAGACTGTTTAAAATAAGCATTTATACCTTCACTATTATTTTAGATTATTTCTTTTATGTTTTTGGGTTTTTAATTTGTAATAAGGCCGCTTTAATTATTTTTAATTGTTTTAGCATGCTTTGTTAGCTTAGATATGATATTGCTTTAATTGTTTGAAATTGAATAACTTTAAGGCGTGTTTTAAAGAGGTTACTTGATTTCAAAATATTTCGCGATAACAATGCAAAGCTTCTACAATGAAAACGTTTTCAAAATTAATAACCTTTTCAAATGGTTTTAAATGAATTGGTTTTCCATGAACAATCACTCAGTTAAAGTGTGGTAATGGTTGTGTGCATGTCTAGGATTGGATCTGTGGAGAACTGGGTACTTAAGCAGTTTAATTGACTCACCTCTTCTTTTCTGGCATCCTACCTAGTGCACAGCTTCTATTCACTTTAATCTATAATGAATTTATTCTTTAAAAACTAAGAAAGACTTTAGATAAAACATGACTTTTCTAGTAACGCTTCAATGTGACACGCTGGATTCTGTCATAACGTCTGGGCCGGGTTTGAGGTGTTACACAAATATTAAGTTTAGATTAAGATGAGAGACCAATTAAGTTTAAGATTAACAATCCTATAGCTAATTTAAGTTAAGACCATTCTAAACGAATCATATAGCTAATTTAAGTTAAGGACCATTCTAAACGAATCAATTAACCATGCCTTTGGCTTGTAAGAAGAAGGATTTGTTTGAGAGTTTCTTTAATTAATTTTAGTGATCTTAGCTAATTAGATTTGCTCAACTTTAAAATAAAATTTGGTAGTGTTAATAATTCTCAATATGAATCAAGTGGTACTTGAGTTGATAGATAGGGTATCCAATCTAAAGCAATGACTTAAAATTCAAAATATTTTTCCTTAAGGTATGATCTTTGGGGTACTTCTTAGAAGTTTCTCATTGTAAAAATTTACACTAAAACTTGACAATCATAAGCCCACAATTAGAAAACTAATGAAACTTTGAAGTATTTTGAATGTATAAATCAATTAGGTACCAATGACACTTAAGACTTAGTCATATTAACCAAGAAAGAATCATTAGACTCGTGAAAGATGGTCCTTTAAGTATGCTTAAGTAAGTTTGTCTTCCACAATGTGAATCTTGCTTAGAAGGTAAATTGGCTAAGAGGTCTTTTAATGCGAAAGGTACAATGGCCAACCAACCTTTAAAACTTGTGTACATAGATGTATGTAGTCTCATGAGCATTAGTGCCCAATAAAGTTATGATTATTACGTGACTTTCATTGACGACTATTCTCGATAAGGATATGTGTATCTAATGCACAGCAAAAGTGACTCCTTTGATAAATTTCAAGAGTTTCGCGTGGATGTGGAAAAGCAATTAAGTTTATCCATAAAGAATCTTCAGTTTGACTGAGGTGGGGAATACTTGTCTGACGAGTTCTTAGGATTTTTCATAGAGAATGAGATTTTATCCCAGTTGACTGCGTCAGACATGCCACAGTAGAATGGTGTAGCTGAGAGAAAGAATAAAACCCTGGTTGACATGGTTCGTTCAATGTTAAGCTACTCAGAACTCCCTACTTCCTTCTGGGGATATGCGATACAAACAACTTGCTATATTCTGAATGATGTGTCAACCAAGTTTGCTTGTAAGACACCTTATGAACTGTGGCATGGAAAGAAACATGCTCTAAATCACTTTAGAATATGGGGTTGTCCAACACATGTTCTGGATAAGGGTGCAAAGAAGTTGGATGCATGGATAGAATTGTGCATGTTTGTAGGATATCCGAAAGGAGCAAAGGGTGGATTATTCTACAATCTAGAAGATAATATGATCAAAGTTTCTACTCATACTACTTTCATCAAGGAAAGTTTAATTGATAACTTTAAGCCTCAAAGTAAAGTGGTACTTGAGGAACTTTTGGGAGGTTTAGAAAAATCACCAAGTTTAATTCTCGAGAAAATTATAGAAAGACTTGCAAACTATCAACAACATAAGGGAATTCATCGTAGTGGGAGAGTTTCTAAAAAACCAGACTTCTTCATCTATGATGGTAGTATTTATAATATGAAAGGCAATCATAAGGATGATGATCCACTCACTTACGAGAAAGTTATGCAGGACGTTGATTCCAAGCTCTGGAAACAGGCCATAGATGCCGAGATGGATTTTATGAAATCTAATATGGTGTGGGAACTTGTAGATTTACTGGTTGTGATTAAACCCATAAGGTGTAAATGGATCTACGAGAAGAAGAGAAATATGGAAGGGAAAGTAGAAATACTTAAAGCTAGACTTGTAGGGAAAGACTACACACAAAAAGAAGACATCAATTACGATGAGATTGTAACACCGATATCCCGTTTCCATTGCCAAAATAGGATACCAAATGATACGAGTCAAGTTGGAACAGTTAATACGATTGACATTCAATAATCAATTCAATTCCATAATTACAAGAAATATTCAATATAAAAGAGATCATTCGGTTTTGGGTCTTAAATTAAGCTTTTGAAGCTCTAAAAAGAAGTTACAAACATTCAGAGACCAAATCGAAACAAATCAGAACTTTCAGGAAAAATTAAAAAAATTCAAGTTAGAGGTCATATGACCGTGTGTCCAGGCCGTGTGGTAGAGCCTAGCCCATATGGCTCCAAAGATGGCCGTGTGGCTATCCTACACGTCAATGTGTGACCTCATACGACTATGTGCATGGACCGTGTAACTCTTTATTTTAGATCACACGGTCATGTCACAGGCCGTGTGTCTGCCCATGTGAAAACTCCACCTATACCATTTTTAAACATGCTCTGGGCACATGCCCATATGGGTTGCCCGTATCCCATGTCCTAGACCGTGTGAGCCCAAAAATGACCAAGTTCAAGTTAAATTTTCGCCCATTTGTTTAGGTACCTAAACACATGCAAATACACAACTTTATAGGCCAAAAACCATCTTCAATAATATTCAAACATGTCAAACAATTCAACCTATGCACCTAACCACTGTGCCATCATTGATACCACAATGCATTTCATGACATTACACCTTTAAGTTGCATATACAAGTTATAGTTTACACATCAAAACATCTATTTCCATTTCATACCATAGTTCATCATAATATCAATATTTTCATTCTTAATCAACAAGCTTATCTTAGTAAAACATGCCTAATTTCAATTGTTATCCAATCACACAACATAAGTTCAAGTAAAACTTGTTCAAAACTAAGAACCAATATCATACATACAAAAGGGTCCAAATACATGCCATATATACCAACTAAAATCAAAGTCTACCAAAGATTTCCCAGATAGTGTGATTTCTTGTTCTAATCTGAATTTGATCTCTCAAAAAATAATCTACAAAATGAAACAAATACGGGTAAGCTTGAATAGAGCTTACTAAGTTCGTTTAATAAATCGACAAGCCTTTCCAACCAAACATAGTAATCAATTTAAAAGTAAGTAATGAAATTTTCATAAATTGGAACCTTCGTCTGAGAAGTAACAATCTGTATACTATTTTAGTATATTCAGTGAGTAATGCTAATTTGATCAACTTTCAGTAGAATAAGCAGGTATGGCTCGATAGCGCATACGTTTTAGTAGATTCAGTAAATAACGCTCATTTAAGCTTCATTCAGTATATCAGTGGATATCGCTTACTAAACTTCATTCGGTATATAATATAACATTCAATAATAGTATATTAACAAATAATATAAATATTATTAGAAGCTTAAATAAATGCACAACTTGCAAGATTGATTTGCAGTAACGGCTCATAATATCTCAATCAGTGATCGATGACATTTCAATGCATTATTTCCATTTCCAATCACACACATCAAATAATCCAACATTATGCAATTAATTTCATTTAATACATATATAAATGTACTAAAATGAAACCAAACGAACTTACCTAACTAAATTGCAACAACGACAAATGTACGGGACTATTCGATAATTTTCTCTTTTTCTTGGTTTTCCACTCATTCTTGATCTAAAATAATATTTCATCCAATTAACTAACTCCAACAGTAAAATTAACTCATTTTATGCAATTAAGTCCTCTTTAAAATTTTTACAAAATTATCCCTAATATTTCATTTTTATTTAATTTAGTCCTTAAGCCCCAAACATGCAATTTAACCATTTTTTCTTAAAACCCAATTCAGCCGAACCATCTATGACCTCCCAAAATCCATATTTGTAATTATTTCACCTCAAATACATGCTATTTTACCAATTTAACAATTTAGTCCTTAAACGTTAAAATCATAAAAAATCACTTTATAAAATAGTTCTATCTAATAACCAAGCTTAATAATCTGACATAAAATTTCATAAGCATCTCAATTCCATCAATGGCATAATCCTCAACATTTGACATTTATACAAATTAGTCATCGCGTTAGCTAGATTAAGCTAATACGAACTCAAAAACATAAAAATTACTAAAAAGGGCATCAAACACTTACCTATGGATGGAACAAAGCTAGTCAAATGGTTTTCTTCTTTTTTTTCTCTAGGGTTTCGGCAATAGCAACAAAAATAAAGGTACAAGATGATATAATTCATCTTGTTTTAATTTAATTTTAACTTATTTAAATAATTACAGTTTTACCCCTTTCATTTCACTTGATTTTTTTAGTAAAAACAAGCCAAAACCGCCCGCTATAGCCATTAATGGCTTAATTACCATTCTAATCCTTTAATTTTCCCTTTTTAACTAATAAAACCATCTTTTCCAAACCTTACGATTTAGTCCCTTTTATATTAATTAGGATCTAAAAGTAATTTACCAAAATCTAGATAATTCCACATCATTCTTATTATTAAGCATTTATGGAAGGTCCAACTACACAGTTGGTCCTTAAGTTATATTAAATTTTAACTAAACAAGTTTACTTTCAATTTAATCCTAAATTAATTAGGACTAAATAAGAAAATAGCCTAGAAGTTAGTGGATTTAATCATGTCACCTCCGTTTGGACTTTTTGGCCATAGTTCAATTACCATTTTAGTCCTTTTACTATTTTAAATCTATAGTAATTAACTTTTATCTCATTTACAATTTAATCATTTTACCTCAATTAAGCAATAAATCATCAAAATTACCGGACCCGACTTCAATTCACATATAATACGACTTTGTAAATATTTAATAAAAATATTTACGACTTTATATTACAAAAATGAGGACCTAATACCTCATTTTGAATAACCACTTGACTTTTGAACCAATCACTTACACTAACTGTCAATTCAATTGTTTAAAATCATGAAATCAAAATCCAATATAAAAATCACTATTAACTCGTATAATTTTAATACCAATGATATGAACTTACTCATTGGATTTGTTTTCCTGAAACCACTGTTCTGACACCACTGAAAACAGGCTGTTACAGAGACCTTTTCTCTGGTAACAATGCTCAAGTCCATCCGCATACACTTATCCATTGTCGTTGCTCTCGATTACGAGATTTGAAAAATGGATGTCAAGATTGTATTCTTGAATGATTATCTTGATGAGGCCATTTATATGGTTCAACCCACTGGCTATGTTGTCAAAGGATGGGAGGAGAAAGTTCGCAAACTGCTAAGATTCATTTTTGGACTTAAGCAGGCGTCCCGCTCATGGAATAAAAGATTTGATCAAATGATCAAGACTTTTAGGTTTAAGAAAATGTTGATGAACCTTGTGTTTATATGTGTGCAAAGGAAAAAATGTGGTCTTCCTAGTTTTGTATGTCGATGATATTCTACTTATCAGAAACGATGTAGGAGAATTATCATCGGTTAAACTGTGGTTAGCTCAAAATTTTAGCATGAAGGACTTGGGTGAAGCTAGTTATATTCTTAAAATTTGAGTCCTTAGGGATCGAAAAAATAAAATTATAATTCTATCACAAGCTTCATACATTAATAAGTTATTGAAATGTTTTTCAATGACCGATGTAAAACCAAACGCTCAGTCAACCGTATCAAGTTTTCATCTTTCTTTAGATGACTGTCCTAAAATAATAGAAGAAAGAAAGCATATGAGTAAGGTTTCATATGCTTCAGCAGTTGGAAGCCTTATGTATGTGATGCTTTGTACACGTCCAAATATCTGTTTCATAGTAGAAATGATTAGTCGATATGAGGGGAATCCTGGTCTTAGGCATTGGTAAGCTATAAAGCATATATTAAGGTATCTTAAAAGAACCAGTGATTATATACTTGTGTATTTTGGGAAGAACCTTACTTCTATTGGATATATAGACTCAGACTTCTAAACCTGTAAAGATTTGAGGAAATTAACATCGAGAAATGTATTCGACCTAAGTCGCGGAGTCATAGTATGGAGAAGTGTAAAACAAACTTACACTATTGACTCTACTATAGTACATGGTTGCTTTTGAGGCAACAAAAGAAGCAATATGGCTTCGAAAGGTCTTAACCAATCTTGAAGCCATTCTTGGTATAGAAAAAGCTATAACACTGTATTGTGATAACAGTGTTGCAATAGCTAATACCAAGGAAATAAGAAGTCACAAGACGACAAAATACATTGACTAGAATATCACTTAATACGAGAGGCAATACTTGAAGGAATTATAGATATGGTGTAGCTTCTGAAGATAACCTTTTAGATCTGTTTACTAAGACTCTTGTAACTAGGAGTTTTAATAAACACTTTGAGGATATGAGAATGCTAAACATGACATGTTTACTTCACTAGGGCAAGTGGGAGATTGTTGGGAAATGTGCCCATATTGTAGTAAACATGTAATTATTTTTTTATGTATTTGAACGATGAATAAATAAATTTCACATTTCACTGTTATGTCTTTTGTATTTCTGTCTTTCATATTTTGCATGCATAGCGAAATTGTGACAAACAAATATTAGCTCATTGATTGTCTAAGTTCAAACTTATGATAAGTGGCATTGTAAGAATATTTACATTGTGAGAAAGACAAGTTACTTCAGTAGATAATATAAACAAGTCCTTAATCCTGTAAAAGAATCAAACTGAGCATTTGATTCAATTACTAAGAAGGATTATTATGTCATTTACAATTCTAATTGAAGAGATGGCTAGTCTTGGCTATCGGAGCAGTTGACTCTATAGGTAAAGACATAGATGTATTCATTGGCAGAATGATACATTGGACTGAACCCAAGATGAATTAGTTCTGAATCCATTTGTCAATTAATTCAATTGTGACATTAATGGTGCGATTTACCTAAATCATGAGTTAGTCACTGACCATCCATATGTAACTCATGTGCTTTGATATAAGTGGAGGCTTATGCCTAATGATGATTGAGTCGATAGCTAGTATGTTGGGTATATGACTTGTGTATGGCATAGCTTTACTAGCAACTGTGGAATTCATAGCTCAATTAAAGAGTTAACGATATCCTCTCATTGGCATTGTATGGATTGATAAATGTGGAACGTGACCATGGTTTGCTTGTTCTTAAACGAGTAGTTTATCACAACCATTTGTTGACAGTGAATATATTAATCATTAAGCAGACACAATGGTGATAATGAGATAAAATAGGATTGTATTGACTGAATGGATTTAACTCAAAGGAATCGAAGACATCATTGAGGGTAACACGCACATGACGAGGTCATTGGACAAAGAAGTTGGATGAATTGCTTTCGTAAAGGGTATACAATAAGGAGTTTTCAATCATGGTACTTATTGTGGACTAACTCCATGATTAAGTACTTGTGAATTATCTGAACGATGTTTTTGGACATAATTGCAATTACTAGAGCCTAATTGTATATGTCTGGTTGGTCCCTCCGCTAGCTCACCAAAAGCTCGATTGAACTACTTTTGAATTAGATGAAAATTTTATGATTTTGGAAATAATTTAATTGAATTGATTTATTTGATGTGGAATTAAATTGGGCAGTCGCAAGAATTGTTCAACTAGAGAATTTGATTAACTAATTTTCTTGAAAAATTAATTTTGAAAGTCTAAGTGATTTTTGGTAAAATTAATTTTGATAAAGTAAAATTAAATTAATCAAATTAATTAAAATTAATATGATATTTTTGAAAATTAAATTTCAAGTCAGGCAACTGGCGCCCAATGGGTAATTGAACTTGAAAATTGAACTTGATGTCCTAAATTAAGCCTGGGAGTTCAAAACCTAAACCAAGACCCAAAAACTGGTCGAACCAAGCTTGGCATGTGAAACCGGGATTACCGGTTGGATAGGACCAGTCGAGCCGTCTATAATAGCCCCTTTTTTTATGGTGTTAGAAACAGTGGTTTCTGGGTCACAAATCCAACAAGCGAGCCCGTAAATATTATTATTTAATATTTACGAGTCAACTATAGTATTAAAATAAATTTTGAATTGGCAATTTAAGCTATTTGAACAAATAATTAGGTTCAAGTGGTATGACCCTAAAGTCAAGTGGTTTTAGAAATGAGGTATTGGGACCTCATTTTTATAAACCGAGTCGCAAATATTTTATTAAATATTCATGGTGTGTTATTAAGGTTTTATTAATGTTTCGTTAAGAAATTTTAATGTTTAGATAGTTAATTAATTGAAAAGGACTAAATTTTAAAAGCTGCAAAAGTTGAATTCTGTTAGTTAAATGGATCAATTAGCTTTGAAAAGGTAAATTAATGGACTTGAATGATAATTATACCGTAGTTAAAGTGAGTGGATAATCCTGGATAGGTTCCATGTAAATTTTGTGAATTTTAAAGGTATATTAGTAATTAAATAATTAAAACTAAAATAATCTAACCTAAATGATCATCTTCTTCATTCTTTATTTTTGTTTTCAACTGAATAACTATGGTGAGAGGAGGAAAACCATTTGGCCAAATTAATTTTGGGTGCATGGTATGTGTTTTGATCCCGTTTTTAATATTTTTTATGTTTTTAGGCTCGTATTAGCTTAATTTAGTTAACCCAGGGGTCAATTTGTTAAATTTTTAAATGTTTGGAATTTTACCATGGGTGAAATTGAAGTGTTGAAATTTTATGATAGATTACTAAGCTTTGTTGTTAAATATAAGTATTTTGTTAAGTAATTTTTGATAATTTTTAAATTTAGGGATTGATTTATGAAAATGGTAAAATTCAAGGAAAATATTGTAAATTGTGGATAAATATGGGCTGTTAAAAGATTTGGTAAGATTGGCTAGCATGATTTGTGATTAAAAATGATGAAATTGCAAGTTTCGAGTTTAGGGACTAAATTGCGAAAAAGGTAAACTTTGAGGGCAATTTTTTAAATTGTCAATATCATGGTTATAAGCTACATTAATTATTTTAAATGCTAGAATGGGATTAATTGTATAAAAATGGTTAATTTGCATGTTTTAGGCTTAAAGACTAAATTGTGTAAAAGTAAAATGTTGAAGGTAATTTTGTAAAAATGTCAAAAAAGATTTAATTGCATAAAAATGAATTGGTTTTTCTGTTAGAATTAGTGAATTGAATGGAGTTATTATTTTAGATCAAGAACGAGTGGAAAATCGAGGAGAAGAGAAAATTATCAAATAGCCCTTGTACTTAGTTGTTGTTGCAATTGTAATAGCCCGTTTTTCAGTGGTGTCGGAAACAATGGTTTTGGGGCCACCAAATCCGACAAGTAAGTTCATAAATATTATATTTAATATTTACGAGTTAATTGTTACTTTGAAAAGGTTTTTGATATAATGATTTTTGTTTTATAAGCGATTTATTAAGTTCAAGTGGTAAGACCCTAAGGTCAAGTAGTTTTAGAAAATGAGGTATCGAGACCTTAGTTCTATAAATTAAGCCGTAAATATTTTTATAAATATTTACGGAGTGCCATTAAGGTGATATTAAAGTTTCGTTGAAAAATTTTAACGTTTTAATAGTTAATTAATTAAAAAGGACTAAATCGTAAAATATGTAAAATTTGATTACTATTTGATTTGAGTGATTAAATGGTTAATTGAATAAAAGAAAAGGGACTTCAATGGTAATTAGACCATTTAAGAATGTAGTGGATGGTTTTGGGTATCTAAAGGCATGAAAATTTGATGTTTATTAAATGGACAAAATGGTAATTTGATTATTTTGGTGTTTTCTTCACGAATTGAAAGAAAAAAGAAGCCATGGTTATGGAACTAGGTTCGGCCATGTTTCATTCCTTGCATATCAAGATCGGATGGAAAATCGAGGAAAATATAAAATTATCAAAATGCCCCTAAACTTTGGTATTACTGCAATTTAGCCAGGTAAGTTCGTATGAACAGTATTATGTATAATTTTTTATTAAATTGAATGTTAATATGTGATTATATTGTGATTAAATCAAAATATATATGTTAGTATGCAATTTACCGTTTTATGAAACGACGTAAATCCAATGACGTATGATGATTACCGAGCCCCATTTGAACCTTAGGAATTCATATGATACAAATGACATGTCATTAGGGATTACCAACTTTTAGCTCGTATGAACTTACCGATTTTAGCTCGTAAGAGCTTATCGATTTACAGCTCGTGAGAGCATACTGATTCACAGCTTGTATGAGCATACATGTATAAGAATTGACGAATTACAGCTTAGGATTTGGCCAAGTTGTGGTTGGATTATGCCACGTTAAACTTATAAGTTTCATTGAAATGGTAAGTGCTCAAATGGAAATATGATTGTGTTTATGAAATAGTGGTAAGGTTTAAACTATGTAATTTCTTGTGAAATGGTTTGTCATGTGACTAATTCCAAAAGGAGCTATGTTTAAATGCACTAGCTTGTGTCTATGATTGAATGACATGCTTAAATCTTGTATATTATGCATAAGAAACGGGTGTAGAAGGTAATGAAATAGTAAGTAAATACATGAAGTGTAGAATGATAAAAAAAAAAAAATTAAGGAATTGAATAAATGTTGTTATTCGAGCTAATGAGAGTAAATGCAATGGAAAGTAATGAAATGCAAAAGAAAATAAGAAAATTTGAAAGGGTTTAAAGTTATTTAAAATCCTACTATGCTAGGGATGCTATGTATAAGTGATGATGTGGATTTATTCACTTTGTGAGTTGTTGAATATGGCTTCATGAATCTTACAGTATCGGTATATGATTATTATTGAAATGTATAAATTTCATATTTGAAATGGATTGATATCAATAAAGTTTATACGAGCTTACTAAGCATTCATTGCTTACGTGCTTGTTTTTCCTTACTTTTCAGATTATCAGAAGCTCGATCAGGTTGAAAGCTAGTCGGAGATCCATCACACTATCCATCGGCCCTTTCAGTATTTTCGGATATTTTGATTTTGATTATAATGGCATGTAGGCATTTTTGGCTAATGTTTGGCCTATGTGATTTGGTTGTTGAAACAGCCATATGGTTTGGCTTGTGTTATGGTAACTTGGTTGTGATTATAGTATTTTGAATGTTGACAAAGGTTTGGTTTTTGGCATGTATATAAATGGCCTTAAATTTGTTGATATCATAGCTTATTATGTTAAAAATGTTTAAATTATAATGATTGATTAAGTATGCATATTATAAATTTCTTGTGGTTGGTATGAATATGGTAATTTGGTACATTTGCTATAAATCACATATGTGATATTTGGCGCAAATTGTTGAATGGTATATTTGAATATGTACTGGTACATGTTTAGATGATCAGTTTGAGGTGCCATGGGGCATATTGGTTGTATGTTGTTATACCTTATTTGAATGGTTTGATAATGGATGGTTTTGGTGAATTTTTGAAGGCTTGTAATATGTGCAAAAGTGCTAGTAGGTACATGCTAGGTTGGGTGAGAAAAATGGCTTCAAAATGACCTATTTTTCGCCCACACAAGAAGAGACATAGGCGTGTGTCGCAGCCGTGTGTCGGCAACATGGTCGTGTGTCCCCTATAGCGTAACACCCCTAACCCATACTCGTCGGCAAAATAGGGTTTCGGAGCATTACCAGAACATTTAGAACATTTTTCCATTAATCTACATAAATTACTATTTATTTACCGAGATCATCCATAACGTCCCTTGATCAGGCCTTCAAGACCCAATACGAGCATTAGAATCGAATCGGGACTTAATCGGGATCTGTAAGCATTTTTCGCGAAATTACAAAAAATTTTCCACGGTGCAGGGCTCACACGCTAGTGTGGTCCAAGGGACACGCCCGTGTGACCTTAGGACACGCCCGTGTTGGAGGCCGTATTTGACCCCGTGTAACTCTCTGACTTGCACATACGGCCGTGTCATACGCCCTTGTGCTAGGCCGTGTAGTTCATTAATTCAATTCGAAATTAGGTGTAGGTTTCATAAGGCTAAGACACACGCCTGTGTTCCAGGCCGTGTGGCACACACGGCTGAGACACACGCCCGTGTCTCTACCCATGTGCTCAATTCTGAGGATTCTATTTCTCAAAATTAAGGTGCAGGGGACATACGGCCTAACCACATGCCCACGTTACCAGGCCATGTGTCGCACACAGTCTAGACACACACCCGTGTGTCAGCCTGCGTGGACAAAATGAAGCCATTTCTAGCTTCATTTCTCACCCAAAATTTCACCTAAGACCTGCACTTGAAACACATATACAATACCAACCAATTCAAGCATTAAAATTGGGCAATTTCATCATTCAACAAGGCATATCACTACATGCATATGTGTTTATAAACTTACCTTAGAATAACTTAGGCATTAGCATCATTTGATCCATATACATAACATATCACATATGAATATAACATCATAACCTACTTGATCATGCCAAAATAAACCATTACTAGCCATTCCAATGGCTAGGTTACAAAATAACATTTCAAGCCAGTATTGGCCAAGTTGTCCTATACATGCCATTATACCAAAATGATTTCACTATATGTACCCAAAATGCTAGTTGATAGTGTGACGATGCTCCGATGATCTTTCAACCTTTACAAGCTTTCGAGCGGGGAAAATAAAAACAGAGTAAGCATTACATGCTTAGTAAGTTCGTATAACGAAAACTCAACTTACCAATCTTGTTTATTAAAATCTAGGCATACAATGTTATGTTTCCATCCATTTGTCTAAATTGCCTAATCACATACATTCCATCAAACATGTTAGTCACCAAAACATTCATATCAATCAAGTAGCATAGATGAGCTCATCAAGCAATATTCTTTCAAGTCATTATTATATCATATCAAGATTTTCATGCCATGTCAAGAGTTTTATGTCCCTTGAATCATTGAATCCCGATAGATGCACAAATAGTACACTCGAAGTGTATGATTTGATAATTCGTCAATTTCTTATTCAAGGGTACGCATTAGGGCACTTAACCAAGAAACACTCTCTCGAGCCACATATCGTATAACAGGATTACCAGTCCAGGCTAAACCCTAATCATAACGATTGCTCGAGAGGTATTATATCAGGATTACCTGTCTGGGTTAAATCCTTCCCATAACAAGGTCATTAGGATTACTCGTCGAAGCTAAATCCCGTCCACAACAAATGCAGGACCTTATTAGTTTCGGGGAAGCGCATATAATCATTGGAATTCAACATTCAATCGGGAGTCAATCCTGATTCACCATTTTCAAGCATGAATCAAATTTCTCACGATAAAATTCAAGTAATGTACATCAATATAAATCACATTACATACAAACACGACATTCAATTAACATAATTACATGCCAGATTAAGTTACACGAACTTACCTCGATACTTATTCGCGTAAAAGCCTACTAATCTGAAATCTTTTCTTTTCCTTGATCTAACCTCGAATTAGTGTTGTTTGGATCTATATAAATGAATTTAACCATCAATTTCATATATTTCATAATTAAATGGACTTAATTTACATCCTAGGCAAAATTACCATTTTGCCCCTGACTTTTCCATAAATTTTGATTTTGTCCCTAGGCCCGGAAAATGAAACTTGTGCAAATTACTCCTTATTTCAATCCTAACCAAAGCCCCATTACAAATTTTCCAGCACATGTATTCATAAAATTTTAGAATTTTTCATCAAATTTTACAACTTGTCATTTTAGTCCCTAAATCATGTTTTCATCAGAAATCACTTTGTAAAAGTTGTTTATCTATCAATAATCTTTCATTTTCTACCATAAATTTCTAATTTACACCATAATACATCCATGACCCATTTTCATACCTTGATAACTTTTCAAATTAATCCCTCAAATAAAGAGATTAAGTTATCCCGGTTTCAAAAATACCAAAATTACTAAAAACGAGACAAGAAAACTTACCCAATTAAGCCTTGAAAGTTTCCCCTCTCTCTCCTAGGGTTTCCATAAAATTTTAGGTTGAAGATGATGAAAATAAGATGATATATTTCTTTTCATCTTTTAATTAATTAAGTATTTTTGTATTTTCCATTTAGTCCTTGCCCTTTTTCTATAATTCCATGGATGAGTCACCAAGAAAAATCTACATACTTTTTTTAATGGTCTAATTACCATATAAGGACCTTAATTTTTAAATTTCATAGCTATTTGATCCTTATAGCTACTAGAATTCAATATTCGCATTTTTTGCGATTTAGTCCTTCTTGTAATTAAGCACTTAATCGATAAAGTTTTCGTTTCAAAATTTTCACATGACATGCCTATTATAATACGGACCATTTAATAAAATAAAAATAAATTATATTTTTGGGTCAGATTTGTGGTCCCGAAACCACTGTTCCGATTTCGCTGAAAAATGGGCTGTTACAACTCTCCCCCCTTTAGGGATTTTCATCCTTTAAAATCTTACCAGTAAAAAGATTCAGGTATTGCTTCCTCATAGTATCCTCTAGCTCCCAAGTAGCCTCTTCTAACCGTGTCGTTGCTAAAGAACTTTTGCTAAAGCTACATTTTTATTTCTTAGCTCTTTTGTTTCTCGAGTTAAGATTTTGATTGGTTCTTCACTATATGTCATATCAGGCTCAATCTCTACCTCTGTCGGAGAGATAACATGTGAAGGATCGGATCGATACCATCGCAACATAGACACATGAAAGACATTATGAATCTGATCAAGCTCTAGTGGTAAAGCTAATAGATATGCAACCCAGCCAATTCTTTCTGTAATTTCATAAGGTCCAATGAAATGTGGACTTAGTTTTCCTTTGCGTCCAAACTAGAGAACTTTCTTCCAAGCCAACACTTTCAAGAATACTTTATCACCGACTTGAAAGTCTATTTTTTTTCGCTTCAAATCAGTATAAGATTTTTGAAGATCAGAGGCTGCTTTCAAGCTGTCTCGAATTACCTTCACTTTTTCCTCGATCTCTCAGACCAAGTCAACTCCGTGTAACTTTTTCTCATTGAGATCTATCCAATACAATAGAGTTCTACATTTGCGTCCATACAAGGCTTCATCATTTTAATACTAGACCGATAGCTGTTATTATAAGAAAATTCAACTAAAGGCAAATACCTTTCCCAGTTACCTTCAAACTCAAGTATACAACACCGAAGCATATCTTCCAAGATCTGTATTACCCATTCAGATTGACCATCTGTCTAGGGAGAAAATGTTGTGCTAAAGTGCAACTGAGTTCTCAGAGCTTTCTGCAATTTGCTCCATAATCGAGATGTAAACAGAGAAGCTCTATCTGAAATAATGGAGATAGGCACTCCATGCAATCTGACAATATCAGAAACATATAATTCAGCCAATCTATCCAAGGAATAATCCATACGTATCAGAATAAAGTGTGCAAACTTTGTTAATCGATCAACAATTACCCAAATGGCATCTTTCTTCTTTGGAGATAGGGGTAATCCCATTACAAAGTCTATGGTAACTCTTTCCCATTTCCATTCTGGTATCATGACTGGTTGTAATAGTCCAGAAGGAAACTTATGTTCACCTTTTACTTGCTGACATAACAAACACTTAGATACAAATTCAGAAATATCTCGTTTCATTCCCGACTACTAGTACATCTTTTTCAAATCATTATACATTTTATTGCTCCTAGGATGTATAGACATGCTACCATTGTGAGATTCATTTAAAATCTTCTGTACTACTTTTGAACCTTTTAGTATAGATACTCTGCCTCTGAATAACAAACAACCATCAGTCCCAATCCGAAATTCTGAGTTAGGAGTCAGTTCACTTTGTACTCGTTTTGCTTGCAACTTACTATCATTTTTCTGAGCTTCAGAGATCTGTTGGAAAAACATTGGTCTAGCTTTTAACTCAGCTATGATTAAACCATCATCAAACAATGATAATCGAGTGTTCATTGCTTGCAAAGTATACAGGGATTTTCTGCTCGTAGCAGCCACTACATTGGCTTTCCCCGGATGGTAGTCAATAATAAGATCATAATCTTTCAATAACTCAAGCCATCTACGCAGTCTCAAATTCAAATCTTTATGTGACATCAAGTATTTCAGACTTTTATGATCGATGAATATGTGACATTTTTCCCCAAACAAATAATGGAGCCAAATTTTCTATGCAAACACTATGCTGGAAATTCATGATCATGTGTCGAGTAGTTCTTTTCATATGGCTTTAGCTGTCGAAAAGCATAGGCTACTACCTTACCATCTTGCATCAAAAAATAACCTAAACCATCCAATGACACATTACTGTAAACTATAAATTCCTTACCCGATTCAGGCTGGACTAACACAGGTGTTTCTGTCAATAAAGCCTTTAATCTGTCAAAACTCTATTGGCATTTCTCAGTTTATTCAAATTTCACATCTTTTTGCAACAAACGAGTCATTGGATAAGCTATCATTGAAAATCTTTTTACAAATCTCCAACAATAACCAGCTAGTCCTAGAAAACTTTAGACTTCCGACACATTCTTCAGTGGCTTCCAATTAACAATGACTGAAATTTTATTCAGGTCTACTCTGACACTTTCAGCAGACACAATATGTCGAAGGAAACTAACTTCCCGTGGCCAAAATTCACATTTACTGAATTTAGCGTACAATTGTTTCTCTCGCAGGGTTTGCAACACTATTCTCAAGTGCTCAGCGTATTCATTTTCATCTCGGGAATAAACCAAAATATCATCTATAAATACCACCACAAACTTGTCTAAATACAGGCTGAAAATTCTGTTCATCAAATCCATAAACACTGCAGGTGCATTTGTCAAGCCGAATGGCATCACAAGAAATTCATAGTGTCCATACCTGGTTCTAAAAGCTATCTTTGGCACATCTGATTCTTTTACCCGTAGTTGGTAATAACCAGAACGGAGATCAATCTTCGAAAATACAGTAGCACACTTTAACTGGTCAAACAAGTCATCGATCCGAGGAAATGGATACTTGTTCTTTATTATAACTTTGTTGAGCTGTCTGTAATTAATGCACAGCCTCAACGATCCATCCTTTTTCTTTACAAATAGAATCGAAGCACCCCAAGGTGAGAAATTAGGTCGAGCAAAACCTTTGTCAATCAATTCTTGCAACTGTACTTTCAACTCTTTCAATTCATTAGGAGCCATTTTGTAAGGTGCTATGGATATCGATGTCGTTCCCGGAACAAGATCTATAAAGAATTCCACTTCTCTATCTGGTGGTAAACCAGGTAATTGCTATGGGAATACGTCAGGAAATTCACATACAACCGGTACTGACTGAAGCTTTGACTCAGATACTTAAATATCCAACACAAATGCGAGATAAGTGTCATAACCTTTTTTGACATATTTTTGTGTTGACATTGCTGAAATCACATTAGGTAGTCCATCTAGTTTATCAGATTCAACACAAAGTAATTCACCATTCTCACATTTCAATACAATATATTTCTGCTTACAATTTACCACTATATCATATCGGGTTAACCAATCCATTCCCAAGATCACATCAAACTCATCAAATGGCAATAACATCAAGTCAGCCGAAAAGCAATAACATTTTACCATTAATTGACAGCTCTTACAGGCTTTATCCACCATAACACTAGCCTAGGGTTAATGCACAGCCTCAACGATCCATCTTTTTTCTTTACAAATAGAACCGACGCACCCTAATGTAAGAAATTAGGTCGAGCAAAACCTCTGTCAATCAATTCTTGTAACTGTACTTTCAACTCTTTCAATTCATTAGGAGCCATTTTGTAAGGTGCTATGGATATCGGTGTCGTTCAGTAAACCAAGTAATTCCTCTAGGAATACGTCAGGAAATTTACATACAACCGGTACTGACTGAAGCTTTGACTCAGATACTTTAGTATCCAACACAAATGTGAGATAAGCATCATAACCTTTTCTGACATATTTCTGTGCTAACATTGCTGAAATCACATTAGGTAGTCCATCTAGTTTATCAGATTCAACACGAAGTAATTCACCATTCTCACATTTCAATACAATATATTTTTGCTTACAATTTACCACTACATCATATCAAGACAAACCAATCCATTCCCAAGATCACATCAAACTCATCAAATGGCAATAACATCAAGTTAGCCAAAAGCAATAACATTTTACCATTAACTGACAACTCTTATAGGCTTTATCCACCATAACACACTGGCCTAGGGTTAATGCACAGCCTCAACGATCCATC
This sequence comes from Gossypium anomalum, assembly GCA_025698475.1. Classification (NCBI taxonomy): domain Eukaryota; kingdom Viridiplantae; phylum Streptophyta; class Magnoliopsida; order Malvales; family Malvaceae; genus Gossypium; species Gossypium anomalum. The sequence continues at coordinate 22,998,837 of CM046958.1, forward strand.
CTTTTTCTTTACAAATAGAACCGACGCACCCCAATGTGAGAAATTAGGTCGAGCAAAACCTCTGTCAATCAATTCTTGCAACTGTACTTTCAACTCTTTCAATTCATTAGGAGCCATTTTGTAAGGTGCTATGGATATCGGTGTCGTTTCGATGAAACTGTAATTCCTCTAGGAATACACCAGGAAATTCACATACAACTGGTACTGATTGAATCTTTAACTCAGATACTTTAGTATCCAACACAAATGTGAGATAAGCGTCATAACCTTTTCTGACATATTTCTGTGCTGACATTGCTAAAATCACATTAGGTAGTCCATCTAGTTTATCAGATTCAACATGAAGTAATTCACCATTCTCATATTTCAATACAATATATTTTTGCTTACAATTTACCACTACATCATATCGGGTTAACCAATCCATTCCCAAGATCACATCAAACTCATCAAATGGCAATAACATCAAGTCACCCCGAAAGCATAACATTTTACCATTAACCGCGACTCTTACGGGCTTTATCCACCATAACACACCGGCCTAGGGGTTTGAAACTTTAACCACAAATTTAGTGAATTCAATAGGTAAATTTTTAACAGACACTAAGTTCGTGCATATATATGAATGTGTGGAGCCAAGATCAATCAATGTAGTAATATCAGTGTCATGTACAGAAAATGTACCAGTAATAACGTCTGGTGCAGAGGCATCTTCTCTAGCAGTAATATGTCCTTACAGTGCTTCGCTCTTATCTAATCAGAGTATCCTTGGTAGTACCTCAACTACCACCAACATTGTAGGGATGACGGGGTGGTCCGCCTCTCCTCTCGAGGCAGGGATTACTAGGCTGGTTCTATCTTTTTCAACTCTTTCTGGATAATCTCTGAGAAAATGGTCGAGTGAACCACATTCGAAACAAGCTCCACTTCTAGACCAACATTCCCCATGATGGAATTTGTTACAATGTTTACATTTCAGTTTGGGATTACTGACACTACCCACACTGGTCATAGATGGAGATGAAGACCTCGGGTTAAAATGCTGATAGCCCTGCTCTCTTCTAGAATATCCCATAGAGGTGGTCACATGATCATAATACTTCTCTAATTTCTTAGAAGCAAATGATTGTGTAGTCCTTTTTTCTAGAAACCCAAGCCTTTCTTTCGGCTTGTTTCTTTTCTTTACTCAGTTTCTCAGCTTTGTGTGCTTAGCCGACTAGCACCGCAAATTCCCTTATTTCGAGAATTCCAATCAATAAATTGATGTCTTTATTTAGGCCCTCTTCAAAGCATTTACACATTTCATTTTAATTAAAACCCATTCCTTAGCATACTTGTTCAACCGAACAAATTCCTGTTCATATTCGGATACGGTCATGTTTCTTTGTTTGAGCTCTAGAAATTCCTTCTTTTTCTGATCCATAAATTTCTGGCTAACATACTTCTTCCTGAATTCAACTTGGAAGAATTCCCATGTAACATTCTCCCTCGGTACTACTGAAGTTATGGTATTCCACCAATGATAAGTTGTATCTTTCAGTAGAGATACCGCACATTTGGACATTCAAAGAGTGTACAAGACAATTCATCAAAAACCCGGATAGTGTTCTCTAGCCAAAACTCAGCCCTTTTCAGATTATCATCTGCGGCTCTAAATTATTCCGCCCCATGTTTGTAGATTTTATCTATCGAGAGCTTACCAATTCTAGCAGTTCGACACCTGTGGTACTTCAAGATTCGATTGGGGAGCAGGTGGGGGTAGTTGTTGTACAACAGGGTTTGTTCTCAAGTACTAGGTAAACCATTCATTCATCATTTGAAAGAAGGCTTGTTTCGCCTTATCACTTCAGCCCTTAGACATGGGCTTTTCACTACCAGACGCAGACCCAACTCTTTGCACTAAAGCTGAAGCATTGCTCTTAGCTTCCTCGGATTTAGCTCTAGCTCAATTGGATGACATCACTATATGAAAAACACATTTTAAAATGATAAGAAGTCATCACACTATTAAAATTTATATAATGACATGTATAGCTAAACTCGTGTTCGCTACGTCAAATCCTAGAATCCAAAAAATCGTAGCTCTGATACCATTAAATGTAACACCCCTAACCTATACTCATCACTAAAATAGGGTTTTAGAGCATTACTAGAACATTCAGAATATTTTTCCATTAATCTATGTAAATTACTATTCATTTATCGATATCATCCATAAAGTCCCTTGATCGGGCCCTCGAGGCCCAATCTGAGCATTAGAATTGAATCGGGACTTAATCGGGACCTCTAAGAATTTTCCATAAAATTACAAAAATTTTTCCAAGGTGCAAGGCTCACACGCCCGTGTGGTCCAAGGGACAGACCCATGTGACCCTGGGATACGCTCGTTGGACGCCGTCTTCGACCCCGTGTAACTGTCTGACTTGCACACACGGCTGTGCCACACGCCCGTGTACTAGGCTGTGTGGTTAATTAATTCAATTTGAAATTAGGTGCAGGTTTCACACGGCCAAGACACACACCCGTGTTCTAGGCCATGTGGCGCACACGACTAAGACACACACCCGTGTCTCTGCCCATGTGCTCAATTCTGAGCATTCTGCTTCTCAAAATTAAGCGCGGGGGCTGCGGCCTAGCCACATGCCCATGTCACCAAGTCTTGTGTCACACACGGTCTAGACACATGCTTCTGTGTCAGCCCATGTAGAAAAAATGAAGCCATTTCTAGCTTCATTTCTCACCCAAAATTTCACCCAAGACTTGCACTTGAAACACACATACAGTACCAACCAATTCAAGCATTCAAATTGGGCAATTTCATCATTCAACAAGAAATATCAATACATGTATATGTGTTTATAAACTTACCTTGGAATAACTTAGGCATTAGCATCATTTGATCACATATACATAACATATCACATATGAATATAACATCATAACGTACTTGATCATGCCAAAATAAACCATTACTAGTCATTCCAATGGCTAGGTTACAAAATAACATTTCAAGCTAGTACTGGCCAAGTTTTCCTATACATGCCATTATACCAAAATGATTTCACTATATGTACCCAAGATGCTAGTTGATAGTGTGATGACACTTCAATGATCTTCCAACCTTTACGAGATTCCGAGCACTATAAAACAAGAGGAAAATAAAATAGAGTAAGCATTACATGCTTAAAAGTTCGTATAATGGAAACTAAACTTACCAATCTTGTTTATTAAAATCTAGGCATACAATGTTATGTTTCCATCCATTTGGTTAAATTGCCTAATCACATACGTTCCATCAAACATGTTAGTCACCAAAATATTCATATCAATCAAGTAGCATAGATGAGCTCATCAAGCAATATTCTTTCAAGTCATTATCATATCATATCAAGATTTTCATGCCATGTTTTATTTCCGTTGAATCATTGAATCCTGATAGAAGCACAAGTAGTACACTCGAAGTGTACGATTCTATAATCTGTCAATTTCTTATTCTAGTGTACCTATTGGGGCACTTAACTGAGAAACACTCTCTCGAGCCACATGTTGTATAACAGGATTACTAGTCTAGGCTAAATCCTATATATAGCATATGCACAGAGGAGCTCGATTAGGATTACCAGTCCAGTCTAAACACTAATCATAACGTATGCTCGAAAGGTAGACGTCTGAGCTAAATCATTTCTATAACAAGTTCATTAGGATTAGTCATCCGAGCTAAATCCCGTCATAACAAATGTAACCTTATTAGTTTCGGGAAAGCGCATATAATCATCGGAATTCAACATTCAATCGGGACTCAACCCTTATTCACCATTTTCAAGCATGAATCAAATTTCTTATGATAGCATTCAAGTAATTTACATCAATATAAATCACATTACATACAATCACGACATTCAATTAACAAAATTACATGCCAGATTAAGTTACATGAACTCACCTCGATACTTGTTCGTGTAAAAGTCTACTAATCCGAAATCTTTTATTTTCCTCAATCTAACCTCGAATTAGTGTTGTTTGGAACTATATAGATGAATTTAACTATCAATTTCATACATTTCATATTTAAATGGACTCAATTTATGTCCTAGGAAAAATTACCATTTTGCCCCTAACTTTAACATAAATTCTAATTTTGTCCCTAGGCCCGGAAAATGAAACTTGTGCAAATTACTCCCTACTTCAAGCCTAACCAAAGCCCCATTACAAATTTTCCAGCACATGTATTCATAAAATTTTAGAATTTTTCATCAAATTTTACAACTTTTCATTTTAGTCCCTAAATCATCTTTTCATCAAAAATCATTTTGTAAAAGTTGTTTATCTATCAATAATCTTTCATTTTCTGCCATAAATTCCTAATTTCCAGCATAATACATCCATGAACCATTTTCATACCTTGATAACTTTTCAAATTAATCCCTCAAATAGAGAGATTAAGTTATCCCAGATTCAAAAATACCAAAATTACTAAAAACGGGACAAGAGAACTTACCCAATTAAGCCTTGAAAGTTCCTCTTCTCTCTCCTAGGGTTTCCATAAAATTTTAGGTTAAATATGATGAAAATAAGATGATATATTTCTTTTCATCTTTTAATTAATTAAGTATTTTTGTATTTCTAATTTAGTCCTTGCCCTTTTTCTATAATTCCATGGATGAGTCACCAAGAAAAATCTACATACTTTTTTTAATGGTCTAATTACCATATAAGGACCTTAAGTTTTAAATTCCATAGCTATTTGATCCTTATAGCTACTAGATTTCAAATTTCTCATTTTATGCGATTTAGTCCTTGTAATTGAGCACTTAATCGATAAAATTTTCGTTTGAAAATTTTCACATGACATGCCTATTATAATATGGACCATATAATGAAATAAAAATAAATTATATTTTTGGGTCGAATTTGTGGTCCCGAAACAGCTGTTCTAATTTCACCAAAAATGGGTTGTTACATATAGCTTTCAATGGGTTGCAAGTTAGGTAGTTACACGGCCTAGCACACAGGCGTGTATTTTGGCCGTATGACACAAGTCAGTGAGTACACGGGCACGGACACAAGTTGGGATACAGCCATGTGGAATGTCCACACGGCTGAAGACACGGGCGTGTCTTTCGGCTGTGTAAGTCACACGGCCTGGCCACATGGTCATGTGACCCATGTAATTTGTAAATTTCCATCTTTTTCTAAAAACTGCTATATGTTTTTTATTTAGTCCCGACTTGTTTCTAATGTGTTTTTAGGGCATTGAGGGCTCATATAAGGGACAATGCGTATGTTATTGATTGGTTTTGCTGTGATTGATGATATAAATTAAATGTTTTAAAATTGTTGATAGTTTTGAAACGTAAACTCTAGTAATGCTCTGTAACCCTATTCAGCGTGAGATCTGAGGTTAGGGTGTTATTCTGAAAATTTTGTCTGTAAGTAAGTTCATATGAACTGTAATCATTATAATGTTATTCAGATTAAATATTTACTATGTTGTTTTTAATGTAAATGACTCAATATATATATATATATATATATATATATATATATGAATGTGTCCATATTATGATGAATTGACAGATATCAAGTCCCGGTTGAACCTTAAGAATTCATAGGATACAAATGACATGTCATTAGGGATTTCATGTTTCGGGTGCTGGTCTTAAATGTCCTATTGATGGCTTATGTCCTACATTTGTTGTGGATTCTCCATAGCTCGTGTGAGCAGCATCATCTAGCTTACATTCTGACCCACAACTCATATGAGCAGATCCATTTCACAGCTCGTGTGAGCAATGATGTAAAGGAAAGGTTACGATTATATGTAAAGGCACACTTCGTGTGAGCTTTCCCAAGTATCTGGTGTAATTCTAGATGGTTCAACGGGTAAGAAAAGGAATGGAGCAGTAAGTGACCTAATGCAAAAGTTCATGACTATATAAAAGGGTTTAAAGCTAATGTAATGTATCTGATGAAATTCTACTTATGATGTGAATGAGTTTATATATGTTGTTGATGAACCTATTAACATATGAATTTAATGATGCTTGAATATGTAACACCCCCTTAACCCGTATCTGTGGTGTGAAATAGGGTTACGGAGGATTACAGAACTTTCAAAACATTTTTAGGTAACTCACATAAATTACTATTCATTAACCGAAATTCTTTATATCATCCCTTAAATGGACCATTGAGGCCCAATCGAGCATTAAAATCAAGTTGGGACTTAATTAGAAACTCTAAAATTTTTCGCGACATTATAAAAATTTTCTAAGTTACTGAGGCTCACACACCTGTGTGGTCCAAGGGACACGACCATGCTGTAGGCCGTGTTTGACCCCGTGTCACTCTCTGACTTGTGCACACGGCCATGCCACACGCCCGTGTGCTCGGCCGTGTGGTTAATTAATTTTCTTCGAAATTAAGTGCAAGTTTCACGTGGCCAAGACACACACCCATGTTCTAGGCCGTGTAGCACATACATCTGAGACACATGCCCATGTCTTTGCCCATGTAATCAATTCTGAGCATTTTGTTTCCTCGAATTTAAGGTGCAGGGGACACACGGCCTAACCACACACCCATGTACTAGGCTGTGTGTCACACACGGTCTAGACACACGCCCGTGTGTTCTTCTATGTGGACAAAATAAAACTATTTCTAGCTTCATTTCTCACCCAAAATCACACCAATGACTTGCACTTAAACTCACATCCAAATACCAACCATTTCAAGCATTCAAATTAAGCAAACTCTATAATTCAATATGACATATCATTACATGCATGCATGTTTGTAATCTTAACTTGGTATATTCCAAATGTTAGGCATGATTTGAACAACCATTAACATGTATGTAGCTACCATAGTTTGACATTACAAGTATATCAGAAACAACCATTACTAGCCATTCCAATGGCTAGATTACAAACCACATATTTAAGCCATCTATGGCCAAGTTAGCCTATACATGCCATTATACCAAAATGATTTTCCTATATATACCCAAAATAAGCTAATGGATAGTGTGATGAAGCTCAATAATCTCCAACCTTCGCTAGCTTTGAGCACTATAAAGCAGGGAAAATAAGCAGAGTAAGCATTACATGCTTAGTAAGTTTGTATAGTGAAAACTAAACTTACCAATCCCGTTTATTAAATCCAAAGCATACAATATCATGTATTCCATCCATTTGGAAAAATTGCCTAAACACATGCATTCAATCAAACAGGTTAGTCACAAAATCTTCACATCAATCAAGTAAACATAGATGAGCTCATCATACAATTTTCCTTCAAGACGTTATTCATTTCATCCCATAATTCTCTTATCATGCCAAGAGTTATATACATTGAATCATTGAAATTTCGATGGATACTTAAGTAGTACACTCAAGGTGTACAATTCAATAACCCATCAATTCTTATTCAAGAGTACCCAATAGGGAATTTAATCAAAGAGCACACTCTCGAGCCACATATCGTATTACAAGATTACCAGTCCAGGCTAAATCCATTATGTAACGTATGCTCAGAAGAGCTAAATTAGGATTACCAGTCCAAGCTAAACCCTAATTGTAACATATGCTCAAGAGGGATTATATCAGGATTACCCGTCCAGGCTAAATCCTTTCTATAATGAGATCAATAGGATTACTCGTCTGAGCTAAATCCCACAGCAACAAATGCAGGACCTCATTCATTTCGGGAAAGCATATATATTCATCGAAATTCAATATTCAAATGGAGCTTAACCCTTTTTCACCGTTTCAAACATGTATTCAATTCTTCATCATAGAAATCAAACAATTCACATCAATATAAGTCACATTCCATACAAACACAACATTCAATTTAACATATTTACATGCTCAATTAAGTTACATGAACTTACCTCGACACTGGTTCGCGTATAAAATCTACTAATCCGAAACTTATTCTTTTCCTCAATCTAACCTCGAATTTATGTTGTTCGAATCTATATAAATAAATTTAATCATCAATTTCACACATTTCATATTCATTTGGACTCAATTTACTTCCTAGGCAAAATTACCATTTTGCCCATAACTTTTCCATAAATTCCAATTTTGTCTCTAGGCTCAGAAAATGAAATTTATGCAATTTACTCTCTAATCCAAGCCTAACTGAAATTTAAATATAGAATTTAAAACACATTTTTTCTATAAATTTTAGAATTTTTAATCAATTTTCACAACTTTACATTTTAGTCCTTAAATCATGCTTTCATCAAAAATCAGTTTGTAAAAGCTGTTTATCTAGCAACAACCTTTCATTTTCTACCATAAATTTTAAATTTTTAGCATATTCATCCATTACCTAATTTACAAGAGCTTGATAACTTTTCAAATTGATCCTCCAAATAGATAGATTAAGCTATCCAGGTTTCAAAAATATCAAAATTACTAAAAAGCAGGACAAGAAACTTACCCAATTAAGCCATGAAAGTTTCTTCTCTCTCTCCTAGGGTTTCCATAGAATTTTAGGGAAGAATATGAGAAAAATAATGTAATATCCTGAACTAGGGCTTAATCGGAATAGTGGTTTCGTGACCACAAATCCGAGATAGAAATAATTATTTTATAATTATTTTGATGATTATGATATGATTGCATAATTGTGTGAAAATTTCGTGATGAAATTCTATGCCTAAAGTGTTTAAATTGAAAGTAGAGACTAAATCGAATAAGTTGCAAAATTTGCATTCTAGAAGTTTTTAGTATGAAATTGCATTGAAATATTAATTAGGAGGTCTTAAATAGCAATTTGACCAATTTTAAGTTCATGGACAAAATTAGGACATGGAAGGAATTTTTGAAAGTTTAGTAGTAAGGGCATTTTGGTCATTTAGTTATTAAAATGAATTAAAAACAAAATTAAAAGCCAATTTTGTCCATCTTCTTCATTAGGCCAAAGTTTCAAGGATTCTCCATAGCTAGGGTTTGTTTCAAGCTTCCAAGCTCCATAATCAAGAGAAGCGGGGAATCAAGTCGCGATCGAGGAAAAGAAAAGATTGTGGACTAAATTGCAAAATCTTTATATTTTGGTACAAGGTAAGTTCATGTGTAAATAATGTAGCATAATTGTTATTTTTAAGTTTTTAATGTTAATTATATGATATGTTGATTTTTTATCGTGAAATATTATACTTTGTGGTTAATGTTGAGTAATATGCAAATTATGTTTACTACTTGATAAATATGAATTGCTCAGAGTATCGGTTCCGATATTCCGTGGAAGGCGGCTAATGTCAGATCGAGGGAAAAAACCCGTTTGAACCTTAGGAATAGATTAGGATACAAGTGACATGTCACTAGGATATTTGGGCATCCGAACTCGTTGAGTTGAGTCAGGGTTCACTTATGGATGCGAATGTTCAAACTCGTTGAGTTGAGTCAGAGTTAAGTGAGATGTAACTAGGCATCCGAACTTGTTGAGTTGAGACCGAGTTAACTTATGGATCACGAGCGCCCGAGCTCGTTGAGTTGAGTCTGAGTTCACTTATGGGTGGGTTACATGATTGCTTGATTACATATGTGGCACTTATGTGCAAATTATCTGTGTATCCGAGTTATATTCCGATGTGTTCAATGGGTGAAAATTTCTATGAAATGGAAGAACACTTAAGATGCAAGTGACGTTTTGGTAAGTGTTGTGAAATGGGCACTTTGGACAGGTATGTACTTAACCCTCGGGTGGAAAATAGATACAACAACGATAAACTGGTAAGCTGATGAATGATGTTTAGAAATGTGATATATGTTTTGGTGATGCCATGCTAAGGTTGTTTGGTATAATTGTATTGTTATGTTACTTATTATTTGCATATGATCTTACTAAGCATTTATGCTTACTCCCTCCTTTTCATTCATTGTAGTTTTGAACAAGTCAGCTCGGGAATCGGGACAGGTCGAAGTTTCGATCACACTATCCGAAGGATTTCTATTGGTAAATGGCTTATAAAACTTAAGTATGGCATGTATAGCAATGTACCTATTTTGTGTAAATAATTTTATGATATGGCCATGTTTGGTTGAGAAAATTTTTGATATTGATAAGTCATGGTGATGGCTAATTAGATCATGTTTGATATCATGGAAGTTTAATAGGTTATCTAGTTCATAAAAAAATTCATGGAAAGATGAAACTTGCCTTAAAACAGAATATTGCTGCAGCAATAACATGAATTTGAAAAATCACTAAAAATAGTATAAGTGGAACTAAATGATGATAAGTTATGAAATTGAACTTAATGAGTCTATTTTCATGCGGATTGAACAAAAGCAGCGTATAAATTATATTTTATGAGATATTTAAACTTTTGTGAAGCAGGGGCGAGAATGATTTCTAGATCCTGTTACGACTTTAAAAATTTATAATAAATTTTGAAAAAACAATTATAAATTTTTCTTTACATGTAAAGATTACTTATTAAGTCTAGTTTTAAGGGAAACAAACGTTATAGTCATTTAAATTTTGTATAGGGAGATATCTGATTAAGTAATACACAGAGAGGTTAGAAGCGATCGAACCTGAAAGCAGGGAGACTTTAACTAATAAACTCTACTAATTGGCCTAACCAAAAATTCTAGAAAAAATTATTAAATAGATATATGAGTCTAGATTTAGGGGAAATTTACGGATCTTGATTTCAAGTTTCGTAACTCGAGATATGATTTTTCTTGTAACTGTGACGCAGATAGCTAGAAAGCTTTGAATGTAGAAACTAATGATTCGAAGTACTTAAATTGATAAATTATGTTCGGTAACACCTTAAGCTCGATTCTGGCATCGGTCTCGGCCATGGGGGCGTTACATTTGGTGGTATCAGAGTAGGTTTAGTCGGTTCTCAGACTACGTGTTGTATGTACGGATTTTTGCTATACATGCCATATGTATAAATTGTGATAGTGTGACGACTTGACCTTTTTTTAAATGATTTTTATATGGTACATGGATCCCGATCTAGATGTGGCGGATGAAGCCAGAGATGTAATGCTGCTTTCTGGGCTGAAGAGCGCGCCGATCAAAACCCACCTCCTCTTTGTTGGTCGGGGAGGAGGAGAAAGGGATCGGGAAGCCTTTCTCCAAATGATGAGTGCATGGTACACCCGAGTTCGTTCATACGAACCCAAATGTCGACCTCCCCACCTCCTCCAATTCCTCAACCTATGCCTTCGATGCCTCAAGGAGTGGATATAATAAAATTTCACGAAACCACAGTGATAGAATTAAGTAAACAAAGGGCTAAAGAATTTAGAGCAAATATTGATGATGATCTGAGAAAGAGTTACGGCTTGAAAATTCTATCAGGGTATTTGATGAATTATCTTGTACACACAGAAGAATGTTTGAAATGTGCTACATCTTTGTTGAGAGATTCACCTATAATTGGTGGAAGACTTTAATTTCGGTGGTAGCGAAAGAGAGAGGGTAACACAGGAATTCTTTCAAGAAGAGTTTGAAAGAAATATATTAGTGAAAGATTTATTGATTAGAAATGTAAAGAGTGTCTTGAGTGAATCAAGGTAATATGACAGATCTCGAATATGAAAGAGAGTTTGTTCGATTGAGTAAGTATGCCGGGGAATATGTTTCTCTGAAAGCCAAGATGTGCTGAAAGCGATTTGAAGGCGGGCTCAACGAAGACATTAAGGTATTTGTCGGGATCCTTGAACTGAAAGAAATGGTAGTCTTGGTTGATCGAGCTTGCAAGGTGAAGAACTACTTAAAGAGAAGAGAAAGGTAGAGGTGAGACACACGAAATTGGAAGAAAAGGCCAATGAGTAAGGCACCTTCACAGCGACAACCGGAAAGTCAAGAAATATGAATCCTCGTTCCCAAGTTTCAATTTGGGCAATCATATGGAAATTTTAAGAAGTAGAATGTGGGTCCTAAATCTCGAATACTTCTCTGACCGGTGTAGGGAACTCGAAATTTGTTAAACCAGAGTGCCAGTGGTGTGGTAGAAATCATTTTGGTCCGTGCGAGAGCAAATGAATGTTTTCGATGTGGTTCTCGGATCATTTTATTAGAGAGCGCCTGAGAGAGTTGAGAAAGAAAATTTTCAGAATGGAAAAGCTAGTGAGTGCAGACTTGAGGGAAGGTATCAGAAAAGCTAGAAGTGAAACAAGCGATAAGAATGTAGCCGGAGAGATCAGTGATTAGATCTGAAGGAAGAGCTCCAGCTAAAACTTATGCTATTAAAGCGCGTGAAGATGCTTCCTCACGATGTGATTACTGGTATATTTTCTCTTTATGATATTAATGTTATTGCTTTGATTGATCCGGTTCTACTCATTCATATGTATGCATGAAGCTGGTGTCTAGTATGAATATACTGTTGAGAACACAGAATTTATGGTTAGAGTGTCGAATCAGTTAGGCAAATGTGTGATAGTTGATAAAGTATGCAAGAAATGTCCTTTAATGATTAGGTCATTACTTTCCGTGACTTGATGTTGTTGCCGTTTGATGAATTTGATGTTATTTTGGGTATGGATTGGTTGACATTGCATGTGTTGTAGTAAATTGCAAAGAAAAGGTTATAGAATTAAAGTGTGAAAGCGGTGAAACTCTACAGGTTGAATCGGATAAATCGAGGCATTGTCTAGTGTGATTTCTTGATTGTCGGCTCGAGAGATATTTGAGAAAGGGTTATGAAGCTTATTTGGCGTATGTAATTAATATAAAAGAAGTTGAAAAGAAAGTTGAATCGATCTTAGGTTGTGTGTGAATTTGCGGATATATTTCTAGAAGAATTGTCGGGTTTGCCTCGATCGAAGTAGAATTTGGTATTGATTTGATACAGGAGCAGCTCCGATCTCGATTGCTCCATATAGAATGGCACCAACAGAGTTGAAAGAATTAAAGTCACGATTTGCAAGAGTTGGTGATAAAGGCTTTGTAAGGCCAGAGTTTTTCACCTTAGGGTGCTCTTGTGTTATTTATGAAAAAGAAGGATGGTTCTATGAGATTATGTGTTGATTATCGGTAGTTAAACAAGATGACAATCAAAAACAAGTATCCATTGCCGAGAATTGATGATTTGTTTGATCAGCTAAAAGGAGCGACATGGTTTTCAAAGATTGACTTGAGATCTGGGTATTATCAGCTGCGAGTAAAAGAGTCAGATGTGCCTAAAACTGCTTTTAGAACAAGGTACGGTCATTATCAATTTTTAGTTATGCCATTCGGGTTGACAAATGCTCCTGCTGTGTTTATGGATTTAATGAATCGCATATTTCGGCCATACTTGGACAAATTTGTTGTGGTGTTTATAGATAATATTTTAATTTATTCAAAAGATGAGACAGAGCATGCTGAGCATTTGAGGATAGTTTTGCAAACTTTGAGAGATAAACAGTTGTATGCTAAGTTTAGTAAAAGTGAATTTTGGCTCCGGAAAGTTGGATTTTTGGGTCATATTGTTTCATGTGATGGTATACGGGTTGATCCTAGTAAAATTTCAGCCATTATTGATTGGAAACCACCGAAAAAGGTAACTGAAGTTAGAAGTTTCTTGGGGCTAGCTGGGTATTATCGGCGGTTTGTAAATGGGTTTTCTATAATTGCTGCTCCTATGACTAGACTACTCCAAAAGGATGTTAAATTTGAATGGACGGAAGAATGTCAACAAAGTTTCGAAGAATTGAAAAAGTTATTAACTGAAGCACCAGTGTTAGTACAACCCGAATCAAGTAAAGAATTTGTGGTGTATAGTGATGCTTCTCTAAATGGCTTGGAGTGTGTACTTATGCAAGAAGGAAAAGTGGTGGCTTATGCTTTGAGGCAGTTAAAACCTCATGAGAAGAATTATCCTACTCACGATTTGGAATTGACTGCGATGGTGTTTGCTTTGAAGATTTGGCGACATTATTTGTATGGTGAAAAGTGCCGGCTATATACCGACCACAAAAGTCTTAAGTACTTGATGTCACAAAAAGACTTGAATTTGAGGCAACGAAGATGGTTGGAGTTATTGAAAGATTACGAGCTTGTTATTGATTATCATGCAGGAAAGGCGAATGTGGTTGCCGATGCTTTAAGCGAAAGTTGTTGTTTGCTTTGAGTTATGAACACTCGATTGAAAATGTCGGATGATAGTTCGATTCTAGCGAGAGATAAGAGCTAGACCGATGTTTTTACAAGAGATTTACGAAGCTCGGAAAAATGATCAAGATTTGCTAGCCAAGAAAAGCGATGTGAAGCGTCTGAGGATCAAATTTGAATCGGTTTTGATGGTAGCTTGATGTTTAAAAATCAGATTTGTGTACGAAAAATGATGAGTTGATTCAAAAGATTTTGCATGAAGCACATAATGGTTGTTTGGCGTTCATCAGGCGATCTGAAAATGTATAATGACTTGAAGAAAATGTATTGGTGGAGTGGAATGAAAAGAGATATTTACGAGTTTGTATCAAAGTGCTTAATTTGTCAACGGTGAAAATTTGAACACCAAGTACCTTCGAGATTACTTGACCTATTATGGTTCTGAATGGAAATGGGATCGGATTACTATGGATTTTGTTTTAGGGTTTGCCATTGACTCGGGAAAGAAAGATGCCATCTGGGTAATAGTTGTGATGCCCTAACTAAATCGGCTCATTTTATTACGAGTGCGTCACGGATTATTCTCTTAATAAGTTGGCTGAATTGTATATCAGTGAGATTGTTAGACTTCATGGAATACCTTTGTCAATCATTTCAAATAGAGATCAGAGATTTACTTCACGATTTTGGCAAAAGTTGCAAGAGGCATTAGGTACAAAGTTAAATTTCAACCTTTGCCTTTCATACACAAAGCGATGGGCAATCGGAGAGTAATTGATTCTTGAAGACATGCTCGGATGTTGCGTATTGGAATTTCAAGGCGGTTGGGAAAAGTACTTACCATTGGTAGAATTTGCTTATAATAATAGTTATCAGACGAGTTTGAAAATGGCACCTTATGAAGCATTATATGGTCGTAAGTGTCGAACACCTTTGTATTGGACTAAACTCAAGGAAAATCAGATTTATGGAGTTGATCTAATAAAAGAAACTGAAGAAAAGGTGAAAGTGATTCGAGATTGTTTGAAAGCTTCTTCAGATAGACAGAAACCTTATGCGGATTTGAAACGAAAAGAAATCGAGTTTCAAGTTGGTGATAAGGTATTTTTGAAAGTGTCTCCATGGAAGCAAGTCCTTAGATTTGGATGGAAGGGCAAGTTAAGTCCGCGTTTTATTGGGCCGTATGAAATAATTGAAAAAGTTGGACCGGTAGCATATCGGCTAGCATTACCACCTGAATTAGAGAGGATTCATGATGTGTTCCACGTATCTATGCTACGTCGGTATCGTTCGGATCCTTCACATATAATTTCACCGACAAAAATTGAACTACGACCGGATATGACTTACGAAGAAGAACCGATTAAGATCTTAGCTCGAGAGGTCAAGAAACTAAGAAATAAAAGTGTCGCTCTCGTGAAAGTATTGTGGCAAAAGCATGGGGTAGAAGAGACTACATGGGAACCTGAAGAAACTATGAGAAACCAATACCCACACTGTTTACGGTAAGATTTTCGAGGGACGAAAATCCTTAAAAGGGGAGAGTTGTAATATCACGAATTAGGGCTTAAATGGAATAGTGGTTTCGTGACCACAAATCGAGATAGAAATAATTATTTTATAATTATTTTGATGATTATGATATGATTGCATGATTGTGTGAAAATTTATTGATGAAATTCTATGCCTAAAGTGTTTAAATTGAAAGTAGGGACTAAATCGAATAAGTTGCAAAATTTGCATTCTAGAAGTTTTTATTATGAAATTGCATTAAAATATTAATTAGGAGGTCTTAAATAGCAATTTGACCAATTTTAAGTTCATGGACAAAATTAGGACATGGAAGGAATTTTTGAAAGTTTAGTAGTAAGGGCATTTTGATCATTTAGTTATTAAAATGAATTAAAAACAAAATTAAAAGCCAATTTTTGTCCATCTTCTTCATTAGGCCAAAAAATTCAAGGATTCTCCATAGCTAGGGTTTGTTTCAAGCTTCCAAGCTCCATAATCAAGAGAAACAGGAATCAAGTCGCGATCGAGGAAAAGAAAAGATTGTGGACTAAATTGCAAAATCTTTATATTTTGGTACCAAGGTAAGTTCATGTGTAAATAATGTAGCATAATTGTTATTTTTAAGTTATTGATGTTAATTATATGATATGCTGATTTTTTATCGTGAAATATTATGCTTTGTGGTTAATGTTGAGTAATATGCAAATTATGTTTACTACTTGATAAATATGAATTGCTACCGAGTATCGGTTCCGATATTCCGTGGAAGATGGCTAATGTTAGATTGAGGGAAAAAGCCCGTTTGAACCTTAGGAATAGATTAGGATACAAGTGACATGTCACTAGGATATTTGGGCATCTGAACTCGTTGAGTTGAGTCCGAGTTCACTTATGGATGCGAATGTTCGAACTCGTTGAGTTGAGTCCGAGTTCGTGAGCTGTAACTAGGCATCCGAACTCGTTGAGTTGAGTTCGAGTTCACTTATGGATGTGAACACCCGAGCTCGTTGAGTTGAGTCCGAGTTCACTTATGGGCGGGTTACATGATTGCTTGATTACATATGTGGCACTTATGTGCAAATTATCCATGTATCCGAGTTATATTCCGATGTGTTCAACGGGTGAAAATTTCTATGAAATGGAAGAACACTTAAGATGCAAGTGACGTTTTGGTAAGTGTTGTGAAATGGGCACTTTGGACAGGTATGTACTTAACCCTCGGGTGGAAAATAGATACAACAACGATAAAGTGGTAAGATGATGAATGATGTTTAGAAATGTGATATATGTTTTGGTGATGCCATGCTAAGGTTGTTTGGTATAATTGTATTGTTATGTTACTTGTTATTTGCATATGAACTTACTAAGCATTTATGCTTACTCCCTCCTTTTCATTCATTGTAGTTTTGAACAAGTCAGCTCGGGAATCGGGACAGGTCGAAGTTTCATCACTATATCTGAAGGATTTCTATTGGTAAATGGCTTGTAAAACTTAAGTATGGCATGTATAGCAATGTACCTATTTTGTGTAAATAATTTTATGATATGGCCATGTTTGGTTGAGAAAATGTTTGATATTGATAAGTCATGGTGATGGCTAATTAGATCATGTTTGATATCATGGAAGTTTAATAGGTTATCTAGTTCATAAAAAAATAATGGCAAGATGAAACTTGTCTTAAAACAGAATATTGCTGCAGCAATGACATGAATTTGAAAAATCACTAAAAATAGTATAAGTGGAACTAAATGATGAGTAAGTTATGAAATTGAAGCTTAATGAGTCTATTTTCATTTGGATTGAACAAAATAGGCATATAAATTATATTTTATGATATATTTAAACTTTTGTGAAACAGGGCCAGAATGATTTCTAGATCCCCTGTTCTGACTTTAAAAATTTATAATAAATTTTACAAAAATAATTACAAGTTTTTATTTACATGTACATATTCCTTATTGAGTATAGTTTTAAGAGAAACAAACCTCATAGTCATTGAAATTTTGTATAGAGAGATATCTGATTCGTAATACACAGAGATCAGAGCAGTCGAACCCTGAAACAGGGGAGACTTTAACTAATAAACTGTACTAATTGGCCTAACAAAAATTCCAGAAAAAATTAGTAAATATTTATATGAGTCTAGATATAGGGGAAATTTATGGATCTTGATTTCAAGTTTAAGTAACTTTCGATATATGATTTTTCTTGTAAGCTATGTGCAGATAGCTAGAAAGCTGTGAATGTAGAAACAAATGATTCGAAGTACTTAAATTGATAAATTATGTTCGGTAACACCTCAAGCTCGATTCCGGCGTCGAGGGCGTGGGGGCGTTACAAATAATATGATATTTTCTTTTATCATCTTTTTAATTAATTAAATTATTTCAAATTCCAATTTAGTCCTTACCCTTTTTCTAAATTTCCATGGATGAGTCACCAAAATATCTACATACTTTTCTTTAATGTTCTAATTACCATATAAGGACCTCTATTTTTGAATTCCATAGCTATTTAATCCTTGTAGCTACTAGAATTTAACTTTTGCATTTTATGCGATTTAGTCCTTCTCATAATTAAGCACTAAATCGATAAAATTTTATTATCAAAATTTTCACATGACATTTCTAATATATTACGGACCATGTAATAAAATAAAAATAAATTTTAATTTTTACTCGAATTTGTCGTCTCGAAACCATTGTTCTGATTTCACTGAAATTGGGCTGTTACAGAATAGGCTCGTACTAAACTTATGGTATTGAAAATGGTAAGTATGCAAATGAAATGAATCATAATCTTATGCTAACGATGATGAATTAAATTTTATGTTTATACATGGTTGATCTCATATGTATCATGAACAAGTATACTAACTTGCGAGTTTGATAATGTTGTATAGACTTTTACTAAGCTTACGACATTGGTAGCGATTTGTACTTGCTCTATAAATTTCATTATTGAAATGGTAGGTTATGTTTTAAGTTTATATGAGCTTACTAAGCATTCATTACTTACGTAATTATTTTCCTTTATTTTATAGATTATTGGAAGCTCGATCGGTTGGAAGCTTGTCGGAGACCTATCACACTATCCAGTAGATCATTCGATAGTTTTTTTTCTTTAAGTAATTTGGATAAGGTTTATAATGGCATGTATAGGGTGATTTGTAATGGTATTATGGTGCATGTGTTAATGGTGTTTTGGCATGTATAAGCATTGAAAAGCTATGTTGGTTTGGTGCACTTTGATGTCTTACCATGTTATGTGATTTTGGTTACTTTATAGTGCTTGTTGATATGGTTCTCTTGTTAATGATAGTTTGGAAATGGTTACTTGTGACATGTTTTAGTTCATATTTGAACTAAGTTAGTATGTATGGAAATGAAAATATTAACATGTATAGGATGTTTGAAATGGAATTTAGTGAAAGTGTAAATGGCAATTTGGTAAGTTTGAGCCTTGACGTTTATGTTTGGCTGGTGGACTTATAATGCTTGTTAAGTTATTTTGATCACTTTTAGGTAAATGATGTGCATGGTCTCTTGGTATGAGATGTTGGCTTGGTAATGGTTATTTATGTGTGGTTAAGTACATAATGGAATTAGGTATTTATGCATGGAATTAGATAATGTTAACATGTTTTAGTAAATGGCATTTGGATGTCATTGTGGTATATTGGTTAGATAATTAACTTGATTGAATTGGCATGATAATGTGTGTTTGGATGATGCTTTAGTACCTTGAAAGTGTGAACAATGGATTTAAATTTACGCATGAATTGGTTAGGAAATAGCTTGATTTTAGGTGAATTTTTTAGCCCACATGGCCTAAGACACGAGCGTGTGACTCAGCCTTGTGAGACGCACGGCCTAGCGACATGGCCGTGTTTCATCTGATGATTTCTTAAAGGTGCAAGTCAGTGAGTTACACAGCTGGCACATGGGCGTTTGACACAACCGTGTGACCCTACTCAGAGAGTTACACGGGTGAGGACACGAGCTGGGACACGACCGTGTGTCCCTAGTTCGAAGGTTACACGGCTTGGTATCTCAGCCGTGTGAGGCACACGGCCGTGTGACCACTGTTTCCAAAGTTTTGTGACTTTTTCTTTAACTTTCCAAATTGTTACAAATTGGTCCCGAATTGCTTCTAAATTATTTTTAGGGCCTCAATGGCTCAATTTAGGGACAATATGCATGTTTATGAATGGTTTATGATATGATTAAATTATTGAATGATATAAAGTTTAAATGTTTTCGATTGTATGGTAATACTCCATAACCTGATTTTGGCGATGGAAACGGGTTACGGGTGTTACACCATCATTGGCTCGGGGTATCGACGGTCCAATCGATAGAAGTCAAACCAGCTCGGGGTGTCGATGGCTGCGGTGGTGGCATTCTAGTGGCCAACAAATGGTTGGCAACTATGGTTCTTCGGTGGTTGAGGTGTGGAAGAATTACACTCCTATGAGGACTCTATAAGAGAATTTGATTTCAAATTAGCTAATCCAAAAATAAAATTATTTTAATAGATTTAATATTTAATTTAATTTAATACTTATCTTAATAGTATTTTATTAATTTAATATTAAAGTGATTATCTTAGTATTAAACTTAATTTAATATTTATCTTGTAGATAAATATTCTATTAATTTAATAAGATTTAATATTAAAGTGATTAAGTTTAAGCATAGTTGAACTCTGTAAACTCTCCCTATATAAAGAGAGCATTGAGTCATTATTTCACACATGCTAGAATTCAAGAGAAAGTTCTCTAAAGAAATTATTTCAAAAAATTCTAAAGATATTTTCTCATTTACAACTTGACCCAAAAGTTTAGAGAAATTGTGAAATTACCCCCACTAGTAATTTTTGAAAAAAAATTTACGATTGGAAGTGAACCTACACTCGGTAGACATGAGCTTGAGGATAGCGGAAAATACTACTCAATTGAAGCGTGCATCCTAGGCAATTGAAAAGATATAATTTTGATTAAGTGTTTATTACTTTAGATATCACAACCAAGTTCTTTTTTTGAATTTTTTTAAAAACTCTACATATTTCCTAAATTTATTTTTAGTTGTGTTTTCCAAACTGATTTTCCAACAATATGGTGGATGCAAGAGATGTCCTCGATAGGCATTGACTACACTCAGAGTGCGAAATCCTTGTACCTAATTCATGACCAAACAAAGTACCCACCTATGCAATTCTACAGGCATGACAATCACGAGGAAGGGAGGAGGAGAAATAAGAAGATGGGGATGCTGGGGAAGAAGGAGAAGAGCTAGTCCACAACTACGAATTCGATGATGCACTCCTACCAGGACACCCATCAGTCAGAGGAGTAAGTTTCGCAACCCAAGCCAAAGTAGCTCGACCTAATTTGAGGGTATGAGGGCTACCAAGATAGTTGCGAGTCGTGGGAAGGATCCTGTAACACTCCTAACCCGTATCTGTCGTTGGATTAGGGTTACGAGGCATTACCAAACAAAATACAACTCAAAACAAACTTTCATTTTAGTATTAATCATCTAAATAAAATTTTAAACCAAACTAACGTACTTCAATTCTATAATTCATATAATTTCCAAATTTTACATTTAATCAATACAACCCAAGAATCATGAAACTCGAATGTTAAATTCATAACCAAGTATATGTCATTTCACATACCAAACATATATATATGCTTGACATTTAAGGCATTGGAATAATTTTAATATAAAATAACTTATTATTTTACAAGTTATTCACACATACTTTAAAACATGCAAACATACATACTTTCATTTCATATAAATAACATGTACCATATGTCTGCTTCATCTAACTATAAAAATTTCATAACATGGATATATATATATTATTCCATTTAATATATACCAATGTATCATTATTATTTCAGTTCAATACTAAACCAAATTAATAAACCATTTACAGAGACAAAACATACTATACATCAAACTTACCAGAAGTGAGCTAAACATAGGCTATTTATTATACTTTAACAAAGCACAACAATCAAGTACTCATATAATTTTTATCTATGCATGAACCATAGCCGAATCAATCAAACACATATCCAAAATTATCAGCCATTTTCAATGCATAAAACACATATAAACTTAACTAAAATTTCATATATTCACATCACATATTAGCCAACCAATTAATCCTAAAACATGCACATACTTTGCCATTCTTTACATCATCTATACAGCCAATATATATATATAACATCCACACAGCATATTTATCATACTTTTATATTTATATCACATAACAAGCAATATATTAAAATTAAATATTTCTTTCTACTCATCACAAAGTTATGCACATATAATTATATCAATTTGAGTCATACTCAAATAATCATATTAAATCATATCATACATATATAACATAAACTTTTTACCTATTTACTCATATCATCTCACATGACTATATCATCATCAATATACCAAATATACCATATACATATAGCATGCGTGAAGCTTCCAAAATAGACTTAAACCATAACCATAATTACACAACCATTAGCAAATATGTCAAATGTAATATCCTGATTTTGGGCCTAGTCGAAATAGTGGTTTCGTGACCACAAAATCCAAGATATAAATAATTATTTTATGCTTATTTTGAGGTCTACGATATGATTGCATGATTGTGTGAAAATTTCGTGAAGAAATTTTATGCATAAAGTGCTTAAATTGAAATTAGGGACTAAATCGAATAATTTGCAAAACTTGCATTCTAGAAGTTTCTAGTATGAAATTGTTTTGAAATATTAATTAGGAGGTCTAAAATAGAAATTTTACCAATTTCTAAGTCTATGGACAAAAATTGGACATGGATGGAATTTTTGAAAGTTTAGTAGTAAGGGCATTTTGGTCATTTAGGGGTAAAATGAATTAAAATACAAAATTAAAAGCCAATTTTGCTCATCTTCAACCCCATGGCCGAATATAGCAATGAGAAACCATGGCTAGGGTTTTCAAGCTTCCAAGCTCGATTGTAAGTCCGTTCGAGCCCAGTTTTCAAGTTCTTTACGTTTTTAGAATCCATTAACTTGATTAAGCTTATTCTAGCAATAATTTAAGCTAGGGTTCATATTTGGAAAAATACCCATAGGTGAAATGTGTTTATTTTGATGTTTTATGGTAGAATATGAAGGCTGAAATTATGTTAAACAACTTTTGCTAAGCGATTTTAAGCAAAAATGAGTAAAACTGCAGCTTAATCGGTAAAAATTGTTATTGTTCATAACTATGTGTTAGAGTGAGAATTTGATGTTGTCATAGAAGGAAAAATTTTCAGCATGTCATAAAACATAAGAAAATATGCTGAAGTTTAATTTACGAGCTTTGGGGCAAAAGTGTAAATATCACGAAAGTTTAGGGGCAAAGCGTAATTTTGCCAAAATATGATTTTAGGTTAATTTGAATAATGTGAGCCCTAATTAGACTATATTTTAAATGATAGAGCAAGGAGAACTAAAATTCGGGCTAAAATGGGAAAATACCAAGTTGTAGGCGAAATGGTAAAAGTAGCCATTTTCACATCTGAGAGTAAGTTCATATGTAAATGTTGGTAACATAGTTATTATTTTAAATGTTTTTATATTATTTAAATGATATGATAATTATTATGAAATATTATACTCGTGATAATTGTTTGATAATATGTCAAATTATGTGATATACTTGGAAAATGTGAAAAACTATCGAGTATCGATATCGGCATTAGTAAAAAGATGGTTGAGACACACATGATTGGGAAAATGGTCCGTTAAACCTTAGGAATGGATTAGGATACAAGTGACATGTCACTTTGGGATATTTGGGCATCTGAACTCGTTGAGTTGAGTCAGAGTTCACTTATGGATGCGAATGTCAGAACTCGTTGAGTTGAATCAGAGTTCGAGAGATGTAACTAGGCATCGAGCTCGTTGAGTTGAGTCTGAGTTCACTTATGGATGCGGGGCCTTGAGCTCGTTGAGTTGAGTCAGGAGTTCACTTATGGGCGGGTTACATGGTAGCTTGGCTACATATGTGGCACTTATGTGCAAACTTTCCATGTATCAAATTATATTATGATGTGTTCAACGGTAAAATTCTACTCAAATGGAGGAATACTCGAGATGAAAGGGATGTATTGGTAAGTGTTGTGAAATGGATACTTTGAACAGGTATGTACTTAACCCTCGGGTTGAAAACTCGATACTACAACAATATGGTAAGATGATAAATGAAAATGTGATATGAATGTCTCGGTGATGATCATGCAAATGATGTTTATGTTTGCTTATATAGTTGTGTTACTTGCTATTTGCATGTGAACTTACTAAGCATTTGTGCTTACTCCCTCCTTTTCATTCCTTGTAGTGTTGACAAGCTAGCTTGGAAATTGGAAATGGTCGGAGGCACGCTCACACTATCCGTATACCATCTTGGCATAATGGCTTGTATATTTTGAGTATGGCATGTATAGCATTATAATCATTTTGTATATATGGTCTTATGATATGGTTATTAAGTGGTATGGAAATGCTTGGTAATGATTAGCCATTGGAATGGCTAATCATGATCATATTTGGTGTTATATATGCTAAATTGCTAGCTAATCCATGGGAACCATGAAATGGGTAAAATTTACCATAAAATAGATTCAGACAGTAGTAGTGATGTGAATTTGAAAAATCACTAAAAATAGTAGAAATGGAATTAAATAATGAATAAGTTATGGAATTGAAGCTTGATGAGTCTATTTTCATATGGATGGAACAAAACAGGTATATGAGTTATATTTTATGAGATGTTAAAATTTTTTTGAAATAGGGCCAGAGCAATTTCTGGATCCCCTGTTTTAACTTTAGAAATTCACCATAAATTTTTCAAAGATAATTAGAAGTCATGATTTATATGTAAAGATTCCTTATTAAGTCTAGTTTTATTATAAATAAACTGTATAGTCATTGAAACTCTTTACAGGAGATATCTAATTCAAAATACACAGAGGTCGAGCGATCGAACCCTAAAATAGGGAGATTTTAACTAATAAATTGTACTAATTTGCTTGACCAAAAATTCTATAAAAAATTATTAAATATATATATGAGTCTAGTTTCAGGAAAAATTTACAGAATTAGATTTCGAGTTTTAGAACTCAAGATCTGAATTTTTAAGCGATTGTGATGCAGTGCTAGCTTGATTGAAAATTTTAAAAATAAATTGTTTGAAATTTGTTTAAAGTAATGAATTAAGTGCATTAACACCTCGTGTTCGACTCAGATGATGGTCTCGAGTGCAGGCGTTACATTTGGTAGTATCGTATCAGTAGGTTTAGTCGGTTCTCGGACTAACTTAGCATGCGTAAAAATTTAGCTATACATGCCAGCGATGCATGATAGTGTGATGTCTTCAGCGCATATGAGTACCGTCTTATTTAGGCAGGTACTCTCCAACCGAGCTGCGCCGATCATGTTCAATGTTATGTGAAGGTATTTGAGTAAAATTATGATTATGATAAGTCTCGATTCGAGAAAAGTATGAATAAAAGTTTATGATACATATGTGATAAATATCCATATTTGCTTAATGCTCATATGATGTAGTGTATATGGCTTACTTGAAGATGAACGAAATAAATAGAAAGTAGTAGAGGTATGAATAAAAGTCATAATATTATGATATGAATGAAAATGTCCTTGTCTTGATTTGGACGTCGAATGTTGATGAATGCTAATGATATATAATTTTTATGAGATAAAGGATTATAATGAAATGAACTTATCTATGTTAAGTTCTTGGACTGAATTATATGATTGTAATGACATGTACATGATGCACGAAATGAAAGTTGTGATTGTGATGCAAATATCTATGTTTGTTTGGCCCTATATGATGTCATGAGCATGAATTAATTTAATTAAATGAATGGATAAGTAAAGCTATCTAGAAAACATAGAATGTATGCATACGTATATTGTCTAAATGGGACAGTAGGAAAATTTTTATAAGCCAACATGAATGTTGCATTGCCTGAATGAATGACATGATTTTTATGATGTTGCTATGATGATGGAAGTTGTGTCATATGTGTATGTATAAGAAAGTCGAGTCAGAGGTCCTACAACCCCTCCCCCTTACCGAAGTGGTACTTATAATAGAATTTCATGAGATTTGTATTGAATAAGTTTCCGGTTGAGAACCCAAAGAGTTCAGTGATAGAATAATTATAAGTATGATCAGAGATTAAAAATGAGCTGATAAGTAAAGTTAGAGCCAGTAAAGTATCGGATTGATGTAAAGATTATTGGAGTTATGCACTGTCCCAATTAGAGAAGGAATTCTCTTTGGTAAATCGAATTACTCATGTGCAAGGTCGAGAAAAGTGTAAATCAAAATTTATTCAAAATTGGCCTTCTTTAGTGAATGGTTTAATATGAAATTTGTGGTGAGAGAACTAGTTGGGAAATGATATTTGAAATGTGAACTATCACGAGTGTGACAGTTATGGTGGACCAGATTTAGATCTCTTTTGAGATGTTCTATATGTTTACCCGTTCTCGAAAATATTTCTATGGCTATTGATCTTACGAAGAAATTCTTGTTATATGGGAATGTCTCCTAATTACAGTGTTGGATGAAAGCATTGGTAGTCCGATTGGTTTATAATTTATATTGCTCTATTTCATCGGGTATTCTATTTCATTTAAATCGATAAAATTGATGAGAGAATACATATGATATTATAATTACATTTCTTCTACTTGATGCTTCATCTGATATATATGTATAGGAAGATATATTGATCTTGTTATATTTGATTTGATTGGGATTAAATGATGTTTTCTTTTGGACTTTCTTTCTTTGAAGAATTATCAGGGTATTCTATATTTTCTCTATGAGTTTGGTTTTGATTCTCAGGCATAGTATCGTATCTTGGGTTTCTTTATCCTGGATCTTTTTATTCTAGATTTCTTTATTCGGGTTTCTCTATCTTGCATTTCTTTATTCGGTTTTCTTGTTATCTTTGTTCCATAATTTGTCAATTCGACTCATGTTGAAGTCGTTTTTCATTTCTGTGATAATCATGTCAAATATGACTATACTTCTAATTTGATCTTGGTAATGTGGTGATTTTAGTATTGGGATTTTTTTAATTTACGTGTAAGGATTTGACATCGATAAAGGCATAGGTGATAAAAGCGCGAGTTTGAGTCGGTATGGTGAATTATTTATTTGAAAGATTTCATGTGACAATTATGTCCAGATTATTTTCTCAAGTCGATAATAGAATTTCATTTTTGTCTTGATAAAAGAGTAAATAGTCTGCGAGCGAGAAGTGTATATTTATTAGAAAGAGTTGGATATTAGTTAAAGTCACTCTGAATGATAAGGTTTTCATCTTATGAAAAATTGAAAAGTTCATTACATGTTGCGAGTTCGGATAGATGAGAATATTGGTAGCAGGCGTCTGAACTAGACTAGTCAACATTGAGCAAAGACTTCACGACTTTCGGTGTGTCTTTGTTGTATGAATTGTGATGTGTTTCAAGGCGGTGAGGTAATGTAATAGTTTAGAGAATTCGATGTTACATAAAATCTGAGTTGTTAAAAGAGGTTAAAGCTAAGCATTGGGATCTATCAAAATTATCCTTGTCAATGTTGATATTGGGATGGAAATGAGAAGGATTATTCTTGAGGCCATATCGGAATTATTTCTATGGCAGAAAGAGGAAAATGTGATGTATCCTATTCTTAAATGTTTGGAGAAATCTATAAATCATATCGGTATTGAATGAATTCCTACTCATCAGATTCATGGAATTTCAGGTCTCTTTGATTGTTGGATTTCTTGGAATTCCGGTCTCCATTAATCAAGTTAAGATCCTGGTTTTATGTCATGATATCATGTGAAACTGAGAAGGGTTGAAAATTTAAGAACAGTTGAGAGTTGAGACTGTAAGCTTTTAGACCATATGAGAAATTAGAGAGATGTATTGGAGGTACAGCCTAAGTGAAACTTCTTCAGCACCGAATATGAGATTAAAAGTGAAGACCACTTTTCCGGTCCCTAAAAGGGGGGGAGAGTTGTAATATCCTGATTTTGGGCCTAGTTGAAATAGTGGTTTCGTGACCAAAAAATCCAAGATAGAAATAATTATTTTATGATTATTTTGAGTTCTATGATATGATTGCATGATTGTGTGAAAATTTCATGAAGAAATTTTATGCATAAAGTGCTTAAATTGAAATTAGGGACTAAATCGAATAATTTGCAAAACTTGCATTCTAGAAGTTTCTATATGAAATTGTTTTGAAATATTAATTAGGAGGTATAAAATAGAAATTTTACCAATTTCTAAGTCTATGGACAAAAATTGGACCTGTATGGAATTTTTGGAAAGTTTACTAGTAAGGGCATTTTGGTCATTTAGGGGTAAAATGAATTAAAATACAAAATTAAAAGCCAATTTTGCTCATCTTCAACCCCATGGCCGAATATAGCAAGGAGAAACCATGGCTAGGGTCTTTCAAGCTTCCAAGCTTGATTGTAAGTCCATTCTAGCCCCGTTTTTCAAGTTCTTTATGTTTTTGGAATCCCGGTAACTTAATTAAGCTTATTCTAGCAATAATTTAAGCTAGGGTTCATATTTGGAAAAATACCCATAGGTGAAATGTGTTTATTTTGATGTTTTATGGTAGTATATGAAGGCTGAAATTATGTTAAACAACTTTTGCTAAGCGATTTTAAGTAAAAATGAGTAAAACGGCTTAATCGGTAAAAATTGTTATTTTTCATAACTATGTGTTAGAGTGAGAATTTGATGTTTTCATAGAAGGGAAAAATGTTCAGCATGTCATAAAACATAAGAAAATATGCTGAATTTTAATTTACGAGCTTTGGGGCAAAAGTGTAAATATGCAAAAGTTTAGGGGCAAAACTGTAATTTTCCCAAAATATGATTTTGGGTTAATTTAAATAATGTGAGCCCTAATTAGACTATATTTTATATGATAGAGGAAGGAAAACTAAAATTCACGCTAAAATGGGGAAAATACCAAGTTGTGGACGAAATGGTAAAAGTAGCCATTTTCACATACGAGGTAAGTTCATATGTAAATGTTGGTAACATAGTTATTATTTTAAATGTTTTTATGTTATTTAAATGATATGATAATTATTATGAAATATTATACTCGTGATAATTGTTTGATAATATGCCAAATTATGTGATATACTTGGAAAATGTGAAATACTATCGAGTATCGGTATCGGCATTAAAGTAGAAGATGGTTGAGACACATATTTGGGCATCCGAACTCGTTGAGTTGAGTCAGAGTTCACTTATGGATGCGAATGTCGAACTCGTTGAGTTGAGTCGAAGTTCGAGAGATGTAACTAGGCATCAGAGCTCGTTGAGTTGAGTCAGGGAGTTCACTTATGGATCTGAACGCCCAAGCTCATTGAGTTGAGTCAGGTTCACTTATGGGCGGGTTACATGGTAGCTTGGCTACATATGTGGCACTTATGTGCAAACTTTCCATGTATCCGAATTATATTCCGATGTGTTCAACGGGTAAAATTCTACTCAAATGGAGGAATACTCGAGATGAAAGGGATGTATTGGTAAGTGTTGTGAAATGGATACTTTGAATAGGTATGTACTTAACCCTCAGGTTGAAAACTCGATATAACAACAATATGGTAAGATGATAAATGAAAATGTGATATGAATGTCTCGGTGATGATCATGCAAATGATGTTTATGTTTGCTTATATAGTTGTATTACTTGCTATTTGCATGTGAACTTACTAAGCATTTGTGCTTACTCCCTCCTTTTCATTCCTTGTAGTGTTGACAAGCCAGCTCGGAAATCGGAAACGGTCGGAGGCACGCTCACACTATCCGTATACCATCTTGGCATAATGGCTTGTATATTTTGAGTATGGCATGTATAGCATTATAATCATTTTGTATATATAGTCTTATGATATGGTTATTGAGTGGTATGAAAATGCTTGGTAATGATTAGCCATTGGAATGGCTAATCATGATCATATTTGGTGTTATATATGCTAAATTGCTAGCTAATCCATGGGAACCATGAAATGGGTAAAATTACCATAAAATAGATTCGAGACAATGATAGTGACGTGAATTTGAAAAATCACTAAAAATAGTAGAAATGGAATTAAATAATGAATAAGTTATGGAATTGAAGCTTGATGAGTCTATTTTCATATGGATGGAGCAATTATATGAGTTATATTTTATGAGATGTTTAAATTTTTGTGAAACAGGGCGAGCAATTTTGGATCCTGTTTTGACTTTAGAAATTCACCATAAATTTTCAAAGATAATTAGAAGTCATGATTTATATGTACAGATTCCTTATTGAGTCTAGTTTTATTAGAAATAAACTTCATAGTCATTGAAACTCTGTATAGGAGATATCTGATTAAGTAATACACAGAGGTCGAGAGCGATCGAACCACTGAAATAGGGGTGATTTTAACTAATAAACTGTACTAATTTGCTTGACCAAAAATCTATAAAAAAATTACTAAATAGATATATGAGTCTAGCCTCAGGGAAAATTTACAGAATTGGATTTCAAGTTTCGGAACTCAAGATATGAATTTTTAAGCGACTGTGATGCAGATTGCTAGCTTGAGTGAAAATTTTAAAAATAAATTGTTTGAAATTTGTTTAAAGTAATAAATTAAGTCTGTTAACACCTCGTGTTCGACTCCGGCGACGGTCTCGGGTACGGGCGTTACATCAAATACCTCACACACATATATATGTACCAAGATCGAAATATGCTTAAACTTAAAATTTATACTTAGCCATTTTTGCATGGCTTAATATATTCACAACTTAAGAATCAAACATATTAACTAGCCTATACATGCCATAGTTTCAAATTTAAACTTATCAAATACCAAAAATAGTCGATAGTGTGATGGACTTTGCTGACGATCCCTGAGCTCATAACTAGATCTCGAAATCTATAAAACAGAGGTAAACATAACACACAGTAAGCTATTAAAGCTTAGTAAGTCAAAAGAAAATAACAACTCAATGACATTATCAATCTATTTTAACCAAACCAAGTTATATTATCATAGTCACATTTAATCTCAAGTTTAACATTTCATAATTAACATATGCTTTCATAAATAACTTTATCTTAACTTAGGTTGTACATATATACATATTCCAAGTATCATTCAATTTCAAAGACATAACATCATTATATAACCAAATGTATTTATACACGTATACATATACTCATGAATCAAAATATAACTTCACATGCATATACATAACATATAGCCGAATATACTTTGCAAATGCACAAATGTTCACATTAATAACTTATATAATTTGCATCATTTATCAAATGGCCAACTTACCTTATTTTCAAATAGGTAATCAACTAACTCATACCTGATAGTTTTAGTTCATTTTACACCTTCGTTCACAACTTATTGTTGCCTGTTGAACCATTCGGAATTGGATAGGACACTTGGACAATTACATATATATCATACAATGCCAACGTCCCAGACGTGGTCTTACATGTAATCACATATCGATGCCACTGTCCCAGACAGGGTCTTACTCGCACACATATATCAGAGTCATATATCGATGCCAACGTATAAAACGTGGTCTTCCTCACACACATATATCGGAATCACATATCGTTGCCAATGTATTAAACGTTGTCTTACTCGCATACATATATCGATGCCATGGTCTTACTCGCACATCACATATCGAAATCCTATGTCATGACATATGTATCCTAGCTATTCCTAAGGTTTATACGGGGCTTTTAGACATCGTAACTCGGTCGAAAGGAATTCGTAAACATAGCTCCCAAGCTTATTTACATTCGGCTAACACATATATATTTTCACATATTTCATTTTAGCATATAAAATTCATATTTATTTAAAATAAACAATACCTATTTGCTTATAAACTTACCTCAAACGATGAAAATTGGAACGGGACGGCTAATCGATAACTTTAGTTTTCCCTCCATCTAAATCCGATTTCTTTGGTTCTTGATCTAACATATCCAAATTAAACTCATTCAAACATATTTTCACTCTATTTAGTCCAAAAACACATAAATGAGTAAATTACCATTTTACCCCTGATATTTCACACTTTTACAATTTAGTCCAAATTGCACAAAACACAAAACATGCAAAATTTGCACATACCATGCTTAGGCCGAATACTACCCATTTCATACAAGTCCATACATTTCATTTATTTTACATTTTAGTCCCTCAATTTATTATTTTTGCAATTTAGCCCTAATTACTCAAAATCATCAAAAATTTCAATACAAAACATGTTAATCTAAAACATATATTTCATATTTCATCAACTAAAATCAAAAAACTCAAATATTCATCAATGACATAACTCAAAATATTCATCAAAATCAGAAAGCATGGGCTTGGTACATTACACTGCAACGATCTCAAAAACGTAAAAATTATCAAAAACTGAGCTAGTTACATACCTTGGTTGAGCTTAACAAATGGCCGAACCCTAAGCTTTGTTTTTGTCTTCTCCATTTTTATGTTTCAGTCAAAAAAATATGAACATCAACATGGCTTTTAATTATGTTATAATATATCATATATATTATTTACTATTTTATATATTTAACCTTTAAAAATTTAATTAGAAAACCATATAAAACATGTCTAATACCGTCCACTACATATAATTATGGTTTAATTGCATTATAAATGCTTCATATTATAAAGACAACAACAATTAGGCACCTTCACATTTAACCCTCAAATTTTCATATTACGCGACTAAGCCCTTTTAATTAAATCGACACTCAAACGGCAAAATTAAAACACGAAAATTTCACAGATATAAATTCACATATAATAAACACATAAAATATTTTTCTGACTCAGATTCATGGTCCCGAAACCACCATTCCAAATAGGGTCTAAATCGGATTATTACAGATTCGATCATTGAGGAGAATCAGCCAACATCCGATTCTAATTAAAATTTTCAAACTTTTAATTTTGTTTAGTTTAGTTTATTTTGGGGCTGTATAATTTTAACTTGGATGATTTTAATTTTATTTTGCTTTATTTAGTTTATATTAAAAAAATTATGTTGATTTTGTGTAGGAACCCCAAAAATTATGTGGCACAACAATTTAAAGCTAAACTGGCACGAGGAGGACAACTCGACCATACTCGAGGAACTTTGACGCTTAAATTGGGTAGTTCCTTTCTCTTATCTTTTGAGAAAACATTAGGGACAATATGCCAAATAAACTCTGTGTGTGTTGGAGGGGGAGTAACATAGAAATTTTCAAATTTTTTTCAAAACTTTTAACTTCTATTACTTGTTTTTAATTGTTTTAGTAGTTAAAATTTTATTTTTCTGTGCTTGTTTGTGTGCGAGCTTGTAGAAATATAAGTGATCGTTAGGATCATGTAAATAAGATTTTGTGTTTAAATTGTAAATTTGGTTCGATAGTAATTGATATTAGGTTACTTAGTATTAAACTAATTAGTTCACTATGTTACATTACAAATAGGTAAAAGTGTGTTTAGTGTACCAAATGATAAATAAGTGTATAAAAAAGATATGTGTTTGTTTGAATTATAAGTTGTTGGAGATTCCATGAATGTAGATATTTAGGGATTACCTAAGGCATTTCTTGGTTACTACTAGAGCCAAAAAGCCAACCCTATACGTAAATTCCCTAGTACCTGAGTTTTTAGCCTAATTCCATTTTCTTGATGAACTTTAAATGAAACCTTGAGCTTAATGCATAATTTCTTGATCCTTTTTTGTTTTGGTCCCAACACGAACTTAGATGTTGAGCTATTAATATTGAGAGTTAGGTAGATACATCACGGAGATTTTAAAATAATTGAGAGTGAAAATTAAGTGATAGTATGGTATAGTGAGTATCAGATTCTTGCAAAGTCGCGTGTGAAGGAAGAAAAAATCAAGTGTAGAAAAACTTTGTGAAGGCCAAAACCAAGCAAGAAAATCTTGAATGAACAAAAGCAAACTAAGTAAAAAAGAAAAAGAAAGAAAGAAAATCCAAAAATAGAAAAAAAAAGAAATAAAATACTCAATTTTGTACAAAAAAACTCGCTAAGATGATTGAACTCATGAATACTATATTATACCTTAGGAAATGTAGGGAACAGAAATGTGAGAGAAGTGGATATAAGGTGGTGAGCTAAGGGATATAATTGGGGTAGTATCAGGGTTAATATAATGTGTCAAACTATTTTCATTCTTAAACCATTTTTTAGAGTTAATTCTTCAATTTCGAACCAACCTAAGCCGTAAAACGATACAAGCTGAAAAGTCCTATGTGACCTAATTGATACGGCTTTTGGATGAAAATTAAACTAAGTATTAACATTTCTGACCAATTGTAATCTTCAAACATAAATGTAAATTTTGTGTACTTATTTCGATGGAATACTATGATTAATATTGTTGTATTTGTTTGCGTTATAACCTAGTGAACTAACATGTTTGATATTGAAAATTAGAAGTAAAATATATATCGTGCTAGAATTGTGTTTAATTCACATTGTCTTGTTTATATTGTTCCGAGTTGGTCTCATGTATTCAGCATGCTCAACCACTGTTTAGTTGTTTTTCTATTTTCAGATTTTATGTGTTTTTATTTTTGTTGTATGAGGACAAGTAACAATTTAAGTGTGGGGGAGTTTGATCTATCACAATTTGTTGTGGAAAATTAGAGTCTTTTTGGCACTTAACGAGCTTGTTTTCTAGCTCTTTTACATGTTTTAATTATGTTTTCAGTTTTTATTAGTTTAAGTTTAATTTTCACAAAATCAGCATTTTTACGCAATTTTTAGCCATATGATGACGTAATGGGCCTATACGGGCCTAGGGATGAACTAACGAGTTACTCGAGTCTGCAGAACATTGATTTCAAGCTGAGAATGCGATGAACAATGATAACATCGTGACACCAGGCTATGGTGTTGCAACACCAGACCTTGAAGCCAAAGAATTCAGGCTCAAAGGCAGTGTCATGACACCGGTCCTGTGGTTTCGTGACACTGGGCGATGAACAAACATAATTTAATCAAGGGTGTTTTAGTTTGTCAATAAATATGAATTTTGAAGGTTGTAATTAACTTAATTAGGCCAAACATTTTTTGCTGTAAATAGGAGTGTTTAGCCCTACTTTGGGGGGTTTTACCAAGTGAGCCACTTAGTTTAGGTTTAGTATAACACCTTATACCCGGCCAGGTCACCGAGCTCGAGTAATAGGACACTACATCAATCATCAAACTATTCATACAATCTCAAATACATGCAACCATTGTCACTCTCAAATTGTTACGGGACTATTGAGTTTTTAACACCTTGGCAATGTTTTAATCAACTTATCAAATTTTATCGACATTAATAACAAGTTAATCATTGATCGTGATTTTCCATGATAAGTTTTATAAATTTATAGTTAATTGTTCTTGAAACTAACTATTATCACGACGTAGGCAAGTGTACCTATCGAACAGTAGTATAGCTTTAGCAAGACCAGATTGTCGAACCCAAAGGAACTAAAAGTACTAGTATTAACTGCCTTTTTATTATCTAACCTAAAAATAAAAGAGTTTGTTTTAATTAACTAATTAACTAAACTAAGAAATCACAGAAAATAGAAGTGGGGAATTACTTTTGGAAAAACGATTGATTTAGGACAATACCCAAGGAAAAATCCACCTAGACTTCACTTGTTATTTTGACTCCGAATCGGACGATTTATTCATTTAACTTGTTCCGTAGAAATCCCTGAGTTATGTTATTATCCCTATTCAAGACTAATAACGTCTAACCCTACATTGAATAATTGAAATCTCTTTCTAATTAACACCCTAAGGTTGCATTAACTCAATCTATGGATCCCTTTATTAGGTTTCACCCTAATCCGGCAAAATCTTGTTAACCTATCTCTAGGAGTGCAATCAACTCCGCTTAATTATGACAAAGTTACTCTTAGACAGGGACTATTCATCATCTAAATATGAGCATTAACTTGAATCAATATTCTGAAATATCGAAACAAGAATTAAAAGCTCATAATTAAGAACAAGTTAAATATTTATCATACAATTCAGAAAATAATAACAAGATTCGTCTTAGGTTTCATTCCCCTTAGATATTTAGGGGGTTTAGTTCATAACTAAATAGGAAAACATCTCAGAAGAATAATGAATACAAAACATAAAGAAAACCCAAAACTCCTGAAGGGAAATTGAGGAGAGATCTTCAGTCTTGATGATGAATCCGGCTTCTAAGATGGATCAATCGGCTTTCTTGGAGTAATTCCTTACTCTCTACTCTTCGTCTCCCTTTTAGTCCTCCTCTAGGGTGTTTAAATAGGCTTTAGAATGCCTAAAATCCCTCAAACTTGCCCTTTTCCGAATAGAACTTAACTAGGGCTCGACAGGGACACGCCCGTGTGCTATTACTTCAGGCCGTGGTTAAGGCTAAGAGATCAACACACCCGTGCTGAGGTTGTTTTAGGCCGTGGTTGAGCCTGTTAGAATGGCACGGGCGTGTGTTCTGCCCGTGTGAGGAAGTCCAGGCCGTGTTGTTTTCCCACGTCGGCTCATTTTCTCTATTTTTGGCCCGTTTCTTATTCTTTTCGCTCTCCTATGCTCACCTAAGTATAAAACATGAAATTAAAGGATTAGAAGCATCAAATTTACCAAATCTAAGGAGAAATCATTCATAAATGTGTTAAGTATAGGATAAAAATATGTATAAATTACGGTTTATCAAATACCCTCACACTTAAGCATTTGCTTGTCCTCAAGCAAAATCCTCAATTCACGATTAAGAATTCCTTTTTCTCAACTTATAATTCCTATCAATAATATCTCAAACTAATCCATAAGTAATCATACATTGAGAATTCAACTAGAAGAACATTAAAGTTTCAAAC
Source organism: Gossypium anomalum (assembly GCA_025698475.1). Taxonomy (NCBI): domain Eukaryota; kingdom Viridiplantae; phylum Streptophyta; class Magnoliopsida; order Malvales; family Malvaceae; genus Gossypium; species Gossypium anomalum. Next base: position 23,035,458 of record CM046958.1, read on the forward strand.
ATTCCAAGTTGAGCATTTAATCATGAAAAATATAGGCATCTCCCCTTATTTAAATAATCACATTTGATTCAAAATCTCATAGAGTTTAACATCCTCACTAAAGATTCACTCAAATCACTCTAAGTGTTTAAGGATAATGAATGTAGCACTCAACAGTCAATATGAAAAGTTATTACCATAGGCTTGCATGAAAATCAAATCTCCACCACTATAAATTGAGATGATACATCAATCAAAAGGTCTTTAGAGGGTTGTAACGAGGCTTGGTTAGGGGGTGTGGTCACAAGCTGAAAGAAAAGGTTAGAATCGAGATTGAATTTAAAAATTACTTAACTAGAAAAATATTTAATCATCACTTGCGTACAACAGAGCTTCTTCTCAGAATATGGAATTTAAATACTTAAACTCAAAAACAAAAGATCACTACTAATATGTAAATATGTATGTTTTTTTTTAGAACAAGTTAAATAACATAGACTAACTATTAAGAACAAGACGTAGTTAAGCAATTTATTCAAATCAAATCTCGACAAGAATAGGGATCAAATTAATTAAGGGGATTTCAATAATAATGAGTTAAGAGTTAATATTAAAGGTAAATCAAGGAATGGGATGTTATGCTCAAAGGGGTTTCCTAAGGGTTAATTGTGAAGGTAGGCTTTTCATGGCATGACTAGGTTAATCCTAAGTGCCTCTATCATCTTGACATATTAAATCAAATGGTGTGGTCTTGACATGCATAATCAAGCAAGTTCTAGAATAACAATTCGATATTGACGCACTCAAGCAATAATAAAAGTGAGCATGAAAGAAATAATAGATGCTCTTTAAAGGCTCAAAATCTAACAAAAATTATGGCTTTTTTATGTTCAAAACTGTGGATTTCAATTCAAGGTAATACCTAAACTTAGGAAAACAACCTAAATTTTTAAATTCTCAAAAATCAACTTATCATGCTTAATTCTCTAATGTCTTAAATTTTAAATAGTCAATACATGAATGCCTATGTTTTAATTCAAGATATATCAATAAAAATCATAATTTAATCAAAATTCATCCTAAAAATGATATGAGAGATTTATAAGAGAGCAAAACAAAATTTAGGGATTTTTCTGATAGTGATATAATTTACCCCCCACACTTAAGATGTACATTGCCCTCGATGTACAAAGATAAAGTTAGTGGCAATTGTAGATAAGATCATAAGATAGGGAGAGAAGTGAAAATTCTTGACTGTGAAGTGAATGAACTCCCTAGTTTGGAGTTATGTAGAGTGGAAAAGGATACCCGGTGGTGGTAGAGGTTGGGTTCTACAAGTGCTTGTGCCAAAAGAATATTATATCTCGTGGTTGAGTAGGGCATATGATGTCGTGGAGAACCTTTTCAGATGGAGTTTGAAGTTCCTAAGTAATTGTGAGCTTTGTAGCTCTTTATAAGCGTGATAAAATCAGGAACTTTTTAGGAATATAGAGAAGAATAATTACTCATAATGAAATAGCCGAGAATAAAATTTGTTTATAAATCCTAAAAATAAAATAGTATCAAAAGGAAGTAAAATGAAAAGTTAAAAATAAAAAAAATAAGAAAAATGACAAATAAATATAAAGATAAAGATAAAGATAAAATAAAATATTTAAACATCATCATGGCCGGATGGTTCGCAAGGTGGTGGTGGGGATGGGATGTGGAGGTGCTGACAAATCTGCTTTAGAGTAAGATCAATGTTATCAAATCGCTAAAACCACTGCTGCTCAAATCGAGTGAGGCGCTCGTAGATGTCAGAATATGAAGCCGCCGTATGAACTGACCGATAGGTGGGTGGTGGCTGAGACGGTGGGTCCTCGTGCTGTGGAGGGACATCATCAGTAATGTCCTCAAGGGCCTCCTCCTCGGTTGATTGGGCGAGACGATATTGAGGAGGGTAGGTTCCACGGCGCTTTTCGATCATCCTTATACTTAGCATGCTTGAGATGCCTTGTGGAGACATCTGGCCAATGAGGGTAAGGGAGGATTCTTGTGCCGCGGTGTTGAGGAGCCCAAAGTGCCGAGCCAGTTGAGTCACGTAGGGGCTAATAGAGATGACCCCCTTCCGATGTCACTCCGTCTGATGGTGAATGGCAAGGGCGATGAAATAGGCGAGGTCGAAGACGTGCCCGTGTGACATACACCATAGGAAATAGACGTCGTGGGTGTTGACGACGCCAGTGCTCTCTCTCCTCCCTGTCAAAGTGTGAGCTAAGATAGAATGTAAGTACCTCAGGGATGGAGGGAGAGCTAATGCCTTGGAGCTACTGGGGTCGTAGGTGGCCGAACGTGGTACTAACGCATCCCAGCAGCGTGAAGGAGAATGATGAATGTGACGGTTGAGAGCGTGGAGGTCATTCTCCTCTTTGCACTCCTCCGTGTAGAGGCCCAGTGCAGTATCGAATTATGGGACGCTTAACTGGCGGACTAATCCGTCGAGGCGAAATTAAACCGTGCCGAGATCATCGTAATTGGTCATTACAGTCTAAAGATGGAACGTTGAGCATGGTTCCATCGTAAGCTCGAGATACATCGGCTCGATGATCACATAGAAAAGGTCCCAAGGGTCGGTGATGAGCAGGGCCCGAATCGTATCAGTCAGTTGAGCTTGTTGTACTGTGGCCCAGTCGATGTAGCTGCCGGCAACTAAAGGTCGGGCCCGGCATCGATAAAAGTTCTTCTTGGGGTCCAATGGGAAATCTGCGGGGAAGGGTGGCGAATTTGTGAGGGCCAGAGGAGGATACGCTCCTTTCTTTTTCTTTGAAGCGGGGACGGTGGCTTTCTTTCCACGTAAAGATGACATGGTATACCTGTAGGCAAAAACATTATTCCGTCTTGATGAATGGACAAGGTAAAATGTAAACAAATTCAAAAAGAAAAAAGTCATGAATTAGAACTAATAATTTCAGCCACAACTACTAACAAACCTAACCAAAACAATCAATTTTATTTCGTGGTATTAGTATGATAATGGTATGAGTTTCATAAAAATGGCAAAGAACTCTATGGAAACAAAAAAAAATGGATAAATGAAAAATGTCAACACAAAAGCATGAGTATTTCTCTTACAGGCTTTATCCACCATAACACTAGCCTAGGGTTAATGCACAGCCTCAACGATCCATCTTTTTTCTTTACAAATAGAACCGACGCACCCTAATGTAAGAAATTAGGTCGAGCAAAACCTCTGTCAATCAATTCTTGTAACTGTACTTTCAACTCTTTCAATTCATTAGGAGCCATTTTGTAAGGTGCTATGGATATCGGTGTCGTTCAGTAAACCAAGTAATTCCTCTAGGAATACGTCAGGAAATTTACATACAACCGGTACTGACTGAAGCTTTGACTCAGATACTTTAGTATCCAACACAAATGTGAGATAAGCATCATAACCTTTTCTGACATATTTCTGTGCTAACATTGCTGAAATCACATTAGGTAGTCCATCTAGTTTATCAGATTCAACACGAAGTAATTCACCATTCTCACATTTCAATACAATATATTTTTGCTTACAATTTACCACTACATCATATCGGGCTAACCAATCCATTCCCAAGATCACATCAAACTCATCAAATGGCAATAACATCAAGTTAGCCGAAAAGCAATAACATTTTACCATTAACTGACAACTCTTATAGGCTTTATCCACCATAACACACTGGCCTAGGGTTAATGCACAGCCTCAACGATCCATCCTTTTTCTTTACAAATAGAACCGACGCACCCCAATGTGAGAAATTAGGTCGAGCAAAACCTCTGTCAATCAATTCTTGCAACTGTACTTTCAACTCTTTCAATTCATTAGGAGCCATTTTGTAAGGTGCTATGGATATCGGTGTCGTTCAGTAAACCAGGTAATTCCTCTAGGAATACACCAGGAAATTCACATACAACTGGTACTGATTGAATCTTTAACTCAGATACTTTAGTATCCAACACAAATGTGAGATAAGCGTCATAACCTTTTCTGACATATTTCTGTGCTGACATTGCTAAAATCACATTAGGTAGTCCATCTAGTTTATCAGATTCAACATGAAGTAATTCACCATTCTCACATTTCAATACAATATATTTTTGCTTACAATTTACCACTACATCATATCGGGTTAACCAATCCATTCCCAAGATCACATCAAACTCATCAAATGGCAATAACATCAAGTCAGCCGAAAAGCAATAACATTTTACCATTAACTGACAGCTCTTACAGGCTTTATCCACCATAACACACTGGCCTAGGGGGTTTGAAACTTTAACCACAAATTTAGTGAATTCAATAGGTAAATTTTTAACAGACACTAAGTTCGTGCATATATATGAATGTGTGGAACCAAGATCAATCAATGTAGTAATATCAGTGTCATGTACAGAAAATGTACCAGTAATAACGTCTGGTGCAGAGGCATCTTCTCTAGCAGTAATATGTCCTTACAGGTGCTTCTGCCTCTTATCTAACTGTAGTATCCTTGGTAGTACCTCAACTACCACCAACATTGTAGGGATGACGGGGTGGTCTGCCTCTCGAGACAGGATTACTAGCTGGTTCTATCTTTTTTCAACTCTTTCTGGATAATCTCTGAGAAAATGGTCGAGTGAACCACATTCGAAACAAGCTCCACTTCTAGACCAACATTCCCCATGATGGAATTTGTTACAATGTTTACATTTCAGTTTGGGATTACTGACACTACCCACACTGGTCATAGATGGAGATGAAGACCTCGGGTTAAAATGCTGATAGCCCTGCTCTCTTCTAGAATATCCCATAGAGGTGGTCACATGATCATAATACTTCTCTAATTTCTTAGAAGCAAATGATTGTGTAGTCCTTTTTTCTAGAAACCCAAGCCTTTCTTTCGGCTTGTTTCTTTTCTTTACTCAGTTCCTCAGCTTTGTGAGCTTAGCCGACTAGCACCGCAAATTCCCTTATTTCGAGAATTCCAATCAATAAATTGATGTCTTTATTTAGGCCCTCTTCAAAGCATTTACACATTTCAGCCTTAATTAAAACCCATTCCTTAGCATACTTGTTCAACCGAACAAATTCCTGTTCATATTCGGATACGGTCATGTTTCTTTGTTTGAGCTCTAGAAATTCCTTCTTTTTCTGATCCATAAATTTCTGGCTAACATACTTCTTCCTGAATTCAACTTGGAAGAATTCCCATGTAACATTCTCCCTCGGTACTACTGAAGTTATGGTATTCCACCAATGATAAGTTGTATCTTTCAGTAGAGATACCGCACATTTCAGACATTCAGCAGGTGTACAAGACAATTCATCAAAAACCCGGATAGTGTTCTCTAGCCAAAACTCAGCCCTTTTCAGATTATCATCTGCGGCAGCTCTAAATTATTCCGCCCCATGTTTGTAGATTTTATCTATCGGAGGCTTACCAATTCTAGCAGGTTCGACACCCTGTGGTACTTCAAGATTCGATTGGGGAGCAGGTGGGGGTAGTTGTTGTACAACAGGGTTTGTTCTCAAGTACTAGGTAAACCATTCATTCATCATTTGAAAGAAGGCTTGTTTCGCCTTATCACTTCAGCCCTTAGACATGGGCTTTTCACTACCAGACGCAGACCCAACTCTTTGCACTAAAGCTGAAGCATTGCTCTTAGCTTCCTCGGATTTAGCTCTAGCTCAATTGGATGACATCACTATATGAAAAACACATTTTAAAATGATAAGAAGTCATCACACTATTAAAATTTATATAATGACATGTATAGCTAAACTCGTGTTCGCTACGTCAAATCCTAGAATCCAAAAAATCGTAGCTCTGATACCATTAAATGTAACACCCCTAACCTATACTCATCACTAAAATAGGGTTTTAGAGCATTACTAGAACATTCAGAATATTTTTCCATTAATCTATGTAAATTACTATTCATTTATCGATATCATCCATAAAGTCCCTTGATCGGGCCCTCGAGGCCCAATACGAGCATTAGAATTGAATCGGGACTTAATCGGGACCTCTAAGAATTTTCCATAAAATTACAAAAATTTTTCCAAGGTGCAAGGCTCACACGCCCGTGTGGTCCAAGGGACAGACCCATGTGACCCTGGGATACGCTCGTTGGACGCCGTCTTCGACCCCGTGTAACTGTCTGACTTGCACACACGGCTGTGCCACACGCCCGTGTACTAGGCTGTGTGGTTAATTAATTCAATTTGAAATTAGGTGCAGGTTTCACACGGCCAAGACACACACCCGTGTTCTAGGCCATGTGGCGCACACGACTAAGACACACACCCGTGTCTCTGCCCATGTGCTCAATTCTGAGCATTCTGTTTCTCAAAATTAAGGCGCAGGGGGCACACGGCCTAGCCACATGCCCATGTCACCAAGTCTTGTGTCACACACGGTCTAGACACATGCTTCTGTGTCAGCCCGTGTAGAAAAAATGAAGCCATTTCTAGCTTCATTTCTCACCCAAAATTTCACCCAAGACTTGCACTTGAAACACACATACAGTACCAACCAATTCAAGCATTCAAATTGGGCAATTTCATCATTCAACAAGAAATATCAATACATGTATATGTGTTTATAAACTTACCTTGGAATAACTTAGGCATTAGCATCATTTGATCACATATACATAACATATCACATATGAATATAACATCATAACGTACTTGATCATGCCAAAATAAACCATTACTAGTCATTCCAATGGCTAGGTTACAAAATAACATTTCAAGCTAGTACTGGCCAAGTTTTCCTATACATGCCATTATACCAAAATGATTTCACTATATGTACCCAAGATGCTAGTTGATAGTGTGATGACACTTCAATGATCTTCCAACCTTTACGAGATTCCGAGCACTATAAAACAAGAGGAAAATAAAATAGAGTAAGCATTACATGCTTAAAAAGTTCGTATAATGGAAACTAAACTTACCAATCTTGTTTATTAAAATCTAGGCATACAATGTTATGTTTCCATCCATTTGGTTAAATTGCCTAATCACATACGTTCCATCAAACATGTTAGTCACCAAAATATTCATATCAATCAAGTAGCATAGATGAGCTCATCAAGCAATATTCTTTCAAGTCATTATCATATCATATCAAGATTTTCATGCCATGTTTTATTTCCGTTGAATCATTGAATCCTGATAGAAGCACAAGTAGTACACTCGAAGTGTACGATTCTATAATCTGTCAATTTCTTATTCTAGTGTACCTATTGGGGCACTTAACTGAGAAACACTCTCTCGAGCCACATGTTGTATAACAGGATTACTAGTCTAGGCTAAATCCTATATATAGCATATGCACAGAGGAGCTCGATTAGGATTACCAGTCCAGTCTAAACACTAATCATAACGTATGCTCGAAAGGTAGACGTCTGAGCTAAATCATTTCTATAACAAGTTCATTAGGATTAGTCATCCGAGCTAAATCCCGTCCGCAACAAATGTAACCTTATTAGTTTCGGGAAAGCGCATATAATCATCGGAATTCAACATTCAATCGGGACTCAACCCTTATTCACCATTTTCAAGCATGAATCAAATTTCTTATGATAGCATTCAAGTAATTTACATCAATATAAATCACATTACATACAATCACGACATTCAATTAACAAAATTACATGCCAGATTAAGTTACATGAACTCACCTCGATACTTGTTCGCGTAAAAGTCTACTAATCCGAAATCTTTTATTTTCCTCAATCTAACCTCGAATTAGTGTTGTTTGGAACTATATAGATGAATTTAACTATCAATTTCATACATTTCATATTTAAATGGACTCAATTTATGTCATAGGAAAAATTACCATTTTGCCCCTAACTTTAACATAAATTCTAATTTTGTCCCTAGGCCCGGAAAATGAAACTTGTGCAAATTACTCCCTACTTCAAGCCTAACCAAAGCCCCATTACAAATTTTCCAGCACATGTATTCATAAAATTTTAGAATTTTTCATCAAATTTTACAACTTTTCATTTTAGTCCCTAAATCATCTTTTCATCAAAAATCATTTTGTAAAAGTTGTTTATCTATCAATAATCTTTCATTTTCTGCCATAAATTCCTAATTTCCAGCATAATACATCCATGAACCATTTTCATACCTTGATAACTTTTCAAATTAATCCCTCAAATAGAGAGATTAAGTTATCCTAGATTCAAAAATACCAAAATTACTAAAAACGGGACAAGAGAACTTACCCAATTAAGCCTTGAAAGTTCCTCTTCTCTCTCCTAGGGTTTCCATAAAATTTTAGGTTAAATATGATGAAAATAAGATGATATATTTCTTTTCATCTTTTAATTAATTAAGTATTTTTGTATTTCTAATTTAGTCCTTGCCCTTTTTCTATAATTCCATGGATGAGTCACCAAGAAAAATCTACATACTTTTTTTAATGGTCTAATTACCATATAAGGACCTTAAGTTTTAAATTCCATAGCTATTTGATCCTTATAGCTACTAGATTTCAAATTTCTCATTTTATGCGATTTAGTCCTTGTAATTGAGCACTTAATCGATAAAATTTTCGTTTGAAAATTTTCACATGACATGCCTATTATAATATGGACCATATAATGAAATAAAAATAAATTATATTTTTGGGTCGAATTTGTGGTCCCGAAACAGCTGTTCTAATTTCACCAAAAATGGGTTGTTACATATAGCTTTCAATGGGTTGCAAGTTAGGTAGTTACACGCCTAGCACACACAGCGCAGTATTTTGGCCGTATGACACAAGTCGGTGAGTACACGCACGGACACAAGTTGGGATACAGCCATGTGGAATGTCCACACTACCAAGACACGGCGTGTCTTTTCTACCGTAAGTCACACGGCCTGGCCACATGGTCATGTGACCCATGTAATTTGTAAATTTCCATCTTTTTCTAAAAACTGCTATATGTTTTTTATTTAGTCCCGACTTGTTTCTAATGTGTTTTTAGGGCATTGAGGGCTCATATAAGGGACAATGCGTATGTTATTGATTGGTTTTGCTGTGATTGATGATATAAATTAAATGTTTTAAAATTGTTGATAGTTTTGAAACGTAAACTCTAGTAATGCTCTGTAACCCTATTCTGGCGACAGATACAGGTTAGGGGTGTTACAGAAATTTTGTCTGGTAAGTTCATATGAACTGTAATCATTATAATGTTATTCAGATTAAATATTTACTATGTTGTTTTTAATGTAAATGACTCAATATATATATATATATATATATATATATATATATGAATGTGTCCATATTATGATGAATTGACAGATATCAAGTCCCGGTTGAACCTTAAGAATTCATAGGATACAAATGACATGTCATTAGGGATTTCATGTTTCGGGTGCTGGTCTTAAATGTCCTATTGATGGCTTATGTCCTACATTTGTTGTGGATTCTCCATAGCTCGTGTGAGCAGCATCATCTAGCTTACATTCTGACCCACAACTCATATGAGCAGATCCATTTCACAGCTCGTGTGAGCAATGATGTAAAGGAAAGGTTACGATTATATGTAAAGGCACACTTCGTGTGAGCTTTCCCAAGTATCTGGTGTAATTCTAGATGGTTCAACGGGTAAGAAAAGGAATGGAACGGTAAGTGACCTAATGCAAAAGTTCATGACTATATAAAAGGGTTTAAAGCTAATGTAATGTATCTGATGAAATTCTACTTATAATGTGAATGAGTTTATATATGTTGTTGATGAACCTATTAACATATGAATTTAATGATGCTTGAATATGTAACACCCCTTAACCCGTATCTGTGGTCGAAATAGGGTTACGGAGGATTACAGAACTTTCAAAACATTTTTTAGGTAACTCACATAAATTACTATTCATTAACCGAAATTCTTTATATCATCCCTTAAATGGACCATTGAGGCCCAATACGAGCATTAAAATCAAGTTGGGACTTAATTAGAAACTCTAAGAATTTTTCGCGACATTATAAAAATTTTCTAAGTTACAGGGCTCACACACCTGTGTGGTCCAAGGGACACGACCATGCTGCAGGCCGTGTTTGACCCCGTGTCACTCTCTGACTTGTGCACACGGCCATGCCACACGCCCGTGTGCTCGGCCGTGTGGTTAATTAATTTTCTTCGAAATTAAGTGCAAGTTTCACGTGGCCAAGACACACACCCATGTTCTAGGCCGTGTAGCACATACATCTGAGACACATGCCCATGTCTTTGCCCATGTAATCAATTCTGAGCATTTTGTTTCCTCGAATTTAAGGTGCAGGGGACACACGGCCTAACCACACACCCATGTACTAGGTCAGTGTCACACACACTGCCTAGACACACGCCTGCAGTGTCCTTTCTATGTGGACAAAATAAAACTATTTCTAGCTTCATTTCTCACCCAAAATCACACCAATGACTTGCACTTAAACTCACATCCAAATACCAACCATTTCAAGCATTCAAATTAAGCAAACTCTATAATTCAATATGACATATCATTACATGCATGCATGTTTGTAATCTTAACTTGGTATATTCCAAATGTTAGGCATGATTTGAACAACCATTAACATGTATGTAGCTACCATAGTTTGACATTACAAGTATATCAGAAACAACCATTACTAGCCATTCCAATGGCTAGATTACAAACCACATATTTAAGCCATCTATGGCCAAGTTAGCCTATACATGCCATTATACCAAAATGATTTTCCTATATATACCCAAAATAAGCTAATGGATAGTGTGATGAAGCTCCAATAATCTCCAACCTTCGCTAGCTTTCGAGCACTATAAAACAGGGGAAAATAAACAGAGTAAGCATTACCTGCTTAGTAAGTTTGTATAGTGAAAACTAAACTTACCAATCCCGTTTATTAAATCCAAAGCATACAATATCATGTATTCCATCCATTTGGAAAAATTGCCTAAACACATGCATTCAATCAAACAGGTTAGTCACAAAATCTTCACATCAATCAAGTAAACATAGATGAGCTCATCATACAATTTTCCTTCAAGACGTTATTCATTTCATCCCATAATTCTCTTATCATGCCAAGAGTTATGTCTGTTGAATCATTGAAATTTCGATGGATACTTAAGTAGTACACTCAAGGTGTACAATTCAATAACCCATCAATTCTTATTCAAGAGTACCCAATAGGGAATTTAATCAAAGAGCACACTCTCGAGCCACATATCGTATTACAAGATTACCAGTCCAGGCTAAATCCATTATGTAACGTATGCTCGTAAGAGCTAAATTAGGATTACCACCCAAGCTAAACCCTAATTGTAACATATGCTCAAGAGGGATTATATCAGGATTACCCGTCCAAGCTAAATCCTTTCTATAATGAGATCAATAGGATTACTCGTCTGAGCTAAATCCCACAGCAACAAATGCAGGACCTCATTCATTTCGGGAAAGCATATATATTCATCGAAATTCAATATTCAAATGGAGCTTAACCCTTTTTCACCGTTTCAAACATGTATTCAATTCTTCATCATAGAAATCAAACAATTCACATCAATATAAGTCACATTCCATACAAACACAACATTCAATTTAACATATTTACATGCTCAATTAAGTTACATGAACTTACCTCGACACTGGTTCGCGTATAAAATCTACTAATCCGAAACTTATTCTTTTCCTCAATCTAACCTCGAATTTATGTTGTTCGAATCTATATAAATAAATTTAATCATCAATTTCACACATTTCATATTCATTTGGACTCAATTTACTTCCTAGGCAAAATTACCATTTTGCCCATAACTTTTCCATAAATTCCAATTTCGTCTCTAGGCTCAGAAAATGAAATTTATGCAATTTACTCTCTAATCCAAGCCTAACTGAAATTTAAATATAGAATTTAAAACACATTTTTTCTATAAATTTTAGAATTTTTAATCAATTTTCACAACTTTACATTTTAGTCCTTAAATCATGCTTTCATCAAAAATCAGTTTGTAAAAGCTGTTTATCTAGCAACAACCTTTCATTTTCTACCATAAATTTTAAATTTTTAGCATATTCATCCATTACCTAATTTACATAGCTTGATAACTTTTCAAATTGATCCTCCAAATAGATAGATTAAGCTATCCCGGTTTCAAAAATATCAAAATTACTAAAAACAGGACAAGGAAACTTACCCAATTAAGCCATGAAAGTTTCTTCTCTCTCTCCTAGGGTTTCCATAGAATTTTAGGGAAGAATATGAGAAAAATAATGTAATATCCTGAATTAGGGCTTAATCAGAATAGTGGTTTCGTGACCACAAATCCGAGATAGAAATAATTATTTTATAATTATTTTGATGATTATGATATGATTGCATAATTGTGTGAAAATTTCGTGATGAAATTCTATGCCTAAAGTGTTTAAATTGAAAGTAGAGACTAAATCGAATAAGTTGCAAAATTTGCATTCTAGAAGTTTTTAGTATGAAATTGCATTGAAATATTAATTAGGAGGTCTTAAATAGCAATTTGACCAATTTTAAGTTCATGGACAAAATTAGGACATGGAAGGAATTTTTGAAAGTTTAGTAGTAAGGGCATTTTGGTCATTTAGTTATTAAAATGAATTAAAAACAAAATTAAAAGCCAATTTTTGTCCATCTTCTTCATTAGGCCAAAGTTTCAAGGATTCTCCATAGCTAGGGTTTGTTTCAAGCTTCCAAGCTCCATAATCAAGAGAAACGGGAATCAAGTCGCGATCGAGGAAAAGAAAAGATTGTGGACTAAATTGCAAAATCTTTATATTTTGGTACAAGGTAAGTTCATGTGTAAATAATGTAGCATAATTGTTATTTTTAAGTTTTTAATGTTAATTATATGATATGTTGATTTTTTATCGTGAAATATTATACTTTGTGGTTAATGTTGAGTAATATGCAAATTATGTTTACTACTTGATAAATATGAATTGCTACCGAGTATCGGTTTCGATATTCCGTGGAAGACGGCTAATGTCAGATCGAGGGAAAAAACCCGTTTGAACCTTAGGAATAGATTAGGATACAAGTGACATGTCACTAGGATATTTGGGCATCCGAACTCGTTGAGTTGAGTCCGAGTTCACTTATGGATGCGAATGTTCAAACTCGTTGAGTTGAGTCCGAGTTCGTGAGATGTAACTAGGCATCCGAACTTGTTGAGTTGAGACCGAGTTAACTTATGGATGCGAACGCCCGAGCTCGTTGAGTTGAGTCCGAGTTCACTTATGGGTGGGTTACATGATTGCTTGATTACATATGTGGCACTTATGTGCAAATTATCTGTGTATCCGAGTTATATTCCGATGTGTTCAATGGGTGAAAATTTCTATGAAATGGAAGAACACTTAAGATGCAAGTGACGTTTTGGTAAGTGTTGTGAAATGGGCACTTTGGACAGGTATGTACTTAACCCTCGGGTGGAAAATAGATACAACAACGATAAACCGTAAGTCGATGAATGATGTTTAGAAATGTGATATATGTTTTGGTGATGCCATGCTAAGGTTGTTTGGTATAATTGTATTGTTATGTTACTTATTATTTGCATATGATCTTACTAAGCATTTATGCTTACTCCTCCTTTTCATTCATTGTAGTTTTGAACAAGTCAGCTCGAAATCGGGACAGTCGAAGTTTCGATCACACTATCCGAAGGATTTCTATTGGTAAATGGCTTATAAAACTTAAGTATGGCATGTATAGCAATGTACCTATTTTGTGTAAATAATTTTATGATATGGCCATGTTTGGTTGAGAAAATTTTTGATATTGATAAGTCATGGTGATGGCTAATTAGATCATGTTTGATATCATGGAAGTTTAATAGGTTATCTAGTTCATAAAAAAATTCATGGAAAGATGAAACTTGCCTTAAAAATGTAATATTGTCAGCAAGAATAACATGAATTTGAAAAATCACTAAAAATAGTATAAGTGGAACTAAATGATGATAAGTTATGAAATTGAACTTAATGAGTCTATTTTCATGCGGATTGAACAAAACAGGCGTATAAATTATATTTTATGAGATATTTAAACTTTTGTGAAACAGGGCCAGAATGATTTCTAGATCCCCTGTTCTGACTTTAAAAATTTATAATAAATTTTGAAAAAACAATTATAAGTTTTTCTTTACATGTAAAGATTACTTATTAAGTCTAGTTTTAAGGGAAACAAACGTTATAGTCATTTAAATTTTGTATAGGGAGATATCTGATTCGTAATACACAGAGGTTAGAGCAGTCGAACCCTGAAACAGGGGAGACTTTAACTAATAAACTCTACTAATTGGCCTAACCAAAAATTCTAGAAAAAAATTATTAAATAGATATATGAGTCTAGATTTAGGGGAAATTTACGGATCTTGATTTCAAGTTTCGTAACTCGAGATATGATTTTTCTTGTAACTGTGACGCAGATAGCTAGAAAGCTTTGAATGTAGAAACTAATGATTCGAAGTACTTAAATTGATAAATTATGTTCGGTAACACCTTAAGCTCGATTCTGGCATCGGTCTCGGCCATGGGGGCGTTACATTTGGTGGTATCAGAGTAGGTTTAGTCGGTTCTCAGACTACGTGTTGTATGTACGGATTTTTGCTATACATGCCATATGTATAAATTGTGATAGTGTGACGACTTCTGACCTTTTTTTTAAATGATTTTTATATGGTACATGGATCCCGATCTAGATGTGGCAGATGAAGCAGAGAGTAATGCGCCTGCTCTGGCTGAAGGGGCAGCGCCGACTGAAAACCCACCTCCTACTGTTGGTCAGGGAGGAGGAGAAAGGGATCGGGAAGCCTTTCTCCAAATGATGAGTGCATGGTACACTGAGTTCGTTCATACGAACCCAAATGTACGACCTCCCCCACCTCCTCCAATTCCTCAACCTATGCCTTCGATGCCTCAAGGAGTGGATATAATAAAATTTCACAGAAACCCTGTTGATAGAATTCGTAAACAAAGGGCTAAAGAATTTAGAGCAAATATTGATGATGATACAGAGAAAGCAGAGTTCTGGCTTGAAAATTCTATCCGGGTATTTGATGAATTATCTTGTACACCTGAAGAATGTTTGAAATGTGCTACATCTTTGTTGAGAGATTCAGCCTATAATTGGTGGAAGACTTTAATTTCGGTGGTAGCGAAAGAGAGGGTAACCTGGGAATTCTTTCAAGAAGAGTTTCAGAAGAAATATATTAGTGAAAGATTTATTGATTAGAAATGTAAAGAGTGTCTTGAGCTGAATCAAGGTAATATGACAGTCTCAGAATATGAAAGAGAGTTTGTTCGATTGAGTAAGTATGCCAGGGAATATGTTTCTACAGAAGCCAAGATGTGCCGACGATTTGAAGACGGGCTCAACGAAGACATTAAGGTATTTGTCGGGATCCTTGAACTGAAAGAAATGTAGTACTGGTTGATCGAGCTTGCAAGGCTGAAGAACTACTTAAAGAGAAGAGAAAGGTAGAGGCTGAGACACGAAATTGGAAGAAAAGGCCAATGAGTAAGGCACCTTCAGAGCAACCCGGAAAGTCAAGAAATATGAATCCTCGTTCCCAAGTTTCAGCTGGGCAATCATATGGAAATTTTAAGAAGTAGAATGTGGGTCCTAAATCTCAGAATACTTCTACACCAAAGTGTAGGGAACTCAAATTTGTTAAACCCGAGTGCCAATGTGTGGTAGAAATCATTTTGGTCCGTGCAGAGCAAATGAATGTTTTCGATGTGGTTCTCCTGATCATTTTATTAGAGACCGCCTGCAGAGAGTTGAGAAAGAAAATTTTCGTAATGGAAAAGCTAGTGGTGCAGACTTGAGGGAAGGTATCCGAGAAAAGCTGGAAGTGAAACAAGCAGAAGAAGAATGTAGCCAGAGATGCAAAGCAGCTTAGATCTCAAGGAAGAGCTCCAAATAGAACTTATGCTATTAAAGCGCGTGAAGATGCTTCCTCACCGATGTGATTACCGGTATATTTTCTCTTTATGATATTAATGTTATTGCTTTGATTGATCCCGCTTCTACTCATTCATATGTATGCATGAAGTCGGTGTCTAGTATGAATATACCGTTGAGAACACGTAATTTATGGTTAGAGTGTCGAATCCGTTAGGCAAATGTGTGATAGTTGATAAAGTATGCAAGAAATGTCCTTTAATGATTCGGGTCATTACTTTCCTACCGACTTGATGTTGTTGCCGCTTGATGAATTTGATGTTATTTTGGGTATGGATTGGTTGACATTGCATGACGTCAGTAGTAAATTGCAAAGAAAAGGTTATAGAATTAAAGTGTGAAAACGGTGAAACTCTACGGGTTGAATCGGATAAATCGTAGGCATTGTCTAGTGTGATTTCTTCGGTGTCGGCTCAGAGATATTTGAGAAAGGGTTATGAAGCTTATTTGGCGTATGTAATTAATATAAAAGAAGTTGAAAAGAAAGTTGAATCAGTGCCGGTTGTGTGTGAATTTGCGGATATATTTCTAGAAGAATTGTCGGGTTTGCCTCCAGTCAGGGAAGTAGAATTTGGTATTGATTTGATACCGGGAACAGCTCCGATCTCGATTGCTCCATATAGAATGGCACCAACAGAGTTGAAAGAATTAAAGTCACAGTTGCAAGAGTTGACTGATAAAGGCTTTGTAAGACCGAGTTTTTCACCTTAGGGTGCTCTTGTGTTATTTATGAAAAAGAAGGATGGTTCTATGAGATTATGTGTTGATTATCGGTAGTTAAACAAGATGACAATCAAAAACAAGTATCCATTGCCGAGAATTGATGATTTGTTTGATCAGCTAAAAGGAGCGACATGGTTTTCAAAGATTGACTTGAGATCTGGGTATTATCAGCTGCGAGTAAAAGAGTCAGATGTGCCTAAAACTGCTTTTAGAACAAGGTACGGTCATTATCAATTTTTAGTTATGCCATTCGGGTTGACAAATGCTCCTCATTGTGTTTATGGATTTAATGAATCGCATATTTCGCCATACTTGGACAAATTTGTTGTGGTGTTTATAGATAATATTTTAATTTATTCAAAAGATGAGACAGAGCATGCTGAGCATTTGAGGATAGTTTTGCAAACTTTGAGAGATAAACAGCTGTATGCTAAGTTTAGTAAAAGTGAATTTTGGCTCCGAAAAGTTGGATTTTTGGGTCATATTGTTTCATGTGATGGTATACGGGTTGATCCTAGTAAAATTTCAGCCATTATTGATTGGAAACCACCGAAAAAGGTAACTGAAGTTAGAAGTTTCTTGGGGCTAGCTGGGTATTATCATGGTTTGTAAATGGATTTTCTATAATTGTCTGCTCCTATGACTAGACTACTCCAAAAGGATGTTAAATTTGAATGGACTAAGAATGTCAACAAAGTTTCAAGAATTGAAAAAGTTATTAACTGAAGCACCAGTGTTAGTACAACCCGAATCAAGTAAAGAATTT
Organism: Gossypium anomalum; assembly: GCA_025698475.1. Classification (NCBI taxonomy): domain Eukaryota; kingdom Viridiplantae; phylum Streptophyta; class Magnoliopsida; order Malvales; family Malvaceae; genus Gossypium; species Gossypium anomalum. The sequence goes on from CM046958.1 coordinate 23,052,933, forward strand.
GTGGTGTATAGTGATGCTTCTCTAAATGGCTTGGAGTGTGTACTTATGCAAGAAGGAAAAGTGGTGGCTTATGCTTTGAGGCAGTTAAAACCTCATGAGAAGAATTATCCTACTCACGATTTGGAATTGATCATGATGGTGTTTGCTTTGAAGATTTGGCGACATTATTTGTATGGTGAAAAGTGTCGGCTATATACCGACCACAAAAGTCTTAAGTACTTGATGTCACAAAAAGACTTGAATTTGAGGCAACGAAGATGGTTGGAGTTATTGAAAGATTACGAGCTTGTTATTGATTATCATCTGGGAAAGGCGAATGTGGTTGCCGATGCTTTAAGCAGAAAGTTGTTGTTTGCTTTCAGAGTTATGAACACTCAGTTGAAAATGTCAGATGATAGTTCGATTCTAGCAGAGATAAGAGCTAGACCGATGTTTTTACAAGAGATTTCAAGCTCGTAAAAATGATCAAGATTTGCTAGCCAAGAGAAGACAAAGGTGAAGTCGATACAGATCAAATTTCGTAATCGGTTCGATGGTAGCTTGATGTTTAAAAATCGGATTTGTGTACCAAAAATGATGAGTTGATTCAAAAGATTTTGCATGAAGCACATAATGGTTGTTTGGCGCTTCATCCGGCAAGATTTAAAAATGTATAATGACTTGAAGAAAATGTATTGGTGGAGTGGAATGAAAAGAGATATTTCGAGTTTGTATCAAAGTGCTTAATTTGTCAACAGTGAAAGTCGAACACCAAGTACCTTCGTGATTACTTCACCTATTATGGTTCCCGAATGGAAATGGGATCGGATTACTATGGATTTTGTTTTAGGTTGCCATTGACTCCGTGAAAGAAAGATGCCATCCGGGTAATAGTTGATGAGATCGACTAAATCGGCTCATTTTATTCTGGTACGTACGGATTATTCTCTTAATAAGTTGGCTGAATTGTATATCCGTGAGATTGTTAGACTTCATGGAATACCTTTGTCAATCATTTCAAATAGAGATCCGAGATTTACTTCACGATTTTGGCAAAAGTTGCAAGAGGCATTAGGTACAAAGTTAAATTTCAGCACTGCCTTTCATACACAAACTGATGGGCAATCAGAGAGAGTAATTCAGATTCTTGAAGACATGCTCAGATGTTGCGTATTGGAATTTCAAGGCAGTTGGGAAAGGTACTTACCATTGGTAGAATTTGCTTATAATAATAGTTATCAGACGAGTTTGAAAATGGCACCTTATGAAGCATTATATGGTCGTAAGTGTCGAACACCTTTGTATTGGACTAAACTCAAGGAAAATCAGATTTATGGAGTTGATCTAATAAAAGAAACTGAAGAAAAGGTGAAAGTGATTCGAGATTGTTTGAAAGCTTCTTCAGATAGACAGAAACCTTATGCGGATTTGAAACGAAAAGAAATCGAGTTTCAAGTTGGTGATAAGGTATTTTTGAAAGTGTCTCCATGGAAGCAAGTCCTTAGATTTGGATGGAAGGGCAAGTTAAGTCCGCGTTTTATTGGGCCGTATGAAATAATTGAAAAGTTGGACCGATAGCATATCGGCTAGCATTACCACCGAATTAGAGAGGATTCATGATGTGTTCCACGATCTATGCTACGCCGGTATCGCTCGGATCCTTCACATATAATTTCACCGACAAAAATTGAACTACGACCGGATATGACTTACTTAAGAAGAAGAACCGATTAAGATCTTAGCTCGAGAGGTCAAGAAACTAAGAAATAAAAGTGTCGCTCTCGTGAAAGTATTGTGGCAAAAGCATGGGGTAGAAGAGACTACATGGGAACCTCAAGAAACTATGAGAAACCAATACCCACACTGTTTATTTCAGAAGATTTTTTCGAGGACGAAAATCCTTAAAAGGGGGGGAGAGTTGTAATATCCTGAATTAGGGCTTAAATGGAATAGTGGTTTCGTGACCACAAATCTGAGATAGAAATAATTATTTTATAATTATTTTGATGATTATGATATGATTGCATGATTGTGTGAAAATTTCGTGATGAAATTCTATGCCTAAAGTGTTTAAATTGAAAGTAGGGACTAAATCGAATAAGTTGCAAAATTTGCATTCTAGAAGTTTTTATTATGAAATTGCATTAAAATATTAATTAGGAGGTCTTAAATAGCAATTTGACCAATTTTAAGTTCATGGACAAAATTAGGACATGGAAGGAATTTTTGAAAGTTTAGTAGTAAGGGCATTTTGGTCATTTAGTTATTAAAATGAATTAAAAACAAAATTAAAAGCCAATTTTTGTCCATCTTCTTCATTAGGCCAAAGTTTCAAGGATTCTCCATAGCTAGGGTTTGTTTCAAGCTTCCAAGCTCCATAATCAAGAGAAACGGAATCAAGTCATGATCGAGGAAAAGAAAAGATTGTGGACTAAATTGCAAAATCTTTATATTTTGGTACAAGGTAAGTTCATGTGTAAATAATGTAGCATAATTGTTATTTTTAAGTTTTTAATGTTAATTATATGATATGTTGATTTTTTATCGTGAAATATTATACTTTGTGGTTAATGTTGAGTAATATGCAAATTATGTTTACTACTTGATAAATATGAATTGCTACCGAGTATCGGCCCGATATTCCGTGGAAGACGGGCTAATGTCGATCGAGGAAAAACCCGCTTGAACCTTAGGAATAGATTAGGATACAAGTGACATGTCACTAGGATATTTGGGCATCCAACTCGCTGAGTTGAGTCCGAGTTCACTTATGGATGCGAATGTTCGAACTCGTTGAGTTGAGTCCGAGTTCGTGAGTCAGAACTAGGCATCCGAACTCGCTGAGTTGAGTTCGAGTTCACTTATGGATGTGAACACCCGAGCTCGTTGAGTTGAGTCCGAGTTCACTTATGGGCGGGTTACATGATTGCTTGATTACATATGTGGCACTTATGTGCAAATTATCCATGTATCCGAAAGTTATATTCCGATGTGTTCAACGGGTGAAAATTTCTATGAAATGGAAGAACACTTAAGATGCAAGTGACGCTTTTGGTAAGTGTTGTGAAATGGGCACTTTGGACAGTATGTACTTAACCCTCGGGTGGAAAATAGATACAACAACGATAAACTGGTAAGATGATGAATGATGTTTAGAAATGTGATATATGTTTTGGTGATGCCATGCTAAGGTTGTTTGGTATAATTGTATTGTTATGTTACTTGTTATTTGCATATGAACTTACTAAGCATTTATGCTTACTCCTCCTTTTCATTCATTGTAGTTTTGAACAAGTCAGCTCGAATCGGGACAGTCGAAGTTTCGATCACACTATCTCAAGGATTTCTATTGGTAAATGGCTTGTAAAACTTAAGTATGGCATGTATAGCAATGTACCTATTTTGTGTAAATAATTTTATGATATGGCCATGTTTGGTTGAGAAAATGTTTGATATTGATAAGTCATGGTGATGGCTAATTAGATCATGTTTGATATCATGGAAGTTTAATAGGTTATCTAGTTCATAAAAAATAATGGCAAGATGAAACTTGTCTTAAAATGTAATATTGCTGCAGCAATGACATGAATTTGAAAAATCACTAAAAATATTATAAGTGGAACTAAATGATGAGTAAGTTATGAAATTGAAGCTTAATGAGTCTATTTTCATTTGGATTGAACAAAATAGGCATATAAATTATATTTTATGATATATTTAAACTTTTGTGAAACAGGGCCAGAATGATTTCTGATCCCCTGTTCTGACTTTAAAAATTTATAATAAATTTTACAAAAATAATTACAAGTTTTTATTTACATGTACATATTCCTTATTGAGTATAGTTTTAAGAGAAACAAACCTCATAGTCATTGAAATTTTGTATAGAGAGATATCTGATTCGTAATACACAGAGATCAGAGCAGTCGAACCCTGAAACAGGGGAGACTTTAACTAATAAACTGTACTAATTGGCCTAACAAAAAATTCCAGAAAAAAATTAGTAAATATTTATATGAGTCTAGATATAGGGGAAATTTATGGATCTTGATTTCAAGTTTCGTAACTCGATATATGATTTTTCTTGTAACTGTGACGCAGATAGCTAGAAAGCTGTGAATGTAGAAACAAATGATTCGAAGTACTTAAATTGATAAATTATGTTCGGTAACACCTCAAGCTCGATTCCGGCGTCGAGGGCGTGGGGGCGTTACAAATAAGATGATATTTTCTTTTATCATCTTTTTAATTAATTAAATTATTTCAAATTCCAATTTAGTCCTTACCCTTTTTCTAAATTTCCATGGATGAGTCACCAAAATATCTACATACTTTTCTTTAATGTTCTAATTACCATATAAGGACCTCTATTTTTGAATTCCATAGCTATTTAATCCTTGTAGCTACTAGAATTTAACTTTTGCATTTTATGCGATTTAGTCCTTCTCATAATTAAGCACTAAATCGATAAAATTTTATTATCAAAATTTTCACATGACATTTCTAATATATTACGGACCATGTAATAAAATAAAAATAAATTTTAATTTTTACTCGAATTTGTCGCCTCGAAACCATTGTTCGATTTCACCAAATTGGGTCATTATGTAATAGGCTCGCACTAAACTTATGGTATTGAAAATGGTAAGTATGCAAATGAAATGAATCATAATCTTATGCTAACGATGATGAATTAAATTTTATGTTTATACATGGTTGATCTCATATGTATCATGAACAAGTATACTAACTTGCATGAGTTTGATAATGTTGTATAGACTTTTACTAAGCTTACGACATTGGTAGCGATTTGTACTTGCTCTATAAATTTCATTATTGAAATGGTAGGTTATGTTTTAAGTTTATATGAGCTTACTAAGCATTCATTACTTACGTAATTATTTTCCTTTATTTTATAGATTATTGGAAGCTCGATCGGTTGGAAGCTTGTCGGAGACCTATCACACTATCCAGTAGATCATTCGATAGTTTTTTTTCTTTAAGTAATTTGGATAAGGTTTATAATGGCATGTATAGGGTGATTTGTAATGGTATTATGGTGCATGTGTTAATGGTGTTTTGGCATGTATAAGCATTGAAAAGCTATGTTGGTTTGGTGCACTTTGATGTCTTACCATGTTATGTGATTTTGGTTACTTTATAGTGCTTGTTGATATGGTTCTCTTGTTAATGATAGTTTGGAAATGGTTACTTGTGACATGTTTTAGTTCATATTTGAACTAAGTTAGTATGTATGGAAATGAAAATATTAACATGTATAGGATGTTTGAAATGGAATTTAGTGAAAATGTAAATGGCAATTTGGTAAGTTTGAGCCTTGACGTTTATGTTTGGCTGGTGGACTTATAATGCTTGTTAAGTTATTTTGATCACTTTTAGGTAAATGATGTGCATGGTCTCTTGGTATGAGATGTTGGCTTGGTAATGGTTATTTATGTGTGGTTAAGTACATAATGGAATTAGGTATTTATGCATGGAATTAGATAATGTTAACATGTTTTAGTAAATGGCATTTGGATGTCATTGTGGTATATTGGTTAGATAATTAACTTGATTGAATTGGCATGATAATGTGTGTTTGGATGATGCTTTAGTACCTTGAAAGTGTGAACAATGGATTTAAATTTACGCATGAATTGGTTAGGAAATAGCTTGATTTTAGGTGAATTTTTTAGCCCACATGGCCTAAGACACGAGCGTGTGACTCAGCCTTGTGAGACGCACGGCCTAGCGACATGGCCGTGTTTCATCTGATGATTTCTTAAAGGTGCAAGTCAGTGAGTTACACAGCTGGCACATGGGCGTTTGACACAACCGTGTGACCCTACTCAGAGAGTTACACGGGTGAGGACACGAGCTGGGACACGACCGTGTGTCCCTAGTTCGAAGGTTACACGGCTTGGTATCTCAGCCGTGTGAGGCACACGGCCGTGTGACCACTGTTTCCAAAGTTTTGTGACTTTTTCTTTAACTTTCCAAATTGTTACAAATTGGTTCCGAATTGCTTCTAAATTATTTTTAGGGCCTCAATGGCTCAATTTAGGGACAATATGCATGTTTATGAATGGTTTATGATATGATTAAATTATTGAATGATATAAAGTTTAAATGTTTTCGATTGTATGGTAATACTCCATAACCTGATTTTGGCGATGGAAACGGGTTACGGTGTGTTACACCATCATTGGCTCGGGTATCGACGGTCCAATCGATAGAAGTCAAACCAGCTCGGGTGTCGTCGATGGTCATGGTGGTGGCATTCTAGTGGCCAACAAATGGTTGGCAACTATGGTTCTTCTGTGGGTTGAGGTGTGGAAGAATTACACTCCTATGAGGACTCTATAAGAGAATTTGATTTCAAATTAGCTAATCCAAAAATAAAATTATTTTAATAGATTTAATATTTAATTTAATTTAATACTTATCTTAATAGTATTTTATTAATTTAATATTAAAGTGATTATCTTAGTATTAAACTTAATTTAATATTTATCTTGTAGATAAATATTCTATTAATTTAATAAGATTTAATATTAAAGTGATTAAGTTTAAGCATAGTTGAACTCTGTAAACTCTCCCTATATAAAGAGAGCATTGAGTCATTATTTCACACATGCTAGAATTCAAGAGAAAGTTCTCTAAAGAAATTATTTCAAAAAAATTCTAAAGATATTTTTCTCATTTACAACTTGACCCAAAAGTTTAGAGAAATTGTGAAATTACCCCCACTAGTAATTTTTGCGAAAAAATTTCTGATTGGAAGTGAACCTACACTCGGTAGACATGAGCTTGAGGATAGCGGAAAATACTACTCAATTGAAGCGTGCATCCTAGACGAATTGAAAAGATATAATTTTGATTAAGTGTTTATTACTTTAGATATCACAACCAAGTTCTTTTTTTGAATTTTTTTTAAAAAACTCTACATATTTCCTAAATTTATTTTTCGTTGTGTTTTCCAAACCTGATTTTCCAACAATATGGTGGATGCAAGAGATGTCCTCGATAGGCATTGACTACACTCAGAGGTACGAAATCCTTGTACCTAATTCATGACCAAACAAAGTACCCACCTATGCAATTCTACAGGCATGACAATCACGAGGAAGGGGAGGAGGAGAAATAAGAAGATGGGGATGCCGGGGAAGAAGGAGAAGAGCTAGTCCACAACTACGAATTCGATGATGCACTCCTACCAGGACACCCATCAGTCAGAGGAGTAAGTTTCGCAACCCAAGCCAAAGTAGCTCGACCTAATTTGAGGGTATGAGGGCTACCAAGATAGTTGCGAGTCGTGGGAAGGATCCTGTAACACTCCTAACCCGTATCTGTCGTTGGATTAGGGTTACGAGGCATTACCAAACAAAATACAACTCAAAACAAACTTTCATTTTAGTATTAATCATCTAAATAAAATTTTAAACCAAACTAACGTACTTCAATTCTATAATTCATATAATTTCCAAATTTTACATTTAATCAATACAACCCAAGAATCATGAAACTCGAATGTTAAATTCATAACCAAGTATATGTCATTTCACATACCAAACATATATATATGCTTGACATTTAAGGCATTGGAATAATTTTAATATAAAATAACTTATTATTTTACAAGTTATTCACACATACTTTAAAACATGCAAACATACATACTTTCATTTCATATAAATAACATGTACCATATGTCTGCTTCATCTAACTATAAAAATTTCATAACATGGATATATATATATTATTCCATTTAATATATACCAATGTATCATTATTATTTCAGTTCAATACTAAACCAAATTAATAAACCATTTACAGAGACAAAACATACTATACATCAAACTTACCATAAGTGAGCTAAACATAGGCTATTTATTATACTTTAACAAAGCACAACAATCAAGTACTCATATAATTTTTTTATCTATGCATGAACCATAGCCGAATCAATCAAACACATATCCAAAATTATCAGCCATTTTCAATGCATAAAACACATATAAACTTAACTAAAATTTCATATATTCACATCACATATTAGCCAACCAATTAATCCTAAAACATGCACATACTTTGCCATTCTTTACATCATCTATACAGCCAATATATATATATAACATCCACACAAAGATATTTATCATACTTTTATATTTATATCACATAACAAGCAATATATTAAAATTAAATATTTCTTTCTACTCATCACAAAGTTATGCACATATAATTATATCAATTTGAGTCATACTCAAATAATCATATTAAATCATATCATACATATATAACATAAACTTTTTACCTATTTACTCATATCATCTCACATGACTATATCATCATCAATATACCAAATATACCATATACATATAGCATGCGTGAAGCTTCCAAAATAGACTTAAACCATAACCATAATTACACAACCATTAGCAAATATGTCAAATGTAATATCCTGATTTTGGGCCTAGTCGAAATAGTGGTTTCGTGACCACAAAATCCAAGATATAAATAATTATTTTATGCTTATTTTGAGGTCTACGATATGATTGCATGATTGTGTGAAAATTTCGTGAAGAAATTTTATGCATAAAGTGCTTAAATTGAAATTAGGGACTAAATCGAATAATTTGCAAAACTTGCATTCTAGAAGTTTCTAGTATGAAATTGTTTTGAAATATTAATTAGGAGGTCTAAAATAGAAATTTTACCAATTTCTAAGTCTATGGACAAAAATTGGACATGGATGGAATTTTTTGAAAGTTTAGTAGTAAGGGCATTTTGGTCATTTAGGGGTAAAATGAATTAAAATACAAAATTAAAAGCCAATTTTGCTCATCTTCAACCCCATGGCCGAATATAGCAATGAGAAACCATGGCTAGGGTTTTTCAAGCTTCCAAGCTCGATTGTAAGTCCGTTCGAGCCCCGTTTTTCAAGTTCTTTACGCTTTTAAATCCCAGAACTTGATTAAGCTTATTCTAGCAATAATTTAAGCTAGGGTTCATATTTGGAAAAATACCCATAGGTGAAATGTGTTTATTTTGATGTTTTATGGTAGAATATGAAGGCTGAAATTATGTTAAACAACTTTTGCTAAGCGATTTTAAGCAAAAATGAGTAAAACTACTTAATCCAGAAAAATTGTTATTGTTCATAACTATGTGTTAGAGTGAGAATTTGATGTTGTCATAGAAGGGAAAATTTTCAGCATGTCATAAAACATAAGAAAATATGCTGAAGTTTAATTTACGAGCTTTGGGGCAAAAGTGTAAATATGCACGAAAGTTTAGGGGCAAAATCAGAATTTTGCCAAAATATGATTTTGGGTTAATTTGAATAATGTGAGCCCTAATTAGACTATATTTTAAATGATAGAGCAAGGAGAACTAAAATTCAAGCTAAAATGGGGAAAATACCAAGTTGTAGACTTAAATGGTAAAAGTAGCCATTTTCACATACGAGGTAAGTTCATATGTAAATGTTGGTAACATAGTTATTATTTTAAATGTTTTTATATTATTTAAATGATATGATAATTATTATGAAATATTATACTCGTGATAATTGTTTGATAATATGTCAAATTATGTGATATACTTGGAAAATGTGAAAACTATCGAGTATCGTGATTTGATTCCGTAAAAAGATGGTTGAGACACATGATTGGGAAAATGGTCCCGTTAAACCTTAGGAATGGATTAGGATACAAGTGACATGTCACTGGGATATTTGGGCATCTGAACTCGTTGAGTTGAGTCCGAGTTCACTTATGGATGCGAATGTCCGAACTCGTTGAGTTGAATCCGAGTTCGAGAGATGTAACTAGGCATCGAGCTCGTTGAGTTGAGTCTGAGTTCACTTATGGATGCGGACGCCCGAGCTCGTTGAGTTGAGTCCGAGTTCACTTATGGGCGGGTTACATGGTAGCTTGGCTACATATGTGGCACTTATGTGCAAACTTTCCATGTATCCGAATTATATTATGATGTGTTCAACAGGTAAAATTCTACTCAAATGGAGGAATACTCGAGATGAAAGGGATGTATTGGTAAGTGTTGTGAAATGGATACTTTGAACAGGTATGTACTTAACCCTCGGGTTGAAAACTCGATACTACAACAATATGGTAAGATGATAAATGAAAATGTGATATGAATGTCTCGGTGATGATCATGCAAATGATGTTTATGTTTGCTTATATAGTTGTGTTACTTGCTATTTGCATGTGAACTTACTAAGCATTTGTGCTTACTCCCTCCTTTTCATTCCTTGTAGTGTTGACAAGCTAGCTTGGAAATTGGAAATGGTCGGAGGCACGCTCACACTATCCGTATACCATCTTGGCATAATGGCTTGTATATTTTGAGTATGGCATGTATAGCATTATAATCATTTTGTATATATGGTCTTATGATATGGTTATTAAGTGGTATGGAATGTTGGTAATGATTAGCCATTGGAATGGCTAATCATGATCATATTTGGTGTTATATATGCTAAATTGCTAGCTAATCCATGGGAACCATGAAATGGGTAAAATTTACCATAAAATAGATTCAGACAAGTAGTGATGTGAATTTGAAAATCACTAAAAATAGTAGAAATGGAATTAAATAATGAATAAGTTATGGAATTGAAGCTTGATGAGTCTATTTTCATATGGATGGAACAAAACAGGTATATGAGTTATATTTTATGAGATGTTAAAATTTTTTTGAAATAGGGCCAGAGCAATTTCTGGATCCCCTGTTTTAACTTTAGAAATTCACCATAAATTTTTCAAAGATAATTAGAAGTCATGATTTATATGTAAAGATTCCTTATTAAGTCTAGTTTTATTATAAATAAACTGTATAGTCATTGAAACTCTTTACAGGGAGATATCTAATTCGAAATACACAGAGGTCAGAGCAGTCGAACCCTAAAATAGGGGAGATTTTAACTAATAAATTGTACTAATTTGCTTGACCAAAAATTCTATAAAAAAATTATTAAATATATATATGAGTCTAGTTTCAGGAAAAATTTACAGAATTAGATTTCGAGTTTTAGAACTCAAGATCTGAATTTTTAAGCGACTGTGATGCAGATTGCTAGCTTGATTGAAAATTTTAAAAATAAATTGTTTGAGCTGTTTAAAGTAATGAATTAAGTCTGTTAACACCTCGTGTTCGACTCCGATGATGGTCTCGAGTACAGGGCGTTACATTTGGTAGTATCAGAGTAGGTTTAGTCGGTTCTCGGACTAACTTAGCATGCGTAAAAATTTAGCTATACATGCCACTGATCTGTGATAGTGTGATGTCTTCCGACGCATATGAGTACCATCTTATTTAGACAGTACTTCCAACCGAAATACTGCACCGATCATGTTCAATGTTATGTGAAGGTATTTGAGTAAAATTATGATTATGATAAGTCTCAGTTCAGAAAAGTATGAATAAAAGTTTATGATACATATGTGATAAATATCCATATTTGCTTAATGCTCATATGATATAGTGTATATGGCTTACTTGAAGATGAACGAAATAAATAGAAAGTAGTAGAGGTATGAATAAAAGTCATAATATTATGATATGAATGAAAATGTCCTTGTCTTGATTTGGACGTCGAATGTTGATGAATGCTAATGATATATAATTTTTATGAGATAAAGGATGAAATGAACTTATCTATGTTAAGTTCTTGGACTGAATTATATGATTGTAATGACATGTACATGATGCACGAAATGAAAGTTGTGATTGTGATGCAAATATCTATGTTTGTTTGGCCCTATATGATGTCATGAGCATGAATTAATTTAATTAAATGAATGGATAAGTAAAGCTATCTAGAAAACATAGAATGTATGCATACGTATATTGTCTAAATGGGACAGTAGGAAAATTTTTATAAGCCAACATGAATGTTGCATTGCCTGAATGAATGACATGATTTTTATGATGTTGCTATGATGATGGAAGTTGTGTCATATGTGTATGTATAAGAAAGTCGAGTCGAGGTCCTACAACCCTCCCCTTACCGAAGTGGTACTTATAATAGAATTTCATGAGATTTGTATTGAATAAGTTTCCGCTGAGAACCCAAAGAGTTCAAAGGATAGAATAATTATAAGTATGATCAGAGATTAAAAATGAGCTGATAAGTAAAGTTAGAGCCAGTAAAGTATCGGATTGATGTAAAGATTATTGGAGTTATGCACTGTCCCAATTAGAGAAGGAATTCTCTTTGGTAAATCGAATTACTCATGTGCAAGGTCGAGAAAAGTGTAAATCAAAATTTATTCAAAATTGGCCTTCTTTAGTGAATGGTTTAATATGAAATTTGTGACGGCAGAACTAGTTGGGGAAATGATATTTGAAATGTGAACTATCTGAGTGTGACAATATGATCGACAGATTTAGCAAATTTCTTTTGAGATGTTCTATGTGTTTACCCGCTCTCGTAAATATTTCTATGGCTATTGATCTTCTGAAGAAATTCTTGTTATATGGGAATGTCTCCTAATTCTGGTGTTGGATGAAAGCATTGGTAGTCTGACTGGTTTATAATTTATATTGCTCTATTTCATCTGGTATTCTATTTCATTTCATCTCGATAAGAATTGATGAGAGAATACATATGATATTATAATTCTGCTTTCTTCTACTTGATGCTTCATCCGATATATATGTATAGGAAGATATATTGATCTTGTTATATTTGATTTCAAAGGGATTAAATGATGTTTTCTTTTGACTTTCTTTCTTTGAAGAATTATCTGGTATTCTATATTTTCTCTATGAGTTTGGTTTTCGATTCTCCTAAGCATAGTATCGTATCTTGGGTTTCTTTATCCCGGATCTTTTATTCTAGATTTCTTTATTCCGGTTTCTCTATCTTGCATTTCTTTATTCGGTTTTCTTGTTATCTTTGTTCCATAATTTGTCAATTACGACTCATGTTCAAGTGCGTTTTTCACTGGTGATAATCATGTCAAATATGACTATACTTCTAATTTGATCTTGGTAATGTGGTGATTTTAGTATTGGGATTTTTTTAATTTCGTAAAGGATTTGACATCGAGAAAGGCATAGGTGATAAAAGCGCGAGTTTCAATGGTATGGTGAATTATTTATTTGAAAGATTTCATGTGACAATTATGTCGATTATTTTTCTCAAGTCCGATAATAGAATTTCATTTTTGTACTGATAAAAGAGTAAATAGTCTGAACGAGAAGTGTATATTTATTAGAAAGAGTTGGATATTAGTTAAAGTCACTACGAATGATAAGGTTTTCATCTTATGAAAGCTGAAAAGTTCATTACATGTTGCCAGAGTTCGGATAGATGAGAATATTGGTAACCGAAGCGTCTGAACTAGACTAGTCAACATTGAGCAAAGACTTCCTGACTTTCAGTAATGTACTGTTGTATGAATTGTGATGTGTTTCAAGACAGTGAGGTAATGTAATAGTTTAGAGAATTCGATGTTACATAAAATCTGAGTTGTTAAAGAGGTTAAAGCTAAGCATTGGGATCTATCAAAATTATCCTTGTCAATGTTGATATTGGGATGGAAATGAGAAGGATTATTCTTGAGGCCATATCAGAATTATTTCTATGGCAGAAAGAGGAAAATGTGATGTATCCTATTCTTAAATGTTTGGAGAAATCTATAAATCATATCGGTATTGAATGAATTCCTACTCATCGATTCATGGAATTTCAGTCTCTTTGATTGTTGGATTTCTTGGAATTCTTGGTCTCCATTAATCAAGTTAAGATCCCGGTTTTATGTCATGATATCATGTGAAACTGAGAAGGGTTGAAAATTTAAGAACAGTTGAGAGTTGAGACTGTAAGCTTTTAGACCATATGAGAAATTAGAGAGATGTATTGGAGGTACAGCCTAAGTGAAACTTCTTCAGCACCGAATATGAGATTAAAAGTGAAGACCACTTTTCCTGGTCCCCTAAAAGGGGGAGAGTTGTAATATCCTCGATTTTGGGCCTAGTTGAAATAGTGGTTTCGTGACCAAAAATCCAAGATAGAAATAATTATTTTATGATTATTTTGAGTTCTATGATATGATTGCATGATTGTGTGAAAATTTCATGAAGAAATTTTATGCATAAAGTGCTTAAATTGAAATTAGGGACTAAATCGAATAATTTGCAAAACTTGCATTCTAGAAGTTTCTATATGAAATTGTTTTGAAATATTAATTAGGAGGTATAAAATAGAAATTTTACCAATTTCTAAGTCTATGGACAAAAATTGGACCTGTATGGAATTTTTGGAAAGTTTACTAGTAAGGGCATTTTGGTCATTTAGGGGTAAAATGAATTAAAATACAAAATTAAAAGCCAATTTTGCTCATCTTCAACCCCATGGCCGAATATAGCAAGGAGAAACCATGGCTAGGGTCTTTCAAGCTTCCAAGCTTGATTGTAAGTCCATTCTAGCCCCGTTTTTCAAGTTCTTTATGTTTTTGGAATCCCGGTAACTTAATTAAGCTTATTCTAGCAATAATTTAAGCTAGGGTTCATATTTGGAAAAATACCCATAGGTGAAATGTGTTTATTTTGATGTTTTATGGTAGTATATGAAGGCTGAAATTATGTTAAACAACTTTTGCTAAGCGATTTTAAGTAAAAATGAGTAAAACTACTTAATCTGGTAAAATTGTTATTTTTCATAACTATGTGTTAGAGTGAGAATTTGATGTTTTCATAGAAGGGAAAAATGTTCAGCATGTCATAAAACATAAGAAAATATGCTGAATTTTAATTTACGAGCTTTGGGGCAAAAGTGTAAATATGCAAAAGTTTAGGGGCAAAACTGTAATTTTTCCAAAATTTTGGGTTAATTTGAATAATGTGAGCCCTAATTAGACTATATTTTATATGATAGAGGAAGGAAAACTAAAATTCACGCTAAAATGGGGAAAATACCAAGTTGTGGACGAAATGGTAAAAGTAGCCATTTTCACATACGAGGTAAGTTCATATGTAAATGTTGGTAACATAGTTATTATTTTAAATGTTTTTATGTTATTTAAATGATATGATAATTATTATGAAATATTATACTCGTGATAATTGTTTGATAATATGCCAAATTATGTGATATACTTGGAAAATGTGAAATACTATCGAGTATCGGTATCGGCATTCCGTAGAAGATGGTTGAGACACATATTTGGGCATCCGAACTCGTTGAGTTGAGTCCGAGTTCACTTATGGATGCGAATGTCCGAACTCGTTGAGTTGAGTCGAAGTTCGAGAGATGTAACTAGGCATCCGAGCTCGTTGAGTTGAGTCCGAGTTCACTTATGGATGCGAACGCCCAAGCTCATTGAGTTGAGTCCGAGTTCACTTATGGGCGGGTTACATGGTAGCTTGGCTACATATGTGGCACTTATGTGCAAACTTTCCATGTATCCGAATTATATTCCGATGTGTTCAACGGGTAAAATTCTACTCAAATGGAGGAATACTCGAGATGAAAGGGATGTATTGGTAAGTGTTGTGAAATGGATACTTTGAATAGGTATGTACTTAACCCTCAGGTTGAAAACTCGATATAACAACAATATGGTAAGATGATAAATGAAAATGTGATATGAATGTCTCGGTGATGATCATGCAAATGATGTTTATGTTTGCTTATATAGTTGTATTACTTGCTATTTGCATGTGAACTTACTAAGCATTTGTGCTTACTCCTCCTTTTCATTCCTTGTAGTGTTGACAAGCCACTTTCGGAAATCGGAACTGGCTGAGGCACGCTCACACTATCCGTATACCATCTTGGCATAATGGCTTGTATATTTTGAGTATGGCATGTATAGCATTATAATCATTTTGTATATATAGTCTTATGATATGGTTATTGAGTGGTATGAAAATGCTTGGTAATGATTAGCCATTGGAATGGCTAATCATGATCATATTTGGTGTTATATATGCTAAATTGCTAGCTAATCCATGGGAACCATGAAATGGGTAAAATTTACCATAAAATAGATTCAGACAGCAGTAGTTTAGTGAATTTGAAAAATCACTAAAAATAGTAGAAATGGAATTAAATAATGAATAAGTTATGGAATTGAAGCTTGATGAGTCTATTTTCATATGGATGGAACAGGTATATGAGTTATATTTTATGAGATGTTTAAATTTTTGTGAAACAGGGCCAGAGCAATTTTTGGATCCCCTGTTCTGACTTTAGAAATTCACCATAAATTTTTCAAAGATAATTAGAAGTCATGATTTATATGTACAGATTCCTTATTGAGTCTAGTTTTATTAGAAATAAACTTCATAGTCATTGAAACTCAGATAGGAGATATCTGATTCGTAATACACAGAGGTCGAGCAAATCGAACTCAAATAGGGGTGATTTTAACTAATAAACTGTACTAATTTGCTTGACCAAAAAATCTATAAAAAAAATTACTAAATAGATATATGAGTCTAGTCTCAGGGAAAAGTTACAGAATTGGATTTCAAGTTTCGGAACTCAAGATATGAATTTTTAAGCGACTGTGATGCAGATTGTTAGCTTGACTGAAAATTTTAAAAATAAATTGTTTGAGCTGTTTAAAGTAATAAATTAAGTCTGTTAACACCTCGTGTTCGACTCCGGCGACGGTCTCGGGTACGGGGCGTTACATCAAATACCTCACACACATATATATGTACCAAGACCGAAATATGCTTAAACTTAAAATTTATACTTAGCCATTTTTGCATGGCTTAATATATTCACAACTTAAGAATCAAACATATTAACTAGCCTATACATGCCATAGTTTCAAAT
Organism: Gossypium anomalum; assembly: GCA_025698475.1. NCBI lineage: Eukaryota > Viridiplantae > Streptophyta > Magnoliopsida > Malvales > Malvaceae > Gossypium > Gossypium anomalum. Next base: position 23,069,731 of record CM046958.1, read on the forward strand.
TTAAACTTATCAAATACCAAAAATAGTCGATAGTGTGATGGACTTTGCTGACGATCCCTGAGCTCATAACTAGATCTCGAAATCTATAAAACAGAGGTAAACATAACACACAGTAAGCTATTAAAGCTTAGTAAGTCAAAAGAAAATAACAACTCAATGACATTATCAATCTATTTTAACCAAACCAAGTTATATTATCATAGTCACATTTAATCTCAAGTTTAACATTTCATAATTAACATATGCTTTCATAAATAACTTTATCTTAACCGGTTGTACATATATACATATTCCAAGTATCATTCAATTTCAAAGACATAACATCATTATATAACCAAATGTATTTATACACGTATACATATACTCATGAATCAAAATATAACTTCACATGCATATACATAACATATAGCCGAATATACTTTGCAAATGCACAAATGTTCACATTAATAACTTATATAATTTGCATCATTTATCAAATGGCCAACTTACCTTATTTTCAAATAGGTAATCAACTAACTCATACCTGATAGTTTTAGTTCATTTTACACCTTCGTTCACAACTTATTGTTGCCTGTTGAACCATTCGGAATTGGATAGGACACTTGGACAATTACATATATATCATACAATGCCAACGCCCCGCACGTGGTCTTACATGTAATCACATATCGATGCCATCGTCCCGCATGACGGTCTTACTCGCACACATATATCGTCGAGTCATATATCGATGCCAACGATAAAACGTGGTCTTCCTCACACACATATATCGGAATCACATATCGTTGCCAATGTATTAAACGTTGTCTTACTCGCATACATATATCGATGCCATGGTCTTACTCGCACATCACATATCGAAATCCTATGTCATGACATATGTATCCTAGCTATTCCTAAGGTTTATACGGGGCTTTTAGACATCGTAACTCGGTCGAAAGGAATTCGTAAACATAGCTCCCAAGCTTATTTACATTCGGCTAACACATATATATTTTCACATATTTCATTTTAGCATATAAAATTCATATTTATTTAAAATAAACAATACCTATTTGCTTATAAACTTACCTCAAACGATGAAAATTGGAACGGGACGGCTAATCGATAACTTTAGTTTTCCCTCCATCTAAATCCGATTTCTTTGGTTCTTGATCTAACATATCCAAATTAAACTCATTCAAACATATTTTCACTCTATTTAGTCCAAAAACACATAAATGAGTAAATTACCATTTTACCCCTGATATTTCACACTTTTACAATTTAGTCCAAATTGCACAAAACACAAAACATGCAAAATTTGCACATACCATGCTTAGGCCGAATACTACCCATTTCATACAAGTCCATACATTTCATTTATTTTACATTTTAGTCCCTCAATTTATTATTTTTGCAATTTAGCCCTAATTACTCAAAATCATCAAAAATTTCAATACAAAACATGTTAATCTAAAACATATATTTCATATTTCATCAACTAAAATCAAAAAACTCAAATATTCATCAATGACATAACTCAAAATATTCATCAAAATCAGAAAGCATGGGCTTGGTACATTACACTGCAACGATCTCAAAAACGTAAAAATTATCAAAAACTGAGCTAGTTACATACCTTGGTTGAGCTTAACAAATGGCCGAACCCTAAGCTTTGTTTTTGTCTTCTCCATTTTTATGTTTCAGTCAAAAAAATATGAACATCAACATGGCTTTTAATTATGTTATAATATATCATATATATTATTTACTATTTTATATATTTAACCTTTAAAAATTTAATTAGAAAACCATATAAAACATGTCTAATACCGTCCACTACATATAATTATGGTTTAATTGCATTATAAATGCTTCATATTATAAAGACAACAACAATTAGGCACCTTCACATTTAACCCTCAAATTTTCATATTACGCGACTAAGCCCTTTTAATTAAATCGACACTCAAACGGCAAAATTAAAACACGAAAATTTCACAGATATAAATTCACATATAATAAACACATAAAATATTTTTCTCGACTCGTATTCATGGTCCCAAACCACCATTCCCAAATAGGGTCTAAATCGGATTATTACAGATTCGATCATTGAGGAGAATCAGCCAACATCCGATTCTAATTAAAATTTTCAAACTTTTAATTTTGTTTAGTTTAGTTTATTTTGGGGCTGTATAATTTTAACTTGGATGATTTTAATTTTATTTTGCTTTATTTAGTTTATATTAAAAAAATTGTGTTGATTTTGTGTAGGAACCCCAAAAATTATGTGGCACAACAATTTAAAGCTAAACTGGCACGAGGAGGACAACTCGACCATACTCGAGGAACTTTGACGCTTAAATTGGGTAGTTCCTTTCTCTTATCTTTTGAGAAAACATTAGGGACAATATGCCAAATAAACTCTGTGTGTGTTGGAGGGGGAGTAACATAGAAATTTTCAAATTTTTTTCAAAACTTTTAACTTCTATTACTTGTTTTTAATTGTTTTAGTAGTTAAAATTTTATTTTTCTGTGCTTGTTTGTGTGCGAGCTTGTAGAAATATAAGTGATCGTTAGGATCATGTAAATAAGATTTTGTGTTTAAATTGTAAATTTGGTTCGATAGTAATTGATATTAGGTTACTTAGTATTAAACTAATTAGTTCACTATGTTACATTACAAATAGGTAAAAGTGTGTTTAGTGTACCAAATGATAAATAAGTGTATAAAAAAGATATGTGTTTGTTTGAATTATAAGTTGTTGGAGATTCCATGAATGTAGATATTTAGGGATTACCTAAGGCATTTCTTGGTTACTACTAGAGCCAAAAAGCCAACCCTATACGTAAATTCCCTAGTACCTGAGTTTTTAGCCTAATTCCATTTTCTTGATGAACTTTAAATGAAACCTTGAGCTTAATGCATAATTTCTTGATCCTTTTTTGTTTTGGTCCCAACACGAACTTAGATGTTGAGCTATTAATATTGAGAGTTAGGTAGATACATCACGGAGATTTTAAAATAATTGAGAGTGAAAATTAAGTGATAGTATGGTATAGTGAGTATCGATTCTTGCAAAGTCACAGAAGGAAGAAAAATCAAGTGTAGAAAAACTTTGTGAAGGCCAAAACCAAGCAAGAAAATCTTGAATGAACAAAAGCAAACTAAGTAAAAAAGAAAAAGAAAGAAAGAAAATCCAAAAATAGAAAAAAAAAGAAATAAAATACTCAATTTTGTACAAAAAAACTCGCTAAGATGATTGAACTCATGAATACTATATTATACCTTAGGAAATGTAGGGAACAGAAATGTGAGAGAAGTGGATATAAGGTGGTGAGCTAAGGGATATAATTGGGGTAGTATCAGGGTTAATATAATGTGTCAAACTATTTTCATTCTTAAACCATTTTTTAGAGTTAATTCTTCAATTTCGAACCAACCTAAGCCGTAAAACGATACAAGCTGAAAAGTCCTATGTGACCTAATTGATACGGCTTTTGGATGAAAATTAAACTAAGTATTAACATTTCTGACCAATTGTAATCTTCAAACATAAATGTAAATTTTGTGTACTTATTTCGATGGAATACTATGATTAATATTGTTGTATTTGTTTGCGTTATAACCTAGTGAACTAACATGTTTGATATTGAAAATTAGAAGTAAAATATATATCGTGCTAGAATTGTGTTTAATTCACATTGTCTTGTTTATATTGTTCCGAGTTGGTCTCATGTATTCAAAGATGCTCAACCACCTCGCTTAGTTGTTTTTCTATTTTCAGATTTTATGTGTTTTTATTTTTGTTGTATGAGGACAAGTAACAATTTAAGTGTGGGGGAGTTTGATCTATCACAATTTGTTGTGGAAAATTAGAGTCTTTTTGGCACTTAACGAGCTTGTTTTCTAGCTCTTTTACATGTTTTAATTATGTTTTCAGTTTTTATTAGTTTAAGTTTAATTTTCACAAAATCAGCATTTTTACGCAATTTTTAGCCATATGATGACGTAATGGGCCTATACGGGCCTAGGGATGAACTAACGAGTTACTCGAGTTTGCGTAACATTGATTTCAAGTCGAGAATGCGATGAACAATGATAACATCGTGACACTGTGCTATGGTGTTGCAACACCGCACTTGAAGCCAAAGAATTCAGGGCTCAAAGGCGCGTGTCATGACACCGGTCCCGTGGTTTCGTGACACATCGGGCGATGAACAAACATAATTTAATCAAGGGTGTTTTAGTTTGTCAATAAATATGAATTTTGAAGGTTGTAATTAACTTAATTAGGCCAAACATTTTTTGTCAAAATAGGAGTGTTTAGCCCTACTTTGGGGGTTTTACCAAGTGAGCCACTTAGTTTAGGTTTAGTATAACACCTTATACCCGCCAGTCACCGAGCTCGAGTAATAGGACACTACATCAATCATCAAACTATTCATACAATCTCAAATACATGCAACCATTGTCACTCTCAAATTGTTACGGACTATTGAGTTTTTAACACCTTGGCAATGTTTTAATCAACTTATCAAATTTTATCGACATTAATAACAAGTTAATCATTGATCGTGATTTTCCATGATAAGTTTTATAAATTTATAGTTAATTGTTCTTGAAACTAACTATTATCACGACGTAGGCAAGTGTACCTATCGAACAGTAGTATAGCTTTAGCAAGACCAGCATTGTCGAACCCAAAGGAACTAAAAGTACTAGTATTAATCGCTTTTTTATTATCTAACCTAAAAATAAAAGAGTTTGTTTTAATTAACTAATTAACTAAACTAAGAAATCACGAAAATAGAAGTGGGGAATTACTTTTGGAAAAACGATTGATTTAGGACAATACCCAAGGAAAAATCCACCTAGACTTCACTTGTTATTTTGACTCCGAATCGGACGATTTATTTATTTAACTTGTTCCGTAGAAATCCCTGAGTTATGTTATTATCCCTATTCAAGACTAATAACGTCTAACCCTACATTGAATAATTGAAATCTCTTTCTAATTAACACCCTAAGGTTGCATTAACTCAATCTATGGATCCCTTTATTAGGTTTCACCCTAATCCGCAAAATCTTGTTAACCTATCTCTAGGAGTGCAATCAACTCCGCTTAATTATGACAAAGTTACTCTTAGACAAGGACTATTCATCATCTAAATATGAGCATTAACTTGAATCAATATCCTGAAATATCGAAACAAGAATTAAAAGCTCATAATTAAGAACAAGTTAAATATTTATCATACAATTCAGAAAATAATAACAAGATTCGTCTTAGGTTTCATTCCCCTTAGATATTTAGGGGTTTAGTTCATAACTAAATAGGAAAACATCTCGTAAGAATAATGAATACAAAACATAAAGAAAACCCAAAACTCCTGAAGGGAAATTGAGGAGAGATCTTCACCTTGATGATGAATCCGCTTCTAAAATGGATCAATCGGCTTTCTTGGAGTAATTCCTTACTCTCTACTCTTCGTCTCCCTTTAGTCCTCCTCTAGGGTGTTTAAATAGGCTTTAGAATGCCTAAAATCCTCAAACTTGCCCTTTCTCGAATAGAACTTAACTAGGGCTCGACAGGACACGCCTGTGTGCTATTACTTCAGCCGTGGTTAAGGCTAAGAGATCAACACACCCTGCTGAGGTTGTTTTAGGCCGTGGTTGAGCTCATTAGAATGGCACGGCGCAGTGTTCTGCCTGTGTGAGGAAGTCCAGCCGTGTTGTTTTCCCACGTCGGCTCATTTTCTCTATTTTTGGCCCGCTTCTTATTTTTTCGCTCTCCTATGCTCACCTAAGTATAAAACATGAAATTAAAGGATTAGAAGCATCAAATTTACCAAATCTAAGGAGAAATCATTCATAAATGTGTTAAGTATAGGATAAAAATATGTATAAATTACGGTTTATCAAATACCCTCACACTTAAGCATTTGCTTGTCCTCAAGCAAAATCCTCAATTCACGATTAAGAATTCCTTTTTCTCAACTTATAATTCCTATCAATAATATCTCAAACTAATCCATAAGTAATCATACATTGAGAATTCAACTAGAAGAACATTAAAGTTTCAAACATTCCAAGTTGAGCATTTAATCATGAAAATATATAGGCATCTCCCTTATTTAAATAATCACATTTGATTCAAAATCTCATAGAGTTTAACATCCTCACTAAAGATTCACTCAAATCACTCTAAGTGTTTAAGGATAATGAATGTAGCACTCAACAAATAATATGAAAAGTTATTACCATAGGCTTGCATGAAAATCAAATCTCCACCACTATAAATTGAGATGATACATCAATCAAAAGGTCTTTAGAGGGTTGTAACGAGGCTTGGTTAGGGGTGTGGTCACAAGTCAAAGAAAAGGTTAGAATCGAGATTGAATTTAAAAATTACTTAACTAGAAAAATATTTAATCATCACTTGCATATAACAGAGCTTCTTCTCGTAATATGGAATTTAAATACTTAAACTCAAAAACAAAAGATCACTACTAATATGTAAATATGTATGTTTTTTTTTAGAACAAGTTAAATAACATAGACTAACTATTAAGAACAAGACGTAGTTAAGCAATTTATTCAAATCAAATCTCGACAAGAATAGGGATCAAATTAATTAAGGGGATTTCAATAATAATGAGTTAAGAGTTAATATTAAAGGTAACTCAAGGAATGGGATGTTATGCTCAAAGGGGTTTCCTAAGGGTTAATTGTGAAGGTAGGCTTTTCATGGCATGACTAGGTTAATCCTAAGTGCCTCTATCATCTTGACATATTAAATCAAATGGTGTGGTCTTGACATGCATAATCAAGCAAGTTCTAGAATAACAATTCGATATTGACGCACTCAAGCAATAATAAAAGTGAGCATGAAAGAAATAATAGATGCTCTTTAAAGGCTCAAAATCTAACAAAAATTATGGCTTTTTTATGTTCAAAACTGTGGATTTCAATTCAAGGTAATACCTAAACTTAGGAAAACAACCTAAATTTTTAAATTCTCAAAAATCAACTTATCATGCTTAATTCTCTAATGTCTTAAATTTTAAATAGTCAATACATGAATGCCTATGTTTTAATTCAAGATATATCAATAAAAATCATAATTTAATCAAAATTCATCCTAAAAATGATATGAGAGATTTATAAGAGAGCAAAACAAAATTTAGGGATTTTTCTGATAGTGATATAATTTACCCCCCACACTTAAGATGTACATTGCCCTCGATGTACAAAGATAAAGTTAGTGGCAATTGTAGATAAGATCATAAGATAGGGAGAGAAGTGAAAATTCTTGACTGTGAAGTGAATGAACTCCCTAGTTTGGAGTTATGTAGAGTGGAAAAGGATACTCCGGTGGTGGTAGAGGTTGGGTTCTACAAGTGCTGTGCCAAAAGAATATTATATCTCGTGGTTGAGTAGGGCATAACAGTCGTGGAGAACCTTTTCCAGTGGAGTTTGAAGTTCCTAAGTAATTGTGAGCTTTGTAGCTCTTTATAACTGTGATAAAATCAGGAACTTTTTAGGAATATAGAGAAGAATAATTACTCATAATGAAATAGCCGAGAATAAAATTTGTTTATAAATCCTAAAAATAAAATAGTATCAAAAGGAAGTAAAATGAAAAGTTAAAAATAAAAAAAATAAGAAAAATGACAAATAAATATAAAGATAAAGATAAAGATAAAATAAAATATTTAAACATCATCATGGCCGGATGGTTCGCAAGGTGGTGGTGGGGATGGGATGTGGAGGTGCTGACAAATCTGCTTTAGAGTAAGATCAATGTTATCAAATCGCTAAAACCACTGCTGCTCAAATCGAGTGAGGCGCTCGTAGATGTCAGAATATGAAGCCGCCGTATGAACTGACCGATAGGTGGGTGGTGGTCGAGACGGTGGGTCCTCGTCTTTGTGGAGGGGACATCATCGCAATGTCCTCAAGGGCCTCCTCCTCGGTTGATTGGGCGAGACGATATTGAGGAGGGTAGGTTCCACGGCGCTTTTCGATCATCCTTATACTTAGCATGCTTGAGATGCCTTGTGGAGACATCTGGCCAATGAGGGTAAGGGAGGATTCTTGTGCCGCGGTGTTGAGGAGCCCGGCGTGCCGAGCCGGTTGAGTCACGTAGGGGCTAATAGAGATGACCCCTTCCGATGTCACTCCGTCCGATGGTGAATGGCAAGGGCGATGAAATAGGCGAGGTCGAGACGCGTGCTGTGTGACATACACCATAGGAAATAGACGTCGTGGGTGTTGACGACGCCGCGGTCTCTCTCCTCCCAAAAGTGTGAGCTAAGATAGAATGTAAGTACCTCAGGGATGGAGGGAGAGCTAATGCCTTGGAGCTACTGGGGTCGTAGGTGGCCGAACGTGGTACTAACTCATCCCAGCAGCGTGAAGGAGAATGATGAATGTGACGGTTGAGAGCGTGGAGGTCATTCTCCTCTTTGCACTCCTCCGTGTAGAGGCCCAGTGCAGTATCGAATTATGGGACGCTTAACTGGCGGACTAATCCGTCGAGGCGAAATTAAACCGTGCCGAGATCATCGTAATTGGTCATTACAGTCTAAAGATGAAACGTTGAGCATAGTTCCATCGTAAGCTCGAGATACATCGGCTCGATGATCACATAGAAAAGGTCCCAAGGGTCGGTGATGAGCAGGGCCCGAATCGTATCAGTCAGTTGAGCTTGTTGTACTGTGGCCCAGTCGATGTAGCTGCCGGCAACTAAAGGTCGGGCCCGAAGTATCTGATAAAGTTCTTCTTGGGGTCCAATGGGAAACTGCAGGAAGGGGTGGCGAATTTCAGCGGTAGGACCGAGGAGGATACGCTCCTTTCTTTTTCTTTGAAGTGGGGACGGTGGCTTTCTTTCCACGTAAAGATGACATGGTATACCTGTAGGCAAAAACATTATTCCGTCTTGATGAATGGACAAGGTAAAATGTAAACAAATTCAAAAAGAAAAAAGTCATGAATTAGAACTAATAATTTCAGCCACAACTACTAACAAACCTAACCAAAACAATCAATTTTATTTCGTGGTATTAGTATGATAATGGTATGAGTTTCATAAAAATGGCAAAGAACTCTATGGAAACAAAAAAAAAATGGATAAATGAAAAATGTCAACACAAAAGCATGAGTATTTCTCTTATCCTAACCATGAATATTCACTTTAGTCAAATGGAGCAAAGAAATCATGCAATATGTAAAAACTTCAACATGAAATAGATTATGACCACTCTAGACATGGAACTTGAGTGATAAAAAAATGAAAATAATATGAAAATTGTAGGCTATTATGATAAACAGCATTAGAAATAGGTAAAAAAAATAAAAAAAGAGTAAACAAACGCTAGAAAAAGGAGTTTGGGCGTCAGAAATTGTAGTTGAAGGCGGCGCACGGGCGTGGCAGAGAGGCCTGTGGAGTTGCAGTGGCTATGGTTAGGGATTTTGGGTGAGGAAGATGATGAATAGTGAGGGGTTTTTATAGATTTTAGGGCAAACAACCAGGGGACATGCCTGTGTGCCTTAATTTTAGCCCGTGTGTTTCGCCATTTTTTTGAATTTCAGCGCCTCTGACATACAGCCCATGCCCGTGTTCCTTGGGAGTGTTGATGCACATAGTCGTGTCGCACGGCCGTGTCTGGCTTCGTTTGCTTCTCCCACGCCCGTGTATGAGAGCCCACGCCCGTGTTAATTTGACAGGTTCGACCACGGGTGCTAGACTCGGGCGTGTCGCATGCCCGTGCTATTTTCTGAGGTTCAACCACGGTTCTAAGACACGAGCGTGTCGCATGCCCGTGTTGTTTTGGCAGGATCGCCTATGGCCATGTCGCATGGCCTTGGCCATTTAACGCAGCTCATGTTTGGGAAAAATCCTTGCCCTGTTTTCGCACGGTCTAAAGCACGCTTGTGTGCCTGGCCGTGTGGTTGTGGAAAACCTGTATTCAAGAGCTCAGTTAGTAGGTTAAGTGTTGAATACTAAAATTTAAAGAAGTTAATACTGTTAGTGCTCGGGTTGCCTCCCAAGAAGCGCTTATTTATAGTCTAAACTCGACTTACCTCTCCATTGAATGGTCATGTTGGTTCGAGGAGTTTACACTCCTCATTCCTGCTATCAATCTCATCAAAATAAGGTTTTAGGCTGGTATTGTTTACCTTAAAAGTGCCGAATTTGGGATGACTTACCTCAACTGTACCGAATGGGAAAATGCTAAGTACTGTAAGAGGAATTTCTTCATTTTGTTTGGCAGTGGCAATGTGAGGATCTGCGGCATCTAATAAAACTTTATCTCTAACCTTAAGTTGATTTGGTGAGGTATTAAGCTCATTCTGGCATAGTTTTGGTTTATCGTGTGTTCTCGATTTTTGTGTCTGCCATTCATCTAGCTCCTCGATTTGTAGCCTTCGTTCTTCATGGATATGTCCTTTGTTGTTGCTTGAACATGGCTCATGTATGTCCTTCGAGCTTATTTCCTGCAAAATAGGTTGCACTATATGGTCAATTTTAGTAGAATGGTTTATACAATCACCTTCAATTTTCGATGTGTTGCCAGACTTGAGAGATTGAAGGGTGATTGTTTCATCTCCCACGTGAAGTGTGAGTTCACCTGTGCTAACATCAATAATCGTTCTAGCAGTTGCTAAAAAGGGCCTTCCTAAAATCAAAGGAGTGTTGCTATCCTCCTCTATGTCTAGAACAACAAAATCACTGGGAATATAAATTTGTCAAATTTAACTAGTACATTTTCAATAATACCCCTAGGAAATTTGATAGTTTTATCTGCTAATTAAATGCTCATCCTAGTCTGTTTGGGTTTCCCAAGACCTAGTTACTTAAACATTTTGTAAGGCATGACGTTGATGTTAGCCCCTAAATCAGCCAATGCATTATTAACATCTAAGCTACCGATTAAGAAAGGAATTGTAAAACTCCCTAGATCTTTTAATTTTTTGGGTAGCTTATTCTATAGAATAGCTGAACAAACTGTGTTTAGCTCAACATGCGACGCCTCGTCCAACTTTCGCTTATTTGCTAGGAGCTCATTTAAAAACTTCATTGTGTTCGGCATCTGCGAGAGAGCTTCAATAAATGGTAAGTTGATATGCAATTTCTTTAAAAGTTTAAGGAATTTAGCAAATTGTTCATCTAAGCATTCTTTCCTTGTCGCGTTAGGGTATGGCACACGAGGTTTATAATCTACACTTACCGGTTTCTATTCGGTGTGACTTACCTCACCTTTACCCTTGCTTACAACAGTTTCTTGCTTTGGTTCTGGTTTAGATGTAACTAACCCTTCCTCATTTCAAATGTTGATTGCATTGAGCTGTTATCTTGGGTTAGGTTCACTATTACTTGGCAAGCTACCTTGTGGTCGTTAGGAAATTAATTTGGATAGCTGGCCTATCTGAGCTTCGAGCCTTTGGATCGACGCTTGTTGATTTTTAAGTGCCGTCTCGGTATTATGGAAACAAGTTTCTAACACCGAGATGAATTTGGATAGCATCTCCTCAAGGTTCAGTTTTTTCTCTTGTTGGTAAGGTGGTTGTTGGAAGCCTGAAGGTGGTGGTGGTCTCTGATTCCCTTGACCACCCCATGAGAAATTTGAGTGGTTCCTCTAACCTGCATTATAGTTATTACTGTATGGGTTATTTTGAGGTCTAGAGTTATTGTTACCCATATAGTAGACTTGTTCCTCTTTGGTTGTAGGATTGAAGGGTTGATATTCTATATGTACGCTTCCCCCACTTGAATCACACCTCATCACTGGATGTACCTGCGTAGAACCAAGTAAACCATCAATCTTTTTATTTAGAAGTTCTACCTGATTTGACAGCATAGTAATCGAATCGACATTATAAATGCCTGCTGTTTTGGTTGGCTTAGTCCTCATGACTTGCCACTAATAATTATTCAGTTACATCTCTTCTATAAATTCATAAGCATCTTCAGGAGTCTTATTGTTAATAGTCCCACCAACGGCTGCGTCAACCATTTGTCTAATCAAGGGATTCAAGCCATTGTGGAATATTTGAACCTATAGCCAGAGTGGTAATCCATGGTGAGGGCATCTTCTTAAAAGGTCCTTGTATCTCTCCCATGCATCGTAGAGTGTTTCTAAATCCAATGGATTTTCTTGATTTTCAGCCATCTCCTCGGTTGTATTTGGAATATCGTCCTCTTGCTCTCCCTCTGTGTATCTTAGGCTTCGCCTTATTTCTTGTCAGTTTCTGCGAGCTGTGCGATCGATTTCTTTGTCAAAAAGTAATGGTCCCGACGAGTTTCTTCTAGTCATAAACTATAAGAACCTGCTAGAAGAAAGAAAAGAAATTTAGTAAATAAAAATAAAAAAAATTAAATTGCAATAAAAATGAATGGCTAAAGTAATAAAAATTAAGTGTTTCTAATATTTTAGTTCCCCGGCAACGGCGCCAAAAACTTGATCGCGATTTTCCGTGATAAGTTTTATAAATTTATAATTAATCGTTCTTGAAACTAACTATTATCACGACGTAAGCAAGTGTACCTATCGAACAGTAGTATAGCTTTAGCAAGACCAGATTGTCGAACCCAAAAGAACTAAAAGTACTAGTATTAACTGTCTTTTTATTATCTAACCTAAAAATAAAAGAGTTTGTTTTAATTAACTAATTAACTAAACAAAGAAATCACAGAAAATAGAAGTAGGGAATTACTTTGGAAAAACGATTGATTTAGGACAATACCCAAGGAAAAATCCACCTAGACTTCACTTGTTATTTTGACTCCGAATCGGACGATTTATTCATTTAACTTGTTCCGTAGAAATCCCTGAGTTATGTTATTATCCCTATTAAAGACTAATAACGTCTAACCCTACCTTGAATAATTGAAATTTCTTTCTAATTAACACCCTAAGGTTGTATTAACTCGATCTATGGATCCCCTTATTAGGTTTCACCCTAATCCGGAAAAATCTTGTGACCCTATCTCTAGGCGCGCAATCAACTCCGCTTAATTATGACAAAGTTACTCTTAGACAGGGACTATTTCTTTTCCAAATAAGAGCATTAACTTGAATCAATATCCTGAAATACCAAAACAAGAATTAATAGCTCATAATTAAGAACAAGTTAAATATTTATCATACAATTCAGAAAATAATAACAAGATTCGTCTTAGGTTGCATTCCCCTTATGTATTTAGGGGGTTTAGTTCATAACTAAATAGGAAAACATATTAGAAGAATAATGAATACAAAACATAAAGAAAACCCAAAACTCCTGAAGGGAAATTGAGGAGAGATCTTCAATCTTGATGATGAATCTGGCTTCTAAGATGGATCATTCGGCTTTCTTGGAGTAATTCCTTACTCCCTACTCTCCGTCTTCCTTTTAGTCCTCCTCTAGGGTGTTTAAATAGGCTTTGGAATGCCTAAAATCCCTCAAACTTGCCCTTTTCCGAATAGAACTTAACTAGGGCTCGGTAGGGACATGCCCGTGTGCGATTACTTTAGGCCGTGGTTAAGGTTGAGAGATCAACATGCCCGTGCTGAGGTTGTTTTAGGCCATGGTCGAGCCTGTTAGAATGGAACGGGCGTGTGTTCTGCCCGTGTGAGGAAGTCCAGGCCATGTTGTTTTCCCACGTCGGCTCATTTTCTCTGTTTTTGGCCCGTTTCTTGTTCTTTTCGCTCTCTTATGCTCACCTAAGTATAAAACATGAAATTAAAGGATTAGGAGCATCAAATTCACCAAATCTAAGGAGAAATCATTCATAAATGTGTTAAGTATGGGATAAAAATATGTATAAATTACGGTTTATCAATCATGCTAGGGGACCATCTAACAAAAACTCCTAAAGAAATCACATAGGTATTGATACTCAATCTCAGGTATCGATATTTATGAAGATAGGTATTGATACCATTAGAAAAACCGATACCTTTTTCGCACTCTATTTCTTCACAAAATAATGGAACCAAATAAATTATCGATACAAAGCAAAAAGTATCTATGTTTCACCTCGAGTATCGATACTCAAAGAAGGGTATCGATACCAAATTAAGCTACTGGCTTCCTGCTCATTTTTTTCAACATAGAGATATCGATACATATGTCCCCATTATCGATACCCTATACAAATCAACAAAAATTACAGAAAATAGGGTATTTAACATGTTCAATCACATAACACTTCAACATGCATCCATAACTTCAGTATTCGACATCAAAATGTCCATATTTGCAGTTCATAGCAATTTCAATAATTCAAGCCAAGACAAACCAATAACATAATATCAATCATCTATCAATTCCTAAGAGTCTAAAATCATATTAACTATTTAAGACATAATAATAATCAACCAAAAACGTCTACCACATTGCTTTATTCCCACAGTTCAAAGAATGATATGAGTTTCACCTACTCAAAAACTAAAGCCTAACTTGGATCACTTCCTTGGAATTTCGCACCGCTCACACCGCAATGTTAATTATCTACAATGGTTTAGAATGGAGTGTTTGAGCTTAAGCTCAATGAATTATCGGAAAAACCACTAATAGACATGATACCATACATTAAATGAGAGAAACCAAAACATGTTTACATACATTTTTAACTATGGTGACATACTAAAGATTTATACATTATTTACCAACTCATCTAACTTAATGTCCACATATAAATAAACATACATCACATTTCATAGTCATTCATTTAATGATAAATTGGCACTTGAGGCTATGAAACATATAAGTGGATTTTATCACCACACATTGCATGCACGGATCTCCAACACACCATTGACTCGAGGAGTCGAACATATCCCAAAAGTATAGCAACAAGCTAACACTCTCTAACATACCAACATATCCCGATGAATGGATCCTAGCTCACATTCCCTTATCTCTCCAAAACTATTTCAGGCCTCAACGCCCCAAATCACAACACAATGGGTGAGTCTCACAAAATTCTATGGCATGCCAACTATATCCAACCGTCTCAAGAGGTCATAAGGCTAAAATATACACAATAAAATACGTATATATACTTAACATTTTTTGCACACTTTCACTGCACATTTACATCATTAACACAACATCATCACTATCATTCAACATGTTTAATATGCCCACAACTAACACATTCTACAATTGTTATCACAACATATATCACATGTCACATTGTCACAATCTATTACTCAATCCACATCACATAATCACATAATTTGCAAATTAAATAAGGAAAATAAGAAAGCTTACACTCGAAACTTAGAGTAGGGGTCTAGGCTACTCCTAAGCTCTCATTTAATACTATGAATCATGTCGACAAGTAGCAATTCCAAACACTCACCATTTCCGCTTTCGCCGCCTAATCGTCGAAACCTTAAACTAACTTTTCCTTTCCTTTTGCCTTGCTAGTCGAAAGCTCCAACGGTTCCGATTCTTTACCAAAATAAATCATACAACAAATACAATTAATATTCAATCATAGGCTCACCTAAAGCAACCAAAAATGTAGGCCTAAACTAGTTCCTTTTAAAACTGAAATTTTTGACTAGTATAGCCAAAACACAAAAATCTCAATTCCTACTCATTCAATTTGCTTAAAACTAATTCCAACCATCTAATTACTTACCTAAGAATGATTCTCAAACTTCAAACCACTCTAAACTACTTAGAACCATGGTTCCAGAATTTCAATGCACAATGGTCATCTTTCATAAAAACTTAACAAAACCTTAAAAATTTTTAACAAAACTTTAAGGAGAGTTTAGAAACCTTCTAATCACATCAAAAAGATTTGAAAAGCACTTTGGAACATCGATTTCATTTTAACACCCCAAATTTTGGCATTTACACAAAACCTCTGATTCAATAGATAAAAACTCAATTTAAACAGCTAGATTACATTAAAAAAACTATTAGGAAAACAAAACATTAGCTTGATTGAGGGAAAAACAAATGTTTGATAGGTGATTCGAGAAACCCACAAGTTAATCAATAGCAAAATCAATGGTGTTCTTGATGCTCTTTTTGTAATTCTAGGGAGGTTTAATGTTTGGAAGATGATAGAAAACAAGAGATTGGGATAATGAAGACAAAAAATTGAAAGATGAAGTTTAGGGGTTTTTCTCTCTAATGGAAGACATAAAGAAAAGGGGAGATGGGTGTTCTTCGTTCTTTTTTCTCACATCAAAAGTAGGGTGAAAGGGGGATAAATGGCTAATTTTAAAACTTGGTATAATTACTTTAAAGCTACTCTTAAATTAAACCCCTTTACAAAATAGTATTTTTTAAAATTGAAATTCTTTTTCACACTATTTTCACAAATTGATTTAGTTTTCAAAAAGTCATAGATGAAGACATTTTCGATTTACCATGCTTCGAATCTCTGAACACATTTTGAGCTATTATTCCAAAATTGCCCTCGAAACTTCTAGAACCAATTTCAGTGACATTCAGGTTTTTATTTTATTTCAATTTAGCCCTTTTTATGTAGACATGATCATTGGGTTGTGGTCCAAATGAATGATCGAGAGATTTAGAAGTGATAAATTCACGCAGTGGGCGAAACAATGATCATTAGCAATGACCTATCAAGTCTTTTCCATACAACCTCTTCTAGATTTTGATTGTTGATCCGAGTGAAGTAGGAACTTTTTGTAGGAATTTCTAATAAATTGCAAGAATTAAGGTATTAAAGAAGGTCAGAAGCTCCTTTAAGATCATTTGAATGGGGGAGAATTTATCATTGTACCAAATCATTTGGTTAAAGTCCCTAAAACAATCCAATTCTCATTCTCATTAATGTTATTAGAGAAATGAACAAGTTGATCCCAAAGAGATTTCCTCTCATTGACTTTAAAGTAACCATAGATGCAGGTTAGCCATGTTTTGAAGTTATTATCCTTAATTTAATAAAAAAGTAGATTTTCATTTGTTGAAATAACAGAACAGTGAATGTTTTTACGGCAAAGGAAAAGGGTACTACCCCTACAATCAGTACCCACAAAATGCTCAAACTTCCATCTTAACCAAAATATAAGATAGTAGTGATGCTTAGCTTTGGTTTCAATAAGAAAACAACAATCAACTTTGAATCAATCAATAAGGTGGGAGCATCGGAACATTGTTAGGGGATTTCCCATTACCCTAGTATTCTAGTTAAGGACTTTCATGATAACAGGCCTGAACCTTTCAGCAAAGGGAATAACAACAATATCATTTTCAAGAATTAAAGCATAATCAACAATAGTGGGTTAAGCAACATTGGAAAAAGAAACAACAAAAACAGCAGTAAATTAATCATGAACAAAAGAGATATTTTCAGTAGTGGTAGTTGAATAATCTTGAACAGAAAGAGGAGATTCATTTCGGTTGGCATTTTTATCATTATTTGGGGAAGATAGTGTTCTTCTTTGTGGCGATGAGGGACTTTCACTTGCAAATCTTTTTCCCTTTTGATAAACACATAGGCTAAAGTCACTAATGGACATAACCTTCTATAGCATCATAGAGAACGGTAGCGGGAAATGAGTTGGGTTTAGGATCTTCAAGGTTGGTAGTTTGTCTTCATTTAGTACCACCATGACCATTAGAAGAATATTCCTCTCCCAGACTATTGCCAGTGGGAATTGCTAAGAAGAACCACGTGGCGTATAGTTTTCATGGCTAAGAACGTCTTTTGGCTCTAACTCAACCACTTGAATAAAATCTAATCTATCAAACACAGTAATGTCTTCTCGATTAGTAGCAATGGTGATATCTGTTGGGGATCGACCTGATTAAGAAACAAGTAAAAAATAGTGAAAGAAATTGAGAAAGTGAACACACAAATTTAAAGTGGAAAAACCCTCCAAAAAGGATAAAAAAACCATGGGCAAAGATAATTTTACTATAATAGCAAAAGAACGAAGATTACAAAAGATGGAAATAAAAACTAAACCCCGAAAACCTGAAAACAAAGAACCCTCAAAACATAAACACAAAATTCTCTAAATGTGTTATGAGTTTTAATCTCTAATGGGTGTATTTTTTTAAGGTTCTAAAAGAGCCTATTTATAGGCTAAATTCATAGG